>CM076848.1:53098777-55498777 GCA_039519185.1 Astragalus membranaceus | reverse complement strand
ATCCATAGTCTGAAACGCAAATGTAATTCAATTCAATTTATCTAATTAATTTGAAGATTTAACAGTTGATCAAGTTTGGATTTAGCTACTCAAATATGAACAAGTTTCGATTTACAGAATTTTGAATATGAATTCAATGAAACAGAGGAGCATCGAATAGTCTAAAACAAACAAACGCAAATGCAATTAATTCAATTCAAGAACAAGTTTCGATTTACAGAATTTTGAATATGAATTCAATGAAACAGAGGAGCATCGAAGGAATTCATAGTAATGCAATTCAATTCAATTTATGATTTAGCTACTCAAATATCTAAGAACAATTTTCGATTTACAGAATAGCAATGAAACAGAGGAGCATCGAATAGTCTGAAACAAACAAACGCAAATGCAATTCAAGAACAAGTTTCGATTTAGGATGCTTGCTTACCAGGGATGGCGATGCGATGGTCTCTATTCTCCTCTCCAACTGTAATTGTGTTGTTTTGAAGTGTGCGCTTTAAAATACCGAAAAAACGTCTTACCGCGCTTTCCCCACTAAAGCCTGGGGAATAACAATAGATTTTAAAGTCCGTAGAATAACCACAGATTTTAAAAACAGATTTTATTATTATTATTATTATTATTATTATTATTATTATTATTATTGAGATTGAAAAATAAAAGGATTTTCCATATTAGTCCTCGGCTCTACCAACTGAGCTAAGCTCGGATATATGTTGTCTCGGTAAGCGAACACTTCTTAATAAATATTAAAGTGGTTTTTTTGAAAATACTCTACAGTACAATTAAAATAGTGTATAATTAATCGTTTTTGGTGTTTTAATATTTCAAGAAAAATTACATTAAGTGGCATTTTAGGGTTTTCAATAAAATATTCATCCGTTGTATTTGAATTTTACTCTTAAACAAAAAGTGTATCATTCTCAAGTTATTATATTATCATGGAGTATTTTTGACAATGATTAATTAATACTATAGTAGTGAATATAAATTATTTAGTAAAATGGTTACACTAATTTTTACTACTTTTAGTCCCTACAAATTAGATAGAATTCTCTTTGGTCCTTCTATTTGTAAAAGTATTATTTTAGTCCATATGTTTTAGAAATATAGTGTTTGTGGCCCCCGCATTGACTTTATTTGTTTAAGTATCCATGTGGCAAATTGATTGTGAGGTCGCGGTGAGGCACTACTAATCCAATGTGGAATTTATTAGGGTGAGTGAACCCCAATTACACTAAGCATGTGGGTATATTGGTAGGTCACTCGTCCGAGTTTTAAAATATTGGTTCAGTGCACGATTGATTCTAGGTATCTTCCTTAAACCCAATTTGAACTAATTGTGCTACTATAATTTGTTGCGTATGGGTTATCTTTTACACATGTTATTAGGGGAATGCTCGTGCGTTGCACGAGTTGTTGTATAATATCGTTTTAAAATTTTATGGAATTTTTGTATAAAGATATATAATTTTAGTGATATACATTATGTATTGTTTTTTTTTTCACAAAATACATTATGTATTCTAAAAATATAGTATAACATAAATATATTGTTTAATTTTTTTAATATTCAAAAGTTATTTATTTTAAGCAAAAAATATTATATAGTGTATTATCTTTTTAATATGTTTAATTGATGGGCATAAATTTTAAAAATATATGCAGATGAGTATGGCAAAACATATATCATAGAAAACAAAAATATAATCATCTTTATTATTTTCTTTCTTTGATCTTTATCACCAATTAATAAATCATAAATTCAAAGTAAAACTATAAATTAAATTTAAAATAAAATTTTAATTAAAAAATATTATTTAATTATTTATCGAAATAAATTTATTTAATTCAAAGTTATAATAGGAAAATAAAAAAATATTTATTTTTATTTTTTCTAATGAAATGAAAATTCCAATTCATGATTTTTCAATGCTTATAACTTGAAAGAATAATATCAAAATATACACAATTTCTCAATACCTACAACTTTACAAAAAATTGTGGCTCTGTTGCATTATTCACTACTGATCCAAAATTGTGCAGCCCTTTATTTTTTTTGTGAATGTGAAACCCCTCCCCTTCAATGCATAATTGTTACATAAAAAAGAATTTTAAAGGTCAACTAATTATTATTTTTTATCTCAAAAAAAACTTATATTGTATTGTAATATTTTTAATTCATATAATAAACTATTATAATTAGTAAATATATTTATCCAACTTATTTAAATTTTTACAAATTCTAATAATATAATTTATTAGTAACAAAGTATATAATTCCAAAAACTATGATATATATATATATATATATATATATATATATAGAGAGAGAGAGAGAGAGAGAGAGAGAGAGAGAGAGAGAGAGAGAGAGAGAGAGAGAGAGAGATGTTTTTAAAGAAAAATAGACAAAAATCACAAATAGAAGAATAATCCTCCAAGTAATTTGATCACTTACAATTAAGTCTCCATGGGAAGCATGAGGCACACAACATGATCCAACAATCACATATTGAAGAGTAATCATCATGCAAGAAAATTGAAAAACCAATTGAAATCAAACTTATAAAGTAACAAAGTCATTACGCTACATAAAAGGGTAGGAAGAAATAAACCTGATCTATATAGTACAAACGAAGAAAATAAAATTAAGCATTTTTCTCAATAATAATATTAAAATATACATGATTTCTCAATGTCTATAACTTTACAAATAAATGTTGTCTCCATTGCCTCATTCACTAATTGATCCAAATTTATCTTCTTGCCTCTTTGCCTACTTCAAAATTGTCAATAACATGAAACCCTTTACCCTTTTTGTGCATTCCACCTCTTCTTTGCAAAACTCACTCATTTCTTCTACTTCATGTTTTTCATTATGAATTTTGTTGTCAAAACCAATCCCCTCACCATCCAAAAATGTCTTGTTTAAATAGTCAACTATTGCTATAATTGACTAAAACTCTACATCTTCCACTCATATTCTACTAACTCATGAGTTTATTATCAATTAAAGGAATAATTCATATGAATGTGAAACTTCTCCTTTTCAATGTATAATTGTTACATTAAAAAGAATTTTAAAAGTCATCTATATATTACTTTTAATTTAAAAAGAAATATATTTGTATTGGAGTATTTCGAATTAATCCAAATAATTATAATTAGTAAATATATTTTTTTAACTAAATTTAGATTTTTACCAATTCTTATAATAATATAATTTCTTTTGTAAAAAATATATACTTTCAAAAACTATGTTGAGATTTATGCTTTAAAAAATGGAAAGAAAACAACTCTACCTCTTCTACTCATTTCATACTAATTTCTGAGTTTATTAGCAATTAAAGAAATGATTCAGATTCTTAAAAAAAATCCATATAACGTAAAATAATGAATAACCGTTAAACTAAATTTAATGTTAATAGTCCACTAACTATTTTATATTTTAAAGATAGTTTTAGATTAAATTTAATGAAACATATATTACATTATATTATAAATATATTGTTAATTGTTATTATTATTTCAGTTTTTCCATCAGAAATTAGAGAATATCATTTTCATAAAAATATAAACATAGTTAAATGATATTCCACTATGAGTATCATTTAATAAGGTAGTGACAATTATTAGATTTCATTAAAAAAATACATTTTAATAGTTAAATTTCAAAGAAAATAAATTCAAAGCTAGAAACCTTTCAATTCCATAACCGTTGCAACATAAATACAAATCAAGTAATAAAATTATTTTGTTTTTTCTTTGAAATGAATAATATTATTTTGGTTAAAAATGGTAATAATATATTTTTAATAGTTTAAGAAAATTATTTATTGTTAAAAGCAAAAAGAAATTCAAACATCCACTATTATATTTTTAATTAATTTTGTATCAATTTGGATAATACTATAATTTATTTGTCAAAAAATTATATAACTTCAAATGATATGGATTTTTCTCCTTAGAATTTGAGTTACCTAACAAAATGTTACGAATCAAGAAAATGCAAATACATGCATGTTGTAATAATCTGAGTTCATCAAAAAACATTAATTCGTAAATATTTTTATTCCTCTATTTGAAATTTTACAAATTTTAAGAATAATATAGATATAATTTATTAAAATATTGATACTTATTTTAAATAGGATTTATACTTATATTGTAGTATCTTGGCAATTGTTATTTTCAATTTCTATATTTCTATAAGAAAATATGATTTTCCTACCTATATAAAAAAGGTTAAATAATAAACAATTAAAAGAATAATATAAAAGTGGCAATTATGTGGTTTAATTAAAAGTTAAAGTCTCATCTAAGTGCAAATAATAAATAAATATTTTAATAGTTAAAAAATCTTGAGAATCATTATAGAGGCTCCATTGGGGTCTCCTTTATATATATATATATATATAGATATAGATTGTGGTAATTGATAAATCCACATCATATGCTTGTTTTTAACGTTAAAAAGGGTTTTTTACATGAAGATTTTAATGAACAATAGTAAAGTTTGAGAAGAATTTGTGAATTTGGTTTTTGTGCAGTGGTTATGCTAGTTTTCTTTATGTTTATGTACTCGGGAACTAAATCAAATTGAAGAACAAGTTGTGCAAGCAAGAAGTGAAGTTTGGAGTAATTTAGGGCAAGTTACATTGGCAGCAAGTTTCTGGCAACACCAGACAGTTTCATTGTGCACTAAACCTCCTCCACCGGTGGAAGTTACTCTTGTTTTTGTTGCGCGTAGGCGCCTATCATGCGCAAGTGTGCAGTATTTCCCAGGTTATGCCGTCAAGCTAGTTGCTATTAGGGCAATCGTGTACCCTTTTCTTTCTTAAAGATCAATAAAATAACCCTCTACAAGTCTGGGTACCGCCTCAGCCTTGTATTGGTTTCATAAATTGGAAGAAAGAAGCTATCAGGTAACCTCACTCCACCAAGTAGTAAGCACTAGTTTCACACTGAAAAAGCTGCAAGAAAATCTCATAAGATTGAAAAGAAAAATGTTTTTCCCCATCTTACACAAGAAAAGCAGGTCAATCACTAGTGTAGTCCACTCTGAAATGCAAAGTAATTATGGTGCACATGTACATTATGGGATTTTTCAGATTAAGGTATCTTCGCGTACAGGGATAATAAAAAGGGAAGAAAAAAAACTCATACAAATATTGCAGAACAAAAAAGGGCCAGTGACAATTGAAATAAGAAACTAATTTTCTTCATATTGGACTTGTGCTCCTTTCGTGAAACATAACCATTGTTAGCCTTGACTGACTTCTCAATTGATGATGCAGTGAATGGTTTCCAAAATTCATCTGAATCAGATAAATTGCCCTCAGCTGGACCTGTAGCAGTGTCTTTCTCGGGTAATAGTCCTTCCTCCTTCGATATCAATGCCATCATCTGCACTAATTAATAGAACATCGGTGAGATAAACAAAAAATATATTGTCTTTAAAAAACTGCACCAGAAGAAATTGATGCAAATTAGACATTGAAGGACTAAACCATTTATATTTTCAACTGCTACATAAACAGTAATCATGTAGAATTTATTAGAAATGCATTTGAAACATATGAACCCACACATCTCAAGATTCACAACCAAAGGGAGCCAACTTTAGAGTAAACAAAACTCATTTGGGGAATTGAATTGGCCTTCGACATCGAATTGTTTTGTGAAGAAAAATGCTAGAGTGAAGACCATAGTTGGCTTAGTTCACACAAAAAATTTCCTTTGTTCACAAAACAATAAAAAAGAAAGAAGACATTAGCCACAAGAACATTTCAGCTTTGGTGAGATGTCATAAATGCTCAGCTCAGTAAGAAAATGAATCCAGAAGAATCATGCAAACACATTACATATTTACTAATAGAAGTGGAAAAGTGAACCAACAACATTTTCACAGTTCTATATAATATATATATATATATATATAAATTCCTCAAATGTACATTGATGTCACCTCTTATTTGCAGTGTGGTGGACTGATTTTCCTTTCTACGTCCATCCACTCCTTTTCTTAATGTTGACATTCCAGGACCAACATGAGATTTGCCGGACAATTTTTTGTTCATTTCATCAGCAAGAACAGCTCCAGGATTTTCTATGGCAATGGCTATTACTTCGGGCCTTTTACCACTGTACTTTCTTACCATCTTCCTCAACACCTCAGATACAGTTCTTTCCATGTGAGACAGTGGACCATTAACAGGACAGCTTGAAAGAGTTGCATGAGCAGCTTTGTATAGTGCATCTAACAGCTTCCCTTTGTCAAGCCATAGGCATCTTGTGGTAATTCTTATCTTCCCTTTTAGGGTGTTTTCAGTCAAAGTCTCTAAGTTTTTAGGGCGGAATATTTCCATGCTGTAAAGATAAATATTAGGACACTCTAAACATATTATACTTCTCTTGACTTACTTTAAAACTTGAAATATCTACCTAATCACAATGATGCCATCTAATGCAATTCTCAATCTTTCATCAATGAAGAGTTCACGCTTTGTCACCGTCACTATGTTTCAACTGCATGAGAAAGGAAACCCAAAAAATATCTCAGCTTAATAGATATACTTTCTGAAAGAGGACAAAGAGAATACCGAGGGCCACCAATTAACCTGTAAATTCTCTTTTCCAAGGGAAATGAAACCCTTAGAAAGGACTCTTCTATTTCTCAAATGTGAAACACCAAGCATCTCTCCATTCTTAATAACCTGGTGCAAAGAGGTTAGCATTCACCTTCAAAATTTTATATAAGAACTCACATAATATATTGACAACACTATCACAAAATCTGTTGAGGAAATGACTCACAGCAGTGTGCCTAATACCAGTTGATTTTCCAAGCAATTCATGCTCCTTTAGGAACAAGTATTCTCCATGTATAGGAAGCAAATGCTGTGGCTTCACTATTCTAAGCACTTCCTCCAGCAAAAATATATATTTTCTATACTTTTCATTAACTTTTCCTATCACACAAAATGTATGTATGGAAATCACATTAAGACACATCACATGAATGAGGAAACCGAAAAGGCATCAAAAGAACTTAACTAGTTTGAAAAGGCCCGATCATTCATGTGGATTTTAACAAAATCTCGCTATGGGGATATCTAACAAGGAAAAAAGACAATCACCTCATTTTTCTTTCCCAAATACTAAAGAGAACATTGAAGATGCAGGAGGGTGAAATTCAGATGTAAACATGTCCATTTTCTAACAAAAATATGTTTTAATCTATCCTGCCTTGGTTAGTAGAATAGTAATAATAATTTAGTAAATGCTGTATATCTTGAAAACACTGAATAGACTAATACCAAAAAAAATAACATCGAATAGACGAGGATCAGCAAATAAAAAATGATTAGATAAAAATCATAAAATAAAAAGGGAACAGAGAAACCTTGTTATGCAATAAAAAACTTACCAACTCTCCCCGATATGTCCAGATGTGTGCAAAGATTCATTTTTCCCCATAACTATTGTTGATCCAATCTCAGATATGCGGTTTTGCATTTCCATCACACGAGACTCATTACCAGGAATAACCTGACAGTTTGGTTTTAAATCAGAGGATAAACCAAACAACACAAACTGGTTTGTTGATAAAAATTTCATGTTGTCACTAGAATCAATTAGAATTTGATCTGCACTTTCATAAATGATCAATTCATTAGCAACAGGCTCGTTTAATTATACAACACATACTAGACCTTAAAATAAAGTTAATTCCACATAGCTAATTCAGTATTTTACATACCTTAGCTGAATACAAAATAACATCCTCCTTGGTTAGTTTCAAAGCATGGCTACTTCCATATGATGCAAGATTTAAAGCAGCACGTGGCTCTGCCTGACACAATAGCACATATTTGGTCAGATACTTAAAACTTGTCAGATCCCCATATCTCGCCAAATGGGGCAGTATTTTGAGAATATTGCAAGTAGTTTACTTGAGAGCCTGTTGTTACAATAAGCAGATCCTTAGGTGCATAAGCATCAATATCTTCGGCTTTCACCTACGTAAAATTAGAAATAATGAAATGCAGGGCAACGGGCATGGGACACAAATGTCGTTATAAATACAATAATGATAAAGATGAATAGGTTTCATAAACTTAAAAACACAAATGGTGCACAAATAATGAATTAAGCAATAATTACATGACTAGCATGAAGACAAATCAGATACACACAGTTAGACAAATAGTTATTACCCAAAAAGTTTTTCAAGTAGTGAGTAAATCTTGCCTGCAAATTCATGTGGTGATTTATCTACTTGTAATGAATTCCCCAAATCGACAAATTAATAAATCAATCAGATTATGGTATTCTGTCCAAAATCTCAAAAAACACAACTAGTGAGTTGCCTATGTGTGCTGAATTTCTGTTAACAACCTAGTTAATGAAACAAACTGATCAACACACATCACTTGTGTCATATCCGGTGTTTTAAAACCCGGACCGGTGACTGACTCAGTGAAGGTACTGGGTCACTGGATCAATGGTCGGACTGAGGGGTCGACAGTTGAACCGCATGACCAAAATCGGGACCACATGACTCAGACTCAGTCTCTATTTCGCGAATTTTCAAGACTTATATAGTATATAATATAAATTTTGTACCTGTAAAATTAATAACTATGTTTATTTTATATTTACTAAAATATAAAAATTAATATCTTAATTTATTAATATTTTTAAATTTATTCATACATAATATTAATCTATTTTAGATCCTACAAAAATTAATATGTCCTCAACAAATATGGTGCTTATTTTTGCTAATAATGCAATAATGGAAAAGAAAAAATGAAAAAGAGCAAAAAAAAACAGATTAAACGACGTCGTTTTGATAAAAAAAAATTTAAAATTCACAACCCGGTCTGGGTCACCGGTTCACCGATTTTTGCAAAACCCGGCCGAGTCACGCCGGTTTTCACCGGTTTGCTGCATATCTGATCCATACGGTTGACCGGCTCGGTTACCCCCTGGTTCCCGGTTCGACCGGTCCGACCGGCCGGGCCAAGCCGGCTTTTAAAACTATGTTATCATAGTAGTACTCGCCTGGTTTTTTCGAGTGAAAATGAATCACAGTCAAATCTGAAAAATGAAATCGGTAATTTCGGTAATTTCTTAAAATATTAATTTGTCTTGGGATAATTAAAAAGTGGGTTAAAAAGAAGTGAGTTCCTACTGCTTCGCTCTTGGGTAAAAAAAGAGTAACGCTATTTAGACCAAAAAGTGTACCAAAATATTAATACGTATGAGATATGGAGGAAATACGCGTATAATACATTTATTTTTTATTTTAAATTAAATAAAGTACTATTTCGCTCCTCAATATAAGAAACAAACACGACGTTGAAATCAACTATTTTTATTTAATAAGATTAAAAGTTTAATATCTTTCTAAAATTGTCTTTTTCATTAAATGATGATTTATATTTCTAATTTAATAACATCACATTTAATTACACCACTTAAAAAGGGATAAAGTTAGATTGATCATTTACTTAAATACATCTCAAAAATAATGCTTGTTTAATATATTGTGGACCAAAAAAATACTACATTGTGTTTCTTATATTTTGTACCGGCGGTAGTACTTATTATATTAAGTAGAAAAAAAGTGACACATACCAGAGGATTTTGTGCGCAACAACTTCCTGCTGCAACATATTCTGCTTCAGCAGTTAAAAACCTTAAACTACCAAAGATATGAAACGGAGGGATGTAATAAAATACACATTTAAAAATAATTTTAAATTTTGATACTTTCGGATACTATAGTGGTTGCACATTTTACTTTTAGTGAATAAAAATAAGGAAGACCACGAATGCTCTTCCTCTCTGTTGCATGAATGTTATTTTTCTTGACGGGATTGTGTGGAAGTTGGATCCTCATCATCTACCGGTGCAAGACCTTCAACTGCCAAAAAAAGGTGGGAAGATAAAAAAAATTGGGAAAAAATTGAGAAATGAGAATTAGATTTGAGAATTATATAGAGAGAGATAGAGACATAAAGAGACCGCAGTTTCTACCCTTACATCATCTCTGATCTCTCCCCCTCTCATAGGAGTGAGTAAGAGACGAGTTAGAATAAATTATACTGGTCCCTAACAAGACACAAAATTTTAGCTAGACCAATTATTTAGACCCTAATTATCTTTAGACTCGAAAAAATCTAATGCTTTGCAAATCAAATTAAGATGAGATAGGGTTGGCCTCAAGGACAAACAAAATAAAATTATAAGGTGATCATCTAATCTAATTATGACTAAATGTATAAAGTGAAAGACTAAATATTTTAGCGTTTTGCCATGTACGCAAAGTCAAACATGACTCTTACAACTTTACTTTGCTACAAGATTACAAACTAAATAATATGAAACCAACATGATTATTTTTATTTATATCTTATTACCAACATAATAAAATTAACAAATAAGTGAGTAAGGGACAGATCGGACATGTTTACCCTAACTTTTTTATGGTCCAATATTAAAGCTACGACTCATCTCTTGACCAAAACAAACTCAAAGTTCTGCATGTCAAAAGGGACAAGGATAGAACAAATATTCACATTAGGTTGAGCTTTACTTGTTCTTAATCTCCTTATCTTTTGTTAACTTTCTCTATCATATACACTTAAATATTGTTATTGTAGCTAGGAAAGATTAGTTTATAAAATACAATTTTACTTTTGACTATATCAAGAAAATAAAATGAGTAAAATGAGATTAACTAATACTCCTAACTAGTGAGCATTTTGAATGGTCAATTTTTTTTTTGGTGTCCATTTAGTTTCTTTTTTATATTTGAATTTGGAGGGAATTAATATGTTTCAAGATTAGTGGGTTACTCCGTTCGTCCCGTAAAAAGTGTTATGTTAGAAGAAAAAACTCAAAATAAATGTAGCTTTATTTTGTCAATATAATATTAGATTTTGTAGAAATATTTGAAACAAAAAGAAAGTAAAAATAAAATAACATATTTATACTTAAAATTAAAATCAAAAAATGAAAACGAAAATAGAAACCAAAAGCGCTCTAAATTTCTCCTTTTCTATTTATATTTTTATAGTACATTAAACAAAAAATGAACAAGTTAACGAGTTGCTTGGGGATTTAACAAGCTGGCACCTACAAGTAGAATCAAGATTTTCCTTTCACAATTCAATGTTGTCTGTGGCCAAAACGCAGAAGACATTTCCATGGTTGCTTATGGCACCAAAAACTAATAAAATCAACTATGACATACATATTAGACAAAAGAGGGGGGGGGGGTATTTTAAGAGGGGAATATCCTTGTTAGCTTGTGTTGTGGTATAAAAGCAAATGCCAAATGCCTTCTATGTTGCCTATCCCCGCAGGCCGCAGCCCAAAAATTTATGGGTTGCAAGAGTCGTGCTACTGATAATGGATTGTCCCGATAATGGATTATCTTCGGCAATTACTTTCCCCACACCCCCTCCTACTCTTTCACACCCCCTAACTTCTAAAAACCCTAAACTACCCTCAACTTAAAAAAAAAAAAACCCTCTCTCATTCGAACCCTCACACCCTCACACCCCTCACTCCTCTCATTTTCCCTTTCACTCTCCTCTCATTCGAACCCTTCTCTTTCACTCTCCCTCTCACTCAACTTCTCACAACTCACTCAATCTCACCCAATCTCCCACTCAATCTTCTCCACAAACACCCTCAAGACCACCTGGGTTTTGTTCGCCTCCTCTCACTCTCTCTAATCGTTCCATTTTCATTCAGGTAACCCTCTCTCCCTTCTGTACATTTGGGTTTTTTTTTCTTCTGTGCATCTGCTGTGTTCGCATGACCTCATGCGAACACCTGAAAACGAAGGTGTTCGAATGAGGTCATGCGAACACCGTTCGAATGAGGCCATGCGAACACTTGTTCGAATGGGTGCGAATGATTCTGTTCGAACAGGTGCGAAAGATGCTGTTCGAACAGGTGTGACAGTATTGTTCCTGTTATTTTGCTGGTTATGTTGCTTAATTGGTTTAATGGTTGTTGTTTCAGATATGGTGAGGCATCGTGGCGGTAGTTCGCAACAGCCGGAGCGTAGGCCACCCCCGACGGCTTCCGAACGCAAACGGAGGCAAGATGGAGCTGAACCTTCCCGGAGGGGTAGGCGTAGGGACAGATTAGACGTCCCTCCTCCCCCACCGGAGGTTGATGATATTGGCCGGGATATTGACCGTGATGCTCAATTTCCGGCATATGAGCTGGCCGGCCCTTCTGGTCATGCACATGCACATGAGGAGGTTGGTGCTCAACATGAGGAGGATGTTGAGCCTCAGGAGCCTGCTGCTGCTCCTAGGGCTACATTCCCATTCCCTGGTGGACCTGTTGATGGTTCTGTCTTGCCCACATACGGGTCTCATATTTTGACTGAGTTCTATGCTGGCCGGGTAAGTTATTGTTATATAATAGCGTGTTGTCAATTTTGTTTCTTATTTTGTTGAACATATTGGCTTATTGTGCCTGTGTCATTTGTCAATGCAGGTTCGGCCGGACATAACTACGATTCCACATGGACCGGTTAACCTTGTGGTCCATGCTACGATCAGGGAGACTCTTATCCTATCGGGGTTGTTCCCTCTCATAGGACTTGGTTTTCCCCTCACTCACAAGGGGCTGCTGAACGCATTCATAGATCGTTGGCAGCCGGATACATCATCATTCCACCTTCCTGTGGGTGAGATGTCTATCACCCTTGATGATGTATCCCAGCTGCTACACATCCCCATCACGGGCCAGTTCTATGACATGCCTGACTGGACTTCGTGGCAGGGAGAGCAGCTGCTGATTGACTATTTGGGGGCCACCCCCCAAGATGCCGCTGAACAGACTTCTGCGCGAGGGTTGTCAGTTGGTCTTGTATGGCTGAGGGATCATGTCTACCACCCAGCCATAGCTGAGCAGAGGTGGCATCATGCTGCTAGGGCCTATTTGCTCTATCTTTTGGGCTGCACATTGTTCGCAGACAAGTCAGGAAGCAAGGTTAAGCTTGGCTACCTAGGTATGCTTCTTGATTTGAACAATGTTGGAGACTACTGCTGGGGGGCAATGGCCCTTACCCATCTTTATGATCAGCTGAAGGATGCTTCAAGAAAGAAGACGAAGAAGATGGCTGGTCATATGGCTCTACTACAGGTATAAAACTTACTCTTTTTTTTTTATAAGTTTGCTTTAGGTTTACTTTCAGATTTATAATCAACCAATGATATGTTCATTACAGGGTTGGATTTTTGAGCACTTCCAGAGTGCCAATTTTACATCTTGGGTGGTGCACCCAGAATATGTTGAGAGTATGCCACGGGCGAAGAAATGGCTGTGTAGGGATGGCCCCGGAGCCATCAAGTCACACACCATCAGACTGTGCCTTGACCGGCTACACCGTGAGGAGGTCACCTGCAAATCGGGTCGTCTGTACTGTCACGGAGTGTGATGAGAGGTGGACACAGTTCCAGGACCACTTGGTGGCGCGGGGACCTCCCTGTTTGCCGTACTCCTCAAACACGGTGCCGGGCTACTTTCCATGGTTTTCTAGGGTCTCACATCCCTTTGCCTTCCCTGAAAATTATGTAGAGCCTGTGGATGAGCCGGATGTCAGTGTGGTACGTGTTTTTTATGTTAATTACAGTAATAAGTTTCTTCTACTTATTTAAATCTACTTATTTAAATAATGTTATGTTATTTGTTTGACAGATGCTGCCAGAGCTCCTGGATATGGTGGATGAGATGGATGGGACCATCAATGATAATGTCCCAGAGCCAACCAGGAGCGTCTTTCAGCGCATCAAGAGGTTGCTCAACCCCTTCCGTAGGTTTAGGAGGAGGATCGTCAATGTGTATCAGAGGAGGGTGCGCAACACCCAGTAGGATGATGTCTTAGGGGGGGATATTTGTTTGGAACTTTTGTATAATTTAACTACTTTTTATATTATTAAGTATTTTTCTGATGTCATCTACTTAATTTGGCGCAAATTTATTGCCTTTTTATTACAAACCATAACCATACATGAAATACGAAAGACATGAAATAGGAAAGACATAAAACCAACATAAGCAAACAACTAACTAAGGAACTAGTGTTTCGGTAGTCCCTGTTCCAGAAGATAAATGATCTCTTCTGGAGTGCGTATTGTGTCCACGTACAACTCTAAGACTTGTCGCCCCATCGGAAGTGTAACATGATATTCCATCATGGTCCCAACGTCGTCATCGTTGCGGATCTCCATAACTGAAAAATAGCCAGTCCCGTAATCAAGACGGTTGTACTTTCGGTAACGTATACGCTCCACGTCTTTACGCCACGCTCCCTCTGGACGAATCTTCCTCTCAGCCTTTTCCTTCAGTTGGGCGAAGGTGATGTCCTTACTCATCCTGCAGAATACATGGTTAGGACAACGAAACACAACACCATGTTCGTCGATGGTGACAGTCCCATGGTGATGAAGGGCCGTTAGGAATTTGGTGGATGAGTACTGGGTTGGGCACAATTGCCATTCCATTTCAGCTTGGTTGTAGTTGTCAAGAGGGAGAGTAGGTTTTGGTGAAGAAGCAGATTAGGGTTTGGTGAAGAAGGTCTGAGGATGTGAACCCCCTTTTATAATAGGCATGGTGAAATGTCAGCCGTTGATTTCATTTTTAGATCACAAATCTGAGCCGTTTAAATTCTATCCGTTCAGACACATTTTCCAAAGGGATTGACATCCACTCCTTTATCCGACACACATTTGACTGATTGTAAGCCGTTGATCAAAACTGTCGGTGGAATCTGAGACGTCCAATATCTGTCGCTCTGCAACACTGGTTCGAACAGCCTCATGCGAACATATGCGCATGACCACATTCGAACCTGTTCGCATGACCTCATGCGAACACGTGAAAAACACCCAAGAGGGTGTGTCCCCATATTTAACACACGCGAATGGCCGCGTGCGAACCTGTTCGAAGGCCCGTGTTCGAACAGGTGAAAATTCGTGAAAAAAAAGAGGTTTGGCCTGGCCTTTTGGTCATTTCACACCCTTATGGGGTGTGTTTCGAGTAGGAGGGGGTGTGGGAAAAGGAAACGCCTTATCTTCTCGGTCACCATACTCAAAAGCTCTTGTAGAAAGCTCCCCAAAATATTTCTTATCCTGTCCACAACATTTCCTATCATTTTGTAGCCGATGCTTCGTCGGTAGACATTATCCTTTCCAAGTCCTCAAGATATTGCCAACTTTTCTTGCTATCCTTCCCATTCTTTTTTTTATAGGCAATGTTATTAGTGGGGGTGGGGAAATGTTAGTTTCCGGGGTTTGAACCTGGGACCTCCTTCTTGCACTCCATTAGTGGACTCCTTCAATATCCCTTAGCTCGCCAACTAAGCTACCTACTTGGGATTATCCTTCCCATTCTTGATTTCCTGCTTAGAATATAAAATAAGTTGTTTTTTGAAATAGTGGCTATGTCACACAACTGTATTTATTATCGGCTGTACTTTACTACTATACAATTGTGGTAATTAAAGCTGAATATAACATAATCCCTCCTACTATAAATAACATTAAAATACATGATCTAAAGCGCTTTTATTCACAGTATGGGTTATCCTTACTTTCTCTACATAAAAAAAAAGTTAACATTGGAGAGACAGAGTTGAAAGGAAGAATCCGGTGTCTTCTTTGTTGTAACCTATTCTTTGAGAGGTATGATGTAGTTCAATTGAAACAAAAAATGGCTAAAAGAATTTTTCAGCAATGATAGAAGAGTATATGGGAGCTATGTGTCATACCCTAATTTTGTCCGACTAGTTTAAAATTTATTAGAAAAAAATCAAAATATTGTTCGTTTTGCATTTTGAGGTTTTATTCGTTAACGTATGTCATTCAGTGCTCGTTAGCGATTTTGCGTCACCTCTTTTATTATTAGTAAAACTTACTTTTTTTTTCATTATTCAAGAAAACTAAAAAACAAGAAAGAATTAAAGAAATGTGTAATTAGTATTCATTTATTATTATTACTATTATTATTATTATTATTGTTGTTATTATTACATTTACAAAATAAAAGATAAAAGAGGAACATGTTGTAGGCTCTACGAACAACAGAGTAATGATACAAAGAAAGAGAGAGGTTGGCGCATGGTATTTGGTTCAGTAAACAATTTTAACTTGCAACCAAAGTCCCCTTTTACTTGTTTATGGCTTTTCCCATTTTCAGCTCTTGACTGCAACACCGTACACACTGCTCCACTGATACACCAATGCTGCAAACATAAAATAGAAGGTAAGCAGAAGTCAGGGGGAAAACCAGGACAAGCAACATCATAGAATAGGAAATGAGAGAGGGACATATGAGGAGCCTTCAACTGGCTTTAACAAAAAGACAGATTAAACACCTCTATATGAGAAGCCAGCGAACACACAAAGAAAGAAAAAAGGGAGGAAGCGGAGAGAGAAATTTAAGAGAGGGGAGAGAGCATTAACACCCATCGATCGTTTACCTTCCTAGTACTCCCACATCAGATTCATAGACAATTTATCAAGCACCAAAAGTGCAATCACCCACAACCAACAACCATCATCAATTTAAGTCCCAACTCAGCCAAATGAAATAAGAGGAGAGTGGAGGAAAGGAAAACAGAAACAAGAGAGGAGAGAAGATAGATTATGGGTAGAAATATGAAGAGAAAACTCACCCCCATCACCACTTTAATCATCACCATCTCCATCTCCGGCCAAAGTCACCACCGTCGCCGCCGTGACCTCAGGCGAGCATCACCACCATCGCAACCCACCCTCTTTTCACGGCCAGACCACCCACACGGCTACCACCATGCGCCGCCACCCAACAACCACCGACACCACCCACCACTGTAACCACCCTCGAAACCACCACCACAACCACCGCGAGCCACCACCACGACCACCGTGAACCACCATAGCCTCACCCATCTCTCTCCCTTCGGTTCCACTCTCTCTCATCACCCCCCCTCGCATCCTCTCTCTCCATTACCGCACCTCCGTGAACCAACGGCCATCGTCGGCGCACCACCATCGTTTTCGCCGTTGCCGCCTCTCCCAACCGTCTCCCTCTCTCCTCAAAATCGCACCACCATCCTCCATCTCTCCTCAAAATCGCACCACCATCCTCCATCTCTTCTCGAAAACACATCACCATCTTTCTCTGCTCAAGGTTCTTTCTTTTCCCCTTATCTTCTTTCTCTCGCTCCCTTCTCTTCTACTCTCGGTTCGTTTCTCTCTCTCTCAACCTTATGTTTCCTCTTTCTCTCTCTTTGGGGCTTTAAGCGGCTGATGATAAGAAATAGGGTTTCAATACCCTATTGTTACAGTTTACCCTTTTATGTCACTTCAATCCCTTTTTATTTCATAAAATAGCTAAATGAAAAAATGTTTGAACTCCCTACTCCTCTCCTCTGTCAACGTATACACCCTTCCCCATGTGGTTTTATTATTGTTATTTATTTAGTTATTTTATTTTTACACAATTTATTTAGTTAATGTGTGTTAGAATTAGAAATATTATATCATTGTATTTCTTAAGCTACAATCCCCCTCCTGGACGTTTGTATTCGTTTTCGGTTCTTTCTTTTCATTTCTTGTATATATGTTGTTTAATTGTCAGTTATGGTCACACCCCCCAGTTTTAAATGATGTAGCCCCTCCTTGCTAATTGTTCCCCCTGATTTCCTTTACTACAACCCACCTCGTTATCTCATTTTTTAGGGGACTAAGTCGGCCGTACGGCCGGGTTAGTCATCGTCTTAGGATGAACGGGCCGTACGGCTCAAAAGTCCTAAAGTACCTATTCAAATAAAATCAAATCACTCAATACACAAATAATTTTCTTCCAAAAAATCAAAATCTTATTTTCACAAACAGGGGATTAAATCGGCCGTACGATCGAGTTAGTCATCGTTTTAGGACGAATGAACCGTTACGGATCAGGAGTCCTAAAATCCCTAAATAAAATACACCAACAAACAAACTTTTTCTAACCCTAGAACTACGTAGCCTTTGATTCTCCACCCGGAGATACGTAGGAGCAGGGCCACGCCCCTGTCAAGCGCAAAAATAAACAATTTCCATTACCTTTCCTTCTTAATTCTTTTTTTTACAAAAAACCACAAAATATAAATAGGGGACTAAGTCGACTGTCCAGTTGGGTTAGTCTGCTTTTTAGGTCACTAATGAACCGTTACGGATCATGTCCTAAAATCCCTATTTAAAATAAACAATTTCTAAAATTAAAAAATATACAAACACATCTCTTTCATTTCAAAAATCAAAAATCTTATTTTCAAAGTAGGGGATTACGTCGGTCGTACGACCGGGTTAGTCATTGTTTTAGGATAAGTGAACTGTGGTCCTTCAGAGCCCCAGCGCTCCTTCAGCCCTCAGCGGCCCTCAGAGCCCCAGTGCTCCTTCAGACCCCCAGTGGTCCTTCAACACAGATCACACAGTCCTAAAACCCCTACATTAAAAAACACCAACCAACAAATATTTTCTAACCCAAGAACTACGTAGCTTTGATTTCTCCATCGCACCTGGAGATACGTAGGAGCAGGGGCCTACTCCTGTCAAGCATAAAAAACTAAAATTTTTATTAAGTCTTTTTCTTTCAATAAAAGGGTAAAAATTAACATTTTCAAAATTAACATTTTTTTCTACAACTAATTAGCAGGTAACCTTCCTTAGGAAGGATGTCGTGGGGTGCTAACACCTTTCCCGTGCATAACCGACTCCTGAACCCTAATCTGGTCTCAATGACCTTTATCCATTCCAAAGGGATTTACCGATGTTTGCCCAAAAAATTAAACGTTGGTGGTGGCTTCATTTTTGAACCTTCGAGGAATTCTCACCCGGATTTTTCGGTCGCTACACTATGTAATTGATATTTTCTATCAGCACAGAAATGAATTTTATAAAGGAAGTATTCATCCTAATTGTGTATAAAATATTGAGATATGCCTTGTAATTCTATTGCTTATAATAATAGTAGGTGTAGTTAGAAACCTAGTCGAAATGGGCCAGTCGAATGGGCTAGTCGAAATTATGGGTCTGGGCCTGTTTCATTGTATATATATACAGACGTCAGTAGCATGTAATTCGTAACCCTACTTTTATGAAATTCAGTGCAGCTTTTACTATTCATATTATATTGCCCTATTCATTCCTCTTGTTCTTTAGCGCTGCCACTTCCTTTTCTTCTCCCTTTCACGTGTTTTTCCCCCAACAAACTGGTATCAAAGCTTGTTAGATCCTTACAAAATCTATCAAGATTCATGGCAGCGCGAGACAACTCTGGTGGAGGTATTCCGGGGAACCTCCCAATCTTCGACGGAAAGGATTATGAACGATGGTGTGCGCAGATGAAGGTGCTGTTTCGATATCAAGATGTCCTTGATGTCGTGAATGATGGTGTTCCACCCTTGGCAGCAAACGCCACTCAAGCGGTGAGGAACAACCACCATTCGCTGAGGAAGAAAGATGGAAAAGGGCTGTTTTTGATTCACCAATGCATTGATTCCAATGTCCTGAACCTGATCATCGACAGTGAGTCAGCAAAGGCAGCTTGGGACATCCTCAAGAACTCGTATGGAGGAGCAGATAGACTGAAGAAGATACGCCTCCAGTCGCTCAGGAAACAGTACGAGGCCTTGAAGATGACAGATGGAGAATCGATTGGAGAATTCATTACGAGGTTAGTAGCATTAACTAATCAAATGAAAGGTAATGGTGAAACTGTGACTAACGTAAATAAAGTCGAAAAGGTGCTTAGATCCTTAACCCTGGAATTCGACTATGTTGTCACTGCTATCGAAGAATCCAAAGACCTAGATACGTTGAAGTTTGATGAACTTCAGGGTTCCTTAGAGGCGCATGAATTGAGAATAAGGCAAAGAAGTTCAGAGAAAGAAACTGAACAAGCCTTGCTTTCATACTCCTCTAAGAGAAATTGGAAGGCAGGCAACAAGGAGAAGGGTAGAGAAAAGGGATCAAGCAGTAAGAAGAAAGAACAAGGATCTTTCGACAAGAAGAAAGGAGACCTATCGAAAGTTCAGTATTATAACTGTCAGCAATTTGGGCATTATAGGAACAAGTGTAAAAACAAGAAAGTTCCTAGGGATAAAGATGCAGAAGCCAAGTTTGCTAATGATGGTGACTCAGACTCAGAGGAGTTAATGCTGATGGCTGTCGAAGATGAGATTCGACTCGATGAAGGAATTGCTGAAAGTAGCGAGCAAAATAGTGGGAACACTTGTATAAGTGGGTTCACTTGGGATGCTCAAAATACTTGTGCAATGTGTGTGTGGCAGGGCAGTGGAAACACTGGTGATGCCTCCAACATTGCCAGCAATGATGATGAAGAATTGTCATTCATGACAGCTACTGACCTAGAATTACTGTTGTTGAAGGCTGATACGAATTCGACTGAAGAGAAGTCTGTCGAATGGTATCTCGACACAGGATGTTCAAATCACATGTGTTGTCACAAGGAGTGGTTTGTCGAACTGGAGCAGATAAGCAAAAAGATAAGGTTTGCAGATAACAATAGAGTTACTGCTGAAGGAGTAGGTACCATAAAGTTCCTGTCGAAAGATGGTAAGTGGTGTTATATCCAAGGGGTATTTTATGTACCAGATATGAGGAGCAATCTGCTAAGTATTGGGCAGATGATTGAGAAAAACTTCACCGTCGAAATGGGTGATAACAGTCTCAGCTTGTTCGGTTCGACCAAGAAGATGATTTTGAAGGTGTCGATGCAGAGTAACAGAACCTTCAAAATCAAGCTGCAAGTAGTCGAAGAACATTGTCTCCAGACCACTGTCGAAGAGGAGCACTGGAAATGGCACGGGAGATTAGGCCACCTCAACTTCAAGAGCTTGAGTCAACTACATGAAAAGAAGATGGTTCATGGGTTGCCTGCAGTAAAAGTCCCTGTCGAAGTTTGCGAGAGTTGTTGCAAGTCGAAGCAACCAAAAAACTCGTTTAAATCAGAAGTATCTAGCAGAGCAGAGAAGAAGCTAGAGGTGATATTTTCTGATGTATGTGGTCCTTTCGAAGTATGTTCCTTAGGAGGGAATAAGTACTTTGTCACCTTCATTGACGAATACACTAGAATGTCCTGGGTGTATTTGATCAAAAGGAAGAGTGAAGTACTAGAAATATTCAAGAAGTTTAAGGTAGTGATTGAAAAGCAGAGTGAATGTGCAATCAAAACCCTTAGAAGCGATGGAGGTGGTGAGTACAATTCTCATGGATTTGTCGAATTCTGTGAGAAAGAAGAAATTGTGCATGAAGTCACTGCACCTTACACGCCTCAGCATAATGGTATTGCTGAGAGGAAAAACAGGACCATCCTCAACATGGTAAGAAGCATGTTGAAGGAGAAGCAACTACCTCATAGTTTATGGGGAGAACTTGTAGCCACAGCAGTATACATTCTGAACAAATGCCCCACAAAGAGATTGATTGGGAAGACACCTGAAGCAGCTTGGCTAGGAAGAAAGTCAAGTGTCAAGCATCTCAGAATAATTGGCTCATTATGCTATAGACATGTCCCTGAGCAACTAAGAAGCAAGCTGGATGATATAGCACAACAAATGATTCTTGTTGGCTATCATTCGACAGGAGTATACAAACTGTATGATCCTGTGCAGAAGAAAATGGTGAAAAGAAGAGATGACGTAGTAGATGAGTCGAAACATTGGAACTGGGAAGAAGGTTGTGGGAAACCTACAATGATGGACTTCGACGAAGTCTCTGATCGAGATGATCAGAATGAAGAGGTCGAAACTGAAGAGCCAGAAGAACCCATTGTTGTCGAACCTTTAAGAAGGTCGCAAAGGGAAAGGCAGAGATCAGTAAGACTAGAAGGATTCGACACTTACCCAGATTCTGCTATTACAGCAGAGGGAGACCTGACACACTTTGCATTAATGGCTGAAGCAGAACCAGTGAGCCTAGAAGAAGCTCTTAGTCACAAGCAGTGGAAGGAAGCAATGATTGACGAGCTGAAGTCAATCGAAAAGAATGGCACTTGGAAGCTAGTCGAACTTCCAAGGCAAAAGAAAGCTATAGGCGTGAAATGGGTCTACAAGACCAAACTCAAACCCAATGGAGAAGTGGCCAAGTACAAGGCCAGGCTAGTAGCCAAAGGGTTCCTGCAGAAACCTGGTTTGGATTTCAATGAGGTCTTTGCCCCAGTAGCCAGGATCGAAACCATAAGATTGGTAGTTGCATTGGCAAGTCATAGAGGCTGGCCCCTACATCAACTAGATGTAAAGTCAGCATTTCTTAAAGGACCTCTGGAGGAGGAAGTCTATGTTTGTCAACCACCGGGTTTTGAGTCGAAGGGTCAAGAAGACATGGTTTTTAAGCTTGAGAAAGCCCTATATGGACTCAAGCAAGCTCCAAGAGCGTGGAACAAGAGAATTGATGGATTTCTCTTGGCTCAGAAGTTCATGAAATGCACCAATGAACATGGAGTGTATGTGAAGAAGAATGGAACTTTGACTCAGTTGTTGTTGTGCCTGTATGTAGATGATCTACTAGTAACTGGAAGCAACGAAGTCGAAGCCTTTAAGAAAGTGATGATGTCTGAGTTTGAAATGAGTGATCTAGGACATCTATCATATTTCTTAGGAATGGAATTCACAGAGTCGAAGAAGGGAATATTTCTGCATCAGTCGAAGTATGCAGCTGATATCCTGAAGAGATTCGACATGATCAACTGCAAGGAGGTTTCGACACCAGCAGACACAAGCAGCAAGCTGTCGAAAGATAATGAAGGGATTGAAGTAGATGTCACCCTCTTTAAACAGATTGTGGGCTCCCTGAGGTACTTGTGCAACACTCGACCTGACATTATGTTTAGTGTCGGAATGATCAGCAGATTCATGGAGAAGCCGAAAAGCTCTCATCTAGTAGCCGCGAAAAGAGTACTAAGGTATATAAAGGGAACACAAAGTTATGGCATTCTATTCCCTAGCAAGTCAGAGTCGAAGAATGATGCTGAAGTGTTTGGCTACACAGACTCCGACTGGAGTGGAGACAAGAGTGATCAAAAGAGCACAAGTGGGTATGTCTCCATGCATGGATCGACACCCATCTCTTGGTGCTCGAAGAAGCAAAGTATAGTTGCGTTATCCTCTTGTGAAGCAGAGTATGTGGCTGCTTCCTTTGCAGCATGTCAAGCATCATGGCTGAGCATGCTATTGGTCGAAATTGGAGTGCACAGGGTAGAAGCAATGAAGTTGTTAATCGACAACAAGTCTGCGATAGATCTCGCCAAGAATCCCGTCGCACATGGTAGGTCGAAGCACATAGAGACCAGATATCACTTCCTGCGCGATCAAGTAAACAATGAGAAGCTGAATCTGGAATGTTGCTGTTCGGAACTTCAAGTAGCTGATGCAATGACCAAGTCATTGCAAAAGGGAAGATTCGAAGAATTGAGAACAATGCTTGGGATGATGTCACTGAGCAATGTGAATTAGGAGGGAATATTGAGATATGCCTTGTAATTCTATTGCTTGTAATAATAGTAGGTGTAGTTAGAACCTAGTCGAAATGGGCCAGTCGAATGGGCTAGTCGAAATTATGGGCCTGGGCCTGTTTCATTGTATATATATATATATATATACAGGCGTCAGTAGCATGTAATTCGTAACCCTATTTTTATGAAATTCAGTGCAGCTTTTACTATTCATATTATATTGCCCTATTCAATCCTCTTGTCCTTTAGCGCCGCCACTTCCTTTTCTTCTCCCTTTCACGTGTTTTTCCCCAACATGAAACACATTAAGAGAGGGGTAATGTTAGGGCTCCAAGGGTCTACCAAAGAAGGAAGAAGGGGAATACTATTGTGTAGTGTTCCCTTATCCATACCATGGACTCATGAATATGAAATTTGAGAGAAATAAAAATGGAGTTACCACTCATTTTTGGAATACCGATCTGGTTGATGCGAGATGATTGAGATATGCAATCGAATGAATGAATGCCTCTTATCAATTAGTATATGTAAGCACACAAAAAAAGTTAGTATATGTTAAAACGTTAAAGAGAGAACTTATTTAAGGGACCCGGATGGTATTTTGCCACGAAAGTTAAGGTATCTCTCTAACACTTTTTCTAGGAAGAACGGAGTTAGCATTAGAACGAAAGTTAAGGTATGTATTCGTTACCACGAAAACATAAGGGATTTAATCGAAAATGGAAAATAAGTTAAGGGACCCAGATAGTATTTTGCCATTTTTATATGACCATGACTTAATACTCTCACCCTCTCATTATAAAAATCCTCACATAATAGTCTCACCCTTTATGCCACTTAAATTAAATGCGTGTTGTTTACCAAAAAAAAAAATTAAATACGTGTTAAATGGAAAGATAAGATTAGGAACTGAGGGAGAGAGTAAATGACAATACTTAGTAACAGTATCGTCAAAGATATTGTTGTATCCTCCGCCCCGTTGCAATCTTTAATCTACTATCTATCTACACCATTTACCCACTACCAAAATACCAATCTTATCTTTTTCCTAACTAAATAATTAGAGGATATTTAGGTAATTTCACTTTTTCACATTTTCCAACTTTTTCATTCTCTCACACACTTTTTCACTCTCTCTCACACTTTTTACTCTCTTCTCCTCTTTCTTCTTCCAAATCTCTCATTTCTCTATTTTTCATACTTTTTTCACTTTCTCTCGCACACTTTTTCAAACTTACTATTTACCTACTACCAAAATATCAATTTTATGTTTTTCCCAACTAAATTATTGGAGTATATTTAGGTATTTTCACTTTTCACATTTCTTCACTTTTTCACTCTCTCTCACATTTTTGCACCATCTTCTCCTCTTTGTTCCTCTAATTCTCTCATTTCTCTATTTTCACAATATACCTACTTTAATTTCATCTATATGTCACATTCATTTTTGAGGCAAATTTTTTTTAAAAAATTCAAATTTTGACAAAATTTTAATATCCGTTTATTTACACGGGGTAATATTTAGGCTAATTAAATCTGTCAACTTTAAAATTGTATTGATTTTCACAGGATAATGTTCTGACTAATTAAATTTTGTCTGAGTTCATACATTACTCACTACCAAAGTACCAATCTTATCATTTTACCAACATAGCAATTGGAGTTTATTTAAGTAATTTCATTTTTTCACTTTTTTAAAACTTTTTCATCTCACACACTTTTTAAAACTTTTTTACTATCTTCTCCTCTATCTTCGGCTAACTCTTTCACTTCTCTATTTTTCACGATATATCTACTTTAATTTCATCTACATGCCTCCTTCTTTTTTCCTTTTCACTATTTTAAAAATTATCAAATTTTGATAAAATTTTAATATTCTGTTTTTTTACACGAGGTAATGTTCGGACTAATTAAGTTGTTTATTTTAAATTTGTCAAAGTTTTCACTCATACTTGACCATCCATTTTTCTATGACTATTAGACCTCAATTCTTTACTATTTTCTACGAACAAAGCTACCTTGTTAAAGGATAGTAATAAGTAATGAAAATCCCAGTAGGCCAGCAGCACTCATGAACGACTGACTGGGACACTTGTTTATATCAACAACAGCATGATTTTTCCAAACAGAATCTAAAGATTTATTTATCTAAACAATAACAAAAGAAATGCCTCTATGGACGGACATAGAACAAAACTTAGCCCAATACAATGTATCAATTCAAGAAAACATACAAGAAAACTGATCGAGACAATGTATCAATTCACCACTCAATATGCCTGGAGCAGCGTTTGGAATGTATCAACTAGAAGACATACAAGAAAATACAATGTATCAATTCATCACTCAAGCTACTCAAGCTGCTGCGCTACTGGAGCAGCGTTTGGAATGTGGCCCGTAAAAGGCCATGGCCCGTAAAAAACAAGTGGTTCATCCAATGGGGTAGTAGATTCTAGATGAGGGGGCTCCGATAACCAAGCCTCAACACCATAGTCATCTGGCTCGAGAAGCGGAGGGAGAGGAGCCTGAGGTGGTGCAGGGACGGGTGCCGCTTCATAAAGATTGAGAATTGTTTGCACCTAGGGAGAAGGAGAAGGAGGGTGACATGGTAGCAATAGGGGTAGTTCCTCCAAATTCATATTAGGCAGAGGCCCATTAGCCAGAGGCCCATTCGGTAAAGGCAGAGGGCCATTAGCGAGAGGGAGAGGGCCATTGGCCAGAGTTGGTATAGTGCTGGCCAGAGTGCCGTTAGCGCCATTCACGAAAGTGCCGTTAGCTAGAGCGCCGCCGTTAGCCAGAGCATCCAAAGCATCGAAGGAATCATAGTCTGAAACGCAAATGTAATTCAATTCAATTTATCTAATTAATTTGAAGATTTAACAGTTGATCAAGTTAGGATTTAGCTACTCAAATATGAACAAGTTTCGATTTACAGAATTTTGAATATGAATTCAATGAAACAGAGGAGCATCGAATAGTCTGAAACAAAAAAAACGCAAATGCAATTCAATTCAAGAACAAGTTTCGATTTACAGAATTAGCGCCATTCACGAGAGTGCCGTTAGCGCCATTCGCAAGAGTGTCGTTAGCGCCGTTAGCTAGAGCGCCGCCGTTAACCAGAGCATCCAAAGCATCGAAGGAATTCATAATCTGAAACGCAAATGTAATTCAATTCAATTTATCTAATTAATTTGAACATTTAACAGTTGATCAAGTTTGGATTTAGCTACTCAAATATGAACAAGTTTCGATTTACAGAATTTTGAATATGAATTCAATGAACAGAGGAGCATCGAATAGTCTGAAACAAACGCAAATGCAATTCAATTCAATTCAAGAACAAGTTTCGATTTACATAATTTTGAATATGAATTCAATAAAACAGAGGAGCATCGAAGGAATTCATAGTAATGCAATTCAATTCAATTTAAGATTTAGCTACTCAAATATCTAAGAACAAGTTTCGATTTACAGAATTTTGAATATGAATTCAATGAAACAGAGGAGGATCGAATAGTCTGAAACAAACAAACGCAAATGCAATTCAATTCAATTCAAGAACAAGTTTCGATTTACATAATTTTGAATATGAATTCAATGAAAAGAGGAGCCTTACCGAAGCGCACTACGGGTTGAGGAAGTAGTACTTGAACCTACCCTTCCCACTGTCGAAGAGTTAGATAAGCTCAAATTGGCATTGTCAAAAACTGAAGAAGAAAAGGAAGGCTTACGGGCAGAATTAGAAAAAATACTTCTAAAAAACCAAAAATTGGAAGAGGAGAACGCAACCAAGTTATTGGCCATTGAAGATAGCCACAAGCGGCTTAAGATTGAAGAAAAGAACAAACAAGAGGTTCAAAAGTATCTGAGAGGGGCAAAGGAAGAGCTAAAACGATGCAACTTGAAAATGAACCAAGCCGTTGATGATACGCACAAGTAGAAGGAATTATGGGAAGAATCAATGATTGCTGAAAAAACCACACAGAGCCTGCTGGTGAAATCAAAAAGAGAGTCTCGAATATTGATAGCTGAATTTGAAGATCAAGTGAAAAGTATCAGGCGGGATAAAGAGACAATTGAAGAGATACTCCGAGAATACCAACAAGCCTTGAGAGGGGAACATGAAATATCTGATGAGCTGAAGAACCATATCAGATATCAAGAGGAAGTTTACCACCAGTTGAAGACTGAAAACATCTATTGGGAGAACTGTTTTGTGGAGTTGGTCAGCAGGATAGAAAACCATGAAGTCTTCCTAGAGTTGAAGAATGAAAGCTTATACTGGAAAGACAAATTCTCAAAGTTGGCATGGCTGGCCAATCAAGCTATCATGGGTGTCCAAAAACGTCTAAAGAAGGCTGACGTGGCAATGCACCCGTTTAACACTCCGATCAAAGTTTGCGAGTTTGTGGAATTTTGCAAGATCCTGATTACAGAACTTAGGGAGAAAGCTGGTCCCACTACCAGTAAAAAAAGAGAGAGGAGCGGAAAAATGAAAGCCATATGTACTTGAGCGAAATTTAAAAGAGCATTGTACTTTTCCTTTCGAAGTTTTTTATTTTAAAAAAAAAAGATGTTGTACTTTCCCCCATCAATGAAGTTTGTTTGTTTCACCTGTTGATCCTCTTTTCTTGAAAATATTTGAAACGTTAATTTGTGTATTTATGACAAATCAGGATGCACTTACGATTCCCGGCCTAAAACAATAAGATTCATGCACACATGCATCACTCATCTTTCATCCATTCATATACTCATACCATGTATCCCATTAACAGAGTAAAG
The DNA here is from genome assembly GCA_039519185.1 of Astragalus membranaceus. Lineage (NCBI taxonomy): Eukaryota > Viridiplantae > Streptophyta > Magnoliopsida > Fabales > Fabaceae > Astragalus > Astragalus membranaceus. Next base: position 55,470,451 of record CM076848.1, on the reverse strand, counting down.
GACAAGCTGGTGCGTCAACATCGCTATTGGACCCGTTCTCAGGCTAGAAATATGGAAGCAAATCAGGACAATCCGCATCAGGATAACCCAGATCAGGACAATTCACATCAGGATGACTTAGGTCAGGGTAATCAGAACATAGGCAATCAAGAGCTTAGGGCAGAAATAGATGGGATGAAAGAACAGCTGGCTGAAATCTTAAAGGTTTTACAAGCTTTGAGGAACGAAAATGCGGATGAAGATGTCTCCACTGGGAACACTGAAAACCAAGTTACCAACCCTCCTCATCCCAATGGACCCGGGATCCCATATCCAGTGTACCCTACTGGGGCTAATGTCCAGGGTTACCAATGGCCTCCTTACGGACTTCTGCAAGGTTACACACCTCCGACAGCTGATGCCAATTCGGAAGATGGTCCCTCAAGAGTCGTGGGCCAAAAACAGCCTGCACCGACAGGTCACGATGGTAATTCGAGGGCGCCACAGACTCAAAACCCGAGCCCTGTTGTCGCGCCACAAAGATTCCCACTTGGCTACACTCCACCGCTGATAGTTGATCCTCAAGCTCAAGGGTCCAATCTCAGGAACCCCACTCATTCACCTATCCCAAATGTGAACCCAGACATAGTTCTGATGATTCATCCTTACTATGGTATGAGTGGGCTCCCTCACAATTACCCTATGGAGAACCCTCAACCCAAGAACAAACTACAAATGCTTGATGAACGGTTGAGAGCAGTTCAAGGATTCAATGTTGGCGCGAGAGATGCTTATGACTTGTGTCTTGTCCCTAACTTGGTCATCCCTCCTAAATTTAAGGTGCCGGACTTCGACAAATACAGAGGATCAACCTGCCTTGTGAGCCACTTAACCTTGTATTGCAGGACGATGGCTGTGTTTGCTTATGACGACAAACTGCTCATTCACTACTTCCAGGACAGTCTAGCTGGGGCAGCTTCGGGATGGTATATGCAGCTAGAGCGAGCCCATATCAGGTGCTGGAAGGACCTAGCTGGTGCATTTTTTAGGCAATACAAATACAACATCGATATGGCTCCCGATAGGACACAACTGCAGAGCATGACAAAAAGAGATAATGAGTCCTTCAAGGAATATGCCCAACGCTGGAGAGGGTTGACTGCGCAGGTAGTACCACCTTTGTTAGAAAAGGAGATGGTATCAATGTTCATGGATACTCTTCAATCGCCTTTCTACGACAGGTTGATCGGGAGCGTGTCTTCGAGCTTCTCAGATATGATTGTCATAGGAGAAAGATTAGAAAATGGATGGAGAAATGGGAAGATTGCCCATAACTTTGCTGGGACCAGTAATCAGAAAAAGCCCTTCTCAGGATTCCCTAAAAAGAAGGAAGGAGAAGCCAATGCCATCTCTGGATCCAGAAAGCCTCCCTATAACAATTCCCGACAAACCTTCCAAATCCCTACTCAAACACCATTAGTCCCACATCACCAAGTCAACCCAAACTATAGACCACAAAATTACCCGAAAATAAAGCCTGTCAATTTTGACCCAATACCCATGTCATACACAGACCTGTTCAATCACCTCATCAGTCACAACCTGATCACTCCCCGACCAATGAGACCCCTTCAACCTCATTTCCTTAGGGGTTACAACCCAGATGCTGCTTGTGGATTCCACGCTGGGGCAGTTGGCCATTCAACAGAAAATTGGAAGACATTAAAATATGTAGTGCAAGACTTGATTGAATCTAAATGGTTAAGTTTCGAAGAAGATGGTCCGAATATTGCCACTAACCCTTTACCGGGGAACGGGAAACCCTCCGTTAATGCCATTGGAGATTTTGAGGGACAATTATTGATCAGAAGGGTGGAAGACATCATCACACCTCTAGACCTCATTCATGCTGACTTGTGTCACTTCGGAATTATTATGAAGGGATGCGCTGAAAAAGATTTGTGTGTTGACCCTCACTGTGTCGGGGCATGTGAAGCATTCAAGATAGTCCTTCAAGCATAGTTTTAAAAACCGGCTCGGCCCGGCCGGTCGGACCGGGCAAACCGGGAACCTGGGGGTAACCGAGCCGGTCAACCGTATGGATCGGATATGCAGCAAACCGGTGAAAACCGGTGTGACTCGGCCGGGTTTTGCAAAAACCGGTGAACCGGCGACCCGGTTTAACCCGGACTGGGTTGTGAATTTTAAAAAAAATTATCAAAACGACGTCGTTTAATATGTTTCTTTTGCTCTTTTTCATCTTTTTCTTTTCCATTATTGCATTATTAGCAAAAACAAGCACCATATTTGTTGAGTACATATTAATTTGTGTGATCTAAAATAGATTAATATTATGTATGAATAAAATTAAAAATATTAATAAATTAAGATATTAATTTTTATATTTTAGTAGATATAAAATAAACATAGTTATTAATTTTACAGGGACAAAATTTATATTATATACTATATAGGTCTTGAAAATTCGCGAAATAGAGACGGGCTCCGAGTCATGCGGTCCCGGTTTTGATCATGCGGTTCAACTGTCGACCCCTCGGTCCGACCCTTGACCCAGTGACCCGGTACCTCCACCGAGTCGGTAGCCGATCCGGGTTTTAAAACACTGCCTTCAAGACTTACTAGACCGACACATAATACAGGTGGGTCTTCGAAAGAATGAGGAAGACGTGTGGAATCTCCAGTCAAATATTGACCAGAGCAAGGATATCCGGAAGCCACTGGAAATCCGTTACAAAAAGGACACGAAGCTGAATTCGGCTATGCCTAAACTGATCACTATTCAAGTGCCAACTCCCTTCCCCTTTAAGGACACTAATGCAGTCCCATGGAATGACAACGTGAAAGTTCAGACCACTCCTGATGTCATTAACATTTCAGGGACTAGTGGAATGACTCGAAGCGGGCGTATTTACACCCCCAAAGGAATCAGTGGAGAGTAAACAAAAGAAGGCGAAGAAAGAGCCCGTAAAGGCAAAAGCATAGAATAAGAACCCGTTGATAAGAATGGGGGTAAAAGGACGCTATCGGAACAAGAAGCCGGCGAATTTTTGAAACTCATGAGACAGAGCGAGTATAAGATAGTTGATCAGCTGAACCAGACCCCTGCCAAGATATCTCTACTGTCATTATCGCTCAGTTCTGAAGCCCATCACGCAGCATTGATGAAAGTATTGAATGAGGCCCATGTCACTCATGACATCTCAGTCGGCCAGTTTGATGGGATCGTTGGAAACGTTGTTGCAAGTAATTACCTCACCTTTACTGATGATGAGATTCCAACCGAAGGAAGGGGGCACAACAAAGCCTTACACATATCTGTGAAATGTGGAGATTACTCACTGGCTCGGGTGCTTATTGACAATGGATCGTCCTTGAATGTGTTACCCAGATCAACCATGGAAAAATTAGATGTGGACTGTTCATACATGAGACCTAGCTCGATATTGGTCAGGGCCTTTGACGGATCGAAAAGGGAAGTCATCGGGGAAATAGAATTACCGGTGCAGGTAGGTCCGGAACTCTTCGTAGTGACCTTCCAGATAATGGATATCGCCCCATCCTACAGTTGTCTCTTGGGAAGGCCATGGATCCATTCTGCAGGGGTAGTTTCTTCTTCTTTACATCAGAAGCTCAAATTCATAGTGAACAACAAGTTGGTGGTTGTTTTTGGTGAATAAGAAATGCTGGTAAATAGGTCGTCTCCCACTCGTTACATCGAGGCTGCTGAGGAGTCTTTCGAGACTGTCTTCCAAGCGTTAGAGATTGCCAATGCGTCCAGTATGCTGAAGCCTAAGTTGTCCAAGACTACCATGATGGTTGCTAAAGTCACGGTAGACAAAGGTTACCAGGCCGGAAAGGGTTTAGGAAAGACCGAACAGGGGATCCTGACACCGATACAGCTGCAAGAGAACAAAGATAGACGCGGGATAGGGTATTGGCCTGATCGCAATGACAAGAGAAGAATTGTGGAAGAAAAGAAAGAGCGGAGGTTAGCCAAACTTGAGGGCAGAGTGCCAAATATGAAGAAGATCATCATCTGCGACATCAAACAAAGTTTTCAGAGTGCGGGAATGCTGAACCCCAATCAGATTGCTGCAGTGGAAGATGATCTAAATGCTGAAGAAGGCGTCGTCAGTCTTGTACGCCCTTGTCCTGCAAATGAAAGGCTCGAGAATTGGGAGATCATCGATTTTCCTGTAGTTTTTAGTTCAAAGTAATGTTTTTGTAATGCAATCCTATGGCTCTGCCTAAGGCCTTAGGACATTTCATTCGGGCACGCATGTTTCCTTTCAGTATCAGTATCAATAAAATGTTATACTAATGCAGATCTGGAAAAAAAAAAAGCATCTTTGAAAATAACAACGCCAATAATTCATACTGTAACTTTGATCACCCCATTAATCAAACTGAGGAAGATGTTGAAGATAACTGAGAAACTCCCCTACAGTTAATGAGAATGATGGAACAAGAGGAAAAAGTTATTCAACCCCACGAGGAATCTACTGAGACAATAAACTTGAGCACAGAGGAAGATAAGAAAGAGGTTAAAATTGGCATCACAATGAAAGACAGTGAGCGAGAGAAACTGGTTAGGCTTTTGTTTGACTATGTTGACATCTTTGCATGGACATACCAAGACTTGACTGGACTGGACCCCAGCATAGTCGAGCATAAGTTACCAGTAAAGCCCGAATGCCTGCCGGTAAAACAGAAGCTAAGAAGGATGAAGCCAGATATGTCACTGAAAATCAGGGATGAGGTCAAGAAGAAATTTGATGTTGGATTCTTAGCAGTAGCAAAATATCCTCAATGGGTAGCCAATATTGTCCCGGTTCCAAAGAAAGATGGGAAAGTTCGAATGTGTGTTGACTATCGGGATCTGAATAGAGCCAGCCCTAAAGATGACTTTCCCTTGCCTCACATTGATGTCCTGATAGATAGCACAGCGCAACACTCTCTTTTCTCCTTCATGGATGGATATTCCGGATATAATCAAATCAAGATGGCCCCTGAAGACATGGAGAAAACCACATTCATCACTCTTTGGGGCACCTTCTGCTACGAAGTAATGCCATTCGGCCTAAAGAATGCTGGTGCAACGTACCAAAGGGGATGGTAACTTTACTCCATGATATGATGCATAAGGAAATAGAAGTCTACGTGGATGACATGATCGCAAAATCCAAGACCGAAGAAGAACATGTTGTCAATCTGCGAAATCTTTTTGAACGTCTAAGGAAGTTCATACTCAGATTAAACCCTGCCAAATGTACTTTCGGTGTAAGATCAGGAAAGTTGTTAGGGTTCATAGTCAGTCAGAGGGGAATAGAAGTGGATCCAGCCAAAATACGAGCAATATTAGAAATGCCAGCGCCTAAAACCGAAAGAGAAGTTCGTGGGTTTCTGGGAAGGTTGAACTACATCTCCAGATTCATATCCCAATTAACATCGACCTGCGTGCCTATCTTCAAATTGCTGTGCAAGAACCAAGAAACAAAGTGGAATGATAATTGCTAAGAAGCCTTTGAAAAGATCAAGAGGTACCTCAAAAATCCACCGATTCTAATGCCACGTGTGCAGGGCAGACCTCTCATTCTGTACTTAACAGTGCTAGACAAATCAATGGGTTGGGTACTGTGGCAACATGATGAGTCCGGAAGGAAAGAACATGCCATCTACTACCTAAGAAAGAAGTTCACCGAGTGCGAGACAAGATACTCATTGTTGGAAAGAACGTTTTGTGCTTTGGCCTAGGCTGCACATCGTCTGAGGCAGTATATGCTGAGCCACACGACTTGGTTGGTATCTAAAATGGATCCAATCAAGTACATTTTTGAAAAACCCGCACTCATAGGAAGAATTAGGCATGACAACAAAACCCATACCCGCGGGGACCGACCCAAACCCGTCCCGATTTGACGAGTTTTCCCCGCTTTGACTGGGTTTGGGTTTTCCCCGAAATCAAAATACGGGGATGGGACGGGTAATGGGGATATAGGTCCCGTCACCGAACCCGCCCCGAATGTATAAAATTACATTGTTACCCCTCCTAATTTAGAAACCCTTAAACAATGACCAAACCAAACCCTAAAGTTACGGCTCCCTCAATTTCTCTAATATTCAACCAGGTTATCCTTCACAATTACTTTCGGTGCAAAAGATTAGAGAAACACTGATTCTTGGTGCTAAGAAAACATAAATTTAAATATGTTATCATGTTTATTCTCACTATGTCAAATAATGTCCACAAATATATAAAGTTCATGGTGATTTTCAGGAAATCTATATCGAACATGCCACTGCTGCCATCTTGGCACTAACCTCAATTGCAATGACCCTGAGGCCCCTGCTCAAGCTGCAAAAAACCTAAATACAAAACCATATATAAATCTTACAAACATTAAAATACAGAACAATTAAATATGGCAGGTTACTGGTTTTGAGGTTCACCCCCACTCTAAATTCTTTTCCAAAACCAAAAGACAACCTTTATAGTATCTCTTTCCAAAACCAAAAGACAACTTTTATAGTATTTCCTTCCAATTTCTTTAACTAACCAACTAAGGGAGGTTAAAACATCTATTATAGATTAATAAATTAATAAACATATTGAGAACAAAAATTTTATGGCAGAAAAAAAGTCCATAATATTGTTTAAAGGCTTTGCCGGGAAAATAGAAAAATTAATAAATAAAATGAAGTTCCAAAAATTCACACTTACCTAAAATGCTTTATTTAAAATTTAGTGTGTACAAAAAAGCAATCAGCAACTGATTGGCGGATGAAACTTGCGCACTTCCCTAACACTAACTTCAACTGCCACCTCTCTCCCTTTGTCAGTTATGTCTTTGGTGCATACTAAAAAATGGAAACAGGAAATGAAGTAAAGTAAGTGGTACAATTTGGTTCCATTAAAAGGTGAAATTATAACTTACTGAAACACAGAAAACAGGCTACTCATCTGCAAGCCAACTATTCCATAAGGGGGCATTTGTTTCAAGACATATGATCATATTCCCCCAAATCATTGTAACATCCCAAAATAATTGTTTCAATTATTTTGATTGTGAGTTGTTAAGTGAGGCAATGATTGAGTGATTAATTGAGGACATGTGATATTTAGGTGCATTGTGTACTTGCTTGTTAATTCTATGGTATAAAAATTTGCAATTTAATTGTCAACTATGTGTTTTTCATGAGAAGTATTTATTATAATTGATTGGTTTAATTGGCTAAATGTGAGTAGCATAAGGGCAATTAGGGAATTTCAGTTTCTTTTTAAAAACACTCTCAGCTGGAAGACCAATCCCACATTTATACTCACTCCCACACCTTACTTCACTCACTTTTACAACAATCAAAAAACATAAACCTTGAGAGAAAGGGGGGAAGGGGTTGCGAAGGGAAGAAGAGAAAGAGAGGGAGGGAGAGCTAGGAAACCTTGGTGCATGTTCCTTCTTCAAGTCCCAATAGGTTCAGTTTTCTCTCCTCTTTCCATTAGTACCACTAGATGCTCAAAAATCAAACCAAGCAAACCACATTCTTCTCCCTTCATTTCGAGTTTTGAGAGAGAAGTGGTGTGACTTGAAGAGTTTTTAAATGTCAGCTCAAATCAGTGTTATTCTAAGAGTATTTGAGTTCTTTTGGTGATTTAAAAATGTCAAGATTCAAGGAGGAAGGTTTGGGTAGCTGTGAATTGAGTTGAAGAGTTGGGTGTGCATAGGAAAATCGGTTTTGAAGTTGCTTGTGAGCTAGGAGAGACAATTAGAAGATGGTTGGGCATGCATGTGCATTTTCAGCTTGGATTGAGTACAAATCAGGGCCATTTCGAAAACTGAGGGTCCAAGGAGTACATGAGAGTTTGGGATTTCGAGTAGAAGCCTTAGAATTTCGAGTTGGTGTGCCTAGGAGCTTGTTGATGCTTCGAGTTCGATTCTTGCTTGCATTGTGTTGATTTCAACACTTGAGGTGAGTTCTTTTCCCTTAGGAATTGTTTGAAGTTATGTTGGGTGATTTGCTGGAAAATAAGGTCATTACATGTAGCATTTATGTGTTGAGCTGATTTTTGAGTAGTTGGGAATCAATGTGCTGAAATCGATTTGTTAATGTGTATGTATGTTGAGTTTGATAATGTGTAATGCCCTGATGTTTAAATTTCTCAAAATGTGTTGTTTGGTAGTCCATTGGTACTGTTATTGAAAACAGAGAATAGTTTATAACTTCAGTTAGAATAGTTTGTAACTTCAGCAGAATAGTTTATAACTTCAGTTAGAATAGTTTGTAACTTCAGCAGAATAGTTTATAACTTCAGTTAGAATAGTTTGTAACTGTAGCTGAATAGTTTGTAACCGGTTTTTGACATGTTTCGAGTTTTGAAAACCTTTTATTTATCGAGGTTATGATTATGCAAAAGTTGATTGAAATGAACGACGTTTTATGAATTATCGAGTGAGAACAACTAAGGATATTAATAAAACACCATGGGGATGACGATCCCAAGAGGTTAAGTAGTGTACTTGGAATGGGAGGTCATGTCTTCTGAGTTCAAGGCCCAGATTGATTATCCGGATTGAGCTTAAGGCTCAGATTGATTATCCGGATTGGGTTCTCCGCTGAAGTTGACGTTGTTCAGTCTTCTTATGGATTACGCTACACTATGATAAGTGAGAAGATAAAGAAAATGACGATGAGAGGTACGGTGAGGGGTCGCGAAAGAACTCACTAAGATTTGTAATCTCACCGTTTATTGTTGATTGTTTTCCAGATTCACAGGTGTAAGTTAAAGAATTCAATGACAAGATCAAGAATCCGGATGTTTGAGGATCTCACTTTCATGGATATTAGCCTTATATTTTGCTAATGTTTATGTTTAGTTGTCTATGTATTATGTCCTTACCATAGACAAAGTTAGGGATGTGTTAGGTTTATGCACTTGTGGTTTCGGATTAAGTAATTATGTGACTATTTCATATGATTTGTATTAAATCTTTTCAGTTTTTGAACCTATGTTATAAAACCTATCATCCTTAATTGATATTTGTTGTTAGATGTTGGGTTTATCTTAATCCAAGTTTATTTAAGTGCATCTTTGAAACGCTAAAAGTAATATCTCGGATTTTTAATGTCGACTAAAAACCCAGGATGTTACAATCATATATATTCTTGGTAATACTACTACCATTCATTAATCCAAGGATATAGTAACTTCCAGAGATAAGTTTGTCACACACACTCACAATAGAAAACAGAGAGCGGTTGCTACCATCGTTGAACACGGCGTCGTGAATCTCAGTTGTCTCCCTTTGCATGTGAAGTAGAAGGATAGAAATGTTTGTTTTTTGATAATTAAGTCATGATTTATTTGTAATTTTTGATAGGTTTCTGTAATGCCTACAAAAAAAGTACATTTGATGCAAAAGTGGATCTGGTGTAGTCTTTGACTTCGTGGTAATGTAGTGGTCAAACAAAAAGTTAATTGAACACACTTATTTAAATGGAATGAGTAGATATTATGGATTAAAAAAATATTCTTTACAAAATAAAGAACAAAGTGTAAATGTAAATTGATTTTTCAAAGTAGTCAAAATCAGTGTTATCAAATCGGGATACACATTGTGTATCGCTAGGCCCAAAAACTGAATCGTGTATCGTATCGTGTATCGTATCGTAAGATACATAAACAAAAATATATATAACATTTTGAGTAAATCTAAGGTAGCATTAGCAAAAAACACGAAGAATGTGTGCAATATTTGCAAGTCACATACAATCTATTAGGTGGGACAGATGAACAATGTTCCCATGTAATATCTACCTCCTTTTTCTTCTTTGCTTGATTCATTTAAATATTTAATAGATAGATGAACTGATGAACTGTCAAAAAAAACAAAACAGAACCAAGTAAAGAACTGATGAACCAAGTAAAAAACAAAACAGAAAAGTTAGGGTTTTGTCATAAACGAAGGAACTGATGAACGAATAAACTAGAAGGAACCAAGTAATAAACAAGTAAAGGAAGTTCAACAGAAGGAACAAGTAAAGAAAAAAACCAGAAGCAAGTAAACCAAGTAAACGAAACCAGAATCAGCAGGTAAGAACAGAAAACGAAACCAGCCTCAAGTAAACAAGAAGAGGAGCAAACGAAATTTACCTGTGCACTGCTACTGCTGATTGCTGAATGAGAAACGGAAGAACGCCAGCCACTGAAAGAAAGAAGAAGCGCTCCTCTGAAACAAAATTTGCTCTGAAACGTGGAGAAGAAGTTGTGTTTTATTAATTTATTGTTGTCAATTGTGAAATGTCGGAAATACCCTCATTTTTAAACTCACACAAATCGTTCCTCCACTCTTCAAAAACGCAAACCGTTCCTCCACTCTTCAAAACGCAGCGTTCCACTTATCAAAACGCAGCCTTCCATTTATCATCCTTCCAAAACGTGTCGTTTCCTGTTGCACCGTCTTCTTCCTCGCGAAAAAACCCAAAATCACTGCGTTTTACGAAAACGGGCCACGCGACCCGACCCGGCTGCAATTTGTTGCAGAATCATGCGAGACAGTTCTGAATCGCGATTCCGACGCGATACAGGCGATTCAGGGAGCGATTTGGTCACAAAAACGATGCGCCATACGATTTGCATCGTTTGCCATGGATTTCGAATCGCACGATACATACGATAATAACTACCGTGGTCAAAATAATAATAAAAAGTGAGGTAAAACCCATGGCCCAATTGGGGTCATAACTAAAAAATGTGTTAATAGTAATGTGCTTTTTTTTGGTCAAGTAATGTGCTAAATACAAAAGAAAAAGAAAAAGAAAACAACATTTTTAAAAAACAGAGTTTTTATTTTTATAGGCAATGTTAGTGGGGGTGGGGGAAATGTTAGTTTTCTGGGACCTCCTTCTTACACTCTTTTTGGTGCACTCCTTCGGTATCCCTTAGCTCGCCAACTGAGCTACCTACTTGGGATAAAAAAAACCAGAGAGTTGTATCTTGGGTAGAAAATGTTTTTTGTTGATAAATTTAAATTCATGAATTAGTTGTGGATAATATCTTAAATAAGAAAACACAGAGCACACATTAAATAGGTATTAATTGTAAATAATAATTTAATTTTTTTAAATAATAACCTCTAATATTTTGATTGGTTGTTTGTAAGTATTAAATGCTACATTCGCACCTATAAAAGAATTTCTCCTAATGTATATACTAAACAATGTTTTAAAACATTGTTGTCTAAATATTTAATGAACAGATATACACGTGTTAACTTAATTGAATAGTTAATGAACTGAGGTGCTCGTCCTTAGAGCGGGCACAAGTGAACGAGTCTTCAGTCCGAGTGTGTGAGTTAATTGGATTGATGATATCTGGTCGTGCACAGAGCTCTGCCTGGGTTGTACCTACAATGACACTTTGACGCCCAAGTCAGTGGAATAAGAGTGTGAGCAGAGTGACGGTATGGGTAAAAACGTGTACCTGTTAGTTGAGGTAAGACCCCTATATATAGTGTCAGGACTCTCATGATGACCGTCGGATCTCGTACGATTTGATCTGAGCCGTTGATCTTATTGGATTTAGGTCATACCTCTCTGGCTCGCTTATGGGCCGGTCTAGGCCAGGCTTGCATCGGATTGGGTCTTCGGCCCAGTTCAGAACAGTTGCCCCCCAAGCCGAAGTCGTCCACGATACGGGTTTAGGCTTGAGATTGATTGCCCCTAGTGGAGTGGTCTAGTTGCTGGGCGGTCACCTGCGCGGAGGCGACTTGTTATGCTTTTCCATGCTGGAACGACGTGTCCCTTCCTTTGGTGATGTGGCAGTCAAACTTTGACTGATATGACGTTTCGTCTTTCGATGTGATGGACAAGAGGTTTCGCGCTTTTCAATGGGGCGTGTAATGATGCTGGTTCAATTTCGAAGGAATGCATTTAATGCTGAAGACAAAAGGTCATGTCGTTTCGATCCTTGGTCTGCTCTCCCTATATATAGGGTCCCCATTCCTCCATTTTGTATTTTACCTTCGCACTAATTGCTCCGAGGATGACTCGCATTTTTTGGCGAGCAACCAGGTTTCCGGTAAGATTCTGGCGAGGTGTTCTCCGGTGAGCGACCTTATACTCCGGCGGGATTCTACTACAGACCGTCTTGCCCTTGTAATTGTTGGAACGACCAGCCTATCTCCCACTCCAGGTGATCATCTTGTCATTATTCTTTTAGTTTCGTTTTTATTTTTACTTTGGTGAGGAGGGGGAGTCAGGCCTGGGGTCGACCTTGTCGCCCCCTTCTGCAAATCATCTTTCTAGGTGGTCCTGACTTTCTTGCCCTCTCCTTGCAGGGTAGCTTACTCTGGCGCGAACGAAGCAAACCGCTCGTATTTCCGGTGGACCTCCCATTCATTTAGCCGAGCATTGTACTTGCTCTACTACGTGTGGAGCTATGAGTGAATCTCAGTCTGAAGATCGCCCGTATACTTCTTCGACTGATCTGTCGATCTTGAGTACTTCCTCTGAGAGTACTCCTTCCACAAACCCACCCATTCTCCCTTCTTTCCAGAGGGATTATGATTCCTCCCCTTCCGCTGAACAATCGCTCTCCCATCCGTCGCCTTCTCAAGGAACGAAAAATGACATTGAACCTTCTGGTGACGAAGCCAACCCTGATCAGCCTGCTGATGAAGTCACCCATTATGAGCGGGGGGAAAACCAGGTTGAAGAACATGAGGAACCGGATTGGGGCAACGTCATTGGTGAAGATCGCTCTTGGGTTTCCTTGGGCGTCATTAACAAGGTACCCTCGATACTCCGCCCTGGGGACGAGTTGCTTCCGTATTATGCGAAGATGGTTGGTGATCCAGACCAGCAGTGGACGGTTGAGGGTCCCTCTGCAGATGAGCATGTGGCTATTGTTCTGTCTACTCTTAAATTTATCATGTATTACGTGACATGAAGGTTCGCCCGTCGTTCACTCCTTTTCAACATTCTGTCATGCGCTACCTGGGAGTCTCCCCATCCCAGTTGCACCCTAATACCTGGGCGTTCATCAAGGTGTTCGGGCAACTAATGAGAGTGATGGGGCGTGATTGTTCTTGCTCTCTTTTCTTTAAGATCTTTGAAATGAGCAGACGGCCCGAACCCACAGCAACAGGAATCGGTGGGAGCATCTGAGCATCAAAGGACAACAAGACTTTAATATTTTCAAACCTTACTTTGATTCATTAAAGCCCTGCAAAGTGGTCGGGTCTCTGGACGCTCAAGGGAGAGTGACCAGTCTTAAATTCCCTATTGCGTGGACGTACGCACATTACCGCCGCACTCCGATCACCTATAAGACTAGGTGTCGTTTTGGTGAGGGCGATCTGGAAACTCTGAGATTGCTTGAGAATATGGCCTCTTGGATGAATGAGGAGTTGATCAGATGATACCAGTTGACGCGGATTCGTAACGACGATGAATTTAAAGTCGCTCTTGGGGCGATTGGTTCTCGTCCTTTCCCATCTTCTTTCTTTTGCTTAACTTGCCATGTGTTTCTAACCATCCTTCTTTCTTTTCGCGGGTGAAATTGCCAGCATGGGATATGAAGATCTTTTGAAGAAGGTCAGGAAAGGAAAAAAACCTCAACCCGCTCCTTTTCCGACTGTCGACGTTCCTGCTACGGGCGATGGGGGAACGACCACCGGTGTTGATAAGGGGGATGATGCGCTTTTGGTTGTTCCTAATTCTGGAAAGAAAAGGGGTCGCTCCCATCATGCTGCTGGGTCCAGTGGGCAAGATGCTGGGGCTGATCCTCCCACACAAGAAGACTAAGGCGGTGAAGGAAAAGGATGCTCAGAGGAGGCCGTCCTCCAACCTTGACCTGGATCAGCTCTGTGAGACAGATTTTGACCGCTTTCGCCAAGATCCCCTCCTCTTCAAGGCTGAGGTTGCCAAGGCTGGTTATCGTCTGCTCGCCAAACTTAAACAGGGGGAGGCAGATCGGACAGCAGGTAAGCGTCTTCTTGCTCAAAACTTGTGGTTGGAGAGTAACAATTTAGATAAACCCGATAAGCTAAATCACGCTTATGAATATATCTCAGAGTTGCGGGAGGAGCTGGAGTCCGTTAAGAAGAAACTCCAAGAGTCTGAGGCCGCTCTTAAGCCTAATGCTGACGCTCTTGATAAGACCAAGAAGTCGCTCTCCTCCATGACCAAAGAGCGGGACGATGCAATCTGAGACGACCAAAATTAACGGGTTGTCGGACCGGGTCAAGGAGCTGGGGAAGGAGGTCGTCAGACTGAAGAAGAACATCGGGGTTCTAGAGAAAGAGCGGGATGAGGCTTTGGAGGAATGTGACCAGGTGATTGAGTCTACCTTGGCCATTTGCAAAGAGCGGTTTAATGAAGTTTTGGCTCAAGTGCAGTACGCCTATCCCAACCTCGAGATCAACCCCAACATAATTAACCACGCCCACTCCCTCAAAGACAGCCGCATAGTCTATTCTGTGGAGAAGGACGGGCAGGGGAAGATCGTAAGGGATGAGTCTGTTGTTTATGAGCGTCCTTTGTAACTTTGTAATATTTGTTTAATGGTTCTGTATTTTGGGCGGCCTCGTAGTCGCCTTTCTTGTTGTAAAATATACTCTAATGGAGCCCGGCCTTTCCGGGTGACTTTATCAACTTTTTGCTTTGTCTCGGGCTTACTTTATTCTGTGTGAGCAAGTTAACATCTGGTTGTTTATTCTTGATTTGTGATCGTTCTTTTGCTCTTCTTTTAATTGTTTTATTGGCAAGTACGTGCGGTCGCCTTTGAGTGGTTTACTGGATTTCTATCCATATTGACCTCGCCCTTAGGGGTGCGACTATCTTTGAAAGACACTCTGTGTCATCCACGGGCAGTTTACCAGATTTCTATCTAGATTGAACTTCGCACTTGGAGGTGCGGCCATCTTTTAGGCCGCTTCTTTCGTAGCTTAGCTCGATTAAGTACATTTATCCCTACTAGTAGTTTATCAAACTCGGTTTGAATATAACTCGCCTTGAAGGTTGTATACTATGGACGGGAATATGAGATTGAACACAAAGTCATAAAAAATGCCTCGCCTTTAGAGCGGGCACAAGTGAACGAGTCTTCAGTTCGAGTGTGTGAGTTGATTGGATTGATGATATCTGGTCGTGCGCAGAGCTCTGCCTGGGTTGTACCTGCAATGACACTCTGACGCCCAAGTCAGTGGAATAAGAGTGTGAGCAGAGTAACGGTATGGGTAAAAATGTGTACCTGTCAGCTGAGGTAAGACCCCTATATATATAGTGTCAGGACTCTCTCATGGACGACCGTCAGATCTCGTACAGTTTGATTTAAGCCGTTGATCTTATTGGATTTAGGTCATACCTCTCTGGCTCGCTTATGGGCCAGTCTCGGCCAGGCTTACATCGAAAGTCCAGAAAAGTTAACAAGTATTTTATACAATTTATCAAACAGACAAGATACATCAATTATTCAATAGATTTAAAATTGCAATTAAAGGGAAGTATATGATATAATATAAAAGAAAATGAAAAATTACATGCCACAAATGTAAGTGGAAAGAGTAGCAAGAATCCATGCTAGAGTATATTGGCATCTCATATACCAATGAGGGTATGAAATCCACTCAGCAGTTGGATAGTGTTTCTGGCTCTGACACTCTGGCAGCAGCCAAAATTATTCAAGTCTGTACCACCACTAATTCTATTAGTGGTTGTAATATTCCTACTTCTTACTTTAACGCCATCATAGTCAATGATCGGAATATTGATTCAGAGCGTTTTCCTGAAATGAACACTTCTAGTCGGTGCAACTTTATTGACTCATCCTTCACTCAATCTCCCACTACCAGGCTGGATTCGCTAAATGTCTCAGAGTCCGATGCTACTTCTAATTTAGTGGTAGCATCTAAAATGAGAACTTTAGGAAACCTTTGGTGTGACGTGTTAGAAGGTGAGGTTGATACTCTGGCTCCTGACAGCCAAGGAACAGTTGCTTAGATTGATTATCCCGAGCCGGTTTCCAAGTCCCAAAAGAAAAAAATTTAACAAAAAATTAAACTGGTTCAGAATAGTGTTTGCTATAACACTCGTTCCAAGACTAATTCAGTCTCTGCCTCTTTTTGATCTGGGTGATTTTTTTGAATTCTTAGTTGGATTTTTGGTTTGTCAATAGAACATTTTAGTTTCTTAGTTGGGCTTTATTTTGTCTCTAGTTTGTTTTAGGGGCCCTTCATGCTAGGGGACCCTTAGAATTGTTTTGGTTTTAGCCTGTTCTTGCCAAGGGTTTTGGCCTAGTCCCCCCTTGGGCCTTTTTCTGTCCTCTTTTTTTTGGTTTTTTTAATAAAATCAGGGCAAGTCCCCTTCTTATAAAAAAAATGGTGAGTTAATGATATTAATATTAGAAACGGAGCAAACTTTTGCTGGCAAAAAGTTGTTTTAAACTAGAAAAAAAGGATGCATGAGAAAATTCTTGCTTGCGAAAAAAATTGAGGAATTGGAAACAAAATGTACAGACTTTGGATTCGTTTGTGCAATCTATAAGGTACAAACTAGTTAATTAGCGCCGCATCATGGAGAACATTGTTTTAAGATAATCGGGGCCTTTTTTTTAGAAAGATAGTCGAGGCCTAAATTTATCTAAATGAAAAATTACATGCCACAAATGTAAGTGGAAAGAGTAGCAACAATCCATGCTAGAGTATCTTGGCATCTCATATACCAATGAATTTATGTGGTCTTCAAGCAAATATCCTCTTTAAAAAATAGTTTTTACCTTCTTCCCTCAAATAACAGCTATATGTTTACCTGATTCTACACAAATCGTTTAACAACTTTAATTTTTTTGGTTACATTCAATAACTTGAATGTTACAAATAGAAAATAAATAAAAAGTGACATTATTAAAAGAAACAACCCGTTTTCTTAGAAATTATATAAAAACTATTGAAAAAAATTTAAATTATTTAAAACTTAAACAAAAAATACAAGAAATTCTAATTGAATACCAGCAAACTTTTTTATCTAAAAAAAGTCTTTTAAAATCATGTGAAATCCTAAACCAATACACCCCCTTAGTGATCCTAACCGTGCCGAGCACGGGTGCTGCGGCACGGCTGGTTACAATTACAATTACATTTTAAAACTAAATTTAATTAAATAGTACTACTCTTTCTTGACGGAATTAGGTGTTTTTATTTTAACTTTGGTGTACCTTATACTTTGAGACTCGTATTTGCCTATATATTGTAAATAATTTGAGTTTCAGTGATTTCATACTATGAGAAAAATGTCGCAAATATTTCAACTTGACCTATGTTTTTAAGGGGCGAAGGATGAAGTAATAATGTATTAAAATTTTACTAACATTTTTTAGCTGACAAAAAAAAAGACAAACTTTTTTTTTGAAGTTACAAGTGTTTGTGTTTTAACTTTTAAACCAACACAAATTCTGTCCCATTTTGGTTTTCATATGCGGTGAAAAGGTTTTGCTCAAGCTTTAATTGGAACAAATGTTAAATCTTGTGATTTTTCTTTGAGTCAGCTTCCTCGTCCGTGTTTCAAAGGCGATGATTTGGTAATTTCCATTCCTAAAGAAGAATATGTAGTAGGTTTGGAAGGATGCAAGACACATATTCGTGGGAGATTGCTACTATCAAAGGGAGATATATACTCCTTTCAAGATTGGTGTTTTGAGATCCAAACTTCAAAATCTTTGAAAACCAACCGATAAATGGGGTATTATCTCTTTGAGGAAAGGTTACTATGAAATTTCTTTTTCTTCAATTGATGATTTAAGTAAAATACAGTCGCAATCCTCTTGGCTCTGCAAGTCAGGTTTGCTTCGATTGTTTGCCTGGCAGCCTGATTTTAATCCTTCTTTTTTAAAACATACATATGCACAATGTTGGATTAGGCTTACAGGTCTTCCTCAAGAATATTGGCGTCCTAAAATTCTTTTTGCTATTGCTAGCAGTTTTGGCACACCAATTACTCTAGATGATACAACTAGTAAAAGCTCTTTTGACAGATCTTTTGGTCACACTCTAAAAGACTCTGATAATTCCATCTCATGCATCATAAACTCGGCCATGTGGATGGATTTCCTACTCATTGCATCAGTTACAACACTGGCCTCTCTTGAATGCTACATCAACACGAATTTATAATCCTCCAGAAACTCAACACACTTCTCTGCCTGCTATTCAGTTCTCTCTGATCAAACAGATACCTTAAACTCCTGTGACCACTAAAGACTTCGAAACGAGATCCATACAGGTAATGTCTCCAAATCTTTAGTGCATACACAATAGTTGCCAACTCCAAATCATGAGTCGGATAATTCTCTTCATGAGACTTTAATTGCCTGGACGCATAAGCTACCACTTGTTGATTTTGCATTAGAACACATCCTAAACCCTTCCCTGAAGCGTCACCGAAAATTTGAAATTCCAATGACGGATCCGGAAGAATCAGGATTTGAGCAGAAGTCAAAATCTTCAACTCTTGAAAACATTCTTCACAATCGGCATCCCACATAAACGGATGACCCTTGCGAGTTAACCGAGTAAGTGGAAAAACTAACTGTGAGAACCCTTGAACAAATCTCTTATAGTAACCGGCTAGACCCAAAAACTTCTGATCTCTGCGGCTGAGGTCGGTCTCTCCCAATTCAACACCGCTTCCACCTTACTGGGATCCACCGCAACTCCCGATTGGGAAATCACGTGTCCCAAAAACTTCACTTTCGGCATCCAGAAGTCACACTTCGACGGCTTGGCATACAATTTCTTCTCTCGGAGTACGCTCAGAACAATGCGGAGATGTTGGACATGCTCCTCAATGGTCTTAGAGTACACCAAGATATCATCAATGAAAACCACAACGAACTGATCCAGATAAGTGTGGAACACTCGGTTCATGTAATCCATGAATACGGCTGGAGCATTAGTCAAACCGAAGGGCATTATTACGAACTCGTAATGTCCATAACTCGTACGGAAAGCTGTCCTCGGAATATCTAAGGCTCGTACCTTTATTTGATGATAGCCCGACCTCAGATCAATTTTTGAAAATACCACGGCACCTCGAAGTTGATCAAGTAAGTCGTCTATCCTTGGCAAAGGATATTTACTTTTGATCGTCACTTTGTTGAGTTGTCGATAATCAATACACAACCTCATGCTTCCGTCTTTTTTCTTAACTAACAACACCGGAGCACCCGATGGAGAAGCGCTCGGTCGAATGAACCTCTTTGAGATCAACTCTTCAAGTTGAGACTTCAATTCCCTTAATTCTAATGGAGACATCCTATAAGGAGCAATAGATATTGATCCTGTACCAAGAATCAATTCTATTGAGAATTCTACCTCTCGGTCAGGAGGTAAGGATGAAACTTCTTTTGGAAAGACATCTAGAAATTCATTTACCACTTGCATAGATGACAAATCTAAACCCGTTTTAGTAGATGCAAACAACATAATAAGAATAGCTTCCGCACCTTGGAATAAAGATTGACCGTCTTAGGTGAACTAGGTAACTGCTTCAGAATTTGTCCTAGACAATTCAACTGAATCTGAAGCGAAGCTGATAGTTAATTAACACAGTCGATTGCAACATGATTTGCAGTCATTCAATTCATACCCAAAATGGTGTCCATACTTCTCATAGGCAAACAAATAATCCTTCGACGAAATTTCTGTCTCCTATGACAAGTAGACAATTCTGACACAAAGATTGGGTCTGGACACGACCCCTAGCAGCAGTTAAAATAGTTATCGGCTCGGATAGCGATGATAAGGCTAATCCCAACCGATTCACACGCGATCGGGATATACAACAATAGGTTGCACCCGAATCATATAATATACTGA
Source organism: Astragalus membranaceus (assembly GCA_039519185.1). Taxonomy (NCBI): domain Eukaryota; kingdom Viridiplantae; phylum Streptophyta; class Magnoliopsida; order Fabales; family Fabaceae; genus Astragalus; species Astragalus membranaceus. Next base: position 55,450,580 of record CM076848.1, on the reverse strand, counting down.
TCGAGTTATTGAATAGGACTCTCATCCTTCTAAGTATACCGTCAGCATTCGTAACTGTCTAAGCATTCAGAGTGTTGACTTGTTATTGCCTTCGAGCTGCTTGTGACTCCTTGGAACTCTTCCTTGCAGGGAACTTTTTACCATAGTGACCCTCTTCATTATAATAATAGCATCGATTAGATCTTTGCTTACATCCACCACTGTGACGCTTTCCGCGTTTAGAACATCTTCTGACTTCTGAAGAATCGAAGAATTGCACCCGTTTTTCCTTTGATGAAATTATCTTTGGACTTTACATTCGGAGTTGATAACTCAACTACCTTCTTTCCTTTCCCATGCTCCTTATGAGATCATCCTCGGCGACATAGGCTGGTTGCACTAAGGCAACAAAATTGGTAATAGTATAAGAACGGAGACCATAAGTCATAAAAGCACGAAGGCCCTTCTTATACTTCTGCATCTTCCATTCCTCGTTCGGAACATACCTTACCATTCGGTAAAACTGAGACAACTTCTCGAACTTAGCGGTGTATTCTTCCATCGTCATGCCACCTTTCCTGAGGATGCACCGGTTGGAGACTCCGGTATTGGTCGAGGACCGCGTCTTGATCATCCTACCATAATTCCGCTTATGATGCACTAAGTATTAAGTTGATCAGGCTCAATGTCTCTTAGCATCATAAGTGTAATCACAACCAGGACAAACAAGGAATCGACTCAACCCTAAACTAAGTCCGACTAGGTCGAACTGCTCTGATACCAACTGTAACACCCCGGTATTCTTATCTCGTAATAATACCCAAGTGTACCATCCTTAGAACATCAGAGATATATTTCCTGCTTAGACACTGAATATCACTATAAATTTTCGCTGAATATAAACCAACAGTCTTATTTACAAACAAGACGATACGGTTCTCAAACCATAAACCATCAGCAACTATAGTGTTCAGTATCATACAAGAAAGCGGAAGAAAGATATAACACTAAAAACATAATGTTGTGATACATAGATAACAAGGGAAAACATAAACTTAAGCATAAAGCTAAGTCTTCAGCCACCATCCGAGTGCCACCTACTCGTGCCTCCTTAATTTCCACTTTCCCTGCTTCTCTGTAAAACAACAACATATAAACAGTGAGATACAATCTCAGTGAGTTCTACCGAGACCCCTACTAGCGCTCTCGGTCCACTTTTAAAACATTGTTAACTCAACACGGCATCGACTGCGCGAACGCTAACTCCCGATGAACCGCATTATTTTACACATAGCATTTCACCGACTGCGTGACCGCTAACTCCCGGTGAATCTGCTATAACTCAGTGCGTCACCGACTGCACCAATGCTAATCCCGGTGAACCACACTACAAAACAATAGTAACGTACCACCGACTGCCCCAAGACTAATCCCGGCAACCCTTACCAATAATAGTTTCACTATTGGCCTCAGAGCCTAGGGTAGGGGATCATGACTGCCCCTCCTAGTATGTCAACATGGGTCGTCACCCAAACTCGATATAATATATATATCCACTATTGTATGAACCCATAGTTCATTTAAATTATACTTTACCACGTAGGACTCATAGTCCGCTTTGTTACCAATAAAACATATTCGCACACGTGTACTATTGTTTGGCTTTTCGAAAGAATTTCAAATTCAAATGTATTTTATAAAACACTTTTGAAACATACTCAAAATCATGGCATTATAAGCCTAATATCATTATAGAAGGGTTAGGAAAGGATTAGGAGAGGATTGGAATCGAAACGGAATCATTTCGGGCACTTTGAAAAATTTGGACAGAACCATGCGCACGGATCGTGCCCCTGGGACGCACGGATCGTGCACCCTGTTAAACATTTTGAAAATCTGAAACCGAGCCAGGCGCACGGATCGTGCCCCTGGGACGCACGGATCGTGCTCATTTGACAACATTGCAAAAATAGCCTTTTTCATGAAAATTCGCTTTCCGACTAATCCAAAACTCGCTCCGATCAATTCTAACTCAAAAACAGATCATACCAGGCAAAATTCCAGTCCAATCAACATCAAACAATCAAGCAATTCAATCAAAAACTCAATCTAAACGGATTCTCATCCAAAAGCGATATTTTTCGAAATAACGGTTTTTGACTCAAAACTCTCGAAATCAATCGACGCAACAAATCATACCAAAACGGAATAAACCTAAACGTGAGTAAAACTCACCCTTGAAGCGAGAGTCGTTGCCGAGCCGAAATCACCGAGACTTCAAATCTCCAAATAACCACACGAACAATCCCCGCATAAACTTCCACGCTCCGACGACGCCCAAATCCGCTTCCGATCTTTCCGCTCCTTGACCATCCGATTTGCACCTAGACACCAACATAAGCTCCTAGGGCTTCCCAACTCATTTCTCAAACCCAAACTTGCTTCCTAAGCTTTGAATTCCCATTCAACCATCTAGCTTCCATGAATCACTATTCATCATCTTCAAGCTCAAAATCACTATTCATCCATAAACCCCAAATTTGGATTCTCAAACCCTAACTCTCCCAACCTTCCAATCGAACTTCAATCCGCTTTCCACCTTCATCGGGTTGCCTTCTAATCATCCCTAAACCATCACAATCATCCTCAAACCGAAATCCTTCCCCAAAACCCTCAATTTCGAAAATGGTGAATTGAGGGAGAGTGAGTTGATGATGATGATGTTGGTACCAAATCGAAGAGGAAGTAACGCTGAACGTTTTTCGTGTTGGAAGGAAGTCGTTTTGATGAGCCTTTGAACTCCCTTTTTCCTCTTCTTCTCCTTCACCATTCTTTTCTTCCTTTTCCTTTCTCTCTTTTCTCTTCTCTGTCTCGTTCTCTTCTTTCTTTCTTTCCTTTTTTAATTCTTTTCTTTCTTTCTTTTAATCACACACACACACACAAATATATATATATATATATATATATATATATATATATATATATATATATATATATATTTAATATATAAGTGGTAACGTGGTCAAATTACCATATTGATCTTAATCTCTTATTTCGATTCCAAAACGTCCTTGACCCCTATTATTCGGTTAACGATCCTGTGACAACCAATAATTAATTTTAGCACTCAATAATTTTACCAATTAAGTACCAAATTAATTCAATTGGGTTAACATCCAAATAATTTGATTAATTATTTTGAGGATGTTACAGTTGATATAGATTTGAAATCAAAGCTTAGGAATCAAATTCTAGTTGAGAGGTCTGGCTATGCTTTCTCTATGGGCATTGAGTATGAAAGTCTGCCTCTATTTTGTATGAATTGCATGACTATTGGTCATACCTCTAGCAATTGTAAAAAAAGTATGCACTCTGGTGTGGAGTATAATAAGGGGCACAAGATACAAGAGCCAAAATAGGTTTCTAAGTATGTTTATAAGTAGAAAGCTCAGGTTACAAGTGTTGGCATAATTGATCCGTGTAGTTCCCATCAAAGAGACGAAGCTATGCAACCTAATGAAGAACCAGAATCAGTCCATTTTGTCAAGGACTTTTTCACTTCAGTTGAGGGTATGAAATCCACTCAGCAGTTGGATAGTGTTTTTGGCTCTGGCACTCTGGCAGCAGCCAAAATTATTCAGGTCTGTACCACCTCTGATTCTATTAGTGGTTGTAATACTCCTACTTCTTACTTTAACGCCATCATAGTCAATGATCGGAATATTGATTCAGAGCGTTTTCCTGAAATGAACACTTCTAGTCGGTGCAACTTAATTGACTCATCCTTCACTCATTCTCCCACTACCAGGCTGGATTCGCTAAATGTCTCAGAGTCCGATGCTACTTCTAATTTAGTGGTAGCATCTAAAATGAGAACTTTAGGAAACCTTTGGTGTGACGTGTTAGAAGGTGAGGTTGATACTCTGGCTCCTGACAGCCAAAGAACAGTTGCTCAGATTGATTATCCTAAGCCGGTTTCCAAGTCCCAAAAGAAAAAATTTCAACAAAAAATGAAACTGGTTCATAATAGTGTTTGCTATAACACTCGTTCCAAGACTAATTCAGCCTCTCCCTCTTTTTGATCTGGGTGATTTTTTTGAATTCTTAGTTGGACTTTTGGTTTGTCAATAGAGCATTTTAGTTTCTTAGTTGGGCTTTATTTTGTCTCTAGTTTGTTTTAGGGGCCCTTCATGCTAGGGGACCCTTAGAATTGTTTGGGTTTTAGCCTGTTCTTGCCAATGGTTTTGGCCTAGTCCCCCCTTGGGCATTTTTCTGTCCTCTTTTTTTGGTTTTTTTAATAAAATCAGGGCAAGTCCCCTTCTTATAAAAAAAAATATGGTGAGTTAATGATATTAATATTAGAAACGGAGCAAACTTTTGCTGGCAAAAAGTTGTTTTTTAAACTAGAAAAAAAAGGGATGCATGAGAAAATTCTTGTCTGCGAAAAAAATTGAGGAATTGGAAACAAAATGTACAGACTTTGGATTCGTTTGTGCAATCTATAAGGTACAAACTAGTTAATTAGCGCCGCATCATGGAGAACATTGTTTTAAGATAATCGAAGCCTTTTTTTTAGAAAGATAGTCGAGGCCTAAATTTATCTAAATGAAAAATTACATGCCACAAATGTAAGTGGAAAGAGTAGGAAGAATCCATGCTAGAGTATCTTGGCATCGCATATACCAATGAATTTATGCGGTCTTCAAGCAAATATCCTCTTTAAAAAATAGTTTTTACCTTCTTCCCTCAAATAACAGCTATATGTTTACCTGATTCTACACAAATCGTTTAACAACTTTAATTTTTTTGGTTACATTTAATAACTTGAGTGTTACAAATAGAAAATAAATAAAAAGTAACATTATTAAAAGAAACGACCCGTTTTCTTAGAAATTATATAAAAACTATTGAAAAAAAATTAAATTATTTAAAACTTAAACAAAAAATACAAGAAAATTCTAATTGAATACCAGCAAACTTTTTTATCTAAAAAAAGTCTTTTAAAATCATGTGAAATCCTAAACCAATACACCCCCTTAGTGATCCTAACCGTGCCGAGCACGGGTGCTGCGGTGCGGCTGGTTACAATTACAACTACATTTTAAAACTAAATTTAATTAAATAGTATTACTCTGTCTTGACGGAATTAGGTGTTTTTATTTTAACTTTGGTGTACCTTATACTCTGAGACTCGTATTTGCCTATATATTGTAAATAATTAGTATCAAATTGAGTTTCAGTGATTTCATACTATGAGAAAAATGTCGCAAATATTTCAACTTGACCTATGTTTTTAAGGGGGGGAGGATGAAGTAATAATGTATTATAATTTTACTAACATTTTTTAGCTGACAAAAAAAAGACAAACTTTTTTTTGAAGTTACAAGTGTTTGTGTTTTAACTTTTAAACCAACACAAATTCTGTCCCATTTTGGTTTTCATATGTGGTGAAAAGGTTTTGCTCAAGCTTTAATGGGAACAAATGATAAATCTTGTGATTTTTCTTTGAGTCAGCTTCCTCGTCCGTGTTTCAAAGGCGGTGATTTGGTAATTTCCATTCCTAAAGAAGAATATGTAGTAGGTTTGGAAGGATGCAAGACACATCTTCGTGGGAGATTGCTACTATCAAAGGGAGATATATACTCCTATCAAGATTGGTGTTTTGAGATCCAAACTTCAAAATCTTTGAAAACCAACCGATAAATGGGGAATTATCTCTTTGGGGAAAGGTTACTATGAAATTTCTTTTTCTTCAATTGATGATTTAAGTAAAATACAGTCGCAATCCTCTTGGCTCTGCAAGTCAGGTTTGCTTCGATTGTTCGCCTGGCAACCTGATTTTAATCCTTCTTTTTTAAAACATACATATGCACAATGTTGGATTAGGCTTACAGGTCTTCCTCAAGAATATTGGCGTCCTAAAATTCTTTTTGCTATTGCTAGCAGTTTTGGCACACCAATTACTCTAGATGATACAACTAGTAAAAGCTCTTTTGACAGATCTTTTGGTCATTTGGTTGATATAGATTTGAAATCAAAGCTTAGGAATCAAATTCTAGTTGAGAGGTCTGGCTATGCTTTCTCTATGGGCATTGAGTATGAAAGTCTGCCTCTATTTTGTATGAATTGCATGACTATTGGTCATACCTCTAGCAATTGTAAAAAAATATGCACTCTGGTGTGGAGTATAATAAGGAGCACAAGATACAAGAGCCAAAATAGGTTTCTAAGTATGTTTATAAGCAGAAAGCTCAGGTTACAAGTGTTGGCATAATTGATCCGTCTAGTTCCCATCAAAGAGACGAAGCTATGCAACCTAATGAAGAACCAGAATCAGTCCATTTTGTCAAGGACTTTTTCACTTCAGTTGAGGGTATGAAATCCACTCAGCAGTTGGATAGTGTTTCTGGCTCTGGCACTCTGGCAGCAGCCAAAATTATTCAGGTCTGTACCACCTCTGATTCTATTAGTGGTTGTAATACTCCTACTTCTTACTTTAACGCCATCATAGTCAATGATCGGAATATTGATTCAGAGCGTTTTCCTGAAATGAACACTTCTAGTCGGTGCAACTTAATTGACTCATCCTTCACTCATTCTCCCACTACCAGGCTGGATTCGCTAAATGTCTCAGAGTCCGATGCTACTTCTAATTTAGTGGTAGCATCTAAATGAGAACTTTAGGAAACCTTTGGTGTGACGTGTTAGAAGGTGAGGTTGATACTCTGGCTCCTGACAACCAAGGAACAGTTGCTCAGATTGATTATCCCGAGCCGGTTTCCAAGTCCCAAAAGAAAAAATTTCAACAAAAAATGAAACTGGTTCAAAATAGTGTTTGCTATAACACTCGCTCCAAGACTAATTCTGCCTCTGCCTTTTTTGATCTGGGTGATTTTTTTGAATTCTTAGTTGGACTTTTGGTTTGTCAATAGAGCATTTTAGTTTCTTAGTTGGGCTTTATTTTGTCTCTAGTTTGTTTTAGGGGCCCTTCATGCTAGGGGACCCTTAGAATTGTTTTGGTTTTAGCCTGTTCTTGCCAAGGGTTTTGGCCTAGTCCCCCCTTGGGCCTTTTTCTGTCCTCTTTTTTTGGTTTTTTTTAATAAAATCAGGGAAAGTCCCCTTCTTATAAAAAAAATATGGTGAGTTAATGATATTAATATTAGAAACGAAGCAAACTTTTGCTGGCAAAAAGTTGTTTTAAACTAGAAAAAAAGGGATGCGTGAGAAAATTCTTACCTGCGAAAAAAATTGAGGAATTGGAAACAAAATGTACAGACTTTGGATTCGTTTGTGCAATCTATAAGGTACAAACTAGTTAATTAGCGCCGCATCATGGAGAACATTGTTTTAAGATAATCGAAGCCTTTTTTTTAGAAAGATAGTCGAGGCCTAAATTTATCTAAATGAAAAATTACATGCCACAAATGTAAGTGGAAAGAGTAGCAAGAATCCATGCTAGAGTATCTTGGCATCGCATATACCAATGAATTTATGCGGTCTTCAAGCAAATATCCTCTTTAAAAAATAGTTTTTACCTTCTTCCCTCAAATAACAGCTATATGTTTACCTGATTCTACACAAATCGTTTAACAACTTTAATTTTTTTGGTTACATTTAATAACTTGAGTGTTACAAATAGAAAATAAATAAAAAGTAACATTATTAAAAGAAACGACCCGTTTTCTTAGAAATTATATAAAAACTATTGAAAAAACATTAAATTATTTAAAACTTAAACAAAAAATACAAGAAAATTCTAATTGAATACCAGCAAACTTTTTTATCTAAAAAAAGTCTTTTAAAATCATGTGAAATCCTAAACCAATACACCCCCTTAGTGATCCTAACCGTGCCGAGCACGGGTGCTGCGGTGCGGCTGGTTACAATTACAACTACATTTTAAAACTAAATTTAATTAAATAGTATTACTCTGTCTTGACGGAATTAGGTGTTTTTATTTTAACTTTGGTGTACCTTATACTCTGAGACTCGTATTTGCCTATATATTGTAAATAATTAGTATCAAATTGAGTTTCAGTGATTTCATACTATGAGAAAAATGTCGCAAATATTTCAACTTGACCTATGTTTTTAAGGGGGGGAGGATGAAGTAATAATGTATTATAATTTTACTAACATTTTTTAGCTGACAAAAAAAAGACAAACTTTTTTTTTGAAGTTACAAGTGTTTGTGTTTTAACTTTTAAACCAACACAAATTCTGTCCCATTTTGGTTTTCATATGTGGTGAAAAGGTTTTGCTCAAGCTTTAATGGGAACAAATGATAAATCTTGTGATTTTTCTTTGAGTCAGCTTCCTCGTCCGTGTTTCAAAGGCGGTGATTTGGTAATTTCCATTCCTAAAGAAGAATATGTAGTAGGTTTGGAAGGATGCAAGACACATCTTCGTGGGAGATTGCTACTATCAAAGGGAGATATATACTCCTATCAAGATTGGTGTTTTGAGATCCAAACTTCAAAATCTTTGAAAACCAACCGATAAATGGGGTATTATCTCTTTGGGGAAAGGTTACTATGAAATTTCTTTTTCTTCAATTGATGATTTAAGTAAAATACAGTCGCAATCCTCTTGGCTCTGCAAGTCAGGTTTGCTTCGATTGTTCGCCTGGCAACCTGATTTTAATCCTTCTTTTTTAAAACATACATATGCACAATGTTGGATTAGGCTTACAGGTCTTCCTCAAGAATATTGGCGTCCTAAAATTCTTTTTGCTATTGCTAGCAGTTTTGGCACACCAATTACTCTAGATGATACAACTAGTAAAAGCTCTTTTGACAGATCTTTTGGTCATTTGGTTGATATAGATTTGAAATCAAAGCTTAGGAATCAAATTCTAGTTGAGAGGTCTGGCTATGCTTTCTCTATGGGCATTGAGTATGAAAGTCTGCCTCTATTTTGTATGAATTGCATGACTATTGGTCATACCTCTAGCAATTGTAAAAAAATATGCACTCTGGTGTGGAGTATAATAAGGAGCACAAGATACAAGAGCCAAAATAGGTTTCTAAGTATGTTTATAAGCAGAAAGCTCAGGTTACAAGTGTTGGCATAATTGATCCGTCTAGTTCCCATCAAAGAGACGAAGCTATGCAACCTAATGAAGAACCAGAATCAGTCCATTTTGTCAAGGACTTTTTCACTTCAGTTGAGGGTATGAAATCCACTCAGCAGTTGGATAGTGTTTCTGGCTCTGGCACTCTGACAGCAGCCAAAATTATTCAGGTCTGTACCACCTCTGATTCTATTAGTGGTTGTAATACTCCTACTTCTTACTTTAACGCCATCATAGTCAATGATCGGAATATTGATTCAGAGCGTTTTCCTGAAATGAACACTTCTAGTCGGTGCAACTTAATTGACTCATCCTTCACTCATTCTCCCACTACCAGGCTGGATTCGCTAAATGTCTCAGAGTCTGATGCTACTTCTAATTTAGTGGTAGCATCTAAATGAGAACTTTAGGAAACCTTTGGTGTGACGTGTTAGAAGGTGAGGTTGATACTCTGGCTCCTGACAACCAAGGAACAGTTGCTCAGATTGATTATCCCGAGCCGGTTTCCAAGTCCCAAAAGAAAAAATTTCAACAAAAAATGAAACTGGTTCAAAATAGTGTTTGCTATAACACTCGCTCCAAGACTAATTCAGTCTCTGCCTTTTTTGATCTGGGTGATTTTTTTGAATTCTTAGTTGGACTTTTGGTTTGTCAATAGAGCATTTTAGTTTCTTAGTTGGGCTTTATTTTGTCTCTAGTTTGTTTTAGGGGCCCTTCATGCTAGGGGACCCTTAGAATTGTTTTGGTTTTAGCCTGTTCTTGCCAAGGGTTTTGGCCTAGTCCCCCCTTGGGCCTTTTTCTGTCCTCTTTTTTTGGTTTTTTTTAATAAAATCAGGGAAAGTCCCCTTCTTATAAAAAAAATATGGTGAGTTAATGATATTAATATTAGAAACGAAGCAAACTTTTGCTGGCAAAAAGTTGTTTTAAACTAGAAAAAAAGGGATGCGTGAGAAAATTCTTACCTGCGAAAAAAATTGAGGAATTGGAAACAAAATGTACAGACTTTGGATTCGTTTGTGCAATCTATAAGGTACAAACTAGTTAATTAGCGCCGCATCATGGAGAACATTGTTTTAAGATAATCGAAGCCTTTTTTTTAGAAAGATAGTCGAGGCCTAAATTTATCTAAATGAAAAATTACATGCCACAAATGTAAGTGGAAAGAGTAGCAAGAATCCATGCTAGAGTATCTTGGCATCGCATATACCAATGAATTTATGCGGTCTTCAAGCAAATATCCTCTTTAAAAAATAGTTTTTACCTTCTTCCCTCAAATAACAGCTATATGTTTACCTGATTCTACACAAATCGTTTAACAACTTTAATTTTTTTGGTTACATTTAATAACTTGAGTGTTACAAATAGAAAATAAATAAAAAGTAACATTATTAAAAGAAACGACCCGTTTTCTTAGAAATTATATAAAAACTATTGAAAAAAAATTAAATTATTTAAAACTTAAACAAAAAATACAAGAAAATTCTAATTGAATACCAGCAAACTTTTTTATCTAAAAAAAGTCTTTTAAAATCATGTGAAATCCTAAACCAATACACCCCCTTAGTGATCCTAACCGTGCCGAGCACGGGTGCTGCGGTGCGGCTGGTTACAATTACAACTACATTTTAAAACTAAATTTAATTAAATAGTATTACTCTGTCTTGACGGAATTAGGTGTTTTTATTTTAACTTTGGTGTACCTTATACTCTGAGACTCGTATTTGCCTATATATTGTAAATAATTAGTATCAAATTGAGTTTCAGTGATTTCATACTATGAGAAAAATGTCGCAAATATTTCAACTTGACCTATGTTTTTAAGGGGGGGAGGATGAAGTAATAATGTATTATAATTTTACTAACATTTTTTAGCTGACAAAAAAAAGACAAACTTTTTTTTGAAGTTACAAGTGTTTGTGTTTTAACTTTTAAACCAACACAAATTCTGTCCCATTTTGGTTTTCATATGTGGTGAAAAGGTTTTGCTCAAGCTTTAATGGGAACAAATGATAAATCTTGTGATTTTTCTTTGAGTCAGCTTCCTCGTCCGTGTTTCAAAGGCGGTGATTTGGTAATTTCCATTCCTAAAGAAGAATATGTAGTAGGTTTGGAAGGATGCAAGACACATCTTCGTGGGAGATTGCTACTATCAAAGGGAGATATATACTCCTATCAAGATTGGTGTTTTGAGATCCAAACTTCAAAATCTTTGAAAACCAACCGATAAATGGGGAATTATCTCTTTGGGGAAAGGTTACTATGAAATTTCTTTTTCTTCAATTGATGATTTAAGTAAAATACAGTCGCAATCCTCTTGGCTCTGCAAGTCAGGTTTGCTTCGATTGTTCGCCTGGCAACCTGATTTTAATCCTTCTTTTTTAAAACATACATATGCACAATGTTGGATTAGGCTTACAGGTCTTCCTCAAGAATATTGGCGTCCTAAAATTCTTTTTGCTATTGCTAGCAGTTTTGGCACACCAATTACTCTAGATGATACAACTAGTAAAAGCTCTTTTGACAGATCTTTTGGTCATTTGGTTGATATAGATTTGAAATCAAAGCTTAGGAATCAAATTCTAGTTGAGAGGTCTGGCTATGCTTTCTCTATGGGCATTGAGTATGAAAGTCTGCCTCTATTTTGTATGAATTGCATGACTATTGGTCATACCTCTAGCAATTGTAAAAAAATATGCACTCTGGTGTGGAGTATAATAAGGAGCACAAGATACAAGAGCCAAAATAGGTTTCTAAGTATGTTTATAAGCAGAAAGCTCAGGTTACAAGTGTTGGCATAATTGATCCGTCTAGTTCCCATCAAAGAGACGAAGCTATGCAACCTAATGAAGAACCAGAATCAGTCCATTTTGTCAAGGACTTTTTCACTTCAGTTGAGGGTATGAAATCCACTCAGCAGTTGGATAGTGTTTCTGGCTCTGGCACTCTGGCAGCAGCCAAAATTATTCAGGTCTGTACCACCTCTGATTCTATTAGTGGTTGTAATACTCCTACTTCTTACTTTAACGCCATCATAGTCAATGATCGGAATATTGATTCAGAGCGTTTTCCTGAAATGAACACTTCTAGTCGGTGCAACTTAATTGACTCATCCTTCACTCATTCTCCCACTACCAGGCTGGATTCGCTAAATGTCTCAGAGTCCGATGCTACTTCTAATTTAGTGGTAGCATCTAAATGAGAACTTTAGGAAACCTTTGGTGTGACGTGTTAGAAGGTGAGGTTGATACTCTGGCTCCTGACAGCCAAGGAACAGTTGCTCAGATTGATTATCCCGAGCCGGTTTCCAAGTCCCAAAAGAAAAAATTTCAACAAAAAATGAAACTGGTTCAAAATAGTGTTTGCTATAACACTCGCTCCAAGACTAATTCTGCCTCTGCCTTTTTTGATCTGGGTGATTTTTTTGAATTCTTAGTTGGACTTTTGGTTTGTCAATAGAGCATTTTAGTTTCTTAGTTGGGCTTTATTTTGTCTCTAGTTTGTTTTAGGGGCCCTTCATGCTAGGGGACCCTTAGAATTGTTTTGGTTTTAGCCTGTTCTTGCCAAGGGTTTTGGCCTAGTCCCCCCTTGGGCCTTTTTCTGTCCTCTTTTTTTGGTTTTTTTTAATAAAATCAGGGAAAGTCCCCTTCTTATAAAAAAAATATGGTGAGTTAATGATATTAATATTAGAAACGAAGCAAACTTTTGCTGGCAAAAAGTTGTTTTAAACTAGAAAAAAAGGGATGCGTGAGAAAATTCTTACCTGCGAAAAAAATTGAGGAATTGGAAACAAAATGTACAGACTTTGGATTCGTTTGTGCAATCTATAAGGTACAAACTAGTTAATTAGCGCCGCATCATGGAGAACATTGTTTTAAGATAATCGAAGCCTTTTTTTTAGAAAGATAGTCGAGGCCTAAATTTATCTAAATGAAAAATTACATGCCACAAATGTAAGTGGAAAGAGTAGCAAGAATCCATGCTAGAGTATCTTGGCATCGCATATACCAATGAATTTATGCGGTCTTCAAGCAAATATCCTCTTTAAAAAATAGTTTTTACCTTCTTCCCTCAAATAACAGCTATATGTTTACCTGATTCTACACAAATCGTTTAACAACTTTAATTTTTTTGGTTACATTTAATAACTTGAGTGTTACAAATAGAAAATAAATAAAAAGTAACATTATTAAAAGAAACGACCCGTTTTCTTAGAAATTATATAAAAACTATTGAAAAAAAATTAAATTATTTAAAACTTAAACAAAAAATACAAGAAAATTCTAATTGAATACCAGCAAACTTTTTTATCTAAAAAAAGTCTTTTAAAATCATGTGAAATCCTAAACCAATACACCCCCTTAGTGATCCTAACCGTGCCGAGCACGGGTGCTGCGGTGCGGCTGGTTACAATTACAACTACATTTTAAAACTAAATTTAATTAAATAGTATTACTCTGTCTTGACGGAATTAGGTGTTTTTATTTTAACTTTGGTGTACCTTATACTCTGAGACTCGTATTTGCCTATATATTGTAAATAATTAGTATCAAATTGAGTTTCAGTGATTTCATACTATGAGAAAAATGTCGCAAATATTTCAACTTGACCTATGTTTTTAAGGGGGGGAGGATGAAGTAATAATGTATTATAATTTTACTAACATTTTTTAGCTGACAAAAAAAAGACAAACTTTTTTTTGAAGTTACAAGTGTTTGTGTTTTAACTTTTAAACCAACACAAATTCTGTCCCATTTTGGTTTTCATATGTGGTGAAAAGGTTTTGCTCAAGCTTTAATGGGAACAAATGATAAATCTTGTGATTTTTCTTTGAGTCAGCTTCCTCGTCCGTGTTTCAAAGGCGGTGATTTGGTAATTTCCATTCCTAAAGAAGAATATGTAGTAGGTTTGGAAGGATGCAAGACACATCTTCGTGGGAGATTGCTACTATCAAAGGGAGATATATACTCCTATCAAGATTGGTGTTTTGAGATCCAAACTTCAAAATCTTTGAAAACCAACCGATAAATGGGGAATTATCTCTTTGGGGAAAGGTTACTATGAAATTTCTTTTTCTTCAATTGATGATTTAAGTAAAATACAGTCGCAATCCTCTTGGCTCTGCAAGTCAGGTTTGCTTCGATTGTTCGCCTGGCAACCTGATTTTAATCCTTCTTTTTTAAAACATACATATGCACAATGTTGGATTAGGCTTACAGGTCTTCCTCAAGAATATTGGCGTCCTAAAATTCTTTTTGCTATTGCTAGCAGTTTTGGCACACCAATTACTCTAGATGATACAACTAGTAAAAGCTCTTTTGACAGATCTTTTGGTCATTTGGTTGATATAGATTTGAAATCAAAGCTTAGGAATCAAATTCTAGTTGAGAGGTCTGGCTATGCTTTCTCTATGGGCATTGAGTATGAAAGTCTGCCTCTATTTTGTATGAATTGCATGACTATTGGTCATACCTCTAGCAATTGTAAAAAAATATGCACTCTGGTGTGGAGTATAATAAGGAGCACAAGATACAAGAGCCAAAATAGGTTTCTAAGTATGTTTATAAGCAGAAAGCTCAGGTTACAAGTGTTGGCATAATTTATCCGTCTAGTTCCCATCAAAGAGACGAAGCTATGCAACCTAATGAAGAACCAGAATCAGTCCATTTTGTCAAGGACTTTTTCACTTCAGTTGAGGGTATGAAATCCACTCAGCAGTTGGATAGTGTTTCTAGCTCTGGCACTCTGACAGCAGCCCAAATTATTCAGGTCTGTACCACCTCTGATTCTATTAGTGGTTGTAATACTCCTACTTCTTACTTTAACGCCATCATAGTCAATGATCGGAATATTGATTCAGAGCGTTTTCCTGAAATGAACACTTCTAGTCGGTGCAACTTAATTGACTCATCCTTCACTCATTCTCCCACTACCAGGCTGGATTCGCTAAATGTCTCAGAGTCCGATGCTACTTCTAATTTAGTGGTAGCATCTAAATGAGAACTTTAGGAAACCTTTGGTGTGACGTGTTAGAAGGTGAGGTTGATACTCTGGCTCCTGACACCCAAGGAACAGTTGCTCAGATTGATTATCCCGAGCCGGTTTCCAAGTCCCAAAAGAAAAAATTTCAACAAAAAATGGAACTGGTTCAAAATAGTGTTTGCTATAACACTCGCTCCAAGACTAATTCAGTCTCTGCCTTTTTTGATCTGGGTGATTTTTTTGAATTCTTAGTTGGACTTTTGGTTTGTCAATAGAGCATTTTAGTTTCTTAGTTGGGCTTTATTTTGTCTCTAGTTTGTTTTAGGGGCCCTTCATGCTAGGGGACCCTTAGAATTGTTTTGGTTTTAGCCTGTTCTTGCCAAGGGTTTTGGCCTAGTC
The DNA here is from genome assembly GCA_039519185.1 of Astragalus membranaceus. Lineage (NCBI taxonomy): Eukaryota > Viridiplantae > Streptophyta > Magnoliopsida > Fabales > Fabaceae > Astragalus > Astragalus membranaceus. The sequence goes on along the minus strand of CM076848.1, from coordinate 55,435,150 downwards.
CCCCCTTGGGCCTTTTTCTGTCCTCTTTTTTTGGTTTTTTTTAATAAAATCAGGGAAAGTCCCCTTCTTATAAAAAAAATATGGTGAGTTAATGATATTAATATTAGAAACGAAGCAAACTTTTGCTGGCAAAAAGTTGTTTTAAACTAGAAAAAAAGGGATGCGTGAGAAAATTCTTACCTGCGAAAAAAATTGAGGAATTGGAAACAAAATGTACAGACTTTGGATTCGTTTGTGCAATCTATAAGGTACAAGCTAGTTAATTAGCGCCGCATCATGGAGAACATTGTTTTAAGATAATCGAGGCCTTTTTTTAGAAAGATAGTCGAGGCCTAAATTTATATAAATAAGAGTCCTAAATCTAACATTAATAGGGCTTTTACGCCCTCTTTAATTCCAAAAAAAAATTAACATTAAGTCATAGAGTAGAGCATAGCATCATGGTTACTCTTTTTTTATAAGCAAGAGGTTTTTATTAATAGCAGTACAAAGGGTACTCCGCCCATGGCATTTTAATTGTAAGGGGCTCATTAAAACCTACAAGGGCCAAAACCAATTGGGAAAAAGACCCAATGAAGAGAAAAAAAAGTACCCCTAGCCATTATTCTTGTGTTACAATTACATATTAATCATGACTGCCAATAAAGACTAGTTGTAGCATCTGTGAGCCAACGTCCAGCCTGTGGGGTACTTACCATAGCACTACTGTATCACACCAATTCCACCAACCAACTACCCCTTCCAACAAAATAGGCTATATGTGTGCAACACGCAAACTCACTACTCTTTTTAAGGAACTCGTCCTGCTGCGCCCTTCCCTTAGCAGCCAACGATCCCTCCACCTTATAAACAACCAACAACAACATCAGCACCATACCACACAGCAAAACCAAGCCGATAAAATTGGAGCCTTACTGCCCCTTATCAGATCCCTTCGCCTTTTCCTAAATTACACTAGTAAAATTTCAACAAGAACCACACCCATCAAACGGTGCCTCACAGCCCTTTTCACTCTCAACTCAAAGACTAGGCTCTGTTGGAACAACAATGATCTGCCATCAATCCATCTTTACGTAGACATCATGCATCCGGGCAGTTCAGCCAATCATAGAAATTCAACTTAGTTTTACTTCCTTTTTTGCCATGAACCAGCCCCACGATATATACTTAATGTGATTAAAAATGGATTTGACATTTGCCACATCACCGTAAAAAATGGTCTTAAGCTTTTTTAGCTTTCTGCCCTTCAGGCCAAACTCAATGAAGAGTTGTGCTGGATGATAAAATTGTTGGGGAGGGGCGTCCAACTAGTTGTATAGCCACAATAGTTGTGGTCGATGATAAAATTTTTGGGGAGGGACGTCCAACTAGTTGTACTTTCTTCTTCTCCAAAACAGCGTACATAGCTAGACTCATGAGCGATCACCCCCTCGCTTCATCAGATTTTCTCTTGTAGGCAATATGTCTGTTAGGATTCACCAGAACGAGAGCTTTTGTTAAAGAATCACACTTCCACATGTCATCTCTATCTCTCCTATATTCCTGTTATTTGTTTCACTATTCAATATTTTAGCTTTTGTTGGAGCATCGCACTTCCACACTTGTATGGCAAGCGCTTGTTCATGCTTTTCATATCTCCTATTACAAGTATCATATCATAATCTGAGTTTTGCTGAGTAACATATGTGGGGAAAAACCATTGTTTAGTAGAGATCAACACAACCTAGTCTGGAGCGTTTTCCTCCATAAACTTCTCCAAGTGTTAGATTACGTTCTCATAGAATATAATCTCAATCAAAAAGAACAATAAACTGTATATTAATGGAAATATAGGTGTTGAATCAAAATGATAGCAGCCCTAGAAACAAAGTGACAAGAGATAATTGCAGAAGTATAGATGAAAATAACTGTTCTAGGCAATTCAAGAGTGCCTAGCCCCTCCCAAGCCTAATCCCAAAATCCAGCCTCTCTCTACTACTCTCCAACTCTATTCTCTAACATGACGTCTCTACTACCCTTCAACTCTTTAAATTTCCTCTCACAACAGAACATTCATATTCCCTATTACTACTTAATTACATTCATATTCCTCCATTACTACTTAATTATTAAACTGACAATTCTTATTCCCTCCACTACTACCTAATTATTTCTGTCCCAGTTTTCCTTTTGCCCTTTCTAGAATAAACTCTCCCAAACCTGTTGGTTTGTTCTGGAGTGTCAAGGCCCAGGTTCTCATCAACACTCCCCCCTTCAAAATTCACCTTGTCCTCAAGGTGAAGGTATCAAGATAATAACAGACTTAACGGTCTTCCTCCTAGATCCCATAGTTGGAAATTCAAGGACCAAGTAATGTAGGAGGCATAATAATTTTCACCTGGATCCCATGGCTTGCAATGCATTTCTGCCTTTGACATTTTAAAGACTCTGATTCTTGAGGTAAGTGTTCCGAAATTGGTTGGTGCCACCCAAACTCAGCACTTCCACAAACGTCTTCCTCGTTTTTTTGAAAGAACTCCATCATAATATTTTCTCTAATTCTAGATGAATCACTGATAAACTCCTTGAGCTGCCCATAAAGCAAGTCAATGGCTTCCTTTGGAATTTTAAACTTACTTTGTACATCAAAGCAAATGTGAATCCATTCCTGGGATTCAACCAGTTTCTCATTGTCTTGAACTAAGTCTAGTGGTGTTGTAGTTTCCAACAGAGGAGTTTACTAGAGCCATGACAGTTGCATCTCCTCCCATTGAAATTTCATGAACAAGGAGTTTTAGATGTTTAAGAGCAATGTTGAGAAGTTGATGCATTTGGTTTCCATAGCATTCCGATGCACATGTGGCACTCACAACTCACTTTTGGTTTAAGGCCACTTGGATTCCTCCCCTTTGTTTAAGGCCACCTGGATCCCATTGATAGACAAGTGGAGCCATTACCATGACAGGATTATTTGTGCTACAACTCCCATCAACCCCCACTAGCAACTTGACTTCTGGGAATTTATACTTGCTAAAAACCCTTGCTATAACTTCTACCAACCCTCAATAGTAACTTGATTAATTTGACAACTTCAATGGAGTAATTCTGTCCCATTTCCGGCGATGGTAACTCCATGTCTTCTTTGTCATAAATCATTTCCCACTTGCCACCCAAGTCTAGTGCTTGTTCATAGGCTTCCAGCATTGTTGATCTTCCTACGTTGAGACTGGTTCCACCATTGTTCTTTATGTTCTTTCACTACCTCGTTGTTCCATAGTTGCCATCTATTTAACAATGTTAGAAGCAAGAATGACCACATCAAGTGTTGGGACAAATCCCACCAACTTCTTGTGTCCAAAATGCCTTGTGGTTCTTTCGGTTTCAGTTTCAATTTGAGCAACAGGATGTGAACTCCCACTTTTTCTTTTTTGAAACACCCCCCAATTGTCAGCACATTGGGCACATGTAATAATAAGGGGTTGGGTTGATTTATTAACAAGAGCTGATGACTTATAAACAAAATTTTGGGCAAAAGTACTACTAATTGTTTGCTGGCCCATTAGATTATAAGGGAAATCCATAAGCCCTAGTTCCCAATCAGCCCCAACCCTACTCTCTCTCATTTCAGTGTCACATACCTCAAACACGAGAGAGAGAGAGAGAGAGAGAGAGAGAGAACTCCCCCAAGAAAGCTGCAACTCCACCATGGCCGCTCCACAGTTTGGCAGCAGCAGCGATTCTGATTCTCGTTGTTTCGGCAACAGCTTCTCTGGTGATTGTTCTCTACCATTACCGTCACGTCGCCCTTCCTCATCCTCGACGTTCCTCCCGGCCACCTCCATGACCCCCTCTCCGTCGCTTAACTCAGTCACGAGAGAGAGAGAGAGTCATTTCTCCAATCCACGATCTGGAACTACCTCCTCCACAGTTGCTCCGCCGTCTAACTCCTCCACCGGCGACTCTTTCGGTGGCGGTTCTGCCGGTGGAAACTCTTCGTCACCGTCATCTTCGTCAGTGTCATCTTCATCACTGTCATCTTGTTCCACGGTCACCCTTCCTCGATCACCGTTATCAACATTCTTTTCAAATTCCCCCTCGTTTTCCCAATCGGTGCCTTCGTTCTCAACCATTCCCTCGTGCGTTACAGGTTTCACAACTTCTTCTAATTCCTGGAATTTCAGATCTGTCTTGAGCTCTTTATTTTGTCCCTCCTCTTCTGGTTCTCTCTCAGCTTCTTTTCTTGTGGCTCTTGATTTTGCAGTAACATAGAATTGTTGCAACCACTGCAATTTCATATCTAGATAGATCTCGCAATCCTTCTGAGAGTTCTTCACTTCTTCTTCTACTTCTACACGGAGCATGATCGCGATGGGATCGACGTCCATCTCCTTTCGTTCTTCTTTTCCAGAGTTGCTTGATTTCTTAAAGCTGTGACAACCATTATGGATTGTGAACCGATGGTTCTTCCCTAAACTCCATGCAGCATCTCTGATGTTCCCTTGAGCACTCAGGATCGAGTGCTCTGATACCACTTGATGAGTACTAGAATCCATCTCAATCAAAAAGAACAATAAACTGTATATTAATGGAAATATAGGTGCTGAATCAAAATGATAGCAGCCCTAGTGACAAGAGATAATTGCAGAAATATAGATGAAAATAACTATTCTAGGCAATTCAAGAGTGCCTAGCCCCTCCCAAGCCTAATCCCAAAGTGCCTCCCTTTCTACTACTCCCCAACTCTATTTATTCTCTAACATGACCTCTATACTACCCTTCAACTCTTTAAATTCCCTCTCACAAAGAACATTCATATTCCCCATTACTAGTTAATTACATTAATATCCCTTCATTACTACTTAATTATTAAACTGACCATTCGCATTCCCTCCACTACTACCTAATTATTTGTGTCCCAGTTACCCTCTTGCCCTAAGAAAGAATAAACTCTCCCAGGTTCTCATCAATATACTTATCGACCAGTCTCTGCTTCCACATGATAAAAGCCCTTGTTTGTAAGCTCATTTTTGCACCAAACCTCACTTGGTTTCTAAACTGATTGAATAAAAAATCTTATACTTGAAAAAAAAAAGATATAACTGATTGAAAATGAATATGAGTGATATAATGTTTTGTTTCAAGTTTTAAATCTTATTGTGTCTTTATAAAACTTAATTATATATAAGATTGAGACATTGAAAATTGCCGGAATTAAGAGGAGATAAATGCAACGTACCTCCAATTTAAAAACATATCTCAATAGTCTCTCATCACGGTAATATGCATTATGCATGCCTTCAACCCACATTGTGTCTCTTCGAGTGAGTGTTGACCTGAACAAAAAGATTCAAGGGAACGATCGGTACATGTAGGAGGGTTGTTGGTAAAGATGTGCCTCGGCTTGCCTCAACCGTCGGCACCGCTTGTGTTGTGTGTTTTTTTTTCACTTAGATTTGTTTTTTCACACTAGTAGTATACCCGTGTCTACGCACGAGTCCTGTCGTTTTATTTTTATGTATGATCTCAAACAAAATTTAATCAATCTAAACATTAAAATTTTGACAAATTAAAAATAGACAACCTTAATTAGTCCGAACATTACCCCGTGTAAAAAACAGAATATTAAAATTTTATCAAAATTTCGATAATTTTTAAAATAGTAAAATGGAAAAATGAAGGAGACATATAGATGAAATTAAAGATATATAGTGAAAAATAGAGGAATGAGAGAGTTAGCGGAAGAAAGGAGAAGATAGTGAAAATGTTTGAAAAAATGTGTGAGAGTGAAAAAGTTTTCTTTTTTGACCAAGAGATTGAAAAAGTTTGAAAAAGTGAAAAAATGAAATTACCTAAATAAACTCCAATTGCTTAGTTGGGAAAAGAATAAAATTAGTATTTTGGTAGTGAGTAATGTATGTACTCAGAAAATTTAATTAGTCTGAACATTATCTCGTGAAAATCAAGACAATTTTAAGGTTGACAGATTTAATTAGCCTAAATATTACTCCGTGTAAAAAAAACGGATATTAAAATTTTGTCAAAATTTGGAATTTTTTAAAATAGTAAAGAGGAAAAATGAATGTGACATGTAAATGAAATTAAAGTAGGTATATTGTGGAAAAATAGAGAAATGGGAGAATTAGAGGAAGAAAGAGGAGAAGAGAGTGAAAAAGTGTGCGAGAGGGAGTGAAAAAGTATGAAAAATAGAGAAATGAGAGACACTAGTGCAAAAATGACATTAGAATTAGACATTTAAAGTCAGGCGCCCAGATGCCTGACTACATAGGTAGACACGGTGGCAAACTTGTAAATAAGTGGCAAAACTCGCGAGTATTAAGGTCAAGCAGATACACGCCTGACTTCTAAAGTGAAGAAATAGGGAAAAAATAAGACTTTAGAAGTCAGGCGTGTAAGCGCTTGACTACATAAGTGACACGGTGGCAAACTTGTAATTAAGGGTGAAATTCTTTTTTTCTATTTTAATACTTTAGAAGTCAGGCGCATGAATGCTTGATTTCTAAAATACTTTAGAAGTCAAGCGTGTATAACGCTCGACTTCTAAAGTACTAAAATAGAAAGAAAAAAAATTCACTTAAACTTCTCTCCTTCGCGAACCCTAAGCTTCTCACTCTCACTCTCACTCTCAGACCCTTCTCTCCTCTCAGGCGTTCGAAGTCTCTTCTCAGGCGTTCGAAGTCTCTTCTCAGGCGTTCGTTCACTTCTCTCGCTCACCGCCGTTTCCTCACCGTCACCGTTTCCTCACCGTCGTCGTTTCCTCTCAGGCGTTCGTTCACTTCTCTCCTCTCAGGCGTTCGTTCACTTCTCTCCTCTCAGGCGTCGTTCTTTTCTCTCGCTCACCGCCGTTTCCTCACCGTCACCGTTTCCTCACTGTCGCCGTTTACTCACCCTCACCTCACCGTCGCGTTTCTCCTCCCCCTCACCTCTCACCGTTGCGTTCTCCTCCCCCTCACCTCTCACCGTCGTCAGATCTCAGATCTCAGATCTCACCTCTCACTCCCTCATCAGTCATCACGCTCACAAAACTGAGTCAAGCAAGCAAGTCAAAGAGGCCCAACTGTGTGGGTATGACCTGGTTCGGCCCATTTTTCAGTGACTATTCGAAAACCCTAATATAAATCATCTTTGAGCTCAGTCGCCGCTAGGAGAACGAAGGCGCAGAGATCCACGTTTGTATTTCGAAATGAAGGTTTTACTCTGAAACCCTAAACTTGTACACTTATTTGATTAATTGCTTTTGTGATTGAAAACATGGAACCTTTTTTGCAGTTCAACGTTGCAAATCCCACCACGGGATGCCAGAAGAAGCTGGAGATCGATGATGACCTGAAGCTGTAATCTCCTCAAATCTTCTAATTTTTTGCATTACTTGTAATATTCGTATAATTTGTTCTACTGTTTTAACATTCTGTTGTAACATTGCAGTGGTGCTGAGTTCAGAGTGGCTATTCTTACAGTAAGTGATACAGTTGCTATGGGGGTTGGCCCAGATAGAAGGTATTACCTTCATTTTATGTTTTATATGTGTGCATGCAAACAGCCTAGTTGGATTTCATTGTCAAACAAACAAAGCACATTAAGCACATTGAATAATTTTTGTCACGTGCTTTCAATTTTGTAGGGAGTGTCATGACTACAAATTTCGCACTTTTTAGATACTAGAACATTAAGCACATTCAATTTTAATTTATGAAGCAAACTTCCACATCAGAAGATTATAAATTTTTTAATGAGATACTGGCTGTATTCAACATACCTGTTCTTGTCCTATAAAATCAACTAGGAATTTATTTTCCTAATCAACAGTCAGTATTGTCGTAAATGTTCAACCATCTTCTTCCCAGTTGGATATGGTTAAATGGCATCTAGATACACCTCTTTGAATCGTTATTTGAAAGAGGTCACAAAATTGATGCCAAACTAAAGAGCAAACTTGATATTAATCAACGCCAAAAGGGGCATTGGATATACTGAGTGTTTTGCAACAGCCTCAAAGTTAAAGCATTTGAAGATAAGAAAAACTGTTCTGTTTCTTATGCTGTATCTGTGGATCTATTAACTGTTGAATTCAGCTTTATCTGTACAGTATCAGGCTATTATTGAATTTCCACACATCCAGTGATAAAACTTGAGGTTAATCAGTGTTTTATACATGTGATAGGATTTTATTTCCTCTTTGTTTACCATACTTTGTGCAAAATACCATGAAATAAAGGGGCTGTGCTCCCTGGTGGGGTGGGTGGGACTAATCCAATTACAATCAGAAAAGAAATGTTTTACTGAGCAAGTTTCTGTAGACACCAGAAACGTCAGTCATCCTAGGGTTAGGCATTCTTCCTTTATGTTTTGTATCCGTGCTTGTTACTACTTGATTTCGAAGTTGCATTGTAGCCCTTTGTGATGGGACTCTTGATTTCAAGATGCGTCGTTAGGGATGTTTTTTCGCAAGTAAACTCTTTCAGCTGTGGGCTGTGGCTTGCGGTCATTATCTCTGCATTTATTAAAGTGAAATTTCTCTAGAGATTTCTCCAAACCAAAGTTAAATGGAACTGAAAAATTATTATCCATGCATTATTAAAAAAATGACTTCAATGTTAGTATTTTCCCCATTTGTGACATAAGGAAATTATTTTGATTGAAGCTATCTGATTAAACAAGAAATCATGGGCTTTTTTTAAGTGATTTATCTTTTGTCATTTATGTATGTTTGTTACTGTTTTAAATTTTGATCCATATATTGAACTCCAAGATCTCTAAGTCATGGTTTGATTAATTCAACCGGTTAAATTCAAACTATAATTGAACCAACAATATAGTTCTGGGCTGGTTTTCAAAATATTGGTATTGGCATCAATGTGTGCTAACTCGTTTACATTTGAACAGTGGTCCCACGGCAGTTTCTGTTATTAATTCTTCTTCAGAAAGGCTAGGTGGAGCCAAAGTTGGTGGAGCCAAAGTTACAGCAACTGCTGTGGTTCCGGATAATGTGGCAAAAATTCAGGACATTCTAAGAAGATGGAGTGATAATGAACAGATGGATCGTATAATCACTCTTGATAAATTTTTATCTACATTAGTTTCTCTAAAAGATTTGAAAAATTGTCGCTGTGTTGAGTTGAGTTTCATTTTGTTGCTTTTCCAATCAAGGTGGGACTGGCTTTACCTCACGGGATGTAACACCAGAAGCTACACGAGTTGATTGAAAAAGAGACACCCGGGCTTCTCCATGTAATGATGCAAGAGAGTTTAAAGGTATGGGATACAGTACTTTTGTTAGTCAGCTTAGTAATTGTAGCTATGTACTTTTGTTCCACTGGACTGATTGGTTGGGCTGTTCAGTCAACCATCAGTTTTCGCCGTTATGGCTAATTGTCTATAAAAAAAGAAGCCTGTATATTTAGAGGAATGCTATTTTTCCGTAGTCACTTTGTACAACCAAATGACTCTTCAAGTCTTATTTTAATTGATCTAATACAAACCGTGTGTATTATTTGTTTCAATTTTTGTTGTCTCTTATTTATAGTTACATGACTTCTCTTTTTTATTTCTTCAGCCTGGAACCTTCCAAATTTCTGAGGCAGATCGGTTGCTTGCCTTCAGCGAGTCATATAAATTGGGCATTGAGTTGATCAAAAGGTAGGAATACTGGTTATGATTTCAATTTTTGTGTCTAATCACTACTTATGATTTTATTATTATTATTATTATTATTATTATTATTATTATTATTATTATTATTATTATTATTATTATTATTTTCCTTCTTCACACTTCCTTGTTCATAATTAATTGGTTAATGAATTGTGGTTTTGATGACGTCTCTTGGTATATTGTTATGGTATTATAGGCTGTAGAAAATTGTTCGCATGATGATGATCCTGTTCTTGCGGCATATGGCATTTCTATTGACAAGCAAATGATTCAGGTTGTCAAATCAAATCAAACTGATACTGATACAGATTTTAGAGGTTCAAATTTACTGGCGAACCAGGAGGTATGCTTCTATTGTTCACTTTCCTTTATTAATTTCTTTGTGTCTTACTTATTGGACTTATTCTTGTGTTGATGGCCAAATATCAGCTACTTTATCCTTTTGAGAATGACTTTAATCGTCTATATAGATGATTAGTTTTTGTATTTTTGCTTAACTACGTTACTTATGTAAGTAGCAAGTATATATTAATATTACTACCAAAATCGTTGTTGTATTTTTGCTTACCTACGTTACTTATGTTGTTTTAAAATTGCAGTCACATTGGTTGCAGTTTCCCACACTTTTCCCTAGTTTTTGCAATCACAGTGCAACTGTAACCCCAATTTAAATTCATGCCAACTGATCAGAATAACACATACCAGTAGTTCTTTATATGAGATTACGTATCCTTGTAGTGTTTGATATTTGGTGGTTAGGGTTTAATGTACCTCATTTTGCTGATAAAGTATGCTTAAGTTGCAGGTTAAAACTGTATTTATTGATGCTCTTCCTCCTTCATGGGATGAAGATTATGTCCGCAATCTTCTAAAAAATTATGGCGAGATTGAAAAGATTGAGCTTGCCAGGAACATGCCAGCTTCTCGGAGGAAGGACTACAGATTTGTTACCTTTGGCTCACATGATGCTGCTGTAAAATGTGCTGAAAGTATTACTGGTACTGAGTTTGGTGAAGGTGAAAGAAAGGTGTGTCCTAGCTTTGAAGTTAACATATGTGCACCGCTAAATATGGCAGTTTATGATGCTTTAAGCTTCTTTCAGGCAAAAGTGAGGGCTAGATTATCAAGGCCACTTCAGAGAGGTCGTGGAAAACATGTTGGTCGTGGGGACTGTCAGTTCGCAGCTTCTCCTTCGATTCATGTTCGTCTTCGGTCAGGTAAACGCCATTACACACCGCACTTTTACTTTCTTCTGGGTTATTCTTCATTTTGGCTTCTGGGTTCTGTTTGTTCTGGGTTATGTTTGGCTTCTGGGTTCTGTTTCTGGGTTATGTTTGGCTTCTGGGTTCTGTTTCTTCATTTTGGTTAAGTTCTGGGCTATTGTTCTGGGTTCAGTTCACAATATATTTGAGGCTTTTTTGTGTAGTTGTTACGGTGGTGTTTTTCAGAAGGGTTATTGCCTTCTGGGTTCTGTTTTTCAGAAGGGTTATTGTTTTCTCTCTGCAAATGTGACGTCCCTTGTTGAAATGCTTTTGTCTTGTGAAGAACACTTTTAGGATTTGGAAGAACACTTTTGTTTACTTTTAAGTTTTCAGCTGCTGGTTTACTGAATGCTTGTTTGCCTTGCTTCTTTCAGTGTTTATTAGTGGTTAAGATTATTGAAATCATGTTGAAGTGTATTGAATGGATATATGACTACTAAACAGTTTTGTGAAGGTCTTATTTTCTTGATTGATAGATCCTTCTATAATAAATTGATGATTAGTGTACTTGAGGACTACAAACACAAAAGTGCTTCATGAATTCTTGTCTATCGTTGTAGGAAAATTTGATGTCGTTGCACGATCAAATCATGGACTTTACACTACCGGAAAATGTTGAAGAGCTGGAGGTAGACCACACGATCAAATCATGGACTTTATCCTCTCAAGATCGTGGTGTTAATTTGGATGACTGAGGACCACAAATTGGAGCAATTCCAATTACAGTATGGTTGGATCACTGCAAACTGGATCAGAGATAGCAGAGGTTTCAGATATGGGTGCATATAGAGGTATTTTGAAGAGGTTTCAGATTGTGCTGGAATTTGAATCAGATCTTTTGATTTTTCAAACAAGAATTGATATGCTTTAATATATGTGATATATACTCATCAACTGCGTATTAGTATTAAGTAAGAAAAATATTTATGTGCCTGTTCCCTAGCAACTCATGCATCTTAATAATAATGTCCTCTTCATCATTATGATTGTTTGATTATAATTTCAAATCTGAGAGGCTTATATCCACTACAACTCTTATTATTGTTTGATTTCAATCTATCTATTTCTCTTCTCAAATTAGCTTAGCCTGCTAATCATCTTATACCAGATCATCATTTTCTCCTTGACCTACCAATGTATACATTCCTGATTTCCAGCATTTGGATTTTTATAGGGGATATACGTGTTAAATGATTATGATTTATAGGTGTCAAATTGAGTTAAATGGTAGTTTAATCCCTGGATATGCACCTCCTCATAAAATTGTGTATGATTCTGTCCATAAATTGCAAACTCTTCTGACATTACTCCCCACAAGAGATAGCAAAAGAAACAAGTTAAACAAGTTTGAGTAATTTAAGGTAGAAATTAGAATAGTTTCTTAATCTGTGTTCTCAACATTTGATTATATATTTTATATGATATGATATATTTATAGTTTATAGTTATAACAATTATGATGTATCGATGTTCTTTCTAAAGTCGCAGAAGAGGATTGAATATCATCTATTAGTGATAATTTCTGAATTGAAATTGGTTATTGAAGTTGGCATTTTAATATTTTATATACTTGTTTATATGCTCACCTTGCATGATTTGCTGCAGAGCAAACTCAAATTGTATATAAGCAGTTCATAAAGTTCATAATGAGTATGTTATAATTTCATGATATTTAGATTAGTGGTAAATTGGTTCTAGGATATTCTTCACTATAGAAGGTGGGTATTATTTATGGTTGTTTTACTGTGAGTATTATTTATGACCTGAGCACTGATATATGACTTCATGGCCCAATGGATAAGGCGCTGGTCTACGGGACCAGAGATCTGGGTTCGATCCCCAGTGGAGTCGCTTCTTTTTAACGAAAAATTTGTATAACCAGGGTGTATAGATTAAACCAAAATTAAAAAAAAAAAAAAACTTTTAAGGTCAGTCGCAATAATGCTTGACCTTAAATCATACATACGAAGTCAAGCAATAATAAAAGCTTGACCTTAAATCATACTTACGAAGTCAGGCAATAATTAATGCTTGACTTTAAATCATACTTACGAAGTCAGGCAAGAATAAATGCTTGACTTTAAAACATACTTACGAAGTCAGGCGCAATAAATGCTTGACTTTAAAACATACTTACGAAGTCAGGCGCAATAAATGCTTGACTTTAAATCAGACTTACGAAGTCAGGCCATCGCTTGACTTTAAAACTCCAGACATACAAAGTCGACTTAATAAAAGTCAAGCGCCCGCCTGACTTTAAATCCCCTTTTCGCCTGACTTTAAATCCCTTTTTTGCACTAGTGAGAATTAGAAGAAGAAAGAGAAGAAGAGAGTGAAAAAGTGTGAGAGTAACAAAGTGAAAAAGTGTGAGAGAGTAACAAAGTGAAAACGTGTGAGAGAGTAAAAAAGTGAAAAAGTTTGAAAAAGTGTGAGAGAATGAAAATTTTTGAAAAAGTGAAAAGGTGAATTTACCTAAATATCCTTCAATTATTTAGTTGGGAAAATGATAAGATTGGTATTTTGGTAGTAGGTAAATGGTATAAATAGATAGTAGATAACATCTTCCATTTAAAGAAACTCCCATTGTGGTTGGTTGGTTGTTCCGCTGTGTGTCAGATGCAAGCAAGGCCGGCCAAATTGTCCTACATTATCTACTCAACCTTCTTCACGTGGGGTAGCGACACCAATGGCTGCAGGGAGACAATTTTCTTCTGGAATTCGAGGGTCTAGTAGTTCTCAGCATGGTGGCAAAGGATCAGGAGGCAGAGGCCAAGGACAGATTTGTGGAGGACAGGCTTGTGTATTTGCTTTGAATCGTCAGGATGCACAAACATCACTGTTGTGACGGGGATGCTTTCTATATGTTCTCAAGATGCGCATGTTTTATTTGATCCCGAGGCTACACACTCTTTTGTATCCCCATCATTTTCTTCTTGTCTTGGTAGAGAACCATCACAGCCTTTGTTAGTGGCCACGCCTATGGGTGATTGTCTTTTAGCTAAGTCTGTGCATAGATCTTGTGAGGTTTTGATTAAAGACCATTCTTTGTTGGTAGATCTACTAGAGCTTGATATGGTAGACTTTGATGTGATCTTAGGCATGGACTGGTTGGCTTCTCATCATGCTACTTTGGATTGCCATAATAAGAGGGTAAAATTTGATATGCCAGGAAAACCAGTTTTTCATGTATCAATGCTTCAGAAGTATGTTTATGACCCCTCTCATATTATTCACCACCAATCAATACAACTTGATGCAAATCTCAACTATACAGAGCAACTAGTAGCTATAATGGACAGATGCATCAGGCGTCTGCGGTCTAAGGATATTGCTTCGGTAAAAGTGGTTTGGAGAGGACCAGCTGGAGAGGTGATGACTTGGGAACCAGAGTCAATTATGCGTGAGAAGTACCCCCACTTGTTTGAATCCAAAGGTTAGTATCACTTTAAGAATTCGAGGACGAATTCTCTTTAAGGGGGAGAATGAAAAGCACCGCTTCAATCAAGGAAAAAAAAATATAATAATATAATAAATTAATTGAATAAAAAATAAATAAAAGGAGGGGTGGGGTACTTTCCAACCACAACACCCACACCCCCTCTCTTTTTTTATTCTCTCTTTTGAATCAAACCCCAACTCTCTCTTCCTTCCTCCCGTGACAGCCCCCTCCCCACTCTTCTCCTCCAACACCCATTTCTCTCCCTCTACAATAGGATTATGTCTCCTCTCATCACTATATATTTCTTATACCAACTAAGAATGCAAGCTTAAGAAGGATGCTTTGAGTTGAAAGTGGAAATACTTTGGAATCGTCCAAGGTAAAATTTTACAGTCTCTTAATTTAAGAGTTTTTTTTTATAAAATCTTAATTAAAGACTTGATAGTTAGTATAAATAAGTAGTGGGTAATGGTATAGGGAAGTAGAAGGTATAGATTTCACATTTTTGAGCTTCTTTAAAAACCCTAAGTTCAATAAATTGGGGGTTTTGACAAATTAGTGTTATCCAAGTTGTAAGTTGTTGAATGACTTTTAGTAAGTTTCTAAAGGCTTAAAATTATTGTATTGGTGTTCAGATTCAGATTCAGGCCGACCTATTTAAGTTAAAATAAATAATTTTTTATTACTATTATTATTATTGTATTAAATTTTATACTTCATGTTAAATCATAAATTTGCTAATATTTTATGTTAATTTAAACTATTAACCTACATCAATTTTTGACATATTTAAAGTTATTATTATAAATAGAATTTAAATTGGATGTCATATAAAATAGAACTAAATTTTACTAATATAGCTTCTTAGTCTATTTACAAAAGTATACGTGATTGTTAGTTTTTGTATAAAAAATTGTGAAATAGGCTTTTAAACAGGCTATCAGGCCTTGCCAGGCTTTCGCAAAGGCCAAACCAGGTTAAAAGTTGGGCCTATGATAGGCCACAAGCCAGGCTCAGACTTAACACTTTCAAAGCAGGCCAGGTTCAGGCCATGCAAAGCCTAGCTCGGCCCAGCCTATTCTCACCCCTAAGTGTTATAGTAGAGATATAGATATAGATGAAACATAAACACCTATGATCAATCCATCAAAATAATTTGATAGTAGCAAATCAGACTCTGGTCACACACCACATCATCAATTAGTCTTGAATCTAGAGATTAACATCCATACCATTGACGCCCTCCATGACAGCCTTCACCACAGGTTTGCTGCTACTTCATACACCTCTTCTGAAATGGTATGTGGTCCAAAAACTTTATCTGCCACAAATTATATCAGAATTATTAATTAATATCCACAGTTTCTAGTTTCTACACTGAAAGCCATAATCAATTTCCCAGTAGAAACCTAATTGACTGACCAAATAATCAATTCCAAGTAAAATCAATAGAAATTGATTCCAAAACGTAACGAGGATACAATACCAAATGCATAAGCAGTAGCTGGATTATACTCATTTCTCACAATCTTGTCTCCATCGGCATACCATGCGATCTCGTCCCCTCTCTGATACTCCATTTCACTACAGACAACCCACTCAGACGTTTAATCTCACAGACAACACAAGTCAAAATTAAAAAAATCACTTCTGCGGTGAATGGATCCCAAAGCAGAATCTCAGATCTAAGAATTACCTCAACGCTCGAAACCGAATCGTGATCGAAATGCTATCCCCGGAGCTCGACGTATCCACGGGCTCCAAAATCGATTCCTCTGTCCCGAACGCCACGGGTGAACGACCACGCGGACCTTGATACGATGACTCGCTGCGACCACGACTCGGAAAGGTGGAAACGAAATGGAGAGGGAAAAACAAAACCCTAACGAAATGCAAACGGGGAGAAGATAAACAGGAAATTCTTCAGAAATATAGGGAAAAACGAAACCCTAACGAAGGAAGAGAGAAGGAGTGATGGTCCATGGAGAGAGAGAGAGAGATGCAGTGTTCTGTTTCTTCTGCTTCTCTTCTTTCTTTGCTTTGCATTTCGAGTTTATCATGAAGGAGATGAAATGGATGGTGACCTAGACCCGCCGTGGAAATCAACGACGATGGAAGATCCGAGAGAGGAGGATTCGACGGTGGTTGTTGGTGAGATAGCGTGAGAGGGTTTGCTGGTCGTTCGCGATGTGAGAGAGGGCGGTGAACATAGGGGGAAAGAGAGCTTCTGCACACAAGCTTCCTTGTTTTTTTCCCTTTCTCTCTCTGAATGAAACGTTTTGCGTTTTAGGGTTCGCGTGAGAGAGTGAGAATGGAGAGGAGAGTGTTTTGAGAGTGAGAGTGAGGCGAATGAAAAGGGTGAAATTCTTTTTTTTTTATTTTAGTACTTTAGAAGTCGTGCGTGTATACGCCTGGCTTCTAAAGTACTAAAATAGAAAAAAAGAATTTCACCTTTAATTACAAGTTTGTCACCGTGTCTACTTATGTAGTCAGGCGAATACACGCCTGACTTCTAAAGTCTAATTTTTTTTCCTATTTTTTCACTTTAGAAGTCAGGCATGTATCCGCTTGACTTTAAAACTCGCGAGTTTTGCCTATTAATTGCAAGTTTGCCACCGTGTCTACTTATGTAGCCAGACATCTGAGCGCCTGACTTTCAATGTCTAATTCTAATCTCATTTTTGCACTAGTGAAAATCTCCTATCTTCTCCCATTCTTCTTATTGTTCTTTTATCTCTTATTTTACAATACGTTATCAACACGAAGCTCTATCAACCTAAGTATTTTAGCTGTTGGATTGATTATGTGATTGGTGGAGAAAGTCCCGAAGAAGAATTGTTGTCGGAGTTCAAGACTTGCTGGCTGCTGCTATTAAGATTAGCTCTCCTCTCATATGTTTGTTTTCTCTTTGGTTAACACTATCAAAAAGTTTAGGTTGGTTCGTTCAACGTGGGGTTTTCTTAAAATACTTTTTAAACTACATGTTTTGGTTCAAGTGTGGTAGTAGACCAGTAGACCTAATTTTTTCAATTGACACAAATTTCTGTGAAAATATTAATGTAGCTGATTATCTTGATGTCTGCTGTTAGATGGATTTTAACTTAGTGGCTAGTGATCATTGCAGAATCCGCAAGAACAAATGGAATCTTGTAATATTTTATATGAATTCTTTTTTCTTTGATAATTGTGAATACAGAAGGATTGGTATATTTAATATGACATGGTTTAGAATATGGAAATTTTGTATTGGAGTGCTTTCTATAGTCTTACGTTCATTTTCCAGTAGATTTGTTTTATTGATTTCGATTGAGTCTGTGAACTTGTGTAGCCTTTGCCACATAAACTAATTTGTGGTGCTTTAATCTCATTTTTTATTGTAACTTGTATAGCAGAAAACAATATAGATTATAGTTTTATAACACCATGATTGTTTACTTTAATTTATAAGGTCATGGTCTCGTAATGTTAGTACCAGGGAATACAATTCAATGTCTAGCTATCATCCACGACAGTAATAGGTCCACTCTAATAAAATACCAAAGCTTTAATTCAATTTAGTGTTTATGTGATCACATCAAATATGTAAGTTGCATAAAAAAATATTGTTGATTTTACCGGTTTTGATTGATATTTACATATCACTAATAAATGTTTTCTCACTACAAAAAACACGGTGATTAGCCACAGGTCAAAACCGTAGCGAACAGGCCCAATCACCGTGGCGAACAGGCTTAGCCACGGTCTATGTAACCGTGAAAGGACGTGGCATTGCCAAATTTTCGCCACGGTCTTTTTCCTCGGTAGCCACGGGTACAGCAACCGTGGAGACATGTTGTTAGCCACGGTTACAGTGTTACTTAGTTACGGTTATCCGGTGGCCAAATCATCTATTTGGTTTTGTAACACGCCTATGTTAGCCACGGTTCGAAGCGTGGCTATCTAGGCGCGGGAAATTCGCGCGCATCTTGTCAATATTTAACTACGATTTAGCTGTAGCTAACTTCATATTTTTGTTTTTAAATTTCATTTTTACATTATAGTCACCTAATATTTGTCATTTGTAATAGCATTCAAATTTCATGGTACCCATACACAATGAGAAGATAAACAGTCCAAATATATTGATTACTAATGATAAAAGTCTAAGACTACCATCCATTTCAAAAGTAATAATAGCCTAACATGAAATATGAAACCAAAAAAGGCCAACAACAATGAAAGCCAACAAAGAAGTAACTAGATGTTTTCATACATACTCTAAATAACAATAACTAAGATGATCTTAAAAAGCTCGTTATGATTGGATCGCGCGCATCTTGTCAATATTTAACTACGGTTTAGCCGTAGCTAACTTCATATTTTTGTTTTTAAATTTCATTTTTACATTATAGTCACCTAATATTTGTCATTTGTCAATAGCATTCAAATTTTATGGTACCCATACACAATGAGAAGATAAACAGTCCAAATATATTGATTACTAATGATAAAAGTCTAAGTCTACCATCCATTTCAAAAGTAATAATAGCCTAACATGAAATATGAAACCAAAAAAGGCCAACAACAATGAAAGCCAACAAAGAAGTAACTAGATGTTTTCATACATACTCTGAATAACAATAACTAAGATGATCTTAAAAAGCTCGTCATCATCTTCACGAGGATCTTAAAAATGAATACCTTATGGTAAAAGACCCACATGTCCTTTGGATCAGTTTAAAAGAAAGATATGAGCACCAAAAATATATTATCCCCTCAAAAGCTCGTTATGATTGGATGCATTTGCGTTTACAAGATTTTAAAAGTGTAACTGCATATAATTATGCAGTATTTAGAATCACTTCCCAATTGCAATTATGTGGAGAAAAAGTGATTGATTATCTTGATGTCTACTGTTAGATGGATTTTAATTTAGTGGCTAGTGATCATTGCAGAATCCGCAAGAACACATGGAACCTTGTAATATTTTATATGAATTCTTTTTTCCTTAGATAATTGTGAATATGGAAGGATTGGTGTATTTAATATGACATGGTTTAGAATATGGAAGTTTTGTATTGGAGTGCTTTCTATAGTCTTACATTCATTTTCTAGTAGATTTTTTTATTGATTTCGATTATGAGTCTGTGAACTGGTGTAGCCTTTGCCACATAAACTAATTAGTGGTGCTTTAATCTCATTTTTTATTGTATTTCTTATATAGCAGAAAACAATATAGATTATAGTTGGCTAAAGTGCCCCCGGGGTCCCTTATCTTTATTTAAAGTAACGATTTAGTCCTTTATCTTTTTTTTGTCCCAAATCAGTCCTTTATGTTTCAAATTTTTGACACATAAATCATTTTCTGTCCCAAATCAGTCCTTTATGTTTCAAATTTTTGACACATAAATCCTTTTTTGACACATAAATCAACACTGTTAACGGAAAAGGATTTATGTGGCAAAAATTTAAAACATAAAGGACTGACTTGGGACAAAAAAAAGATAAATGACTAAATCGTTACTTTAAATAAAGATAAAGGACCCCGGGAGCACTTTAGCCATTATAGTTTTATATCACCATGATTGTTTGCTTTAATTTATAAAGTCCCGGTCTTGTAATGTTAGTACGAGGGAATACAATTAAATGTCTAGCTATCATCCACGACACTAATAGGTCCACTCTAATAAAATACCAAACCTTTAATTCAATTTAGTGTTCTTCACCATCTTCACGAGGATCTTAAAAATGAATATCTTACGGTAAAAGACCCACATGTCCTTTGGATCAATTTAAAAGAAAGATACGAGCACCAAAAATCTATTATCCCCGAAAAGCTCGTTATGATTGGATGCATTTGCGTTTACAAGATTTTAAAAGTGTAATTGCTTATAATTCGGTAGTATTTAGAATCATTTCCCAATTGCAATTATGTGGAGACAAAGTCATGATGAAGATATGTTAGAAAAAACATTCTCCATTTTTCATGCATCTATTGTGCTCCTACAGCAGCAATATCGAGAAAAAGGCTTTCAGAAATATTTTGACTTGATTTCTTGCCTTCTTGTGGCCGAGCAAAATAATGAACTTTTGATGAAAAATCATGAAGCTCGTCCCACTGGCACTGCTCCATTCCCATAAGTGAATGTACACACGATCACTATGGGCAAACTCGTGGTCGTGGTCGTGGCTATGGTTGTGGACATTAGAGCTGTCAATTTGGCCCCAAGCTCCAAGCCCAGCCCCATTAGCCCTCAATCAATCCCCATAAAATTGAAGCCCCCTATTAATGGGGCTTTGTTTTAGCCCCAACCCACACTTTTAAAATTTTTAGTGGGTTAGGGCCAGGGCTTTGTGGGATGGTCCCCAAATTTTTTTCTCATTATTTTCCCACTATTTACACCTGCACTTTCATTTTTTCACCCCCCTTCCTCTTCTCCCTCCCTCTCACCACCACCTTCTTCTCCCTCTCACCATAACCACCATCACCACCACCACCACCATCTCCCACTCACCACCACCACCACCACCACCATCTCTTTTCCCACTATTTATACCTCCACTTTCATTTTTTCACCCCCTCCCTCTTCTCCCTCACTCCCACCTCCTTCTCCCTCTCACCACCACCACCACCATCACCACCTTCCACTCACCACCAACACCACCACAACCTCATTCTCTCCCTCTCTCTCTCAACTATCACCACCCCATCACCTACTATCACCACCAACCTCATTTTTTTGGCTCATTCTTTTCGAACCCCTACTTTTATTCTTTCACCTCCCCTCCCTCTTTACCATCACTAGCACCACCACCTCCTTATCCCTCTCACTACCATAACCACCACCACAACATCATTTTCTTTCTCACAATTATCACTATCACCATCACCAACTATCACCACCAAACAAACAAACTAGAGGCTTCCATCTATTTAACCAAAAAATTCTGCCTTAGCTTTTTTTGTCCTTTCTATTATCAAAAAGTCTTCATAAATGCTGAAATTAAAAAAATTTACTAGATATATATTTATATATGTAGATATAGATAAGTTATCAGAAGGAGGAAATATAAAGTTGCTTTTGATTTATGTTGTTTTATTATATACTGGTAGTAGCTATTTATAAGAGAAAAAACTCCAGCTCATAGTCATTTTCCTAGATAATTATCAGTTATAGATAAGAGAAAAGAACAAGTTAAATGTAGGAAAACGTTTTCCATTTGGTATACAAGCATTTCTGTTGAGTCTTCAGGTAAGTTAAATACCAAAATTTATTTTAGTTTTCAAGACTAACGAAGGACAACGGGAGGACTTGTAATTTCCAGTTTTTTGTAAGAAAGTAAATAAATTTTTGGGGTTCATGGGCCGGCCTAGGTCGAAGCCCACATAGGTCTGTGGGTAATTTTCAGTTTCGTTGCAAAAACATAAAATTAAGGGCCTTGGGCTGACCCTGGCCCACTGGGGCTTGAGGCCTCCGTGGGTTTTTGAAATGTGGGCTTTTAGGCCCATGGGCCATGTGGGGGCTGGCCTGGCCCACATGGGCCAAATTGACGGCTCTAGTCGTGGTCACGTTCTTGATCATAGTCGCAGTGGAAATTACAAGAACACATCTTTTCACCAGAAGTGGAAAAATGTTGGAAAGAATGACAAACGTGGGTAGAGTAGAAAAAATAATAAAAATATTTGCTACCGTTGTGGAAGCAGAGGTCATTGGAGTCGTACCTGTCATACACCAAAACGTCTTGTTGATTTCTATCAACAATCACTTAAAAATAAAGATAAAAGGATTGAGACAAATTTTGCTTATGAACATGATGGTAATATAGATGTTACTCACTTGGATGTTGCCGATTTCTTTGCTGATCCTGATGAAAATATTTATCACCTTATTGTAGATTGAAGTATAGTCAAGAAGTAGATTTCCCTAAATATTCCAATAAGAATAAAATTTTAAGTTTAAGAGTGTCTTTGAGTTTCCTATGATAATTAAATTTTTGTGTTATATTTTGAATTTCCTATGCTAATAATAATAATAATAAAGCTTTATATTTCAGTGTGTTTTCAACTTTCAAAGATTATGTTCAAATAATTTGATTGTAAAGTTTCTATTCTTTCTCATGCTTATCTCTCATCATTTTTTTTATTTTTGGATAGAATGAGTATTGCCACTAGCATCGACAATGGAGATATGTACCTCGCAGATAGTGGAACGACCCATACAATTTTAAAAGATAAAAAACATTTCTCTTATTTAGTGAAGCGATAAACCAATGTTAGTACTATATCTGACACTTCATGTACCTCTTGTTCACAAGGGAAGTTGATAAATAGACCATCACCAACAAAAAATAGAAGTGAATCTCTCAACTTTTAGAACATATACATGGACAAATCCTCATTCGTTGTCTACACCAATGGTTGTTAGATCACTAGATGTGGAGAGAGATCCCTTTCGGCCTCGCGAAGAGGGTGAAGAACCACATAGTACCGAAGTACCATATCTCAGTGCAATTGGAGCACTGGTGCACCTTGCTAATTATACACATCTTGATATATCATTTTCTGTCAATCTATTAGCAATATACAGTTCTTCACCCACACGAAGACATTGGAACAGAGCCAAGCATATACTTTGTTACCTTAGAGGTACAATGAATATGAGGTTGTTTTATTCCAAAGTACCCAAATTAGAATTAACATGTTATGCAGATGCAGGTTATTTGTCAGATCCTCATAATGGTAGATCACAAACAGGTTACTTGTTTACTTGTGGTGGTACAACAAATTCTGGAGATGTGTAAAGCAGACCATAGCAGCAACATCATCAAATTATGCATAACTTTAGCACTACATGAAGCAAGTCGGGAATGCGTTTGGTTAAGGTCTCTCAACACATACAAGAGACTTGTGGTTTGTCTTCCGGAAGAATAAATGCAACAACCATCTATGAAAATAATACTGCATGCATTGCTCAGTTGAAAGAGGGTTATATTAAAGGAAATCGAACAAAGCATATTTCTCCAAAATTCTTCTTCACTCATGATCTTTAGAAGAATTGTGATATAAGCATTCAACAAATTCGCTCATGTGATAGTCTTGTAGACCTTTTCACAAAGTCACTCCCAACAATAAATTTTGAACAACTGGTACAAAAGATTGGTCTTTGGCGTCTCAAAGATGATTGTCTGGCTAAGGGGGAGAAATAAATATACTTTGTAATTCCCACAAAAGGATATTGTACTATTTTTCATTTACTAGATTTTTTCCCACTGGGTTTTTTCTAGTAATTTTTTAATGAGGCATATCCTTGGTGGACATCCAAGGGGGAGTGTTATGAATAATATGAATGTCCACTTCTCTTCCACTTCTACTTCTAATTACTCCCATTGTAATGAGTTGTTAGTGGCTCTTCATAGGCTGATCTTTCACTTCCCTTCTACCTTATAAATAAGTCTATCTCTTATATATAGACACACTTGAAGTGAATAAAAATCTCTCATCTTCTTCTTGTTCTTTTATCTCTTATTTTTTACGATAAATGATATATAAAGCAAGGATGATGGGGCGATACATAGAGTATATTTAGGAAAAAGGGAAAAGGGCGTGGGGTGTATTAGAAGATAGGGTGCAAATAGTAACCGTGCACGCAAATTACGCAATGTTGGCCCAATGGACTCTAACTACGTCCCGGTTGTGTGATGGCTGACCTCTGAGTCGGTTTCTTCCCTCCATTCCTTGACGAGCAGAAAACCCCTACTCTCTCTGTTACTATTCCTCTAAAACTCAGCTGCTGCAACTGCAAGACTCGTTCTCCGATTATGGCGACGCCGTCACACGCACAAGCTGTCAAGTCTCTCAACAAGTCCCCTGGTCGTCGCCGTTTTGTTGTAAGCATTCCTCTCTCTTTTCCGCAACCTCACAAATCAAACCACTCACAAAGACAAGCGCAAACCCAGACTGTCATTTAATTTAACTCATTCAAGTTCAAAAATGCCTCAGAACATGCAATAACATTGAGTTTTTATTTTAGCAATTTTATTTCCGAATTTTTCCTGGTGGCGGCACTAAAACCCTAAACCCTGCGTTGATGAACAATTATTTTAACTTGTTTAAGTTAGCTATAATAATTTTTTCTTAGCTATTAAATTTTGCTTTAAACTTATTAAGTAGCTATGAGTTCTAGTTGAAAATTTGTTCTCACATACTTTTTTGTATTAACTTTTTTTTATTGGATTTACAGTTTAAGACATTCTCCGAGAGATTAGATGATATTGATATCAATGTTTATCGAAGTCTTGATAAGGTCAAAGCTGAGCCGTCTGAGGGTTCCTCTTTTTTCAGAGATTGCCTGATTGAATGGAGGGTATGTCGTAATTTACAACCCCTCTTTTTATTTCTTTGTTATGCCATACTATCCCGAATTGATTATTTTTATGTGATGAAAATTGTATACCCCTGTGCTATGAAAAAAAAACACGGACCATAGATGTTAGCTTGGTCTCTACTCATGATTATTTGCGTTAACTGTCAATATCCAGGAATTGAACACCACAGAGGATTTCATCTCATTGTATGAAGACGTTATGCCTTATACACAAACATTGCCCCTGGTGCTGTTGCACAAGGAATCTTTAATCTCAAAGCTTCTTTCTAAGTTGCACATAAAAGCAAGGCTATCCCTTGAACCGATTCTCAGGTACGCAAGTCATTTTAAGGATTGCTTCATTTTGGTTGAGTAGGGATTTTAGCGTGTTACCTGATCAAATGTACCCATGAATCATCTTTGTTTTGAAAAATTTGGGCAAAGTAGCATTTAATATGTGAACAGAACAAGCATTTTTGTCTCCTTGACAGATTTGTTGCACTCCCAATTTTTCTGTCAGGTCTTGTTATTCAGTGGGGCTTTATATGCAGATAGATTGGTTTGGAACTCTTTTTGAGTATTTGAACTCAATCATGAAAATCTCATAAATTTTACTATAGTGGGCATCTTGCCATGCTTCTAGATAATTGATTAAATGTTTACAATTTTTATACTTGGTTGTTTTCTGTTATGTACTGACTAGTATCAACAACCAAGTAGCCTTTGACTTGGTTAATTGCTCGCTAGATATCTGTGTGACTGTGTGTGTGTTTTCCTGGGTTCTGTGAGTTTGAAGCTGCTGCAAGTAAATATCAACATTTTGTTTACAGGTTAATCGCAGCTTTATCTAGAGATCTCCTAGAGGAATTTGTTCCGTAAGTTACTTATCACTTTGACTAGATGTCCACCCATTTGGTGTTTCCTGTTATTTCATTTGTCAAATGTCTTCCTTATGTAATTTGACGGCTTCTTTCTGAGCATGGTTTATGCTTGCATGTTATCTTATTTATTTATTGTGGATTTGGGTTTCGCTAGGTTCTTCCCAAGAATTGTTGATTCTTTAGCATCTCTTCTAGAAAGTGGCACTGATAGGGAGCCAGACATAATTGAGCAGGTATAATCTATCATGGCAAGTTTCTTTCAGGGAGACATTGTCTATTTCTCATTTTGTAGATTCCTCCTTTGATCAGCGTAGTTTATGGAAATGTTTATTTTTATGCAGATCTTCACGTCATGGTCGTGCATTATGATGTATCTGCAGAAATATCTAATACACAATCCATCAGAGGTGCTGAAGTGAGTGATAGAGCCTGTTTTTGTAGTTTTGTTTTTACTTTCCATGCTATGCTAACTATTCTGCAAACCCTGAAATACTTTGGGTCCTTGGGATGTGTATGCCTTTACTTGCACCACTTTGTTAAAATCCAAGGTTTAATTTGCATCAGTGAGATATGGGCAAGGACTGACCACTTACACTGTGTTTATCTCATTTATTGGGTGAATTAGCTGAAGACTATCTCCCCTTACTTTGATTGGACAATATGATTTATCGCTATAATAAATAGTTTTCTATACAAGGTGCGTTGTAATGTGGCAGAAAGTAGGTTCGGGCGAAAACCTAGAAATCATAATTTCTATAAATCTGAAGTGAGACTTACTTAAATTTTTGTTATAGCAAAGTAGTAAAATCATAATGTAGTCCAAAGAGACACGGGGAAACCTTTAAGTGGCCCTAACTTAAACGACCCAGACTTCCTTAAGATGACAACACTCACAACAGAATCTGATTAATGAACGAAAAACAAAATTAAATTTTCTTTCAGGCTATGGTATCATAAAAGGATGCTGTCCTAGTCCTACTAAATAAGCAAGTGGGTATATTAACCAAATAGGATATGGAACTCGAAATATAATAGAAGCAAGTGGGAACAGAAGTTTAAATATCTAATTTTGGCCTAGCATTAATGTTGGCTGTGGATGATATTGATAGACGAAAAATCAGATAAATTGAAGGAAGGAAGGGAAAGAGGATCAGGAAAAATGTTCCACCTAGGGATGTTGAACCCGCTACTATGAGGTTGCTAACAAGTGTCGTAATCAACTAATCTAGGCTCACAGGATAACTATTGTGTATTTTTGCCAACTACGTGGCACTGATTGCAAGTCTGATTCCTCTAATTGGTGAGTTGTTTTTTTCTTTGATATTTTCAGGGTCACATCAAAACTGAGGTATTATCCAAAAGAGTATGTTCAACAATTCATGGCAGAGGCGGTGTCATTTGTTTTGAGAAATGCCCCAGATGAGCAGCTCAAAAGAGGTATTGATGTCATCGATGGTTTTTCATTACACTTTATATTTTTTTTCCCTTTTCTGTCTTGCCTGTTATATTTTCAATCGATTTCACTATTTTTGTAGGACTTTCAGAATAAATTTCTTCCTGGTTTAATATTGCTTGTAATATTGTTTGATGGGACAGGAATTAGAAGAGTCATCGCCGAGGCAGTGAAGAAGCCATCTCCATGCCGAGATTTTGGTGTTGAATTATTGCTTTATAATATTATAAAAGGTTATTCATCAAGGTTCCATTCAAAAGCAGAGCGAGTGATGCAATTATTGATAAGCGAAACAATTTATCCTATTGGTGATGAAACAGATCAAGGCAAGCTTGTTCTCTAGTTAATAAAAATAATTTTATTTTCATTTTATTTTCACAAGATTATGATCACAGATGTGTTAGAAATGATGTAAATAAGTAGTTATGGTTGAATTGTATTATATGAATATAGAAAATAGGTTATATCTCTAGTCATTGTGAGACTCATACCCTTCATGCTCAAGCTCAAGGCTGGACATTTAAAGCATGGGCTAATGCGGTGGTTTAATAGTATTATTTTAAATAATATAGAAAATAGGTCATATCTCTAGTCATTGTGAAACTCCTAACATACGAAGCATTGACAAAATGCAATTGGAATAACAGAGATATTGGCCCAATAACAGATTTAGGATAGACTCTGATACCATTATTTAGAAAGGTAGAAAACAAGATAGCAAATGGAAGAATCCACGTGTATTACACAACAGAGAATTGACAGAGGTAGGACTACAATGCAAGCGGAATAACAAAGATCTTGGCCCAATATAGCTATGCTCTCTCTGTAGAGAGAGAATATTTAGAATTAGATACTATTTTTACATCCTTGGTCATGAAGGCAATGCATTGCTTGTTACGGAGATCCTTTATGAACAGAGTGAATAATGTTCTTGTAGTGATAGCCGTGATAGGTGATTCATGGCTATGGCTAGTAGCACAGTGTCAGTGTGTAATGTAGCTATTTCTAAAATAGTTGTTATAAAAAAAGATTAGACCCTTATAACTGGTAATATAAATTATGCATACGTACTAAAGGTATAAAATAACTATTGGGCTCAACCTGGTGCTACAAGACTCGTTGCTGTGGCGGGTCTGGGTCCAGGGAAGAATCAGATCTACTGTCAGTCTAATAATAGGCAGCCTTACCTTGCAGTTGTTAGTCACTTTTAACATATCAGCTTGTAAAATTTCAATAATCCTTAGTAGGATTTGCTTCTTCTACCATAATATCATCCTGATCTCTGTCACATAGTTTTTATAAACTTCTGCGCTGTATGAAAATATTTGATTTTGGTGAGAATCGAGATATTAAATTTGCTTTCCTTAGCTTGTTGTTCTTTTTATGAATTTTAGTGAACATTTTGAATGCTTGTTAATAACACTAGTTTATAACACTAGATGAAAGTGTAGAACCACAAGTAAGCGCCTGACAAGACACACACCATTTAGGTGATCTAGCCTAGCAGGCTAATTTCATTTAAATAGAAACTCAAGCATTTTTAATTCTATGAAATGACCAGATAATCAATTGTTGCCTGCTATTTTATCTTGCCTTCTATATGACCCTTATTATGATACTGTTAAGTTTTCACAGAAACAGGGGAAAACAACCCCGAAAACAGAGTAAAGGTTCAGTAACAGCAACAATACGCAGTCACAGTGAAAAAAGAAAATGTGTATTTCTCAAAATAAGTTCAGCAATTACAGAGATGATGGGATGAGTTTCTGGAAAATGAAATAGAATAATACGGTTCCCTCAGAGTGAGAGAGACCGATGCCCTAGCCCAATCCCAAGCCAATTCTCGCCTCCTTAATTATTCTCTGCTCCCCCCTTTTATTCTCTGACCTCGGCAGAAACCTAGACCACTAATTGGTGCTAATGACTCTTTTGCCCCTCCTAACAAAAACATTACCAAACCTATTATTTGTTTTAGCATTCGCATCAATACTCCCCCCTAAGACATTCACCTTGTCCTCAAGGTGAAACTCCGGAAACTGGCTCTTCATGTCTTCAAAGTCTTCCCAGGAGTTCTCAAAGTCAGGTAGATGCTTCCACTTCACAAGAACTTCAATCATATCATTTTGAGCCTTCCTCACAGCTAGGATGTCTTCGGGCATGACCTGCAATTGAAGATTCTCAGCCAAGCAATTTGGTAAAGGTTGAATCACAGCCGTGGGAGCAATAGCCTTCTTCAAGAGAGAAGCATGAAACACTGGATGAACCCTGCTCTCTGGTGGTAACTTCAGCTTGTAGGTAACCGTACCAATCTTCTCCAATACCTCAAAAGGACCATAAAACCGTGGGCTAAGCTTTTGATTCAGTCGCTTGGCTAATTGTTTCAGCTTGTAAGGTTGGATCTTCAAGTAGACCATCTCTCCAACCTCATAGGCCACCTCTCTCCTATGCTTGTCAGCTTGTTGTTTCATACAGTTTTGGGCTTTGCTTAAGTGGTCTCTTAGTTCACGGAGCAACTCATTCTCTCTTGAGTTAGCTGCTGAACCTCATCCACAAAACAACTGTTTTCATCCCCCCTCACTAGCACCGGGGGTTTCCTCCCATACAAAGCTTCAAATGGGGACATTTGAATGGAGGAGTGGTAGTTGGTATTGTACCAATACTCAGCCCAAGGTAGCCACTTAACCCATTGCTTGGGTTTGCTTCCAGTCAAGCACCTCAAATAGGTCTCAACACATCTATTGACCACTTCAGTTTGCCCATCAGTCTGAGGATGGTAAGCTGAACTATACTTCAGTTTGGACCCTGCTGCTGCAAATAACTCAGACCAGAATGCGCTAGTGAAAACTCTATCTCTGTCAGATACAATAGAGCTTGGGAAGCCATGAAGCTTCACTATTTCCTTCATAAACACCAGAGCCACATCTTTGGCATTATAAGGATGAGCCAAAGCTATGAAATGAGCGTATTTGGTGAGTCTATCAACAACTACCAGAATGGTATCCATTCCCGAAGACTTGGGTAAACCCCCAACAAAGTCCATAGATACATCACTCCAAACCTGAGTTGGTATTGGAAGTGGTTGTAGCAATCCCCCAGGACTAAGAGCCTGGTACTTGTTCCTCTGGCAGACAGCACAAGCCTGAACATACTGTTGGATCCTCTTCTTCATACCCTCCCAATACACCACACTGGCTATCCTCTTGTAAGTTCTCAGAATACCTGAATGTCCGCCCATAGCTGAATCATGAAACTCCTCCAAAATCTTGCCAACCCGAGGAGAGTCCTTGGGAATGACCAATCTACCATGATAATACAATCGACCATTCCTCAAAGTATAACCCACATGAGTGCTCACCTTAGCCAATAGGTCTTGCACAATAGGCCTCAACTGCTCATCTGCTTGCACCTCATCCTCTAAACCATCCCATTCTTGGCATTGCACGGTGGAAATGGCAATGAAATTGTGCTGTCTTGACAAAGCATCCGCTGCTTTGTTCTCAATACCGGGTTTGTATTTGATTTCAAAATCAAAGCCTAGCAATTTGGTTACCCATTTCTGTTGTTCTTCCCCCATCAACCTCTGCTCTGTTAGGAACCTCAAGCTCTTCTGGTCAGTATGCACTACAAAATGTCTACCCAAAAGGTAATGCCTCCACTTCTGAACTGCTATCACAATTGCCATCAACTCTCGCTCATAAACAGACTTGTTTTGAGCTCTATTGGACAATGTCTGGCTCATGTAAGCCACAGGCCTTCCCTCCTGCATAAGAACTGCCCCCAACCCCTTACCAGAGGCATCCGTCTCCACAATGAACTCCTTAGAGAAATCAGGCACTGCTAGGACTGGCAGTGTTGTCATGGCTACCTTCAACTTCTCAAAAGCTGACTGAGCACTCTCATTCCAACAAAAACTGTCTTTCTTGAGTTGTTGAGTGAGAGGCCAAGCAATTTTCCCATAGTCTTTCACAAACCTCCTATAATATCCGGTCAATCCAAGGAAACCTCTAAGACTCTTCACATCTCTTGGAGTTGGCCAATTCACCATAGATTCTACCTTGGAGGGATCGGCTGCCACCCCCTTTCCAAAAATAATGTGACCCAGATATTCAATCTGATTCTGAGCAAAAGTGCATTTCTTTTGGTTTGCAACCAACTGGTTCCTTCTCAGAATATCTAACACACTCTTCAAGTGTTCCATATGGCAACCTAAGTCCTTGCTATAAACCAAAATATCATCAAAAAACACCAATACATACTTCCTCAAGATTGGTTTTAGAATGCGGTTCATTAAGGCCTGAAAAGTAGATGGGGCATTAGTCAACCCAAAAGGCATCACAAGGTATTCATAATGACCCTCATGGGTTCTAAAAGCAGTCTTGTGAATGTCTTCACTCCTCATCCTAATCTGATGATACCCAGACTTCAAATCAAGTTTAGAAAATACCATAGCATTACCAATTTCATCTAACAACTCATCTATGATAGGTATGGGAAACTTATCCGGTACAGTATACTTGTTCAAGACCCTATAATCAATACAGAACCTCCATCCACCATCTTTTTTCTTAACCAACAACACAGGGCTAGAAAAAGGACTGACACTAGGTCTAATGATACCAGCAGACAACATTTCATTAACAAATTTCTCTATCTCATCCTTTTGATAATGGGGATACCTGTATGGTCTGATGTTGGGTGTTGGTGCTCCGGGTTTGAGCACAATAGCATGGTCTTGCTCCCTCGCCGGAGGCAACTCTGATGGTGCTTGGAACACATCTGAGAACTCTTCAAGCACTCCTTTGACATCGGGCAGCAGCTGCAAATCTGTCCCCCCACTTTGCATTTCACAATATTGGAGTAGATACCCTTCCTCTTCCTCAAGTAAGGCTTTCCTCAGGGACTTGAGAGAAACTTGTTGTTTGCTAAGTGACCGTTCACCCCGTATCTTGAATTTCTGACCCCCACCTTTCCACTTGATGGTCATGTTCTGGAAATTAGCTTTGATGTCTCCCAAGCTAGCCAACCAATCCACACAAAGTACCAATTCAGTCCCTGCAAGAGTCATTAAATAGAAATTCTGAGTAAAATTGATGCCTTGCACTTGCACCTTGAGCCCCATGCAAACTCCTTTGTGCGTGATCTTCTCTCCATTCCCCACTTCAATAATATACTCCGGGGTGTCCTCCAAGGCCAATTTCAACTCTTCTACCAATTTGTAGGAGATGAAATTGCTAGAGGCTCCACAATCAATCAAAATCAACACCTTCCTCCCATTGATAATCCCCCACACCTTAAATGATTGGTTTGAAGTTAAGCCCTCTTTGCTTTTGAGAGAGAGCATAAGAGTCTTCAATTCAACCACAACCTCCTCTTCCACCACCTCGGTTTCTGCCTCTTCCTCACTATCCTCACTCTCCTCTTCATCAATTAACTCCAATCTAAAGTGTTTCATTTTGCAAACGTGGTCTCGTCCCCACCTCTCACCACATTTGAAACATAACCCCTTCCTACTCAAGTCCCTCAACTCATCTTGTGTAAGCTTCCTACCCATCCCTTGCTTCTTATCCACCAATCCATTCTGCGTTTTAGGTTCCAGGGAGCTGCTACTACTACCTCCTGCATCAGTTTTTGGCTTCGGAACAAATACTCTGTTCCTGCTCTGTTCCTGACCCGACCCGGTCTAGCTAGTTCTCCACTTGCTCCCCTCATTCTTCTCCTTCAATTGAGCACTGTCACTCCTCAAGGCTCTGTTGCGTTCCTCAATCAAAAGTGCTCTGTCCATAAGTGCATTCAGACCCCTAGTGTTGTGCAATTTCAGCTCGGTTTGGATTTCCTCTCGCAACCCGTTCAGAAAAATGCTCTCAAGCATCCCACGCTCACTCTTCTTCAACGGTGCTATGAGCATTTCGAATTGTTCTCTGTACTCCATAACAGTCCCTGTCTGCTTCACACTCAATATCGGACCCAACGGGTTTCGTACTAGAGACGGTTGAAAACGACGAATTACGGCTTGTTTAAAATCTTCCCAGCTCGGCTCTGGGTGTTGTTCCTCCCACCATTGATACCAATTCAATGCTCTACCATCAAGAGCTATTACTACAGCTTCCAACATCTCCTCTTCATCCACACCATTAACTTTAAAATATCTCTCCACCTTAACAAGCCAGTTATATGCTTCGCCTCCCTCAAAGACTGGGATTTCAAGCTTCCTCCCACGGTAATGGTGTCGTTGTTTAAGGCTAGCGCTGCCAGAGTTCTCGGTTCCAGTAGACGAGTCATCATCGTCCTCGTCTTCGTCGTCATAGGTCACGGTGCTACTTCCAGCACGTCGTCGTCTTCTCTTCTTCTTCGTAAACTGGCGTTCCATCTTCTCCATCCAACTTTGCATCGCAGCGCCTTGTGAGCGTAACTCCAAGGACAGGCCCTCGAAGCTTTGTTCCAAACGATCCTGCCGTTCTTCCATGGCCGATTTCTTCACCATTATCTCAGCTCTGATGTCCTAGAGCTTTGATACCAATGTTAAGTTTTCACAGAAACAGGGGAAAACAACCCCGAAAACAGAGTAAAGGTTCAGTAACAGCAACAATACGCAGTCACAGTGAAAAAAGAAAATGTGTATTTCTCAAAATAAGTTCAGCAATTACAGAGATGATGGGATGAGTTTCTGGAAAATGAAATAGAATAATACGGTTCCCTCAGAGTGAGAGAGACCGATGCCCTAGCCCAATCCCAAGCCAATTCTCGCCTCCTTAATTATTCTCTGCTCCCCCCTTTTATTCTCTGACCTCGGCAGAAACCTAGACCACTAATTGGTGCTAATGACTCTTTTGCCCCTCCTAACAAAAACATTACCAAACCTATTATTTGTTTTAGCGTTCGCATCAGATACTTTTTAATCTCTTTTAACATAACTGGGATTTTTGTAACTGGTCATCTTCTTTCCTAGTCTTTGATCTTCCTTTACTGTTATCTATCACCTGACATGGATGTTTGTAAATATACTTACTGACTAGTACTGTATTTGATTCCATTGTTTCTTTTTGCTATCTGCCTCAATTTCAGAGTCAGAAACCATATTGAAAATCATTAAATCCGTCTTTAAGAAATTATGTGAGACGATGGAGCCCAAGGAGTTGAATTTGGTATGGAGTTGCTTATGTAAGGAAGTGCGTGAATCTGTTAGTACTGGAAACATCAGGCATTTAAGATACATTTTATCAGTGCTGATCTCAGCTGTAAAGGTGCAATATGGCCAAAAGGTGTCTGGTAAGTTATCAATACTTAATGTTACTGAACTCTTCCTTTTGATTTGTTGTTCATGTAAATTGAGTTTCTTGAGAAGGACAATCAAATAACTAGATTGGATTTTAAGTTTCTTTTGAGAATCTACTTTGTTTTTTTTTATGTCCTTTAATTTTTGGTTTCCTTGGGTATTCCCACACACTTTGGGTGTAGACGATCCCTTCAGGCATGGGATGATATGTTTAGGCCCAATGTTATAAAACTCGGCTTGGACTGGCCGATTGAACCGGTCTGGCCAGGAATAGGTGCTCTGGGCAGTTGGAGTTGATTCATGAATCGATAATGCAATTGACCCAGTGAAACTCGGAAGACTCGACCGGATTTTAAGAAAATTGGTGACTCACTGGTAATAAAGACTGGTCATGCTTTTTTAAAATGAAAAAAAAAATAGTACTTGAGAAAAATTAGAGACATGGCTGGAGGAGAAACACATGTCGTTGGCCGTTTACTATGATGTATCCATCATAAGACGCCATCATTGATGGTGGAGAAATAGAATGGAGGAATACTGGAGATGGATAGCAAAATGCGTGCAACTTGGTAGGTTTCCTTGAACACGTAAATGGTGGATGAAATGAAGAGGAAACAGTTTAAGAATAGAAGAAAATGGGAGAAGAGGAGAGGGGAAAATGGAGTAACAGACACCATTGTTGAATTACTTTTTTTCTCTCTCGCAAAGCCAAGATGAAAAGTGAACTTTCACTTTTTGAAACACCTTTTCTTCTCTTCTGGTAATTTCAAAGCTAAGTCAAAAAGTCTGCAAGTGTTCACGTGAACCTACTTTTTCCAATGCTTTTGTAATGTGTACATTTTTTTATGAATATAAAAACCATTAGTGGTAGCTATTTGAAACAAAAGAAGTGGGTTTATACATTATGAGCTACGGAAGCAACAGAACATGGGCTCTTTTTTTTTGACAGCAACAGAACATGGGCTTTATATCATGACTCATCACTCTTCGTAAGTCACATTTTGTTTTTAATATTTTAAAATATAATACCGAGTCACGCGGTTCAATAAGTGACCCACCGGTTTGACCACTAACTCGTTAACCCAGTGCCTCGGCGGAATCGATGATCAGTCCGAGTTTTAAAACACTAGTTAGGCCCCTCCTACACATGTCATTTGTATGACTAGAACCATTGGTTCCACGGGTAGTACATTTTGCTTTCCACTGTGTTCAACCCCTGAGGGTTTAGCTTCTAAATTTTAACTCGTGGTTGGTTGATATTCAACAACTACAATCAAAACTTTTTCCCACTAGGTAGGGACAGATGCATGAGTCAAATGATTCCATAACTCCAGGTTTTCTGGATATATGCTTCTACATTAGACTTCTGTATGGTACTTTAATACTTTTCAGATTACCATCATTACTTATTAAGGGTTCATTAATTTGGCAATAAAAAAGAACGAGTGATGGGTTGAGTTCAAGTTGTATCTGTTGGTTTTTAATTCTTGCTATATTTTCATTTTGGTCAGAGTGCCATGTCTTAATAAAAATTTTCCGAGTATAATCTAATATATTTAATATCAAGATGCTATACATTTTCTTCAGGGGGTTGCTTAAGTTGTCTATTTGATTTTGCACTAATTTCAACTACTCTTACACATGGCAGATTATAAGCCTATGCTTGAACTCGTCCTCCTGCTCATGCGTACATATATCACACCTTCGAGAGCTCTCGAGTCACAAGAAGATATATGTTTAGATAAAATTTTGAAATTAATGCTAGCCACTCTTGTTGGGCTCTGTAGTTACGACAAGTCACTGATATCAGAGTGTGCTATCCAGTGGGCTCCAATTTTTAAATCACGAAGCCAAAGGTAATGTCTGCAATTATGCAATTCTGATATTGGCATTTTGTTTAGCTTATTTCTATACCGTCTTGACATAGTTTGAGCTTGGTTCCAGTTTGCTGTGTTTCATTAGAAAACTGCTACAGAAGGATCTGTGTTTACTAGCTTTCAGAAGTAATGTGATAAGGTAACCTTTGAATGGTGTGCGTGTGTTAATGAGCACTTGGACAATTTATTGTTCTCTACTCTCTGGATATAATATTTGGTTTCTATGCTTGTTTTTCAGTGCGATTAACGAGTTAATGGAGATTTCAGAGGAAGAGGTCATACAATTATTACGATCCTTCTGTGAGAAAATACAATTGGATATACAAAACACAGACTTTGCGGACAGAGCAAGTAAAGAATCACTAGGTAGGATATGCAGTCATTTGCAAGGGACTATCCATCATTGGATTGGGAAAATAAATGATATTGCACATTCTGATGAACCATGTCAAATCGATGAAAGAAAGCTGGCACTGTTGTGGGGAGTTGTGAACTGCTATTCTCATATGACTCTGGTTAACGCCAATCCGTCCTTATTGGTGCATCTTATGGATGCTGTAGATCAGCTCCTGACTGTTAAATCTGGTATTCCATCATTCATTAATTTCTCAAATATTTTTTCAAATATGGATTTTGTTATGCAGTCTCATAGAACATTGTGTCCGGTTATATTAAAGCTGGATTTCCATTTTTGTTTACATTATTGAGTTTGCTATAATTTTTTTATGGAGTTGGACCTTACCAAAATAAAATTTCTGGTTGTGGGTTTATATTGAATAGTTGGTTTGCTGCATAATCAATCTGCTAATCTGCATATGTTCTGCTGATGACTTTTGTAGGAAATAAATCCTTAAATACATTGCCTAATTTTTTATTTTCTTCTCTCTCTCTCTCTCATCTTCAGTCCACATTACAGATGCATAACATGATTTCTTATTTCCTTTTGTTTCTTCTCTCTCTCTCTCTCTCTCTCTCTCTCTCTCTCTCTCTCTCTCTCTCATCTTCACTCCACATTGCAGATATGTATAAAGAAGCCTGGCAAAGCATTATAGGTGCTTCGATAAGTTCATTCAACCGACTGCACAACAGCAGTAACCTCGGAACTGAGGAAACTGGAAAATTTTTAAATTTTGCAAGGCGATACAAATCATCTTCACAAGTGTTGTTGGCTGTTTCTGATTATGTGGAGTGCAAGTATGGGTGGGTAGATATGTTAAAATCAACTGTTTTTAGACCTTTCTTGTTTTCCTATCTGTATTCAGTTTTTGCCAATAATTTTTCATTAGTTAGTGCTCCATACTTGCATAACCCCCTCACTTGTATATTATAGTTCTTCTTTGGAAGACAACGCGTGCAGAATGTATCATCCAGAACTTGAAGAAAGGACTGCGGAGGCAGTGGCAGCATTTGCTAATAATTTGCATCATTCAGACAAGGAGGTTCGCGTTTCAACTCTGAAAATACTTTCTCACTACAAATCTCTGTATGAGGAAAACTCTTCAGTGGATCAGCCGGCTGCGAAGAAAAGGAAAATTAATGTTTCTCCAACTTCTGATGTTGATCGCACAGGAAATAATGTATGTATCTTTATATTCCGTCCGATTGGCTTTTTCTAACTTAAGCTTTAGTATGACAGTCTTTCTTTTGGTGAAATAACAGCCTCTACTGTTGCTTCTGTCTATTGAAACAACTCCTATTTCAATTTCTACAAGCAGAAGCATTCAGCGATTGATTTCCAAGATACAGATGGACCTATCTGCTGGAAGGATTCCAAGTGTTTATGCACCTCTTGTTTTAAATGGATTATTTGGCATCTTGTATAACCGATTTAACCACCTCTGGAGTCCTGTATTAGAATGCATTGCTGTCTTGATTAGCCTGCATTTTTCACTTGTGTGGGATAACCTTATCGATTATCTTGAAAAATGTCAAGCAAGTAGAGAGACCTCTAGTAACTTGCATGTTAATGCCAATGGTGCATTGCTTGATCAGCCAGCTGGTATGTTTCAATTCCATTGACATCATCTTTTAAGTTCAGCCTTCCTCCCCCCATTATTTTTTATGCACATGATGTCTTAGGTTAGGGAGTCAGACACTAATGTATAGTTTATTGGTCATTATTTGTTGGTTACTTTGGTTTGAGTTAAATATATTCTGTAAAAGCTTTTTAAATTTGTTATAGATGTGTCAAATTTATGATTTTTTAATAAAAAGTGTAGATTTTTTTCATGTAAAATTCCAGTGTATATTATTGATCTGCCATGGTGCTGTTTTGGTAACCAAGTTCATTTTATTTCTCAGGTCTACTTGGCTGTTTCAAGTTGTTTGTCCATCACACATCTGATAGCACGCCTTCCGTAACGATATTGACATTATTGCTCCAAGCTTTACAAAAAATTCCAGCTGTTGTTGAACCTCGCTCTCGGCAATTCATTCCTCTGTTTTTAAAGTTCTTAGGATACAACACTGTTGACCTCCCAAGGTAAGTATCTGCTGAATCCTTTTCTGATGTTATCTTGATCTTTTGTGACTTTCTGACTGAAGCTTCACATAAATTGCCATGTTGTGATATGTTTTTCTTTGCAAAATGAAACTGCAGTGTGGGATTGTTTGATTCTCATGCTTGTAAAGGAAAAGAGTGGAAGGCCATCTTGAAAGAATGGCTAAACTTGTTGAAACTGATGAAAAATCCCAAATCATTTTACTGGAGCCAATTTCTTAAGGAGGTTCTGCAGAATAGGTTGATGAGCATTTTGATTATGTATCTTGTGCATCACTGGAAAATTATTTTCTTTCCAGCTAGTTAGATAGACTCGGTTGTCCTTATTTTAAATATCTTTTTGCTCCTTATTTTTCCTTTTGGGTCTTATGACAGGCTGCTTGAAGAGGATGATCCTGAAATACAGTTGAGAGTTCTGGATTGCCTATCAATCTGGAAGGATGATTACTTTTTGCCATATACTGAGCATATGAGAAACTTTATTAGCTCCAAACATTTAAGGGAGGAATTAACAACATGGAGTTTATCCAGAGAATCCGAAATGATTGAAGAATGTCACCGACCTTATCTTGTGCCATTGGTTATCCGACTCTTGATGCCAAAAGTTAGAAAGTTGAAAGGACTTGCTTCTCGAAAGGTATACTGAATCCAATCTTTTAAGCTTGTTTATATGTATCTGTCATCCCTTTTTTGCTTGTGACATTTGTTTTCTTTTTACTTGCCTGACTGATCATTTGCTATCCCCTCATTTTGACAGAAAGCAAGTATTTGTCATCGGAAAGCTATTCTGACTTTCCTCGCTGGACTTGACGTCATGGAGCTGCCACTTTTCTTTGCACTACTGATAAAGCCGTTGCAAATAGTGGAGAAAACTGATGGGCCTGCTAATTTGTTTTGGAGTTTACCCATTGGTTGTGCTAGTGAATTTCAAGCATCTTCTTTGTTAGATCATTTTACTTCGGACACTATAGCAACCCTATCCTGGAAAAAGAAATATGGCTTTTTGCATGTCATTGAAGACATTGTTGGAGTTTTTGATGAATTGCATATTAGACCTTTTCTTGATCTACTGGTGGGGTGTGTTGTTCGGGTATTGGAGAGTTGCACATCAAGTCTTGACCACATAAAATTGAGTGGGGTTTCTTCAGATCAACACAGTTCCAGCACCAGCTCAAACTCTCTTGGTGATGACAGTGTTCTAGCAAATCAAATGCTGGTAATGTTCTGTTCACACTGAATGCAAATTTTGTGTAGCGAGCTATTTGTTCGAACTTGAGAATAAAATGAGTGTTTCACAGGGAAGATGTTGGCATAAAATAAATAGTGATAAGGACTGATTTATGATGCGTTGCAATATCAACTTTGGTATAATACTGTAACCTTTTTTTATCAATATTTTACGGATGTCTTAGTGGAAGTGATGCATCCGGTTCCTAAATAGGTTTTTTTTGTGTTGTCTTCTCTTTGTTTGATAGCTACTAAACGTGGATTGGATAATTTACTTTCCAGAATCATCTTTTTTCTGCCTCTTGTGAATTGTATCTAAGTTGCTTGCTTGATATGATTATTCTACTTTTGTACATGTTTGTGCAGACTAGCAATACTTTGAAGCAGTTCAAGGATATGAGATCTCTGTGCCTGAAAATTGTTTCCCGTGTTCTCAATAAGTACGATGATCACGAATTTGGTTCTGATTTG
Organism: Astragalus membranaceus; assembly: GCA_039519185.1. Lineage (NCBI taxonomy): Eukaryota > Viridiplantae > Streptophyta > Magnoliopsida > Fabales > Fabaceae > Astragalus > Astragalus membranaceus. Next base: position 55,394,776 of record CM076848.1, on the reverse strand, counting down.
TGGGACAGATTCTTTTTCTCAGTGAAACCACTGATTCATAAATTCAAACAGGAGGCTGCTAGTAGTGAGAAACCAAGTTCACTGCTTTCTTGCTTTCTGGCCATGAGTGCAAACCATAAACTTGCAGCACAATTATGCAGGGAAGAAAGTCTTATCCCTGATATTTTTTCTATTATCTCCATCAACTCAGCTTCTGAAGCTATTATATACTGTGTTCTAAAGTTTGTTGAGAACTTGTTAAGCCTTGACAATCAATTGGATTATGAAGACAGTTCTATCCATAGAGTTTTACTTTCAAATATTAAAGTACTTATGGACAGCCTTTGTTGTTTATTTGGAAGTGATAATGCAGCCAAGAGGTATATTATTTCCATTTGCTTGTGCTCTACCAATTTTAGTTACTGAAATAATTCTTAATCATGAAAGTTTGCATGTTACTGCCACCATTTCTCAATGATTAGCTTCTGCATTGGGTTTGGCAACTGCACTGCATTTTACTCTTCCATGAAATGAAGTTATCTCTCGGCAATACAATGCCCTATAGTTCTTTGTGCTATAAAGAATTTTTACTGTCTCGTTGATAAGGGACAAAGTGATGAATTCTAGCAGAAAACGCAGTTGGCAAACAAATTTAATCAATGTAACAAGGGACTAAGTATGTCAATAATTGAGACAAAAAAGGTGTCTAGGGCCTGCCTTCAGACTATAAATTTTCCCATCTGGACCAAGCTTGATTGTATAGACATGTATGAAAACCGACAACTGAGTTTCCTGTCATTAATGTGTTAACCAGTTGTTTATTTCATCAATCATAAGTTGCTGTCATTCTGGGTGACAAAGAACTTTACTTTTTACTGTTGGGCCCATTTTAGTTTCTAACCAATCACGAGTTTTCACCTAACAAATTAAGCTTTTAGGAGAATCAATTCTTGACATAGTATTAGAGTCTTCTACCAAGTAATTAAGAGTTGGATATAAAATCATTCATTTATCAGCGTAAGTGTTTAGGAAATTGGTCCTTGACAATGTAGAAACAGTGGACAAAGACAATACATCGGCGTAGTAAACAGTAACTCCAACATATGTTATCAATAGGGTTAGATTGGAGGTGGAATCAATATCTCACATAGTGCAATTTATAAGAATCTGTGCACAAGGTAGAGCGGGAGTTGGTGAACTCAATCAAATTTATTAGAGTATCACGACTCGGTTTACTGTTGTATTTTCACAGTCATTCTCAATCGAATGGCAAGATTAAATAAATATGGGCAAATTTATGAAAACTAGTAATTAAATAAATACTGTCATTTGGCAAATGTTTGAACATAATAGTTTTACCATGAGTAAGTGGATGCCTTGTCTGATTTCACTGATTCCATATTATGTTGGAAAGAAACAATTTGCTTTTTTTACTAAATGCCTCGAGTACTAAATGTCTTGCCATATGTTTTTTTTCCCTGGTCAGAAAACTGATCAAATCTCCTGGGGAGACAGTGATAAGGATTTTCAAATTTTTACCCCAGTATATCAAGGAGCCAGAGTTGGCAAAGCAATTTGTGGACATACTGCTTCTGTTCATGGAAAAGAAAACTCAAAGTTCTGGTGAGAGAATCTCCCATATCTCATGTTGCATTGTTTTCATCTTTTGCTTTTTGACCAATGAGTTTCTGTATTGATGTTGAAATTCTCCTTGCTATTGTAGATGTCTGTGTTGAAGCTTTGCAAGTCATTCAAAATATCTTACCTATATTAGGAAATGGAAGTACCACTAAAATTTTGAGTGCTGTTTCGCCATTATATATTTCGGCCGAATTGGATATGCGTTTGAGGATATGTAATCTTCTTGATGCTCTTGTAGCATCCGATGAATCTGTACTCTTGGTGGTAATTCTTGCTTTTTTTGTCTCTCTTAATCCACGCATATTACTCTCTGACAAATACATCCCATAGTCTCTGTTTCTTCAATTTTTTCTGCAATTTTGTTGAGATGCAGGCAAAACTTCTTCGTCAGCTGAATACAACATCTACTTTGGGTTGGCTTGATCATGATGCTATATTGAATGCTTATGGAATCATCAATACTGATTTCTTCAGAAATGTTCATGTGGAACATGCGTTACTTATTTTATCACACTGTGTGCATGATATGTCATCAGAAGAAACAACTTTTATTTGTAGTGCACAGAGTTCATTGCTATCTTTTGTTGATTTTTCTGCAATCATCCTTTGCCAAGAAGGAAGCAGTGAACAGAAGTTGTCAGTAGAGAAAAGCACTGAGGATTGTTGGACAAAATCATGCATCCAGCGAATAGCAAAGAAATTTCTCTTGAAGCATATGGCAGATGCCATGGATGGACCACTTGCTGTTAGTAAGGTATTTGGTAACTCAAGTTGTAAATCTTATTTCAGTGTTAGGTACTGTATGAGTTTCTAGCTATATGATGTTAGGCATATAGATGCATATGTTCAGACTTTATCCCATGTATTGTTAGGCAATTTGTTTCCATTCCTATTTTCAATCATGACAAGGATGATGGAATATACTAATGTAGATAACAAGTTAATCACTGTTTGAAAATGTAAATTTAAATTACAGAAAAATGTTTTTTTCATCCTCTATTTTTATAGGCCGCTTGATGTTGTTGCAGGGATGGATGAAGTTGCTGAGTCAAATCGCTTTGAAGCTTCCGGACGTGTCAAACCTTAAATCACTTATAGCTCTGTGCAATGAGGATGGTGAAGTAAACTTTTTTGACAATATAGCTGATTCAGTGGTATGTTTCTGGCTAATCATTAACCTAAGGAATTTTATGCTTTGTCTTTAATCTTAGTTGCGCCAATGTCACTTGGTTATATATATATATATTTATTATATGTAGCTTTTCATTCTAGACATTTCATTGTGCGTATTTCTGTTGCCTCTCCTTATTGTTATCAGAAATGCTTTCGAACTTCATTGTCTTGTTATTTTAGCTAGTAGTTCCTTACTTTTGGTGGAGAATAGCTTGCAAGACACCTCACGTACGTACATTTGGTGTTGCAGATCCGTAAGAGAGTGAAGGCATTATCATGGTTTAGGAATGTTGTCAGTAAGAACAAATTATCAGAGGTAGTAGATTTATCCTTTAAAATGAAAGCATTTGTCCTAGTTACTGAAATTTAATTGATTTAGTGTTTACTTCCAGTTCATCACTGAAAAAGTGTTCATGCGACTCTTCTTCAACATGTTATTCGATGAGAAAGAAGGAAAGGTTGAACATTTGAAAAATGCATGCATTGAGACCATTGCTTCTATAGCTGGTCAGATGGGATGGAAGTCATACTATGCACTATTGATGAGATGTTTTAAGGGAGCGTCCAGCGGTCCAGACAAGCAGAAACTCTTTATACGTCTCATTTGCTCCATTTTGGATAAATTTCACTTTTCAGAACTTTCTCACACTGTAGAACCAAAGGAATCTTTGGTTGGCGTTTCTGACACGGGGATAACTGACACTATTTCTTCAGCCATTTCAGGCCACTCCGGTGTTTCTGATGTGAACATAGATATACAGACGTGCCTCTATAAAGTTGTTCTTCCAAAGATACAAAAGCTACTGGATTCTGATTCTGAAAGGGTCAATGTAAATGTCAGTCTCGTTGCATTGAAACTACTTAAGTTACTTCCAGGAGATGTGATGGACTTGTACCTTCCCACCATTGTTCATCGAATTTCAAACTTCTTGAAGAGTCATCTAGAAAGCATTCGTGATGAAGCTAGGTCTGCATTGGCTACTTGTTTGAAAGAACTTGGATTGGAATACTTGCAATTCATTGTCAAAGTTTTGCAATCTACTTTAAAGCGAGGATATGAACTTCATGTCTTAGGATACACACTTAATTTTATTTTATCCAAGGGTCTTCCAAGTGCAGTTAGTGGAAAGATAGATTATTGTTTGGGGGATCTCCTTTCTATTATAGAGAATGACATTCTTGGAGATGTTGCTGAGCAAAAGGAGGTCGAAAAGATAGCTGCAAAGATGAAAGAAACCAAGAGGAAGAAATCATTTGAAAGCTTGAAACTGGTGGCCCAAAACGTAACTTTCAAAAGCTATGCACTGAAGCTTCTTGCACCTGTGACTGCTCATTTGCGGAGGCACATCTCACCAAATGTAAAAGGAAATCTGGAAAATATGCTGCATAATATAGCTGCTGGTATTGAAAGCAATCCATCTGTAATTCAGACTGATCTATTTATCTTTATTTATGGCATTATTGACGATGGCTTAAAAGATGAATTTGGTTGGCATGAGAATAAGTTGATAAAATTGGAAGATAAGGATAGCCGTACTAATGTGAAAAGAATTTCTTCAGGTCGTGTGGTTGCAAGTGGCTTATTATGTTCACACCTTATTATAGTGTTTGGTCTCAGAATATTGTATAAACGTATGAAGGGTATGAAACAGGGTGTAAAAGATGAGGATACTTTATCCTTATTGGATCCTTTTGTCAAGCTTTTAAGCGATGGTTTGTTCTCTAAGTATGAAGATATCTTATCTGCTTCCCTTGGATGTCTCACCATACTGGTAAAGCTGCCTTTACCATCCCTTCAATTACATGCTGAGAGGATAAAGGCTGCTGTATTAGATATTGCCCAGAGTTCAGTAAAATCTAGCAGTCCTTTAATGCAGTCATGTTTGACATTGCTGACTGTGCTTTTGAGGAACACAAAAATATCTCTCACCTCAGATCAACTACATATACTAATTCAGTTCCCAGTATTTCTTGATCTTGAAAGGAACCCATCTTTGGTTGCCCTATCACTTCTAAAGGGCATTGTCAGCCGCAAGCTGGTTGTTCCCGAGATATATGATATTGTTACTAGGGTTTCTGAATTGATGGTGACAAGTCAAATGGAATCAATTCGCAAGAAATGCAGTAAAATTTTTTTGCAATTTTTGCTTGATTATCGACTTTCAGAAAAGCGTTTGCAACAACATATGGATTTCTTGCTCTCAAATTTGGGGTTAGTGCATTAGTATTAGTTTTTTTTTTCATTTTTTGATTCTTGATTTTAGGCTTATGCATAGTTGTTACTAGTGGCACTATAGCAGCATAGCAAGGAGGGGTGGGGGTATGTAGGGAATACAGGTTTAAACTTGTTGTTTCTTTGATTTGTTTTTCTGCTATCTATTTTTATTATTTTGCTCAAGTAATGTAGTATTTTATTGTTAATTAGGAATACCTCGTGAATTTTTTTAGTTTTTCACTTTTGATCATTTATTTATATAGTATTAATTACTAGTGGCTTACATATGTTTTTCATCCTTGCAATAAGGGGTCATTCAAATTTAGTCCTTGCAATTCCTTTTGTTCAATAACTCCCTGTAAATACGTTTTAATCCTTTTGTTATCTTCTCCGTTTGCAAAAGGCTAGTGGCTTACATATGTGTTAACGTTTGCAAAACGAAAATTGCAGTGAGTTATTGGCAAAAAACGGAGAACGTATTTAAGCCATTATTATTATTAATATAAATGAAAAATATTAGAATAGTCACGTGGCTATCTGGGACTGACAACTATCGACTTATGTATATTTTAACCCTGACAGGTATGAGCATTCAACTGGACGGGAATCTATTCTTGAAATGATTCATGCTATTATCGTCAAATTTCCAAAAAGTGTTTTGGATGAGCAATCGCAGACATTATTTGTCCATTTGGTGGTTTGCTTGGCCAATGATAATGATAATATTGTTCGTTCTATGTGTGCGGCTGCTATAAAGAAGCTCATTGGTTCTGTTAGTCCTGATGCACTTAATTCTGTTCTTAAGTACGCTCTATCTTGGTATTTGGGTGGCAAGCAGCAACTATGGGGTGCTGCCGCACAGGTAATGTTCTCCAAAATATCTTGTAAATCATATATTGATTAGCAAGCGTAATCTCGAACATCATATAGCCTTAATACTTTTATTCTGGGTGGTTGTGGTTGTGGTATGCAGTGATCTTAGCAGATCATGGTTGTTTGGGGTCATTTGTGAACAAATTATGGTGTTATGAAATTGGTCTGTTTTGCAATTAAATATTAGTTGTGTACCGTGCACAAACTGTTTGCCTTGTGCACAGTAGCCATGGCCTAGAACCAAACTGTTCATTGTTCATGTTCATCTTGTATTTCCTTAAACTCAAAATCTACCCAGCGTATGTCTCTTTTCTTTTTGCCTGTCTGCTTTTGACCTCGAAATTGTTCGTACAGGTTTTGGGGCTGTTGATTGAAGTAATAAAAAAAGGATTTCTTAAGCATATAGACTGCATATTGCCAGTGACTTATCGCATCCTGCGGTCTGCCGTAGATGCAGTCACAAGCAGGCAAGTGGACTTTCAGTCTGAATCCATCATTCCCCTTTGGAAAGAGGCGTACTATTCTCTTGTTATGCTAGAGAAGATGGTTCATCAATTCCAGGATTTATGCTTTGCAAAGGATCTTGAGGTAAATCTCTTTTAACTGTCCATTAGATATATATGGAGTTAAATATGGATGTGTATAAATGTGTTTCTTAGGAGATGCTTGATTATGTAATATATGTATATGTATATGTATATATATATATATATATATATATATATATATATATATATGTTGGTTCTCGAGATTGTGGCATCATGTTATATGGGGTGGAGAGCAGTGTTGTCAAATGGCGGTTACAGCGGCGCCATGGCGGCTTTTGAGCAGGCCGCCATACAAAACGGAGATGTGGCGGAATTCCAATAGCGGTGCCTTGGCGGGCGCCACAAGGGTAACAGTCATGGCGGCGTGGTGGTGAAAAGCGGAAAAATGGGAGATGTGGTGGTGAAAAGCGGAAAGATGGGAGATCTGTGTGTTGTTTGGTGGTTTCTCGGATCGCCATCTCTGGTTCAGTGCCTTTGCTGCGCAACCCGCAAGCAAAAACACGGGTCAAGAAGACCTAGTTTGTGACCCGTTTCTTTTTTAGGGTTAGTAAAATTTTAAAGTTTAGTTATTTTTGTTGGTGTAAAAGTTTTTTACTGTGAGTAAAAACGTTTCAGTTATTACTTTAAAAAATAAATCAAAAATAAACTTTCAGTAAAAAAAAACACGCTAACAAATATCTCCTCTCTCACGCTCCGCTCTCTGGTTCTTCTCTCACCTTCGTTCACGTTTCCTTTCCCTCCCACCTTGCTGTTCGTTCGCGACAGCGCCTCCCACCCTGTTGTTTGTTCGCATTTCCCTCTCTCTCACCCTGTTTTTTACTTTATTCTCTGTGTTTCTATATGCTTCATATCTCTTAATTTTTTTCTATTCTTTTAGTTCTTCATAATGACTTGGAATATGATTAGGTTGGGGTTGAGGAAGAGGATTAGAGAAAATTATTGCGTTTTCTTTGTATTTTTTTTATAATTTTGTTGTTATTTTGATGTCTTAAATTTAATTAGAAGTGGTTCTCAGTTTTTTTATGAAAATTTGATGGAGAGAAATCATATTTTCTATCAATTAAGTTTAAGGTTTTTGACATTTATATATAAGTTCTTGGATTATTTTGTTTTTTTTTTTCCAGTTTTTGAAATGTATATTAGTATATATTTTTTAAGTTGGTCCGCCATGGCGTCCGCCATATGCCGTTACGCCATCCGCCATATGTTTATGGCGGATTTTTGGTTCGCCGCCATAAACCGCCATCCGCCATTGACAACACTGGTGGAGAGTATTACATTAGCATGAGATATCCACTGGATTATTAACAATGGCCACACAGATTGCTAGTTTGGCATATTGTAGTCTGTAATTTTACTCTTGGGTTTTTTGCAGAAGTAATGAAGCAGCAAGTTAAGGCTCAAATTTTAAGAAATTGACAAGCTATTTGGTAATTAATTGTCTAAGAGTGGAACATGGACTATACGAGTGGCTCCACAAACCTAGGATAGACTATTTTACCATTTTAGAATTTAGGCTTAGGGCCTACTTAGGTCATCTTTCTCGATGATGTGAAACACACCCATTCGTATTCAGCACAATGAAGAGGGGCAATGAAGGCCGTCCAAAATACTCTAGTCATTTCCTACAGTTTCATAGTTCCCAAGTCGTTTTGCTGTGTTCCAGTAGCTGCATATTGCAGAGTGGAGACCCGTTTTTCCACCCTTTGTACAAACACTAATGTCCTATAAACCAAAACTTTTTCATTTAACTTCCCACACTCATGATTTCCGCATTTCTTAACTAACACACTGACATGTAACTTTTTTCAGGATATATGGGAAGCAATATGTGAGATGCTGTTGCACCCACATTCATGGATACGCAATAGATCAGTCCGCCTCATAGCCCTATACTTTGCACATGCAACAGATGTTAGCAGAGAAAATCAAAGCTCCTTAAGTAGTTATTTTATGATGAGTCCCAGTAGACTATTTCTAATAGCTACTTCTCTTTGCTGCCAACTGAAAATGCCACTCATGGATGATTCTGACAGCAACCTGATGACCCAGAATATTGTCTTTGCCATTTGCGGTGTCCATTCATTAGCTGGGCAAACTGCCTGCATAGACCCCTCTGCATTCTGGTCTACTCTCGAACAACACGAGAAGGACCGATTTCTCAGAGCTTTTGACTTGATTGATTCAAGAAAGGGAAGAAGCATGTTCATGTCATCATCTCTTACCTCCTTTGTATGTGAAGACAAAAGTAAACTTAATGTTGTTGATGACACCCGGCATATGCTCGTCTTGTTATTGCTCAAAAAAATGGGGAAAACCTGCTCTTTTAACAGATGCTATTCAGGTTGGTACTTGGTCTCTTTGCATATACATTGTTTATTCTTGTTCAATGTGCTAACTAGTGATATTGCTTGCGCTTGTTTAACGCAGATGGGAATAGTCTTCAACAGTTTTGGGAACATAATGGCACAGATTGGTAAGGATGACAGCCTGCACTATGCACACGTGGTCCTGTCACCTCTGTATAAAGTTTGTGAAGGATTTACTGGAAAAGTGGTAGCTGGTATTTACTCGTTTCCTTTCTTACATTTTTAGTTTCCTGTTTGGTAGATAACCTAGTCTGTGACTGGTAGACGGTAGTCATCTTACTGAAGTGATGCTGCTCAGAATTGACTCTAGATAATTTTCTATATATATATATATATATGTCTAAATATCAGTTTTGGTCCTTTATCTTTGCTCTTGGTTTCACTTTGGTCCTTTATCTTTTTTTTGGTCCGTTTTGGTTCTCTATCTTTCGTTTTCGTTTCATTTTGGTCCCTGCCGTTAGTTTTTTCTAACGGACGCCACGTTGTCAGTTAACTGTTGACGTGGCGTCCATCTTCATTAAATGATGTGGCAAAATTAATATTATTTAATTCCAATTCATAATAACACATCAGCATTAAACTATTTTAATTGATAAAACAATTAAAATTAAATAAAAAATCCAATCCTTTCTCTTCAACATCCTCATCTGTTCATCACCATCATTATGAATTTGAAGTTCAACCCAAATCTGGAAAAATGCAAGCACCGATTGCAGAACAACGAAGAACAACAAAGAACAAAATGAAGAACCTAGATTTTGCTCAGATCTGGAAAATAGAACAAAATGAAGCACCAGAACAAAACAAAGAACAAAATAGAACAAAATGGGTTGTGATAAAACAAAATCAATCACATGCTCAACGAAGAACAAAATAGAACAACGGAGCACCAGAACAAAATGAAGCACCAGAAAAAAATGAAGAACAACGACGAACAACGAAGAACCAATTTCGAACCCTAATCATCATCACCATCTTCAATCAGATCTAACAAGATCTGTTGGAAATGAACTGGGTTTGGGTTGGAGGTGAATGGGTTGCGATAAACTGGGTTCAGAAACGAACTGGGTTTGGGTTTGGGTTGAACGCTGAAAATCGAAATCGATTTCAATCCCAAATCGAAACCCATTTTTCAGATCTTCTTCATCTTCTTCTGGGCTTTGAAATTGATTTTGGGTTACTCTTATTCTTAACTTTTGATGTTGGAAGAACGATTCTGGTAGAACGATTTTGATGTTGGAAGAACGATTCTGGTAGAACGATTTTGATGTTGAAATTGAATGATTTTGATGTTGGAAGAACGATTTTGGGTTACTCTGTTACTGGAATTTGGGATGAACAGATTGAAGACGATCTGGGTTTGGGATGGCGGCGAGAACTTGTTGATGATGGCGGTGAGAAGTTGATGATGATGATGGCGGTGAGAAGTTGATGAAAAACAGCAGATCTTGTAGAACAGGAAGTGATTTTGATGAAATTAATTAGTTTTTAGTTTTTAGTTTTTTTCACCAAAAACAAAATTAGTTTTTAATTTTAATATTTTATTAAAAAATAATGATGTGGCAAGCCTATGTCAGCTAATGAATGCCACGTCATTTAGTGAATTAAAGACGTCACGTCAGCAGTTAACTGCCAACGTGGCGTCTGTTAGAAAAAACTAACGGCAGGGACCAAAATGAAACAAAAATGAATGATAAAGAACCAAAACGGACAAAAAAAAGATAAATGACCAAAGTGAAACCAAGAGCGAAGTTAAATGACAAAAACTGATATTTAGCCTATATATATATATATATATACTGTCCCATCTAGATCGTGATTCTCTCATGTTACCAACACAACATGATCATTTTACGTGACAGAATGACAAAAAAGAAAAACTAATGGACCCTTCACAAGTAAATTCGTTTCCTACTATGATTTTTTGTGCCTTATAAACAGGAGAGGATCCTGATCCAACCATAACGTGTTATTGAAGATTTCCTTTACCTTATTTGGTGTTTTTGGGATGGGGGTGACTAATGCATAATGGCTAATGTTCTAATATATTGTCAATTCCCTCTCTGCTTTAGTCTTCTCATGTGATATAACCTACGAAGCTCACAACAAATCCTTTCTGACCATTGTTATTCTTTACCAGATAATCTCAAAAAGTTGGCAGAAAACACCTGTCGAAAAATAGAGAATATTCTGGGCACGCAGGACTTTGTGCAAGTTTATAACCTCATCAGGAAGAACCTCAATTCGAAAAGAAATAAGAGGAAACAGGAAGAAAAAGTCATGGCTGTTATCAACCCCATGCGAAATACCAAAAGGAAATTAAGAATTTCTGCCAAGCATCGTGCCAACAAAAAGCGAAAGATTATGACTACAAAAATGGGAAGATGGATGCGTTGATTAGGAGAAAGGTTCATACACATGCATCCAGTTTGGAGGCAGAGGACAGACATGGCTATAACGGCGAGTTTGGTATGTAGATATATTATAATTATAATTTTGGAGTGCACTTTAATGACAAGGGGTAATGAACTTGTTTTGAAAAGGAGGGCAAGTCCATTTACAGCTATCACAGTTAGGTATGGATCATCCTGCCGTGGTTGCATCCATCAGCTGAGGAAGACTTCTGAAGTATGAGTGATGAGACTCCTCATTTCTGAAGATCGTCGGGTATTTTTTGAAAGTTCTTGTTTTACATTCTTACGGATACAGAAGTATAGCATTGGGGGAAGAGAATATTCATTAGAATTTTGACTTTGTTTTGCTGAGCATATTCTTGTATAATGATATTTATTCTGATGGCGTCCATAAAAATTTTGATCTGCTTATATATATTATTGTTTCCTTTGAAATTTAGACGTTAGCGTATTCAGTTTCTCACCAAGAGTTTCATTTTTTATTTTGTACAATAGAGTTTTCTTTCTTTACGAAGTATCGTTATTCTTTTCCCAAGAAATTTATGTGAAAGAATATGCCCAATAATTTTGGACAAAAATATGGTTGAATTTGTTTAGAACTATGCAATCAAGAACCCAAAACTACAATTACTCCCTATGATTTCTCTGCACGAAGAGAGGGAAAATCTGTGCCTTCAAGCGATTATAAGGGAGGTATCTTAGATCGAGATCATTTATCCTCGTGTTATTTGTAGGAACCTCGTTTGAGTCCCAACATCGTAACTCCCAATATTCCATTACATCAAGGGGGGAATGGGTCATTCACAACACGAGTACTCAACATTCAATTATGCAACTAATGTGGTATCACGTTCAGTTTCATTTGCACGCATTCAAATGATTCTTCTAAAACAAAGGCAACATGCACCAAAATAGATGAGATCATAGTTTTAATATATGGGCATAACATCATCAAAGCGTTTATGAATCACAAGTCATCAGAACCAATATCCTTGGAGTATTATCTGAAGGCATAGCTCAACTGGCAAATACTGAAATTGTTAGGCTGGATATCCTGTTTCGGTTCGAATCCTCGGGGTTATGCGTGAGTTTCTAGTGACAATTGACACACTGTCTATAAACCAAAAAAAATATCCTTGGGGTATTTAACAGACCACCCCAAATCAAACTACAATAAAAACCATTAAAACATAGTGTTAGAAACATAATAAAGGGAAGTCATATACATATACTCCTATCCTCGTCATAAATGTTCGTGGTACGAACAGAAAAGCAAGAAAGCGTGAAAAAGCAGGCTGGTGGGTGTATTGTTATCGATGCACAAGTGATAATCATACGATTCGTATCATACTAAATATCACGGCTCAGCAAAAAAATCATTGATTTTAGATGTTATTTGGATTGGATGGATTTTTTTTGATTCAAGATTGGATGGATTTTATATATTCAACTTATTGTCCTCTTTTTATTCGCGTGGCAAGGGCAAAAGAAGCAAACAGGGCTTATCTTTGATTTGAGATGTTGCTATGTGAAAGCTTTGGGATCTAATGAATGATTTTGTCTTTTCCAATGGGAAGCCTTATCTCAGGTGCATTGTTGATGGTCTTGTCTTTGATCACTTACTAGCTATAAGAACCATCGCCAAATCACGTAGGAGATACTTGTTGTGGCCAACAACAATTTTATGTTATAACTAGCACGAAAATTTTAATATAATATTATGAGTTGACCTAGGTTGAATGTAACACGACCAACTTTTTTTATTAGTAACATGGCCAACTCTGATACTAACATGTAATCAGTTTTTTTATAAATCAGATATCATTTGCGCTTAACTGTAGAGACTAATCACTCGAGTTGAGTAGGACCACAATAAGCGGCAAAACTCTCCCTCAAGAGATTTAACACTGCTGCATGCCGAAGACTGAATTCGATCCCATATCTAATCCGTTTCTTATTGTATATTGGTATTGTATGTTTTAATCAAAATTAAAATAAAATAAAAATGTAAGTGGGGGTGAAATGAGTAATTTGTGAAAGAAAAACAAAATAAAAATCCAACTCATGTGATGTGAAAACAAGTAGGACGTGGGATGTACATTTTATTTTAGATTTTTGCAATTAAATAGAAAGCGGTTTGTATTTTGGCACTTGTTTGTGAGACGCATAGGTAACGAATTTATCGTTGCCTTTTGCGTCTCAATTCCTTCTCTCTCTCTGGAAAGACCCAAATTCCTGAACCTAACATCGTACCACCAACTTCGTTTTTGATGCCCAAAAGGTCGTTCCTTTCTCATCCTTTGAAGATGGGGTTTTAGCAACAAAATTTGTTTGCAGGGCGCCAAGGAAAAAGGTATATCCTATCATCATATTGTTATGATTTCATTTTGCATTTATGAATGAATAATTTTGTATTTATGATGATGATGATGAAGGTCACGACATTGGATTGGAAAATCTTGGCCCTTGCAAGCGTGATTCGTTATTTGTTCGTTCTTCGATTCCAGACAAACCTCTTGTGGTGACACGTTATTATGGGAATATCCTATGACAACGTTATTGGTCTTTCCTTGGCTCTCTCTTCCAGCATTTTTATTGGCTCTAGCTTTATAATTAAAAAAATGGGTCTTAAAAAAGCTGCCGATAATGGCACTAGAGCAGGTAGGGTTCACCTCCTCTCCACATTCAAAACTATCAACTTTTTTCATTTTTTTTAATTAGTTTTAACATTGAACTATTGTGGTTTAATTTGATCAGCCACAGGAGGGCATTCATATCTGTATGAACCACGGTGGTGGGCTGGAATGATTTCAAGTGAGTCTTTTTCTATCTAATGGTATTCCTCTCCACCAATGTTGTTGCATTGCATGTGGGACCTCATTTATCACTAAGCAATCAATCATGTGCAATAGACAGACCTATTTAGTTAAATAGCATAATTAAGTGCTTATATATAGGCTATTTTTATAATAAAAGATAAAACTAAGTCAAACTGTTTTCATATAAGCTATAAGCTCAGTGGCGGACCCACGTTGAGGTGAGGGGTTTCAACTGAACCCCCTGAAATTTTTTTTTTGCACTAATCACCCTATATAAATAACCCAAAACTCCTAAAATTTTGTTTTTGAACCCCCTGAAAATTTTAAATTGTACTAGTAGACCAAGTTTTGCACCCATTTGACCCTGACTTTAAAAAATTTGACACCCCTGACCCCAGGGTCCTGGGTCCGCCACTGTATAAGCTTGTTTGTATAAGCTATCCCAGATAGTTTATGAAAACAAGCTTTTGAGCATGTCATCCGTTATTTCTGTAAGCTCTCTCAAACAGTTTCACAAGTGTTTATGTCAGTAGATAAGTTCAAATAGGCCAATTCAAACAGTATACCTGCTAAAGAGGGTACACATTTGATCCCCTTTCTTGAGAAAATTTTATTAGTGTTTGACATTTCAATAGATGATGCTGAATGATATGCTTGTTTTTGCAGTGATTGTTGGGGAAATAGCGAATTTTGCAGCTTATGCATTTGCACCTGCCATCCTTGTAACTCCTTTAGGAGCTTTAAGCATAATTTTCAGGTAATCAAATTACAACTCCTTTGTTAGAATCTGTGTCATTCAATGCAAGAAACAATTAAAAGTTCATATGATGATGCAGTGCAGTGCTAGCTCACTTCATTTTGAAAGAGAGATTACACATCTTTGGTATGCTTGGATGTGTTCTCTGTATGGTGGGATCCACAACTATTGTTCTTCATGCACCTCATGAGAAAGTCATTCACTCTGTCAAAGAAGTATGGTTGCTTGCTACAGAACCAGGTACTTTTTTCAAGCCTTAATTGCTTGAGTTAAGTGCTATGTAGCACCGACGAAGACGTGTCCGGTGTGAGCGGTGTCCAACACGTGTCGTGTCGGACACATACACTGAAATTCAGTTACTTTCATTTTTCAAACTAAAATCAGTGTACGTGTTTGTGTCCGTGTTGTATCCGGTGTCCATGACACAATCTGTGTCGGTGCTTCATAGGTTAAATGTGACGCATTATTAAGGTGGTTTTGGTTCAAAGGGATTCATTTCTAGCTAATAAACCTGAAAGCCTAAAATTCTCATTGTTTTTTTTCCACTTCATGAACAGGTTTTATTGTATACACTTGTTTTGTGGTGACACTGGTTTGCATACTTATATTTCGTTATGCAAGTAGTCATGGACAGAGTCATCTGGTTGTATATGTTGGAATATGTTCTCTCACAGGATCAATAACGGTACTGAATATGTTTCTAATGCTCAATGCTCAAATGAGTGTATCACAAAGTTACTTTCTATAAACTAAATGCTGAGCTTTGCTTTTGCATATAGGTTATGAGTGTTAAAGCACTTGGAATAGCTTTGAAACTTACATTTGAAGGGATGAATCAATTTATTTACTTTGAGACATGGTTCTTTACAACGGTGATCATAGGATGTTGCCTTATGCAAATCAATTACTTGAACAAGGTAAGTTTTAGCCTTATGGCTAAAATTAATGTTTTCTCATAATCATTTTGATTAGGAGTGTTTATTGGTTTGGTTCAATCCGAAGATTTAAACCGAACCGATTTAGTTCAAAAATTTTACATGTTTGATCCAAACCAAATCGAATAAACCCGAGAAATTGAATTCAAAAACTATCAGCTACTAACCTACAAGTTGTTTGTTTATTTTTTCAATTTGGGACAAACTATGTTTGCAGGCTTTGGACACCTTCAACACTGCTGTGGTATCACCAGTTTACTATGTCATGTTCACTTCATTTACCATAATCGCCAGCATAATCATGTTTAAGGTGATTTATTACCTTCCATGGCACAGTTAATATATAATATCTGCAGAGCTTCTTAGGCTTTTCTGCATTATTGTCAATATGAAATGAATTAGGTGTCAATTTTGGGCCCACCCAGCGGACCGGCCCGATGGCCCAGTGCTGGGCTTAAAAAATAAAGGCCCAAAAAGAACCAGAACATTTTTACCCAACCCAGTTGGATCATGGGCCATACTGGGCCTGCCTTTTTGTTTTTTTTTTTGAACATTTTTTGTGCTACCCTTTGTTAAAATTTGGGCTGGATCGGCCTGATGGCCTAATGTTTTCGGCTGGGCTGGGTTGGGCTATAAAAAATACAACTCGTAGATAATTGGGGTGGGCTACAAGAAACACAGCCCGTAAATAACTTGCTGGCCTAGCCCAGCTCGCTTTTGCACTTTGGCCCATTAGGTCAGACTGGACGGCCCAGTTTGACAACTCTAGGTACCATATATAAGACCAGATGCATCAGTTATTCAATGAATAGAACTGCATTTTTGTCTTATATGTGATAGAGTATAGTATAGTAATAATAATAAGTATTATAAAACAAGTTAATAATTAGTGGATTGTTTGTTATATATGGTGCAGGAATGGGACACACAAAATGCATCACAGATAGCTACAGAGTTATGTGGGTTTGTGACAATATTATCAGGGACATTTCTCCTTCACAAAACTAAGGATATGGGAGATAGACACGCAGAAGCTAACGTTTCTTTAACTCCACAACAAGGTTCTAATAATAATAATAGTAATAATCATACACCAGTTACAGTTAGCTCCCAAATTTGAACACCATACCACACCTCTCTTTCACTCACCTATGTTAAACACCCTCAGCTTGTAATGAAACATCAAAGTGATGTAAATGTCAAAAATCAAAGCAAGTATATCTTATATAACCTTAGGGGATGTATTTTGATGTTAGTTTCTTCTTTGTTAGATCAGAACAAGTTTTTCTCTTTTCATTTTGCTCTCATTTTATTAGTTTTTTTTTTCCAACAAGTGGAAAGTGTTAATAGCCAAAAGTCTAAGGGGGCTGGTGTGTATGGAGAGACATCGCTTGGGAGAGGTCAACCCTTAAATGAACTCCAGTACTTCGAGGGATTAGTCTCTAGAGTCGTCGTGGAGGATACTCGGGTTTACTCAAAAAAGTTCAAGGACCTTTGTTCATGGTTTCAAAATTTATTCTCAGTCCTAGTCATAGGAAAATAATGATGGGATAATCAAATATAAAGATCATGGGAATATTCTCACCTTCATGGTAATTTCTTTTTGTTAACCCTTCTTGGGAAATAAAAATATGAGAAAATCGCAGTTATTTTGATTCTTTAATATGTTTTATATTTAGGAATTATTTTTTAACTTTGTAATAAAGGAGAGACAATCCACATTCCAAACAAGATCGCTTCCAAAATTTTGAATTCTTTGTGCGAATTTCCTGCGCACAAAGAAATTGGTGTCATGTTTTTTTTATGCCAAACATAATCTAAGGTGGTGTTTGGAAGGAGGGAGGGAAAAGAAAAGTCCAAGAAAGGAAAAAAAACACACATTTCAATAACTTTTCTTTCCTTTGATCAAAATGTTAAGGGGAGAAGGGAAAAACACATATGGGACCCACATAAAAAATCTTTCTTCCAAAATTGGGAAGAAAATGAGAGAAAGTAAGGCTTTTTAAGGAAAAAGACCGAAATCAATCATCAATCAATACAATATAATAAAATCATATACTAGCAAATTTACAAAACTAGACACTTTTGTTATTTGACACCTCACATTTTTTGGAGGAAATATTATACTTTTATTCATTTACTTTTACTAACTTACTTTTTTTTTTTTCATTTCAATCATTTTCTCTCTCTTTATCAATCATACTCATTCTCAAATTCCCTCATTTCTTTTCATTACAATCATTTTCTCTCTCTCTCTCTCTCTCCTCATCAATCATTCTATCTTTCTCAAATTCTCTCATTTCCTTTTTCCTTCTATATTTCATGTCAACATTTTTTTTAGCTCTAATTTTTATTGACATTATATACATATTTTACTAAAACTAATCAATTTAACCACTACTAATTGTCCAAAAAACCATACCGCTAACAAAAATTTCAAAATTATTTTTTCTAAAAAAATCAATAATTAAATTAAAATGATTAAATTAATATTAAATGAACGATATAAATGATTTAGTAATCTACTGAAACTACTAACTAATCAATTTAACTACTAACATTCGTCATAAATAATTTAACCACTAACAAAAAAATTCAAAATAACTTTTTAAAATATTTTAATAATTTTATTAAAATGGTTAAATTAATATTAAATTATCTAAAATTTACTATTTACTATAATTTGTCTATTAAATCTACGAAAATCATTCAATTCAACGACAGCGCCAACATGAGCGGAAACGGGAGACTGACAGCACGATCGGCAACAAGAGCGGCAACGGGAGACTGACAGCACGATCGGCAACGAGAGCGTCATCGAGAGCGCCAACGGGAGCAACAACGAGAGCGCCAATAGGGGCACCAACGAGAGCAGCAACGAGATATTGTTAACGTCTTATGAAAATAGCTTACAAATTATTAACTATCTATCTTTATGTACACTAATAACATGCAAAAATACCATTTAAATGTATAAATTACTAAACTTATTATAATTTCAATACTATTATGACTTCATAGTAATATATAAACAATATAGTGTCACCCGTGCATCTACCGTGCAGATGCACGGGTAAAATACTAGTACGCTTCTAAATTTACTTTCTTTTACTTATTAATAAATATTTTCGAAAAAAATATTTCAAAATTTATTATTTAATGTTTGTTTCTTTTTATATTATGACATTATTTGTATTTTACAAAATAAAATAAAGTTTTTTTTGTTTTTTATTTCTATAAAATAAAATAAATATTTTTAAAATTGTTGATATAACTTATTTTTGGTCCTCACTAAATAATTAATTTCTTTTTGTTACGTTGGTAAGACTATATATATTGCATCTTTGATTTCCATTGTCTTTATCTATTCATTTCTATTTATGGTAATTTTGTTATTTTATATACACATTTCTTTCTTTCCCCTTGCACTTTATTTCTACTTTCTCTCAAACCAAACAATTAAACAATCATCTTATTTTTTACTCTTTTTCTCTTCTTTTCTCTTCTCTTCTTTTCCACTACTTTTCTTTCACTAACCAAACATAGCCTAAGGTTGTATTTGGATGAAGTATTTTTTAGGGAAATTGAAATATTTTATCTTTAGATTTTAGGTTAAAAAAATTCAATTACCCCAAAAATTATCTTAGCTAAACTACAAACAAAACAAGAAGTAAGTATAATTAATTAATCCTTTAATTCACATCCCTCATACAATATTACAACCCATCCATCCCATTCTTATTACTACAAAAAATAAAACTTTAATTCACATACCTCAAACAATTATATATTGAATTATGTTTTTCTAATTAATATTCTCGAAGATTGTGTTTGTTATCAAAATTACTCCTTTTATAACCAACGTGATGTGGCACAAGTGGTAGATATTTGGGTCCCTTAACCATTTGTTCCTGAGTTCGATTCTGGCTGGTGCGTATGGAAAAAAATTTGTTGGAAGAAGTCAACCCCTTAAATGGATTTCTGATACCTTGAAGGATTAGTCCCCACCGCCATCATTGGCCAACATCATACACAACCTATTGCTAGTGACATACTCCCTCCGTTCCATATTATATGTCGTTTTAGCCAAAAAAGTTTGTCCCATATTATATGACTTTTACAATACCAATGCAACATTAATGTTACTTTTCCTATCATATCCTTCCTTATTTAATAATATCTCTTCTTCCAATTCTATTAATTTATCTCCTCATGACATTAATGAAGGGTAATTTTGTAAAGTAACTCATAATTTATCTTTCCCATACAAAATTAACTATTGTTCTGTACCGTATCACAAGATCGGATAGTTGGTAGATCGTTCTTGACCAGCTCGGACCTCGAGGGGGGGGGGGGAGGGTACCTGCAAAGACATTCCGACGCTCAAGCCAGTAGAGTAAAATCTCTTGCAAGTACTAGTTTAGAAATTTGTGTACCTGGTTAAACAGGGTTTTCCCCTATTTATAGGGGGTAGGATGACGTCTATGATCATCACGGAACCTTCCGATTTGTAACTGACAAATCGTAGCCGTTGGTGGTGTAACGGTCCATTAATGATAATGGGCCTAAATACCGTGGCCCATGAGAGGTCCAAGTCGTTAAGCCCAATCTGAAACAGTTGCCCCCCAAGTCGGATCGGTTAAGTGAATGATCCAGATTTGAACAGGTCCAAGATCGGAGGCTCGTATGATAGATCCATTCGCAAATATTGGGCATATACCACCGAGGGTTTTTCCCCCAATATCGGAACATCAGAAAGAAACTACATAGTCACATCATTTACTGTTTGAAATGATTGACGTGCCTGTTGAGAAGCTCGAGGTGTCAGACAATAATGATGCCTATTCAGTAGCTTGAGGCAAATAGCTATGATGACGCCTCGTTGTCAGCACCTGCAATAAATGTTATTGATGGGATGCGACGATTCGACTTCAGCCCAATCACTCGTCTTTGGCCCACTATATATGGTGGTGGATCCCTCTGTTTTCTGTTTACAAAGCAGAGAATTTTGCTCTGACTACCGATATTGAATTTCGGCAAACCGACGATAAAGCTCCAACGACAACCTTATAACTCGGGTTTCTACACTGTGGCGAGGACTTTACCCTTTGATTGGAGCAATCTCGCCAGGTATCGGGAAATCAGCTCGTTAACCTTCTCAAGTCCATTAGCCAAGATGGCGGCTTCTGGGACTAATACCTCGAATAATGTTCATTCCCCTGATGAAAGGTTGCAAATAGACTCGGTGCAAACCCACGGTCAACTCCGAGAAAAATTTGGATAAGATAGTTAAAGGCAATCCTGCTTCCTCGGAGGCCACTAGATTGGACGCCGAAATTCGTGAAGGAGAGGAAGGCACAGGGGAATCTTCCGGTCATGTCGATGTGCCAATTGGTCCTTCTACTCCCCGAGACTACTCTTGGGTTTCAGGGAGTGTTAGAGGGATTAGATCGGTATACACTGATAATAACGACCTGTCCATGTATCGGAAACTTGTCGGAAAAGATGAACAGGTATGGCTTCTAGAAGGTGTTTCTGACAGCGAGCACGTTGTGAGTTTTCCCGCAAAGTTAAAATTTTCCATGTATCTCATCACAATGAGAACAATGCACATTCCACCTCCTTTTACGCGTTTCCAGCAACAAATGTTGAGATTATTGCATGTCGCCCCCTCGCAGTTACATCCCAATGGGTGGGCATTTGCCCGAGCCTTCGAATTAGTAATGAAGCACTTGGATCGAACCATTTCGGCGGCCCTATTCTTTCATATGTTCAAAGTGAATCGGAGGCACGAGAAGGAATATGCTACGACCCAATATGGGCGTGAGAGCCTTCGTTCCAAAAGAAACCTGAAGGTATTCCGACTGCTCCGATTCTCTCAAAGAAACACTACAAGAAAAACAAGATTTACCGACGGAATTTTTTCGCCGGTAACGTACCAAATCCGTAGGTAATGCCACAGTACCGACAGAAAAAATCTGCCGGAAAAACATCCGTAGGTAATATTTTTCGGCGGAATTTCCGCCGGAAATTACCGACGAAACAAACCGCCGGAAATTACCGACGGAAATTCCGCCGGAAACTACGATAAATCCACCGGTAAAGATTTGATTAATTTATTATGTTTTATTCGAAAACCGCCGGTAACACAGAAAAACCGCCGGAAACGTTTTTTCGTTTATTAAAAAAAACCGCCGGTAATTACGAAAAACCGCTGGTAAAGATTTTTTTTAATAAAAAAACCGCCGGTAAAAGACAAAACCGCCGGAAATTTTTTTATAAAATTAATTTTTTATAAACATCATAAACATTTTATATTAATATGTTACACTAATTATGACCAAAAATATATTTTTTATTAACATGTTACACTAAATAAACGTAAATTTTTTTAATCATTTACTATCTAAACATATATATTATTACAATTATTACAATATATATGTAAACAATAAATATTAATTTTAATTTCATATACACTTTTTTACTAAATAATTACCTATAACTTTTTTTTTACCATTACCTATAACTTTTTAATTAGCAAACATATGCCTTCTTATTTTTTTTATATCTAATAACAAATATTTTTTTATAATGTTATACTAATTATGACCAAAAAAACATTTTTTATTAACATGTTATACTAAATAAACATGTCACTTAAATAACTAATATTTTTTAACAAACATAAGTTACATCTTATAAAATTAATTTTTTATAAACATAAAAAACATTTTATATTAATATGCTACACTAATTATGACCAAAAAAACATTTTTTATTAACATATTATACTAAATAAACGTAAATTTTTTTAATCATTTACTATCCAAACATATATATTATTAACATGTCACTACAATATCTAATAAGAAACAACTAAATAACTAACCAGAATTGAAGATGAGTCTCGGCTTGATCCGAATTATATTCTTCGAGTCCCTCCAACGAAAATTTCTTCAACCTCTAACTGAATCATAAACAAATAAAGTTAGCAATGTTAAATTAAGTACATATATGTTATTACTATAAAATAAAACATATAACTAATATTTGTTTAAAAACATACCGTGAAAAATTTGCAAACACGTAAAGATGAGCGAAATTTTGGAATGGAAGAAAAGAATATGAGAGTTAATAAGTGTATGGAAGAGAAAATGAGAGTATGTAAGGAGAATGAATGAGAGAAGAAAAAAAATGAAAGATGAGTGAATGGGGATGAAGAAATTCGGAATTGGTGAGATGAAGGAATGGGGAAGATGAAAGATGAATGAATGGAGATGAAGAAATTCAGAATTGATGAGATGAAGGAATGGGGAAGATGAAAGATGAGTGAATGGGGATGAAGTAATTTGAAATGGGTGAGATGAAGGAATGGGGAAGATGAAAGATGAGTGAATGAAGAAATTCGGAATGGGGAAGATGAATGACTGGGGAAGAGAGGGTCTTATTTATAATTCGGTTAAAGGAAACATTTCCGGCGGTTTTAAACCATTTCCGAGGAATCTGTTTGAAATTTAAAATTTTCCCACCAACGGTTAGAAATTTCCAGTGGAAATTATTTTTTTACCGAATTTTAAAAAACCGCCGGTAATCACGTTTCCGGCGGATTATTTTGAAATTCAAAATTTGGCCAAGCCTACACGTTTTCGGCGGATTTATCTGTTTCCGGCGGAAATTAATTTGAAATTCGAATTTTGAAAACCGCCGGTAATTACACGTTTCCGGCGGTTTTTTTGGTCTGTCATTTTCGGCGGTTTTCTCCACGTTTCCGGCGAAAATTTCAAATTTCAAATTTCCCTCCCCTCCAAAAAACCGCCGGTAATATTCGTTACCGTCGATTTTAAGTTTTCTTTTTTTTGAAAGTCCTTTGCGGCGGAATATTCGCCAGTATCTCACTCATAACCGCCGGAAAGATACCGGGGGAAATTAAACCGCCGGAAAATCCACACATTCCGCCGAAAAATCTTTCGTGGGAAAAAATCTGCCACTAACTACTTAAAATCCGCCGGAACCGTATAGACGGATTAATTCCGCCGGAAATAAACAGCCGGTAATTCCAGTATTTCTTGTAGTGAAAACTGGAAGAAGCACTATTTTTTCATTTCTCCGGTCAGTGCCGATGCTGTCGAATTCGTGGGAAGGTACAACGATCAAGGGGATCTAGTCTCAACTAAGTTTCTGAATGGTTGGTCGAAAGCACATTTCAACCGATCTCCTGGTTCATATAATCTGAGTAAGGAAAGTCTGGACAAGGAGGATCAAGAGATTTTGGAAATTCTCCAGCGGCGCCGAGCTTATTCCTCGGGCCATGGGTTTTGACACACAGGCTATAGTTCATGCTCAGACTAAGTCTGAAGTCCAAGAAGCTCTTAGTATGATCAGAAGTCGTCGATTTAAGATGATTCCTATTTTTCCTTTTTATATTCACTAAATTGCTTATTTATACTGTGTTGCAGATAACATGTCGGGTGCAAATGAAAGAGTTGGCTAAGCGCAAACGTGAAAGTGGATCCGGTTCCCGACCACCACCTTAAAAGGACGCCCATTGGCTGAAAAGGAAATTGAGACTCCGGGTTTCCGTGTTGTGGAGGAAAATGAGGACCCCCCGAGCCAGAATTTGGAACATCAGAGTAGGAAAAGTAATCAAACCTCTTCCAACCCGCCAAGGGGGAAAAGAGATCGACCATAGGTCTTGAAGCCAGTGAATCACCCTAATCCACTAAGAAAAGCAAGCTCGGAAAGGAAGGTCAGAAAAAGCCCAAGTCCCCAGTGTTTTCCCTAGACGGGTTTATGAAGGCCAACTTTGATGAGTACTCCAAGGATCCTTTGGGTGTTCTCGCCCAAGTTCTGAAGCATGGGTCCGATCTTCACAAACAATGGAGGCAGGAAGCTGAGGAAAAAGTGAAAGGTAATTTCCGATCATTACTTAACTTCGTTCTGACTGACTTGCATCTTATGACTCTTTATTGTTTGCAGCTGCAAACCAGGAGCGAGACGACGCTCTTAGATTGATGGAGGAGGCAAAGAAGGCTCTAGAACCGACTTTTGCTGCCTTGACCAAGATTGAGAAAGTCAGGGACGATCTGAAGCAAGAAAGGAACCAAGCTCTCCTTAACCCGAAGACGACCGTGAAAAGAGCGAAACTAGCTGAGAAGAGAGATGAGAAAGCAGAAGCTGATCTTGAACAAGCCCAGAAGTCGGTGTCAGATCTTCAAACTCGGGTGAGTGAGCTTGAAAGTAATCTTAAACAACTCGAAGAGGCAAAAGATGAGAGGATTGCCGAGATTACTGATTAAGCTTGCACTTTTGCCGATGATGCCTTTGAGAATGCTTTAACTCAGGTCGCTGTCCTCTATCCGACCATCAATTTGGATCCTGGAGTTTTCAAACCCGATCACCAAGTCCAAGACGGAAAGATTATGAAGCCCGTGGAACGGACAAAGGAGTTCGAAGTTGTAGCCCCCCGCCCTTGAAAGTTATTTTTATTTTTGTTTTAACATCGATACTGAGTCCATTCCAGTACCATTGTTTTGTAAGACAAACATGAGGTCCCGGCCGTATCTGGGGAATTTATGTTTTCTTCTTTTCTCTTAAATCGTTTATCTAACCCGGTTTACTTACCTCGGATTACCGATTTTAGATTATTGTAAATTACCACGTTTAACATATGTGTGATTTTCGTGCTCTCCAAAGGTGCAGTTTACTGGGATTCGACCCAGATCAAACCCATCTAAAAAAGTCGTGACAATACATGGCCACTAAGTTTGAGTATTCAAACTCATATCTCGATTTCTAGGGAAACGCAAACGACCGTAGCACCGGTCTCATGCCGCCCTTTTTACCGTCAGATTTCATATAATGATTGTATATAGGTGAACAGAAATGTGAAAACATCCATGGCATTTGAGCCAATTTATTATGAACGACCCTTCACAGGGATCGGAATTCATTCAATCATACATGCATTAAAAGCTATGGTACTTGCATAATTTTGTGGCATTCCAAGTTCTTGGAATAAGTTTACCCTTCATGCTTTCCAATTCGAATGCGCCATTACTGATCTTAGAAGCGATCCGATATGGTCCTTCCCAATTAGGTGCCAATTTTCCTAAAGCAGAGTTTTTTAAGCCCACATCGACTCGTCGAAGTACTAAATCTCCAACTTCAAAATCCCTCGGTATCACCTTAGCGTTATACCGGGGCGCAATTCTTTGCTTGACCGCGATTTCATTAAATGAAGCTCGATCTCGGATTTCATCCACAAGATCGAGTTCTTCTCGCAGAGATTCTTCATTGTCTTTGGGTGGTTTCAGATGAGTAGTCCTCATGTCATTTCACCGATTTCTACTGGAATAACAGCTTCTGTTCCATAGGAAAGTCGGAAAGGCGTTTCTCCAGTTGTACTTTGAGGTGTGGTTCGGTATGCCCATAGAACATAGGGAAATTCTTCAACCCAGTTACCTTTAGACTCGTCGAGTCACCTCCTGAGACCCCTTAAAATCACTCTGTTGGCAGCTTCGGCTTGCGCATTGGTTTGTGGGTGTTCCACCGAGGTGAAGTGTTGTTTGACATTAAGATCGGTCATGAGTTTTCTGAAACCCTTATCTGTGAATTGGGTTCCATTGTGAGTGATCACGACTTCCGAAACTGCGAACCTGGTCAAAATATTCTTCCTGAAGAACTTAATGCAGTTCTTGGCACTGATAATCCATAATGGTTCGGCTTCGACCCATTTCGTAAAATAGTCAACTGCCACAATTAGGTACTTGAATTGACCAGGTGCGGTTGGGAAGGGCCCAAGTAGGTCGATTCCCCAACACACAAAAGGCCATGGTGAAGAGTCGGTGTAGGATCTGACGAATCAGATGATTCGTCCGTACCACAATCTGATGAGCGACGAAATAGGGTTGAAGACGACGTGCTGCAATTAGCAAAGCAAGAGCGATCTTCTCGATCTTCTGATATCTAACCTCTGGACCTTGCAATGCCTTACTTATAAAGTATACGGGACTTTGTCCGGCCTCCGTTTCTCTTTTCAATACAACGCCCAGAGCTTCTTCCGAAACCGCTAAATACAAATCTAAAACTTCCCCTTCTCTTGGTCGAGTTAGGACCGGTGGTTGCGACAGGGTAATTTTAAGCTGATCAAGCGCTTCTTCTTGCTCCTTAGTACATTCAAACTTAGCATCTTTCTTTAATATTTTGAACAACGAGAGAGATTTGAAAACAGCATTTGAGATGAAACGAGATAACGCGACGATCATACCATTCATCTCGGCAACGGCTTGGCATTTGTCCGGGTTAGCCTCTATGCCTCGTTCCGTAAGATAAAAACCAAGAAACTTCCCAGCTCGGACACCGAATGTGCATTTTTCGGGGTTTAGCCTCATGTTATTCGTCCGAATCTCGGCAAATAATTCTATGAGATCGGATACATGAAGATGATCTTTTTTACTTTTTGCTATCATATCGTCGATGTAGACTTCAACAGTTTGACCCATTTGTTTCCGAAACACTTTGTTCATCATCCTCATATAAGTGGCTCCGGCGTTCTTTAGACCGAATGGCATGACTCGGTAGCAAAAGTTACCTCGGTCAGTCATAAAGGCGGTATTTTCTTGATCAGGTGGATGCATCAAAATTTGGTTATATCCGGAATATGCATCCATGAAAGATAACAAACGGAAACCGGAGGCGTTATACACAAGCCGGTCTATGCTGGGAACAGGGAATGCGTCCTTTGGACATGCCTTGTTAAGATCGGTATAATCAATGCAGATGCGCCATTTTTCATTACTTTTCTTAACGAGTACAAGATTTGACAGCCAAGTTGTATACTTGACTTCAGTAACAAAATTTGCTTTAATTAAATCATCCACAGCGTTCGGAGCAGCAACTGCTTTCTCCCCGCTCTGCATCCTTCTTTACTGAGCTACCCACTTGGCCTCCGGGTGTATTGCTAATTGATGGCAGGCGACCTCTGGAGGAATCCCGAGCATATCTTCAGTATTCCAAGCGAAAAGATTAGCATGGCTTCTGAGGCATTGTGTGAGCTCGGCTTTCACCTGCTCTGGCAAATCAGCCCCGATCTTCATATGCTGGGTCATATCCCAGCTGAATCTCGATAAACTCTCCATCGGGTTCCGGGCGCTTGATTTTCTTTTTCATCTCTTGAGCGAGGTCGTCATCCTCTTCATCCTCCAAACTGTCAGGGTCATACCTAGCATCAAGATCGGCTAGGTTGACATCAGCAGCTATTATTTGTTCTTTGCCTTTGATTGACTCCTGACCCTGCTCTGGAAGTTCAGCTTCTTCTTTAGCTTCCCGGTCTTCTTTGAGAAACAGATAATAACACCTTTCTGCCAATTCCAGATCAGAATTGATGGTAATGATCTTATCATTCAAATAAATAGAACCTCATCTTTAAGTGGACTGTTGAAGTAACCGCCTAGAGTCGGTCTTCCAATGATTCCATTGTAAATGGACTCACATGGCATGATCAAGAACTTGGTTTTGAGAGTCCTAACTAGAGGTTCATCACCAAATGTCACCATTAGTTCCAGATACCCTAATGGCTTAGTTCTCGAACCATTGAAACCAGACAAGTCGGTTCCCTGATATGGGGTTAGATCCTCTTCAGAGATCTGTAGTTTCCTTAATAGATCAATAAAAAGAACGTCAGCCAAGCTTCCTTGATCCACCAGCACCTGCTTAACATGGGCGTTCGCCATCGCAGCCGAGATTATAAACGGGATGTGCTTATTGGGCTTTCCATCAAGGAGGTCCCGATCTCCAAAAGCAAGCGAATCGGGCGATCGGAGATCACGGGACTTGTTGAGGTTGAGGCAACATTTTGAATTTCGTTCCACTTACGTTTCATGGTCTTGCTCGAAGCTTCTTTTGGAAACCCCCTAGAAATTACATTTACCACCGTCAGCCCTTTGGGCTTCTGGGTATCTTCTTCTTCTTCTAAGGATCCTTCTTTGGGGTTTTTATCACCATTCTTTTTCTCCCCAATTCGTGGTCTCGGCTCTACCCGGTCAGGCTTCTTGACATATTGACTGAGTTTCCCCCGACGGATCAGTTCCTCAATATCGTCCTTCAAGGCATTGCACCAGTTGGTATCATACCCGTTACTTCGGTGATACCAACAGTACTTGTTGGACCTTTGACCCGATTTCGATGGGAGAGGATCGGGAAATTTCACCTCCTTGAACTCGGTAGTAACACATTCGGCTAGGATCTTTTCTCTGGAACAATTGAGCACAATGTGTTCTTAGTACCGAGTCTTGGGTTTATGAATCTCAGATTTAGGCTTGCTCGAGTTCGGCTTGACGTTGCATCTACTAGCCACATCTTCTTCCTCGTAGTCAATGTATCTCTGGGATCTCTGGAGGAACTCCGTGAGGTACCGAGGTTTTCGGAGTCCGATACTGACTTGGAAAAGACTTCCTTTCCCGAGGCCGTCCTTCATAAAGTAAAGTCGGAACTTGTCCTCCAAATTTTTGACTGTCGGGGCTTCATTATTAGCGAATCGCCTTGGCACCTTTGTCGACTTTATTTTGGTTTCATTTTGGAGTGAGCAAAATGAGAAGAGAAATTTTTTGCCAATTGGTTCCAAGACGAGACCGAGTTAGGCCTGAGACCTCTAAACCATCCAAAACCTGATTTCTCCAGAGTTAAGGGGAAGATTTTGCATTTTACCTCTTCTCGAGCATTGCGATATTGCATCATCAGTTTGAAGTAATCCAAGTGGTTGTCAGGATCGCCTATTCCATCATATATCTTCAATTCCGGTGGTTTCTCCAAGTGCCTCGGGATCGGACAGTCGTCAATTCTACTTGTCAAAGGACCCCGACGCCTGGAGGATCCACCCCTTTCTGGAGAGTTCCGATAGTGGTACCTACCTAGCGATCTTCTGGAACTTGGTCTCCGACGTTCATGCCTCGGGGATCTAACCCGGCTTCTTGAATGCCGTCGAGGTGATTATGAAGCTAGAGACGAAGTTCGCCCCGATGATTCATCCGAATACGACGAGTAATCCGGTGATGACAGGGATGGACTCGGTGGGGGAGCGAGAGCCTCGATCCCTCCAGCTTGGGGAAGATCGTCTACCTCGACCTCTCTTACGGCGAGGTGGAGATCGGTGATGGTGCCTTCTCCAAGCCAGGGAGTGACATCGCCTAACACTCGTGGTCCTGCGGCGAGGAGAATGCTGACGAGGTGAAGACCGATCCGACACTCCATTGGTTTGCACCGTAGCGAGGGCTGCCTCCATTTGGGAAATACGAATTTTCTGCTAGTTATCAGCTTGAACTTGTTGATTCAGCAAATGAACGAGCTGTCGGACAACATCGATTGGAATCAGAACATCTTCCGCAGGAGGAGGGAGACGATTACGTCCCAAGTTCCCCGAGGGGTGAGGTGAGGGGGCGTTATAGAAATTCCTTCTGGGGTAGATTGTGGATGAGCCGAACCTTGCTCACCACTCTGATGGAGCTGAACAGTTCTAGGTCGTCCACGAGGTGCCATGTCTGGTCAAGGAAAAGAGATGAGAGCTAGATATTCTCCCACTGTGGTCGCCAATGTTCAGTACCGTATCACAAGATCGGATAGTTGGTAGATCGTTCTTGACCAGCTCGAACCTCGAAGGGGGTGTACATGCAAAGACACTCTGACACTCAAGTCAGTAGAGTGAAATCTCTTGCAAGTACTAGTTTAGAAATGTGTGTACCTGGTTAAACAGTGTTTTCCCCTATTTATTGGGCGTAGGATGACGTCTATGATCATCACAAAACCTTCCGATTTGTAACTGGCAAATCGTAGCCGTTGGTGGTGTAACGGTCCATTAAGGATAATGGGTCTCAATACCGTGGCCCATGAGAGGTCCAAGTCGTTAAGCCCAATCCGGAACAACTACTTTTCTTAATTTGTGTGAAATGGCCAAAACGTCATATAATATGGGATGGAGGAAGTATTAGGGTAGGAATAACCACCAACACTTACATATTTAACAACTAACTTGTATCACTAGTGACTTATTAGATTGCCGAGATCTATAAAGTGCATGTGAATCATGCTTAATAAGATTGCCAAGACCCTACTATATTTTTTGAAAGGAAGATCCTACTAATTTATTCTAACGATCAACATCTCAAACATTTATGTTTATACCCTTTGAATTTTTTAGTTATGAAAAGTTTAAGATACCCTCCAAAAGAAAAAAGTTTAACATGTTGGCTGAACTACAATCTTGAACCGAATTCACTATGGTTATAATTAACTCAGTTTACTATGATAACCATAGCAAACTCAGTTTATCGTGGTGATTCTGTTGAAAATAACTATATTGAACTAAGTTCACCATAACTATAGTGCAGTGGCGGATCCACCGGTGGTCAACCGCACACCCTGAAAAAAAATTTAGCACCAATACCCTTATTAAAAAATATTTTTGCACATCCTGAAAATATTGTTTTGCACCCAAGCCCTTAGTTTTGCACCCAAACATTGATGCTAAGTTCATTATTCATCGATTTAAAAAAATGAAATCATATAGAGTACAATTATGAGTTGTGTAATCTATTTATTTAAATATATTAAAATTTTAATTAAATTTTTAACATGTGTATTTAAAATTTTTTGCACCCTGACTAAATTCACTATAGAGGAACAAAAAGAGTTTGGAATGTGATTTTAAGTGTGGGAGTATTTTTGTTATTAAAATATATTTTTTAATATTTGGGAGTGGAGATAGCTTCACCCTAACGCATCTTAATCAAACATTATAAGCGGAGCCAGTGGCTCCAGCCTGTTTTGGAGGCAAAATTGCATCAAGATTGGCGCTAAAATGCTTTTCCGCCACTTGACTTTACTTCTCATTTTTTTTCTTTCCCTCCACGTGTTCCTTCTTCCTCTGCATGTCAAACACCTTCTTTTAATTTGCTGAGGCAACATAGCCACGTTTTGTTGCCAGAGATACAGAAAGTTGCGAGGGAGAGAAAGAGAGAGTGATCCGAGAGAGGTGCGAGAGGGAAACGTTGGTGGCCAAGGCTAGAGGAAAAGCCTAAATCGTGGAGATCTGCAGAGAGGAAGAGCAAGAAGGAGATCTGCGCAGATAGAAGGAGACGAAGGGAGAGAGGAAGTTTGGTGGCGCGCAGTGAGGGAGAGATGGGGGACAGATCGAATGAGTAGGTTGAGAGAGGAGTCTCGATGATGGTGGGGGGGGGGGTCCGACGGAGAAGGCGGAAGGAGAAGCCGATGAGGCGTTTGATTTTCCGGGTCAGGTTGTGACCCGGTTTCTGGGAGCGAGACCCGGTTTCTGGTGTTGGATCCTGATGTTGGTGTTGGATGGCTGGTGTTCGATCCCGACAGTCTCTCTCTCTCACAATTTTTCGCTCTCTCTCTCTCTCTCTCACAGTTCCATGGCTGCCTGGCGGAGATGAGAAGGTAAGATTTGTTGTTCTTTTTCACTCACAATCCCTCTTTTTTTTTTATCTTTGATCTCCTTCTCTTCCATCTTTGCATGTTTTGTCATGGTGGCAATGAAGAGGTGTTGAAATGACAATCTAAGAATATATCCATTGTTAAAGATTTAGCAATCAGCGCGCTGCCACTGTTACTGACACACGCCTCCTTTCCAGTTTCCACCATAATGCTCTTCCATTTCAACTACTTCACTCTTTCTCAGCCCTTTCAAGGTATCGTTTTTCTTTTCAAATTCTGATGTAGAATGCTCATAACATTGAAAAGTTTGTGTTTTTAATTTGTTTCTTAAATACTAATCTGAGTTAGAGAAAAATGTAACAAAGAAATAACAACTGGTCAAGTTTTAGAGAGTGGATTAAAATGCAGTAAATTTCATGAAAGGAAACTAAATAATTATTGTCAACGAGGTTTTGTTTCCCAACAAGAATGTGACTTGGATGTAATGAAATCCAGTTCTGATAAATTTGATTTGGATGCCTTTATGGGGCTGCTGCTGAATTTCTCTTTAGGATATTAAAGAATTAATTAATGGGTGGATCAATTTCAAAACGGGGGAGTTCTAGGAATCGTTCAACCTCAAGGTCCAATTCAAGTACTTGGTATCCTCAATATCAATCACCTTATTTGCCACAAAGCCAAAATCAGGAGCCTCAGGGGTATAATGGGCATCAATCTCAAAGCTATGGTGGTAGTCATGCTCAAGAACATCAAAGGAAGAGGCTGACTTGCTTTAGTCATCGTTGCAGGGCTAATGTTTCTACATTTGTGAATTTCATTTTTTCTGTTTTTTATGTTTCTAGACGATACTCATTATATGACATTTTGACATTGTTTGTTCCTCGCACTCCACTTTACCCGGTGAAAAGGACTTTGGTAGTTGTTGCTTTTTGTATTCTATGTTTCTACGTACGCTAGCTATGTGTTATGCATAGAAGGATCTGATTTGTGGAAATATAATAATAAAATAGCATACCTTCTGCTTATGTCAAAGAAATGATTAGTTTGTGATGTAATTATAACTGAGTTTTGTAACCAGTTGGAACTGAAGGTTATTGATTAGTTTTCAACATTTCTTGAATATTAGTTTGTGATGTAATTTTAAATTTGTAGGTAGAGATGATTGTTGAGTGTCAGTTCATTTTGATTCATTTGTTGTTATTGTTGCTGACAGATTGGGAAGCCAGCCATTGGCTTCTGTGTTGTCTATGGGATTAAACATCTCCTTAATGGAAGTGATTTTGCTGCTTTTGAGTTTGATGTGGATCCAAATTTGGATGCTGAACCATATTGCAGAAAAAGTTATAGGAGAAGAGGGCAGGAACGATGAAAGGCATTACAATGGTAGTAGCAGCTGGAACTGTTGGTAAGCAACAGGTTCTAGAACAAAGACAACATGGTCAATTCACTTGTTGCTTTTATGAGATCGAAAACATGAATACAGATTTGAAGTTAGCTTGACAGTTTTTGTGTATTTTTTTCAAGATGTTTTCCTTTTGTTTTGTTTCTGAAATGATTTGGGAGAGTTGTTGGAATTTGAAACAACTTCCTTTTGAATGAATGAGTGATGATGAAGAAGAGGTGGTGGAGCGAGAGGGGTCAGAAGGCGGCAAGGAGGAGGAGATCGCAAAGTGAAGGGATGTGACGATGGCATGGAAGAGTGGCTCAAGTATGGGAAGGAAAAAGCAGAGGAAACCCAATTTATGAAGGACTTTTAAGCACCTGTTTTTTGGGATCTTTCCATGATTAGAAGGTACACTAGCAAATGTTCAATATACTATATTATTTGCTCCTTATGGATATATGGTCAACGTCACATTTTCTCTTTTCATTGTTAGTATGTGTTTTGTTTTCAGACCTTTGTGGAGTTAATACAAGACATGTTTCAACATTTGCAAGTGTATGTCTTGAAGCTTCTCTGGGCAGGGAGCAATTCCAATAGGAGGTAAAGTTATGCATGCATTGTTTGGTGTATACATTGAATTTAATTGTGTTTGTTGTGGTTCCTCACATAAACTTGCTCTTGAATCTACCATACTCCACGAAGCTAGCAAGCAAGTTTGCATATTCTACCATACTCCTGAAGGTAGTCAAAGTAATTAATCATTTAGTGCAGTAGCTCAAACACAAGAAGGTTGACACCTATCTCAAAGTCAGAGCACAGTCCTCTTTTTGGTCTCTTCTTTTTTTATTTGGACAAAAAATTGAATCAAATTGGTGGAAGGGGTGATAAGAGCATTATATTATAATAGCAAGAGACATTCCATGCCTTTTATGCCTAATTAATTATAATACTGATGCACTCTTGGAATTATGATAAATGCTTCGTATGCTTATTTATGAGTTTTATGTTTGGGTGCTACACAAACTATTGTTGCCATTTCAGTTATCATGGCCTACATAGGAGAGCTTTTAAGGAATGAGTTCACACTTACATATGCCTGCAAAGAAATTGAGCATAACTTCAAAAATGTCTGCTGGTAAACAGTAGAAGCTTTTATGATTATCCTTTAAGCTACATACCTCTTCTGCATTGCTTCTATTCATTGTGGTGCTGCATTTCCTAAACTTGATATTTGATTGAACATGTTATTGTGATTTTTCTATCTTTGTTAACTGACTGATTAACATAGGCTTTTATTTCTTTACCTACTTCAGTACTTCCAATGGACAATGACCATTTATGCTTTAAAATCTACTTTAATAATGTGGTAAAATATCCTGAATAGCTATTTACTCAAAAGTACCATTCATCATACTCAAAAGTTGCATTTTAATTGCAACTCATCTCATAATTTTAGCAACATGAGATGAGTTGTTAAAATTAATTGTCGTAAAAAGAGTTATTAGAACTAAAAAAACACCAATTCTTGCTACTGTTGACAGGAATATAGAAAATGTCTTGATAACATCATTAATAGTTCGCTCTGATTGTTTATTTCTTAAGTCTACTAACTCTTCCATAACAGCGGTGGGGCTATTAACTTTTAGCTGCTATGCCATCTTCTTCATAAGATGTGGTATTAACAAAGGCATAACTAAGTTCACTTTGACGTTTAGTTAAATTTGCGCGACTATCAGTGGCTGCATATTTTTTTCTTACAAATTGTTCCACATGAGCCCAGCAGTATGTCCATCAAATCTGGATTGTATAGAATGATTTAAAACCTCTAAAGAATATGAACCCTTCAATAATCAATAGTAGCCTTGGGCCTCTTGAAGCACCATTGTAGATTCTAACATCATGAGGAGGTTTTGAAATCAGACTAAAAGTGTATATATATATATCTATATATATATATATATATATATATATATATATAAGCTCTGTTGAGTATCTCAAAGATAAAAAAATAAGAATATGCTTAGTAATGTGTTCTGTTGAGTATCTCAAAGATATATAAGTTCTTATTAAGCATATATATATAAGTTCTGTTGTGCCTAAAAAGTGTTGTTGGTTTCTTTTATGTTTACATCAACTGATAGATTACCAATTTGCTTCATTTTTTATACTGGAAGTTCAGTTTGTGACTTTCGTTGTTCAACCCAAAGTTGATGTTGTCAAATTCTTTGGTATTAATATTTTTTAAGTTCATTTCAGGGCAAATGAATGGGATGGGACATTGAAAGTCATTAGCTAGGGAGAAAAATGCACATAGACTAGAAGACAAGGACAGTGGTTATGATCACATTAAAAGGTGTTCACTAAGCAGTATTGGCTTTTCTAACAGCACTACCCACCATATATGATTTATAATTTTCTATGCTATGTTCTGTGTCTTATTTCTTGCTATCTAGGAATCTCACACGACACTCGACTTTTGGAAATTCATTTCAGCAAGAATGAGATAAGTACACAAGAAGAATTTTATTAATGGTCTTTCACAACGGGAAGATGTAAAATCTAAAATCTTTGAGTATTAGTATTAACTTTCTGAAGTTGTATATTTATCTTTCTAAAAAGCATTCACATATCCTTGCTCTAGCTTTTTTAATGCTTAGTTGGTTGGTTAGTATTTGATGTCCTTTAGTTTTAGTTTATCCATGTTGGAGTTCCATCTAATCTTACGTCCTTGGTGTTCATTTATGTTAAAGATTACTTGATTCACGTGTTGCTGCACGATAATTTATGTGTGGGGTTCATGTGTAGAGAAGCCACAAATGATGCATATAATGATATCATGGATAAATGATGTATCTTTCATGATATTTGCAGTCTTTTTCTTTTCAAAATTAAATTGTAGGCACACCGATTGAATTCAGTATTTTTTTAAGAAATTGGATGGTTTTGAATGATGCATTTTTTAGGAGATTGCATCATACTGTGTGACTTTGCAGGGTTGCCTCTCACTTCTCTTTTGAACCATGGTGGTAGAGAAAGAGAGAAGGTCTCTTTTGTGGCTTCAGGGGGGAGCCTTTTGCAGCTGCACTTTATATACTCTAAATTTTTCAATAAAACCATGAAGGTAGGGAGTGATGCCTCAATACTCTTAATATGCATGTTTACCTTATTGGTATTTGATTTTCTTTTGATTTCATTTGGCCTCAACACCCTAATTGCTTTATAAAGATATTCTATTTTTTTATTTTTAATGAAGCTGCAAGATATGAAGAATGTCAAGGGGAACCACTAAGTCGTTTGGGTGCCAAAGTATAGGTGAACATTAATGCTTAGTTGGAGTGTTGTTGTATGGTGAATGGTCAACAATAGAGGAGGCTAAATAGCATTGAGATTTGAAAAAGCATGGGTATTTTCTGGTGGTGGGACAGGTCAAGAGTGCAACACACTTTAATTTCTTTGGTGCTGGCGGTTAAGTTTAGGAGTACTAATACTTGATTTCTTTGGTACTAATACTTGATTTTTTTTGGATTTTTTTTGGGTTTAACATTAACAAATATCTATTTATTGTATTTACGTTTATTATTCGATTCCTACTTATATTGAAGGAGTGCAATTTAAATCTGACATTGCTAATGATCAATTCACGGTACAATTCCACCCAATTATGTCCATGCGTTATTACTTATTAGCCACGGCCTCTTCAAGTTTAGTACCCTAAAATTGAGATTCTTGGAGCAATCTTCAAGTTTAGTACTAGCGCTCCCCATTATGCCAACCCACTACTCTCATTATGTAGCATCCTATATTTCGAATATCTTTGCTCTTTTTCCACAAAATGAAACATGTCACACTTGGTCAAAAACGGCATGGCAAATTCGCAACGGCAATACTTTCTTTTGGGTACACAGATTCGCAATACTTTGATCTGAGATTGATATGAGGGCTAAGGGGAGCAGACCAAACATCACATGAATATGATTGAGTCTCCGGTTTATTGTCAAAAAACACAAATTGAGTCTCCAGTCTACACAGTCATGCGGGCTGCTATTAGATTGAGAGCCATCCTCACCTAATTATTTTATTTTTTTTCTCTCACATGAATTATGTAAGACATGGGTCAGCCAGCTGTCTTACATCTATCTACCCACTATCTCTCTCTCTACATCTCTATATATATAGATCCACACAACACAACCTTCTCAACGGTGTGGTGTGTGAGAAGGTGTTGAGAAGGTTGAATGGCTTGAATGAGGTGTGCTTTTCGGTTTTGGACCTGGACTCACCGTTGAGACTGTTGTGCTTCGTAGTGTGTCTATCTAAATCCTATCATCTTTTAGTTAGTCCACAAATCCTTTAATTTTCCCCTAACGCTCTTTTCTTTTCCACACGAAAGAATGTGTATTCTTTTCTTTTCACCCAACGCTTTCTTTCTTCACATTTTCCTTATGTCATATAATTATGTTTATCACTGTCATAAAAACATTTATGATTCAAGCTGTTATTCCGAGCCAAATTTGTGACATTACTGATTACAATTCCTTGTGATCAATAGCATTCCTATATGATTATTCTTCATTTCAGCTTGGTGCAGAAATTTATTTGTTATATCACCATCTGATGCATCTATGGATCAATTTGATATGACTGATGTTGGAACGATTTTGAGATTGTTCTCAAATCATGCACACTATCACCAAGAAAGATTATTGCTTGCACACACTCACACGGTTTCTGTTTATTGCACTCTCACTCACTCAGTTTTGAAAACCAGTTGCTAACAGAATGAAAACAGATTGTTGAGTGATAAAGGGGATCATCTCCCTTTTATTCAATCACACTTGTATGCTTATACATTGTACACATAGGACATAGAATAGTCAATGCAGTCCACATGGATGCTGACTTGTACACTAGGTAAAATTTACAATGAGTAAAAACTAATATTTTACCTATATTAGACAGTTAAACTACAATTAACTTCTAACTTGAATTATTATCAACACACCTCCTAATTCAAGCTAGATACATTCTTCAAGCCAATCTTTCTTCTCAGCTCTTCAAACCTACTGATCTTTAATGGCTTGGTCAGCATGTCTGCCAAGTTCTCCTCTGATTTGCAGTATTCTAACTTCAGTTTCAGTTTTGTCACCTGATCTCTTAGAAAGTGGAACTTGGTTTCAATATGCTTGCTCCTACAATGAGCAATTGGGTGCTTTGCCAAGTCTATGGCAGATTTGTTGTCCACTAACAGTTTCATAGCATCAGTGTTCTTCAGTCTCAGTTCACAAAGCTGCATATCAAGCCACTGTGCTTGACAAGCAGACATAGCAGCAGCTATGTATTCAGCTTCACAAGATGATAGTGCAACCACACTCTCCTTCTTTGAGCTCCAAGATATTGGAGCCTTTCCATACATGAAAACATAGGCAGCTGTGCTCTTTCTATCTCCTTTATCACCACACCAATCTGCATCAGAATATCCATACACCTCCTGGCCATATTTTCCAGCTCCATTTGGATAGAACACACCAATGTCAATTGTTCCCCTTATGTATCTCAGTATACGTTTTGCAGCAACTAGGTGTGAGGTCCTAGGTTGCTCCATAAACCTGCTAATGAGACCAACACCATAAGATATATTAGGCCTTGTGTGACACAAGTACCTTAAGGAACCAACCAGCTGCTTATATAGTGTAGCATCAACAAGTTTCTCATCAGTATCTGCTACCAGCTTCACTACACAGTCAGTTGGGGTTGCTACAGGGTTGCAATCATGCATATTGAACCTTCTTAACACATCACTAGCATATTTACTTTGATGTAGCAGTGTGCCACTCTCTGTTACAGTAAACTCCATTCCTAGAAAATAAATGAGCACACCCAAATTAGACATTTCAAATTCAGTCATCAAGCTTTTCTTAAACTTTCCCATTTCACCTTTATCAGTCCCTGTCAGTAGCATATCATCTACGTACAGACATACAACTATACAGTTGTCTATGCTTGATCCTTTAGCATAAATTCCATGTTCAGTTGTACACTTTACAAACTGTTGCTGCACCATGAATCCATCTATCCTCTTGTTCCATGCTCTTGGGGCTTGTTTCAACCCATAGAGAGCTTTTCTAAGCTTGTGCACCTTGTTCTCCTTGCCTCTTATTTCAAAACCAGGTGGCTGGCTAACATACACCTCCTCGTCTAGGTAGCCATTTAGGAATGCTGCCTTTACATCAAGTTGATACATTGTCCAGTTTTTGAAACTAGCTACTGCCACAATCAATCTTATTGTCTCTATTCTTGCCACAGGTGCAAATACATCATTGTAGTCATGTCCTGGTCTTTGTAGGAATCCCCTAGCCACCAACCTTGCTTTGTAGTTCCCAATTTCACCATTGGATTTGATCTTGGTCTTGAAGACCCACTTTACATCTATGACTTTCTTCTGTTTAGGCAAATCAACTAGCACCCAAGTATCATTTCTTTCAATTGATTTCAACTCTTCTATCATTGCTTCCTTCCAATTTGGTTCCTTGAGGGCCTGCTCTACTGTTACACGCTCAGATTCTGCCATTAGGGCCTCCTGCAGTAACTCACCAGTACTGCCAACAGCATTATCAGGAAATATTAAGTATTCATTTAGTCTTGGTGGAGGATGCCTGTTCCTCCCAGGTCTCTCTACTTCACCACCAGCATTTGTTTCCACTGGTTCTGTCTCTTCTTCATCAGGTTCTAGTATTACAGTGGCAGGAACATTACTCTGCACAGAGTTGTTCCAGGTCCAGCCCTTTGATTCTTCAAACACCACATCTTTGCTAATCACCACCTTTTGTCTTTTAGGATCATACAACCTGCATGCACCAGTTGATTGATATCCTAATAGTACCATTGCTTGAGCCTTATCATCCAATTTCTTTCTTAATTGGTCAGGCACGTGCCTATAACACAATGAGCCAAATACTCTCAAGTGTTTAACACTTGGTCTTTCACCAGACCATGCTTCTTCAGGAGTTATTTTCTCTAGCTTCTTAGTTGGACTTCTGTTCAATATAGAGACTGCTGTGGTTGCTGCTTCACCCCAAAAATGATTAGGCATTTGTCTACTCTTTAACATACTCCCATGTTTAAAACTATCCTATTTTTCCTCTCTGCAGTGCCATTGTGTTGTGGAATGTAAGGTGCAGTAACTTCATGCTTAATTCCCTCTTGCTTACAAAATTCTTCAAATTCTATGGAGGTATACTCCCCACCTCCATCAGTTCTCAGTCTACTAATACAGCAGCTACTTTCCTTTTCTATCATCACTTTGAATCTCTTAAACACATCAAATACTTCACCCTTCTTACTTAACAGATATATCCACATTTTTCTAGTGAATTCATCACTGAATGAAACAAAATAGCTATTACCTCCCAAAGTCTTTACTTCAAATGGCCCACATACATCTGAGTGAATTGCCTCAAGCCTCTTTGATGCTTTAATCTTCAAATCAGCATTGTAAGAGCTTCTGGCCTGCTTAGACTCACATGATTGCTCACACACCTCACTTGGCAGCTTCACCATAGGCAGACCATGCACCATTCCTTGTGTGTTCAGATTCTTCAAATCTCTGAAATTCAGATGGCCATATCTTTCATGCCACCTCCACACTTCATCACTTGTCACAACCTTCAAGCATTCATCTTGCACAATACTCATTCCAATTTTAAATGTTCTGTGCTTATTCAAAGTGGCCCTCAACACTAGCTTTCTTTTAGTGTCAAACAGTTTCAGCTCCATGTCTTCCATCTGGACAGACTATCCCTTCTCCAATAGTTGACCAAGGCTGATCAGATTGCTCCTCATAGATGGCACAAACAGGACATTGGTGATGGTGCACACCTTGCCATCACTTCGTTGGATCCTCACACTACCAATTCTTTCAGCTCTAACCACCCTATTATCATCAAAACGAATTGATTTCTTCACTGTTTCATCTAGGTCAATAAACCATTCTTTGTTGCCACTCATATGACTTGAACAACCAGTATCCAAGTACCACATTTCTTCTTTACTGTCGTCAGTTTCTGCCATCATTACCACTTCATCAGAATCTGAATCACCTCTTGCCAATTGTGCTTCTTGTTGTGAGTTTTTTGATCTACATTCATCCGCAAAATGACCAAATTTGTCACAATTGTAGCATTGCACTTCTTTCTTCCTGAACTTCTTCTTCTCTCTTTTATTATTCCATGCTTCTTTCCTCTTTTGATAGTCATTTGAATTCTATTCACCTTTCTTGCTTGATCCTTCACCACCTTTATTGTTCCATTTCCCCTTTCCCTTCTTGTTCTTCCAATTATTGCCCTAATTTCCTTTCCTCTTCTGAGATTGGGCTAATAGCACTTGTTCACTAGACCTTTCATTAGGTTTATCTTTATCACCAGATCTTGCCCTAATTCTGGTTTCATTGGCTTCAAGCATACCTTGTAACTCAGCAACTTTCATAGTTTCTAGGTTCTTGGATTGTTCAATTGAAGTTACCACATAATCGAATTGGGGAATTAGGGTTCGAAGTACCTTTTCAATCTTCCTCCGATCAGAAATTGTCTTTCCATTTGTGCGCATTTGATTAGTTAGTAGCGTCAATCGATTGAAATACTCCGCAATCGTCTCCTTCTCGCCCATCTGAAGTAATTCACATTCTCTGCGCAGCGTTTGCAACTTTACCTGTTTCAGCGACGCATCACCGGAATACTCCAAAGCCAACGCGTCCCATGCTTCCTTTGCAGTCTCGTATTGAGAGATCTTCTCAAACGCCTCTGAATCCACGCACTGATGAATCAAGAACAACGCTTTTGCTGTCTTTCTTCAGTTGATCACGAAGCCCGTCACCGACGGTAGCCACCACACCATTTTGAACCACTTCGAGGACGTCTTGATAGTGAAACACCACCTTCATCTGGATGATCCATCGATCATAGTTCTTCGCATCAAGAACGGGAAGCTTCGTCGGAAGTTGGCTGTTGGAATTCACCATGTTGTTGCCGCAGGATCACAATCACGAGCTCTGGTTGCCAAATCTGTTGGAACAATTGTGAAATTGTTCTCAAATCATGCACACTATCAGCAAGAAAGAATCTGTTCTTTCTTGCACACACACACACACACACAGTTTCTGTTTCTTGCACTCTCACTCACTCAGTTTTGAAAACCAGTTGCTAACAGAATGAAAACAGAATTAGAGAAAGAATTGTTGAGTGATCAAGGTGATCATGTCCCTTTTATTCAATCACACTTGTATGCTTATACATTGTACACATAGGACATAGAATAGTCAATGCAGTCCACATGGATGCTGACTTGTACACTAGGTAAAATTTAGAATGAGTAAAAACTAACATTTTACCTATATTAAACAGTAAAACTACAATTAACTTTTAACTTGAATTATTATCAACAACTGATATGGAAACGAATTTGATTAATCAAAGATTTTTATTTTGATCGGTTGAATATTCAATGTTTTTTATATAGTAATTGGATTGAATTTTTATGAAAAATCATAAAATATCAAAGGCGACAAATACAAACAGCAATGTATTTAATAAGAGGATTATTTTTGTGACAATAATAATTTTGACAAAAAAAAAGGAGTATAATAACCATATATAATCTATGTCAAAAATTATTTAGTTATCGTATAACTGTTTTAAAAAAAATTTCAGGACTACTTAAAAAGAATTTATGGTGAAGATTCATTTTTCTCATTTTCATATAAAAATAAAAATAGTCCTCTTACTTAAGTTAATACATCTTTTTTTTTTTTGAAAAGTTCACTTTTTTCCTCACTGTTAGTTGACTTGGCAATTTTAGCGATATGAGAAGTCGGCTCCTAGATTCGAACTCGGGTGTGAGCAGTGATAGTGTGTGCGTGGTGTTTATTTGTCATTTCATCTAAGTAGACTAAAAAAGCTCACCTTTTCAATAAACAAAAATGGAGTTAAGGGGAGTAAAAGGGATACTCCAACCTGTACATTACCCCGAGGCCTTGTTAAAACCTCTTGAGGCCAAAATCCATTGCGAAAAAGACCCTAAGAGAAAAAAGAGTACCCCAATGGGAAAGTTACAACGGAAACCACAGGCTAACACCGTTACCCACCAACCCAAACAAAAGAACCATTACAAATTATTCAGACACCGAATTGAGTTAGACCACTAATTCAAAATAGTGAAACCTGAATGTCTACCATACTTGCTAATAAACCAACCCCATGGCAATCTCTTAATATGATTAACAACCATCAATACATTAAAAACCAGCCCCCTAAACAAAACATTATTACGATGAACCCAAACACACCATATACCAAGCACCCAAACCAAATAGTTAACCCCATCCATCTGAGCACCTCCTGCCAAATTGAATAGGACTTCTCGCAATGAAAGAAAATATGACTCGAGGTTTCACACTCATTGAAGCATAAAGGACGGCAGACATCATGAGCATCTACTAAGATTCCCCTTCTTTGAAACATCTTGCGCGTCGGTAGCCTACCCAAGAAAAACCGCTAGCAGAAAATAGCAACCTTAGCAGGAACAGCTAGCTACCACGAGTCCTGAATAGCATCATGTACATCACTTGCCACAATAGACTTAAACAATTCCTGCATCATAAACGAACAAGAGGACTTAACCGAAAAAGAGTGAAAAGTTTCCCATCTCCATTGCCACGAGTCCGCACGCCCTCTAGCGAGCTCAACAACACGAATGACTTCCAACAAAAGAGAGGCGTCATTAGAATCATCTTCATTAGTAAAATCTCCCCACTCTACCCTCCAACACTACAAAAAAATTGCTCATTTGCGACGGACATTAGCGAGGGAATGATGGTCCCTCGCAAAAAATGGAATTAGCGACGGATTTTGCGAGGGAATAAGGGCCCTCGTCTATGTTGAGAATTAGCGACGGATTTTTGAGCAATAGCGACGGCTAAATCCTGGGCGCCAATTTGAAACTGCGCGGCAC
The DNA here is from genome assembly GCA_039519185.1 of Astragalus membranaceus. NCBI lineage: Eukaryota > Viridiplantae > Streptophyta > Magnoliopsida > Fabales > Fabaceae > Astragalus > Astragalus membranaceus. The sequence continues at coordinate 55,350,219 of CM076848.1, read as the reverse complement.
GAAAACCAAGAAAAGTTAGCGACGGATTCAGTGGTCCCTCGCAAACATCTGATTGTTGCAGGTACTTGGGAAGCGTGAAGGATTAGCGATAGACGCATCCCTCGCTATGTCCGTCGCTAAATCCCAATTAATTCTTTTAATTGCTGACTCTTCTCTCATTCTTTCACTCTTCTCTCTCACCTCCCACCACACCACCCACGAACCCTAACCCCTTTTCCTCATTTCCACCACCACACAACCACCACCACTACCACCCACGAAATCGTCTCCTCTTCCTCTCGCTCTCTCTCTTACAAAATCGTCTCCTCTCCTCTTCTCTCACCTACAAATTTCTTTCCTCTTTTTCTTTTCTTCTCTCCACCTTCCACCACCACCACCACCACCACGAACTCTTATCCTCCATCTCTCTCTCCCCTACGAAGTGAATCACAACCACCACCACCACCACAAACTCCTATCCTCCATCTCTCTCTCTCTCCCCTACGAACGAAACCACAACCACCGGCCACCACCACGAACTCCTCTCCTCTATCTCCGACGAAGTGAACCAAAACCACCACCACCACATAGCTCCTCCCAACCACCACCACCACCACCACCACCACCACATTAATATATAAAAATAAAATATAATAATAAATATATAAAAATCTGGTTTAAAAAAATTAAAACAAGCCATTCAAATTGGGACACGTGGCAGTCATAATTGGGACGCGTGACAGTCAAAATTAGCGAGGAAACTGTCCCTCGCTAATTAGCGAGGGATTCAAATTCCCTCGCTAATTCCATTAGCGAGGGAATCAGTCCCTCACTAATTCCCTCGCAAGTGGTCATTAGCGACGGAAATGTGACGTTTAGCGAGGGAAAATTCCCTCGCTAATAACCTTTTTTTGTAGTGAAACTCCACGAGTTCACATCCCACACCCCATTATCCGCCACACACACCCTCTTCCACTACAAAAAAAAACATGGATTAGCGACGGATTTTAGCGACGGATTGGAAGTCCGTCGCTAAAATCAAAATTAGCGACAGAAATGCGCAAAATTAGCGACGGATTGAAAACAAGGTATTTAGCGACGGAAATTGGCTAAATTAGCGACGGATTTAACATGGCGCGAAAATTGAAAAAAATTTGAATTAGCGAGGCAAATCCGTTGCTAAATCCGTCGCTAATCTTTGGAAAATTGTGTCACTCGCTAGGCATTATCGACGGATTTTATTCCCTCGCTAGGCATTATCGACGGATTTTATTCCCTCGCTAGGCATTAGCGACAAGTGGTTTAGCGACGAAATTGGTTCGTCGCTAACAGTCAGTAGCGAGGGAAAAACAGGCATTAACGAGGGAAAATCTGTCGCTAATACGCTGTTTTTTTGTAGTGTTCAATGTAACACCCCAAAAATTTAATTGAGTATTTAATTAAATTGTTTGGAAATTTAGTTAATAGAAATAATAAAATAAATAATAATAGAATGTATGGACCCATGGATAAGGTTAGTAGAAGTGAAATTAGAGTGTCATGGACAAGGCCCATGTCTAAGTCGCATATCCAAAAGAAAAAGCCCATGAGAATTCACTAACTATAAAAGGGGATTAATTAGGGTTATGCGCATTTGAGAAAGAAAAGAAAAATTCGAAATAGAGAGAGAGGAGAAGAGAGGGCGCGGCGAAGAGAAGAGGAGAGCTACGGCAAGCCAAAAATTTCGAGTTCTTCAAAGGCTAAGGTAAGGGTGGGGTTCTATCTCTATGATTGGGTGTATGAAGGGTTGTATGTGGGTAGGAACGTGGAACCCTAGGATTGTTTGATGACTAAAGACTAGATTTTGATGTTTTAGAATTGTTAGTTGAGGTTTGGACATTCATGTTGATGATTAAAATCAGTTTGAGGCTTTGGAACACCAAAAAAATTCATGTTGCTGCTGTCTGGGCGCCGTGGTCTAGTTTTCTGGGCGCACTGCTGCTGCCCTGGGCGCCATGGGCGCCGTGTTGCCTGTTGTGTTGTGCGCTGCGTGTGGCTGCCACACTTGGCGCCCACGCACTGGGCGCCGTTTCCTACGTGTGCGAGTTCTGTTGCTTGTGTTGTTGCTAGGCGCCCGGTCCCTGGGCGCCGAATCCTGCTGTGTTGCCCAAGTTGTTGCCTATTTTGTTTTCGCAATATCTTTTGATCCGGGAGCCCGATTTAGGTGCTCTAAAATTCGTTGGAAAGCTTGTTCCGAAACCTAACTGAATATTCTAATTTCAAGGCAAAGTGAACTGTTTTTGATGTTGATGATTTTTTTAAAATTGGTAATCGTGGTTAAACATTGATTAAGTCATTAAGTTGTTAATTGTTGGTTAAATATTGATTAAGCCTTTAAGTCGTTAATTGTAAGTTAAATGTTGGATAAGTTGCTAAGTGATAAACCGTTGGCTGATTGTCAAGTTGAGTCAATAATTGTTAAATGTGGGCTAGATTGTTAAGTTGTCAATGGATTGCTTAAGTTGTTAAATGCCAAGTGTGTTATTGGGTGCTGTGGGCGCCAAATGTGGCTGCCCACCTGTGTAGCCATGAACGATGTTTGAAATGATGTCGAATGTATGTTTTCTCTGACGTTGCTGAAATAAAGTGATGTTGCCAAAATACTGTGATGTTGCTAAAAGTGTGGAAAAATTCTAAGTTGTAATTTGTTGACGACGATTGTTATACGACGACGAAGTTGCCTATATTTATTGGCAGGTGATGTGTTATAGGCCTATGGCCACTGTTGTTTCCGATGGTGTTGGTTGCCGTGTATTTGATGTCATATGTTGTGCATTCACATGGTGTCTCATGCATAGCATAATTTTTACGACGGAGCTATGCTCAAACACGACGACGACGTTGCGATGTTGATACCCCTATTTACGGGTTTGGATTATGGTACCACATGCATTATACGGCGGTGGCCCTGAGTTGAGTCGCATTCCGCATTTGCGTGCATATTTATATGATTGATATGATGATGCTTGAAGTTAAACGATGATTGATGCTGAAGTGATGATGATTGATGTTAAATGATGAAATAATGCTGTAATGACGATAACTGATATTTAAATGATGGATTGCTGCTGTAACCTGACTTAGATACTGCTTTTCATGTATCCAATTATATGGTGTGATATCTCACCCCTTCTGTTTGAATGTTACCCCAAATGTGGGTAACGTGCAGGTGAGTTCGAATGAAGGCCATAGTTCTTTCTTAGATCGGTGTCGTCGCTCTGATACGTAGCACTCGGGGGGATGAACGCTATTTTGTTCTATTTAGTTATGATTTATATGTTATTGGATTTTAATATTGCGAAGCCGTGCTTATTTGCAACGATGTTAATGATTGATTTTGTTGAATTTTCCGCTGCGTGATCAAATGTTAATTGACGTTGACGTTTTTAAGAAGTGCTATGTATTACGAATTGTTTTTGAGAAATGTGACATCCGTTTGTCGTTAAAAACTCACATTTTACGTTAATAATTTACCGGGTAGAAATGGCTGTTACATTCAACATAACAGCCTCGAATAAGTTCGGAAAAGTTTCCTTTAGAGGAACATTACCCACCCCCCGATGCTCCCAAAAGGAAACACCATGACCATTGGCAAGCTCACTTAATACATAAATACATTAACTTTTTTTTTTGACAATATAATACATGAAACTTACCGTAGGCATCATTTACCTTTTTTTTTTGTTTGGACCATCGCTGGCTACTCACGGAGTGTCCCAGTGCTTTCATCGAAAGACTAATCTCCGCTCGTGCTTAGGATCAAATTTTGCACTGGGCAACATCGAGTTTGTCCACTGTGGGAATCGAACCCGGGAGCACCGGGTCAACCCCATGTAGTTTGTTTTTAGGCTTAATTACAGTTTTGGTCCCCCTATTATGACCAATTTTCGATTTTGGTCCCTGAACTTTTAATTTGACGATTTTGGTCCCCCTATTTTCCCAATTTGAAAAATCAAAGTCCCCCACCCCAATTTTGACTCAGTTTGACTGACTGATCCTACGTGGCAGCCCACGTGGACTGCCACGTAGGCACACCCCCCCCCCACCCCACCCCCCCACCCCACCCCACCCCTCCACTGTTTGTCTTCCCCACCGATCCCCACCCCCACCCTCCACTGTTCCCCTTCGCCCCTCCCACCCCACACCCCACCCCCCACCGTGAACCCCCCATCCCCACCGTGAACCCCCCTTCCTTCCCCTTCCCTTCACCGGATCTGCGAGAGAGAGAGAGAGAGAGAGACGCAGAGAGAGCGACGGTGAGCGAGAGAGAGCGACGGAGCGACGGTGAGCGAGAGAGAGCGATGGTGAGCGAGAGAGAGGGAAAGCGAGGGGGAGGGGAGAGACGGTGAGCGAGAGAGAGAGAGGGAAATCGAGGGGGAGGGGAGAGACGGTGAGCGAGAGAGAGGGAAATCGAGGGGGGGAGGGGAGAGACGGTGAGCGAGAGAGAGAGGGAGGTGCGAAGGGAAGGGGTCACGGTGGGGGGGTGGGAGGGGTGGGGTGGGGAAGAGGGGAAGATGCGAAGGAGAGAGAGAGCGACGATGGGGTGGGGTGGGGGGGTCGGTGGTGGGGGGGTTGGGGTGGGGGTGGGGTCGGTGGTGGGGGGGGTTGGGGTGGGGTGGGGGGGAGGGGGGGTTCACGAGGAAGAAGAAGGGGTGGGGGTGGGGGTGGGGGGGTGGGGGGTGGGTGTGTGCCTACGTGGCAGTCCACGTGGGCTGCCACGTAGGATCAGTCAGTCAAACTGAGTCAAAATTGGGGTGGGGGACTTTGATTTTTCAAATTGGGAAAATAGGGGGACCAAAATCGTCAAATTAAAAGTTCAGGGACCAAAATCGAAAATTGGTCATAATAGGGGGACCAAAACTGTAATTAAGCCTTGTTTTTACTAAAAAAAAACTGCACGGGAGTCGACCTGTGCTCCCGTTTTTTATTTCCGTAGTGGACAAACTCAGTGTTGGCCGTGTAGTTGTATGTAGACAATAATTAAAGAATTAAAAATTTCTATGTGCTAATCACCAAGGAAAGAAATCTATGTGCTAATCACCAAAATGACATAGTGTTGCGCCCGAAAAAGTCCCCAAGGGAGAACCTTTCTCGTTCACAACTTTTCCTAAGACAATGAAGCCGCCACCAATATTTATTAAGGAAAATATTAGGAAAACCTTTTTGGAAAGCGATTGGTCTTGCGAAACTAGAGAATAGGGTTCGGGGGTCGGTTACGCGCAGGGAAGATGTTAGCACCCCACACGTCCACTCTACTGAGAGGGAACCTTTAATTAAATGTGTGATTTTAGTGTGTTGACTTGAAAATACTTGATTTTGCCTCTCTACTTCTTATTGAAAAATTCTTAATGAAAATCTTTATTTATTATGAAAAAGGGGGAAAATGGTTTTTTTAGAAAAAAACGCTTGACGGGACATGGCCCGCTCCTACGTATCTCCCGGTGCGATGGAGAACTCAAAGCTACGTAGTTCTTCTTTGTCCTGAAAAGGTTTTTGTCTTTTATCTTTTTTAGTGAGTTTTTGAAATAGGACGAGCATTAGCGAATGATTAAACTAGCAGAGGCTATGATGAATCACCACTAAATACTCAAAAAGAGAGTTGTACCGTTAGTCAAACGAACAAAGGTTCTGATGGACTATCAATAACAACTCGTTTTTATTATCTTTTTTTGAAAGGGATTTTCGAAAGAGATTGATTTGCGTGATGATCAAACTAACAAAGGTTATGATGGATCATCATTCGTTATTCTTTTGGAAAAAGACATCGCCACCAATGGCTAGACGAACCAAGGTTCTGATTAGCCACTAGCGACGATGGGTTGAAAATGATTTTAGAAAGGAAAAGGTTTTTTGTTCTAAAAAAGATCTTGGCTTGCAAAAGTGATTCTTTTTTGTTATGAAAATAACTCTTTTCTTTTTATTATGCAAATGCTAAACTTTTTATGGTTGCGCTTGACGAGAATGTGACTCGCTCCTACGTATCCCAAATGGGAATCAAAGCGACGTAGTTCTAACGAGCCTTGAAAGTGAAAATCTCTTTGATGAGGTTTTAGAAAATGAAGAGCGTTCATAATGATCAAACTAACAAAGGTTATGATGGATCATCACTAGTAACTCTCTTTGAAAATGCCTTTTGTAAATGCAAGCTTTCATGGTGATCAAACTAACAAAGGTTATGATGGATCACCGCTAATAACTTGTTTTGATTCTTTGGTACTTAGAAAAATGCTTTTTGAAATTGGACGCGTTCATGATAATCAATCCAACAAAGGTTGTGATGGATTATCACTAGTAGCTTGCTTTATGCTTGCGAAAATTCTTTTGAAATTGAGGCTTTCATGACAATCAAACCAACAAAGGTTGTGATGGATTGCCACTAGTAACCATTTTTATGCCAGGTTGGTTTAGAAATGAAGACAATGAATGCAAGAAAGAATTGGTGGATTCAAGCATAACACAATCAGTGGAATCAAATCATTAAGCAACAATATTTAAATTCGCAAAGAAAAATCAAGTCTAAACTACACATAGTAGATCACAACGCATAGGTAGGCAAGGGAGGAACTTGAATTAGGCATTAAGCAAAAATACAAGAGTAGGCAAGATTGAACCTAAATGCACATCTAGTGGAAAATGCTAGGCGAGAACCATACTCAAACATTTCTACAAAACGCAAGGGAATCTAAATGCACATCTAGTGGAAGATGTAAGGAAGGAAATGGAGTCGTCTAAGCATTGATGATATTCTATATGAGAGTAGACAATGAAACTGTAAGCTCAAGCAAAAGAGTTGTCTCAATCATGATCATTAGCAAGCATAAGCAAGCAAATTATTTAGCAACCAAAGTATCAAAGAATGTTGAATCACTGTAACTCTAAATGTAATGAAATGCTTAGTATGCAAGAACAAATTGACGATCTATATTTTTGATGCTAAAACTTTGATGATGTTGCTAATATTCAAGGATATACCTTAGCTCCAAGCTAAATAAGCAAGAAATAATATGAATGAGTGCTAAACCATTTGAATTTACTCTTTAACCTTCAACCTTGAGCTTGATTCTAGAGATTTGGAGATGAATCTTTGAGAAGAATACAAGAATGATGAGGGGGATGTTGAAGTAAAACAAAGGGTGTAAATAGCACTATGGGCTTTTAAGAAAATAAAATAAAAAAAGGCCAAATGGGGTTGTATGTGAGTAAAACAGGGGTCTAAAATAACAAAAAGGGGGGGTATTGAAGAAAGAGGTGCGAACAGTAGCCCCATAATCATCTTTTGATGGGCTGGTCCGTAGGTTCTCTTGCGAAAAAATAAAAAATAAAAGGAAACGGGCCTAGGGGGTGCAAGACAGAAAATAAAGGGGTGTGAACAACAGTTTTGCTAAAAAGCGTAAGTGGGTTGTATTTGGAAAAGGGTGGGGTGGAAAGCTGAAATGTTTTCATTTTTGGTTGTTGGTCTGCTGGCCCACGAAACACACAAAAAAGGCCTACCGAGGGGGGTCCTCGCAGTAAAACAGGGGGTGTAAAAGGTAATCTGAAAGAGAAAAGAAAAAAAAAAAAAACCAATGGACTACCTAAGGCCCATGATAATTAACCTAAACTAAAATCATTTCATCATCACTTTCCAGCCGCAGCAATGCAATGCCAGAGGAGAGAAAAAAAATTTGAGAAAGGAGAGAGAGAGGAAGAGAAACGAAGAGAGAGAGAGGGGGAGGAGGATTTTGCAAAAATGAGAGAGGGACGGTGAGAGAGATACGACGATGGTGGTGTACGGTGGCGGCGTTTTTGGTGGACGGTAATGGAGGGAGTGGTGCTCACGGTGGTGATGGTGGAGAGAGAGAACCGAAGGGAGAGAGAGGAGAGGGGGGTGCGACGGTGGTGGCGATGGTTCGCGGTGGTGGATGGTGTGGTTCTCTCCACTTCTACATTTTTCCTCCCTCAATTTTTTCCCCTCCATGTTGTTATTCATCAAATCTCATGGTCCTGGAAGTATTGTTGTGTATGGTGTTGTTATTATTTTCTTTTGTTTCTCAATGTCTCTACGGTTCTTCCCCCCCTGTGTGTTGGTAAAATTATTCTCTCCTTTTTTGTTACAATCCCCCCCTTGCTGTTTCCTGTTTTCAGTTCCCCCTTTTTCTTTGTCTTTCTATTCACAATTTTTCTAATTCATCCCCTCCCCCCTTCAGTCTTGATGTTCGCCCATTTATAGAGGGAGTTGTTGTTTGTGAACTGCTGTATACAATTGTGAAAGGGAACCGTAATAAAACTTATGAACCAAAGGAACCGGCGCGTTTTGGCTGTCCCTGTGAGCAGAGGGGTGGTCCGTAGAGGAGAGCAGAGAAACTATTATGTACTGAGTGTTTTTTTGTGTAGAGAGGTGGGCTGTCTGCAGGGGATGATGGCGTGGAGCAGGACTGTTACTTGTAAAGATGGTATTTACTTTAGCTTAAAAATGGGAAAAGGTAAAAACAACTAAAAAGGAAATTGAATTTAATTCTGAAAATTAAAAAAAAAACAAAGATGGTATCCAATGTTGCTTTATTGTATTTAATTCAATTCTGATTTACAATTTAAATTGTAATGTATATTTGTAACTTTGATTTTTAATTCTATATAAAAACATATTTTAATTCTTTTTTTTATTTGCAATAAAAAGTAAATAAGTTTTACTAATTACAATAAAAAAAACACGCAAAACTGTTAACGAGCACCAAACGGCTCGTCCCAACGATAAAAATCTTAAAAAGCAGACAAGTAATATTTTTTATTTTTTGATAAACTTTGAATTAGCCGGACAAAATTGGGGTATGACAGCTGCCCCTCTTTATTTAAATTTTACCAAGAAATATGAATTGCGCGAGACATATTTCGAAGGTAAAATAGAAATAAAGAATTCAGAAATTATACCAATTTTGTCCATTTGGAGAAACCCGAATTTTCCTTTTCTTTTTTTTTTGGAAAGATAGACACTCTCGTGTCGATGCGAAAATAGTAAATGAACACTAACGTGTAGACAGAAAAGGTAAAATGGGCACTTGCGTGCAGACAGACAAGGTAAAATAGGCACTTGCGTGCAGACAGAAAAGTAAAATGGACACTTGCGTGCAGAAAGCGTTAAATTGCCCAGGCTGCCTAAAACCTGTAATCCTTAAACGAACTCTTGACGAATCCGAGTTTGCGCGTGGCTTTGAGGAGCACGTTCTTCCTGTTGGCCTTTTCGAGTGACCGGGGGGATCGTTATCAGCTCCGGAACTGATATACAGATCAATGCACGGCGTCCACTGTATCTTAGGCTGATACAACTATTCCGTTGAACCTCACATGGGGCTGCGGTCCATCGCGTTGCTCGTACACGATGTGAGACCTGGGCAGAAGAGAGCGATGATCTCTGTGCTCCAATCCGCAATGCGCGCTTGAGGGCTCTCTTTTCTTTTCCCTCTTTCTTTTCTATTTCTCTCTTTTCTTTTTTCTTTCTGAACTCCCAACTTGGGGGAACATTTTCTGGAATCTGGGGGCGAGGGCTAACACCGAAGTGCTCATCCTCTCTTTGTACCTGTAGCTGAAAATGGACAAATGCATGCAATGCAAATGCCATGATTGCTGTTTTCTTTTTTTCTTATGATGAATGATGAGTTTCTTATTTCCTTTGTCTATGTCGGATGAATGCATGATCTTCTACTGTTCTTATATGCTTGATGAATGCAATGATTTTCCTTTTCTTCTTTTGTCTGTACGCAATGCATGATTTTCTTTTTCTTTTTCTTTTACTTATGTCTGATGAATGCATGATTTTCTCCTGTTCTTATATGTCTTTTTCTCTTTCTCTAGCTTCTCTTCTTTCTTTTTCTTTCTTTTCTTTTCTTTTTGTTGCTCTCTTGGCTCTTCTCTTTTCTCTCCTTTGGCTTCTCTTTTTTGCTCTTTTAAGAATCATGGGTATGCGAATGCAAAGCTTTGGTGTTTGATGACATGGAATGCTCATGTATTTTAATGGAATGACATGCAAAGGAAAACTTTCTCTTCTTTGTTTTTTTTTTTTATGAAATGGGAATATTGCTATAAAATGATGAATAACATGAAATGATGAATGACATGGGATGTTCTAGCTTTCTTTTCTTCTATGAGATGCAAGTATTGGTGTGATGCAACTGTATTGCTTGGATGTTTCATGGGATGATGAATTTTTGGTTCTTTTTGTTTTATGGAATGCAAACATTACTATGATGTAGACGACACTGAATGTTTTTGTTTGTTTTCTTTTATGGCGTAGGGACCTTAGGATTCTTGAGTGATCAATTCAAGTGTCCTATCGTGGTGACTATTTCGAATGTACACTCGACTTAGTCTCCTATTTATTGAAAATGATTTTGTATGATGAGACTTGATTTGATGTCTGATGCAATGATGATGAATGCTTGGTTCGCTAGAACGAAAGCAGTAGATGAACACTTGGCATGCTGATGAGAAAGCAGTAAATGAACACTTGGCGTGCTGATGAGAAAGCAGTAAATGAACACTTGGCGTGCTGATGAGAAAACAGTAAATGAGGATGAACACTTAGCGTGCTTTTAATGAACCTCTTGGGACCCGAGGGCATTTGAACTCCGAACTGAAGGAGTGACTGGGAATGAGATTTTGAGACTGACAAGTCCAGGATGACTGACTTGAGAATTAGATTGAAGATTAACACTTGAAGTGCTGATTCTTAGAACTAGGTATGAGGATTAACATCTTGTGTTCATCCGCATTTTGCTTAGCAATGCCATGAACGGGACATGTAATGCAAACATATGCCATGATTGATGTCTTGAATATTATGGAATGCTTTTGTTCTTTTGTATTTGCTTCTTCTATGAAATTCAAACATTAATATGATGTGGTGCCCTGATGTTTGAATGCAAGTGTATGCGGTGATTGATGCTTTGATGAATGGAATGCTCCTGTTCTAACTTCTATTTGTTTCTTTTTTGCTTCTTCTATGAAATGCAAACATTAATATGATGCGATGCTCGGATGTTTGATGCAATGATTTTTGTTCTTTTTTTTTTATGGAAATGCTAACGTTAATATGATGCAAATGCACCGCTTTAATGTTTGAGGCTTGAATGACAAAGGAATGCTTATGAAATGATGAATGATATGGAATGCTGAATGACAGGGAATGTTTCTGTTCTTTTTGTTGTTTGTTTGGAGTTTGCGAGTGAGAGTCAACACTGGATGTGCTAATGAAAAAGCAATGAATGAGAAGACATGAAATGAGGATCGCTTGGGATCAAGGGGGTAGCTTTGAATTATGGACACAAAGGTCTGGTTTATGGGTCAACATATGCCTGTATTGATCTAATGGTCTGAAGGATTTTGATGATGCAATGGCGCGTGCAATGATTAGTATCTTGTGGAATGGTGAATGACATGGAATGCTTTTGTGTTGCTTTTGTGGTTTCTTTTCTTTGTTTTCTTTTTGCTTTCTTTGCTTTTTCTATGAAATATCTGATGCAAAATGTAATGCTCTAATGATGCATATGCTATAATGAATGGATTGAAATGCCTAGGTGCAAGAGATAAACATTTTGTGATGATGAGATGCGAGACTTTGAATGCAAGGAATTGAGATGACTATTGCCCATTCTGTTGAAAAATTGAATTTGATTCAAACTCCGGTGTTCTCAAGGTTTTTATTTACAAACAACCTCACTTGTTTTCTCTTTCTTTCCATGATGACTGAATTTTAGATATCACGTAAACAACTTGTGCTCTCTCTTTTTGAAGCATTGTCTAGTAAGCATGCATAGGAGTGCAAATGTGAATGAATGAGTCGGTTAACTTGGAATTGGTTTGGGGCATGGACATCTATGGCAAGTGAAGGAATGACAGACATGGTTATTGCCGAAGCTTATGAGGGACCAAGAGATACAAGATTGCCCCAATTCAGGTCTTTGACGAGTGAATAACTTGCCCCTGTCTAGTGGTGACAACAACTGGGGCGTAGAAGATGATGAATTGGGAATGCTTCGGCTTTTGAAAGGGAAGGTGGATCAAAAGAGATTTTGTCTCAACCCATAAAGTTTGATGTTGCCCCAGTCATAACAAAGACAAAGCTGCCCCAATTAGAATGACAAGGCATTGTTTAGGATAGTGGGTTGAGAGATTGCCCCGGTGAGGTTTTGTAGGAATGAATGAGGTGAAGGAATGGGAACGCACTTGCCCCACTTTCGAATGACATTTCAAATGGTTTCTTTGAGTGAGGTTGTGAAAGGCGACAGAGCTATGGTGATGGTTATGAACTGAGGGTAATATATGAATGGGGTGGGCAATGAACAAACCCCCCCAAAGTTGAGAGGTGAAGGGAATGCCCCCTAGTACACACTTTTGGTTTTCTTTAAGAACAACTCAAATGCAATGAAAGTTTTGACTTTTTAGTATGATGGGAGGCTCCACTTGGTGACCACTAGACCTTGTTTTAATGCAACACGAATGCATCTTGGAGTGCAAGTCCTTCTTCTTTTTTACCAACTTTCGTTTTTTGATTGTTTGTTTTTTCTTTTTGAGCAGCTTTCTTTTTTCTGCTTGTTTTTTTTTTTTGGGCAAACACGTCGCAAATAGATAAACTTATTTGTCCTAAAATTAAAACTTGAGAAAACGAAAGCAATTAGTCATTGATCGGAATGGACTTTTTAGGGTTGCGATGTGGAGAAGGGGGTGATTGAGCTTAATGAAGTGTTTGGAGCTTTTATGAAAGGAGAGACGGTTAAATTTAATGAATTGAGGGTTTTTTTTTGTTTTTTTTTGTTGGTAGGGGAAATGATTGAACTCATTGAATTTGAGGGCCTTTTTGAAGGGGAGCTCTTATGCTTCATGGCAGAATGTATTGACTCTTAATTTATACTCCCTTTGTCTTCCTTTCTTTGTTTTGGGATTCTCCTTTTTGAAACTTTGTTATTCCCCTCCTTTTGTGGATTTCCTTTCCTTTTGACTTGGGTGAGAATGATATACCATCTTTGATGTGGAATTAACCCTCGTCCGGAGTGATGGGGATATGTTGGGCTTTTCTTGGCTTAAGATGGGTAACAAAGGGTGTTTTTGTGATTTTGAATCTTTGACTTATGAGGGGTAGGAAATGGACCTTCTGGGATTTTAGGTTCTTGAGGGTATGGAGAGATGGCCAAATTTCATTTCAAATCCTGATTGCTTATTTCTGTAAGACTTAACTTTAGGACAATAATTTATCTATCTTCATGTGTTTGCTCTTTTATTTTTCCCCTTTTTGTGCCCTAATTTTTGCCTGGACCGCTCTTTGCGAGTTTCCAATCCACCGGGCGCTCTTTTTTTGCCTAGGCCGCCCCTTGCGGGTTTTCAACCTAGCGAGCTTATTTTATCTTTTTTATTTATCGTATATTTTTTAGAAAGACTTGCACTAAAGGAATATGATACTGACAAGGAAAATTAGTGATCACAGAATTGCCCCAGCAAGGAGGACTTAAAGTGTTAGTGAGCATGAACCAAAAAGTCAAGTATGCACTGATAGGAGAGAATATGCGCTTTATGGGTGGACGGGGTGGGGTTAGACTTGGATGGGGAATGATGATAAATGAAGGAAATTGACTGACTCAAACAAGAGAAACTGCACCTGGCATGCATGCTTACTAGAAGAATGCTTCACAGAGAGTTAACATTGGTTAAAACATGATATAAAAACTTTTTTGATGAACTGTTTCGGTCTTTTATCATGGAATGGATGAGATGTAATGTCCTTTTTTTTGAAGGAAATACAAATGAGCTATTGATGTGAAAAACTGAGTGCCTTGGAACACCTTGAGTTCGCAAATGAGTGAGGGTAAACTTTTCCAAAAAGGAAAGATTACTTTGCAAGAACATCTCGTCTCTCATCACGACATTTTTGTTGTATGCAATGCATGGATGAAAACATTGTGATGTATACATGATGAAAATGAAATGTATGAAAGCATATTCACTTGAAAAGTGTGATTATTCGAAAAGTTTTTCTTTTTGATGCTTTCTTTTTATGCAAGACGAAATATGAAATGCCATTGCATCTTTGGATGACGAATGATGCAAGAATGATGCTTCTTCTCAAAATGATTTTTTATAGAGGCAAGACAAGATATGAAATGTCGATGCCCCCTTTTTCTTTTGAATGATGAAAGATGCAGGAATGATGCTTTTTTTTAAATGATGATTTTTTTTTTAGAGGCAAGGCAAAGTATGAAATGCCAATGCCCATTTTTCTTTTGAATGATGAAAGATGTAGGAATGATGCCTTTTTCTAAAGGATATTTTTTTTTTTTTAGAGGCAAGGCAAAGTATGAAATGCCAATGCCCCTTTCTTTTTGAAAGATGCATGTATGGAGGAATGATGTATTTGAACCAAAGTGATGAGGTTAATGAAATGGTGCATGAATGCTACATTTGAATAAATTTGATGATGATTTTTATTCATGATTATGAATGAGATGCTTTCTTGTTTTCATTTTTTGTGCAATGGAATGCATGATGCTCACAATGATTTTTTTTTTTTAAAAAATGCGTGGGAAGACATGGTTTTATTGAATGGAAATGCATGCAAAATGAGAGGTTAATGTATTATTTTTTTCACGATGTGTGAAAAGGATAACAATAATGCATGAAACGCGCTCCTAATAAGACACGATTTTTGGATCTTTCGAGAAAATTAGGGGGAAAAGCCTTAGTGAATGGAAATGCACACGTGCGGAGAATGCACTCTTGACAAACCTAAATGAGATAGAGAAAAATGCATGTATGCACACATGATGAAAATGCAAGGAAAATGACCACTTGGAATTGTTCTAAAAGATTTTCGAGTGTTTTTTATGCAAGATGAAAAATAAAATTCCTAGGCATGCAAGAATGATATTTTCAAAATGGTTTTTATTCTTTAGAGGCAAGACGAGATATGAAATGTCGATGCCTCCCCCCCCTTTTTTTTGTAGAAATGATGTCGTGAGGCAACCAATTGTTGTTACTCTGAGTAACTTGCATGAAACATTGAGTGGATCCTGACTCAATACTTCACGCAATATACTGAAATGCTTCGACATTTGGTTAACTCAAACTTATTCTCTTATTTTAAAACAAACCTCACTTGATAGGGTCAAAGTGCCCCGATATCGTAGAGTAACATCTCAAATTTGTAGTGCACAAACAAATTTGAGATATTACCCTTCGTCATCCGAAGGCGCACTTTTACTCATTGAGCTTTTACATAAAGAGCTTTTCTATTTTTCTTTGTTTAGAGAAGATGCATGCATTAGAAACTTTTGATTTTTAGTTTTGGAACATGATTTTGAAAATTATTTGGAGATGCAAATGATTTATTGGAAAAAAGGTTTTAGAAAAATGTGCTTGACGGGGTATGACCCGCTCCTACGTATCCCCATTGTAATGAGGAATCAAAGCTTACGTAGTTCTACTGGGTCTTTTTTTTTTAAATAATGCTTATGCATGAATGCCATGTTTTGGATGAACTTGGCGAGGAGCTTTTTCCTCTTTTTTGATTATAAACGAAGTGTTTAAGCTATGAAGATGATAATTATTTTTCATTATTATGCAATGAAATGAAATGCAAGATGAATAATTTTTTCAAAACTGGAACTTTATTTAATGTAAATGACGCAATGACGTAATGATGCAATGATGCAATGATGCAGGATGCAAGATACTTCTTTTCTTTTTAAGGTTTTTGCATGAAGAGGGTATTCACAGGCGGAATTTAGAAGACTTTCACACTATATGCCACCTCATATAGGTGTTTAAGGGAAAATCATATTTTTTTTTATTTTTGAAAATCTTTGAGGGAAAAATTAACTGGACGAAATGCAACAATGCAGCACACAATTTGGGAAGCCCTTGTGACCTTAAAGGGGGTAGAACCTATGATCTAAGGCACTTTAGGGATAATCTTCTCATGTAGCTCTATTCACACCCTCACAAAGGCCATCAGAGCCACAGTCCCTCTCATGAAAATCCCCGTAAATGCAGCAAACTGCTAGATACGAAGCATCATAAAAGAGCACAACTCTGATTGAAACTTTCGCGAGTAGCCAAACGGACAAAGGTCCTGATGGGCTCCCACTACTCGAATCCACTCATCCTATGGTATCCTAATAGACCTGGGTTATGGTCTCTTTCTCTAATCATATAACCTCAAGGTACAAGTGTGTGTGTGCGAAGGGCATTTCCTTAAAAAATTACCCCACCTGCAAATGAAAATCCAGAACAGTCCAGACAATAGAAAGCAATAACATGTCGTCTACCCTAGGGTTCAATACCAATCAAATACAACTCATCTAGGGTGCCGACAACAATAGAAGCAACTATCTATTATATTAAACAAGTGCAAACATAGAAGAAGAATGCATATGGATGCAACATGCTTATGAAAAAGAGGAGGAATAGAGGCAAAGCGAGATGTTCAAATCAACCCCACAAACCAACACACTTAATTAATTAGGCTTGACCCACTTTTGAAAAAAATGTTTTTCTTTTTACTCCCCAGTGAAGTCGCCAGCTGTTGCGCCCGAAAAAGTCCCCAAGGGAGAACCTTCCTCGTTCACAACTTTTCCTAAGACAATGAAGCCGCCACCAATATTTATTAAGGAAAATATTAGGAAAACCTTTTTGGAAAGCGATTGGTCTTGCGAAACTAGAGAATAGGGTTCGGGGGTCGGTTACGCGCAGGGAAGATGTTAGCACCCCACACGTCCACTCTACTGAGAGGGAACCTTTAATTAAATGTGTGATTTTAGTGTGTTGACTTGAAAATACTTGATTTTGCCTCTCTACTTCTTATTGAAAAATTCTTAATGAAAATCTTTATTTATTATGAAAAAGGGGGAAAATGGTTTTTTTAGAAAAAAACGCTTGACGGGACATGGCCCGCTCCTACGTATCTCCCGGTGCGATGGAGAACTCAAAGCTACGTAGTTCTTCTTTGTCCTGAAAAGGTTTTTGTCTTTTATCTTTTTTAGTGAGTTTTTGAAATAGGACGAGCATTAGCGAATGATTAAACTAGCAGAGGCTATGATGAATCACCACTAAATACTCAAAAAGAGAGTTGTACCGTTAGTCAAACGAACAAAGGTTCTGATGGACTATCAATAACAACTCGTTTTTATTATCTTTTTTTGAAAGGGATTTTCGAAAGAGATTGATTTGCGTGATGATCAAACTAACAAAGGTTATGATGGATCATCATTCGTTATTCTTTTGGAAAAAGACATCGCCACCAATGGCTAGACGAACCAAGGTTCTGATTAGCCACTAGCGACGATGGGTTGAAAATGATTTTAGAAAGGAAAAGGTTTTTTGTTCTAAAAAAGATCTTGGCTTGCAAAAGTGATTCTTTTTTGTTATGAAAATAACTCTTTTCTTTTTATTATGCAAATGCTAAACTTTTTATGGTTGCGCTTGACGAGAATGTGACTCGCTCCTACGTATCCCAAATGGGAATCAAAGCGACGTAGTTCTAACGAGCCTTGAAAGTGAAAATCTCTTTGATGAGGTTTTAGAAAATGAAGAGCGTTCATAATGATCAAACTAACAAAGGTTATGATGGATCATCACTAGTAACTCTCTTTGAAAATGCCTTTTGTAAATGCAAGCTTTCATGGTGATCAAACTAACAAAGGTTATGATGGATCACCGCTAATAACTTGTTTTGATTCTTTGGTACTTAGAAAAATGCTTTTTGAAATTGGACGCGTTCATGATAATCAATCCAACAAAGGTTGTGATGGATTATCACTAGTAGCTTGCTTTATGCTTGCGAAAATTCTTTTGAAATTGAGGCTTTCATGACAATCAAACCAACAAAGGTTGTGATGGATTGCCACTAGTAACCATTTTTATGCCAGGTTGGTTTAGAAATGAAGACAATGAATGCAAGAAAGAATTGGTGGATTCAAGCATAACACAATCAGTGGAATCAAATCATTAAGCAACAATATTTAAATTCGCAAAGAAAAATCAAGTCTAAACTACACATAGTAGATCACAACGCATAGGTAGGCAAGGGAGGAACTTGAATTAGGCATTAAGCAAAAATACAAGAGTAGGCAAGATTGAACCTAAATGCACATCTAGTGGAAAATGCTAGGCGAGAACCATACTCAAACATTTCTACAAAACGCAAGGGAATCTAAATGCACATCTAGTGGAAGATGTAAGGAAGGAAATGGAGTCGTCTAAGCATTGATGATATTCTATATGAGAGTAGACAATGAAACTGTAAGCTCAAGCAAAAGAGTTGTCTCAATCATGATCATTAGCAAGCATAAGCAAGCAAATTATTTAGCAACCAAAGTATCAAAGAATGTTGAATCACTGTAACTCTAAATGTAATGAAATGCTTAGTATGCAAGAACAAATTGACGATCTATATTTTTGATGCTAAAACTTTGATGATGTTGCTAATATTCAAGGATATACCTTAGCTCCAAGCTAAATAAGCAAGAAATAATATGAATGAGTGCTAAACCATTTGAATTTACTCTTTAACCTTCAACCTTGAGCTTGATTCTAGAGATTTGGAGATGAATCTTTGAGAAGAATACAAGAATGATGAGGGGGATGTTGAAGTAAAACAAAGGGTGTAAATAGCACTATGGGCTTTTAAGAAAATAAAATAAAAAAAGGCCAAATGGGGTTGTATGTGAGTAAAACAGGGGTCTAAAATAACAAAAAGGGGGGGTATTGAAGAAAGAGGTGCGAACAGTAGCCCCATAATCATCTTTTGATGGGCTGGTCCGTAGGTTCTCTTGCGAAAAAATAAAAAATAAAAGGAAACGGGCCTAGGGGGTGCAAGACAGAAAATAAAGGGGTGTGAACAACAGTTTTGCTAAAAAGCGTAAGTGGGTTGTATTTGGAAAAGGGTGGGGTGGAAAGCTGAAATGTTTTCATTTTTGGTTGTTGGTCTGCTGGCCCACGAAACACACAAAAAAGGCCTACCGAGGGGGGTCCTCGCAGTAAAACAGGGGGTGTAAAAGGTAATCTGAAAGAGAAAAGAAAAAAAAAAAAACCAATGGACTACCTAAGGCCCATGATAATTAACCTAAACTAAAATCATTTCATCATCACTTTCAAGCCGCAGCAATGCAATGCCAGAGGAGAGAAAAAAAATTTGAGAAAGGAGAGAGAGAGGAAGAGAAACGAAGAGAGAGAGAGGGGGAGGAGGATTTTGCAAAAATGAGAGAGGGACGGTGAGAGAGATACGACGATGGTGGTGTACGGTGGCGGCGTTTTTGGTGGACGGTAATGGAGGGAGTGGTGCTCACGGTGGTGATGGTGGAGAGAGAGAACCGAAGGGAGAGAGAGGAGAGGGGGGTGCGACGGTGGTGGCGATGGTTCGCGGTGGTGGATGGTGTGGTTCTCTCCACTTCTACATTTTTCCTCCCTCAATTTTTTCCCCTCCATGTTGTTATTCATCAAATCTCATGGTCCTGGAAGTATTGTTGTGTATGGTGTTGTTATTATTTTCTTTTGTTTCTCAATGTCTCTACGGTTCTTCCCCCCCCTGTGTGTTGGTAAAATTATTCTCTCCTTTTTTGTTACAATCCCCCCCTTGCTGTTTCCTGTTTTCAGTTCCCCCTTTTTCTTTGTCTTTCTATTCACAATTTTTCTAATTCATCCCCTCCCCCCTTCAGTCTTGATGTTCGCCCATTTATAGAGGGAGTTGTTGTTTGTGAACTGCTGTATACAATTGTGAAAGGGAACCGTAATAAAACTTATGAACCAAAGGAACCGGCGCGTTTTGGCTGTCCCTGTGAGCAGAGGGGTGGTCCGTAGAGGAGAGCAGAGAAACTATTATGTACTGAGTGTTTTTTTGTGTAGAGAGGTGGGCTGTCTGCAGGGGATGATGGCGTGGAGCAGGACTGTTACTTGTAAAGATGGTATTTACTTTAGCTTAAAAATGGGAAAAGGTAAAAACAACTAAAAAGGAAATTGAATTTAATTCTGAAAATTAAAAAAAAAACAAAGATGGTATCCAATGTTGCTTTATTGTATTTAACTCAATTCTGATTTACAATTTAAATTGTAATGTATATTTGTAACTTTGATTTTTAATTCTATATAAAAACATATTTTAATTCTTTTTTTTATTTGCAATAAAAAGTAAATAAGTTTTACTAATTACAATAAAAAAAACACGCAAAACTGTTAACGAGCACCAAACGGCTCGTCCCAACGATAAAAATCTTAAAAAGCAGACAAGTAATATTTTTTATTTTTTGATAAACTTTGAATTAGCCGGACAAAATTGGGGTATGACACATAGAAGTCACCAAAAATAGAGGAACTGAATCCACAAAAATCAGTCACTTTTATTGATTTTTCCAAAAACGCTTACTTCAAAATTGTAGTAGTTTATTATTGAGCCATTATATTAAGAACCGATCACCGCAAATTATATTGGATCACACTCTTTGGAAAGAACGTATCTACTTCTCAGTAATAATTTCTATTTCTCTTGAAAATTATACCACTTTAGTTTTTTTTTTATTTTTTATTTTGTTGTCAATTGCTTCAAGATTTACAAAACTTTAAAGTTAGTTCTAGTAAGAGACAAGCAAGTCATGTTACTTATAAGTTAACGAGAGTATCAAAGAGTTATGCTTATCATCAAGTACATGATTTTATTTCAACTTGTATTACTGAAATTTCGTTAAATGAAATATCTTAAGTTTATTTCTTTCAAAAAAATAAGTAAATTGTCAACGGTTTAACCTAACCAATAAGATGGGACTACAATAAGAGAGAAAAGCAAATAATAAATTTTCAAACTCAATTGGAAAAGCTTAAGGATGACCTTATTTTCCTTTGAACTTTATTTTATTTTATTAATTTAAAATTCTGCAGTCTTCACTTAAAAGTGGACCCATAGTACGCATGGCAGAGCCGTCGAAGCCAAATATATTTTCGTGTGTCATTTTCCATTGAGTTTCACTTTCATGGCAGCCTTATTTTAATTAATTAACACCAAAGCTGACCATTGAATATTATTCCACATGAATGCATTCGTGACTGACTAACAGTCCATGCACTCATGCGGAGGATGACAAATGGAATGGAAGATAGTAACTTAATTACCAACCTCCAATAATATAGTTTTATATACTACTTTGACTACTTATTTATTTTTGAATTATTATTCCGATTTCATGACCTTTGGTCAGTTAAGCATGTGCTTCATCTACCACTATATCTGCAAGGATATATATCATAGTATATATACCTATCTTTGGGACCAGTTTGTATATCACACACCCTTTGATTTCTTTTAATAACTTCCTTCTTTTGCGGCTTAGTTACATAGGTGTAAACTTATCCACCATTCCAAACTCCTATTCCTATTCCTATTCCTTTATCCATTCACCTTATATTTTTCATTTCAACTTTAGATCCTTTGTAGAAGAATATGGCAACAGTTGCTGAGATCCGCAAGGCACAGAGGGCAGAAGGCCCTGCTACTGTCTTGGCAATTGGCACCGCAACTCCTTCCAACTGTGTGTTGCAGAGTGAATATCCTGACTTCTATTTCCGCATTACAAACAGTGAACATAAGACTGAGCTCAAAGAAAAATTCAGGCGCATGTGTAAGATATATATCTATCTCATCATATTCCCTTGCATGCATATTTATTGTGTGTTCTTATAATTGTATATGGTTTAGTTTCCATCCTTTACATGTACAAATCACTTAGACTAAACTATATATAAATTTTTCAGGTGATAAGTCAATGATAAAGAAGCGA
The DNA here is from genome assembly GCA_039519185.1 of Astragalus membranaceus. Classification (NCBI taxonomy): domain Eukaryota; kingdom Viridiplantae; phylum Streptophyta; class Magnoliopsida; order Fabales; family Fabaceae; genus Astragalus; species Astragalus membranaceus. Next base: position 55,328,416 of record CM076848.1, on the reverse strand, counting down.
TACATGCACTTGACAGAAGATATCCTGAAGGAGAATCCCAATATCTGTGAGTACATGGCACCTTCATTGGATGCAAGACAAGACATGGTGGTTGTCGAAGTACCAAAGCTAGGAAAAGAGGCAGCCACTAAGGCCATTAAGGAATGGGGTCAGCCCAAGTCCAAAATCACTCACCTCATCTTTTGCACCACAAGTGGCGTGGACATGCCTGGTGCTGACTACCAACTCACAAAGTTGTTAGGCCTTCGTCCATATGTGAAGCGTTACATGATGTATCAACAAGGTTGTTTCGCTGGTGGGACGGTGCTTCGTTTGGCTAAAGACTTGGCTGAAAATAACAAAGGTGCTCGTGTTTTGGTGGTGTGTTCAGAGATCACTGCAGTCACTTTCCGTGGTCCCACTGACACTCATCTTGATAGTCTAGTGGGACAAGCATTGTTTGGAGATGGTGCGGCAGCTGTCATTGTTGGTTCAGACCCATTACCACAAGTTGAGAAACCATTGTTTGAACTGGTATGGACTGCACAAACCATTCTTCAAGATAGTGAAGGAGCCATTGACGGTCACCTACGTGAAGTTGGGTTGACATTTCATCTCCTCAAAGATGTTCCCGGACTCATCTCAAAGAACATTGAGAAAGCTCTTGTTGAAGCCTTTCAACCCTTGGGCATATCAGATTACAACTCCATCTTCTGGATTGCACACCCTGGTGGACCCGCAATTCTAGACCAAGTTGAAGCCAAACTTGGTTTAAAATCAGAAAAAATGCAAGCCACTCGTCATGTGCTAAGCGAATACGGTAACATGTCAAGTGCGTGTGTGTTGTTCATCATGGATGAGATGAGGAGGAAGTCAAAAGAAAACAAGCTTGCCACAACAGGCGAGGGACTTGAATGGGGTGTGTTGTTCGGTTTCGGGCCAGGACTGACTGTTGAGACTGTAGTTCTCCACAGTGTTGCCACTTAATAGTCTAAATATGCTACAAGGATATGTTCACATGTTATTTAACTCTCACTGTTTGAATAAAGTTCGATTTTGTATTCCAATATGTAATTGCATTGCTTAATGTACCATTCCATATCAATTTGTAAAAGGATATTCATCCATTTGCAAACATAATTATTTATTAATAGCAAGGTAGAAGACACATTTTACATTTAAACTCTCCTACTTTTTTAGTTTAATTAGGATACGAATTTGAAGGGATTGTCTAACAAGAAAAAAAAAGACGCACTTTCAAAAAAATTAGACTCATACGAACATGTGACTAAAACTTTTTTTTGACGATAAGATATGTCCAAAACTTGAGTGGCGCCATATATATTTCTAAAATTGAATTGGTGAAGATGGAAAAAAATTGTTAAGCTTTTCAATCAGTGGCACATTTTATAATTTGAAACAATATAAACTTCGGGTTTAGTATGATCTATTGGATTATTGATGTAAAATTTTCAATTCTATCCCATCTGGTTTACTGATGCTGACCATTCAAATGTCCCGCATATCTGTTTAGTACGTCAGTTTCCTATCTAAAATTACAGCAAATCATCTTTACAAGAGATTTATAATATTTGCTTCACCAAATAGAAAGAAAAAAAAATGAATGTGAGCACGTGATTCAGAATTTCGATCATACAAATTCTAAAGGTATCTACATATACAATGAGCATCACAGATATAAGCCTATCCTTAACCAGAACCATCACCGGCTCTGGGATCAAGCTGCAACTGTTCTACAAGTACTTTTTCGACAGCATCAACGAAGCTCGATATATTTTGCCGGATATGAGTATCTAAAGAGTTAGCCATTTTCTGGAAAATCAATCCGCCAAAAAAGAAAAAAGTCAGCATGGAAATCTTCCAATCTTTGCATGATCAAAATAACACTTCAATGCAGATAAAGAAATGGCATAAGGAGAATATATCAGTGCCGAAATTTGTATTCATGTTATATCAGTGATTAAGTGCATCATTGGAGAAAGATAGGACACCAAACAACGACTGTCAAAGATCTATTGTGTGCAAGATGAAAAACCATCCATTGGAATTGGCCGCTATTGGAAGTCAATAGCAAAACAGTTTTCTGTAGTAGCTTTAGCGCCCGCTATCGCAGCCAAGGTCGCGGCTATTCATGGTCGTGGTGGCCACAAAATGCTCCACAAAAAATCTTGTTCGGTTTCTTGATTTTTCCAGTATTTCTGTGTTTTGCTTTTTGTTATGTACGACTATTTCATGTATTTTGACACTGATAAAATTTGACACTGATTTCGACATGAAATACGTAGAGGTCCTAAGTACAGATAAGAATTTGACACTGATTAAAGATTCAAGTACCATCTTGTAAACTGCTAGGAACAAACTGAATCCAGTCCGTTGCTGTCTTGTCAACCAGATTCTAGTTGTTATCAAAGGATATGAAAATACATGTATAAATCCAGATTTTTGGTGGGTTCAACAAGCAATTTAAGTAGAAAAACTGAGGAGAAAACTTTTGACACTTCATTAAGAATGCTTTTACAAATCCATACATCACAAGGAAGAGTGATATTTGAAATTTTCGTATCTAAATATCTAATAAAGAGTGAAATTCTCAAACCTCAACTTCGCGATGAAAACTTGGAGAACTCCTCTTCAAAAAATCCGACCCCTTGATAGAAATAATCTTCAACGGAGAGCCAGATATTGGCCAACCATGAGACAACTTTATGTATGCATCAATTCCTCTAGCCATACGAGCTACAATAGTCTCATCTTTGTCCAAGTATTCAAGAGAAAATCTACATGACATAAAATAGTGAAGAGAATATTAAATCCAAAATCAATAACATCAAACCAGAGAACTATATTAGAGTCTCACCTTGATTTATTAGCATTCTTTACCACAAGATGCCTAAGTGTGGTTAGTATAATTCTTTCTTGCAGTTTTTGTATTAACCACTGCAGTGAGGACTTACTGCATAGTAAATGACAGTGAAAAAGCATGCGTTATAGCCATAAGGAATTTGGGGGGAGGGGAGCGACTGAATAAATCTAAATAGAAAAAAAAAAAAAGAAAAAAATGGCAGACCTCACAGACTTTGCAGTATCAACAATGTCATTCACGTAAATATCACTGGGAAAAACCTAAATAACAAAACCCAAAAAGTTAATTAATCATCAAGAGATAACAAGGATAGTAAAAATGCTAAGTTAAACTGAGGAGTATTCTATTTTTTTTTGATGAATTTATATGTTGTTCTCAAATCATAAGCAAACAGCATTATATCAACAGCACCCAACAATCACCTCCTAAAGGAAGAGAGGAAGAAAGGAAAAAGTAAATAAGTTGCTGTGTTATGCCGGGCTCATGTGTGAAGGAATAGACCTAATCCTAAAATTACCCTCTCTCAAATAGGGATTGCAGAAATGTCTGGAGCGCTGAAATTGGGAGAGGAAGAGAAGGAATACCTTCTATCATACTAGGATCTTTACAAATCCTTACATATTGGGATGGTATTGCTTCATACAATATAATGAGAAAAATAACTCCATGACTGTTAAAATTTATATAAAAAAAGTAGTTATCGTCTCAACTTCTAACAAGATACTAATGATTACTATAAAGCCAATGGAATATTAGAATGAAGTTCATATCAAACTTAAACCATGAATGAGTGTTTGTTTATTGATTGAGGAAAGACAGGCTCAATCAATAAACTTAAATCATTCACGGTTTAAGTTTGATGTGAACTTCATTTTAATATTCCATTGGCTTGGCTTTATAGTTATCAATTATCATTAGTATCTTGTTAAAAGTTGAGATGATATCTACTTTTTTAGTAGAGATGTCTGCTTCAAAGCACACAAACACTACTTCCAAATACCACAAGAAACAGCTTCACGGAAGAAACTATTTGATGACATAAAAACATGTCATAGTGCATAGGGGTTTATCTAAATCATGACATTTACGCTGTCACTGTTACCCAACTGAGTTGTTGGTTCATATCAGGAACTTTTCACATATGTGCTGAACCGAGTTGTTAAATCTATCAAACCATGATCATAACAAACAAGTCAAAGAATGAAACAGTGATCTATTTTGATACCTGAACATTCTTTAACTTCATGGTCCCCTCAAAAACTTCAATTAATAACTCGTGATTCAACACAGACTCATCAATGGTATCTTCAATTCTCTCTAGGTATGAAATGCCCTCCACAGTTGGCATATATGTCTGCAAAGATAACCTAATGCAATTATCATCAAATGAAAGCACTTTTAGACCTGCCAATGCATCCTCAATCTGCCCTACAGCATCAAACCTGAACAAGGGAACAAGCTGAGTAAGCCATGGTACATAATAATATTTGAAAATTTGAGCGAGATTAGCTGAGCTTACCATTTGACCTCACATTGAAGATGCTCCAAGGACTTCAGAATTGACTTCATTTCATCAACCTTAATATCAAGTTCTAATTGCTGCAACATACAAAGTAAAATTTACCACAAAAGTATACTACTTACATAAAAGTTACATTAAAGAACCACCAATATGATTTTTGTAAAAGAAGCAGAAAAAGTATCACTGAATAATTTACTCCCCATGTGTTTGAAACTAATTAAGGGTGTGTTTGTTTGAGGTGAAAGAGGAAAGAGAGAGTAAGGGAAGAGAGAATAAGGGAAGTGAGAGTGATCTTCTCATGTTTGGTTGAGGGGAGAAATGGGAAAGAGAGAGTGAGGGATGATTGTTTTGGTGTTTTTTGCAATCTCTCCAATTGTGGAAGAAAGTGGAGAGAAAGGGCTCAATAATTATGCTTTTATCATTTTACCCTCACTTTATCACCCCAATTTCCTAATTCTTTTTCTTATTTAATTAAATTAAATAAATAAAATAAATATTTAACTAATTAAATTAAATGAATAAAATAATTATTTGACTAATTAAAATAAATATTTAGCTAATTTAATTAAATAATTAAAATAATTATTAAGTTAATTAAATTAAAAAATTAAATCAAACACATAGGGGTGTTCTTGTCCTTTCAAAATTAGTATTCTTTCTCACTTCTCTCTTTCGCTCCAACCTAACCAAGAGACACAACTCTCTCTTCCCTATTTCTCTCCTCTTCCTTTTAAACCAAACAACCCTCCTAATCTACTCTATTTCTCACCTCTTTCTCTCTTCCCTCACTCTCTCTTCCCTCATTCTCTCTTCCCTCTTTCTCTCTTAATCCAAACACACCCTAAATGCCCATGAAAACAACAATGAATGGAAAGTAATGGGGAATAGTCTTCAACACCTCTAAATTTTTGCCTATATTCACAATGGTCGAATTGGAACAATCATCTGCCAGCAATGGGGAATCAATGCCTTCATTAGCACCAGTTGTCTCCTGCTCCAATAATTATTAAAAAACAACCGTCAAAAGTCAAAACATGACTACTAGCCAAAGGGATGGTTAAATGAAATCAAAATACTTAACAAAACCATCAAAATGAGAAAAAGTATAGAATGCAATCAGTTAGTTCTTAGAAGAAAATCAAGTAGCAACAGGTACCAACCTTTGATGTAATACAATCCAAAGAACATTCCAATTCTTCAAGTTTAGCCTCCAAAAGAATAGAATCTAGAGAATAAATAATAATAAATAATTTTATGGAATAATGATACATGCTGTCTGTGTGGTACTAATACTAAACATAGACAAGTTAATAAAAGATGTGAGTGAGACTAACCATCCTTGTAAGTTTTGGAGAGAAGCTCAATCTCGTTTGCTACATGAATGGTTTCAACCTCTGCCTTGTTAAATTCCTCTTGCAAATGCTCTACATAAGCATCTGAAGCAATGCAAGTTAAAATAAAATTCATATTCCTATAACATAAATTGCAGAAGGAAAGGGAAAAAATGAAGAGTTGAGTTGAGTTACCGAAATCATGAACCCCTAAAGAGGCAAAATCAGAGAACTCGGATACAATTTGTTGCACTCTGCCCTGTAAGAATGAAATTTGACAGTTAGACAAAACATTGATTGGGTTAGGGTGAGAGTAAAAGTGGGAAGAGAAATAATTAACAAACAATACGCAGCTTGAACATGAAGAGCACATTCGCGGAGTAAATCCTGGCCATCGGAAGGGTTTGATTCGTCGTCGTCGTCACGGATAATTTTCTGAATCTCTGAGATTCGGCTGGAATATGCAACAACGGAACAGCGTCAGAGCGACGGAGATAGAATCAGAATAAGAAGAAAGAAAGAAAGAAAGTACCTGCGGAGCTCGCTTGCTTCTTCTGCCATATGAATGAATGAACAGTGACAAAATGGTACCAAATTTCAAATATTACGATTCCATGTGAAATAGGAGTTATTATAACTCATTCGTGAGATACCAAATTGATTGGCACTCCTTCCAATTTCCAATTAGTTTGCCAACTGAGCTACCTACTTGGGCATGTTAATGTGGTCTATCATACACTATTAACGTGAGCAGTTGATTTTATATTTTAAAAAGAAATGAAAGGTTTAGATGATTTAAGGTTACTAAGAGCATTCACTCATAACTTATTTATAATTTTTTAATAGTAGTATTTATACTTACTAAGAATTCAATTTCTCCAACTCAGCACCCGAACAAAATTTACAGAATGGATCTCATCGATAACACTTAAAACAACCTAAATGCATATTTTATTTTATTTTTCACAAGAAGTATTGTTGGGGTACTAATAAGTTAAATTTTTGAGAAGTTAAGAAATCCTCATTGGGGATGCTCTAACAGTTAAATTTGCTAACAAGTCCTTCCCTAATCACTTCACTCTCCTATGTGTGACAACATTGATGCCGATCTTGTCGCTAATTATTGAGTAAACGCCAAATTTCGTCTTTGACAAATACTTCGATGTTCAATTTGATCTCGAGAATAATAATTAATATCAAAATAAATTTGTTACATTTACTAATAAGGGGTCGTTAGTCCCTCTATTAGATTCCATTAAAACTCAGTCGTTTGTTAGGGGTCGCCTAAATGACCATATAAGTGAATCAAATTTTAAGGTCTCAACTAAGTCCATTACATTTCTTCGTCAAAAAAAAAAGTCCATTACATTTCTAATTTTGGGTCAATTTGGTATCTCAAGAATGAGTTATAATAACTCCATATTTTTTTCCCATTTGAACTTAGACCCCTATTTTTGAACCTCCAATCTAATTCTACTAGAGCAAACTAGCCCCACCAACTTCAATTTTGTGGCCTTTTGCACAAATTTTATGATGACCCATGTTGGGGGGTTCCATTTCTACGACTTCTCAGCACCTTCTCGATGTTCAAGCTACTTGGAGCGAGCCACCTAGTGTAAATCGTAAAAAAGAGTGGCCGCAGTTGTTGTTGAGGTAACACAAGGGCTGTGTGCAGCGCAAACACACTGATTAACATGAATAGACAACAATTGTTTATAATTTGCAGGTGAGGTAGGCGGTATCACTGCTCATACTTTTTCTGGTTGATGAATTTTATGAGACTCGAAATCAAATTGAGATTCAACAAGTAAAGATTACCCAACTAGGAAGAGACATGGAAGTCATAAAATATCATATGGCTCCATGTTTTTTATTTAACCTTTCTATCTTTTTCCATGGCAACTAATCTTCTTACAATAACCTATCAAAGATTCTCTAATTCTCCATTCTCTCTTTGATACATACATAAAAATCAAAAGATGTGAGCATAAATAAACACTCTTCCAAATATAACAATATATAGCTAGCTCCTCACTATTACATGAGAAGAAGGAACGAAACAAGAGAATATATATGATGACTTTCTCTTCAACTAACATAGACATAGGAAGGGGAAAAAAAAGTTATGCATCTATATATGTTGTGTTTTTGACAACTAGTCTATAACATCCAACCATTTCGTGTCTGTCGTGAGAGTTGTTGCTGCACCACGAAAATAGATGCATGGCTCTTAAGATCTGGTGAAGAAAGAAAATCACCAACCACACCCAATTCAGGGAATTCACTCCACGCCGTTAGTCCATCCGTTTGAGGTGAATCCATCCCATGTCTTCTCCCAACTAGAAAGAAATCATGTTCCTTCACTATCTCACCTAAAAACGAAGCTGTCTCTGATCCATCATTTGTTAATATCTCTTCATACTTCACATTCTCTGCATTCTTCACCTCTCTCAACACCTCATTTCCTCCTTCCATTTCCATTAAATCCTCCAATTCTGCTTTGTATTCCTTAGCCACAAGGTGATAAACAACGAGACGTGTCTTTGGGTTCTTTATTGCTCTTTTTGCTATGCATAATACCTCTTCATCATCTCCTCCACCTAAATAAATGATTGCTAATCGAGTACATGAAGTAGAAGAATGATGTGGTGGTGGTGTTCCTTTGGAAGCACGTGTGACAAGTATACCAACTGAACATGGAGCTATTTCTAGAACTCTAAGATTCAATGTTCTTATTTTCTTGTCATCAGATTCCACTCCACCATCACTTGACCATCTTTGATGAAATGGAAGAATTATCATTGATGCATCTTTGTCCAATGCAAGGTTGCAAACATCTTCATACATAAGTTCTGCTGGAGATATTGCTGTGTAAGTGTTAACTGATGCAGCATTTTCATTCTCGTGCTCGTAGATATCGAAGGCGATAATTATATCATCTGAGTATGACTTGCGGAAACTACTCGATAATGATTCTTGTCTTTGAAGACAGTGATGAATGAATACAGGCAATGCTCTTCCAACAAGCTCGATTAGATGTATGACTTCGACCGTGATGGGGTCCTCTGTTGTTGGACAACAGAGGTCTAGGAATTCTGTTACTGGTGAAATATGGTTTTGTTTGTGAATGGTTGCTAGTATCCTCAGCTCGGTGTTGGGTTTTAAGCTCATGATGTTCCTCTTTTGGTAGCCAGCGTATTTTTTTGAAGGGTCATACAATAACTTCACACACCATTGCACAATGCTTGCTATGATCATTATGCTTATCACCATCACTCCATATGTTTGTCCATCAAGAATCTGCATGCATGCATATATAGTATTTGAATTAGATAGCTAATTATATATATAGACATTGGTTTTAACAAAATGGTTAGAATGACTGCGATCTGGGATGTGACATCATGGTTTTTGATATCATCGCGCCAACAATTGTGGCTACACCAGTCATATTTGATTGTGATTCTCTACAATATCAATGATGACAGGGATTGTGATGCAGCTACAACTTTTACTGCGGCTGTAATATCAATGATGACAAGCCTTGATAAAGAGTCTTGCTAACTAATGGTCTTGAGACTATGGTTTTGTAATTAGGAGATTAATATAATATTAGGAGATAAAGAATATTTAGTACCTTATTGTCATATAAGCCATTGTAGATGCCGATTTCCACTACGCCTTTTGTGTTCAAAATGAGGGAGAGAGAAAAAGCATCACTGAGGGGCAAATTGCAGTATAGTGAAGTTATCAAGCAAGCTGCTATTTTTACCAAGTGAGTACCGAGGACAACTAAAAATGTAATCAAAACTGATGATGATGAAAAATCCATGGAAAAATCTGCCTTCAACACAGAGGTAGTCACAAATATAGGTAAAAAGAAAGATGTAGCAAATAACTGAAGCTTCTTAACCAATGCAGATCCTAAGGGAGGTCCTTCTGGCACAGACAACCCCAAAATGAAAGCTCCTAGAATAAACTCTTGATTTATCTTAACTGAAATAACACCAAAAACAAAAACCATTGAAATGATAACATAAATGTAATTATCTCTCACAGGTCTTCCTTCTGGAGTATGTTTGATGATCCAAAACATTGCTGGTCTACATATTAATGGAATAAGTATAGCAAATGATAACACTGAGAACAAGTTTCGCGTAACGACTTTCACATCAGGATTGCTCACTAATGTAACACCAATGGTTGTCATGATTTTGCTCAATGTGTCAGTTACCAAAGCTGAAGACAATGCCAATCTCCCTAATTCAGAGTTTTGGATTTTAAGTTCATCAAGGAGGGAAGCAATAACTGCAAATGAACTTATTATGTGTGATCCCAATGCTACATTAATATCATTGCCATATGATTCTCCAATGGCATCTAATTTATCAGAGAATAAGATTCTTGGTGTAAAACCAGCAAATAATGGTACTACCAATCCAATTATGGAAATGGCCCATGCCTTGTTTCCTGTCCTTGTTATCATGCTGAAATCCATTTGAACACCATATATAAAAATGAAGAGTACAAAACCAATTGATGATATAGTTGAAATGACATCATGAGTACCAAAAGGAAACAGTATCCCCATGTATGTGTGAAGTGACTCTATCTCAAATGAAATACCTAGAATTAAGCCAGCCTGCAAATAGAATAAGTGTGTGTTTAATTTTAGCATAAGCTTAATTCTGTTAACCAAGCAAGAGAAAGAATAATGAACATTGGTTTGCTTAGTTGTAATTCCTCCTTAACTGTTTTTAGTTAGTTTGACTTTAACCTATGTGGTTCTTTTACATCACATGAAAAATGCTATTTTTTATGTTCTTTTCAACAACAACAAAAATCATGATTGTCAAAAGATATGTAGATGGATTATGCAGTTACTTACCTCCAAACAACTTTTATATGAACTACATTCATGTGTGTTATTATGTATTCACTCTTTTATATGACTTTTTTTAAAGATCAAATGTTAGTGTGATAGTATTTATTATGTTAGTACGTTGGGGAGGATAACCAAAACCATTGACCCAGTGGCTTGAGGTTTAAGCGGGGGAGACCTGAAGATTGCAGGTTCGAATCCCCCCCCCCCCAAACCTCCCTTCTTTACTTTAATAGATAGGTTGAGACGCCACACTGCTAGAGCTTGTTTTGCTCTTCTTCGCTAGAAGGAAGCCTAAAGAGCGATTGCCCTTGACTTATTATATTAGGAGATGGGAACCCCGAAGGAAATCTCGAACATTATAAAATGAAGTCTTAATTTTTCTACTTTAAATTAATCCCCAACCCCTAAACCTCCGTGCTGAACAACAACTTCTTCAGTAGAAGTAAAAATAGCGGTTTAGTAGGCACCGAAGACTGAAGCACCGTTGACCCCTGGAACACGGGGGGTCAACCTGGTGCTCCCAGGTTCGATTCCCGCAGTGACAAACTCAGTGTTGGCCAAAGCGAAAGTTGCTTCTAAGCACGAACGGAGATTAATCTTTCGTTGAAAGCGTTGGGACACTCCGTAAGTAGTCAGGAATGATCCAAACTAAAAAAGGTTGGGGAGGATTGAAACCTTACACCTTATACCTCCGACTCTTTACCTCCCACGTCGCAACCATATGAATTCCTCTTTTATATGAACTATATTGCAATTCTTAATATTAGCGAAAAAGGTAGACAAATGTGACGTAACTGCGATATCAAAAATCATGAAGAATGATTAAAACCTTTAAAAACATTTAAATGAGGGTACTTACCACCATTTGTGGAATGAATGAAGGGAGTCCCAAGGGTTTGAGGAGGAAAGAACATATTTGTGTGAGGACAAAAATAATGAACACTTGTAACTCAAACATGGGGAAGAAAGATTTCATTGGAGTCCTGCCATTCTCTTGGACAGCCCATATTCCATCTGAAAAAGTCTTTGGTGGAGCTTCATAACAAACTTTGTAGATGGTTTCATTGAATTTTGTAACGGATGCGTACAAAGTTTCATTTGAACTTGTGTTCATTTTGGCAGCACAATGTGAAGTTCCCAACACAGAGCTGAAACAAAACAAAACAAAAATCAATGGAGAGAAAAAGCTATGGCACTAGAGTCATTGTTTTTGAAAGAGGTATAAGATTTTCATGATTTTTTGCTTCGGTGTACTGACAAGGTAATAACTAAAAGATTAAATTTTTCAGTTTGACCGTTAAGGAGAAAATATTAGCTTGCAATTCCATTGACAACAGAACAACACGCTTATTAGAAATTAGTTGAGTTGAGACCATACAATTCTATATTTAGAGGTCTCAATTTAACCATATGTTATAATTAGACAATTAGAGGGTAAAAAGGGATGAATAATGAATCTCCTTTGACCATTATTTTTAACCTGATTTCTGATTAACCTATGACCTAAGTATAGCACCCAAAATGTCATCAAGGTAAAGTAGAATGATGAATTACCAGCAGTGTATTTCTTCTCTATAATATGCAAGTGATGGATTGTTGAACTCCTCTTTGCTTTCTATTACTTACTGTCCATCAATCTTCCTTTTCAGCATCAAACATGGCCTCATCAACCTAGCTAGTCATACAATGATACAAGGAACTGAAAATTAAGAAGATTTAGCACTTTAGCAGCATATAATCAGAGAAGGAATATATTTGGCATTTTGATATTTTAAGAGTGAAGCATAAAAAATACAGAACGGTAATGAACACATGCTAAATCTAAATTAAGCCTTAACCTTTTTTTAATAAACCTCCAAAATTTTAATTCAAAATAGAAAGAGTAATAGTGCCATAAAAATCAAACTAATGTTGCAATTGCACTGTGATTATCGAAGTAAACAAAGACTGTAAAGGTAAAAATGAAGAAAAATAAAAAACAACTCCGACCTGCCGGATTCGAACCAGCGACCTAAGGATGGCTATTTAAGCACTTTAACCCAACTACAGTCCTCCGCTCTACCAACTGAGCTAAGGTCGGTTGCTGTTGAATTTGCATCCTGCTTGCACAAATTGTAAGTAAATCAAATCTGTGAAGGGAAAATATACATAGGCTGAGGCGAAACTCAACTCAAGCAAGGGCTTATGAATGTATTTTAAAAATCAAAAATTAAAAATTCCGACCTGCCGGATTCGAACCAGCGACCTAAGGATTATCTGTGGGATGTTTCCAACTACAGTCCTCCGCTCTACCAACTGAGCTAAGGTCGGATGATGTTATACCAATGTAATGCATTTTCAAGATCAAACAGGTGCATCTTTTACAATCGAATCTGAATGGGGGTTTGATCAATCTGAATGGGTGTGATATTGTTAAAATGTCTTCCACTAATAACGCAACAAAGCAAATCCATTTAAAAGGTTAATTTATAAGTAAATACTCACTTAGACTGATCGTACTTTTTTGGCACTATTGATAATCATATTGAGATCATATCGAGGGACCGTTTCTTACGGATTAAAAAATAAATGATTTTGTTGTTAAATAATTTAGAGATTTTCAAGAAAATGAGAAGTTGTTTTGTATTTGTGTAACGTACTGAAAATCACTTATTTAAAAAAATTATTCTTAAAAGCAAATGCTGAGCGCTATCATTAGGCTACTAATCTTATTGAGGATATTATTTATTTCAAATATATATAATTGGTACCTCTTTTCCTAAAAGTCAAGTACGCTCATCCTCATGGCATTAGCTTGTAATATTAATATTATGTTTCAACAAGTATGAAATATATAGGTCCTGAAAATTTGGGAATTTTTTATATTTTAGTAGATATAAAATAAACAGAGTTATTAATTTTACAGGGACGAAATTTATATTATATACTATATAGGTATTGAAAATTCTCGAAATAGAGACTGGGTCCGAGTCATCCGGTCCCGGTTTTGGTCATGCGGTTCAACTGTCGACCCCTCGGTCCGACCCTTGACCTAGTGACCCGGTACCTTCACCGAGTCGGTCACCGATCCGAATTTTAAAACATTGGTTATCGCGGCTCCCACTCCTTAACATTCTTCATCTATTGGCACTATTGATGGTCTTTAACATTCTTAAGAGGTTTCCCACTCCTTCTCCTTCTGTAGTGGATGAAATTCAGCGAGTCATCATTCTTATTGATCAGGGTGAGGATATGCTAATTTGGAAGCACTCTTTTGATGGTTTATTAACCTTTAAATACGTTTATCTTTATCTCAATCCTATTGGCCCACATGTCCAATGAGGATATGCTTATTATTATTATTTAACCAAATCTATTATATTATTATTAATGATTATTATTGTTATATTATATATGAGGTCTACAACGTTCATTTACAAAATTCAATGTAATTTTCTATTGCGATATACAAGTAGTCCCAGACAAATTCACTGCAACATTTGAAAGATCTTTAAAAAATTCCGCTTATTTTTCTTGGATTTGACAAAATAAAGAATTTCCTAATTTTTAAGTTCAATGGAACTGCCAACATGAAAGTGGACGTGATACGTAGCGATAGTGAATTTATTGAAAAAAATTAGTAAAATTGGTTCTGTTAATACCTTGGACTTGAGATTAATGATCGAGTAGAAGAACTGTGGACAACATCTCTAACCAAAGAATATACCCCACTGGTCAGTTCATAATTTTATTAGTATGTTATTAACAGAAATGTGATATAATACATTATATTTATTTGAAATAATAAAAATGTTGCAAATGAAATCGTGTTATTTTTGTACTAAAATATTATATATAGTATTTTCTTACTTTCTTTCTTTCTCGGTTATACCAAACAACCCGTCTGATGCAAGGGGAGCGCCAATATTAACAAATGTAAAAATACTAAACTGATATTTGTTTGAATTAAATCTACTCAGTATGCGGTGGTTGACAACTTCAAGTCTCCGCGCCGAAGACCCCCTATTTATAAGAGTGTTGTTCAACAAACCATAGATGTAGTGATGCAAACTTTAACTGTTGTGGTCTCCGCTAATTTAGGCGTAATTACCTGGTCTCGCAGTAACTGTCATCGTGGCGAGATCTTTGCTATTAATGATGTCATTGTGTTTTAGACACGTTATGAAATAGAGGTCGTAAAAAAGCAAATATGCACCTGAATGCTGAAGACGCTCTTAAAATGTTAGATATAGTATTTACTTACTTTGTTTCTTTCCGATTACACCATACAACCCGTGCGATGCGAGGGGAGCGCCATTATTAACTAATGTAAATACACTAAATTGATATTCGTTAGTATTAAATATACTCTACACGCGGTGGTTGACAACTTTAAGTCTCCACACCGGAGACCCCTATTTATAAGAGTGTTGTTCAACAAACCCTAGGTGTAGTGATGCAAACTCTAACTGTGGTGGCCTCCACTAATTTAGGTGTAATTACCTGGTCTCGCAGTAAATGTGATCGTGGCGAGATCTAATAGTGATGCCATTGCGTTTTAGACACGTTATGAAATAGAGGTCAGGAAAAAAGCTAATATGCACCTCAATGCTAAAGACACTCTTAAAATGTTAGATATAGTGTTTGGTTACTTTTTTTCTTTCTCGGTTATAGCATACAACACATGCGATGCAAGGGGAGCGCCATTATTAACGAATGTAAAAACACTAAACTGAAATTTGTTAGTATTAAATCTACTCTGTATGCGGTGGTTAACAACTTCAAGTCTCTGCGTCGGAGACCCCTATTTATAAGAGTGTTGTTCAACAAACCATAGATGTAGTGATGCAAACCAGTAAATGTGACTCAGGTTATTGTAAGAGACCCGGTCATACTGAAGACAAGTGTTATTCCCTTCATGGCTTTCCAGAGAAACCAGTAAATGTGACTCAGGTTAATGATTCTGAACAGAGAAACACTAAACAAAATGCTCTTTCTGATGAGGAGTATAAGGCTTCCCAAACTTCATCATCGGCAACCGTTGCTCATTCTGGTAATTCTACAGTCTGTTACTCTCAATCATCACCTGTTGACTCCTGGATTATGAACACTGGAGCTTCCGATTGCGTGGCTGGTAATCCATCTCTTTTATCCAAAATATCCCAACCTAACACCCCACATTATATTACTGTTGCCGACGGATCAAAAGTTAAAGCTAGTGGCATTGGTAAAGCCACTCCCCTTCCATCATTACCCCTTGACAATGTTCTTCTTGTTCCCAATTGCCCATTTAATCTAATTTCAGTTATTCGTCTGACTCGAAGTCAAAAATGTTCTGTAATTTTTGATGATGATTATTTTGTTATACAGGACCGGAGTACGAAGCGGACGATTGGTACAGGATATGAGTCACATGGACTTTACTACCTCCAGCCCATCCAACCTTCATCTACACGTGCCTCCACTTCTACTACAAAGTCTCCAAGTCTTCTTCATCGTCGGTTAGGTCATCCAAGTCTCAAGAAGTTCAAAGTTATGGTTCCTCATTTGTCTCACCTGCAGTCATTAGATTGTGAGTCTTGTCAGCTTGGGAAACATGTTCGTTCTTCCTTCCCTAGCAGTACTCAGTCACAAGCTCGTTCTTCTTTTGATGTTGTTCACTCACATGTATGGGGACCAAGTCGAGTCACTTCAGTTGTAGGACATAGATATTTTGTCACTTTTATTGATGAGTTTTCTAGATGTACGTGGATCTACCTACTTAAGGACATATCTGAACTTTTTGGTGTTTTTCAAAATTTCTTCAAAGAAATCAGAAATCAATTTGGTTGTTCTATTCGTGCTTTACGTAGTGATAATACGAAAGAGTATTTTTCTGCATCATTTAATTCTTTTATGGTTGAAAATTGTGTCATACATTAATCATCTTGTCCCCATACCCCACAACAAAATGGGATTGCTGAACGTAAGAACCATCATATCATTGAAACAGCACGCACTTTGCTTATTCATGCTAATGTTCCTTTGAAGTTTTGGGGGGATGCTGTCCTCACTGCAGGGCACTTAATTAATAGAATGCCATCCTTTGCTATTCAGAATAGGGTTCCTCATTCCATATTGTTCCCCGATGACCCCTTGTTTCGTATCTCTCCTCGAGTATTCGGTTCAGCTTGTTTTATTCATGATCTTACTCCGGGGCTTGATAAATTGTCTGCTCGTGCAGTTAAGTGTGTCTTCCTGGGCTATTCACGCGTTCAAAAAGGGTATTGATGCTACTGTCCCTCCACTCATCGCTTCTACATGTCTGCCGATGTCACCTTCTTTGAAGATGCACCCTTCTTTGCATCTCCCATTGAGTCTGAGTCTGTCTCTCAAGTATTACCTATTCTTGACTTTGTCCCGGTGGTTCCCCTCCCACCCATCCCTGATCAGATAGATCACCCTTCTCCTACGGAGCTTCATAGTCCCCCTAGTCCTCCTCCCTTGCAAACTTATCAGCATCGTGCTCATCTTTCTCCTGTCGAACCACCTCCTACAGAAGATCCTAATGAGTCATCTCTTGCCCCGGTTTCCTCTCCTACTCCGGATCCGCCTACGAAGTCAGACGACCCTCCTGTTGCCCTGCGTAAAGGTACACGTTCCACCCGTAACCCTCATCCTATTTATAATTTCCTCAGTTATCACCGCTTATCACCTTCACATTATACCTTTGTGTCTGCTATTTCTTCCATCACCATTCCTAAGTCCACACAGGAAGCTCTTTCTCATTCAGGTTGGCGAAAGGCTATGAAAGATGAGATGACAGCCTTAGAATCTAACCAGACATGGACTCTTGTGCCACCTCCTCCTGGTAAATCTATTGTTGGGTGTCGTTGGGTATATACTGTCAAAGTTGACGGAGGTATTGATCGTATGAAATCCCGCCTCGTGGCTAAGGGCTATACTCAGGTTTTTGGTCTTGATTACAGTGATATTTTCTCTCCGGTGGCTAAAATGGCTTCTGTCCGTCTATTCCTTTCTATGGCTGCAATGCGACATTGGCTGTTGTATTGACATCAAGAATGAATTTCTCCACGGTGATCTCGAAGAAGAAGTTTATCTCGAGCAACCACCAGGTTTCGTTGCTCAGGGGGAGTATCATGGGTATGTCTGTCGACTTCACAAAGCTTTGTATGGTCTTAAACCTCGAGCATGGTTTGGGAGATTCAGCAGTGTCATTCAAGACTATGGCATGATTTGGAGTGAAGCTGATCACTCGGTTTTTTATAAATTCTCCTCTCACAAATGTATTTATCTGGTTGTCTATGTCGATGATATTGTCATTACAGGTGATGATCATGATGGGATTGCAGGACTTAAACAACATCTAGTCCACCACTTTCAGGTCAAAGATCTTGGGAAGTTACGATATTTTCTTGGCATAGAGGTAGCTCATTCTAAGGAAGGGATTGCTATTTCTCAGAGAAAGTATGCTTTGTATATCTTAGAAGAAACCGGCATGCTAGATTGCAAGCCTATTGACTCTCCTATGGACCCTAATGTCAAGATCCTATCGGATCAGGGGGAGTCCTTTTCAGATCCAGGAAGGTATAGGAGGCTAGTTGGGAAGTTGAATTACTTGACCATGACGAGGCCAGATATTTCATACGCTGTTAGTGTGGTGAGTCAATTCCCCTTGTGACAGTCATTGGGATGTTGTGGTTAGAATCCTGAGGTACATCAAAGGAGCTCCTGGAAAAGGTCTTGTTTACACGGATAGAGGTGATTCAAATGTTGTGGCTTACACAGATGCCGATTGGGCTAGTTGTCCCTTTGATAGAAGGTCCACATCTGGGTATCGTGTTCTTATTGGTGGAAATCTAATTTCATGGAAAAGTAAAAAGCAAAATGTTGTTGCCAGATCTAGCATTGAGGCTGAATATCGAGCTATGGCACTTACCCCCTCAGGAGCTTACATGGCTGAAACATCTTCTCCAAGAGTTGCGCTTCTGTAAAATAGGCACTATGAGTCTCATCTGTGATAATCAAGCAGTCCTACATATTGCGTCCAATCCAGTCTTTCATGAGCGAGTCAAACACATTGAAATTGATTGTCATTTTGTTCGTGAGAAGAATGTGTCCGGTGACATTGCTACTTCATTTGTTAGTTCTAATGATCAATTGGCAGACATCTTCACAAAAGCTCTTCGGGGACCAAGGATAACTTACATATGTGACAAAGTGGATGCCTACAATCTATACGCTCCAGCTTGAGGGGGAGTGTTAAGATGTGTTGTAAATAGTAGTTTTATTTATGTATTCGGCCCAGACCCATTATTTGTACTCAAAACATAATATACAGTTAATAAAACGAAACTACAGCTGCTATGTAGTCGCAGACGTAGGCAAAGATTGGCCGAACTGCATGACCAATATCGTGTTTAATTATTTTAACAAGTGTCAACCTTGATTTTATCTAATGAGTATTAAACACAACGTTATTAGACACAACAGAACAGAGTGAACACCGGCTATGGCTTGTGATACTAAGCAATTTGCTTAGTAATAGTTACTAAATTATTACTAGCCATTAGATTTACTAAATTTCAATGAAATTCAATCTAATGGCTAGTATTTAATAAGGGTATTTGTGTCACAGTAATTTTTTTGTTTTATTTACATTAAATAATTTAATTCAATTTAACATTAAATGTGCCACTTTTTTAGGGACAGTTACAAAACAAATCACATTGTTTTCCACAATATTCTCTTCCTCGATTTTCTCTCTCAAATTCGTCTTTCTTTTACGCTCATCTTCCTTATTTTTCCATTTTTTTTCTTTCACGATCTTCTTCTTCTTCAAGTTCTTTAATATTCTCTTCCTCGATACTGAAAATTAACCAAAGTCCCATGATTAATGGGTTTCTAAAACTGTTCCTTGATTTTTGCTATTCCTCCTTTTTTTTTCCCGCTATATTTGGTATACAGTTACTCGAAATTTTATCCGATTTTTTTAAGCATTTTTTAATTATTATAATAAATTACCTCTATAACCCTTTAGTAACTATTACTAAGCTAATACCTTAGTACCATAAGTCATACTCACACTATGTATTACTATTGTGATATTTACTTTTTGTTTTGGTTACATGTTGATTTCATTGTTTGTCTTCTCCTTTGATGCCCGTGTTTTTTTATGGATTACTAAGTTGGTTCAGTTTGTTGTTGTCATTGGATTTTTTATTGGGTCCATGTTTCCACTCAATAATATTGCTACCTGGGTCCATGTTTCCACTCAAAAACACGGGCATCAAAGGAGAAGACAAACAATGAAATCAACATGTAACCAAAACAAAAAGTAAATATCACAATAGTAATACATAAACTTTAGAATGGGATGCATCGAAAGACAAATTTTCAAAAGGAACTATGCTTTGAAAGACAACTTAGCCTTCGTCTAACTAAAGATTTCAAGACACAACATCAATAATCATCATATCTATGCTTTTATTCCCCTTAATAAAACATGTATAGATGCAATAATATTCAAATCAAAGGCATTGTAGAAAAACACTTGAAGTGCAGCCAAGCTTTCAAGCATCTGACACGTCATAAACAGTGGAAAACACAATCCGAGCTGCTAAACCTGAAATCAATTAACAATGAGCATTATGAAAGTTCTCCCATTCAATATCTAATCATACATTTATTATCAATATTTAAGATTTCAATTCCAAACTAACTAATGAGTTTGATAAAACATGTCAACTTATATAGTATCGCAATTTAGAAAGGAACTAATTGTTAGAGAAGTTTGCACAACTTTTAGAAAAGAATTCAATGATCAATTTGTTTTTCCAAATTTCATCACTTAGCTTGAAGGTGGGAGAAAGGCACCAAAGAAGTTGTTACTTGTTAGCATGTTTCCTGGAAATTGACACCACAATGACATCTAAATGCTTCAAGTGCAGATCTGCAAAACAACAAATCTTTATGACATAAGCACATGATTACATTACTGACACAAATAGTAGATGTGGTAATAAAATCTCGTAAAACCAGTGATCACCACCAAAGCCCTTCTTAGGCCACTGCTCACTGCCGTGTCTCCGTCGTAAAGCCATCCCCAGCGTACACCTCTCCCACTCTCGCTCTCACCCTCATCTCGTCGATCACACCTCCCCCTCATCCGTCAGCTTCCTCCACACTAGTGGAAAAATGACATTATTAAGCATCATTTAGCATCGGTTGTTTGAACAACCGATGCTAAATGTGTGACCGGTGGCAATTTTGCAATTAAACGGAAGATTTCATTTTTCGCGCCTACTTTTAGCGTCGGTTGTTTAAACAACCGATGCTAAATGTATGTGCGTTAGACATTTAGCGTCGGGTGTTGTAACAACCGCTGCTAAAAGTGTTTGTCTGAGACATTTAGCGTCGGTTGTTGCAAACAACCGATGGTAAAAGTCGAATTTTATTATTTCCTTTCTATCATCGAAAGGACTCTTTAGCGTCGGGTGTTGTAACAACCGCTGCTAAAAGTGTTTGTCTGAGACATTTAGCATCGGTTGTTGCAAACAACCGATGGTAAAAGTCGAATTTTATTATTTCCTTTCTATCATCGAAAGGACTCTTTCGCGTTACTCTTTCATTCTCAGTCTCTGAATCTCACTGAACTCTCTCCCGTTCTCAACCCTCTCACCCTCTGAATCTTCTTCGCATTGTGGCCTTCTCCCTCGCCACAGTCCCCGTCACCGTTCTTTGGTCGTCGTGGCTGTCGTTGCTGAAGAGAAAGAAAGAAGAAGAACGCTGAAAATCAACACAGTCCCTGCCACCGTTCTTTGCTCGTCGTCGTCGTCGTCGCATTCTCGTCATAGCCGTCGTCGTAGCTCTTCGTCGCCATCGTCTTGCTCGTCGTCGCCATCTCCTTACTCGCTGTCGCCTTGCTCGCTCGAAACCCTAAGTTTTCATCTTCGAAACCCAAACAAATCTTAGGTAAGCATCTCTGAAAATCAGTGTTTTGTTTTCGTTTTTCTTGTTTAATAGCAAAAATCACACCATGATTCGTTTTCGTTTTTGTTTTCTCTCGAAACCCTAAGTTTTCATGATTATGATTTTTCCAGTTACTTTTCGTGATTCGTTTTTCTTGTTTAATAGCAAAAATCAGATGTTGTTGTTGCACCTCCCTTTATTTTTACCGGTTTCATTTCGTAAGCTTCTGATTTCGATTCTGATTTATTAATGATGCTTATATTTTGGTGTTTGTTTATTGTGATTGAAGATTGTGAGAGTGAGTTTTGTTGAATGACAGTGAGTATCTCATTGGAGAAGCTATGTTCCACTGAGTATCTGATTTCGATTCTGATTTATTGAAGATTGAAGATTGTTTTATTTTGTACATTTATATTAAGAGGTCCACTACTAATTTGTACTGTTAAATTGTTTGTGTTATAGGAAGTGGAAGGCTGAGTAGAGTGATATACGAATAGCGCGAACCGGAAATCGTCGTTGCTCGGACGGGTCAACCCGGGAAGTTCATTGTCAAACCCGCTTCTCACTCTTGCATCTGCTTCTCGGTATATATATTACTTATTCATTTTCTTTTGTTTGTACTGTTAAATTGTTTGTACTGTTAGTTTGTCGTTGCTCGGACGGGTCAACCCGGGAAGTTCATTGTCGTTGCATTTATATTAATAGCTTTCCTATTAGGTGGTAAGGGAACTAGGGACCAAGTGTTGTTGTTTTGCAGGGCTGTGAATTCAGCTTGCATTGCTGCAAGCCATTTGGGGTCTTTGAGGGCTTGTTTAACTGAGGAAGGTTCAGTGGTTGTAAGGAAAACAGAGGGATGGAGTCTAGGTAAATTGATACCTGATTTTGATCTTGTTTGCATAGAGTGAGTATTAGTTGGTTGAGAGGTAGATGTATGGTTGGTGGTTGGTGTGGTGGTAGGGTTAGTTGTGGTTGGAATGGAGAGGTTAGTTGTAGTTGTAGTGATGGGAGGGGCTGCAAAATGTGTTGGAACAGGTGAGGTGGTTGCTGTATTGGCTGTTGGTGAGGTTTGGTTATCAGTAACAGTATTGGTGGAAGATGATGAAGGTGCTGTGTTGGTGGCAGTGACCATAGGTAGAGGACTGAGAGTAACAGGGGCTGTAGAAGAGGAAGCAGGTGATGATTTTGGACCAAAAAGATCAACATAAGGAAAACGAGACTCATTAAAGATGACATCTTTTGACACTATGAGTTTGCCACTATGAGTTTGCTCTGATACCATGTAAAACTTGATAGAATTCATAGAGAGAGAGAGAGAAAAGAGAGAGGAGTGAAACTCTGTTTCTGCTTTATTATTTTTCACTGAATAGTTCTATTATACAGTTGAGTATATATACTATCTGTTAACCTGTGCACCTCAGCTAGCTAACGTGTGCACAGTTGCAACTAACTTTACAATTCTGTTTAGATCAGATATTAACTAAAAACAGATTTACTTCTAGAAGAATTGAAGTGCAGTAATTCTCTGCAACACTGGTGCACGAGAGTGCACCCTAAGCTAACTGTGTTTACTCTATTAATTGCTACTCTTACAGTACTGTTAAATTGTTTGTACTGTTAGTTTGTCTTGTTGTTGCACAAGTTCTTTTGCTATATAACTATGTTTTGGGTTGGGAAGAAAAAAGAGGAATAAGTTGGGGGTTACAAATCTTAGGTAAGCATCTCTGAAAATCAGTGTTTTGTTTTCGTTTTTCTTGTTTAATAGCAAAAATCACACCATGATTCGTTTTCGTTTTTGTTTTCTCTCGAAACCCTAAGTTTTCATGATTATGATTTTTCCAGTTACTTTTCGTGATTCATTTTTCTTGTTTAATAGCAAAAATCAGATGTTGTTGTTGCACCTCCCTTTATTTTTACCGGTTTCATTTCGTAAGCTTCTGATTTCGATTCTGATTTATTAATGATGCTTATCTTTTGGTGTTTGTTTATTGTGATTGAAGATTGTGAGAGTGAGTTTTGTTGAATGACAGTGAGTATCTCATTGGAGAAGCTATGTTCCACTGAGTATCTGATTTCGATTCTGATTTATTGAAGATTGAAGATTGTTTTATTTTGTACATTTATATTAAGAGGTCCACTACTAATTTGTACTGTTAAATTGTTTGTGTTATAGGAAGTGGAAGGCTGAGTAGAGTGATATACGAATAGCGCGAACCGGAAATCGTCGTTGCTCGGACGGGTCAACCCGGGAAGTTCATTGTCAAACCCGCTTCTCACTCTTGCATCTGCTTCTCGGTATATATATTACTTATTCATTTTCTTTTGTTTGTACTGTTAAATTGTTTGTACTGTTAGTTTGTCTTGTTGTTGCACAAGTTCTTTTGCTATATAACTATGTTTTTGGTTGGGAAGAAAAAAGAGGAATAAGTTGGGTGCTACTAATTATTAAGATAAATTATTAGCATTAACATAAGCTCAAGATGCATGATCCTCCTGGTGAAATGAGGGTTTAGGATTGGTGAAATTTTTAGTTTATCATATGGATTCTTTTCAACTACAGGAACATTTTCAGAAGGTTGCATTTCAGTATCCTCAACAACAAAAGGTTCCTTTGGCTTCTCCAACACACTTTGAGAAGGTTCCTTCTCTGCCTTGGAAGCAACTTGAGAAGGTTCATTAATACTTGGTTGATTATTTGGAGCGTAGCCTTGGAGCGTACCCTCGAATGAAAGAAATGTTGTTATTGAACGAGCATAACAACACATTCATAGATTGGTTTAAATCAGAGATTAAGAAAGATGTGAGTGCCTCTGAGACTTTGAGATGGTTAGCACATGACCCCCACTTTAATGTCGTATGTTGGAGTGGGTACGACATAAATAAGTTTTCGTTTTACACAAAGTCTAAAGATGACAAAAGCACCATGCAAAACAGTGGAGTTATGGTCATGGCTTCCTCGATGCACTTCTCTAGTTCAAATGATACAAAACCTGTACTCGCATCCATTGCTTACTTTGGTGTCATTGAAGAGATTTGGGTGCTTGATTACTGTAAATTTAAAGTGCCTCTTTTTAAATGTAAGTGGGTTAACAACAATAGTGGTGTACGTACTGACGAAATGGGATTTACACTTGTGGACCTTGACAAGGTAAGTTATAATGATGAACCCTTCATCATGGCTGACCAAGCAAAACAAGTTTTCTATGTCAAAGATCCTTCTAACAAAAAGTGGTCAGTTGTCCTACAAGGAAAAATAGGGAGTGATGAAAATGAAGATTCAAGTCTTGCAATTTCCGAAACACCTTGTTTGTTAACACAAGTGCCTACTTCAGTTGATGACAATGAAGTTGACGATGAACATGCCACTCGCAATGATCATAATGAAGGAATTTTATACGAAGGAGTTTAGATTTGTTTTTTTTGAACCTATGAAATTGTAATTTTGAACTTAGTAACAATGATGGGTTGTTTCTATTATTTCCTTTTGAGCATGTGACAGATTTTGTAACCGAGAGAAGTATGTTTTCCAATAATTTCTTCTAGTGTATTTCTCCAAATGTGTATGGATGGTTTCATAGTTCATATTGAATGAGAGATTTGATATAATGACAAACTAATGTCACTAGTCTTGAAAAGAACAGATTCATGCAAACAATTCTTCAAATATATGAAGTGTGATCCAGTATGTTATATTTAAAGTCACTAGTTTTGAACTTAACAAGATGAATGAAAAGTTGTATTGTATTGTTTGAACTTAACAATGTTTATATTTCCTTACCTACATGATTTATTTAGTAATGTCGTATGATCCAGTATCTTATCATAAGAATGACTGATATAATTTGTTTCCTTTGTTTAAACAGCTATCATGGATGATTTCAGTGATCCTCCAAAAAAGAATACCAGACGTCCAACATCATTAAAAAAGTTCACTTCTAGGTGCCCAGATGGTCAAAAATTCAGAGTGGATATTGATAGTAAAGGAGATCTTATTGGTCCGTATGCTAACAAATTCAAGACCTATTTAGGGGTGGTTGCACGAACAAAGATAAGCATATTGCCAATGAAGTGGAGTGATGTTGATGACGAGACAAAAAAGATTGCTTGGGATGATGTACTGCTAACATTTGATGTTCCCGAGAGTAATGAATTCAAGAAGACTTGGATGTCTCATATCAATATTTGTTGGAGACAGTTCAAGACAAGTCTCACCAGAATATATGTCTTTGGTAGTGGGGATACAGATGGTCAAAAAAATCCATGTCACAAGTACAGCAACATATCTCTCGAGACATGGGCCGCATTTTATAACAGTCGCATTACTGAGGAGTTTGTGGTATTGTTTTAACTATAACTATTTTAGTTTCTTAAACATTAACGATATGTTGTAAATATGGTGGTGTTTGTCCTTTGTAACAGGCTAAGAGAGAAGCTGCCAAGAATATTCAAAAAAATAATAAATATAACCACACAATGGGGCCAGGTGGTTATAAAAAGTTGAAGAAGGCTTTGAAAGAAGAACAAATCAAAAAAATCCAGGAGGAGTCTGGTGATCCTGATTTGGAGGTGGAGCCTACATCTCCAGAGCGTCATGAGCTGTGGAAGGCTGGCCGCAAAAGCAAGTCTGGATCTTATGTATCCGAGTCGTCAGCATCAGTTGGATCTAAGATTGTAAGTAAAATGTTGTGTGGAAGCTGTGGAACTTAGTATGTTTTGTTTAATTTGTTAAATTGTAACATGTGAACATGCTTTTGTTGCAGGATGAACTTGCGGTTATGAGTAGCCAAGGATCTTTCGTTCCTCAAGGAAAGAATGATATTTTGACTGTTGCCATTGGAACACCTGAGCATCCCGGTCGTGTTCGGGGAGCTGGAAAAGGTGTCGGGATAAAGAGATACTTTGGAGGTGTGGCACGTTTTGCCTCGAGTAGCTCACAAGTTGACAAAGCGGAGTTGATGAAAGAAATTATGGAGGATGTGGAAGTGATGGTGCAAGACCGAGTTCGCAAAGCGTTGGCAGAGGTATATGTTTTTATTACTAGATTTGTTTTATTATTTGAATCAATTCATAAATACTAACTTAATTTATATGTATGTTTTAATTATTCAGCACACCATCTCATGTGGAGGAATTCAAAATGCGGGTGTTCAGGTTCCCTCTCCCATGACAACTGTTGGATCTAAGGCTAGCTACTCACCATCTCATGTGGAGGAGGAGGCCAATATCGATTGGATGAAAGAGATGCTTGTGACAGGGTATGCTGATAAGAGACATGCTAGGATATGGTTGCAGCATGAAGATCATGAGTGCTTTGTCTCCTTCAAAGAGATCACGGACATGATTTCTGGTGAAGAGTGGCTTGAATTGAGCCATTTGGCCATATGGTGCACGTAAGTAGTAAAGTCTATTCCATTATATAAATTTCTCACATTTTACATATATTAATCGATCTGATAGTTTTTCTTACTTGCCACTAGATATTTGCATCGTCAATGTGTTGAAAGAGGTATTGATGACTTATATGGATTTGTGTGTCCTTACAAGCTTAACGTGAAGGATATACCCATGAATGTTGTCCTTCAAAACCTTCAAGACAAATTGATGACCACCAATAAGGGAGTATATATTGCTCCATTTTGCCATAGGTAACAGCAACATAGTTCCTTGTTTTGATTACTAGTTGTTTTGTTGGTGAATGGTGAAATGCATGTTAGTCTTCTGATTCTGATTTTCTTGTGTCATTCTGAGTTTATTGTGTGTAACATGCATTTCTTTGTGTGTTGCTTAATTTAAGTTTATCGATGTTGCAGCGGACATTGGCAACTAGCTGTCTTAATCCCATCTCAAAATACTGTGGTCTGGATGTGTTCCTTATGCCGCAAACCAAACAAAACAATCAAAGAAATGTTTAGCAAGTAAGTTTGTTTTTTTTTTATCTTGGTTTAGATTGTAGTATTTGAACTTAAGTTGGGTTGAAATTTTATAAATACTTTTATATTATGTTATTAGAGCTGTCAAAGGTTATTCTACATCTGCCCCCACGTGGTTGTACCCTACAGTAAGTAATTTAAAATATGGAGTTGATTTAATTTGGAGTGAATTCATATATGATATATATATATATGATATATATATATATATATATATATATATATATATATATATATATATATATTTGGTTAACTTTGTTAATTCATTTGTGTGTAGATGCCAACACAACGGAATGGTTTTCATTGTGGATATTATGTGATGAACTTTATGCTGACCATTGTGAATGCTAGTGTTGTTGATAATTGGGAGCAGGTATAAATTTTTGGTTAAAATTATACTTTACACATCTATTTAGAATTATAGAATGATTGAATATAATTTGTTTGAGTAATTTTTAAACTTGTAGGTATTTGATGACTCAAAGGCATACACCGAAGAGGAGCTTCTTAAGGTTCGTTAGCTTTGGACAGAATTCTATATGAAGATTCGTACGGAGCAAAAAGATACATTGTTTAGCATTGTTTAAACTTGTTCAATTTATTCTCTATTTCTAGTATTTGTGAATTGATAGTATTAGAATTGTGAACAAATTTTTTATTTGGTCTGGTTTTCTATTTCTATTTCTAGTTTAGATGAAATGTGAACAAATTTTTTATATGGTCTGGTTTTCTGTTAATGTAAACACTGAGGTATTAGAATTGTACTAGATGAAATGTGAAGCTGGTTTTGTGTAATAATGTATTAGAATTGTGACTGCATATTGTATTAGAACTGTATGTGAGCTGGTTTTGTGTAAAATGAGGTATTAGAAATGTGAAGCTGGTTTTGTGTATGTCTGTGATGCAATAGGTTTAGAACTGCACTGAGGTATTAGAAATGTGAAGCTGGTTTTGTGTAATCTGCAGGTTTTCTTTTAACGTGAATAGTAACGGTATGATCAAAAACCAAGGAAACTAAAATGTGTAAAATGACATTTAGCATCGGTTGTTTGAATAACCGATGCTAAATGTCATTTTTAATGACGTTTAGAGACATTTAGCGTCGGTTGTTTGAAACAACCGATGCTAAATGTCCATCAGTGAGACATTTAGCGTCGGTTGTTTGAAACAACCGATGCTAAATGTCCATCAGTGAGACATTTAGCGTCGGTTGTTTCAAACAACCGACGCTAAAGGTCTCACTGATGGACATTTAGCGTCGGTTGTTTCAAACAACCGATGCTAAAAGTTCATCAGTGAGACATTTAGCGTCGGTTGTTTCAAACAACCGACGCTAAATGTCTCACTGATGGACATTTAGCATCGGTTGTTTCAAACAACCGACGCTAAATGTCTCACTGATGGACATTTAGCATCGGTTGTTTGAAACAACCGATGCTAAAAGTTCATCAGTGAGACATTTAGCATCGGTTGTTTCAAACAACCGACGCTAAATGTCTCAAAGGGGACTTTTAGCATCGGTTGTTTCAAACACCCGACGCTAAATGTCATTTTTAGACCTTTGAAATGGTTGTTAATGTGACATTTAGCATCGGTTATCTGAGAACCCGATGCTAAAAGTGACATATAGCGTCGGTTAATTAACCGATGCTAAATGTATGACATTTAGCATCGGTCGATTTAGCGTCGGGCGATAACCGACGCTAAATGTCCAATTTAACCGACGCTAAATGTCTTTTTTCCACTAGTGCCATCTCGGCCTCTCCTCACCAAGTCCTATCTTCTTCCCCTCTTCACCGTTTCATCTGTCTGCTAGACTCTCGCTCCCTCATCGCATATCTCATCTTTCTCTCGTAATGTCTTGCTGTTACAGATTTAGGGATTTTAATCCCAAATTTCATCTTTTGTTTCGATTTTAGTGAGGAGAGAGGGCGATTGTAGTCATAGAGAGGGAGGGAGAACAGAGACGAAAAATAATCTGCCAAGCCCAAAATAGCTAAATAATCTGCTACCCTATTACATTCACGGAAAACATGAGAAATAGACACATTCCAATCCTTAGCAAGAAGAGCTCGAATCCTCACTACCAAGCTCCTCCCTTCAATGCAGGCAAATAGCAATAACTTGAGAATCCAAATTCAATTCCACTCTAGCGAAACCAAGAGAATTGGCCAAAGTAAGCCCATGCAAAACTCCCCAAAGCTCCGCCACATAAGCATTGGCCGAGCCAAAGCTCCCCAAAGCCCATGCATGACCATCTTTCAAACCCCAAGCCAACTTCATTAAGCAAGCTGTATTCATAATATCTAGGTTGCGCACTCCTAATCAGTAGCGGACCTGCCTTATATTCGGGGGTTCAGTTGAACCCCCTGGAAAAAAAAAATTACACTTACCGCCCTATATAAATAGCTCAAATCTCCTGAAATTTTTATTTTGAACCCTATGAAAATTTTAAATTACACTAGTAGACCAAGTTTTGCACCCATTTGACACTGGCCTTAAAAAATTTGACACCCCTGACCACGGGGTCCTGGGTCCGCCACTGCTCCTAATCCCCCGTGCTCCTTTGGCAACGTCAAAGTATCCCACTTGATAAGTAAAGATGAGCTCTTTTCTTCTCCACTGTGTCGCCCACTCTGTCGTCCAACCATGGATCACATTTTACAAAGCATGCATGATGTATGGTTAAAAAAAGAATCACGCATGTAGCTTATTCATAAAACATGATAATTGGATTTAAAATATGATACATAATTATGTGTTCAATTATAAATGATGAAAAATCACATAATTGATTATTCTAATCAATTGTTAAGTGGTTTAAAAATATTTTCATGCAAATCATATATTTATGAAAAATAATGTGAGTGTGTGATTAATTTTATTTCCACTTACACAAATATCCTAAACCATACAATACAAAAAATAAACCAAACAACTCTTGACTTGAAAGTTTGATATCATTTTCTGCTTTTTGCAATCTTGACCTTTTTGAACTTCTTTTTTCAATCATCAAAACCAAATTATTCCTGTCAAGGCATATATATACAGAGGATTGCACAATATATAGTAGTACCTATTTGTAGTACTTGTGGAAAATCTAGCGAACTATTGGCATATTTTCTTGCATTGTGATTTCACTTGCACATTGACTTGAGCAACATTCGCATTGTTCTTGGCATCTATGATAACAGTTGGAGCTTCAAATTCATGATATGGTCATTTCTACCATTGCACACATTGTTTGGATTATTTGGTATGCTGAGTTCAACTACGTTTCAATAATATTTCCACCCCCTTTGATAGAGCTTTATACCTTATTTCTATTGTTGTTTCTTTATTTGGACACATTTCTACATGGGTTAGTTCCAACTCCATTGTTGAGTTTTAATTTTAAAGCATTTCTCTATCATAGGCCATGCCTTGAAGGCTCCTATTATTCTAGTCCCATGACATAATCCTATTTGTGGTTAGATAAAATGTAATTATGGTGGGGCTTCACGTGGTAATCTTAGTCACAATGGTTATGGAGGATGATTTTGTGATTTGAGTAGAGCAATCATGGGCTGTATCTCAAAATTTGTGGCAATTGTGACCTCTTTTGAATATGATATTTGGCCGTGATAAAGTCGATTGAAGTTGCTTTATCAAATGGTTAGTATAAAGATGAAATTGTCTCTATTCAAATCCATTAATTTGGTTTCTTGGAGACTTGAGAGAAATTGTCTCTATTCAAAAATATGAATTTCTTTATTTCTCACATTTATATTTATAGAGAAAGAAACTTTTGTGCAAATATAATAGAAAATTATGGCATTACTACTCATTGTTTTACTTGGTTTAGATGATTTTAGTCATTCTCTTATGTTCTCCTATTTTTCCTCTTTTTATTATATAGAATCAAGGGGAAACTCTATTGCCTTTCAAATTTTTTCGAAAAAGAAAGTTTTACATTACAATGTTATTAAGAAAGTCCTTTCATTTTTGCCTAAAAATGATAATAGAGACTATTTTTAGTATCTTTTATCAGAACTATTTGTGATTTGTTTATTATCAGTTGCTGGTTTTCTATGAGTAGAACACCGATAAGCTGTACAAAACTAGATCTTCATTTACTTTCCCTTTTTTATCCTTGCCAAACGAGAATACTCAACCCAAATTGTGCATAGCTTCACTCAGGAAGCAAAATCACCGTAAGGGTTTTTTTTATACCAAACCAAACCAAACCAAATCAGACCATATATGTGGTTTGGGTTGGTTCGTAAAAACCATTCTCATAAAAAACCGGTTTTTCCTCAAACCGGGCCAGGTTCGGTTCAAAACCGGTTTGCAACTGGTTTGTCACAAAAAACCAGTTTCCTATGGGTGGACCAGTTTTAAATCGGTTTTTCTTTGTTTTTTATCTGAACCGATTTAGGCATAACTGCAAGAACCGATCTCGTTGTGTGAACCAAATAAAAAACCGACTTTTTTCTTTAATAGCTCCTTTCAGTATTATATTATTATTTTTTGACAATTTCAATATTATATCATAATTTATGCATTCTGGACATAAAGCTTTAATTTATTATCTTTTACTTTCTGAGACACGTTATCACTTTTGCTTTACATAAAAACAAAAAATATAATAAAATAAAACAAATACTAGTACACTGCAACAAGGTAGTAAGTACTGCAAGTCTGCAACACGCAAGGCTCTAGGTAAGTTGGAAGGCTCGATGCAAGTCTTATTACTGACAACAAAATAAATCAAAAATATTTGTTGAATAAACAAATAATACTTTTTCACTCACTTTTGTTTTAGCACGACTTCTACACCCTTTTTTTCTCCCTCTTAATGCAATCACAGCAAAAGCATCTTATAAGTCCTAATGATAAAAAAAAGGTTGATAGGAAAAAATAAACCATCTCAGCCAAGTCTCTGCAAAATCCCCCAAGGCCACCGTGACCCCATCCATGGCGATCTTCGTTGCCGGATCCGTCGTCGCCTTGCCAATAGCACCATCACCGCACCCTCTTCATCTCTCAGTCACCCTCTTCTCTCTCTGTCATTTCTCTCGCTCTCTCGGTCCTCTCTTCCACTCCCTGCTTCTTTCTCACTCATAAATCTCTCTCTCTCAAACGCCTCTCTCTCCTCCCTTGTTTTTCTGTTGTGGTGTTCTCCCTCTCTCTTCCTCTTTTTCATTATCACAGAACTCCATTAAAACAAAGCTCAAACAACTCAGAAGTTCGATTGGCTGTAAAAGTGAAGCCCTATTCGTCATATTCGGGTTAATTCATATAACCGGGTCAAAAGTTCAAGTTCGGGTAACTGGATTACTCTTAATTTTCAGATCGGTCCATACACCATATAATATGGTCTGGTTTTTTTTGGTGCAGTGCGGTCAAGTTCACTAAAATGGGTCGGTTAACCAAAAACCATGCACACCCCTAACCCCCATCAACTCCCATCTACCCCACCCAATACCGTAGTCCCGAAAATACCCGACATAAATTACAAAAATTGACTTTTGAAAGATTCTCTGGTGGGGGACCACTTTATTTGGTAATCGGATTTACCTAAATGCAAGGTAAATCCGATTAGCTTTAAATACGTAATAAATACACACGCATAAGCAAATCGGATCTATCAAACTGACAGATAAATCTGATTTGCCCATTTAATTCAGGACAGAAAGCGAAATTTTAATTAATCGGATTTAGCTAAATCCAATGCGCAATCGGATTTACCTAAATCCGCTTATATCTTTTAATGAATCGGATTTACCTGGATGGGGTATATCCAATTTGTAAAAGATACAAAGCGGATTTACGTTTGAGGCACGTAAATCCGATTTCTTTTTTTTTTTTAAATTATTTTCTGTATAACTGTTGTTATATTTTGAAACAGATATTGTGCATACAGAGTCGCAGGTTGTTCCTTTTGTGGTAGACACTACAGAGGCATTCTGGACGGAGAAGGTATATTTTTTAAACTAATTTTCTTAATCAAAGTTTGGAAGATATTTAATTAATTAAGTACGCAACATTTATCTATTTTTTCTATTTTGTAGATATTTTCTACACGCCAGGATGTTGAAGAGTGGGCTAACGCGGTTGGGAGGCGTATTGGAGTTGTGGTTATCATTGTAAGATCTGACAAAGCCGGAGGTAAAAGGGGTTCTAGAGATAAGATTATTTTTGGTTGCGAGAAGCAAGGGAAGTGGTCTAATGATTCTCGAGTTTTCGGGTCTAAGAGAAGAAGTTGTCCGTTTACATTGAAAGCTACTTGTACAATACGTCATGGGGGTTGGTGTGTGAATGTTAGGTGTGGTCTTCACACACATGAGTTGCTTCCTACCTCGGTCGGGTCGACAGCTTTTGGTTGTTTAACTAAGCCGCAGAAAGCTATTGTTAATGAGCACACTGATTTGAATGTTGCCCCGAAAGATTGTCTTACTGCTTTGAAGAATCATTATCCGGACAACGTCACTTCTCTTCCTCAAATATATAGGCAGCGTTACGCCTATAGGTCTTCTAAGAGGGGTCCTAGAACGGACATTCAGGAGCTTTTGAGATTGATTGAGTCGCAAAATTATTTATGTTGGAGCAGAAAAGTTGAGGGTTCTGATGTGATCAGTGACATCATGAGACATCATCCAAAGTAATCGTCATTTCACCAAATAGTACGTGAAATGATGATATCTCTGAGTGCCACCTCTCAAGAAAAGCAGACACCAGCTCATGGTCCACCTTTGTATGTCCGGTCGAGACGAGGGGGGCTAATCTGGAACCAGTGATAAAATCCCACAACCGATGGTTTTGGGCAAACCCAAGCAGTCTCTGAGCCAGCTTGTTACCATGGCTGGTAACCTTCAATTTCCGCTTATATGTCTGTATTATAAAAGTATCAGAAATAAGGCTATGTCAATAAATTAAACTAAGAAGGCTATGTAAATAAATTAAACTTACCGGGTCTCTCAATATAACGGAACAAACATGAGCTCCTAGCCCAGTGAATAGAGGAGACTGTTCATCATGCTGCTCCTCATGCAGCTCCTCATGCTGCTGAGGCTGATGGTAGGGCTCCTCCTGATACTGCTGATACTGCTGCGGCTGCTGATACTGCTGCTGATAATACTGCTGCCCATGCATAGAATGGTCCTCAGACATATAATCCTCATCAAGAGTATGCCCCTGTTGGCCCTCCTCATACTGATAGTCTGGGGCCTCCTCCACCTGCTGATACTGCTGCTGTCGCCTATGGCGGGCAGACCTATGTCCCGCAATCCTGTGGCGGGTGCGTGTACTGGGAGCAGATGGCGATGCCCGAGACGAGGACTCCCCTCGATACCTGTTAGACACTGGAAAAAAAACAAATTTAAAAAAAAAAAGCGGATCTACCTATATCCGATGCGAAATGGGATATAGATAAATACGATGGTAAATCGGATTTAGCTAGATCCGACTTACTATTAGCTCTATGTCTGGGGAAATCAGAAGTACGTAGATCCGATGGTAAATCCGATTTGAAAATCGGATATAGCTCTCGGAATGGTAAATCCGATTCTCTCTGGAAAAAATTTGGTCAAACGGATGCAAGTGAGTAATGGTAAATGTTTTGTAATTTTGTAAAAATTTTAAGGGTATTTTGGTCTTTTCACAAAGATGGTGGGGGTAGATGGTGAAATGATGGGGGTACAAAAAAAAACCTCACCGCAAAGCTCAGTTATGCATGCGCACGGGCCAAGATTACACATCCAACCCAACGGTAGGCCTGGACAACGGGCGGTTTCGGGCCCAAAACCACCAACCGAGTCGAAACCGCGGTTCACATTCATTGGCCCATTTCTGCCCAAAGCTTCTCTCGAATTGTGCGGGTTCGGTTCGACTGGTTGGGGGATTGGGCGGGTGGGTAGTGGCGAGTTGGGGTTGAGAGAGGTCGGGGAAGATGAATGATGAGTGAGGGAGTGAATTGTACCTTAACAAACGAGAAAGGAAGATGAATGAACAAAAATGGTGATAGTGGTTAGAGGAAGAAGAAGACTATGGATGAATAAAAATATTAAATTCTTTTTATATGCGAGAGAGAATTGTTAGATAAGCGCCGTACACCTACTTTTGCATTTGCAGCATCAGTAGTATATTAAATTAATACTACTATGACAAATAATATATTTTATTAAATTGGTAGTACTAGATCAAATAATATATTTTATTAACTTGCTGGGCTTTACGGTCTGACAGCATGAGTAGTATTAATGGGACAGAGTGCAAGGCTTACAAATGCATGCTAATTGACAGAGCACAGTTTCTGCGGCGGGTTCGAACACCGTTGGTTTTAATTTCAAGAACTGAACCCGCCCAATCAAACCCATTCTTAACTGATTCTTCTCACAAATGTACCCGACACCCGACTTGACCGGCCCGTTGCAACCCATTTCCTTCGGTTTTTCGGTTTTTCGGGTCGGTTTACCTTTTCTGTCCAGGCCTACCCAACAGCCTAAGTGAACAACCTACCAACCCAAATTAGGAGGCTACCACGGTTCCACTTGACCATGGACTTTTAGTTCATCAAGTACAAATGGCAGAAAAAGAAGCCTTAAATATAAACAGTCTTAATAATAGACCCCACCAATCTATTGTCCTTTGGAGAATACACATTACACGGCCACGAGAGGAGGATGCCTTAGGACAGGAGAATTTCATCAAGATCACAGTAATTTAGGCATACAGCAACCAAAAATTAAAAAAGAAAACAAAAATATAAAAAAAAAAACATTTGCTACTTTGAACAAACATTTACAGAGTAATTCACAAACATGAACTTGGAAATTCTACGTTGAAGACAAAAACGAAAAGTAAAAAATTGGGCTGGAAAAATCATTAGACTGACTGTACACGTAACTTATTGGCAACATGTAGCAAATGACTAATGTTGGTAGAGGGATAACTCTGCAGCAGCTTGAGATTGGAAGTGAAATCACCCGCTAGGAGGCGTCTGCGCACGAGAATCAGCATTGCACAGCATATCCGAAGAAGTGTCTCCTACACAGTATTAAGAGTTAGTTGTCCAGT
Organism: Astragalus membranaceus; assembly: GCA_039519185.1. NCBI lineage: Eukaryota > Viridiplantae > Streptophyta > Magnoliopsida > Fabales > Fabaceae > Astragalus > Astragalus membranaceus. Next base: position 55,291,881 of record CM076848.1, on the reverse strand, counting down.
TTTTCTGTTTCCACTAAAAGAATTACAAGTTACTTGTTTAAATAAAACACATGATCTCTATACACAATTTGAGAAGCAAAAAGAAGTTTATTGTAGTGGTTTGTTGCATATGTTGCATTGATTTGGGAGTAGCAAGGTTGTCAAACTCGAGAGTTTACGCAAACTCGTAGAGCTTTCGGAACTTGTAGACTCGACTCTTAAACTCATTAAATAAACCCATAAATAAAAAACATACATTTACAAGGATAGTTACTTTGAATTTGAATTTGAATATCATACATTCACAAGGACAAGAAGCTTAAATTTCAAATTGAAATGCTAGGATAGATGGTTAAGAGCCAATAAGAAGAGGTGATCGAAACTTATGCACAACCAATAAGAATTAAGAAGATAGATCATGGAGATAATAACATTTTCCAAATAGAGTTCCAAAGTCAAGTGAACTCAACAGAAAAACAATGACTAAACAAGCCATAGAGAATGTTACCGCTCCGATAACAGCGATACCATGTTGAAGTTATTGTCTTTTAGATATAGAGAGAGAAGAAAAGGAATGTTTGGGAGTAATAAAATTATATTGATGTGTTGATGTGAAGAACATGTTGATTATTGATACAAATGACAAAGAACTAGTCCTTATTTATGCTAATACTATATTCCTAATCCTAAGTAAATAAGGACATAAATCATGATTTGTAGAAAAATGGAAACCAATCCTAAGAATCATCCAAGTCACTCAAAATTACTGTACGATACAATAAAGATATTATAAGATACTTTTCATACAACCTTACATAATACAAGGTAAAGAGGAAGAAATTTGTACCTGTGGACCCTCTGGATCACTTAAAAGGGAGTCCCAAATACGAAGGTTGTCAGCAAAACTGAATTCCCGAGACAAAAGGAGAGTAATCCACCTAAATGCATAAAATTGGGGGTTGACCTGATAATTAGAAACAGAAATGTGAGATTTTCTTATTAACTGCTCAATAACCAAAGATGCCACGAGAGTCACTTAACTGACTGATAGAGGAACATAAACTAGTAGAAATAGACAATAAAACTTCCAAAAGAACAATTATAACAGAGAAGGTTACATCACTAAAACAAGGAAGCAGGTGAGAAACTAATGTAACTGATTCAGAAGTGACGTGAATAAGGAATTTTATTCTAGACAAACTCCTGGTACCTAACTCGGTATCAGGATGATACACAAGCAGACATGAAGATGAAGAATGAATGGAAAGTCCCTCCCCGGTGTTTGTGAGACCCAAGCTCATCTACCACAAAAATCCCAAGAAAGAAAAAACTAAAGTACCTAACTAACTTTCCTTCCTCCCTATTTATTCCCAGTCTCTTACAATTAACAGGTGACGGACTACTGGACAGCTATTGCTATTACTATCTCTCTGTGGTTCTAATTTTCTGTTACCTCCCTTATTCTTCTTGCTATAAAGTATAAACCCTCTCAATGAGTACTCTATTAACAGAAACAAACTTTCTAGTTATTCCCATCTCTCTTACAATTAACAGGCGACAGACTACTGGACGGTTATTGTTATTACTACTTCTATGTGGTTCTAATATTTTACTACCTCCTTATTCTTCTTGCTATAAAATATAAACCCTCTCAATGAGTGGTCTATTAACAGAAACAAACTTTCTAGTTAATTTAATATTTGTATTTATTAACACTAGAGAAGGAGAATATTTAAAAAACAAATAAAACAATATAAGAAAACAGAGCACAGGAAAATGTCCTCATTAATCATGTGCTAACCAAATTAAATTAATCGCCAACATTCTAAGGATAAGTTCTCTCTCTCAACCCTTCTCTCCTTTCTCAAATTATTAAAATGGCTCTGTTGTATTTAGATAGTGCATGTACATAAAATTCTGCCTTACTTTGGTCGTGACCTCAAGATGACGCCATAGTTCTTCATCATGTTCTTTCAAAAGCTGAGACAATCTTGTTATAGTGGAACGGATTCCAGCAACACTGTTGTCAAGTTGTTGACAAAAATTATCTCGGAATCCACTCATTAGTTCAACAAAACAAAAGAATGTGTCGGCTTCAGCACATGCCTGCAAATAGTACGGCAACAGCTGAACAGAATTAAAATCATGTATGAGTAACACAAATCTATATTAAAAAGCCTGTCAATACTTCCATGGTCATATTAAGCATTTCATATATTTTCATTTTCTTTATGTACACGGCAAAGCTGTATTTTACATTGTGCAACATATCTTGTCCTAATCACCTCAGAAAGCAATAGTACATTTTCAAACTTCAAGGATATATACTCACTGCATTTTCCTCATCAGGGTCATTTTTGAACACATAGAATAGTGGAGCCAACATCTCATTCATCCCTTGGACATATCTTATACCTGGGTTCAACTTTGCAAAAATAATTAATATATTCTTTAATGCCTCCTGAAAATGCCCCCAAAAGAGAAAATCAAATCAAAAGATTCTTGACCAAGAAAAAGGCCGAGTTATGAGTTTGCATTAGTTAAAAATAAAATAAAGGAACAACCTGATTAGATTTTGCAAACTGGGAATCACCACAGAAGAAGTGCATATCCGGATGAGTGCGCTTCACATCTCGATCAATCTGTTCTATGATCTCTGTGTCCTAAAACACGCAAAGAGGAACATTTGCTATCAAAACAGCCCTTCACACCCCAGAGCACAGCACATTAAATGAGGTTCATATAGTTGTGATATAATAAGGAAGGAGCATTAAACTTCATTAAAGATTAACATATCGATAACCGGTAAAACCATCAATGGTATGTGGCAGAACATTTGCTACATTTAATTACCTCAAGACCCACAGTTATTGTACAAATAAGATAAGCCGCGACACGAGGAACTCATCTAGCATATCAATTTAAAATCTTACCTCACAACAGAGAACACTGTAATTATGATTAAGGAAACAGTGCAAACCAATACAAACACAGTTCATGCAGAAGGCAACTACAAGTGACTTAACTTCTTAGTAAGAAAAGTTTGCATAGTACCTGGAAGAACTGATTCCATATGCTGGTCTTGCCAAGACTTAAAGGGTGCTCCCCATGAGTGATTTGTGATCTAGAAAGCATGCCCCTGGTCTCACATTTTCCGTCGTCATAATTATCCGAGTTCCACATCCTCCTCGTGATTTCTGACTAACTAGCCACAAAAATATTCAGAGAGAGAACCAAGTAGTGTCGATAACCAACTAACTAACTAACTTACAGGATTAATAAGAATGTCTTCTTTGAAACGTTTGTATTGGGACCTCTTCTTAGCTAATTCAGAGGACCAAAGGGCACGATCGGGTGGAAGATACCCAAGCAAAAGCTGCAAAAGTTAGGTGAATAAATTGCAAGATTAATGACATCGAGAATTTGCCGTTTGAAAATGTCAGGACTAATTAGGAATAGGAATATTGTGACTAAACTGAACTTTTCTAAAATTTGAGGAACCAAATTGGCTATTAACTCATTAATCAATAGCATTGTTGTTTTTGTTTCTGAATAAAAAGGAAAAAGTAGGTTACCTTCCATGCAGTAGAACGTAAACCAGGAACATCAGGTATCCCTTGAGATGCGATTTTCCTCAACTCTCGCATATCAATGACCTTCCTAGATAACTATAAAAAGTATGATAGATAAACTTAGCAAATTAAGATTAGAGTTAACAATGTTAAAGCATTAAAAGTAAGGATGGTGAAACCTCGGCTAATAATTGAGCTTGACGGGAGTGAGACGTGCCATCGACGGAGGAAGAAGCGGAAGTAGAAGAAGCAGAAGAAGAACAAGAAGGTGAGGTGCCAATGCCATTGTGATTGGTTCGCGAAACTTGGATTCTAGGGGGATCTTCTTTGATAGGGACAGGCGGAGAAGGAGGAGAGGGAGGTTCTTCTGGTGATTCCGGGGCGGCGGAGAAGCGGTGGTGATCGGAGGGTGAGGACCAGAGAGGACTGTTGAGCCAGTCAGGTACCCGTTTCTTCGCCATTAATTTTGTTTTTAAATTTTCTAGGGTTTCTTTCTTTATTTCTTTTGTATTCCTAAAATTGACAGAGAATAATTGATAGAAACGAGTAAAAGGTGAAATGAAAGGTTGAAGTAAGATTAGAGGGGCGAATTATAGTGGTAGTTGAGACTTGAGAGGAGAGTAGAGTAGTCGAACATGCATTTCATTTGCATAACAAGGTAGGTGGAGGTGTTTCTATGAAATGGAAAGGGGCTGGCTGGCTGGCGGCTGCTGGAGACGGAGTGGGCCACTGTACACATGGCCTATGCAAATGCCACCACAACTCCTCTCCTTCCTTCCAACTAATCGACATTGGAATTTGGATTATTGTACTACAGTCTAGCAGTGAGTATTTACGAATTGCTTTTTTTGTTACAAAAGGAAAAGATAAAAAGAAAAAAACAACAAAAAGAGGCACTAGAACCTCAAAAAAACAGTCCCTAACGCATCAGCTAAAAAGAGGTGTTGCATCGCGATAGGGGGTCTTCTGCAGTCTCATGTAGGCGGGTCTTCCACAATCTCAAAGCAAGAACCGCTTTTAGCCCCTCCCTATTTTTGCAAGGTAATCAGCACAAGTATTTGTTTCATGGAAAGTATGCTCTCTATGGACCTCTCATTGCCGTTCCAACAGTTGTTTACCTCATTTGCATATTTATGGTAGACTAGCTTTGGCTCAGACAACAAATGAATGGTGTGCAGAGAATCTGTATAACACATCATTTTTTTTAAACCTAACTCCCAACACGTTTGGATGCCATGAAAAAGCCTCATTAACTCGGCATGTAGAATATTCGAGACACCAATAGAGTCATAGCCCTTCAAAAATCTGCCTTAATGGTCTCTAATGATCCCTCCAAATCTTGTCATCCCTGGATTAGTCATTGCACTACCATTTACATCAATAGTTACCCAATCTACTGAAGGCTTTTCCCACTTAAGCTCTCTTGGAAACCTAGTAAGCTGATTTGTCTAATTCTCCACTCCAAAAGCATTTACAGTATTTCAGTAAATGCCCCAAATTTGGGACACCACCACGTTAAGTAGTATCCCTGACACCTTCGAAGCCCCACTTGTTCCTGACATTCCTATATTTCCAAAGCAGAATAAGGATAAGCACTCCATGTGACCGAGTTGTTTGGGACAACCAATTAAAAACATCACCCAGTGGCGGACCCAGGACCCCAGGGTCAGGGGTGTCAAATTTTTTAAGGCCGGTGTCAAATGGGTGCAAAACTTGGTCTACTAGTACAATTTAAAATTTTCAGGGGGGTCAAAATTAAAATTTCGGGAGATTTAGACTATTTATATAAGGTGTTTAGTGCAACACAAAAATTCCAGAGGGTTCAACTGAACCCCCTGGTTGTATGCCAGGTCCGCCACTACTCACCCCATGTTGAGGAAGCAAATCAATGGAAATATTACAAGTCTTCCAAACTTCAATGGCCGAGTTGCACTCAAAGAAACAGTGGTGCAAAGACTCTTCATGTGTGTTGCGATTTGGGCAAATTGGATACATTTTTGTGATTGAGCACTTGACAATGGCAGAGAATTATTACATAACTAGTTTCAATGCCCGTGCGATGCACGGGGAGCGCTAGTAACTACTCAAATACATGAGTTTAAGATATTCGAAATATAGGATGTTATATAGATAAAAGTTAGTAGAGATACAAAATGAAACATAAGTCTTAGACAACAAAATAGTTGACAGACAACAAACAACAATAGGAAGGTCTTCAATTGTCCTAATAAGTCTTACACAATGAAACATAAAACTTGGAAGATCATCTAGCCAAGAACAATAGGATTGTCTTCAATAACTCCAGCAACATCGTGTTGAGGATAGTCAACGTGTAGAGCTGGTGGTTGATGACGCATCAACAAATCCATATTAATCTTAATAACATTTATCTTTGATTCCTTGCCAACTTTGTAAAATAGTAACATCTGCAAAGTTAAAAACATAAAAACATTCATTAAACATCTCTTTTTAATCACTAATTACTCAAATAGTGGAATTAGTAACACTAAAAACATTCAAGGTGTGGTTACAAACTCATATAACCAATAAAAAATCTAACAAAGAAAATGCAATTGAAGTTCAAAAATGTTCAAACCCCTCTTTTTAATCACTAATCACTCAAATAGTGGAATAAGTTACACTAAAAATATGTTCAACGTATGGTTACAAACATACCCAACAAAGAAATCTAAGAAAAAAAATGCAATTGAGAGCATATAAATGACATAACTTTGCATCCTTCTAAATGAGTTTTGTACTCATTTTCATTAGCCTACCATTCAGAATAGTTCACAGTCATATCGAGAAGATCAATTTGGCCTCTGTCATCAATACAAAATATGTGAAAATTAGGATTCCAAACCATAGAAGAATAACTAAAACTTTGAAGCAACAAAGACTTCACTGAAAAACACATTTAAGAGCTTCAGCAAAAGGTATTCATTCTTCTCAGTCAGATACTATAAAACATACCCATCTTCTCTGTCCAATAGGGAAAAACGTTAACATGGCGCCCACATATATAGATCAAAATTTGATCTTTATTCAATCTGGGGAAAAAAAAGAACACACAAAAACTCAACTTTGAAATTTCCAGCAACAAAATTACATTTTTATCAAACACATGCTATAAGGCATGGTCCATTGCTTGTTAGATTAATGTGAAGCTACCTTTTAAGCTTCAGCCCAATCAACTACGTGTAGGCATTTGCTGCTCTATGCTAATGATTATTATATTATGACCGTTTGTGCAGTGAAATAGGTGTATGCTAATGCTTATTATATCATGTCAACACCTGCTCATGATTTGAGGAATGCTGCTGAAGTGGACTTATTTGCTTTGTTGTGTTTCTAGTGAACATCTTAGCCTCTTTAACATATAACAGGTTTCTAAATATATTTAAGAAGGAAAAATATTTAAGAATAATATATCATAAAAATCATAAAAATATTCAAAAGGGTATATCTATCGACCTTTTCTTTAGTGATTCAGCAGGACTATCATCACCAGGGGGAAAAAGCCTGCAGTGCCAGCACATTCCCTTCTACCACCAGAAGGGTTACCAAGAAAAACAGCCCACATTCCTGAACCATATTGCTGATGATTCTGATTCTGATTCTGGTGTGACTGGTTCTTGGCATGTTGCAGTGTAGGCCATGCAGAAGGAGACAACCCCAAAGGCCTACCTATGTTGAAAAAGACCACAGTTTTGTTAATATTTCACAAACCATTATTCCAATCACAATAGACAGAGAGATAAGGAAATCATGAATCATACATTTATATGATTATAGTATAGACAGATTCCATAGTGGCCATAAATAAACTATGCTCCTGCTTTTCTTAGTAGAGCCTCATTGAATCAAAAATATAGGATATACTCAGCCATCAGACCATGAAAAAGACAAAACATTACATGAGTACTTGAGTAGGAAGGTAAAGCAATGGTTATAGTAAAACATTATATTTTCTTTCCAATGCTAAAGGGATTGAGAAATGGGCTTACTGTTGCAACAAAAATTGTTTCATCCTTCTTTGAGGATCTGATCAGTAGGGTATGGACCCCTGTCATGAAGTGTTCTATAGGCTTCAATACTAAAAAGGACCTCATTGGTTCTTTTTGATAGCTCATACTACTTGATCAGCTTGCTTAGATTGTCCAAGCTACCCATGAAATAACAGTATATGCTTCCATTTCCTACTTGAGAGATAGACAATTAGTTTCTCTGCAACCAAAGACCAAATTATCAATTTAAAAAGCTACTTAAACTTGTCCATTCCAACACCATGTCTCATGCACTAAATTCCTAACCTGAGAATATTAAAACAATACTGTACGTCATAACAATGAATAATTATTACCTAAAAAGGGTCAAAATTTAAAACAATGATTCACTTAAAAACCATTGCTAATTAATAGCACAAACACTAATAATACTCCAACCTTCATACATTGTTGGTCTTGATAAACTTCTTTTGCTCTTGCTGTAACTTCTTCAAGATTGCGAGTTGAAAAACGAAGGTTAATGGTATGAGATCATTCCAAATTGTCATGTGCTAACATGGAAAGCAAAACAAAGTATAAGCATCAGCATGAAGAAAACAGGAGAATAGAGTGATAGAAAGTGAAGGGAATAGAGAAAAGTTGTGAGGCAAACAGAATAGAAGTTCCAAAATGTTAGATAGGGTATATCTAATTATATTGCAATGTTTGCAAGAAATAAAAAATAATAGTAAGTATTTTGATAGTGTCCTGATGTATTGTGGAACTTCTAAAATAATTTCTACAGATTGGGCAGAGGAGTGTAAAAACTTACATTTTTTTGCTGCCTTTGACGACTCAAATTCAACATGCCCAAAACATGTCTTTGAACCCCCTGTCTGCTCTTTTGGTGTAGCTGGGGTATTAATCTGCATCGTTTAAATTATTAGAAGATATAACAAATCGTTCAAATAAATCATAACTACCATGGAATGAATTATATAATATGTTTAGATTCAGCGACTGATAATAATTACTCAATTGGTTTAGTAAACCAATGTCAATCTTCCATTTCAAAATCCAAGTTCCAACATCAAAAATCTAAAAGAAATACTTAATTTGTTTGGAAATAAATTCAAAATTTCATTAAAACAGAAACACTGCATGCAACAAAATAAATTCAAGATAATTGATACAATTGAATGGATGACGATCTCACACATCTTGACCCCTAGAATTCCATTAAGATAAATAAACTGCACAGAGAAACATCATTCACATAAGATATACAAAGAAAAACACCTCAAAACACAAAACCAGGACTTAATGGAATATCAAGGAACCTACACCAATATATTTAGATAAAACTAATCAAAACAACATTGTAGATAGCATTGTAGGAACATTAGCTACCCAATCATGCAAACATATGTGCAAAGAGCAAGTCAGAAAATGTATAGAGATTACAACTATAATATTATGCAGGATTGTATGCAAAGAATAGAAGTCATGGTTGTTGCTACATATTGAAGACAAATTACCATGAAAAGAGATGAGGAAAAGAGGGAGTGAAGAAAAAAGACTGTACCTCTATCACCAAATGGATCTCACAGGCTTATAATCCGTTCCTTGTCCCTTACACGCAGCAGTAGCACACACAACAGGTTTCCTTATTTTGCTATGACGCCTATGTTGATACATATATTGAAGAAGGCCCTGCCCAAAGAAATACCCCACAAAGCCATGCAGAAACAATTCTCTAAACTACTAATGAAGGCAGCTAGTGATTATGGTGCCTTGACAGCATCAGTGGCAGATTTTCAATGGAATCAGAATTTTAAGGAACCTCCTTAAAATCACTTAGACCATTGCATTGCCTTCTCCTGCAACTTGCAGCAGATCATTACCTACAGGGACATCATAAGAAAGGAAACAGTGATAGAGAAAGGATTGAAGATCCATCTCTTTACCAGGATGCTATATTTTCTGATAATGTATTGTGGGCTATATCATGCAAAAAAACTCTTTAGAACCAAGACATGCAAGACATACAAAGCAAGGCAGGAACAAAATAAATATTCAAATTCAAACAAAATAAATATTCAAATAACTGGTAAAAGATGAGATAAAAAGGAAAAAATCAGATAAGAAAATAAAGACTTGTTGCTTACACTATGATAACCAATCACTGCATTAAACTTTCCTCCACCTGTAGAACAAAGTGGAGTAAGCTAAGATCAAATTATACAAAAACAACTAATGCAATTGAAAAAGCTAATTATAAAATGGAAAGAAACACAATGTTATAAGTGAAAGTAACAGAATAAGTCTAAAATTAAACACAAACAGCAATACTATACAACATGAACATACTATGCAGCAAAGTTGGAATCCCAAAGTTTCAGATTTAGCTATGTTCCCAAATTCTTTACTAAATCCTCTGTTGTCAAACCAATACCTCTGTCTCAAATAGATAGAATTTTCTTTTCCTTGTATAACTCAATCTGCAACAGTAACATGCTTTAAGTATGCAAAATAAACAATCAACACAGCAATAAAATACCAGCATTTCTTAGGCCATCAACATGTTGAAAACTATATATTATATATAAAAAAGACATACCAATTAAAATATAAGCTTAAATCAAACAATTACCAATAATAACCTGGATTTCAAGCTTGGCAGTGTCACCATAATTAACGTCAAATGTCAGATATTGAGCAAAGAGTACTTCAGGTCAAATAACTTCCTACCAACAACAAATAACTGTTTAATGAGCAAATGAGGCTTCAAAAGAAATGAATCATACCAAATAAAGTTTACTGCACTCTGAGCAATCTTGAAGAACATTTTTGGCTTTTTCTAAGGCTTCATGCAATGAACATAATGCCTGAATTCCAGCCTGTTATGGAACTTAGGTGTATTCCAAGTTTGTAGTCAAAGGAGATTCTATTTGTCCCAATTGTTGATGAAGGATGCCTGAAAAACCTTTTAGAGAATACTGAACATATTTCACTGCATATTACTAATAGAAGAAGATACTAAACAATCACATGTTAATTACAAAACCCAAACAGGTAAACACCAATTAACATTTCAAATAAAAACAAAAATTCCTCAGTTAATTCAAGAAAAACGATTGATTGATAAAGAAAGTACTGAATGAATATTGAAATAGAGGGCAAAGAATGTTTTTTTTTAGGAACAAAAAAAAGAGATAGAGAGGGCAAAGATGCTTTCCAGCCACCGTAGGCAGTGGCGACGCTGAAAGTCATACACTCAGTTGTTCTATTCATTCTCCACGCACAATCGCTGCTGTTTTGAGCCGTTTCTCGCTGGCGAAGAGAGTAGGGAATGCAGTCGAGTCACATCACGTGTTGCAGGTAGGTAGGTGATGGCGACCGAACTGAGGAGGCTTTGTTTCTCTACATTCCCCCTGAATTCCTTTTATCTTCTTTTTCTTCTTCCCTTCTCTCACCAATCAAATACATCACCGGCAAGATTGTAACGGAAAGGGAACGGTGAGGAAAATGGAAAAAAGATCTTGAGAGAAAGAGATGAAGATGAAAAATGAAATTAATTGAAAAAGAGCGAGATGAGGAATGCGAGTAACTGAGATACCTAGATGAATTTCAAGCAAAGGAACAATTCAAAAAAAAATCAAGAGAAGGACAAAGACGATCCCTTACCGTCAACCGCAACCACCACCGACGCTCTCTCGGTCTTCAACTCCGTTCACGGCAGAAGCTAGCTCTCTCACGCCCTGTGTTTCTCTCCCTCAGTTCTTTCTCTCGATTCTCTTTCTCTCATCGCATTTCTCATCTTGTCTCTCGTGATGTGTTGGTGTTACGGTTCTAGGGATGTCAATCCCAAATTCATCTTTTGTTTCTAGATTAGTAAGGAGTGAGTAGTGGAGGGAAGGGTGATAGTGGTTGTAGACAGGGAGGGAGAGAAGATACCCGTCCTCTTCCCTTTCATCTTCCATCTGCTCAGCGCGTAGACGGTGGTTGCTTTAGGTGTTGGAGGTTTGCTGACACCGCCGCAAAGCCATTGCGCCGCCACTTTCCCTTCCACTTCTCCCTCCGCTGCTCAGCACTCCTCCGCATCCCCCATTTCGGCTTCTTCTTCTTTCTCTCTCCCTCCACGACTTTCTCATATTTCTCTCGCTCGGAGTGAAGTGAAGCGATTTGCATATTAATGTGACTGACAAATTGATAGCAAATTAGGAGCTTTGCATGTCTGACATAAGGAGAATAAGGAATAAAGAAACACATGGAAGAAAAGCAAAAAGAAGAAGTCAGTGTAGCAGTAAGAAAACAAAACATGTATGACATGCAACAATTGTTAGTATCTAATTTACAAAAATACCCTTGTAGTTGCTGGCGCTCAAAGCTGAATCATTGGCGCCAAAACTGGCTGAAAGACTAGTTCCGCTTATAATGTTTGATTGCCAAACAAAAAACTGAATGTTCGCCGGCACACAAACTTTCTAGATCCAACTCCAATATTTATTATCACTATAAAAGGATTAAAAACAAAGTTCTAAACGTGTTGATTAAACAAATATTTAAAAAAAATATATAGAAAAATATAACATTAATAAACTTATTGCGAAAAAACACATCCCATTTAATATATTAACAACATCAAATCTTAGATTTTAGTACACTTAATAATTAACATGTGAGTTGATCTTGAGTAGAAAATTAAACTCGTTAAATAAATGAATTAAATTTGAGCTACATATAGTTCGACTCGTTTGGTTTTTAAATCAACTCGATTATTTATATATTATTCCGACATCAAGTCCCCACATCAATTTTCGAAGTATTGTCCGCTTTGGCCCACATGTGAGCCCTCATGTTAGAAATGACAAGCTACTACAAGCTTCTGTAACTGAATCAGTTGTGATTCTTTCTATTATTTTCACTTAATGAAACTGATTACAGAAGAGAGTATATATATACATAGAGTGACGAACCGAGTTTCGGTCATGGGAACTCTAATTGACTTGAGCTTTGCTCAGTTAGTTACGAGGGAAAGATACTATGTGGGAGGGTGCACTAGGTGCACCATAGCTATACGCTATATTCTCTAATACTTCAGGACTATGCCTTCACGATTATGCCCTTGGTAAAAACACATTAGTGGGTTAATGATGTGGATGTTTATAAAGTACCAATGACCTTGATTCCCAAAACAATGTGGAACTTTTGAGTGTGTGTGTGTGTGTACATACTTGAAAAGTTCAAATCTTTTAGGAGCCTTCGTCTGGATGGCCCTCTATCTCCTTATTTATGTGTGTTCTGCATGGAAAAATTAGCTTTGTATTCAAAATTAAGTTGATAGTGATGCTTAAGCCAATTCACATTTCTAGAGGGGCCTAGGAATTTGTCATCTATTTTTTGTAGATGTGTCTTACTTGTCTGTAAGGCCAATAGCCCAATATGCAATAGTGGTGATGGAGGCCTTACGGCATTTACTATTTACTATAGAAGTTCAGCCTTTACCTTAGGGCTTGACTTTTCCCCATCCCTTCCTACTCACCACACACCTCTTGACCCTATGAAATTACCAACTTAACCTTATCTTTCTAAAATATTCCTCCCATATCCTCCATCCCTCTTCTTCTCCTCCATCTCCTACACACTCCCCTCAAACACCCCAAACCTCCCATCTCTCACTCCAAACCCTATCCACCATTCCTACATCATTACCCTTCTAATCATCTTCTCAACATTGGCAAACATCATAAGGTATTATCCCTACCAAACATTTTTCGTTTTCATCTCATTTAGTTGTTGCATTTGGATTTTTTTTCTTCTGAAATCGCGCTCGGTTTGGTTACCCTCAACTGAGCGGATTCGGGTAGGCCTAATCGAACGTTATAAAATTTCATTTGGGGGTGTTCATATTGCCCCATTCAGAAGTGTCCGTCAATTCAACATATGCTTCACGGATAAACACTTTGTACATGTATATCGACTTTTATTTTGAATTCAATTTTATGTTGTCAAACATTAGTTAATATTATGTTGTTTTTGTCTTTGTAAGGTTTTTTTTGAAGAATTGAAGTCCAATGCCCTCGCCCGATGTTCTTTGGAATGTTAACCGTAGCAAAGGATTGGGACACACTGGTTATGGGTCGTATACAAAAGTGGAAGGCTTTGGTCTTTGAGACCCAACCACCGGCTTATGTAGATTTAAGTAAAGATAGTGATTAGTTGATTAATTGTTGTTTTCCAATTTGTATTAAGACAACGAATCTCCCATGTATGATTGTTATGACTTCTATATGTTATGTACTTTTTAAAATCAATACCAATTTGAGTTAGTAATATTAGTCTGCAATTGTAATTTGAAACTTAAACAGAAACATTTCTGGTTTTCAGTCTATCTGTGCAGTATCAGCGGTGTGTTCGGGTGATGTCAATCGAACAGGTTCGGATCCCCTCCCCCGGACGAACAAAGTTGAACAACACACCCCTTGTTATGTTTTATAACGTCCGGTTGACGTCATCCGAAGACGTTCGGTTGGCCTTAGCCGAATAAATTCGGTTGGCCTCAACCGAATCACACATAGACACGTCCTCTACTCAAGGATATTTTTGAAATATTTAGAGTTAAGGATTGTGTGGTGGGTAGGAGGGGACGTGGGAAAAGACGTGACCTTACCTTAAACCTTCAAAAATGACATTGTTAAAAGAGAAAGTTTCAAAGAGAGTATTGCTCGTTCTTGTGAAAATAAATATAACTAAGCCTTTGTCGAGCATTTAGCTGTGTTTAGCCAAAATGTTCAGCCTTCACCGGAATATATTTGACAATTAAACAATCTTTTACCATAAAAAAAGGGAAAACAAAGCAGTCAACAACCCGTCCAGAAGATCACTATACCCATCTAAGTAATATTTTACCGTAGCAATACCTTGGTAGGTAGTGGAGTGTGTTTTTGAGTAGCTACTAGTTAACAACGTTTGTAAGGGCATTCACTCCTTTACGACCCTAGCAAACATGTCATTCCCAAGCTCCAACCAAGAGAAAAAGAAGACTTGTCCATAAAAAGGAAAAACATAAAAGCAATGAAACAGAGTATAGCTTTGATCTTTCATTTGATAACATCAAGTCAAGTGATATTTACAGTATGGAAAAGAAACTGGGGGATAACACAGTTCCTAGTCGGCGTAAGGTAAACAATATGCAGCATGGTACATCTTCAAAACTAGTCTAATTGACAAAATCATATTCTAATCACACTAAAGAAATCGGATATTTTACAGCTCGTAAGAGAACAAGGAAAAACTATATGCCGAAAACATGAAACCTCTTCTTTGAAAACTACTTACAAATTTCTTATGTTTTTCATGTGAGGATGATAAAGAGAATGACCTTGATTAAATATTCTTATTAATCAGCCTTGCACTGCCAGTATCTGCAATTGATCTAGAAATACTTCCAAGCTCAAGTCATCCGTAAAGATAACATCTGAACCCTCCGTATATGTTGAATTTTGAGTAACAGATGGATTCAACTTGGCAAGAAGAAACCTAGCCTGACTACCATGCTGGTCACATCTTATAAACTTTGGCACTGGAACCCTTTCAGCCACCAATTGCTCTGCATCCAGTTCTGGGGCTTCCAATAGCTTTCTAAAGTTCTCATGATTTGGGTCCTTATCATAACCAAGCTTCCTCCACTGAGCAATCTTTGACCCATAGTGAATCACCACATGGAAGAAAGAATCAAAGAGCAAGATGGAATCAGGACAAATGGATCTAATATCTAGCAGTGCTGGAACAGGTGGCCCATCAAATGAATATTGGAAAAGTGTAGGTTGGATCATTATAAGAGAGCTCACAACTCCCTCACGGTTCAGCATAATACGGAAATATGCAGTTTCATCAGGAGTAGTGTTAGAGACATCAATAAATTGGGATCGCCTTAAGTGGAACATAAACTGGGGATAAAGGGAAAAATTGGAAGATAGACGGAAAGAAGAAGGATCTTCTGGCACATAGTCCCCAAACTTGGATGTAAAACGAATAAGTGTATCATCGAGCCATCTAATGACATCACGGGCATAGCAAGTCTCTGCCCGGAGAATAGCAAGTCTAGCCATAACTGAAGCTGCAGCTTCTTGATCAAACCCAGCAGCAATATCTGTGGAATGGTTTGCAACCCATCTTCTTGCAGCAGTTGTGACCCTTTTTCGGAGTCCCATGTTCCCCTGCCTGTACCGTGTTATAAACTGAACCAAAAATGCAGAGCCAGGCTGTATTTTCTGTTCATCACTCACTTGGAAGAAAAATGCAATGCAAGTTCTTTCAGTGAGCGTATTCAACTTCCATATGTAGGTACCGCCTTGTCCAATCTCGGTCTCACTCACTGAACCGTTCTTTTTCCTAAGAGACACACAAGGACCAAGAGCTCCAGATATTTTGACATCTTTAGTGGTCACTATCTCAATAGTTGCATCAAAATTCATCCTCAAATAGTCCTCGTCATCGTGTTTAAATAAGTACCTTAGACATTTCCTGAATTGATCCGATTCAAAGGACTCAGCGAGAATCATAAATCCACCCGAGCAGTCAACAGGTTCCCGAAGCTCAGCCGCTCCAACTTGGTCAAGGGAGCAAGCAAACAAATCAAGAACAATGGCCGAATCAGACAGCCTCTTGGCAATTTGCTTATAGAAACCACAGGACTTAGCATGGTACCTCGCCCGCCCATTGAAGACATCATAGTGGCTTCTCATGGATTGCCGGAAATCAGAATCCACAACAAGTCCGGGTCCAAGTGTAGCAGGTCCAGATGTAAAGAGCATGATCCTGGAGCCAGAATTTATCAAACAACACTCTAAAAGTCCAAGTGCAGCTGAAATTGCAGCACCAGTGGACCTTGGGGGACGGCTGCCAGACTTCACATTACAGGTAGAATGAATATCTTCAATTGCAGCAGTTATACTAAACTCACATTCTGAAATTGGTAATAGAAATCCCTGCTTCAGGACCGGCTGTGTTTGTCCAAGGTGCAGCTGGTGTGGACGGCCAATGTTGAGAAACTGCTGCACCTGAGGAGAAACAAAACATACCCAAAAAAATCACACAAACTCATAAATATCAAGATTCAAGTTGCATTCTAGTACACTCAAATGTAATGTAAACCTAAAAATGGCATGTATTATTTAGCAACTAACTCTCTAACTAACATTCTAACTGTCTTTAGTGTAAGATAACATGAACTAAGTACTGATTACTGAACTAGAAAGAAAGAAATATAATAATTATCAAAGAAACATAATATAATATAATGATGAATGAATAAGTAAGAAATGAAGGTAATTGATACCTGATTTGAGGAAGGTTGACGGTCACCGTGAAAAACAACGAGTCTAGAACAATGCGAAAATCGGAGATCGTGAAGATAAACCATTGAATCGAAGGTAACCAAAGCGACAAGGGCGTAATCCGGTAAGTGATGGAGGAGAAGCAAGAGCTCATTCTTGAGTGGACGGAGTTCATCATCGGAAGTGGATACATCAACAACGAAAACAAATGCGGGGGCAGCAGGAGGATGGAGGAGTGAGGAAGTATAAGAGTATTCAACGGTGGTGTAGGTAGGGAAGAGTTCAGCGGGGAGATTGGTATCAGCGATGGAACGAGGAAAGGGGTTTCGTTGGGAACAGAAAGGACAGTGCCAGATTCGGGACTGATAATCGAGACGAGCGTAAGGGTTCAAAACGGCGCCGCATCGGGAACAAAGGAGGGGATCGTAAGGAAGAAGGGGAAGTTCGGTGCCTTGCATTAACGGAGTGCACATGATGCTTAGTGGGATTATTAGTTCGGATTTGGAAGCTGGCCATGAATTCCATGACCATCGGAGGCCTTCTACTGCCTCCAATTCCACGAAATCCATTTTAAGATCGATGATGATGATGATTGATCCACTTTTTGAACTGAGTGAGTGACTTAGGGGTTTACTTTAGAAGCAAAAAACACAGAGCTGCGTTGCTAATGCCTTGCAAGCAATGCTACAGCATATTCGTTACCTTGCAACTCAAAAAGTGACTCTCGCTACAACCAAATTAAATAATTGGCTTCCTTTTCATTTTCGTGTTCATTTCTTGATTGATTAATTCATACGGGAAAAAATTTATATTACTATTTGTGAGTCTCAATATTATTTGTTCATTTTATAAAATTGTTTGGATTAAAGATGAGTTTGAAATAAAAAATCTATTTAGATGTTTCTCTCTGGAAAAAACAATTTGACCCTAAATTTTCAAGTAATTAACTAATTATAGCACCTTTTATCACTTATAATTAAAAGCTTTAATTATAAAAAAAAGTTTAATTACACTTTTGGTCCTCCTAACTCACAACTTTAGCTCCCGGATTTTTTTCCATGATTTTGGTCCATCATTTTCTCAAGTTAGAAAACCATTGTCCCTATCAAATTTGATCAAACATCTAGCTGACACGATACTCGTGTATCCTATGTGGCCTTCCACGTTGGACTACCACGTGAGATTTTAAATTAAAAATAATATTTTTACTATAACAAATTATTTTTAAAATATTTAATAATATGTAAATTAAGAAAAACACATTTGTTAGCAAACGAAACTCATTTATAGATTAAACCAACTCTGAAACTGCATCTCAGGCAACAATATTTTGATCCCCAATAGATAGCAATTGCTCCAAAACAGGCCAACCATGTATAGTTATGGTCAAACACAAAGAGTTCCCTATCGTCGTGACGACGACAACAACAACGACAAAAGAAGTGTGACACCCTTAATTTCATAAGACATAACTACCAAGTATTCAGCTAACACATGAGCTTTTGAGTATTCATTTAGAAGAATTTAATTTACTTTCAAAATATACCTACAGCATAAAAATCTAGCTTTACATAACTACCTTAGCCAATAGTAAAATCCCTTAAATCTAGGACTCTGATTGTGATCCGGTTATTAACCCTCTACACTGAACTACTGGCGAGCAATTCGGATATACTCTTCAGCTTTCCAATGTTATCTGTTCCCTGGAAACATCACCCCAAACATAGTGAGTTTTACAACTCAGTAACAAAGAATGTATGAAGAAAGATTTACTTGATGTTTCCAGCCATATGCGTGTGCGAGATATAGAAAATCCTCTCTGCAACATAGAAAGTATAAATCACATACAAATGTTTTTCATTCAAATACAGTTCTCGGATAATAACGGATAATAACGAAAGAAGCACAACAATATAGGACAAGAATCACATTGTATCAAAAGATGACAATAAGATTTCGTGCGCGTATATCACAGATATCATAAACAAGATACTTGTTATATTATGTGCACATAGACCACATTATCTCTTCGTCGTGGCAAACAGTAATCATAGGTCGTATTATCTCTTCGTCACGGCAAAACATTAATCACAGGCCGTATTATCTATTTGTCACGGCGAAACGGTAATCTGAAAGGGCTATGAGCATTTCACTCATAGGCTGCATTATCTATTCGTCACAGCAAACGGCAAACACAAAGACTGTGAGCATTTAACTCATAGACTGCATTATCTCTTCGCTGCAGCAAACAGCATCCAACAACAACAAATCCAATGCATCAAAATAAATGTTTCCACTTCATAGATTAGATACTCACATAGTACTTTATACAAAGATAATTCATGTAACAATCATATTTGGTCAAAATTTAAAACATATAGATATAGGAATCCATTCTACACAATTCAAGCACCATTGTCTCATAACCATCTAAGCAAAGATAATTTTATTCAAGCAACTTTGAACTAGACTTCTCGAATGATACTCTTCCAAACTTAATATTTCCAATTCATAAATGATAGATAATAATATATATTCTCTAATAGCACAAGAGTTGATCAAATCCAGCAATTGTACAACAAGTTACAGCAATAATACTACAACGCGTTACAAAATTTATGTTCTAACTGTAACCTGCAATTCAATTTTCTGAATCAATACTCAATAAAAATAAGCCACTTCAGAGTCTATTTTGTATAAAATTTTGTCTACTTTACAATGGTTCAAAAATCCTTTCGATAGGATATTTGTGGAGAAAGATAGGAGCAAAATACCAACAAGATATCAAAAACGAATTTTGAGAACAACAGTCAGTATAAATTAGGAATAAAATATCAAATGAATTCGAATAAATTTCTAGCTGAGGAGTCTGGTGATTTCAGGTTCGGCAAAATGCACCAAAGTGATGAGGGGGACATGGATTAGGTTCGCACAACATAGGAGTGGGAAAGGAAGAGGGAGCGAGAGAGCGAGTGAACGAAAGGAAGATGAAGCCTATTTTTAAAAAAAAATATTTAACAAATTAAAATAACATTTTAAAAATAAAAAGCCCACGTGAAATGCCTCGTAGGATAAGTGAGTACCACGTCAGCTAGACGTTTGGCCAAATTTGGAAGGGGCAATGATTTTAGAAATTGGAGAATTGGGGGACTAAAATCGTAAGTGGGTGATAATAATGGGTGATAAGTAGGCATTTTCGGATGGTTCCGGCGAATTTTTTTTTTCCTCGGTATCGTTCCGGCGAAAAAATTGGAATTACCGATGGATTTTTTATTTTTTTTAAAACATCCACCAGTAAAAAAAGTTAAAAAAATCCGCCGGTAACATCCTGGCGGATTTTTTAAAATATCCACCGGTAATTCCAACTTTTTCGCCGAAATGGTACTGAGGGAAAAAGTTCGCAGGAAATTCCAATTTTTGCACCAGAACGGTACCGAAGGAAAAAAATCTCCTGGTAATACGCGTTATTCTTGTATCGAACAATGTCACAGTAGGCAAATTACAAGGAGGAAGGAGTGTGAGAGATAACTCTTTGAAGGTGTCAGTAGCAGCTTTCCCAAACTGACCTGACCTTGGTTAGAGGTGTTCGAGGCTTGAAAGTTAAGGTTGTTTTGGGTTTCAAGAAGGAGCTTGTGGTTCGAGGGTTAGAACTGTATGTGAGTTCGTGTAAGGAGAATACAAGTAGAAGATTCTAGGTGAGGAGGAAGAAACCTCAATTATCGAGATTCAAGCATAGTATATAACATCTAATATGTGCAGGTTTTTTTTGAAAGGGAAAAAACTATATATACATATATATATATATATATATATATATATATATATATATATATATATATATATATAATGTAAATTGTGTATTTAAGGGACACAAAAACTATATACAAAATCTTTCCACTCAATCAATGTGAGGGTCTACATCAGTACACCTAAAACAAGGAAACAATATGCATTCCTTAACGGTGCAATCGAGTCACACCCACAAGAGAATCAATAGAGCCACACCACATATTACTCTCATCCCCTGGAAATACATTCCAAAGGTTCCACACACCAAATCTAAGGTGAAATTATGTCTAACCTCACCCTAAAATGCGTCCAACCCCCTGAATGAAGAGGTAACAACTTCCTTTTATAGTCCTACGGTTGAGGAAGGCACGGAAAACCCTTTAATACCCATATTTTGTCTTCTAGTGTGCCCAAAAGGACACTGGTCCTTTGTAAATTCAAAATATCCCATTAAGTAGTAGTGGTCCCATCACACCAGCCCAACACCATGTTTTGTGCTTTTCTGACGCTACTGTAGGTAGAGCTGTCAATGGGCCGGGCTCGGCCCGGCCCGGCCCATCGGGCCAAACAGCATATACGACCCGGGTCGGGCCGACCCAATATTCTGATGTGCTGCAAAATTTACGGCCCGATCCCGACCAACACCAGCCCATGGGCCAACGGGCCACAAATCATTGACTTTTTAGAATTTTGACTATAAAAAAATAGTTTTAATGTCTCGTTAAGATACGAAGCTGATACAATATATGACTTCCACGTACAATTTCTCTGTACTTTGGTGTTTGCTAACTTTAATTAACTTTTTTCCTTTATTTCATTGGACATGACAGGTACAAACGGAGAAATATTAGAGATTTACACAAAATTGCTCCATTTTCTTAAAAAAATTGCTCCATTTTTTTTTACTTTTGTATTAGGGATTTACACAAACGGAGGAATATTAGAGATTTACCCAAAATTTCTTTACTTTTTTATTATTTTTCTTACTTAAAAAATTGCTCCATTTTCTTGTTAGACCATATTTTAAAATTAAAAAATTAAAACAAAAAAGTAACGGGCCGGCCCGAAGCCCATGGACCGGCCCGCCCCGGCCCAATAATATCATCGGGCCAATCGGGCCGGGCCAAAAAAGATACCGTTGATTTTGGGCCACTAATTTTAGAGCCCAGGCCCAACCAAAAAATCGGGTCACTGGGCCGGCCCAGTGGGCCGGGCCCAAATTGACAGCTCTAACTGTAGGCGCTAACTTTAACGTAGAAACTGTCCCCTACTTTTCTCTCTCATCTGTTGCAGATGTTGCACGACATGCTAGTGCATCCAAATGCTGCAGCACACTGAACAAACATATTAAAACAAAATAGGGCACCAAAGTGCTAAATGATCACAAACCAGTTTCAATCCCTCTTATACACTGAACAACACGTATTAACCAATTAAACAACAATATTATTTTAGAACTCACATTGATTTAAGTCTAGAAAGTATAAATAACTCTTATAAATAAGAGTTATCAATGACCCCACCCATCTAACCTTCGTCTGAGAGTATCGGGCATCGTTGCCACCGTAGCCATATGCCTCGAGCTCGCACCGATAGGTAAGCCAAGATACTTGAAAGGAAGGGAACCAATTCGACAATGTAGGAAACCCGCAACCAAATCTAAGAAAGAATCCTGGACGTTGACACCCATAGTACAACTCTTCCAGAAGTTGATCTTAAGGCCAGAGACCAATTCAAAACTCCTCAAAACAAATTTCGTTGTCCAGTGGCTTGCCACTGCTGCCTCCCCAATCAGCAGTGTATCATCCGCATACTAGAGGTGAGAGTTCACCATCGAGGGCTCCCAAGCCTGAAACCCGCAAACTTATCACTTTCCACTGCCGGCCGGTGAAGTCCCCCAAGCCCTTCATTCAATATATATATACACGTGAGGGGTGATTTGTCCCTTTTTCAAAAAAGTCAGGGACTGATTTGTCCCATTTTCAAATTTGTAAAGTCAGGGACTTATTTGTCCCAAAATAAACGTGGCAGTTAACGTGACACGTGACACGTTAAAATAAACGTGGCACTTAACGTGTCACGTAGGACACGTTTACTGTGTTGGTAACGTCAAAATGGATGGAGGGACTAACGTGTCCCGTTTTGGAATTGTCAAGGACCAATGTGTCCCGAAAAAATTGTGAGGGACGAATTCGCCCCACGAAAAAATTGTCAATGACCAATTTGGGCCTTTATTCTTTTAGTAAATATCAACTTTCTGTTATCATAATTAATGTGCATTCTAAATTTATAAGATCTATTTTTTAATTATTGTTTCTTTTTTGATTTTTTAATTAGTCTTTAATTATTGTTTCTATTATTCTATCCTCATTATTTCTTATTTAATTTATTCGAATGTGGATTAAATATTAACTTATAAGTTTTATTGTTTATTGAACCTACATGATTATCATCAAGAAAGAAAGAACATTAGTTTATTTTTAATTAATGTCAATTATGAATTCATAAGGTCTATTTTTTTAATTATTGTCTCTTTTTTATTTTGTTAATTAATTTTTAATTAATTTTCTTTTCTTTTATTTTATTTTCATTATTTATTATTTTATTTATTTGAAAGTCAGATTGAATTTGTTTTTGACCAAAAGTCCGATTGAATTTTAACTTATGATATTTCATTGTTCATTGAACCTATTTGATTATGATAAAGAAAAAAATGAACTTATGTAAACTTCAAAAATAATTAATGCTACAAAGAAGCGTTTGATACTTATCTTACACAAACCAAAAGTACTAAAATTTTGAATGGGAGAAATATCATTCATCTCTTTCCAAAAAATAAAAATCACCAAAGTCATGAATTAGTTTTTAGCGTTCTTCCACCTTATTAACTTTTCATTAATTCTATCCCAAGTAGGTAGCTCAGTTGACAAACTAGAGGATATCGAAAGAATGCACCAAAAGAGTACAAGAAGGATGTCCCGGATTCAAACCCCAAAAACTAACATCCCCACCCCACTAATATTGCTTATAAAAAAAATAAAAACTTCTCATTAATTCTCGATTTTAAACATAGCTAAGCTTAGTTTGAGCGTAAAGGATTGATAATGTTGAGGTTTATAAAGTAAATGAACTAGCAGAAGACCGAGAAACCTTGTCGGTTGATTGATTGGTCCAAACAAGACTGCAACTCTCCTTTTGCCTTCACACCTCCCTCACTTCACCATGTGAATGCTGACCATCCCACTTCTCCTTTCCTTTTTACTATTTTTATATTATTATATTTAAAAAATCCAATTATTTAATGGTCCTTTCAAACCTTCCATAAAATAAAAATGAAAAGAAAACTCCTCCATTTGCACATGTTGACCATATTATTATAATTTCCAGAATATTTATTATTAATCTTATAAATTCAACAAGCGTGAATTCTTTGACTCTCCAACTTCCTCTTCTTAAGTACACAACATCAATCAACTGTCACTCTGCATATGAAATGGGTTCGGTTTTGGTGCTTCTTCCCATTGTTGTTACATTGTCTCTGTTGTTTACATATTTAACCAATGGAGTTCCAATTCCAACGACTCTGGATGGACCCTTCAAGCCAGTGACGGTTCCACTTGACAAGAGCTTCCGTGGAAACGCTGTGGACTTACCAGACACAAATCCTCTCGTTCAAAGAACCGTTCAAGGTTTTGAGCCAGAACAAATCTCTGTCTCCCTCTCTACCACCTACGACTCTGTTTGGATTTCTTGGATTACAGGTACCACTTCCACCGCCTTTCTCCCACTTTATTATCTTCATTAATTTCTCCAACTTGAAAGAAATAAAGGAAGGGATAATTTGACGTCACAAATGATTATCAATGAATTGGTAACTTGTTTGGATTCATTTGTTCACGTGAAGTGGTAACTTGTTATGTTTACATAGTTGTTGGCATAATGGGATGAAGAACAGACAAATCACGAATGATTTTGCTTTTTTGTCGAAGAATGGTGGACCCCGTGTTTGTTGCTGTTAGAGTATAATAGCTGAACATTTGTTAGTTAACAACAGCTTGTAATAATACTAGTTTGTGTAACCTGCTACTGCAGGTTCTGTTTGTTTTGTCACCTGCTGTTGCAGGTCATTTCCCTACACCTATATTAGGGCTATCTCACTGTAAACAAAAGATAACAATACAATTCATTTTGCTCAATGCTTTACTCTCTTCTCTCATATTCTATCAATTCAACATGGTATCACAAGCACAACCGATCCTAACAAACTCGTAACAAACTTTTCCCTCTCAGTTCTTTTCCTTTTTTTTTTTTCGCTCCGCGCGCCATGTCCTCCGTCAACGGCGATGATCCTCCTACGCCTCCTCACGACGGCGCTATTCCAACTGGTTCCAAATCAATGCCGCGATCTTCTGCGTGCACGCAAAACTCCACATCAGAAATCAAGGAGTTCAGACACAAGATAACAGAGAAATTGCACGACGAGAATTTCGTGCTGTGGCGTCAACAGGTAGAACCTGTCATCAAGGCGCACCGTCTTCAACGCTTCATCGTTTCTCCTACGATTCCGCCTCGGTTTCTTACCAGCGAAGACATTGAATCGAACAATGAGAATCCTGACTTCCAATTTTGGGAAGCGCAGGATCAGATGTTACTCTCTTGGCTCCAAACGACTCTTTCAACGGCGATTCAAGCACGAGTAGTTGGATGCACACACTCGTTCGAACTTTGGGACAAAATCTTCGCATATTTCCAGAAATTAGGTCGTACGAAAATACGGCAACTGCGCAACGATCTAAGAACCACGCAATTGGACACTGGATCTGTCAAAGACTACCTTGCGAAGATCAAATCTCTGATTGACGCCCTCGCTGCAGTTGGAAGTCCTGTCTCTGCCAAAGATCACCTTGATGCTATCTTAGACGGTCTTCCACAAGAATATGACCAGATCATCTCCATTGTTGAGAGCAGATTCGATGATGAAGTCACTGTTGAAGAGGCTGAGTCACTACTCCTTGCACAAGAAGTGCGCCTTACACGCTATCGCAAGCAAACCAAAGGTGATGTTGCAAGTGTTCTTCTCACACAGGTCCCTCCTCCGCAACAATCCTCTGGTGAGAACTCTCAACCTAATATAATTACCACTTCTCAACAAAATAATACTTCTGAGAATCAGCCTCTCAACACTGAAGGCTATGGCTATCGTGGCCGTGGCCGTGGCCGTGGTGGTCGTTCTAGCATTCAATGTCAAGTGTGTGGCAAGTTTGGCCACTCTGCTATACAATGCTATCACCTATTCAATCAACATTATCAACCTAATGCTCAACCTCAGGCTACTCCCTACCAACCCTACAATCCTTACACATACATTCGACCACAACAGCCATCACAAGCTGCACCCTGGCCACCACACGCCCTAGTTGCCCCTGCACCTCAACCCTCTGCCTCACCAGCTACTGCCTTGGTTATGACAGCACCTCAAGTAGCCCAACCTAACTTTTTTGGTGACACAGCAGCCTCCTTACATGTCACCAATAACCCTCAGAACATACAAGTTCCACAAATAACTCATGAGACACCAAGTCAAGTGTTTGTGGGCAATGGACAAGGTTTGCAAGTCCATTCCTCTGGTTCCACCTCCTTCTCCTCTCCTTTTAATCCAAATTTTAAACTGCATTTACATAACTTGCTGTATGTCCCTGCTATAACCAAAAATCTAATTAGCATTCACAAGTTTCTTAGAGACAACCCTGTTTTTGTTGAATTTCACTTACATGACTGTTTTGTCAAATCTCAGGATACACATGAAGTCCTCCTCCATGGTCATGCAGGCCCTGATGGACTATATGAGTTCAAGGATCTGCTGCCCCACTCCACTCCAGTCAAGCAATCTGCCTCTGCTACACCTACTGTCTCTCTTAATTCTGTTGTTTCTAAGTCTTTTCCCCCTGTACACAGCATCCCTAATGCTGTTCCCAATTCCCAACATAGTTTACATATTTGGCATCAAAGATTAGGTCATCCTAATCATAATGCCTTCAAACATGTAGCTCAACTGTGTAATCTCCATTTACCTAATAAAGATCCCTCTTCTTTTTGCAATGCTTGTGCTGTTGGGAAATCTCATAGATTGCCTTCTTCTCTTTCCTCTACCATATATACTGCTCCTCTTCAACTTGTGTACAGTGACCTTTGGGGACCATCTCCTATGGCTTCTTCCAATGGCTTCTATTATTATCTCACATTTGTAGATGCCTTCTCTAGGTTTACTTGGTTTTACTTACTCAAATCCAAATCTGACACACTACAAATCTTCAAAGAATTCAAATCTATGGCAGAACTTCAGTTTAACACAAAACTGAAATCTCTCCAAACTGATTGGGGAGGTGAGTACAGACCATTCTCCAAGTATCTAGCTGAGCTAGGCATTCTACATCGTGTCATATGCCCTCACACACACCACCAAAATGGTGTTGTGGAAAGGAAACATAGACATATTGTAGAACTTGGTCTCACTCTTCGTTTTCAATCCAAGCTACCTATGCATTTTTGGGACCATGCATTTGCAACTGCTGTCCATCTAATAAACAGGTTACCTTCAGCCTCCTTAAATGGCTCAATCCCTTTCCAAGTGCTTCATGGTCAAATTCCCAATTTTTCCTCCCTTAGAGTCTTTGGATGTAGTTGCTTTCCTTGTCTACGCCCTTATAATGCTCACAAACTGGACTTTAGATCCCATGAATGTGTATTCCTAGGTTACTCTGCCTCACACAAGGGCTACAAATGCCTTTCTCCTAATGGACGCATCTACATTTCCAAAGATGTGCTCTTCAATGAGAATAGGTTCCCTTACAAAGATCTATTTGAGACATCCCCCACTACCTCCCACATTGATACCTCATCACCTAATCTACCTGAAGCTACAATACCTAGTCCACACACTCCCTCCCACCCCTGCACAGACCCTCCCAGCAGCTCATCTCCACATCCAAACACTGCCACCAACTCTGTGAACCAGCCCCCATCTCCACATCCAAACACTGTCACCAACTCTGTGAACCAGCCCCCATCTCCACATCCAAACACTGCAAACAGCCTTCCTCACACACCAAGTGACAGTCCCCATCCTCACTCTTTGGCTACTGCCAGCACAACTATTAACCTCTCCTCACCCATACCACCTCCCCCCACCAATACTCATCCTATGCAAACTCGTTCCAAAGCTGGCATAGTCAAACCCAAGCTTCATCCAACCTTACTTCTAACTCACATAGAGCCCAAGACTGTCAAAACAGCTCTGCAGCAACCTGCCTGGCAGCAAGCTATGTCTGAAGAATATTCTGCCTTGATGAAAAACAGCACCTGGACCTTAGTTCATCCTCCTCCAGGCAAAAATGTGATTGGCTGTAAGTGGGTTTTCAGAGTAAAGGAAAATGCTGATGGTTCTCTTAACAAATACAAGGCAAGGTTAGTTGCCAAGGGGTTCCACCAACAACAAGGTCAAGACTTCAACGAAACTTTCTCCCCAGTTATCAAACCAGTGACTATTCGGACAATACTCACCATTGCTCTCAGCAACAAGTGGGATCTCCATCAAATTGATGTCAACAATGCCTTCTTAAATGGCTCTCTCATTGAAGAAGTCTACATGTCCCAACCTCAAGGCTTTGAGTCTCATGACAAGTCATTAGTGTGCAAACTGAACAAGGCCATCTATGGCCTCAAACAGGCCCCACGTGCTTGGTTTGACAAGCTCAAAACTACCTTGCTACAGTTGGGTTTCAATGGCAGCAGATGTGATCCATCACTGTTTGTCTACAAGAAAGCAGCTTCAGTGGTGTATCTTCTAGTCTATGTTGATGATATAATACTCACAGGAAACTCCAATGAACTCATCAAGCAACTGATTCAACAACTTGACTCTGTTTTCTCACTCAAGCAGCTTGGCACTCTAGACTATTTCCTAGGCATTGAGGTAAAACCAGTGCACAATGGCAACCTGTTACTCACCCAGAGTAAATACATCAGGGATCTGCTGAATAAAACAAATATGGCAGAATCCAATGCCATTGCTTCACCAATGATGTCCAGCTGCAAACTGTCCAAACAAGGAAGTGATCACATGCCAGACCCTGCCACCTACAGATCAGTTGTAGGTGCTCTTCAATACACAACAATAACCAGGCCAGAAATCAGCTATGCAGTAAACAAGGTCTGTCAATACATGTCAACTCCTCTTGAAAGTCACTGGGCAGTAGTCAAGCGCATCCTCAGATACCTAAAAGGCTCCATCAATCATGGCTTACTGCTTCAGCCTGCTGCTAGCTCAAAACCCCTACAACTGAGAGCATGGTGTGATGCAGACTGGGCCTCTGACATTGATGACAGAAAGTCTACTTCTGGAGCAGCAGTGTATCTGGGTCCTAATCTGGTATCTTGGTGGGCCAAGAAGCAAACAGTTGTGGCTCGCTCTAGTGCTGAAGCAGAGTACAGGAGTCTTGCCCTAGCTACTGCAGAAGTCACTTGGATTCAATCATTATTAACTGAATTAGGCATCAACCACTCTGTCCCTCAAATCTTCTGTGATAATCAGAGTGCTGTGGCACTAGCACACAACCCCATTCTTCATGCTAGAACAAAACACATGGAACTTGACTTGTTCTTTGTAAGAGACAAGGTTCTGTCCAAGCAGCTCCAAGTTTATCATGTTCCTGGCACTGATCAGTGGGCAGATATCCTCACCAAGCCTCTCTCCACCACCAGGTTTCAGTCTCTCAGGTCCAAGCTCCAAGTGGTTGCTCCAACACTGTCTTCACACCCTCCTTGAGCTTGTGGGGGGGTGTTAGAGTATAATAGCTGAACATTTGTTAGTTAACAACAGCTTGTAATAATACTAGTTTGTGTAACCTGCTACTGCAGGTTCTGTTTGTTTTGTCACCTGCTGTTGCAGGTCATTTCCCTACACCTATATTAGGGCTATCTCACTGTAAACAAAAGATAACAATACAATTCATTTTGCTCAATGCTTTACTCTCTTCTCTCATATTCTATCAATTCAACAGTTGCTACAACAACCAATAGCTTCTCATAACTTTTTCTTCTTTCCACAATTTGCAAAATTAGTTATTAATTACATATTTCATTGCTCATTTGGTCTCAACTTTTATTTTTGGTGGATTTAGCTATTTTAATTCTAAATAAATATTGCGAATTTGTTCTCCATAATTTTTTAATTATACTTTTGTTAGCCTTATTTTTGATACATTAAGTTGGCGATAATTATGCAATTGGAGGTTAAAGAATTTATTTTGAACAAAAGTCACCAACTTCAAAAAAAAATTATGCTACTTACCAATTGCAAGCTTGAATTTATTTTTATTTATCTCTAAAGTTAAATATGTTTTTATTTTATTATTTTGTTATATGTTTTTAGACCATAAAAATGCGAGGGAGAGGGAATGGAATGGGAAAACAGAAACTATGTGCAAAGGAATTCTTGAATGCAAGAGATACTTCATTCATATTCAAGTCATTGTACAATTTAGACTAACAACTAGTACTAACTACCATAACTGTCAATAATAGAATTTGACAGTAGCTAACTGCGACCAACGGTCACTAACTAACAATTCCTTAAGCTTGAATTATATACATTTTATAACACTCTCCCTTAATTCATGCTCTAGACAGTAGGATTACCTCCTACAATGATCATGGCTTCACTCTTGTCACTGAGTTTGCTTGTAAGTTGATCTGGTATATGTTTGAACCATAGTGCTCCAAATGTTCTAAGATGGCTCATTGTTGGCTTCTTTTTACCCCAAATACATTCTGGTACAACATGTTGAGTCTCTTAGTAGGGCATTTGTTCAAGATATGTGCTGTTGTTGACACTACTGAGGCATACACTTTTCTTTGATCATGCTCCTTGCCATATCAAGTATAATTTTGTTTCTTCTTTCTGCAAGGCCATTATGTTGAGGTGTATAAAGAGCTGTAACCTCATGCACAATGCCATGCTCTTCACAAAATTGTTCAAAGGCATTTGAGGTGTATTCTCCACCACCATCTGTCCTCAAAACCTTAGATTGACTTGCCACTTTGTTTTTCTAATAGCTGCTTAAGTTTCATAAAAATATCAAGAGCATCACTTTTGTTTTTAATTAGATACAGCCACATCATACAGGTATATTCATCCACAAAGGAAATGAAATACTTGTTACCTCCTATGGAAGGTACCTCAAAAGGTCCACAAACATCAGAGTGCACAACTTCAAGGGAATGCTTTCAGCTTAAAGGCAATTGAGATGTGAAAGAATTCCTTAGTTGTTTTCCAGCAAGACAAGTATCACACACTATCTATGGAATATTAGGCTCAAGCAATCCCGTCACAAGTTTCTTTGACACCATTTGAGTCGTGCTTCTGAAGTTGAGACGACCAGTCTTGTATGCCACAATCAACAATCATCTTTGCTATCAGCTGCTTTCAAATAGTGAATATTTTTAGTATTTAAGTTGATTTGAAATGTCTTATTCAGTCACAATTCTGATAATTTCATGTCAATTCAAGTGACTTTGAAGTTTGCTTGTTGTGGATGGCTCGTATGGTTGTTGAAAGTTGGGTATGGTTCATCTACTGTGTTAGAGTGCGACGAGAGGGTTGGGGGTCGGGCCTACTGGGTATGGTTCATCTATTGTATTGTACTATTAAGTAGTATAAATACTATGCTTATGTAGCTCTAATGGCACAATATGAAATACAGTCGCAGCAGCTCCCGTGGATGTAGATATTAGAAGAATTGAGAAAGGAAGAAAGAAAGAAATTCTCATTCAATGGTAAAGAGAGATCTTTCTTTACGATGAGTGTAGGATACACTTTTTATAGTGATCTTAACTAAACTAACCAACTTGTAACTAATCTAACTAATTACAACTACTTTAACTAACTTCTATCTATTCTAACATCACCACAAGTTGGAAGTGTGGATTAACATTTCCAACTTGGAATGAGCAATACAATTCAAGATAAAGAAATGAAAAACATAGTAAGGAAAATTACAAGAAAATACAAGTTATTCCATCGGCTAAACACGAAAACTAATGAAGAAATTGATGGCGGCCAGGATGCATAACTTTTAGAAGTCTTTGACCAACTTTTGGGGCCTTTTAATCTTCTTCTAGCATCTCCAGACACTTACCCCCAATGAAATCAAGAACTCCAATCTTGGAAGATAAATGCCAAAATAATTAAGCTAAGAAGAATGATGTATATTTGCTTAACCATCCATGATATTTATGGATAGAAGCTAGAATGTCAATTGGCTATGAAGAATGATGTATGATTGCTTTACTATCCATGATATTTATGAATAGAAGCTAAAACACCAATTAGGCTAAGAAGAATGATGTTTTTGACAAACTTAACTATCCATAATCATTTTGGAAAGAAGCGAAAATTTAGGCAAAGAAGAGTGAAGTTTAATTTCTTAACTATCCATAATCATTTTGGACAGAAGCTAAAATGCCAATTAGGCTAAGAAGAATGATGTTTGATTGCTTAACTATCCATAATTATTTTGGACAAAAGCTAAAAAGCCAATAGGCAAAGAAGAATGGTGTTTGATTGTTCTTGATTTGGACTCCTTAGCCATCAACCGAACTTGATTGATTTTGCCATAGGGAGATTCCACAGCAGAAACCTTGTAAATTAAATGAAAAAGATTGTCTTGATTCTTGGTGATTTCTTTCTCTCTGAAAACAATATGAATTTGGTCTTCATTACACGGAGGACATCCTTTTTCTTTTTCTTTTTTTTTGTGATCGTTCTCTGTAAGATACAATGAACTAAATCTTGCGAAGATCAAATTGTAGATAGAGTGAAGATATGATATTGAATAAAATTGTTCTGAAATCTCATAAAGGTGCAGAACAAAATAAGATCAAATAGAAGATAAATTGATGAGAGTATTTTCTCAATAGTGGAGCAGAATCATTTTGCTCTGATACTATATTAGAAGAATTGAGAAAGGAAGAAAAAAAGAAATTCTCATTCAATGGTAAAGAGAGATCTTTCTTTACAATGAGTGTAAGATACACTTTATATAGTGATCTTAACTAAACTAACCAACTTGTAACTAATCTAACTAATTACAACTACTTTAACTAACTTCTATATATTCTAACAGGCACACTTTGCCGAACCATGTTAAATTCCGTCTCCTTTATTTCTCCATGTGTGTGCGCGTGTTTGTGTCTCGATTGATCTTTCAGATTCTGTGTGTTACAACATTGCTTATATTATATTTGCAGGAGACTTCCAAATTGGTGATAACATAGAACCCTTAGATCCTGAAACTGTTGGTAGCATAGTTCAATATGGAAGGTACGGAAGGTCAATATCTCAACAAGCTGTGGGTTATTCCCTTATTTACAATCAACTTTATCCTTTTAAAGGCCTTCAAAACTACACTTCAGGAATCATACATCATGTTCGTCTCACAGGTATTATATATAATATAACCCTTAGTATAAGCTTCCTTTCATTACTAAAGAAACAATTTAGAACTCCATTGTCTTTCTTTAATGCAGGATTGAGAGCCAACACTCTCTATCAATATCAATGTGGAGATCCTTCTTTATCAGCAATGAGTGATGTTCATCATTTCAGGACTATGCCAGTTTCAAGCCCCAAGAGCTACCCTAGCAGAATTGCAATTGTTGGGGACTTGGGTCTTACATACAATACCACATCTACTGTAAATCATATGATTAGCAATCATCCTGATCTTATTCTATTGGTTGGAGATGTTAGTTATGCTAACCTGTATCTTACTAATGGTACTGGCTCAGATTGTTACTCTTGCTCATTTCCTAATACTCCCATCCATGAAACTTATCAACCTCGTTGGGATTATTGGGGAAGGTAATATTTTCACTTTATCTTAATTTTGTTCATTTGATGTCCATAGTTTTCTCTTTATTCATTGTCGGTTATTGTAACAGGTACATGCAACCACTGATTTCTAGTGTCCCAATAATGGTAATAGAAGGGAATCATGAGATAGAAGAACAAGCTGAGAACCAGACATTTGTTGCTTATAGTTCTCGATTTGCATTTCCATCAGAAGAGAGTGGATCATCATCCCCTTTTTATTATTCTTTCAATGCTGGAGGAATACATTTTATAATGCTTGGTGCTTACATATCATATGACAAATCAGGTTAACTCTTCTTTCTTTAGTTTCATTTTTTGTCTTTTGCAAGTTGGATATTCCTCATATTGCTAACATGGTTTAGAGACTACTGCTGTTTGTTTACATGCACCATAATTTACGTAGCATCGACACTGACATATAATCAGATGCCAAAAATGACACCGACACATGTGGTTACACTCAATCATTTTTATTTTTTCTGAATATCAATACGTGTCTACGTATCAATGTCAATATTGTGTTTGATGTCTGTGCCAGTGCGAGTGTCGGTGCTTCAAAGACAAATATCTCACTTCTGGTGTCATCCTCTCTTTTATTGCAGGGGACCAGTACAAGTGGTTGGAGAATGACTTGGCTTCTGTTGACAGGGAAATAACTCCATGGTTGGTAGCTACATGGCATGCACCTTGGTACAGCACCTACAAGTCACATTACAGAGAAGCAGAGTGTATGA
This sequence comes from Astragalus membranaceus, assembly GCA_039519185.1. Taxonomy (NCBI): domain Eukaryota; kingdom Viridiplantae; phylum Streptophyta; class Magnoliopsida; order Fabales; family Fabaceae; genus Astragalus; species Astragalus membranaceus. Next base: position 55,257,549 of record CM076848.1, on the reverse strand, counting down.
GGGTGGAGATGGAAGACTTACTATATAAATATGGTGTTGACATTGTCTTCAATGGACATGTAAGAAGCATATTGTTGTTTTCATTACAATTTACAAATGTTATTCTGAACATGCAAATTTCTCATGAGAAAATTAAACAGGTTCATGCCTATGAGAGATCAAACCGAGTATATAACTACACATTGGATCCATGTGGTCCTGTTTATATCACGGTTGGCGATGGCGGTAACCGGGAAAAGATGGCAATTACACATGCTGATGAACCTGGAAACTGTCCAGAACCATCAACTACACCAGATGATTTTATGGGTGGTTTCTGTGCCTTTAATTTTACATCTGGTCCAGCAGCAGGTAAATTCTGTTGGGACAGACAACCTGATTATAGTGCTTTCAGGGAAAGTAGCTTTGGTCATGGCATTCTAGAGGTCATCTTTCCTTCTCTACTCTTTACACATTTGTCTTCTATGTGAATTATTCAACCTTAAAAACCATGTTTCTTCATGCATGTACTTTCTCTTGTGCTAGTTGCATATGGAATTCAATGCAGTTTTAGGTTCTATATACATTGGTCATCAGTTATTCAATGAACCTAAAACCGCATTGTCTCTTATAAAGTAAATCAGAGGTAATACTATACACAAAACATAATTTGAGTAGGACACTAGAAACTAAGTGGTGGAGCCATATATGCAGGTGAAGAATGAAACCCATGCATTGTGGATTTGGCATCGCAATCAAGACTTCTATGGTACAGCTGGAGATTTGATTTACATTGTTAGGCAGCCTGAAATCTGTCCACCAATTAAGCAAGAGGTACATAAAACATGAATGTGGATCTCATGCATAGTTTATACTTTATATTGCATTATGTTGACCTTTTTTTGTTTCTCTCATTTTGTAGGAAAGAGCTCAAAATTTGAACTTGCAGAAACACTAAGCATATCAATGATTCAGAGAAGTGGAGCTCCGGAGTTTCTATATGACATTTGTCAGATATTTCGGCAAGTATACTGAATCGTGGCAATTAGTAGAGTAGTGAGAAAAATATCTTCCCATAGGGATTGGGATTTTTTTATTAACTTAATCAATTGAACTATAGAAATAATATGGGTATTTTTAAAATCAATTGTAATTTGTGTTATCAAGAAAATTTTGGATTTTGAGAAATGAGAAAAATCAAATAAATGACGGTGAAGAAGCCATTGAAGCTCCAAGGTCTTGTTCCTAAGCTATTGTCTAACTTATATTATATACCGGAAAATCAAAAAGCTAGAAAATTATTTAAAACCACGTTCATTTAGATTAACGCTGGGTTGAGAAAGTGTTACTTGAGTGATCTTTCTTTATATAACGCCGACTTGAGCATATATTATCCGGGCCGTCACTTTTCCCACACCCCCTCCCTACTCACTCCACACCCCAAACTCCCTAAATCCCAAAAATACTCTTGTATTAAAAACACTCCAACTCTCTTTCTCCCTCCCAAACACTCTCACACCCTCTCCCAAATCACTCAACCGAACCCTCACTCTCAGTCTCACCCTCCTTCGATTTCTCACCCTCATTCTCCCTCTCAATCTCGAATTCTACACACCAGGTACTCCTTCCCTCACTCTCCTCTCTTTCCATTTTACTACGTTTACTGCGTTTTTACAGATTTGAAATCTGCAACGCATTCGGTTGGCCTTAACCGAACGGTTCTGGGGACGTGTTCGGTTGATGCATCCCGAACACGTTCGGTTGATGCCTCCCGAACACGTTCGGTTGATGCCTCCCGAACACGTTCGGTTGATGCCTCCCGAACACGTTCGGTTGATGCCTCCCGAACACGTTCGGTTGAGGTCAACCGAACAGTGTTTTTGTCAAATTCATATTTTCTCTGTCCAATATTTTGTTTTGCAGCTATGGAATTCATAATTGTTATCGAACAACATGCTGGGCACATCAACATTCCACAGAATGTTTATCAGCTGATAGGCAACATATTGCCTCGCGATTGTTACCTACATCTGGAAATTGACAATATTTTTCCTGCTATTGTCAACACGTACCCAAAAGATGATGACTTATACACAGGCTATATGCACTGTATATGGGGATGTGGCCAGTGTTGAAGTATCAATTACATATGCTCAGAATGGTCGTTTCAATCTGGTCAGAATATTGCCTGAGGAAGATGAAGATGACACTAGTTCTGACTCAACTGATTCGGATTACCGAGCATTCCTTGCCAATTATGTATCTGGTGATGATGGGAGTGGTGATGAACCGGCAGAAGTCTCTGTCGTTACAGATTTATCATTTGGTGAAGATGACAACTGATTCACGTTGTTTTATTTTAAATTGCAAACTGTTATATCGTTGTTTCAATAATTTTTCAAACTGGTATATCTTTGTACTCAGTAATTTATTTATGTTTATTTAATACTCAGTAATTTATATTTCGGTGGCATTAAATTAAACAACAAGTTTATTATTACAAAGCGTAACCGTACATCAAAACGATAAAAAGCAATATAACGAAACAACTACGACACTAACGATTATTTGGGATGCCCCTGTTCCAGAAGATAAATGACTTCTTCCAGAGTGCGTTGTGTTTCGACATACAGCTCCAATATACGACGTCCTAAAGGAACATTAGGGTGTGCTTCCATAATTGCGCCGTTTAAATTCTATCCGGTGTGGCATAATTTCCAAACAAAATGCCATCCACGCCTTTTTCTGACACGTTTGACTGTTTGTAAGCCGTTGATCAAAAGTGTCGGTGGAATCTCAGGCGTTGAATTTTTTTAAAAAACATAACACCTATTCGGCTGCCCCTGTCCGAATAAATTCGGTTGAGGTTGTCCGAATTAATTCGGTTGGGGCCAGCCGTAGCTTTGAAAATTTGAAAAAGGGGTGTGTCTCAAAAAAATAACTGTTCGGTTGTGCCTAATCGAAAATATTCGGTTTACCCTAACCGAATCGGCAAAAATAGCACGCTTCATTAATGGCATATTAGTCATTTCGCAAGGTTAGGAGGTGTGGGGTGAGTAGGATGGGACGTGGGATATTGATTGTATTACATCGAGAGGAGAATGTTTGCTTAAACAAGCATTGTATGGAAGTACGCACGTTTGTCTTTTGTTTAACACGCTAATAACACTTTAGAAGTGTTATCACAAATTGGACGCGAATGCAATAATGCTTAAGCACATATTGCTCTCACACGTTATGAGAGTCAAATCAGATCTCTTAGCGGATAGCGGATGGGAAAAACTAGACGCGCGGTGTGTTTTTGGGTAGATAATAGCGTTTTTTAATATGGTACTTCAATTAGCGTTTAAGCTTATAGCTTATGTGTCTCATATTTCTAGTCATTTTTACTCTCTTTAATTTTATAATATTTCTTCTTTGTCCTTAGTAAAATAAAATATAACTTTTAATATCTCTAATTTTAAATTTATACCCGTTCTTTTCCGCCAAAACACTCTGCATGTACACAACTTGATTTTATTATCATTTGATTTGATTTGATTTGATTTGATTCATTCATAGCATTAGTCATTAGTGTTTTCTTTTTATAATCAAATGTTAGCGGGTGTGATGGAACGTTAGTTTCCGGAGTTTGAACTCTGGACCTCCTTCAATGACCTCCTTATTGTTTATTGTATTTTTTTATTATATTATTTGTTCAAAACTTTTTTGTTCTGGACTGGACCAAGAGGCTCATTCAGCAATTAAACATGGATAGGCCCAATCCTTTTGACTCATATCCACAATAAATTAGCCCACTTGTGGCTCTCACGCTTGGATGGCTCAGATTCATCCGATCGATCTAACGACTCAAATCCTGCACGAATCTCTATAAATACTGGCTCACATTGCCATAAATAGGTACATTCTCATTCCTAGATCATACTACTCTCTTATTCCCTATAGTGACTTAGGCGTCGGAGTGGCATTGCAGGTGCCCCACTTGGGATCCTTTTAACACTTCGCTCGGAATGCAAGAGACCTACCAACAGCAGTCACCGCAGCGCTGCTAGGTACTGAACATTGACGACCACAGTGGGAGCTGTCTAGCTTTCACCTCATTTCAATCTCTTGAGAGTTTTCTCTTGCATTCCGATGGCACCCCGAGGCAGACCCCGGGTCCGAAGCATTGACGTGTCTCTTCACCCCTGCATCGCGTCGCGCCTCTTCAAGCCTGCGTCGTGTCGCGTCTCTTCCAGCCTGCGTCGCGTCGCGCCTCTTCACACCTGCATTGCATTGCGCCTCTTCACACCTGCATCGCATCGCGCCTCTTCACGCATGCGTCGCGCCTTTCAACTTCGAATCCCATGGAGGGACCATCCAGGCCACCCCTAACCTTTGGAGACCAAGATCTCCTGGATGGAAAACCCAACAAATACGTTCCACTACTGATCTCCGCTGTCATGGCCAATGTCAAAGTGCGAAGGATGCTGGTCGATCAAGGTAGCTCCGCTGACATCATCTTGGAGGACTTGCTTAAAGTGTTGCACATCTCTACTGATGACGTCACTCCTTACCATGGAACTCCACTGACTGGTTTCAATGGATCAACAGTCGAGCCACTTGGCCATGTCGAACTGATGGTCACTTATGTAGACCCGGATGGTGAACAACTGCTGCGTTGAACCGTAAAGACCCCCTTCCTAGTCCTTCCATGCAAATCAATATACCAGTGTATAATTGGGAGGTCGACACTAGGCAGGCTGGGAGCAGTAACCTCAACTGTACATCTAAAGATGAAGTTTTACTCCTTGGACAACAGGATTGTAACCCTGCAAGCTGACTTGGGAGCAACCCGCAAATGCTACTACCCGAGCATGAAGAATTTACAAGAGGCTGGGGGAGTTAAAGAACCACACAAGAAGATAGGCAAGGAAACTGAGGTGAACTTGGCCGACCTAGGTACTCAGTACGGCCTAGACAGTGAGGAAGATGGAGGCGATGACATCCTAGCCAGGAAGCTGAAGAAGCGCACCAAGATGCCTAAAGCAGATGATGAACCTAACCCCCGACACAGCCAGTCCGCAGCTGACTCGAGACTTTGGAGCAACACGAGTTGGACTCCCCACAACTCACCTTCCAGGGTCAGACAAATTTCCCGCACTCCCATTAAGAGTTGGCGGCAGAGCTACGACGCTCCGGCTCAACACTCCCATTAAGAGCATAAAAATAGCTGAAACTCTATTAATTCTCACAAAAATCCAAGGAGAGGATTTGCGGAATCACGAGTTGCGCAGCGTAGCAGTCTCGCGCGAGAAGCGCCGCGCTCAGTCACGAGTTGCGCGGCGGAGCAGTCACTAAGAAAACATAAAAGGGTGCGAAGAGGATTATCTCAGGTGCGAAACCAAAGGGGCGCCTCGCGAGAGCACCACCTCGGGCCTCAGATGCCCGATCTCTTCCAAGGACGCGCAGGCAAAGATCAGCAGTGTTAAAGCAAGGCGCGAGATGTCACTAAAAAAACATAACGCTAACTGCCGTAAACCAGGTTGATCTTTTATAAATTCTCATTGTTATATGCAGCGAAGCAAATCAAGCCCCGAGGCAATAGCAAGGGGCATGACGCCTAATCCTGACGGTAGAAAGGGGAAGCATGAGATCGATGCTACGATCGTTTGCGCTTTCCTATAAACCGAGGCACGAGCCAGCTGGCTAGTGTAACACCCCTTTTCTACCCGTTATTTATTATTATAAAACAAGAGTTTACAAAAATCTTTTTCTTTTATTTTCAACAAGAGGAGTGTCACATTTTCGTCAAAACGCTAATAGCTTAATTACGTCATTTTCCGAAAAGCTAATACATAGCACTTAAATTCTCATTTATTCAAGCAGCGGAAAATCATTAAATCATCGATGAATCATAACAGTTAAACAGTCATCAGAAAACTAAGGTACATCCCTCCCCACTGAGTGCTACGTATCAGAGCATGACGACCCGACTCCAAATAGTGAAGAGTACGAATACCTTCACTCGTGATCACCTGCAGTTACCACGTAGGGTAACATTCAACAGAGAAAGGGTGAGTTCAATCTAACCATATAATAGAACATGTGATAAGTCTCAGGCTAGAATTACAGGACTAGAACAACCATACTACAGTCATCACATAATCACTCGAAAGTCACTCATTAAGGCAATCCGTCACTATGGCATGTAGATGTATGAGAATGCAATATATACATGTGGATCCATCATCACCGCAATAAGCCTTGAGGGCACATCACCGCTTTGGCCGAAGCCTACTCACCGCATGGCCGAAGCCTACATCACCGCTGAATGCACATGGATGCATGCGACACTATGAACATGCATCAATCACATTACATCATCATCATCAATTATATCCCATCATCGCTAAAAATATCACCTCAGTATTTATATCATCATCGCTAATCATCATCGCTAATCATCACCGCTAATCATCACCGCTAATCATCTTCGCTAATTATATCACATCATCGCCAATTATATCACATCATCGCTAATCATGTTACTCACCCATTGGCCGCTAAGGGCATTTTTGTCAACAAAACTAGCCACTAAGGGCATCATCGTCAAGACACTCACACATTGGCCACCAAGGGCATTTTCGTCACTTTATTCATAAAATTTCATTATTCAACCGGGACAGCCACACGGGCGTCCATACAACAGCAACTAACATATTTTTCCTCAGAATGATTCATTTTCCAAAATGATTGCGACTCGACATTTTCTCAAAATGACAACTTTTAGGGTTTGAGTTAATCATCAACATTTCTTCCAGAAAATACTTTACTGAGCCCCAAATTAGAATATTCAGATGGGCGTCTGAATAAGCTTTCCAAAACATTTTGAAACGCCTAAAACGGAGTCCCGAGTCAAAAGATATTCGAAAAACAAATTTGGGAACAACAGCGACACCCTGGGCTACGCGAACACGGCAGCCAGAATTCGGCGAATTAGTTAAAATAGTTAACGACATCGAAAAATTACAAAAGACCCCTCGTTGGAAAGCTACAGATGTGTAGTTTCTGAACATATATTTAAAGTTTCAAAACAATGAGCCAGTTAGTACAGTTTTTAGAAACAACCCGAATGGTTCCCAGACTGGACAGATTCTGTCCTTTCACTTCAAATCACTCTAAACTGACTTACACTTGACCAAATGGAACAAAACCTTAGCCTTAACAAAATCAATTTGAGTATAGTTTCTAATGGAAAAAGAATCGTTCAAATCAGAGTTCAATTGAAGACACAAGACCTGAAACACTGAACCTATACCTAGTTTAAGTCCAGAAATTTGACCTGACTTGGGACGCTCATAACTCGAGCTACACTACTCCAAATTTAACCAAACCAGTGCCAAAGTGACCAAAATTAAGTCTGTTTTCTAACAAAAAAAGTCCCATAATTTTTTGACGAATAGAAAGTTCCCAGTTTTAAAAATACCGAACCTATGTCCAGAATGCTTCCAGAATATTACCCTAACTTGTGGAATTCATAACTCGATCTTCACAGCTCTAAACGCAACCAAACCAGCGTCAAATTAACAAGCATTCAATCAAGTTTTCGAAATGACAAACCACATAATTTTCAATTAGTAAAACGTTCTCAGTCACTGAAATACTAAACCTATGTCAGAACATCTCAAAACAGTGAATTCAACAACACATATATGATCATATCATTAATCTCAATCAACATGAATATAATCAAAAACACATAAACATCAAGCAATCACCAAGATCATAAGTCGCATATATTCATCAAGATAGCAATGATTAAGGATCAACAATAATATGGATAGATCTAGGCTAAATCCCATCCTAAAACCCATCACACAATCTATTATAGAGAAAGATGATCCCCCCTTACCTTATGTTAGAAGAAGTAGGAGTTCTTGAGAGGAAATCACCACCAAAAATTCAGCAACAATGGAGGCCCCATTCTCTTCTTGATCCTCGCCCTTCCTTCTTCTTTCTTTCTTGAAGTTTTGCGTTTTCTCTCCTTTCCTTTGCTCTCCAAAACGGCTCACTCTCTCCACTCTCTCTAGGGATTTCGCCAATGCCAAGCCTCAAACCCTAACCCCATTCACTTAGCCAAACTCGCCTATGTTGGGTATTGGGTCATGGGCTTATCCAACTCAAGCCCTATGTGCGCTCCAAGCCAACATCATGCCCTAAATAATAATATGCACCCACTCAATTATTTTCTAAATTTAATTAAATCACTAAATAAAATAAATCCCTAATAATTTAATTAAATAAATTAATTAAATTATTTGGGTGTTACAGCTAGCTTCGTCGAAGCGACTTTGAACATGTTGCAACCCCCGTTGGACGAGTTCTATCCGGGCCGATTCCTGGTAAACTGTGCCAAGGGTATACTTTAAGCTGACCTTGGTGGTCACAACCCCATTGGACGAGTTCTATCCAGGCCGAGTCCTGGTAAACTATGCCAAGGGTATACTTTAAGCTTACCTTGGTGGTCACAACCCCGTTGGACGAGTTCTATCCAGGCCGAGTCCCGGTAAATTGTGCCAAGGGTGTACTTCATTACAAAGAGTCCAAGCAAACGCCGGTAACCCAGCACGAGCCAAACCTGGTGACTATCTACTCGAAAATAATCATATGTCCAACGAAAAGGCACACCGGCGCAAAAATCAAGTGGGCGTGAGACCATGAGGTCACAGACACCAGACGCGCTGCTAGGCGCTGAGAGGAACAAGGGCGAGATCCCACTATGTCATGCCTAGGCGAAATGCTGTCTATTTTGCAGACCATAACTTCGTCTGTGGCTATCCGATTAAGGTGCGCGAGCATGCGTTGGAAAGCTAAGAAGCAGAGCTAAAGTTCTTCTGATAAGCTCAAAACCCAATTCTGATGTCTTGAAGGTCGAAACTGCGAGTTACGTCCCAGGACGAAATGCACTTGTCTCCTACCCACAAACATGTTGTACGGATACGGAAGAAAGATGCTGGGGGGAACGAGATTTGTTGGTCTCGGGCGTTGCGGCAACAGTCTTGTGTCCCGGGTCCCTGGCAACAGGACGCCTACGAAGGCATGAAAATTGTTGAAAGACGTTGCAAAATCTCATGCCTCAAGTCTAAAGACCCAAAGAAAGAAACAAATTTTTCAATACACGAGTTTAAAGGTTCGAATTAAAATTGGAACCTGTGGGGTGAAGATCTAAGACTCCGAAGTTTCGAAACAACATACAGACGCCTCAAAAGCCAAAGATGCGTCGCGAGGAGAGAAAAATCTGGAACGAATTTGAAAGGCTCTTCACGACTTAGAAAGAGAAGACACGTCGCACAAAGAGAAGAGGATGGAGCAAAATTACAAAGAGCCTTCGCGCCTCAAAAGACCAAGACGCGTCGCATGAAGAGAAGAGATTCGTCGTGCCTCAAAATGATGAGATGCATCGAGTGCAAGGCAGATCTCGCTTCAAAGAGATGAAATGCGGAGATCTCGCCTCCAACTGATGAAATGCGTCGAATTACTAGGCGCAGATCTCGACTCAAAGTGATGAAATGCGTCGAAGAGAGAGAAGAACGCCTCGCCTCACCTTGCTCACTTGCGTCGAGTTCAAGGTACACTCGCCTCGCCTCACTTTGCTCACCTGCGTCGAGTCTAAGGGGAATCACCACGCCTCACTTTGCTCGCCTGCGTCAAGTTGAGGGAAAATCTCCACACCTCAGATCGCCAAGATACGTTGAATGAAAGAAGAGTCTGGGGCGATCTTGAGGAAAAGTATCTCACTCCCCAGCTTGCTTAAATGCGTCGAGCTAGTCTCAGGTCACGAATCAATGAAATTTTGCAAAAGGCTCAATCGACAGAAGCTCACATATTTACAGTAGACGAAAAGTTATTATCCACAAGGAAGTGGGAAAAAATGCAACTACAAAGAGACAATTAGACTCAGTGCGGCCTGCCATGGCAGACAAGCAGGTGGCAAGCCAAAGCAAAAGGGGGATCCAATCCAATTCAAAAAGATTGGGTTTTTGCATCTCATACTTAATCTTTGGTGCATTACAATGATCAAGGAAAGACCAACTTGTCTACCTTAAACTCTCCACTCAATCAAAGGTCCAAGGAAAAGGCGCACAGGCGCGAATTCATCGACAAGGCATGAGACCATGAGGTCTCAGGCAGCGCGAATAAAACCATGAGGTCTCACGCATCAGGCAAGAGACCACGAGGTCTCAGGTATCAGGCACCAAGGCAGGCATAGCAAGTAAGCAGCTGAGTGAGACCCTATGGTGTCAGCCACCAGACACGGAGACAAGCGCAAGCAGGGGACCTTGGGGTCTCAGTCATGGTTGTCAAACTCGTGAATCAACACGTACGAGTTTACTCCCCCAAAACGAGTCAAATTTCATGTAGAATCGCAATTTTGGTAAACTCGGATAGACTCAGGTAGACTCGGATAGACTCGCGAGTCTGAAGCGATTCTATCGAATCTACCACAATCAGGGGTGTAATCAGCAAAGCAGGGGGTGTATGCGAGTAAACAAGCCCAAAATCAGTTTTTTTCATTTTTAAAGCCCATTTTAAATATAGATATCATTTTAACACCTCCATAACCCAAAATAATTTGTAAATTAATAACATCTAAAATATTAATATTTATAAAAATAAAATAAATATATAATACAATCACATATTGTCAGTAGCATATAAAAAATACATTTAAATGTGTTTTCAACAAATTTTAATAACAAAAACACTCAATAAATTAAAGTCATTTAAATATGTTTTCACTTATTATTGTATTATTGCTGAATTAGAATTAGTAAAAGGATAGTCTTATTGCTCTTTGAATCAAGTATTATTATTGCTGGATTAGTGTTATTGCTCTAAAACTACTGTGTTATTGCTCTTTGAATTAGTATTAATGTTCTAAAGCTACTGAATCAAGTGTATTATTAATTATTGTCATTATCTTTGTACATGCTTAAGTATTTGAAATCATCTTGTGGCATATAATGACATGGTAAGTCCATATTTATGTATTGATGAAATATCTTTATTGTTATTGATAGTTTGATACTATTTGACATTACAGTAATTATTTTACCGATTTTTTTAGTGTAATTTTTTTTGTTCATAAACTCTTACGAGTCTACGGTCCCCTCACGAGTCTATGTAGACTCTCGAGTTTAACAACCATGGTCTCAGTCATATTCTCCCTCTTTCTCACTCTTTGGGTCTCGCCTCCCCCTCTCCCGTGGAGTGAGTTAGGTTTTTCAAAGGGTGAGAATTCACTTCCTTAACCAAAGCCATGGAAACAGTTACTAGGCGATAAGAAGACGCCTCGTTACACAGACTATCAGGTGCTTCCGGGAGCAATGACATTGTCGGCAGCAACAAGCCATCCCGTCGGGACGACCCGAGACAACCTGCAGAGGCGGATTAGCCGGCAGGTACAATGTTAGCAAAGACTTCAAGCCAAGATCATCCTTCGGAATAATTATCTCGGCTTGGGGGGCAACTGTTTTGGACTGGACCAAGAGGCCCATTCAACAATTAGACATGGATAAGGCCAATCCTTTTGACCCATATCCACAATAAATCAGCCCACTTGTGGCTCTTACGCTTGGATGACTCAGATTCATCCGATCCTGCACGAATCTCTATAAATACTGGCTCACATTGCCATAAATAGGTACATTCTCATTCCTAGATCACACTACTCTATTATTCCCTATAGTGACTTGGGCGTCGAAGTGGCATTGCAGGTGCCCCACCCGTGATCCTTTCAACACTCCGCTCGGAATGCAAGAGGCCTACCAACAGCAGTCACCGCAGCGCTGCTAGGTACTGAACATTTTTATTTGTGTATGTAATGCCATATATAAATTAGTTTATCAAAATATTAATTTAAAAAAATTGATTTCTAAATACCGTAATAATTAATTTAGTTATCATGAATTTATAGTAAAATAATTTACACATATTAAACATAGTTTACAGGCTTAATTACAGTTTTGGTCCCCCTATTTTCACCAGCTCGCGATTTCAGTCTCCCAATAATTTTTTTCACGAATTTAGTCCATCTATTTTCACTAACTCACGATTTTAGTCCCCCGAGATTTTCTTTCACGAATTTAGTCTCTATTTTTCTAATTTGTAAAAGGAAAGCCCCCCTCTATTTTGGTCAAAATTGGTACTGAGTTGTCCATCACTTATCCTACGTGGCTGACACAATACTTGCCTTGTTGGAATTTAAACATAAAAATTATTATTATTATTATTATTATTATTACAAAAATTATTTTTTAATTATGATATTTAATAAATAAAAATTTCATCTTCTTTATTCGATACTTCTTCTCCCTTCCCGAACCCAAACCCAGCATCGTTCATTCAAAAGCAAACCATATAAACGTCAATATTGCCTCTAAGAATGTTTGATTATACTTTTGTTTTTTTGTCCAAAAGAAGAATAGTTTTATAAAAGTTGAAAAGTTCACTAAAAAAAGTTAATAAAGAACAATATTCTTGGGAATTTGGAGTTCAAATTTTCTTGATTAGATATACTTGACTATCAAAGTGAGTTTTGAATCTCTCAAAAAAACATTTTCATACAAATAACAGGACCAAATCCACGACAACGTTCTTAATAAACTCAGTTATCTGCGCGTGATTATATCTACTGTTCACAAATTCCAATTAGTTTGCTTTTGAAGGAACGATGTTGGGTTTGCTTGGGTGAGATATGGAATTTTTAATTAAATATAATAATTGAAAAACAATTGTTGTAATAATAATAATAATTTTTATGTTTAAATTTCAACAAGGCAAGTCAGTGTATCAGCCATGTAGGACAAGTGACTAACAACTCAACGCCAATTTTGACCAAATTAGAGGGGCACTTTAATTTTACAAATTAGGAAAATAGGGGGACTAAATTCGTGAAAAAATCCCGAGGGACTAAAATCGTGAGTTAGTGAAAATAGGAGGACTAAATTTGTGAAAAAAATTCTTGGGGACTAAAATCGTGAGTTAGTGAAAATAGCGGGACTAAATTTCTGGAAAAAAAATTTTGGGGGACTAAAATCATGAGTTGGTGAAAATAAGGGGGCCAAAACTGTAATTAAGCTTAGTTTATATTAATTAAATAATTCTAACCATTAATTAACACATCATTTTACATTTATCAACTAGTTCGGCCGTTAATTTTACCAAACACTTCAGTCGCTATCAATTATCGAAAAAAAAAAGAAAAAAAACTAGTTTAGTCGCTATCAGCTATCCGCTATCATCTAACTTATCCACTATCCGCCGTAACTATAACCTCGTCCACTATTTTGTTAAGTAAATTAATAATATTTTAATCTGAGTATCTATATCTCTCCAACATGAATTCTTCAAAAAGGGTATCTATATACCTCATTTAGTGTGTAATAAATACTGCATTTACATTTTTTTTTACAAATGCTCCATTTATTTAGATAATAAAAAAAGATAATAAAAAAAGAAAAAGAAACACGAGTAGGGAGGTTTGTAGAAAAGAAGTACTAGGAGAGGGTTTTTGTTGAACAGCTACTTCCCATTCCATTTCTCTTTTAAACTGTTGCGTTGCGTATGGCTATGCAATACTACGACACAAGGAATCAGTTACGAGTGGCAAACGCAATTCAGATCTCAGGTTCATCGCTTTTCATTTCCTGTTATTTAGGTCACTTGCATCCACTCACTAATTTCTTATCGTTTTCATTTTCATGCGTGCTCGCTCTGTTGTTTATTCATTCCATTTGTGTTTCATGAATCCTTTCCAACTTATGCTTTTTGCAATCTGCTTCCATATCGTCTTTATTGCTTTATTATTATCAATATTGTTACTGCTATTGTCATTGTCATTGTTGTTATTGTTGTTGTTGTTACTGCTGCTACTGCTCCTGATTCCAATTTCAGCATTGGTGGGAAATTATAGTTTAGAATTTCACTTTTTGGAGGACAATTCGAGGTTTTAATTTCGTTCAGTAGTAATAAAGTGGAGGATTCTGTGCTCAGGTCAGATCAGGAAATACAAATATCCACATGAACTAATTTGCTGGTAGGGAGAGTAGTAGGAGATCACAAATTTGTAGCTAAATGTATCTTTGGAAGTCTTGAAATTACAAGGAAGCAAACTGTTAGAAATTTGATAAGACGGAGTGATGAGCGTCTTAAGATAAATGCGAATTGCTCAACAAGATTTGAAACATTTTCATACGTTTAACAAATGTAAGCACATTATTCCTCTGAACAAAGTGCTGTCAGTAAGAATATAGATGTTAAGATAAATATCTACTTGTGATATTCTACATAGGGGATTATATGTTACTTCTTCGGTATTGCTATTCACAAGTTGTATGATGAAAGTATTTAGTGTATATTAGTGGCTAACGACAAAGTGATTTGTGTTATTTGGACATTGAATCTGTTGTTACCACTAATCTTTTATAATGTTCACCTCATATGTGCACAGTGATTGGAACTGGATAAGAGAATGACGGCAGAGTTTGGTTCAACTTCTGCTTCTGAACCTCACAAGATGTCTGGAGCTTCATCTGCAGTATCCACTAGTGGCCAAAAGCTCTCTAAATTTTCTACCAAGTCTGGATTTGTCATCCCCAAAAACAAATTATCAGGGTCATTGGTCCCCATTTTCCGAGGGGCTAAAAAAGATGGGTTCACTGGAGTCATCAATGAAGAAAATTCAAATCAAATTGAGAGGAGATCGAGATGGGGCCCTGATCTGACACAGGATACCTCTGTCAGGAGGGCAAAGGCTTTGGCTTTGCAGGTGTTCTTTGGAATCCTTTCTAATCATTTTCCGTATAGCATTTTTACGGTTGTATACCCTTTTTTATTTCTTATTTCATTATACTTCCTTGCAAATATTCTATAATAAGGTTAACATTTACACTTCTTTGTAAGTTTTGATTAAAGCGTTCATGTGTTACCACCCTTTATGCCTTTTTGTGAGGTTTCCTCACTTCGTTCGGATGTGGGATTAATCTTATCTCATGGCACCCCTTCCTGCTGGTGCTTTGCTACTGGCTCAAACCCATAATATATAATATTGTGAGATACACAGTAAATATTTTACTTGTATCAAAATCATTGTATTGAAATTAGTTAAGTAGTATTTTAGCCAAATTTCGGGTTGTAATACGCCATTTTTAGGTTGAAGCTGTTCAAATTCCCTTATCACTTGGGTTGTATTGCATGTGCTTCTGTGTGAATAATTTGCTCTGAGTTATTGTTTCCAAGGTGTCAATAAGTGATACTTTTGTTGCACACCTTTTATAGATTCGAGTGGATCAAATCACAAAGCAGTTAGAATCAGAAAAACCGGAGATTGGGGACACCCAGAACTCCCCAGTAGTGGATGAGAATCCAGATGAAAGCAAGTCTGGCTCTCAAATTAACGGCAAGGTTAACAACAATTGACACTTTTCCTTTTAATTGCTATTACTCGTTATTTTTAATTAAACTACTTATGTTTCTTTATGGATATATGAAGTCAGAAAGGCTCGAACTTGAAAAGCGGGAAGCGATAGGTTCGTTTTCCTTAAAGTGTATCTTCCCTTTATATACATTCCCTTTAGTTCTTTAGGCTGCTTATTCCCTAATAATCTTGATCTTAATCATATCCAGGTGAAATACTAAAATTAGATCCCAGTTACAAGCCTCCAGCTGGTTTTAAACCATTGTTAAAAGAAGCCAGCATTCCTTTGCCTGTAAGTAGTGGTTCTAGAATTCTGCTAGACTTAATTTTATGCTATTTAAATCTGTTGTTAACTTGCTAATTGTAACATTACAGTTATGAAAGTTGAAAAGTAAAGGATACATTTCCTAGATTTAGAATTCATGTTCATTTATTGTGCATCTAGGATATTTTGTACAATTTCTTCCCTGTTAATGGTGAATAGTAATATACTTAGTGTTTTCGTTCCTCGTCAGATCCTTACTATCATTATTAAGGTTGTGGCCGTGGTTTTGTGGGCCTTATAGTATTTCTTTACGTTGTGAGGTGATGGGGCAATTTTTTGGAGATTAGCATCAATACAGTTTTCAGGTAGTTATCTTTTATATTATTTCTTTATGGATTTGAATGGAGGAATCATGGTGTTTGACTTGAGCATGTGTGTGAAATAACTCACCAAAAACAAGTAGCTCATTTCCACAATTTTCTTTTCCAGAAATGCTGTTCACATCCATTTTCCTTGGCTGCTTTCTTGAAGGTTCATGTAGTCAGAGGTCCTCATATTCTTGGAAGAAAATTGAAAACTAAGTTTTAGTATAAGATGAATCAATGGGTTGAGCTTCACAATTGAGTCACCACTAAAACCCATCCGAGATTACAATATTCAAATAGGATACTGATTGCTCCGTGTTACGAACAGACAGAGATGGAAAACAGAATTTAGTATTGAACTGTATTTTCTGATAAAAACTCAGGGGGAGCCTCTTTACAGTGATGAACGAAAATGACTACAATGGTTGGAGACAAGTCACCTTGCAGATTGGAGAAAATAAAACGATACTCTCTGATGAGAATATCCCCTTACTGATATAGGAATGTCTTCCCAGTTTTTACTGCTCAGTGCTCAGCAACCACAAATCCCTTAACAATTTTTTTTGACACCCTTTTCAGTTCGCACTACCACCTATATACTAATTCTCCTTCAACCCATTCTTTTATCTCTCCTCCAACCAATTCCATGTGTTTCTCCCCTCTAATTAATCACGGGCCTATTAATAATAATGGATCTATCACTCTGCAAAGTAAGAATGCAAAATAAAATGACTCAACCTCTTTTGCTTGTAATGTCCTAATGTTAAATTTTTGCTTCCTGTTATATAATTTTAAGAATGATCTGTTATAGTTTTCAAAAAATAAAATATATCTATCTAAATCTGAAGTTACAATAAAAATTCTTAGCTGCAGTACCATCTTTGCAGGTCCAAGAATATCCTGCGTACAAATTTATTGGCCTAATATTGGGGCCTGAAGGTGATAATCAAAAGCGACTAGAAAAGGTAAAACCATTTTGTTGGTATCTAATCTTCATCCGGTGATCTGGGGTCAGCAACCCCTATCCTCTGATTGAGATCCCTAAGTAAAACTCTATTCATTTTTTAATTGATCTTTAGTATATGCATATATCAGGAAACTGGTACCAAGATAAAAATTCATGGAACCAAAGCAGACTCAGGAGAGAAAGTAAGTTCCTTAATAATATTACATGGCTTTTATTCTGCATGAACCACTTTGAAAAACTTAGACCTGATTTTGTCAGGAAACAACTGAAACTGTTAGCATTTGCTTTATGTGTTCCATTTTCAGGGTGAAGTTAAACCTGGAACTGATATCCAGTGCAGTTTCAAAGAGATGCATGTTGACATATCAGCTGATAGTTTTGATAAAGTGGATGCAGCAGTGTCCATCATTGAAATACTAATTGCCTCTGTAACTGTAACTGTAACCGTAACTGTAAGTCTGTAACTGTGAGTTGTCATTTCACGTAATTGGAAAACTTATGATTTATAGCTGCCTCAGTTTTGTAGTAATATCAATTTTTCTGCTATTAATTCGTTCTTGTAACCTTTGCTGTCTTCTATCCAGGGGAATGCAGATGTTGGTTCCACACCTTCTGTATTAGTTTCTGGGGACAACACTAGTGTTCTGAGTCAAAGCCAAGGTGGCCCCCCTTCTCATGCAATTTCTCGATCTCTGGAAAACCACACTTTGTTGCAACCAGCAGTCAATACACAAATGTATGGAAATCAGTTTCAGTACTCTGGTCCGTGGTTTTCAGCAGTTCCATCTCATACTCCTTTATTTACTTCTTCCGGCAATATAGTTCCTCCAAATCCACCAGTTCTTGCTAGAACTCCCCATTTTCTATCACATACAATGAGTCCGTCAAATATAGTTGCTGCTTTTGGTGCTCAACCTGCACCTGTCGCTGGATTCCACCCAATAAATTCAAATCAACAGGTTTCTATGCAAGCACCACCACAAACACAGATTCTACAGCATTCACAATTGATACAAGCAAGTCCTTTTGGCCACGTTGGACCACCAAGAAATTATTCTGTAAATCATGCACAGAATTTGCCAGCTCCAGCAAATACTTCACATTCATTTCCAATTAATTTAAGCCAACCAAGACCAATGGGACAACTCCAGACATCAGCGTCTTCAATGCCTCAACCTATGTCCGGTATATCGCCGGCCCAAACAGCTAACCAGCCATTGACCCCGCACAGCATGTCTTCTGGACTGAGTGGAGGACCCGCCACTGTTAAAATGTCTGTAGGTCTCAACCATATGGGGCCGATGGCTCCTCCTACAAGACCCATTTCTCTAGGTCCACAACCAGATGGTGCATTTAAACCACTCCAGTCAAATGTGTCGATGATGCCACGACCTGCCACTATTTCTCCACATCATGTAGGAATGCCCCCTGGACCACCATCATCTTTTGGACCAATGCATCCACCAATACAAGCACCCGCTCATTCATCTGGAAACCATTTATCAGGACCCACTCCATTTCCTTCCCCAGGAATATCCCCTTCACGCCCATTACCTCAGCAATCAGGAGTACCTAATTCTGCCTCTGCAGTTTCTCCTCATCACACCCAAGTAAAACCACCAGTTCTGATGCCTTCAAATTCTGGAAATTTTACTTTTCATTCACAGCAGCCCAATCCTGATTATTATCAAGTGGCTTCCAGACCAAAATTTCAAGCTACTACTCAGGGTGGTACACAAGAGTCACCTGGTGGTCCAAGGCCAACACCATATAGGTTTGCTGTGCCTGATCAGTCTCTTCAAAGCTTTCCAAGGACACAAGCCCATAACCGGCTGGATCAAACTCAAGCTCATGTATCTGGTGTTCGTGTTCCCTTTGGGGGAAGGTCAGGTTCTGTCTCAATTCCACCCAGACACCCTGCATTTCAATATGCTGGTCAACCTGCACCTAGATCTCCAGCCCCGCCGCAAATAGGTACGAACAACTTTGTTTCTTCACCACAGATGCCAAACTTTCCCGGTCCAGGTTTCCAAAGAGGTATGCCCAATCGAACACGGCCAGATATCCCAATGCCTCTGAATCAGAAGTTCGGCAACAATCCCTCCGGTAAGCCAGCACATCCTGTAGACCAAATTTACGATCCCTTTTCACCCACATCTGTGGCACCTCCACAGCAGTAGGGTAATCCTGGAAAATGAGGGAATGGAATATGGCTTCAGAAACGTAATACTGACTAAGTGAATATTTTAGTTATGGCTGCCCTTTTGGCAGACGAACTGATACTAATTTCAGAGATTGATAATGGGCACGGCTTTAAAATCATGTTATTTCAAACCAGAATATAGTCATTTTACCATTTTATGTTACTGCATATCATTCCGTCAAGCTTGTTGAATTTAAGCTCGATTTGACTAGTTTTCTTATATCAGTACCAACCCTTTACGTTGTTTCATTTAGTACCTGCTTGTTTGTTTTCTCATGAAAGAAGTGCAATATCCTTTCTTTTCCTTTAATATTTAATAGAGAAAAGAAGTGCAGTTTTGAGAACTTCCATTATTCTCTCCTTGCAAATACGTCCTAAAGCTAGTTTGCATGAATTTATTAACATGCACTAATAAAAATTTTATAATAATTATGAGCGTTTTTAGTTAAATAACTTCTCATGTAAGTTGAATTAGCTTATGTTTATCATATTTTTAAGAAGTTATCTCATTTAACTTATGTATAAACATCTATAAGTTTTAGTAAAAACAAGTAAACATCTAAAAGTTAATAACGACTTTTTGTATGTGAACGACTTAACATATAAAAGTTAAGTCAAATTGAGCCCCACTCCATCTTGATTTTCTCTACACTTGCTAGTGCTTTTTTTGAGGGATCTACCCTGTCCCCGTCTTCTTTGTAAACTAGTATAATGTTTTCATATATTCACCATCTGTCTATAGTTTTGTGGGTCCAACTTACCCATAATCAAATGATATAGCTAATCACGGATAGATCCAACATAATCACGGGTTAGCAAAAATAAAGTAATTTCAATTTGTCACGGGTTCATGTTTTGTACGTTAGTATTGACTATTAAGTATTTGTTATCTACTTGTTGATTATCAGAAGCTCAGAATGATTCCCGTGTATAGATTAGCAACAACATAAACTGGCTAATTCCAATTAAGAATTACGTTTATTTTTTGTTCTATTAGCTGCATGTTGGCTGATGCAACAAACAATTCTTCATGATACATAAACCATTGAATTAGCGGTGTCGTCTTGCGAGTTATTTGTTCAACCCAGGTGCCCATCTATTCTCTTTTTAGTGGTTAATAATTAAATAGGAAAGAATATTAGTTTCTAGGGTTTGAACCGTTGACTTCATTCTTTAGACTTCTTTATTCTTATATCATCCACAAAGTAAAGGTCATCAACAAAAGTATGTTCCTTATGGATATAGTGAACATGAGAATTGAATTCTCAAGTAAAAATTTCTTGCGATCATGCCACGTTATAAGTAAGGACTGGTCTCTTCACTTAGAATTTATATGTAACTTTGGTTTGATATTTAAAAGTATGAATTGGCAGAGATCTCTGTGTATTAGGAGCAACTATAATTTGGTTCATACTTTCATGGATATTGTGGACAATTATTGAAAATTTTGAATGTATAATTTAGACTTGGAGATGTAAAAGCTTTTCAATCCTCCACAAATAAAAAATAATACTCCATCTGTTTCAAAATATAAGTAAAAATGGGTCATCGAAAGTTGATGTATCTGATTCACATGTATCTAGTTCAAAATGTGAACCAAATACATCAACTTTCGTTGACCAAATTTTGCTTATATTCTGTAACGGATGGAGTATATGCATGCCACGTGTATATGTATGTAGGGACTTGGTTACAAATAATTCATGAATTTTATTTTGGGGTCATGCGATCATATTCAAATAAGGAGGGCACTTGTAAAAACCATCTCAAAATATAAGAGTTCAAACATAAGATTATAGGGAAGGAAATAAATTAAAGTGTCGGCCATAACATAAAAGAATGGAGAATTTTATTCAGATAAAAGTACGAAACTACTTCATGTAACTCGTATGCACTGAAATCAGGTATGTAGTATGCTAAAGTCTAATAAGCATGATTGAGTGAAAATCTATACACACTATCTTTCACACTTGCTTTCTCACACGTCTCTATTGGCTATTTTTTTGTTCGGGCCATCGCTGACTAACCAAGGAGTATCCCAACTCTTTTAATGAAAGATTAATCTCTGCTCGTGTTTAGGATCAAATTTCGCACTGGCCAACACCGAGTTTGTCCACTGCAGAAATCGCTTTACCATAACATTTGCGTTTTTATGGATAAATGTAGTCGGTATATCCAAATAAGCGTGACCGGTTATCCTAAAAGCAAATTGTATAGTCACCGATAAAACTGATAAATACTGTGCACTCATAACACGATAAAAAAACTCATATAGTATAGTCATAACCGGTACAATTTTTTTTAGGTGAAGGAGGTCTAAAACAAATTTTTAGTTGAAACACATTAATCATTATATAGGCTTAATTACAGTTTTGGTCCCCCTATTATGACCAACTCACGATTTTGGTCCCTAAAGTTTTAATTTGACGATTTTGGTCCTCCTATTTTCCCAATTTGAAAAATCAAGGTCCCCCACCCCAATTTTGACTCAGTTTGACTGACTTATCCTACGTGGCAGCCCCCCACCCCCATCCCACCCCACCCCACCCCAACCCAACCCACCACCGATCTGCGAGAGTGAGAGAGAGAGAGAGAGAGAGAGGAGGGGAGGGAGAGATCTGCGAAGGGAGGCGACGAAGGACGGGGAGGGAGACCGATGGGGAGGGGAGGGAGAGCGAGAGCGACGGGGAGGGGGAGCGAGAGCGACGGGGAGGGGAGGGAGAGCGAGAGCGACGGGGAGGGGAGGGAGAGCGAGAGCGACGGGGAGGGGAGGGGAGGGAGGGGGGTTCACGGTGGGAGGGGGAATAGTGAAGGGGGAGGGGGGTTCACGGTGGGAGGGGGAACAGTGAAGGGGGAGGGGAGGGGGAGGGAGGGGGTGGGGGGGTGGGGGGTGCGCCTACGTGGCAGTCTACGTGGAAGAAGAAGGGGTGGGGGTGGGGGGGGTGGGGGGTGCGCCTACGTGGCAGTCTACGTGGTCTGCCACGTAGGATGAGTGAGTCAAACTGAGTCAAAATTGGGGTGGGGGACCTTGATTTTTCAAATTGGGAAAATAGGGGGACCAAAATCGTCAAATTAAAACTTTAGGGACCAAAATCGTGAATTGGTTAAAATAGGGGGACCAAAACTGTAGTTAAGCCCACTATATATATATATATATATATATATATATATATATATATATATATATATAAGGCGTTGTACGACCTATGTATATTATAGCTGTCTAAGACAAAAATTCGTTCACATGTGACAGAAGACCCCACACCAAATGAATGACTAATAGAAGTGAATGTGAAATCACTCACTCACTCACTCACAACTCACAACAAGCAAAGCATAAAAAGAGATTATTGTATCAGATACCTTTCCCTCCCTCTCTCCCTCACACAAAAATCTTTATTCCCTTCTCTCTCCAACATCCAATATCAATGGTTTTCAAAAGGGTGTGGGATCTAGCATTCTGCTCCACCTTACTATTCCTATTGGCTGGTTTTGTGAGCTCAGATTTTACAAAAGACAGAGAAGAATGTTCTGACAAATTACTTAGCCTTGCTCCTTGTCTTCCTTATGTTAATGGTGAAGCCAAAACTCCTTCTATTGATTGCTGTAGTGGCCTCAAAGTGGTCATTGATAAGAGCAAGAAATGCATCTGCATCCTCATCAAAGATAGCAGTGACCCAAACCTTGGCTTTAAGTTGAATGCTTCTGTTGCTGCTCAGTTACCAACTACTTGTCACACCCCAGCTAATATATCTCATTGTGTTGGTAAGTAAGTGTCACTATTTAATCTAACTGATCGCGACATCATGGTTTTTGATATCCACAAAATCGCGATGCGATTAAGATTGAGGTTTTATGTACCAGTATTTTAAACTATACTTGATTATGATTCTTTATGATTTTTAATATATTCAGAGGGAGCAGTCTTTTTTTTTCTTGGTGTTTTTTTACCTAAGAAGAGTTTTGCATCAAAACGTTTTAACGAGCTTCTTTTCTTTGTTTAAAAAATAGACATTCTTTGTGATATGGTTGTACTAATATCTTAGTTGTATTTGACCGTAATTTTCTTCGTGATATAAAAAATCGCGACATGACAAAGGTTATTTTAGTTTGCTTTATAAATAAATTAAAATTAATTGAATGGATGTTGTTTGACTTCTTTCAGATCTTTTGCATTTGGCACCTAACTCTACTGAAGCTAAGGTGTTTGAGGGATATCAAAATTCTACAAAAACAAAGAGTGCTACTTCTACACCAGTTTCCAGTGGTAATTAATTATATTATTGTTGTTGTGTTTTTGATGGATCCTTTTGGTGTGTTATGAAAGTTGAAGCTAATATTAATGTTCCATTTCAAGGTGCCCCTGAGAAGGGATCAAACTCAAGTGCTCAGGAAAAGAGTGGTGGTGGTCATGGGTTGAGAAAGAGGTGGATGGTGGCAGAGGTGGTTTGTGGTGTTTTATCATTTGTTTTCATGTCTCATTTCTTCATTCTAGTTTAAGTTTCAAACGTGATCAAGATTCAAGAATCGTTAATTACTTGGATATATTACAATTCACAAGTAATATTGGTGATGTATTGATCTCTTACTAGTAGTTAGTTCGGATCTATTTCTCATATAGTTTTGCATGCTTATTGTTTTTCCCAATTCCTATATTTTTTAGGATATCAAATTAAAATTTATCTATCTATTTTTTGTAGTGCTTTTTATTTTTTTTAATAATAAATGAATCGTAATAGTAGTTTCTATCACACTCTTTTTGTCCAAGGTGCAGCTGGTGTGGACGGCCAATGTTCAGAAACTGCTGCACCTGAGGAGAAACAAAAACACACCCAAAAAGATCACACAAACTCATAAATATCAAGATTCAAGATGCATTCTAGTGCACTCAAATGTAATGTAAACCTAAAAATGACATGTATTATTTAGCAACTAACTCACTAACTAAATCTCTAACTAACCATCTAATTAACAATGTAACTGTCTTAAGTCTTAAGTGTAAGATAACATGACCTAAGAACCGATTACTGAACTGGACTAGAAAGAAAGCAATAGGATAATTATCATAGAAACATCATTATAATACACATTACTTTTATTCATACATCATTATATTATAAACTTAAATATATGTTTGACCATTGCAAATAATAAATATTTACTCAAGTAAGGAAGTGGCTTAAAAAAAGTTTTAAGTCACATCCTTACTTGAGTAAATTAATCAAACTACAAATATATAATACATAGTTCACAATTAATTAAAAAAATTAAAAAAAATCAAACGTGAGGAAAATAGAAACTCATAAAGAAAACAGGATTGTAGAACAATATCTTCAATCTTCATCATCATCCAAACAAATCTGGAAACGAAATCAAAATTTGGGATTGAAATTTAGAAACCCAAAAATCAAAATTTGGGATTGAAACCTAGAAACCAAGACTGAGATGATGAAGAAGATGAATCTGAGAATCAACAAATCGTAATCAAATCGTATTCAAATCGTAACAAATTGTAATCAAATCGTTACAAATCGTTACAAATCATTTTTTTGTTGATGAAATCGTTCCAGAATAGCGTTTGGGATTGAAATCGTAACAAATCATTTTTTTCCGTCGATGAATCCATTCGTTTCTATAATTGAAGACTGATTTTGTTTTCGAAATTCATCGAAAGATTCATTTCATTGATGAATCGTTTTCGTTTTCTAGAATTAGAATTGAAACAAAAATCTGATTTTTCATTGAAAATATGGATTTTTATGTAATATATATATATATATATATATATATATATATATATATATATATATATATATAGTTGGATTAAAATACACAAATCATGTTGTGACCTAGTGGTCTTTCGATGCCCCCAACCACATTAAGGTCACGAGATCAACACACATCCCCCACAACACCTTTATTTTTTATTAACATAAGTGCCATGGGGTGTTGACGTGGCGTGTTAGTGCCACAAAGGTCCAATAATATAGTGACATGTGGCAGTGACATCATCTTCATCTTGTCACATCACATTTTTTTAACAGAAAGTTAACAGAGGGGCATAATTGTAAACGCTTAATATTTGTAAAGGGCATTTTAAAACTTTATTTTTTACAGGGTCCTAAATGGATTATGACCATATTTATAGGGCCAAGCATATATTTAAGCCTATAATATAATGATGTATGAATAAGTAAGAAATGAAGGTAATTGAAAAACTCAAACAGCAAAATGCAGAGCAGTGCAGTGCACTCAAATGGACTGTGTAAACCTAGAAATGGCATGCATTATTTAGCAACTCTCTAACTAAGTACTAATTACTGAACTAGAAAGAAAGAAAGAAAATAATTATCAAAGAAACATAATATAATATAATATAATGATGAATGTATAGGTAAGAAATGAAGGTAATTGTTACCTGATTTGAGGAAAGTTGGCGGTCACCGTGAAAGACGACGAGTCTAGAACAATGCAAAAATCGGAGATCGTGAAGATAAACCATTGAATCGAAGGTAATCAAAGCGACAAGGGTGTAATCCGGCAAGTGATGAAGAAGAAGCAAGAGTTCATTCTTGAGTGGACGGAGTTCTGCTGGAATTTAATGCAAATTCCTAAAAACACCCTGGGAATAGTATAACAACTATTTAAAAGCTGTTATAAGGTAGTTACAAATCTGTTTTGACAGTTAACAGTTTGTTAACTAGTTTGTTATTGTAACAAACTGGGCTTGTAACTAACACAAACCCATCTAACAGCTAACAGATCCAGAGAAAGCTATAAATATATACATACACTGTGTAATCAATGTACAGAATCAATTTACAATGAAATAAAAATTTTACAAGTATTTTTCTACCATAGTCTTCTATAGCTCTCTGACTTCTTGTTTTCCCTTCTCTGTTGATGTGTGTGTGAGTCCATTCAACAAGCGGTTGAATACCTTGCAAAGAAATAGAAAACAGAGTCACAAATCTCTCAAGTGGAGAGAAACAAACAGTATCAAAGAAAGGTTAGAGAAAGGGTAAGAAATATACCTATTTGTAAGATTCTGGGTGAGTTCAAAGCCGTGAAGCTCACAGATCAACAACAGCAAGTTTACAGTGCATATAAACAAGAAAACCAGCAATCAGGTTAGGGTTTATAATGCAATAAACGAATAACAGTAATAAGAAGGAGAAACAACAAGTGTTGTGTGTTATACCTTTGATTAAGGGTGCGATTCAAACCCTTAAGTGTTTCATAACCTGCAAAGCACAAACAACAAAGTTAGGGTTTGTGCTAAATCGGTTGAAACAACAAGTAAATCAGAAAGTTTTTAGGCATATTGCCTTCGTAAGGAAGTCCGTTTGCAACCCTGAAGCATCAGAACCTCAAACATCAGAAGCTTGAAGGTCTAGGGTTTCTGAAACTAAAACATCACTACGTAGAGAAAGGGTTTCTGTGTAGGATCAGTAGACGAAGCTTCGTGGTGTAAGATTGAAGCAAAACCACGCTTCAATCATCAAGTTTGCTCAAGATTTGAGCAAACCCTATCAGAATCAACGTTGAAGCAGAAGAGGAGAACAGCGAAGGAGAAGAAGAGAAGAGAGAGAAGAAAGAAGAGAAAAATGAGCTGAAATCCGGATAATCACCTTTTATACTTCTGGATCGATTTGGATCCGTTTTATGAAGTGCAACCCGCGTGTTGCTACAGTTGATAACGCACTGGGTTCCGCAGGAACCCGTTTTGGCAGCCAAGTTTGGGCTGCTGTGGTTTTTCGGTCACTGTGGGCTGAGTCTAGTGGGCCGGGAAATTGCTATTTGCACCCTACTGTTTCATTTTTTGCAATCTGTATGGAAAACCAAATTAAATGGTTAGATAAATAAAATATGGTATCATTGAGCATGGTAACAATCCAGGGACATTTCTAAACTCTAAACCCTAGTTCTTTATCTTTCTTTCACAATTCTTTAAAGTTTCTTTACAAATTTTATTAGCACACAACAAGCAGGCTGTGTGTGTGAGTTCTTTGACAGTTTAAGTGTTTTTGAAACAGGTGTTAGAAGGTGCTAATCAAGGTTTCAAAACAGTATGTCAAGTGCAAGTTTATCCACCCAAATTCCCAAGCTGAATGGGAAAAACTGGGACAGATGGAGTTTGCAAATGGAAGCAATCTTTGGCTTCCATGATGTGTTAGAAATTGTTCAAGAAGGGATTCCAGCACTAGCTCGGAACCCAACCCCTGAACAAAGGGCTGAACATAAGGAAAACACTAAGAAAGATTGGAAAGCAATCTATCTCATACACCAGGGGTGTGATGAGAGTAATTTTGACAGAATTAGAGGTATCAAAGTCTCTAAGACTGTCTGGGACCTCCTTGACAAATACTATAATGGTGCTGCACCAGTCAAGGAGGAGAAACTACAATCATTGAGAAAGCAGTATGAAAGTCTAAACATGCAGGATGGTGAAAGTATTACTGATTTCTTTGGGAGACTAAAGAAAATCACTAATACAATGAGTCTCAATGGAGAAACATTAACTGAACAAACTGTTTGTAAGAAAATTCTTAGGTCCTTAACAAGAAAATTTGGTTTTATTGTGAACAGCATTGAAGACACCATCAAGCCTGAAGATCTTAAAGTTGAAGATCTCCAAAGCAGGCTTGAAGCCAAAGAGATTAGGATGAATCTCTTGAATGGTGAGGGTGAAGAAGATCAAGCTATGTTTGCTGCCAAACCAAAGGGAAAGAAATGGACTAAGGGCAACAACAACAACAACAACAACCAATCAAGCAAAGGTAATTGTTCTAAGGCTAAGTCAGGTAAGTCTAGTGGTAAGGGTGACTCCACTAAGAAGAAATTTGATTCTAGTATAAGGAAGGACAAATCTAAGGTACAATGCTATAGATGTGATAAATATGGGCATTATGCCACTGAATGTCCTACTAGAAATGATTCTAAGCCTAAGGAAACTGAAGCCAATATGGCTAAAGAATATTCTGATTCAGAATCTGAGCATGTAGGTTTTAGTATAATAACTGATGAGTTAGGAGAAACAGAACCTAGAGAGGATTTTGTTGTAACTAACCTAGATCTAAAGGAAAATAGTGACTGTGTAGTCCTGTCAGTTACTACAAGTGATGGTAAAACCATCACTGAAATTCGGTATCTAGATTCAGGGTGTTGTAATCACATGACTGGTAACAAAGAGTGGTTAGTTGACTTTGACTCTAGTAGAAAAACCACTATAAAATGTGCTAGCAATAAGGCTATAACAGCTGAAGGAATAAGAAACATAAGATTTACAAAAGAAAATGGACAAGTAATTTTGATAAAAGATGTTTTCTATTCCAGGGATCAGCTGTAACCTTATCAGCCTAGGACAGCTTATAGAAAAGGGTTTTTCCAGTAGTAATGAAGGATCTAAAACTAAAGTTGTATGATGTTAAAGACAAACTAGTTTTAACAATACCTTTAGCCACCAATAGAACCTTCAAAACCAGCATTAGTATCACAGAGACAGATTGTCTAAGTGCCACAGCTAGTTTTGAAGGTATGCTATGGCATAAAAGGTTTGGGCATTTAAACTTCAAAGGCCTAAGTAATCTAAGTACTAAAGGGTTAGTAGAGGGATTACCTAAAATTGAAGTTACTAAAGAGACATGTACTACTTGCCTAGTGGGTAAGCAACCTAGAAAGAAGTTTAATAAGGAAATGAAACATTTTTCTAAGGATATTTTGCATGTTGTATATTCTGACCTATGTGGACCACTTGATATACCCTCTATTAGGGGAAATAAATACTTTATGACTTTTGTAGATGAATTTTAAAGGAAAATCTGGCTATATCTACTTAAGACTAAAGGAGAAGCCTATGGTGTTTTTAAGGAGTTTAAGGAAATGGCAGAAACTCAAAGTGGTAAGAAACTTAAGGTCTTAAGGACTGATAGTGGTGGTGAGTACACCTCCAAAGAGTTTGAGGAATACTGCACCACTCAAGGTATAATACATGAGGTAACATCACCCTATACTCCTCAGCATAATGGTATTGCTGAAAGGAGGAAAAGGACAATACTTGATATGGCTAGGAGCATGATCAAGTCTAAGGGGCTACCTAAAAGGCTATGGGCAGAAGCTGTCCATACAGCTGTCTATATCCTAAACAGGTGCTCTACTAAAGGTTTGGAAGACAAGGTACCAGAACATGTCTGGTGTGGTGACAAGCCTAAGGTTTCTCACCTAAGGGTATTTGGCTCACTTGCATATAGCCATATACCTGATGGTAAGAGAAAGAAGTTAGAGGATAAGAGCAGGCCCTTAATCCTTGTTGGATATCATCCTACAGGTGCTTATAGGCTGCTAGATCCTAAAACTGATAAGATTGAAATATCTAGGGATGTGGTTGTGCTTGAAGACAAGCAATGAGACTGGGACAAAGCTGAACTAGTGAGTTCAGTGGACTCTACAATCCTAGAAGAGGTCTTAGACACTGAACCTAATCCTATTGGTGATAGTTCTGATGAAGAGGATCCTATTCTACCTAATGAGGATCAGAATCCTCAAGAAGAGGAAGAGGACAATGCTGAAACAGAACCTGAACCTACTATTCAGGCCCTGCCTAGGACACTGAGGTTGAGACAGCCTCCTAGGAGGCTTGCAGATTATGATATTGCCATAGATAGTGAAGTGAATGAGCATGGTGACCTCATCCACTATGCTATGATGACTGATACTGAACCAGTGGACTTTAAGGAGGTCTTAAAGGATAAAAACTGGAAAAATGCTATGATAGAGGAGCTGGCCTCTATTGAGAAAAATAAGACCTGGACTTTGTATGGACTGAAACAGGCTCCAAGAGCCTGGAACAAAAGAATAGACACATTTTTTTGTGGAAAGTGGTTTCACAAAATGCACCAATGAGTTTGGTGTTTATGTGAAAGGCACTATGGATACTGATTTGTTACTAATTTGCTTATATGTTGATGATCTTTTGGTAACAGGTTGCTGTCCTATGGAGATTAACAAGTTCAAAGCTTCTATGAAGAGTGAATTTGAGATGACAGACTTGGGAAGACAATCCTACTTCCTAGGATTAGAATTCTTAAAGGTACCAGAAGGTCTAAGCCTACATCAAACAAAATATGCTAAGGAGTTACTCACCAGATTTGAAATGGCAGAATGTAATTCCGCCCTCTATCCAGCAGAAGGGTTTCTGTGCAAGAAGGAGGGTGAAAAAGGCTCTAAAGTGGACCCTATATTCTTCAGGAAAATTGTAGGTTCACTAAGATATCTGTGCCACAGCAGGCCTGATATCTTGTTTGCTACTGGGATGATTAGCAGGTTCATGAATGAACCAAAGGAGATACACCTTAATGCTGTTAAGAGGGTCCTTAGGTACATTAAAGGCACTTTGAATTATGGCTTGTTCTTCCCTAAAGGTACTGATCAAGGAAAGTTTGAGCTACTGGGGTACTCTGACAGTGATTGGTGTGGAGATCACATAGACAAAAGGAGCACTTCAGATTTTCTGTTCAAGTTTCAAGGCATATCTGTTTCATGGAGTTCTAAAAAACAACAAATAGTTGCTCTTTCTTCCTGTGAAGCAGAGTATGTCTCTGCTTGTAGTGCTGCCACACAGGCAGCATGGCTGGAAGCTTTGCTAAAGGAGCTTAAGGTGGAACTTACTCAATCTCCTACATTCCTAATTGACAACAAATCTGCCTTATGTCTTGCTAAGAATCCTATGGGGCATGGAAGGACGAAACATATTGAAACAAGGTACCATTACCTTAGAGATCAGGTTACTAAAGGTAACTTGGTGGTAGACTACTGTCCAACCAAAGAACAGCTTGCTGATGTGTTTACTAAGGCACTAAAGGGTGAGTCTTTTACTAAACTTAGGAGAGAATTAGGTTTGGTTGCATTCTAACCTAAGAATGCAACTTCTAAAGTTATTATCCAGAGGCTTGTTCTGGATCATCTGTTTTTAAAGCTATGTTAACAGGGGCTTGTCCTGTCTTAGGTATCTCTCCTATTACTAAGTTTTTTAGGGTTTTGCATTAAGGGAGGATGCTGGAATTTAATGCAAATTCCTAAAAACACCTTGGGAATAATATAACAGCTATTTAAAAGTTGTTATAAGGTAGTTACAAATCTGTTTCGACAGTTAACAGTTTGTTAACTAGTTTGTTATTGTAACAAACTGGGTTTGTAACTAACACAAACCCAACTAACAGCTAACAGATCCAGGGAAAGCTATAAATATATACATACACTGTGTAATCAATGTACAGAATCAGTTTACAATGAAATAAAAATTTTACAAGTATTTTTCTACCATAGTCTTCTATAGCTCTCTGACTTCTTTTTTTCCCTTCTTTGTTGATGTGTGTGTGAGTCCATTTGTAACACCCAAAATAATTTAATTAATTATTTGATTAAATTATTTTGGTGTTGCATTATTATTGTTATATTAATTTATTAATGTGTTATTTTTATTTAAATTGAAGGGAGTGGTGATGGTAATTCCGGAATGTTAGGATTGGCCCAAGCCCAAGCCCATTGACTTAGGCCTAGGCGAATTTTAGCAAGGGTTTGAAACAAGTGTCTCATTTGTGCAAAAGAAAGAAAATGATTCGAAGAAAGGAGAGAAGAGAAGAAGAAAGAAACTTACGAAGAGGAGAGTGAGAAAGAAGGGGCGCGGCGGTGCTAGGGCAAAGGAGGAGGGTCTTTCGCGTGGAGCCTAAGGAAGGAGGAGAGCTTGGATCGTTGGTGGTGTTGGTGAATTCTAGGGTGCCTTGCGAGTTCTTCACTTCTAAGAGGTTAGGGGGTTCTTCTTTTCATCTTTAATAGTGTATGTGATGAGTGTTGTCTAGGGTTAGGTTCTAGGGTGATTTCCATGAATGATTGGTGTGTTTTGATGTTGTTGCTATGCTGAAAATTTATTTGTGCAAAGACATGTTTGATTGGTGTTGAGTGGAGTGAAATATGAATGATGCATGCTAGGTATTTGTGGTTAGGACTGAATGATTTTTGGTGGAAAAATGTGATGGCTACTGTTCATATAAGTATTTGGCATTGGTGATTTAATTTGGTGATTTTTTGTTGAGAGGAACTCAAAAAGTGTGGGAGCCTTAGGCGCCCTAGAGTGTTGCTTGTGTTGCTGAAATTCTGCTCCCAGGCGCCCTGGTGCTGGGCGCCAAGAGCTGTGCTGCGCCTGTTGTGTCGAAGTGCTGAGACAGAAGCTGTCGAAGTGCTGAGACAGAAGCTGTCGAAGCTACTGAGACAGAAGCTGTCGAAGCTACTGAGACAGAAGCTGTCGAATTTGCTGAGACAGAAGCTGTCGAATTTGGTGAGACAGAAGCTGTCGAATTTGCTGAGACAGAAGCTGTCGAATTTGCTGAGACAGAAGCTGTCGAATTTGTTGAGACAGAAGCTGTCGAATTTGTTGAGACAGAAGCTGTCGAATTTGCTGAGATAGAAGCTGTCGAATTTACTGTGTCTCAGTTTGGTCCCAAATTTGTTTTTGACGTATCTTTTGACTCGGGTGTCCGTTTTAAGTGCTTCAAAATGCGTTTCGAAGCTAATTTTGGTGTCTATCCAAATGTTCTGGTTTTATGCAAAAATGGATTATTTTACTTGTGGTTCTGGGCTGAGGTGCTCAAGTGTCTAAAATGCAATTTTTACTCACTTTCCCTATGCTGTGTCAAATCCTAAATTGGCCTAATTGAAATTGGTGTTGGTGTGAGTGGTGGGTTGATTTGGTGAGTGTATTATGGTGTGATTGGTGAGCTGATTGATAAAATGGCGAGATAGTGAATACAATGGTGAGTTAATTAATCATTGATGATGGTGAGTTGATTAAATGGTGAATTGGTGAATTGTGTGGTGTGTTGTGGTGCATTGTCATGGCGTCTCATAAACCATGTGCATTATCGGTGAGCAGAGGCTTCGGCCTAACTACAATTGGTGAGTGCCCTCAGGGCTTGTATTTGGTGACGGATCCGACATGCATGTGCCCGTGGAGTTTGGGTTGCATTTCATGCATAACCATACATTTTGTAATGTTGTTTGGAGATTGTAATTTTGATGTGGTTGCTGCCATTGTTGTGAATCGGTGTGCCTAGTTACTTTTCCTATGCAGTGCTTATTCCATATGTTATTAATTATGTAAAGAGACTCACCCTACTGCTTTTATGTTGCTTCTCATGTCGGCAACGTGCAGGTAATAGCGAGTGAAGGTTACCCTTATGCCTTCGTCTGGTAGGGAGTGTCATGCTCTGATACGTAGCACCGAGGGGGGGGGGGCGTCTTATGCTTATGTGTTATTTTATTTATACTGTTAGACTGTTATTGGTGATGTATTGGACTTGTCTTTCAAACTTATTATTATTCCGCTGTGGTAGTGACTGTATTTAGTTGATGCGAACTAAACAGGTATTTTATGGTGCTATGTATCTTGTGGCTTTTAGCCGAACTATGCGATTTGAAGTTGTTGATTTAATGGAGTAAATGTAGCACTCTCTTATATTGTTTTCAAAAAAAAAAAAGAAACTCTGATTTTTTTAAATAGTAAGGTTATTAGAAGGGGGTGTTACACCATTCAACAAGGGGTTGAATACCTTGCAAAGAAACAGAAAACAGAGTCACAAATCTCTCAAGTGGAGAGAAACAAACAGTATCAAAGAAAGATTAGAGAAAGGGTAAGAAATATATACCTATTTGTAAGATTCTGGGTAAGTTCAAAGCCGTGAAGCTCACAGATCAACAACAGCAAGTTCACAGTGCATATAAATAAGAAAATCAGCAATTAGGTTAGGGTTTATAATGCAATAAATGAATAACAGTAATAAGAAGGAGAAACAGTTTTGTGTGTTATACCTTTGATTAAGGGTGCGATTCAAACCCTTAAGTGTTTCATAACCTGCAAAGCACAAATAACAAAGTTAGGGTTTGTGCTAAATCGGTTGAAACAACAAGTAAATCAGAAAGTTCTTAGGCGTATTACCTTCGTAAGGAAGTCCGTTTGCAACCTTGAAGCATCAGAACCTCAAACATCAGAAGCTTGAAGGTCTAGGGTTTCTGAAACTAAAAAATCACTATGTAGAGAAAGGGTTTCTGTGTAGGATCAGTAGACGAAGCTTCGTGGTGTAAGATTGAAGCAAAACCACGCTTCAATCATCAAGTTTGCTCAAGATTTGAGCAAACCCTAGCAGAATCATCGTTGAAGCAGAAAAGGAGAATAGCGAATGAGAAGAAGAGAAGAGAGAGAAGAAAGAAGAGAAAAATGAATTGAAATCCGGATAATCACCTTTTATACTTCTGGATCGGTGTGGATCCGTTTTCTGAAGTGCAACCCGCGTGATGCTACAGTTGATAACCCACTGGGTTCCGCGGGAACCCGTTTTGGCAGCCAAGTTTGGGCTGCTCTGGTTTTTTGGTCACTGTGGGCTGAGTCTAGTGGACTGGGCAATTGCTATTTGCACCCTGCTGTTTCATTTTTGCAACCTGTAAGGAAAATCAGATTAAATGGTTAGATAAATTCAATAAGTTCATCATCATAAGTGGATAAATCAACAACGAAGACATGAGGCGGGAGCAGCAGGAGGATGGAGGAATGAAGAAGTATAAGAGTATTCAACAGTGGTGTAGGTAGGGAAGAGTTCAACAGGGAGATTGGTCGAACGAGGAAAGGGATTTCGTTGGGAACAGAAAGGACAGTGCGAGATTTGGTACTGATAATCGAGACGAGCGTAAGGGTTCAAAACGGCGCCGCATCGGGAACAAAGGTGGGGGGATCGTAAGGAAGAAGGGGAAATTCGGTGCCTTGCATTCCAATTTCCACATCACAAAGAATAATGTATACTATATTTCCAACAATGAAAAGTAAATGAATATAAGAGTTACATTGAGACCTGAGACATCCATATGTTCTTAGTTGACATGACCATAAACTCCACTACCACTCCACTACCACCAGTACTTTCACTAGCATTCTCAAACCTCTAAAGTGAATATATTTCTTAAAATTAGGTATTAAAACAGAACAAAGGGAAATGTTAGTTCGCACAAAAAATGTATCTTTGGAACAATTTATAATTTGTAGCTCAAGTATTGAACAACGACAATGTTTAACATTAAACCCTTTAATCGAACCAGCTCGTCTGGCCCAGTTGGTCGAGCCTACCGCTGGGACACTCGGGGGGGGGGGGGTCGTCACGGTTTGCTCTCGTGTTCGATTCCCTGCAGTGACAACAACGGGTTGGCCAGTGCAATCGTTGACAGTAATGTCATTGGCCCAACGCACGAGCGCAGATTAGTCATTCGTTGTCAGCATTGAGACACTGCATGGGTAGCCAGCGATGGTCCCGAACCAAAAAAAAAAATCCTTTAATCGCACTTGACATATGTCATTGTTGTGTATTAAAGACTAATTTAATAAAACTAAACATAACACCAATGACATAATATAATGCATAACAAACTTTACTTTAAAAGAGTGCTACACCAAGTTATTGAGACAAATATATGAAGTTATATTGAGACAAATACATGTGCACCGATGCGTAATATATGAAGTTATATATGAAAAGAGTTTCTCTAATTTTTGAAAGAGTGCTGCTACACACAAATATTGAGATAAAATATGTTTACACAAGCTAGTGCTTGTTTGTCCTATAAAATTTCTTTATCCTCCAAGTAAAAGTAGCATAAATTACATAATCAAAGTAACGTGAAAATGATTTTCTCAACAGATATGCCGAAACAGGTTTATCTCTGATTTGCTCCTACGCTTTTGGCCTTTAATTTGGAGTCAATTCTGGGGTGTTATAGGGTGAGGGAGCAAATCAAGTCATTCACCAGTGAACCACTAAAGTTGATCGTAAGATATAGTGTAAAATTCTATGAGTGGTTAAGATTGAATCAATCAGAATTGACTCTCAACCATTGATGAATTTTTATACTACATCCTACGATCATAATGGTTCACCGGTGGGGGATTTGATTTGCTCCCTCACCCTATAAGCACCCCAAATATACCTTAACATTTCACTTTACGCATTTTGTTACAAAATATTTTTTTTTTCCACCATCAAGTACACCAAAGCACACTGTTTAACATCTCACTTTACGTATTTTGTTATGATATTTTTTTTACTGAATTGATTATTCAACAATAAAATTTGCATATTTAAACATCTAAAATTTTTCGAGTCTGTGAAATACCCCTTAAAATATAAAAAAGTAAAAAAAAATTCAAAACCTTAAAATATAAAAGAAGAAAAAAACTGAAGCAAAAAACAAAAAAGCAAAAAAACTGAAGAAAAAAAAGGTGAAGTAATATAAAAGAAGAACAAAACAAATAAAAAGTGAAGAAAAACAAAAAAGAAAAACCAAAACAAAAAAGGAAGAAAAGAAAAAAAAGAATGGAAGAGTTGGCGGCAAATTGACAAGCCGCTTAAGAGATAGAGATATGACTATAAAGAGCCAAACTAAAATGACCTTAACCAATTTAACCCATTCCCAAGCAACAAATGCAAAAAGAAAATGCTCTGAATTTCAAAGTAAAATAAATTGTAATGGTTTACTGGTGGGGGATTTGATTTGCTCCCTCACTCTATAAGCACCCCAAATATACCACTTAACATTTCACTTTACGCATTTTGTTACAAAATAATTTTTTTCCACCATCAAGTACACCAAAGCACACTGTTTAACATCTCACTTTACGTATTTTGTTATGGTCTCTAGGAACCCTCACATCCATAATGACTGAATTGGCCCTTGAATCCTAAAACTAAACTTGCATCTAATTATTACCAAATCCATCGTATCTTTTAGTGTTCTTATAAAACTTCTACCAATGAGAACCTAATAAATAAATTCAAAAGATCTGAGAGAGACTCTTTGTTTTTTTTTTTATTCCATCTCTGCTTCCAGATTTCAAATAGCTTTCCACCGTGCCATGAGTACGCCGGCGCCCCAACTGACGGCGGATGAGAGGGATCAGGTGGTTGGCAGCACGAAGAAAAAGAAGGAAGGAGATCACGCTTTTACAGGTGAAGCCACAGGTCCGGTGCGGTACGACGATTTAATGGATCCGATTGAAGGAGATGAACGATTGACAGGGAGTGGTTCCTATCGTAATGCGTTGTTGGGAAACAACTCTGATCATGAGGTTTCTGAGGATGAAGATGACTATGATGACGCTAGTGATGGTGGTAGTGATGAGATGATGAATGATCAAGAGGTTGCAGAAGGAGATTGAAGGTGAGAAGGAGGCGGCACAACAACCTCCACAAGCGACGTCCAATGAAGACAATAGTGGTGTGACCATTCTGAAGGACGTAGGGGGGATTATGAGTGTCCTCAGTTTTGCCTTTCTCCGAGCGAGGAGGAACGTATTCGTCGTCCTTGGAAGTTCGGTGTGATTGTGAAGCTATTGGGAAGGAAGATTGGCTTCAAGGCTTTAGAATCTAGATTGCAACAACTGTGGTTAATGAAGGGGGTTCTGCATATGATTGATGTTGGGAATGAATATTTTTTGGTGACCTTCACATCCATGGATGATCATATATACGTGCTAACTCAGGGGCCTTGATTAATCTATGACCACTATCTCACGGTGAGGGAACTGAATCCAAACTTCCATGCATCTCAGGAAACGATTGCTCAGGTGGCAAGGTGGGTACGAGTTTCGCATCTCCCTATTGAATATTACGATACAGAATTTTTGACGAGTTTGGGAAACCAGATTGGAAAAACTGTGAAGGTTGATCAAAACAACTCGAAATTTGAAAGAGGAAAATATGCGTGCTTTTGTGTGGAAGTTGATAACTCTATTTTATATAGAGTTATTTATA
This sequence comes from Astragalus membranaceus, assembly GCA_039519185.1. Taxonomy (NCBI): domain Eukaryota; kingdom Viridiplantae; phylum Streptophyta; class Magnoliopsida; order Fabales; family Fabaceae; genus Astragalus; species Astragalus membranaceus. Next base: position 55,219,465 of record CM076848.1, on the reverse strand, counting down.
CATCTAAACCTAAATAAATTGCTCAAATTCAAGTAACTTAAGTGTTAAATATAAGTCTATAAATAAAATAATAACATTCTATGTTTCAAAAAAGGTTATGTAATGATTTAAGCATTTTGTATATATATTGGTATGTTTGATGTGTTTGTTCAGTGCACCTGCAGTTGAAGCACCTGCACTAGGAAACAACAGTGCACCTGCACTTGATGCAGATGCACCATATTAAGACAGTGCAACTGCACTTAATGCTCCCGCACTGAAAACAAATTTCAAATGCAAGAAGCACCATAAAATCATACCAATGCACCAGCACTTCATTAATGACATCATGCTTAATGGATCACATGGAGCACATGCAACTTGCAAATTTCGGCGCCTACCATAGAAGTTAGCTTTGAAGAGTCACTCACTTAGGGACACTTGGCCATCCATTAGTAGACCTCCATTTCTGTTTGAGTGTGAAATTCAATCTACTATCTGAAGTTCGGAAACTTAACCATAGTTAACTTCTGAAGTTAACTTAATCTCCAAGGAAGTATCACTTTTTGAAGGCTATAAAAGGACCCTCACTTCTCATTTAAAAACACACCTCAAGATATTAACAAGATATCCTTAGAATTAGTTTTAGATAGTTTTTAAGTTTCAAGAAGGTAAGGAAGGAATCGGCAACTTCTTTCTTCACTTCCACGTAGTACTGGCTAAGTGTAGGGAATCAGTGCACCTGCATTGCTTGGGAATTCATGCAAAGGAACTCCAACTTGTGTAACCTTTACCTTGTTGCCTTCTTTTATGATTTCACTTATATAAACATGTTTTATTCAGTTTATATATGTCTTGCAATGTCTAACATGAGCTAAATTTCTTTAGTTGAGATGTTCTAACCTTATAATGATCTTTTAAGTAAGCTGTTGTGCTTTTATATGATGTATGCATTTTAGTTCTTGTGTAATACTTCTTTCAACACCTTTTTTAAGGTTGATCGCTTGAAATAAGTAGATTTGTAAAAGCAGACATGGTTTACAATTAAGAGCTCAAGAACTAATAAGGGTGAGTGTTTTAATAAAGTCTTTGTTAACTTGTTTTGATAAAGAAACCTTTGTTAATTCCATGTTAAGTCCCAGACATAAGATAACATAGTCCTTAGGGTGATTCAGTGGGTACTTATGAGGCAGGAGTGAACTTATTCAGCATGCCTAGACATAGGAAGCTTGTAATGAAAATCTGAAGAAAGTGACTGAAAAGCACATACTGATGCAGGTGCACTCAGCTGCACCGAGTGCACCTGCACCACTTAAATGCACAAAACTCTTGAAAGTGACTTATTTGGTAAAGACATCTCAACTCTCATTCTCAACTGATTTCCTCTACATTCTATTACTTATTTGCATTCTGTTTACTTATCACCATCATCCCAATTTGTGAGTAGTATAGTTCACACTAATGTATACACTTTTAAGCTATAAGAGTTAATCCAATCCCTGTGGGTTCGATATTTTATACTACTTGTTTGTGACTGTGTATACTTGCACATTATCTTTTTTGCGCACCAAGTTTTTTGGCGCCGTTGCCGGGGATTGCCATTAACTTTTGTTGTTTAGATTCATAAATTAGTGTTTTATTACTCTGGTAGTTTGTTTCTTAGTGCAGGTGCACAGGATGCACTAGCTTATGCACAGGGCCAGATCACCAGAATTTGAATTAGATCCAGAGATAGAGAGAAGGTTTAGAAAGTTGCTTAGACTCCAGAAACAAAGACTTCAAAGCTGTAGAATCACAATGTCTCAACAAAGTGAAGAAGAGAGATCTAGACCAGGTTCCATCGGAGGATCAGTTAGAGGTGGTCCAGGCTCACACCATGAACCTGAGGATGATCACAGAAATCAATTCATCAACATGAGACCAATAGGTATAATTAATGATAGAAATAGACCCATGAGGGATTATGCCAGTATTGTAAAAATCGGCTCGGACCGGCCGGTTGGACCGGTCCGGCCGGGAACCGGGCATATAGGCGGTCCGAGCAACGTTTTCGATCGGAAATGTCAGTGACTCGGAGAAGCACGCTTTGACTCGATTGATTTTCGAAAAACTCGGTGACTCAATGGTTCTTAGTAGTCCGGCCGGATCTTTGTAAATGAACACAAATCAATTGGGAAAACAACTGTGCTGCCTCTTAGCTCTGAACTTGACCGCTAAAGCTGGAAGCTTGCATCCATGAGAGATCGAAATGGATGAAGAAGATGTACCTAGATGAGAAATAAGAAGGAAACATGGGAAGAGATTGAAGTCAAACTGAATTTTTTTATCTAAAAGAATGCAAAGGAAATACTAGTCACGAAGATTAAGCAAGCATTTGGTCAAAAAAAAGATAAAGCAAGCATGTTGGGAATAGTAATAATAATAAAATAGTATGAAACCATCTAGGGGAATGTAAAGCCCACAGACTTTACAATAAAACAAGGAGCCGTGTGAAATTATTAAAACGTGGGTGGAGACTTGGTTACACTCCTTGTGACAATATACAACTATTATTCGCGAAACAGAGACTGGGTCCGAGTCATCCGGTCCCGGTTTTGGCCATGCGGTTCAACCGTCGACCCTTCGGTCTGACCCTTGACTCAGTGACCCGGTACCTTCACCGAGTCGGTCACCAGTTCGAGTTTTAAAACATTGGATTATGTTATGTTTGATCATCAGAATATGCAAACAAGTATAGCAAGACCTCATATTGATGCTGTACATTTTGAATTTAAACCCATGATGTTCCAAATGCTACAAACAATTGGTCAATTTGGTGGATCTCCCCATGAGGATCCCCATGAGCATTTAAAACAGTTTTTAGAAATATCTAGTAACTTTATCATTCCTGGTGTTGGTGAAGATGCATTTAGACTTAAGCTATTTCCATATTCTTTGAAAGATAAGGCTAAATCTTGGTTGAATTCATTAGAGCCTAATTCTATTCATTCATGGAATGAAATGACTGAAAAGTTTTTAGCAAAATATTTTCCACCCATCAAAAATGCTAGAATGAGAAATGATATTACATCTTTTAGACAAAAAGAATTTGAATCATTGTTTGAAGCATGAGAAACATGGAAAGAGCTTTTAAGAAAATGTCCACATCATGGCCTGCCTGTCATTATTCAAATGGAAACTTTTTATAATGGTTTAGAACCCCAAACCAGAATAATGCTTGATGCATCATTTGAGGGTGTGTTATTAAACTTGTCTTATAATGAAACATGTGAATTGATTGATAGAATTGCAACAAAATAGCTCTAGTTGGCCTACTGAGAGGGTGAGTGCCCAAAAGAGACCATCAGGGGTACATGAAATTAGTAATGTATCAGCCCTACCCGCTCAGTTAGCCTCACTGACAAACATGTTTAGAAACTTCACTTCAACCAGTGCACCTGCACCTAGTGCAGCTGCACCAACAAAATACACTGCAGCAGCCATAGAACAAGCCCCCAGGTGATACAAGTTGCGTGTTGTTGCGTTAAAAACACACTTAGAGCAAGTGTACTCTTTCGCAGAAGTAGTATAAAAGATTATCGTATCCACAGGGACTAATTAACAAGTACCAAACTAGTCGAGATTATTTATTGTTTAGACGAACCAATCGTTTGATGATTATAGAAATAAAATAAAAATAACTAAATAACTAGAATTAAAATACTAGATTTAATAAATGGAGAGAGGCCTAGGATCACGGTTTCACTTGCAAGCTTTGATTCCCCTATGTCTAATCCTACCTGAATTCCCTTATTTTACTTAATTACCAATCCCTTTACTAAAACTATTAATCCGTTTGGTCATTCGCAATTAATATTCTTTTTCCTAAATTAACCCTCGTTTGGTCATGCAAGAATTTAAATTCAGGAAAAGCATAAAGAGCAAAAAGGTTGAATGATTGGAAGACTAAATTATGGTTTGGTCATGCCCTAATTATAGCCCCAATTATCCTATAGGTCCACCAACTAATTGCAGTACGGTCGCTGATCAACTAATTGATTATAAACATGCAAATGGTAGCTAATCCTAATCATGTGATAAAAACAATAGGACAATATTAATTAAAGTAAAAACAGGAATTCAAACCAGAAATTAGAACATAAAAAGGTCTCTAATCGAGCAAGATCCACCTAGACCCTAGAAGAGGATTTAGCTATCCATAGTGTTCGAGAACAATAAAATAAAATTAGGAGTCATAAATTACAGAGGTAAAAATAACCCGGAATAGAGAAATTTCTGATCCTGAAAATTTAGTCTCTTTTTTCTGCTCCAGAGCTCTCTCACAGTGTCAAGAACGGGTACCCAAAACTCCCTCTCTCCAAGCCGACACTACTGTTGCGTATGTACGGTCTGTATCTTTTCTGAATTACCACCCGCTACTGTGCGTTGTATTCCTTTTTCTCTTTGTGCGGCTCGTCCTCCTCGCGTATGTACCACCTGCTTTTTATAATGCTTTGTAAATTGTAATAGGGTTGTGTGCTTTCACTTGTTGTCCACGGCTTCACTAATTCACGACATTATTTTTTTCTTCTCTCAATTTGTTGTCCACGTGCCAGCTTGGCCTCCATTGTTGTGGGCTTCAATTTCAAGTTTAACTTGTCATGGGCTGCATTGTTACTTCAAGCCTTGCCTTACGGATCCTTGTTTCATTCATATATGTGGTCCATCAATTTAATTGAAATTCTCCTCATTCACGTGCCTCTTGCTTTGTACTTCTTTTAAAGTTCCTTTTCTTTTTCAAGCCCATATATAACATATATATATATATATATATATATATATATATATATATATATATATATATATATATAAAAGTAAATAATATAGGGTTTTTAGTAGCTCAAGATTGGATTTTTATCATTTTTAATATTTTATTCTTTTCTGCAAAACAAGAACCAAGTAAGTCATTATTTATTTAATTGGTTATTTTTTTCCTTATAAATGACTCAAAAATATCTCTAAAAAATGCACTAAATAGGAGTTTATCACGTGTATTGTGGAGGAGGTCACTTGTATGAAGAATGTCCTAGCAACCCTATCTCTGTCAATTATATAGGATACAATAGGTATAACAACCCTTACTCTAACACCTATAACCCTGGCCGGAGGAACCACCAAAATTTTAGATAGAACAATACTAGTGCACCTGCACATAATGCAGCTGCACCAGTCACACCACCAGGATTTCAATCTCAGAACTACCAAAGACAACAACCACCTGCCAATGATAACTCCTTAGAAGCCTTGCTCAAATCTTTCATTAGTGAAACTAGAACAGCTAGGCAAGCACACGAGGCATCTATAAAGAATTTGGAAAATCAAGTGGGACAATTAGCAACAGCTCTGTATCAAAGACCAACAGGTACACTACCATCAAACACAGAAGCTACCACATCCCACAAGCCAGGTAAGGAACAGGTGAAAGCCATTTCTCTTAGAAATGGAAAGGATCTTGCAAAACCTTATGAGATTGAAAGTGAAGGTAAGGGAGAAAATGAAAAAAATAAAAACAGAAAAGGAAAAAGTTTGCAAGATGCAGAAGCACCTTATGCACCTGCATCTCAAGAAGTTCAAATACCAATGTTAGTTCCTGAATACCCTCCTCCTCCTCCTTATCCTCAAAGATTAAAAAGGGCACCTGAGGAGAAGCAATTCAGTAAGTTTCTTGAAATTTTAAAACAATTACATATCAATGTTCCCTTAGTTGAAGCACTTTAACAAATGCCTAATTATGCTAAATTCATGAAAGATGTGCTTTCAAAAAGAAAAAGATTAGGGGATTTTGAAACAGTTGCTATGTCTGAAGAATGTAGTCTAATTTTGCAAAACAAAATTCCAAGGAAATTGAAGGATCCTGGCAGTTTTACAATTCCATCCTCAATTGGAAAATTTTATACATGTCGTGCATTATGTGACTTAGGTGCAAGTATCAACTTGATGCCTAAATCCATATTTACACAACTTGGAATTGGAAATGCTAGGCCTACTACAGTGACACTTCAACTTGCTGATAGATCAATAGCCTACTCAGAAGGAATTATTGAAGATATTTTGGTTAAAGTTGATAAATTTGTGTTTCCTGCAGATTTTGTTATTCTTGATTTTGATGTAGATAAGGAAGTACCACTCATTCTTGGGAGACCATTCTTGGCAACTGGGAAAGCACTGATTGATGTACAGAAGGGAGAACTAACCATGAGAGTAAATGACTAAAAGGTGAAATTCAATGTGATGAATGTTTTAAAGTATCATGTAGAGGATAATGAAGAATGCTCAGTCATCATATCTCTTGATCAAATAGTGCAGAAGCAGTTCCAGAAGCAATATGATCATCTCACCAGTGCACTTGCACCAGATGCACCTGCACTGCTTGATGAGGAAAATCTGGAAAAAGACATTTTGCCAAGTGAAAGACCAACCAAAGAGGTATGGACCAGAACTTATGAACCTCTTAATCTAGAAGATCCTAACCTCAAAAAGAATTTACCCTCAATAGAAAAACCTCCAAAACTAGAATTAAAGGAATTGCCCAAACATCTGAAATATGCTTTCTTAGGGGAAGATGGTGCACTTTCAGTGATCATTGCCTCTGACTTATCAATAGAGCAGGAGCATGATCTCATTTGTACCTTAAGAAAGCATAAAAAAGTAATAGGTTGGCAAATGGCAGACATTGAAGGAATCATCCCTTCAATATGCATGCATAGAATTATTTCAGAAGAAAATTCCAAGAATAGTATAGAAGGACAGAGAAGGTTGAATCCTATCATGAAGGAGGTTGTAAAGAAAGAAATTATTAAATGGCTAGATGTTGGAATCATATACCCTATTTCAGATAGTGCATGGGTAAGCCCTGTGCAATGTGTACCAAAGAAGGGGGTGTGACAGTTATAGCCAATGAGAAGAATGAATTAATACCAACTAGAACTGTTACAGGTTGGAGGATATGTATGGATTACAGAAAACTCAACAAGGCCACAAAAAAAGGATCACTTTCCTTTACCATTCATAGATCAAATGTTGGATAGATTAGCAGGTAAAGAGTTTTATTGTTTCTTAGATGGATATTCAGGCTACAATCAAATTGCTATAGAGCCTAATGATCAATAGAAAACAACCTTTACACGCCCTTATGGTACCTTTGCATTTAGAAGGATGCCATTTGGACTATGTAATGCACCTGCAACATTCCAAAGATGCATGATGTCAATATTCTCAGATTTCATTGAACAATCAATGGAAGTATTCATGGATGATTTCTCAGTATTTGGAGAGACGTTTCAACTTTGTTTCTCTAACTTAGAGGAAATTCTCAAAAGATGTGAGGAAACAAATTTAGTGCTCAATTGGGAGAAGTGTCATTTCATGGTACAAAAAGGCATTGTGTTGGGGCATAAAGTGTCAAAGAAAGGTCTTGAAGTGGATAAGGCCAAGATTGAGGTTATTGAAAAACTACCACCTCCAACAACTGTCAAAGGAATTAGGAGCTTCTTAGGTCATGCAGGCTTCTACAGAAGATTTATCATGGATTTTTCAAAGATATCCAAGCCATTATGTACACTCTTACAAAATGATGCACCTTTCAACTTTGATGAAACATGTATGGAAGCATTCCAAAGGCTCCAAAATGCATTAGTGACTGCACCAGTAATTGTCACACCAGATTGGAGCAAGCCTTTTGAATTAATGTGTGATGCTAGTGACTTTGCTGTGGGAGCTGTCCTAGGGCAAAGGTATGATAAAATTTTCATTCTATCTATTATGCTAGCAAAGCATTGATTGAAGATCAAATGAATTATACTGTAACAGAAAAAGAACTATTAGCAGTGGTTTTTGCATTTGACAAATTTAGATCTTACTTGGTTGGCACCAAAGTTATTGTTTATACTGATCATTCTGCCATCACATATTTAATTTCAAAGAAAGATGCAAAGCCAAGGTTAATAAGATGGGTTCTCCTCCTTCAAGAATTTGATCTTGAAATCAGAGACAAAAAGGGGGTGGAGAACCAAGTTGCTGACCATTTATCTAGACTTGAAAGTGAAGGAACAGGTACAAAGGAAGGAGAAATCAAGGAAAGTTTTCCTGATGAAAAACTGTTAGCAATTGCTTTAACAACACCCAATGCAGCTGCACCTTGGTTTGCTGACCTAGTCAACTTTCTTGTGAGCAAGGTGGTACCAGTGGATATGACTTACCAACAAAGAAAGAGATTTTTCCACATAGTCAAACAATATTATTGGGATGACCCATTTCTCTATAAGATGTATCCAGATCAGTTAATGAGGAAATGCATCCCTGAAGAAGAACAGCAAGCAGTGCTCCTGCACTGCCATGCTGCACCATATGGAGGTCACTTTGGAAGCACCAGAACAACAGCTAAGGTATTATAGTCTAGTTATTATTGGCCTACTTTGTTTAAAGATGCATATTTAATGGTCAAAACTTGTGACAAATGTCAAAGAGCAGGTAATATTTCTGAAAGACATGAAATACCTAGAACCAATATTTTAGAAATTGAACTTTTTGATGTATGAGGCATGGATTTCATGGGTCCTTTTCCATCTTCTTTTGGCAATCAATATATCTTAGTAGTTGTTGATTATGTGTCCAAATGGGTAGAGGCAGTAGCATTACCAAATAATGATGCCAAGTAAGTTAGTAAATTTCTTCAAAGAAACATTTTCACTAGATTTCGCACCCCAAGAGCAATCATCAATGATGAAGGCTCACATTTTTGCAACAAACTTATTGAAAACATTCTTTATAAATATGGGGTAAAACACAAAATTGCTACAGCCTACCACCCTCAAACAAGTGGACAAGCTGAATTATCCAATAGGGAAATTAAAAGAATGCTTGAAAAAATGGTTGGACCAACAAGAAAAGATTGGTCTTTATACTTAGATGAAGCATTATGGGCATACAGATCAACATTTAAAACACCATTAGGTATGTCCCCCTATAGGATAGTTTATGGCAAATCATGTCACCTACTTAATGAGTTGGAAAACAAGTCATATTGGGCTATAAAAAAGCTAAGTTTTGATCTCAACAAGGCTGGTGCACAAAGGTTTTTGGAATTAAATGAATTAGAAGAATTTAGGCAATTCTCTTATGAGAATGTAGAAATTTACAAAGCAAAAACCAAAGCATGGCATGACAAAAGAATCCAAAGAAGAGAACTTAGAGAAGGAGGAATGGTCTTGTTATATAATTCTAGGTTGAAGTTGTTCCCTGGAAAGCTTAAATCAAGATGGTCAGGACCATTTAAGTTAGTCAAAATCTACCCCCATGGTGCAGTTGATCTATATGATGAAGCCTCAAAAACAACTTTCAAGGTAAATGGCCAAAGAGTCAAAATGTACTATGGTGAACATGTGGTGAAAGACAAAGTCACCACTCATCTTCAAAATCTCTAAGTTAAGGAGAGAGTCAGGCTGAAAGACTCTTAAAATAAGCGCTTATGGGAGGCAACCCATGATTTTGTAGTACATTGTTAGTTATTTTGTTCAATTTTATGTTTTAAGTGTTTTGTAGGAACACAGGTTTTAGTGCAGCTGCACTGCATGCACATGCACCACTCTATACTCAGTGCTCCTGCACTAACAATTCAAAATTCACTTGAGTGAAAAATGTTCTCAACCGCCAACACACCAAATGAGTAATCATGATTTAAAGATAAGATGGTGTGTTGTCTTATCTAATGATGCACGTGTCTTCACGCATGTCCCTCCACTTAGCGTAACGGCTAGAACACCCATCAAATCAACCTCCACTAACCCCATTCACCATTTAAAATTTCCCTTCGATTAAACCGAAGTCACTATTTCATTCTATCTCTCTAAACCGTAAACTCTCCCCCATCTCTCAAGAAAATCCCCAAATTTCCCCAATCTCACTTCATCTTCAACCTCACGCAAAAAAAAAATCAGAAATCAACCTTAGAAATGGGAAAGAAACAAGCTACAACAAATGGTTCTGGCAAATCTGCACCCAGTGCAGGAGCATCATCCAGGCAAGGGGCGAAGCAACCATCAAGTGCATCTGCACCCGTGACAACAGAAAAAGCTCACCTATGGCAAATGAAGATGCTACCAGAACGAGGCTACAATCTGATAAAAGTCAACCCCTCTTTCATGTCTATAGTGGCTAACCTTCATTGGGATACTTTCGTGCAACATAGAGGATCTTATGTGGAGCAAGTGGTGAGAGAATTCTATGCTGGGATTCCTGATTACAAGGGAGGTAAGCCCCAATTCTTTTCTTTGGTTAGAGGTAGGAAGGTCCTGTTTGATCCTAAAAGAATTAATGACCACTATATGTTAACATATAATAGAAGTGAGTTTGAAGAGAATTTTGAAAGATATGGAAAGAAAGATATGATTAGGATTAAGTCCAGGATTGCTGAAGAAGATGCTGTTTGGGAAAAGTTTACTAACACAATTAAAAATGAGAGGTAGTTTTATGATCAAAGAATTAGGAAATTGGCATTTGTTCATTGATGCATCCATTCTTCCTACTTCACACACATATACTTTGTCAAAATAAAGATTGATCCTCATGGACACAATATTGACCGAAAGCAATGTGGATGTAGGAAGATTAATTACTAGGGAAATTTTAGCATGCAGTATTAAGCAGAAGGGATTTTTATTTTTTCCATGTTTGATTACTGAACTATGTATGAAAGCTGGTGTCCCAATTGATGGAAATGAACAAAGAAAATACCCCCTGGTCCATTGTCGACTGAGTTGAAAGGAAAACTGAAAATTGCAAAAGAATCCCCTAGTGTAGTGCAGGAGCATTATATGCAGAAGCACCAAGCAGTATGGAAATTTCAACAAGAACAGCATGACTGGCTGCAACTAAGGTTCTAGGAAATTTCTCCTGTGCCAACACGTGTGGAGACCCCTGTGTTTCCTAATTGGGTTTTGCAAACACCAGGAAAGGAAGAGGAGGAAGACATTAATGAAGAGGAGGACTTTGAGAAGGAAGTAAGGCCAAAAAGAAAGAGAATGACAAAGAAACGGCAGAAGGGAAAGAAAAAAATTACTGAGGAGGAGCCAAAGATGTTGAGTGAAGAGTGGGAGGACACTGAGGAAGATGAGGCAGTAAAGAAAACTGTGAGAGACATAGAGAAGGATGTTGAGGAGGATGAAATAGAAAGTGAGCAGAGTGAAGAAGGAGAAGTGAACATGGAGGCTATAGCAAGAAAAAAATATGCCACCAAAACAACCACACAATCTACAAATCAACCTGAACAACAAACCACTCCACCATCACCACCAAAATCACCTACACCCCCCTCCAGCAGACACCACCTCACCAATCCCCACCCAAATCACCAACACCACCACAACACACTTCACCCATATCACCACCACCCTCCCAAAACAAATCACCATCCAAATCCCCAACAAAAACACCAACCCCACCATCACCATCACCCACCACCCAAACAGAACCAGAAAAAGAAAGTGAAATAGCCACCAAAGAACAATCTCCCACCCCAACACAATCTCACCAACAACCACAATCTCCACCCCTCACCACTGGACCCATTCTTATGCCCACTAAAATCATTTTTGAAAAAGAAAAATTGCAGGTTATCCATGAAGATCCCCTAGTAGAAGGTGAACAGACAGGTCCTGAGATGAAGAAGGCAGAGGAAGGCCCTGATCAGCAATCAACCAATGCACCTGCATCAGGTGCAGGTGTATCCCAGCAGTTTCCAATAGTCACAGTTATACCAGCTGTAACACCCCCTTCTACTAAGCTACTATTTAATTCATTTAAGATCAGAGTTTCCAAAAACGTTTTAATGCATCCACAAGAGGGTGCCACATTTCAAAACAACAACGCATAATAGTCTCCAAAATTTAATTCATAAAGTCATAAGGTACGATACATAGCACCGCAAATAATCTGTTAGCCTACACCAAAGTAAAACATAATAGTCATCGCAGCGGAATAATCACCAGATCTTAAAATGCCAAATTACATCACCAATAAAGTTCAAAACATCAAATAAAATAATACGTAAACTAAACGCCCCCCGGTGCTACGTATCAGAGCAGACTCAACTGACTAGGAGAAGGTACTAGATCACCTTCACTCGCTATCACCTGCACGTTGCCGACATAAGAAGCAACACAAAAGCAGTAGGGTGAGTCTCATTTCATAAGTAATAACAAATAAGATAAGCATCATTTAGAGAAGGCAATTAAGCACACCAATTCCCCATAATAACAACATACCCCATTAATTTTCATTCACCAAGAAACAGCACCGAATATTTTCAATCACCGAGAACAACACCAAATATAACTAAATACACCAATTACAATTATCTCCACATACACCATCAATTTATAATCACCAGGAAAAGTACCGAATGCATGTCCAATGTATGAGATGCAACCCAAAACTCCACGGGCACATGCATGTGGATCCATCACCAAAAATTAGCCTTGAGGGCATACACCAAAATAAGGCCGAAGCCTTCTGCTCACCAATAAATGCACATGATTATGCGACGCCATGAACAATGCACCATACACACCAAAATCACCACAACAATGCAATAACATGCGCACCAATAATTTATTTAACTCACCAATAGTTTTATTAACTCACCAACACCAAAAGAAAGGTCATAGACCATTGCCTTGAGGGCACTCACCAATAAACTCACCAATAATTTATCTCACCATTTTATATACATCACCATTATACATCTCCAAAATTTCACCTCTAAGGATAGCACACCAATCACACCAAACACAATTAATTACGCGACTACATTGTCACCAAAGGACTAAACAACACCCATAGGGACCAAGACAGCACATAGAGTAGCAGCAGCAATATAAACAGCAGCATAAAACAGCAACAGCAATACATAAACAGTTCATTTTGCCTTAAAAATAGAATAATCGGTTAGGCCTCTGAATGAGCTCTTCAACGCATCTTAGAACACCTCAATCGGGTTCCCGGATCAAAAGATATCGCGAAAACAAACAAGGTGCAGAAATTCCGTAACCATGCGCTTACTTTGGCGAATTGATTAAAATAGTAACCCACAACGGATTTCGACAAATAAATACTTGTTGGAAAGCCCTATGGGTCTACTCCTTATTCCTAAGTTCAGTTTTTGAAAAAGAGAGTCTAACAGATACAGTTTTCAAAAACACACATACTAGTTTCAAAAGAGGGTAGTTTCTGTCTTTCAAATTCAAGCAGTTCTAAAATGACCAAAACTCAATCAAATTGCATGAAACTTGTGCATAAACTGGGGAGAATTCTGTCTAGTTTTCAAAGAAATTGGATTCGTTCGAAAATGAGTTCTTTTGAAAACGCAGTGACCAAAACACTGATCCTATGTCCAGACTGTTTCCAGAATCCTATCCTAACTTGTGAAATTCATATCTCGAGCTACACAACTCTAAACGCAACCAAACCAGTGCCAAATTAACAAGCATTAAGTGTATTTTCCAGAACAGTAAACCACATAATTTTTCAGTCAACACAACGTTCCCAGTTACCGAAATACTGAACCTCTACCCAAATCGTTTCCAGAATTTTAACCTAACTTGTTTCACCTATAACTTAAGTTTTACAACTCCAAATACAACCAAATCAACACCAAATTAACAAGCATTAAGTCTATTTTCCAGAACAGTAAACCACATAATTTTTCAGTCAACACAACGTTCCCAGTTACCGAAATACTGAACCTCTACCCAAATCGTTTCCATTCTCGATTTTATTTAGTCATTGCAACATACACCTAACTTGCATGACTAATATCATGTACATCTCAATACTAATCAATTATGGATTCTACCAAAAATAACATAAGTTCATCATCAACAACATGGATTTAACAATTTACATTCATCGTAACAAAAGCATCCAAAAACAACAATTCAATTCAATCAATCAAACCCCCCTAAAACCTAACTCATGCGATTCTAATCCTATAAGTTATTAAGGATGAAAAGAGAGCCCCCTAACCTTTTGTTAATTGAAGAATTCACAAGGCTCCTAGCAATTCACCAAAGTCACCAACAATCCAAGCTCTCCTCTCCTTGAAGCTCCACGCGAACCCCCTTCCCTTCCCCTAGAACACGTTGCGCCTCTTCTTTTCCCTTCTCCTCTCTTCACGACTTCCTTTCTTTTTTTTTCTCCTTTCTATTTTGCGATGCCTCCCTTTCTTTTTCCTCTCCAATTCACAATTGAGCCCCCTCCTCTTTCTCTTCTCTCTATTCGCTAATTCTTTCTTTCTTTTTCTTAGGGTTTTGCGCTAATGAGCAAGCCAAAACCCTAACCCTCATCAAATGCGCCTAACCCATGGATCACTTGGATCAAGGGCCTCCATTAACCACTCACCTAATTATTGGGCGCCACCTCCTAATTAACATGAAACACCTAATTATTATTTTCTACACTTATTCCCCAATTAATTAATTAATTAAACAAATGACTAAATAAATATCTAATCATTTTTGGGGTGTTACACCAGCTACCCCTGAGGCCACCATACAATTGGTCTTAGAAGAACTTGCTGCAAAAAGAAGAGAAGAGCTGGGAAATACTCAGAAATTCTTTAAGAAACCTGCTGAGGTTACAAAAGCTGTGATGGAGACCGCAAAAGAAGGAGGACATACTGAGAAAACAGTTGATGAGCTTGTTGCTGAACAAATTACTGAACAGAAAACAACCGTGGCAGAGCAAGCTAGTGCAGGAGCATCTGATGCACCTGCATCAAAGAAACCTGATGAACCAGAACCAACAACAGAGGTGGTTGGTACAACTGCATCTAGTGCAGATGCACCAAAAGTTGAAGAGCCCAAGAAGAAGAAGCAGAAGTACAAACACATTTCTGTGAGATCAAGCTCAAGGCTCAGGAGTGGAGCCAAAAGGTAAACTTTAATGTTGTTCAATTATTTTGCTTAAAGTACTTTGTTTAATATGTTTGGTTTGTCCCACATGTACTAACCCTTCTCCCCATTTTTGAACAAAATTCCTTTTTGAACTCAACTTAGAGCAGTGAGGACACTGCTCAACTTTAAGTTGGGGGGAGCACTTTATGCATGTGAGTGTTTAACTATAGTATGTGTGTTTGCTTTGATATTTGTTTATGTTTATGTGTGTTTGCTTTGATATATGTTTGTTTTTATGTGGGTCTACATATTTAAATATGTGTTAGGATTTGATAGATTTGAAGCATGATCAGCTTAAAAATCTTTTTCACAAACATAGACAAATGCACCTCTTTGAACTGATTTTTAATGATGAAAGGAAGAAAAAAGAAAAGAAGCATTGTTTTCCTCAAATGACCAATTTTATTATTACTTTGATACATCAAAGCTGAGTTTTGAAAAGAATCCTGCTACTTAAAGAGCTATCTGATGCAAGAGGGATTTTGAGAAAGCCAAGGTCAAAGCTAAATTTTTACTAAAAATATAGAAGAGCATAAAGAATTAAGTTTGGGGGAGTTTCCATGAATACTAAGGCTGAGTATAATGCTTAGTCATGGATCACATGGAGCACATGCAACTTGCAAATTTCGGCGCCTACCATAGAAGTTAGCTTTGAAGAGTCACTCACTTAGGGACACTTGGCCATCCATTAGTGGACCTCCATTTGTGTTTGAGTGTGCAATTCAATCTACTGTCTGAAGTTCAGAAACTTAACCATAATTAACTTCTCAAGTTAACTTAATCTCCAATGAAGTCTCACTTTTTGAAGGCTATAAAAGGACCCTCACTTCTCATTTGAAAACACACCTCAAGATATCAACAAGATATCCTTAGAATTAGTTTTAGATAGTTTTTAAGTTTCAAGAAGGTAAGGAAGGAATCGACAACTTCTTTCTTCACTTCCACGTAGTACTAGCTAAGTGCAGGGAATCAGTGCACCTGCATTGCTTGGGAATTCATGCAAAGGAACTCCAACTTGTGTAACCTTTACCATGTTGCCTTCTTTTATGATTTCACTTATATAAACATGTTCTATTTAGTTTATATATGTCTTGCAATGTCTAACATGAGCTAAATTTCTTTACTTGAGATGTTCTAACCTTATAATGATCTTTTAAGTAAGTTGTTGTGCTTTTATATGATGTATGTATTTTAGTTCTTGTGTAATACTTATTTCAACACTTGTTTTAAGGTTGCTCGCTTGAAATAAGTAGATTTGTAAAACCAGACATGGTTCACAATTAAGAGCTCAAGAACTAATAAGGGTGAGTGTTTTAATAAAGTTTTTGTTAACTTGTTTTGATAAAGAAACCTTTGTTAATTCCATGTTAAGTCCTAGACATAGGATAACACAGTCCTTAGGGTGATTCAGTGGGTACTTATGAGGCAGGAGTGAACTTATTCAGCATGCCTAGACATAGGAAGCTTGTAATGAAACTCTGAAGAAAGTGACTGAAAAGCACATACTGATGCAGCTGTATCCAGTGCAACTGCACCACTTAAATGCACAAAACTCTTGAATGTGACTTATTTGGTAAAGACATCTCAACCCTCATTCTCAACTGATTTCCTCTACATTCTATTACTTATTTGCATTCTGTTTACTTATCACCATCATCCCAATTTGTGAGTAGTATAGTTCACACTAATTTATACACTTTTAAGCTACAAGAGTTAATTCAATCCCTGTGGGTTCGATCTTTTATACTACTTGTTTGTGACTGTGTATACTTACATATTATCTTTTTCGCACACCAGAAGTCAACCTGTCTAAACCCGTTGCTACCATTGTTTGATCTAAATGGTAGAGTCTACAATATAGAATATGAAGGTTACATCTTCTTTGTCTCCATTGTGGTAGGTTTGGACACTATGTGGAGGGGTGTTCGGAGAAGAAAACGGTGAGAATGAACTCTACGGAGGTTGACGTCAATGCTGGTAATAATGGTGGGGTTGGAAGTGGAGGAAGTGAGAGTGGGGCCGTGGCTGATGAACTGTGGATGGTGGTCCAGAAAACTAGGCGGCCACGAAAGCAAGCCGTAGATGGTGGGTGGAGCAACCGGCGTGGTAGGGTGCCGACAATTGGGGGATCTCGGTTTCGTTATTTGGATGAGAATCAGGAAGTTATTACTGACACCGGGAATGATGGAATCCCTAAAGAGCTGGCATTGAATGGGGATAATAATGGAGCCAATAATAGGAAGGGATCTAACAATGTGGAGGAATCTTCTAAAATTAATGACAAAAAGAAGGAAGATGCAAATAGAAATAATGCTGAGAGGGAAAGCCGGCGTTATTATGGGAGTGGGATTGATAACACCTCAGCTGCTGTGCTGGAGACACGTGTGGTGCCAAGAGAGAAAACTAGTGAGCAGCAACCGAAAATTACCCCCACGGTAGACCAATTAATGAGCCATGTAAGAAATATTGGTCATGGAGTGGTCTAAATTTTGAAGAGGCCCAATGAATGCGCTGATGTGTAGGCCCAATGCATGGTGAGCATGCAACGCAGTGACGCCCTCCTGATCAAAGTGTCCAGATTCCTTCTTCTTTACCTCGATTAGATATTGATCTTGATCCTTTGAGTAGTAATAATGTTTCCAGCGCTATAGGTGATATCTCTGATATTGATATGACTGTAGTGGAAGAAACTAAAGAGCAATTAGATAGCAGCTCTCTTGGGAGCATGGGAGTGCACATGAATCTTGATTAAGTTGTTTAATGGTTGTCTCTGATAATAAGATTTTTATCAGAGACAACCCTGAGTTCAAATCTCCTCGGGGACAGTTGTAAAATGGTCATTAGTACCACTTTGATTAATAAAAATTTCCCCCTTCCCCAATTTAAAAAAAAAAGATAATAAGATTTTTATCTGGAATTGTAGAGGTGTTGCTAGCCCTGAGTTTTTTTCGTAATTGCAAACAATATTTAGATAGTCATCATCCTGATATTGTTGTAGTTATGGAGTTGCGTGTGGATGCTGAGAGACTTCGTAGAACCTTTTCTCTCTTGAGGTTTGACGAATTCCACTACTCAAATGTTCGTGGTTTTGCTGGAGGGATCATTGTTGCTTGGAGGAGTGATAGAGTTGATGGTTCAGTTCTTATGATTCATCATCAATTTATTCATCTCAAGGTGTCTTTTTTGGGGGGACCGGATTGGAACTTTGCAGCTGTTTACGCCAGTCCTAGTGAGGATAACAAGCGCATTATGTGGAGAGACCTGCAAGCTTTAATGAATTCCATTCCTAGGAATTGGCTGGTTGCGGGTGATTTTAATGATATATTGGGATCTCATGAGAATAAAGGTGGAGCTGGGGTGAATATGACCAAGGCGAGAGTCTTTGCTAATAATATTGATGTTTGCAAACTCATTGATATGGGGTTTGTTGGCCCTAAGTATACTTGGCGTGGAGGTATTTTTAATGGTATTCAGATGTATCGTCGTCTTGATAGAGGTCTTTGTAATGATGATTGGAGAGTCTTGTTCCCTGATGCTATAGTTAAAATTCTCCCCATAATCGATTTCTCAGATCATCATCCGTTGCTCATCTGTCCGTTTGGTGTTCAGAGTAATTACCATGTCAAGCCTTTTAGATTTGAGAGGGCTTGGCAAACTCATCCTCTTTATAAAGATGTTGTTTCGAGCGTTTGGCACATGGATACGAGTTTGGTGCAGAATTCCGATAATGTGAAGAGACATCTCAAGGATTGGAGTCGTGATGTGTTTGGAAACGTGAATAACCGCAAAAGGTGTATTGTTAACAGATTGGATCGATGGTATTCAGCATCGAATTTTTGAAGGCAGAGGTAATGTATTCTTGACTAGACTTGAGCATGAGTTGCATAAGGAATTAAATTCTATCCTTCTCCAAGAAGAGATTATGTGGCACCAGAGAGCTAGATCGAAATGGTTGAGTGATGGTGATAGGAACACTCATTTTTACCATGTCAAGGCAATTAATAGGCGTCGTAAAAACAGAATTATCGCTCTTAGGAATGATTCTGGTGTTTGGGTAGATAATGAGGTTGATGTTAGAGGATTGGTGAATAATTTTTACATTAATCTATTTAAAGAAGATAACGTGTTGGGCCTTGGGAGAGCACGTCTTTCTCTTTTGGTGCTTTAACTACGGATCAGCATGCTAGATTGGGTAATAATATCAATTCGGAGGAAGTCAAGCAGGCCTTGTTTAGTATGGGGGCGTGGAAGGCACCGAGTCCAGATGGTTTACCGCCGGGTGTCTTTCAGAAGGAGTGACCTATTGTTGGTAATGCTATGGTGGAGTTCGTCCAGAAGGTATGGAGTACTTCTGGTGATATTGATCTAGTGAATACAACTGATATTTGTCTCATTCCTAAGATTGATAAGCCTGAGTTTGTTTCCCAGTTCCGACCTATATTGTAACACCCATTTCTACCCGGTAAATTATTAACGAAAAATCAGAGTTTTGTTTTTAACGGTAAAACGGATGTCACATTTTCTTCGAAATAAAACAAATGCATAGTACTTTAAAAACATCAACATCAATATTTATTCAATCTCGCGGCGGAAGAATTCAACAATTATAATCATCAATAATTATTGCAACTGTGCAAGGTTCTCGACTTTAAAATTCAACAAAATGAAAGACATGAAAATAATCAAGCGTTCATCCCCCCGAGTGCTACGTATCAGAGCGACAACACCGAACTAACGAAGAACTATGGTCTTCATTCGAGATCACCTGCACGTTACCAACATAGAGGTAACATTCAAATAGAAGGGGTGAGATATCAAACAATATGAAGAATCGTATGAAAGACCGTATACACAGGTCAGAATATCAGATAATTCACAACAGACAATTATCATCACAACAGTCAACAGGTTAATAACAGCATGGGCGTAACAGCCATTATCATCACAATGGTCAACATCAGCACAACAAGCATATATTTTCACAACATCGTCAAATTGCAAATCACCAAGAATTATCACCAACATCATGAGTAAGTGTATGAGATGCAACCCACACCAACGGGTATATGCATGTGGAACCAATCATCACCAATAAAGTAGCCAATAAGGGCATCATCACCTGTATGAGCATCATCACCATCACCTATAGCTCCAAGGCCGAAGCCTCCATCACCAAAATAATGCATATGAATTGTATGCGACACCATGAACAATGCACCAGGGACAATCAACAACAAAGAGCATATCTTAGCACGACAACGACATAAGACTCGACACTGGCCATAGGCCTTCAACACAAAGATTCATCAACAGTTTGGGCCATTCAGCGATACCCTCAACAAAACAACTCGGGTCATTCGGCGGTACCCGCAACAAAACAATGTGGGCCATTCGGCGGTACCCACAACAAATCAACAACGGCATTTAACAACATAATCAACATCATGGTCATAGACCCATCACCTATCACCTTAGCCAATAAAATAGGCCCATCACCTGTTATATTGTCACTAATAACATCAATCGACACCAACAACACCAACACCTATAAGACAGTCTAACAACTTGAGCGTAACATCAACAACCACCGACACCAAAGACACCAATAGATTTACAACGTCAATGGCAGCAACAATTTACAACACCGACGGCAACGACCAGGGGCGCTAAGGCGCCAACACGCAACAACAACAAACGGGGAACAGCGGCAACAACAGCAACACCGCCAGCACCGACAGTAACACCAACAACAATAGAAACAGCAACCCAACAACAGCAACAGCAGCCCAACGACAGCCACAGCAGCCCAACGACAGCAACAGCAGCCCAACGACAGCCACAGCAGCCCAACGACAGCAACAGCAGCCCAACAGCAACAGCAGCCAACAACAGCAACAGCAGCCAACAACAGCAACAGCAGCCAACAACAACACAACAGCCAACAGCAACAGCAGCCAACAACAGCAACAGCAGCCCAACAACAGCAACAGCAGCCAACAATAGCAACAGCAGCCAACAACAGCAACAACAGCCAACAACAGCCCAACAACAGCAATCAGCAGCCAACAACAGCAACAACAGCCAACAACAGCAACAACAGCCAACAACAGCAACAACAGCCAACAACAGCAACAACAGCCCAACAACACAGCAGCAACATGGCAACAGCATCACAACAGCAACAACAGCCCAATAACAGCAGCAACATGGCAACAGCATCACAGCAGCAACAGCAGCCCAACAACACAGCAGCAACATGGCAACAGCATCACAGCAGCAACAGCAGCCCAACAACACAGCAGCAACATGGCAACAGCATCACAGCAGCAACAGCAGCCCAATAACAGCAACAGCAGCCCAACAACACAGCAGCAACATGGCAACAGCATTACAGCAGCAACAGCAGCCCAATAACAGCAACAGCAGCCTAACAACACAGCAGCAACATGGCAACAGCATCACAGCAGCAACAGCAGTCCAATAACAGCAACAGCAGCCCAACAACACAGCAGCAACATAGCAACAACGGCAGCAGCAGCAACACTGCAACAGCAACGGCAACACAGCGACAACGGCAACAATGGCAGCAACGGCGACGGCAACGGCAATGCTGCAACACAGCAACAACGGCAACAATGGCAGCAACGGCGACTGCAAC
The DNA here is from genome assembly GCA_039519185.1 of Astragalus membranaceus. Classification (NCBI taxonomy): domain Eukaryota; kingdom Viridiplantae; phylum Streptophyta; class Magnoliopsida; order Fabales; family Fabaceae; genus Astragalus; species Astragalus membranaceus. Next base: position 55,197,841 of record CM076848.1, on the reverse strand, counting down.
GGCAACGCTGCAACAGCAGCACAACCACAGCAACACGGCAACAACAACAATTTGCAGCAAACATACCTCTACTTCGGTGAATTAATTAACCTATCAAACGGTATCGAAACTTAGCAAAGGACACCTCTATGGAAAGCTAAGAATGTCTAGTTCCTGACTATAATTTTTATTTTGCAAAATAATGGTCCAATTCGTACAGTTTTAGTAAATAAGCAACAAGGTTCAGAAAACAGGACAGCCACCATGACCTAGCTTGTGACACCTCTAAAATTATCAAAACTCAGTCAAATTACACGGGACTTGAGCTTAACCCGAAACAAATTGAGTGTAGTTTTCAATGAATCAAGAATCATTCAAAAAGGAGTTCAAACGAAAACGTTATACACGAAATACTGAACCTATATCCAGATTGTCTCCAGAATTTTAACCTAACTTGTGACACCTATAACTCGAGCTATACAACTCCAAATGCAACCAAACCAGTTCCAAATTAACAAGCATTAAATATAGTTTCTGAAAATATAAAACACATAATTTTTGGACCACTAGATTATTCCCAGTTACTGTATAACCGATCCTACATCCAGATCGTTTCCAAAATTTTAACCTAACTTGTGACACCTATAACTCGAGCTATACAACTCCAAATGCAACCAAACCAATTCCAAATTAACAAGAATTAAATCTAGTTTCTGAAAAGGTAAACCATATAATTTTTGGACCACTAGATTATTCCCTGTTACTGTATAACCGAACCTATACCCAGATCACCCCAAACAATGAGTTTAGCAACAAAATTGCCATCAAGACATAATCATCGACATATAAAAATCATGACACACATATGGTAATTATCGAAACCCTAACCCCACATACAACCCTTCATACCAACCCTTATAAAGCATGAACCTCACCCTTACCTTAGCTTTTAGAAGTCGAATCCTAGCTTTCCTTCTCTCTCCTTGGTGCTACGCCTCTCTCTCTCTCTCTCCTTGGTGATGGATCACGCCTCCTCTCCTTTCCCCTCTCTAGCCGTCGCCCTCCTTCCTTCTTCTCACTTCTAATTCTATTTTTTTGATTCTTCTAAATGAGCAAAAACCCTAACTAAGGCCTATTTATACGTAGTTGGTCTCATGGGCTTTTCTCGTTCACTTATGCGATTTAATCATGGGCCTTTTCACTAACACTTCGGATTCGCTACTACTAACCCCCAGCCATAGGCCCATATATTCTAACATTATCATTATTTTATTATTTCTATCACATAAACCCTATTTAATTAATTAAATAAATAACTAATTAATTTTGGGGCGTTACATATATCGTTATGCAATGCTATCTATAAGGTGGTGACTAAGGTGATTGTGAATAGACTCAAGGAGCATATGAATGTTATTATTTCTCCTTTCCAAAACTAGTTTTATACCGGGGAGAAATATCCATGAGAATATTATTGTAGCTCAAGAGCTTGTTCATACTATGAGGAGAATGAAAGGTAAGAAAGGTGGTGTTGCTATTAAAGTTGATCTAGCAAAAGCCTATGATAGGCTCAAATGGTCTTTCATCCTTTTGGTGTTGCGTGAAGTGGGCTTGCCAGAAAATTTCATTGATATTATTATGGTTTGTATCACTAGTGTCCAGTCTAATGTTATGTGGAATGGTAATCGAAGTGCTTATTTTCAGCCTCAAAGAGGCATCCGACAAGGAGACCCCATGTCCCCTTATATTTTTGTGATGTGTATAGACAAATTGTCTCATATGATATCCCAGAAGGTTGAGGACGGTCATTGGGTGCCCCTTCATGTGGGTCGCAATGGCCACAATGAGTGTGTCAACTCTACTTTGAGTAGATTTTGTGATATTTCTGGTCAACAGGTTAGTCTGGAGAAAACCTCTATGTACTTTTCTACTAGTGTTCCTATTAGTATCCGGAGGAGTCTGGTGCATGCTACGGGCTTTAAGGAAGTGCAGTCTCTTGGCAAGTATCTTGCTATGCCTCTAATTGGGTGAGCTCCAATAATTTCTGATTTTGAGTATTTAGTTGACATGGTGAAGAATAAGTTGTCTAATTGGAAGGCAAACCAGGTCTCTTTTGCCGGGAGGGTGACTTTATCTAAGTCCGTGATAGAAGCTCTTCCTCTCTATCCTATGATGACTTCCGTTATTCCTATGTCTTGTCTTTAGGAAATCCAAAAATTGCAAAGGAAATTTATTTGGGGTGAGCAAGATGGCTCAAGGAAGTATCATGCAGTGGCTTGGGATAAAATTACCCGACCCAAAGCTCTTGGTGGGTTGCTTTTAACTCAGCTTGTTTAATGAAGTTGACTTGGGCTCTGAAACAAGGTGAGGAGCATCTTTGGGGTCAAGTTTTGAAGGCAAAATATGATAGGCATGGATTTGATACAGGGGACGTAGCTGTAAAAAACTCAGACTCGGCTCTTTGGAAAGCGTTGGGCCATCTTTGGAGTGACGTAGATGGGATGTGCTGTTGGGCTATTGGTAACGGAGAAGCGATTTCTGTGTGGAGAGATGCGTGGATTGAGCCTGGTTTCCATCTCATTAATCATATAGCTCAAGTGCCTCCGAACTTGTTGAATTTGCAGCTCCAGGATTTAGTGGATGAGGTGGGGAATTGGAATCTAAACACAATTAGCGTTTTGTTGCCGCAAGATGTTATGAATAGGATCTTTTCTCTACTTCCTCCTAGCAGAGGATTAGATGAGGATAGGAGAATCTGGCCTAGTAACCCTCTTGGCGAATTCTCTATTTTTAGCGCGTATTCACTTTTCGATAATGTGACTAATCTTCTTGATGTTGATCTTTGGAAGAACATTTGGAAGCTTCGTGTTCCGGAGAGAGTTAGAACCTTTATTTGGTTGGTGGTTCGTGATAGAGTTTTGATGAATAAGAGGAAAGCGGGAATGGGGCTTGGGAGTGATCTGTGCTCTCACTCCGACAATGTGTGAAGACCAACTGCATGTTTTCCGGGATTGCCCGTTAGCAAGGGCGGTTTGGGTTGGGCTTGTTAAGCCAGGTATATGTTCAAATTTCTTTGGTGGTGACCTTTATCATTGGGTGGAGTTCAATCTTGTGCATAATTTTTCTGGGCGTGATGGTTTAATTTGGGCCAGCACGTGGGCGACGACTTGCCACCTTCTTTGGCAGTGGCGTAATAAGGAGGCCCATGATTCTAGTTTCATTCGGCCTACTCGGGGTTGGATGGTGATTTATAAGAATTTCTGTGACTATGATTGTGCGCTGAGTGTTAATAGAGTCATGCTAGTGCTAGGACGGAGTCGATCTTGCAGATTAGGTGGAAGCCTCCTGATCCAGGTGTGGTGTGTTTGAGTACGGATGGTGCTGTGAAGTGGGATCGTTGTGTACCGGGGGTGTGGTGGATTGGTTCGTGATCATCTTGGACATTGGCTTTGGGGTTTTTCCAAGTTTGTAGGTTTGTGTCAGTGTTGGAGGCTGAGCTCTGGGGAATTATAGAAGGATTGCGGATCTGTTGGTCCAAAGGTTATCATCAGATTGAGGTGCAGCTGGACTCGTCAGTGGCTATCTCCATCATCAATGGTTCCGATAGCTGTATAGTGGTTGGAGCTTAGTGTGGGAGATTCGTAAGTGTGGGAGATTCGTAAGCTTCTCGAGTTGCATTGGGAAGTCAAGTTTGTCAACATTTACAGGGAAGCTAATCAGTGTGTTGATGCTCTTGCAAACTTGGAGTGCAGCCAAACTGGACCCTTGAATTTTCTAGAGCATTGTCGTGGTTCTATGGGGTAATTGTTGTTAGCTGATAGGATGGGGGTGTCTTTCCCCGTTGTATTTCGAACTAGTCTCGTTCTTTCTTGGGGTTTAGGCCCCCGTTTAATACCAAAAAAAATGAGAACCTAAATTAATATAAAACTTAGATCATAAGATTATTGGTAGTTGAAGTCAATCCTACTTCAACACATTCTAAGTACATCCATCCTCAATCTTGTAAACTTTAACTATCCCAATAGCCTGAACAATGCTCTTACATAAGAACTTTTATAGAGTGCTGATAGTTGAAACTTCGAAAGCATTAAAAAAAGGGAAGAGATTTAAAAGCATAAACTGAACTCAACTATTTCCATGATCTATCATTTAATTTTTGTAAACAGCTGATGAAAAGATTCAAAAAAAGGAAGGGGGCATATTCAATGGCAAATATCCAACGAAATTTATCTCCAAAAGTATACCTAGGAGCATTTATAAATGGTGGTTAAAAATGTTTGTTTCTTCTACATTAAAATGTTTATCTCATGAAACCTTAAAAATTAAACTTTCAAGAGATCCCAAAAAACGTGGCCACGGAAACACTCCAAAATTTTACTACTACAAACATACAACCATTAATTACCTAATACGATCGTGTCAAACTTGGGTACCGTCAATTAAAAGGAATTGAGTTAGAAGGAACTACAAAAAGTACTTGAGTTAGAAGTAATTGCCAATTAAAAGGAACAAAGAGGATTTTGAATGGAGTTCAACAGGAATAACAACAACAACATAAACAATATAGAGTCATCGCTTTTCACTAGCTAGCAAAAACTAATCCTTCGAACAATATCTCTAGCTGTTGTTGTTTTTTGACCTCCTCTTCTTCTCCTTCTTGCGATTGTTTGTGTTTGAGTGTAAAGGCTTTTTGTAGATTCTCACTCATGCATTCTTTCTTCCCAATGCCTTAGTGAAAATAAAAAATGAAACATTCCTTACCTCCTGATGCAGTGAAGTGAGTTCCATTCTTCAATTGATCTAGATATTTAAATCTATTTGAAGGTATTTTGTTGAATATTATCAATTGTTTGCTTTAGATTCAGTCGACAGTTTTCAAGATCAAGAAATACTGTTGTTAAATCATGGGAAATAGGAGGAACCCACACCCACCTTCCCAACATGGTCATTAGGAGTAGGAGATGACGAGTGAAAGAACCGAACCGAATGGGAAGAACCCACATTTAACCTTCCTTACACTCCATCTCCTCCTCACCTTCGACCTCTTCTCTCTTCACGGTAACTCTAATCATTCTCCCTCCCTCACACTTTTATTCTCATCAACTATACTAGCCTCAGCACCCGTGCGATGCACGGGGAGAGCTAGTATTGATTAAGTTAATCCTTTCAATTTGAATGAGAGAGAGGTGTGTGTATGTGAAGCTAAACAACAAATGCATAAATAGGAATAAGTTAGCAAAGAAATAAGAGAAAAACGAAGAGTCAAAACAAATACAAAAACACAACAATAAAAAGCAGTTAGAATGTTATTTCGATTAAGCTAGGGTTAAGTTAGTTTGAATTAATAACTGTAAAATGAACATTTAAAACAAAATAGGAAAAACATAACGATAATTAAAACAAAAATAAAAGAAAAATGAATCAGCAAATGCTTAAATAGAAATAAGTTAGCAAAGAGCAAGTAGTTTGAACTAATAAGAGCAAAATGAACTAAGAATAAATAAATAAAAGTAAATTGTTAAATAGTTAGGACTAAGTTAACAAAGTGTTAAATAGTTAGAATGTTAATACGATTAATGGAGGGTTAAGTTAGTAAAGTGTTAAATAGTTAGGATGTTAATACAATTAAGCTAGAGTTAAGTTAGTTTTTTTTATAAGCAAGTGTAGTGGTTAGTGGGCTAGATGTTAGTAGTTAGGGGAGTGGGGGGTATGGGGACGCTAGAGTTAAGTTAGTAAAGAGTCAAGTAGTTAGTATTAATAAGAGCAAAACGAACATCTAAACAAATAAGAAAAACATAATGATAAAAAGTCAAAAATAAGTAAATATAAGTAAGTGGTTAGATAGTTGGGATCAAGTTAGCAAAGTGTTGAATAGTTAGAATGTTAATACGATTAATTAGGGTTAAGTCAATATATATATATATATATAATCAAGTAAGAATAATTAAAAAAAACTAAACAGCAAATGCTTAAATAGGAATAAATTAGCATTGAATTAGTATATATACAATTAAGATAGGGTTAAGTTAGTGAAGAGCTATATATACTCAAAGAAAATGACTAAATAGCATTGAATTAGTATAAGACCAAATAGCAAGAAGGACCAAGAGCAAGACAAAAACCCAAAACAAAGAAAAAGCATGATTAGAATAAGGTGAAGCATGATTAGAGAATCAAAGAATCTGAGAACTATTTTTCTAATTATGAGAGCTAGTATCAACGAAATTAACGCTTTTAATTTGATTGAAGATTAGGTATTAAGGAAATTTAATTAAAGATTAGATATTAAGAAAAAATTTAAAAAGTAAAGTAATAAAAGCATCAAAAAAGCCCAAAAGATTACAAAAGAAACATCTCATGAAAGTAAAAAAAAAAGTTAGAACCAATATGTAAGTAAAAAAAGTTAGAGTAAGAAGTCACAATAAAAATAATAAAAAAAAAGAAAAAGTTAGAGTTAGAAGTCAAGATTGAATTAGAAGTCAATATATATATATATATATATATATATATATATATATATATATTGTCGATCCCCTCTTGGTATCAGAGCCAGATGGTGGAAGTAGGAATGGGGTATTAACTTTGAATTTTAAGTTGCTTATCTAAGCTATGCTTTACAGTTACTTATTTATGTTCTTAATTAATTAAGTGCCATAAATAGGGGGTATTAATATTGAAAGTTTATGAAAATACAAAGTATATTATACTATAGTGTACTCTTTGACTATAGCTAAAGGCCGCAGCGTACGTCAATTCAGGCGTCTGGCAAGGGCAATTGAAATGTGCCGTATTTATCCGCCTCGATCGGATAATCCTATAGTCAAGTTGTCTACTATTTTATAATTAATAATTATTATTTATGTTTTTATTCATCTGGATCATATTCTGCAGTTTAATTACAAAGTGTTCTTTACAAAGCTTTATGTACTCTTTATATATTTCCTTTTGAATTATTACTTATTCATCTAGTTTATATTCTGCAAATTAATTATTTATGTTTATGATCAACCGGTTAAAAGGTTCCTAAAATATTTTGGTCAAAACTCTTTGTGTATGAGGATGGTTCTCAAGAACGACCCACTCGTATTTACGTGGCATCCGTAAGACCCGTTGGAGAGGGCGAATATAAGTCCATAAATTAACCGAGGTACTGGGCAGTGTTTGGTCAATTCTTGTCTTGAGGTTCCTCAACCAAAGAGCGGAAATTTTAAGAAAAGCCTTTTGTTTGATCATACTACAAACATAATTAATTTTCTTGATATAATATAGAAAATAACTTTTAATTCAAGTTTAAATATATTCTGGGATAACTATTGCCTTGTCTTGTAACAATTATAATTAACTCTAGAATATGTTTTTAGAAAGTAATTGCAATTTCAAGTTTAATACCCAGATAGTATGGCCTTAATCTGATGTATGAACAAGTACAGGTAACTCTAAGGTATTTTTTAGAAGGTAAGTTATTAAGTTCATTTTTAATACCTATATTCTTATCAAACCAAGTGAAGGCGATGATGCTTATGGGTGAGGAAAAACTATCTATACATTTCTTTAAAGCTTTTTCCTCACAATCTCCCGGTATGTCTCCTATCCTTTCACCCTCTTCTAGTTTTATGACTCCATCTCCTTCAAATCAATCTTTTAAAAATATCGATCAAAACAAAGATCAAAACAAAGATCTTTGCAATCTTGGTCAAACTTTTCTTAATAAGGATCAATCTTTTTCAAAGCAAGTCTTCAAAAAAGAAACCCGTTTTGAAAATCAAACCTCTTTATCTAAGTTTATCATAGATAAGAAATCCCTTAAAAAGGATTTTAATTCTGAAGAATGGTCTCTTCACAGAGAATGGTTCTTCCAAAATTTCCAAGGTGATAAAGGTTACTTTATCCAGGAAAAATTTTATAGATTCCTTAAGAGGGTCAAACTCAATATCCCTTTCTTTCGCTGGTTTCAAGCTTACACCATAGCAAAAAACATTGATTATCCCTTCCGTAATAACCATGACGGGAGAAAGACCAATACTATTTGGCACCTCAAAGATGGCCAAATGGTCCAATCCGAGCTACCCCCCAAAATACCTTTTGCTCCTAATAGCAAAGACCAATCCACTCCTGTTATGGCCTCTCCTTTCAAAACCAAAACTAAGGAAAGACCTGTCTCTGCCAAAGACATCAGAGACCTCACCAAAAGGGTCAGAAACCTCATGGAGCAATCCAATAAGCCCCAAACCTCAATTATTTCTACCAAGGTAGAAGACCTTGCTGCCAAATATGCCTATGGCTGGCAACGCATTTACCGCGTTAAACAGGATAGCACGAAGGAACTCTTAGCCAAAGTCAAGAAGGAGCTTGCCCTTCTCAAAACTAAGGCCCCTGGCACTCCCTCACCTAAAAGTATTAGGTCTACCAAAGTATTAAGAAAAACCTCTTCTGGTAACCCAGAAGGTATGGCCAGCAAACCAAAGCACTATGACAAGAAACAGGCCGATAAACCAAAAACCCAAGAAAGGCCTCAAGCTACTCCAAACACTTGCTGCACTTGTGGTAAGAATCAAACCAAAACTCAGGATAGTATCCAATCTACCAAGAAACAGCATGATAGCCTCAAAGGGCCTATCACTTGCTTCGCTTGCGGCAAAACTGGTCACAAGAGCAAAACCTGTAGAATCGTAAGAAAGCTTAAAGCCCTTAGGTTAGATCCTAGTATCAAAACCAATATCATCAATTGCTTCAAAATTGACAGAACCAGTCACACTAACAGGTATGATAGGATCAGAGGGAAACTTGAAGCCCTAGGTTTAGATCCTGAAACCACAGATAAGGTTAATAAATTATTAATCCTATCTTCAAAAAATGGTTCTGACACTAGCTTAGAATCCACTAACCGTTCTTCTGAAACCCCTATCCAAACCCAGAAGAATGTGTTAACCAATCAGCAATTAATCATTAATCACCATAATAACCATTGGTCCGGAAACAACTCATCTCTTGAGGCTTCTGCTTCCGAGAATGTTAAAATATCCACTAATGATTATTTAGGTCAGATTGATATTAATCTGCTCTCAGCTATTATTCAATTCTTTAAAACTAATGCATCCTCTTTCCCTTTTCAAAAAACGGAGGGTGATACAATAGCTGGTTACCCAGAGCAACCTACCAAAACTAAGTATACCCTTAGGGAAGGTCTCTCTGCGAATCTTTTCAATACAAATATCTTTTCTAATTCTGACCTGAGTTCTGGTCTTGAACAGAATCAAGTCAAAATAGATAAGAATATCAATATCAATTTTAATGTCTTTTCTGATCATTATAACTGGAACGTTATCTTTGGCCTTAAAATTACTTTCTCAGAATTCCAAAATACTCTGAAAAGGTTTATTAGTCCTCATACCAGTTCTCCCATTATTGACATTTTGCATCAAGCAGGTTATGGTGTTCTTAATCCCAATACCCAAAAAACCTTTGTTTATGTCAATACTAATACCAGATCTTATGGTAAGTATCTTGGTCAAACTGGTAAAACCCAACCACAAAGTCTCTTTAGTTATCCTTATATCTCAGAATCTTTTCAGCAACACAGCAATCACGTTAAAACCTTTCTGATCAAAAGAGATGTTTTGACAAAAGATTTAGCTGTCTCTGAATCTCAATCCAATTTACTTATCCAAAAGTTTCCTATTTGTATTACTTATAATTTCAGTAGAGGAACTTTACAAAAGGATCATCATCCTGGTAATCCTATTGACTGCTTCAAATGTGGTAAGTCATGTCACATAAGCAGAAACTGTAGGGTCATAGGAAAACTCAAGACTCTTAAGCTTGATCCTGATATTAAGGACAAGATTAACAATTTGTTAGCCCAATCTTCAGAAGAATCCTCTGATCATTCTTCTGAAAACCTAAATCATATCCAGAAGGATGATTTAACTAGCTCCTCTAATCAGATTAGTGTCCTCACTAGAGAACAGGATCTTCTCTTTGAGGCAAACCTCCCTAAAAGTCCTCTTGTAACCAATAGGTTCAATCTTAGAAATACCTTTAAGAGGTTAGGGAAAACTAGTGTCAAACCTGTTACTTCTCATGATCTTCAAATCAAAGTTAAAGGTCTGAATCTGAAACAGGCTGATCACCAGTCAACCATTGACCAATGGAATGACCATGAGGATAGTTCATCCTTCCTTGGTCTTATCAATTATGTCAGGATTCACAAATTCTGCATAAACATCAATATTGTCATGAGTGATTTCATCCTTGAAACCGTTACTCTGTTTGACACTGGGACAGATTCTTATTGCATCTTAGAAGGTCTTATTCCTACAAAATATTTTGAAAAGACTTCTAAACAACTTAGTGCTGCAAATGGCTCTAAGTCAAAAATCAATTTCAAAATCTATACCTCCTTTCTTCTTGTTAAGAATTTGAAAAACAAAGTGACTTTAGGTACTCCTTCCATAAGATCAGTCTTCCCTTTTCAAGTTACTAAGGAAGGTATAATAGCCCAGCTTTTGGGACAACCAATTATTTTTAAGTTTTTGAGAAAACCTTTTATCAGGAACTTAAACCCAAATTCTTATCAAATTATTTTTCTGAAAGGAAAAGTCTCTTTTAGGAATATTGACCATCAGTTGCAAAAACAGGATAGTCAATTCAAAATCAAAAGTCTTTTAGAACAAATTCAATCTACTATTTGTTCTAACATTCCCAATGCTTTCTGGGAAAGAAGCCATCATAGAATTGATTTCCCATATGAAAAGGATTTTCAAGATAGGCAAATCCCTACCAAAGGCAAACTGATTCAAATGAATCATGAACCTCTCCTTCTTTGTCAAAAGAAAGTAAAAGACCTTTGGGATAAAACCCTTATTCGCAAGAGTAAGAATCCATGGTCTTGTTCTGACATTTATATCAATAAACAAGCTGAGATCAAAAGGGGAAACTCCCAGACTTGTTATTACAAACCTTTCAATCATGATCTTTGCTGGATTAGGTTCCCTATTTCCAACAAGAGAAATCTCCTTGAGAAATTTCTTGATGCAAAAATCTTCTCTAAAATTAAATCTGGCTTTTGGCAAACAAAAAAAAAAGAGGACAGGTATAAAACTACTTTCACTGTCCCTTCTTGTCAATATGATTGGAACGCTCATTCTGAATTTCAAATCATGAATGAGAATTTTAATCAAAATTCAAAATTTACCATTATCTATATTGATGATGTTTTAAATTATTCTCAATCCTTTTACCAGCATCTCAAGCATAGCAGCATATTCATATCTGTTATTAATAGACTTGCTGTCTCCAAAACAAAAATCAATTTGTTCCATGCAAAGAATAAATTTCTTGGTCATAGCATTCACCAGGAAACAATCATCCCTATCAGTAAAGCTATTGAGTTCTATGATAAAATTCCCAATCAGATCATTGACAGAACCCAGTTGCAGAGGCTCTTTAAATGCCTTAACTATGTCTCTGGTTTCTCCCCTCAAATCAGCAAGAGAAATTCTTCAAAAGGTATGAACCCTATTCTTTCTCTTAATCTCAATTTAATTGTTTTCCAAAACACTTTCATCAAAATTTCTTTGTTTTTAACAATTAATAGCGTCCCTGAACAAGACGACTGTAGTGCCCCAGGCATGAAAAACTGTTCTTACACCCTGGAATACGGTGATTGTAGTGCCCCAGGCATGAAAAACTGTTCTTACACCCTGGAACACGGTGATTGTAGTGCCTCTGGCATGAAAAACTGTTCTAAAAATGCCCTTGATCATGGCGATTGTAGTACCATCAGTGGTATGAAAAACTGGTCTTGGTTCATCAATCATTCCTCTCTCAGCCATCATCAGCTGGAGACGACAACTGTTCTGGGGCGTATTCCCCTAACAGGCATCAATAATTTCATCAATCTCAAGGTAATCATGCCAGTAGACAAGAGGCAGACAAAAGGTATCTTCATCATCACAAGGAACAAAGTAGTCAATCATGCCATCATCAAAGGCATCTTCAATCAAATCCTCCGTAAAGCAAATAGTGCCTTGTCACCAATTAGCACTATTTCTTGGATTCCAAATAGTCCAAGTCACCAAGATACTCAATCCAAGTCACCAAGCATTGGATTCCATAACCAATTATTGTTCCCTGTTTACGTGGCCCCCTCTAGTCAAAGCCACAGCAATCATGGCAGACAAAGAGCATCTCTGCTTTTGTCCCCCACCAATTCAAAGCATCAATCATGGCAGACAAGAATCCACTTTTGTCACCCTCCTAGACTCCACAGGTTCAAACCTTGGATACTAAACAGTACCGGTTCCCTGACCACTATTCAAGTGCATAGTACCGGTCAACAATTCAAGACTCAAGTGCACAGTGCAGGTCACCTAAGTGCACAGTCCCAGTCAACAGTCATTGGATTCCAAACAATAGTCCTTTACTGTTCCTACCAGTCAGTGACTGGTTACTATTTCAATTTCAATCTATATATACGTGCTTAGGCTTATGTTAGAAAGCACGCTTCATCTTACGCTTCAATCAGTTATCTCTCTAGTTTAGTGAGAAGTCAGAGCAACTTGTAAGCTCTCTTCTTCTTCCTCTTCAATCTCTTCTGCAATCTTGTAAGATCTTCTTCAATCTTCAATCTTGTAACTCATAGACAGTTTACTGTCTTGTATGGAAGGCTTTGCCTCCTAATTTAATCTATGTTATTTTGATTCTGCACTTCAATTTTATTTCTTGTTTTAGCATTCCGCATGCTACCTACTTCCCCTCTGTCTCTTTAATTTCTTTTATCTTCTGATTCCGATCCCCTCTTGGTATCAGAGCCAGATGGTGGAAGTAGGAATGTAGATATTAACTTTGAACTGTTGGTTACTACTCTGGTTATGCTTTTAATTTAATCATACACCTGTTCATACTCATATGATTGCCATAAATGGATATTAATTCTAAATTAAATTAATTTAAAGGTTATACTACTAGTGTACTCTTTGACTATAGCTAAATGCCGCAAGCGTACGTCAATACAGGCGTCTGGCAAGGGCAATTGAAATGTGCCGTATTTATCCGCCTCGATCGGATAATCCTATAGTCAACCAGTCCACTATTTTATAACTATTTAAAAATGAACGTAATAATATTTGAATAATTTAATTATTCATCTATGTTTATATTTTGCAGTAAATACTTGTGTTCTCAGTACTATTATTGTAATATACTGCTGTGAATTATACTAAGATACATTTTTAAGTTCTTTGTTATACCTTTGCACTTAAAATGTTTATGATCAAAATACTTCTAAAGCTTTTCAAAAGAAAAATTTTATATACTCCAAGGACCGTAGAATATTAGTAAGGATATCTGGGTACCTCATTAGCGACGTAAATGGTAGCGAAGTACGTAAGACCCTGCAGGTTGACTGGGCAGTCATATACCATAATTTGAGGTTTATTATCCTAAAGTATTCTAATCCTAAACGGAGAAAAATATTTCGAAAATACTTTATTTTTGGTCATATACATGTTTGAAGCAAGGAATAACTTAGGCTTTGAGTGTTTAAATCTGGTTTAATATACTTCAGTATTTACTTTAATTTTCTATGAACTACGGTAACCTCTACTCCAAAATATGAAATAGAAAATAATAATTTTATTCAAGCTTTGATATCCGGCAACATGGCTTTACGAACTGAGTTTTGAACAAAACATGGTTAACCTAAACGGCATTCCCCAGAAGGTAATTAACTAGTTCAGTTTTAATACTTATATTTCTACAAGTAACCAGATGAAGGCAATGATGCTTACGGGTGAGGAAATATTTTTTTTTATATATGTTTAAAGCCTTTTCCTCACGATTCTCCTGCAGCTCAAGTAGACCTTCATCTTCATCTCAATCTCCTTCGTTTAGCGAAGACCAATCAAGAAAATCTCTTTCAAACAAGATTTTCAAAGAAGAAATTCATTTTGAAAATATCAATCAAGATCTTGATAATTGGGATATTCCAAAGATATCTCACAAAGATCTTTATAAACCAAAAACATCTTTTTTCTCTAAATCTGATTACATCATCAGAACGGTTGAACAAAAAATCATACTTCGAAAAGATGATGAAGAACTTCATCTTCTCTCTGAGAAAAGTGTGAAAACCCATCAACTGGACAATTTTAACTACTTGCACATAGGAAGTGTCCAGGTAGGTATGAAACCCTTGACTAGAGAATCCCTTAACGTAGCAGTGTTGCTATGTTTGAGAGATGCTCGTCACAACCAGTTTCATGATTCCTTATTAGGAACTGTCGAAACTAGCCTTATACATGGGCCTATCTTTTTTAATTGCTTCCCTGACCTAACTGTTAGTCTGGATGACAAGAACATCCTTGACGTTCTATTTCTTAATGTCAAATGCCATGGCTATGACATGAAGGAAGGATCTGTCCCAATCACTCTGATATACAGAGTTCAATACAAAGTAATGAACTCTATCAGATCCAACTTCCTCAAAACAAAATGTCACAAATCAGGGGAAACCACTTTGTTTCTCACTGACAATAGTAAGGCCAATATTATTGTGCCTAAAACTATCCAATGGAGTGACATCACCTTACCAGAAACCTGGACCCTAGAAAAGGCTGCTCCTGCGGCACCTAGGTTAACACCAGAATTCCAAGATGTCATTCAATACCAATCTGGAAAAGTTGACCTTGTCTTTAATAGAAGTAACTCCTTTTCCATTCCTAGATCCCTACACTCTGAAGAAAGTTTCAGAACGGCTATGTCTAGAGGAACCTTGTCTAGAAGGTCCTTTTCAACAGAACCCTCCAAACCCCATATTGGAACATCCCATGATGGTTCCACTATCCATTTACAGGGATTCAAAACAACAACCCCTGTAACAACTTCTTATCAAAAGGATGAGGAGGAACCTAGATCTATCCAATCTCCAACCTACTCTTCCCTTAATGAACCTTATGATATCTGAGTTCATTATTGATAAGAAAACCCTTAAGAAAGACTTATACTCTGAGGAATGGTCTCCTCAAAGAGAGTGGTTCTTTATGCATTATCAGGGTCCCAAAGCTAAGGAAATCCAAGAGAAATTCTATAAATTTCTCAGAAAAATCAAACGTAATGTTCCTTTCTTTTACTGGTTCCGCAAGTATACCATTAGGAAAGGTATTGATTACCCTTTCAAATCCAAATCAGCAGGTAAACAGGAAGTCCCTGTTGACGCTACCAAAGGTTCCACAGATACCTTAGAACAAAATAAGTATCTTCAGGCCTTAGATAGCCCTGCCCAGAAAAATGATTCCACTATCAACCATGACCTTCAAAATAATAGTAGGAATGAACTCCTAGCCATAGTCAAAAGGGAGCTTGACCTACTCAAGGCTATAAAACTCAAACCTAACAAGGATAAATCCATCAATATGGTTAAAAACGACCCCTCTAATAATGATAGGGTCATCTGTTTCAAATGCAGTATGCCTGGCCACATCAGCAGACATTGCCCTAACCATCCCCAACCTGGTTATATGCCTAAACACCGAAAGGGAAAAAAGGCAAACCAAGAGGCTAACCAAGAACCTGATGTCCAGAACAAATCCCAAACTACTCCTCGCATTTGTACTTGTGGTAAGTGCACCTGTGGCAAGAACAAAACCGAAACCCAGGCTACCAACCAATCGCCTGAAAAGCAAAGGGTTAAATCCAGAAAAACTACCACTTGCTTTATCTGTGACAAAATTGGTCACAAAAGCAGAACCTGTCAGATCATTAGGAAGCTAAAAACCCTTAAGATAGATCCTAACACCAAAGCCAATATCATTACCCACTGTAAGGGTAACAAACCCAGTAGGTATGATAATATCCAAAACTATCTTAAAACCCTAAACCTTGATCCTAAAACCAGTAGCAGAACTTATAAATGGTTATGTCAATCATTCAAAAAACCCTGCTCTGATTCTTATCTTTTTAGTCTTTCAACTGCAATTAATAGTTTCAACATTAGCATGTTGTCCCTTATTAAGAATATTG
Source organism: Astragalus membranaceus (assembly GCA_039519185.1). Classification (NCBI taxonomy): domain Eukaryota; kingdom Viridiplantae; phylum Streptophyta; class Magnoliopsida; order Fabales; family Fabaceae; genus Astragalus; species Astragalus membranaceus. Next base: position 55,181,842 of record CM076848.1, on the reverse strand, counting down.
AAAGTAGTATTATCTGGGAATCCCCAGTTATACCACTCTACTTTCATCCTTCTATAAAAGGCATAGATGTCCTCTACTTAGGACAACCCGTAGTGTTTAAATCTTTGGATTTTAACCACAATATTATCTCTAATTTTGATATTAATTCTGACCTAAAACAGAACTATATCAAAATAGGGACCAATAGGGGTACCAATAGGATTACTAATGGACCAGTCTCCAGTACTGGTTCTTGTACTGATTCTTATGTTTATCCCTATAATCTTGCTAAAACCTTCTCTAACAAAAGGAAGGATTTCACCATCATTGGTTTCATTCCTGATAAACAAATTAATTTATCTTTTAATCCTGTTAAAACCTTTTTTAATAGAAGTGTTTTAACTATCAAATTTCTTGAACCAAGACATCAATTTAGATTGTCTTTTAAATATAAACTAGTTACATATTATGTTTATATCAAAAGGCACAATATCCAAAGTATTTTTGATATTTTAAGCTTATTTAATTTTGATATATTAAAAATTCAAGTAAAGCTTTCCCAGACTAACCCTCTTATGGTTAATTACAGGGCTACGATCGCTATGGCTTCCAGGGCCTCCTCCTCCAGAGGAAGAGGTAGAGGTAAAGGTAAAATCAATCCAGATGCCTTACCAATCACTACAGGAAACCCCATTTTACCAGTTACTACAGGATCCCCCTTACCAATCACCACAGGGTCCTCCATCAAAAAACAAACAGGGTCTTCTTCCCAGAATACCCAACCAATCTTACCCCAAAATCAACCTAAACAAACTAAGCAGGATTATGCTTTTCCTGTTCAAACTCTCCTTGCTCTTCAGGAACACGGAGCAATCAATCTTCCCAGAAGAACTTGGGCCAGCATTGCCGAGGATGGCAGTGACCAAGATATGCCCTCTCTGGACCTGGCTATCCAAGCCCAGAAAAATCTGGTTACCAGGAACAACCCAGGTTCATCCCAAATCACCACAATCAAAACCCAAACAACCCAGGTTCAATACATACCTAAAGAGAATTATTTCTTTTTGACTCATCTAGAACCTGAGTTCATGGATAAGACCCCTAACAAGATCCCATCTAAGATCTTCCCATCTCAATCCCACTTTATCCCCCTGAGTTCAAACAAAACCCAGACATTCTATGAGTTTATTCTCATAGATACAGAATCCGTGTCTATCAAACATTACAGGGACCCAAAAGACCAAACCTTCATCACCCACTCAACCTTCCAAATTTTAAAGGTTCTAACTCCTACAGACTTTGGCCAAAACCCAAATAGACCCAAGAAATTTTCCCAGAATTTTGATCCTATAGGATACAACTATTGGGACTATGTTAAAGCCTGGGATTATGCTATCCTTGGCTTACAAAACCAAACCTCCAAGCATTCTTGGTTAATCTACTTTAAAAGAGCAACCAAGTACTCCTTCCCCAATTGGTTCCTCCAATGGTGGAATTTCTTTGGGCCAATCCCTGAAATTCTTCCCATTGAAGTCCATGAAGGATTCCAAACCTTTTCGAAAAGATTCAATAAAGATCTTAACCATTACCCAATCTTTTTAAACTTTTTTACCACATTCTCGTTGTCATGGATCTTTTCCTGGCAATACAAGATTGGTGATTATCACCTGAAAAATGTTTCATCTTTTTATAAACAATCTTTTGTCAAATGGTGGCCTAAGTTTGATGCTTCAATGGCATCTTCTCTTAGCGTAACAGAATGGTTCAAAAACAATCCTAGATCTTTGCAGGTTGCTGATCCAGAGACTTGCAGGTTCCTCAATCAGAAGGCTAGGATCTCTGCAGCCCTTGCTGCTTCCACTTCTAAAGAAGATGTTTTGGAAAATTTGCAGAACATTATGAATCTTCTCCAAGATCAAACCATTAACAAAGTTACCTCTTCTTCTTCTGCAAGTAAAACCAGAGGAAAAGAACAAGTTCAAACTGCATCTTCTTCATCCTCTGATTCATTTTACCAGAACGAAGAAGGTTGTTGCGATGATTACTCTCCTGATGATCTTCACTAGAGATCTTCAGAAAACCTTAAAAATCAATCTTTTCAAAACTTCTGTCCTTGAATATGACAACTGTACCACCTTTGGTGGGAAAAACTGTTCAACCACCCTTGAACATGGTGATTGTAGTGCCAGCAGTGGCATGAAAAACTGTTCAACCACCCTTGGACACGATGACTGTAGTGTCAGTAATGACATGAAAAACTGTCCAGTTTTTACTATTGTTTTACCTAACCAATTATTGTTTCCTATAGTCAAAGACAGCAATCATGGCAGGCAAAGAGCATCTCTGCTTTTGTCCCCCACTAATGCAAATCATCACAAGCAGTCAAAAGGAATCTGCTTTTACCCCTGCTTTCCTTGCCACTTGGCAAAAGGCATCAATCATGGCAGATACGTGGTTCCCACCTCCTGCCACCTTCCAAGACTCCACAGGTTCAAGCCTTGGATACCAAACAGTACCGGTTCCCTGTCCACTATTCAAGTGCATAGTACCGGTCAACATTTCAAGAATCGTTTGCACAGTGCAGGTCACCTAAGTGCACAGTCCCACTCAACAGTCTTTGGATTCCAAACAGTAGTCCTTTACTATTCCTACCGGTTAGTAACCGGTTACTATTCAATCTTTCAATTATAAATACGTGCTTAGGCTTATGTTAGAGGGCACGCTTCACCTTACGCTTCAATTACAATTCTCTCTCTAGTTTAGTGAGAAGTCAGAGCAACTTGTAAGCTCTCTTCTTCTTCTTCAATCTCTTCTGCAATCTTGTAAGATCTTCTTCAATCTTCAATCTTGTAACTCATAGACAGTTTACTGTCTTGTATGGAAGGCTTTGCCTCCTAATTTATGTTATTTTGATTCTGCACTTCAATTTCATTTCTTGTTTTAGCATTCCGCATGCTACCTACTTCCCCTCTGTCTCTTTAATTTCTTTCATCTTCTGATTCCGATCCCCTCTTGGTATCAGAGCCAGATGGTGGAAGTAGGAATGTAGATATTAACTTTGAACTGTTGGTTACTACTCTGGTTATGCTTTTAATTTAATCATACACCTGTTCATACTCATATGATTGCCATAAATGGATATTAATTCTAAATTAAATTAATAGCATAACCAGAGTAGTAACCAACAGAGGGGATCGGAATCAGAAGATGAAAGAAATTAAAGAGACAGAGGGGAAGTAGGTAGCATGCGGAATGCTAAACAAGAAAATAAAAGAAAGTGCAGAATCAATATAACATAAGTTAGGAGGCAAAGCCTTCCATATAAGACAGTAAACTGTCTATGAGTTACAGAGATTGAAGATTAGAGTAGATCTTACAAGATTGCAGAAGAGATTGAAGAAGAAGAAGAGAGCTTACAAGTTGCTCTGACTTCTCACTAAACTAGAGAGAGAATTGTAATTGAAGCGTAAGGTGAAGCGTGCCCTCTAACATAAGCCTAAGCACGTATTTATAATTGAAAGATTGAATAGTAACCAGTTACTAACCGGTAGGAATAGTAAAGGACTACTGTTTGGAATCCAAAGACTGTTGAGTGGGACTGTGCACTTAGGTGACCTGCACTGTGCAAACGATTCTTGAAATGTTGACCGGTACTATGCACTTGAATAGTGGACAGGGAACCGGTACTGTTTGGTATCCAAGGCTTGAACCTGTGGAGTCTTGGAAGGTGGCAGGAGGTGGGAACCACGTATCTGCCATGATTGATGCCTTTTGCCAAGTGGCAAGGAAAGCAGGGGTAAAAGCAGATTCCTTTTGACTGCTTGTGATGATTTGCATTAGTGGGGGACAAAAGCAGAGATGCTCTTTGCCTGCCATGATTGCTGTCTTTGACTATAGGAAACAATAATTGGTTAGGTAAAACAATAGTAAAAACTGGACAGTTTTTCATGTCATTACTGACACTACAGTCACCGTGTCCAAGGGTGGTTGAACAGTTTTTCATGCCACTGCTGGCACTACAATCACCATGTTCAAGGGTGGTTGAACAGTTTTTCCCACCAAAGGTGGTACAGTTGTCATATTCAAGGACAGAAGTTTTGAAAAGATTGATTTTTAAGGTTTTCTGAAGATCTCTAGTGAAGATCATCAGGAGAGTAATCATCGCAACAACCTTCTTCGTTCTGGTAAAATGAATCAGAGGATGAAGAAGATGCAGTTTGAACTTGTTCTTTTCCTCTGGTTTTACTTGCAGAAGAAGAAGAGGTAACTTTGTTAATGGTTTGATCTTGGAGAAGATTCATAATGTTCTGCAAATTTTCCAAAACATCTTCTTTAGAAGTGGAAGCAGCAAGGGCTGCAGAGATCCTAGCCTTCTGATTGAGGAACCTGCAAGTCTCTGGATCAGCAACCTGCAAAGATCTAGGATTGTTTTTGAACCATTCTGTTACGCTAAGAGAAGATGCCATTGAAGCATCAAACTTAGGCCACCATTTGACAAAAGATTGTTTATAAAAAGATGAAACATTTTTCAGGTGATAATCACCAATCTTGTATTGCCAGGAAAAGATCCATGACAACGAGAATGTGGTAAAAAAGTTTAAAAAGATTGGGTAATGGTTAAGATCTTTATTGAATCTTTTCGAAAAGGTTTGGAATCCTTCATGGACTTCAATGGGAAGAATTTCAGGGATTGGCCCAAAGAAATTCCACCATTGGAGGAACCAATTGGGGAAGGAGTACTTGGTTGCTCTTTTAAAGTAGATTAACCAAGAATGCTTGGAGGTTTGGTTTTGTAAGCCAAGGATAGCATAATCCCAGGCTTTAACATAGTCCCAATAGTTGTATCCTATAGGATCAAAATTCTGGGAAAATTTCTTGGGTCTATTTGGGTTTTGGCCAAAGTCTGTAGGAGTTAGAACCTTTAAAATTTGGAAGGTTGAGTGGGTGATGAAGGTTTGGTCTTTTGGGTCCCTGTAATGTTTGATAGACACGGATTCTGTATCTATGAGAATAAACTCATAGAATGTCTGGGTTTTGTTTGAACTCAGGGGGATAAAGTGGGATTGAGATGGGAAGATCTTAGATGGGATCTTGTTAGGGGTCTTATCCATGAACTCAGGTTCTAGATGAGTCAAAAAGAAATAATTCTCTTTAGGTATGTATTGAACCTGGGTTGTTTGGGTTTTGATTGTGGTGATTTGGGATGAACCTGGGTTGTTCCTGGTAACCAGATTTTTCTGGGCTTGGATAGCCAGGTCCAGAGAGGGCATATCTTGGTCACTGCCATCCTCGGCAATGCTGGCCCAAGTTCTTCTGGGAAGATTGATTGCTCCGTGTTCCTGAAGAGCAAGGAGAGTTTGAACAGGAAAAGCATAATCCTGCTTAGTTTGTTTAGGTTGATTTTGGGGTAAGATTGGTTGGGTATTCTGGGAAGAAGACCCTGTTTGTTTTTTGATGGAGGACCCTGTGGTGATTGGTAAGGGGGATCCTGTAGTAACTGGTAAAATGGGGTTTCCTGTAGTGATTGGTAAGGCATCTGGATTGATTTTACCTTTACCTCTACCTCTTCCTCTGGAGGAGGAGGCCCTGGAAGCCATAGCGATCGTAGCCCTGTAATTAACCATAAGAGGGTTAGTCTGGGAAAGCTTTACTTGAATTTTTAATATATCAAAATTAAATAAGCTTAAAATATCAAAAATACTTTGGATATTGTGCCTTTTGATATAAACATAATATGTAACTAGTTTATATTTAAAAGACAATCTAAATTGATGTCTTGGTTCAAGAAATTTGATAGTTAAAACACTTCTATTAAAAAAGGTTTTAACAGGATTAAAAGATAAATTAATTTGTTTATCAGGAATGAAACCAATGATGGTGAAATCCTTCCTTTTGTTAGAGAAGGTTTTAGCAAGATTATAGGGATAAACATAAGAATCAGTACAAGAACCAGTACTGGAGACTGGTCCATTAGTAATCCTATTGGTACCCCTATTGGTCCCTATTTTGATATAGTTCTGTTTTAGGTCAGAATTAATATCAAAATTAGAGATAATATTGTGGTTAAAATCCAAAGATTTAAACACTACGGGTTGTCCTAAGTAGAGGACATCTATGCCTTTTATAGAAGGATGAAAGTAGAGTGGTATAACTGGGGATTCCCAGATAATACTACTTTCAATATTCTTAATAAGGGACAACATGCTAATGTTGAAACTATTAATTGCAGTTGAAAGACTAAAAAGATAAGAATCAGAGCAGGGTTTTCTGAATGATTGACATAACCATTTATAAGTTCTGCTACTGGTTTTAGGATCAAGGTTTAGGGTTTTAAGATAGTTTTGGATATTATCATACCTACTGGGTTTGTTACCCTTACAGTGGGTAATGATATTGGCTTTGGTGTTAGGATCTATCTTAAGGGTTTTTAGCTTCCTAATGATCTGACAGGTTCTGCTTTTGTGACCAATTTTGTCACAGATAAAGCAAGTGGTAGTTTTTCTGGATTTAACCTTTTGCTTTTCAGGCGATTGGTTGGTAGCCTGGGTTTCGGTTTTGTTCTTGCCACAGGTGCACTTACCACAAGTACAAATGCGAGGAGTAGTTTGGGATTTGTTCTGGACATCAGGTTCTTGGTTAGCCTCTTGGTTTGCCTTTTTTCCCTTTCGGTGTTTAGGCATATAACCAGGTTGGGGATGGTTAGGGCAATGTCTGCTGATGTGGCCAGGCATACTGCATTTGAAACAGATGACCCTATCATTATTAGAGGGGTCGTTTTTAACCATATTGATGGATTTATCCTTGTTAGGTTTGAGTTTTATAGCCTTGAGTAGGTCAAGCTCCCTTTTGACTATGGCTAGGAGTTCATTCCTACTATTATTTTGAAGGTCATGGTTGATAGTGGAATCATTTTTCTGGGCAGGGCTATCTAAGGCCTGAAGATACTTATTTTGTTCTAAGGTATCTGTGGAACCTTTGGTAGCGTCAACAGGGACTTCCTGTTTACCTGCTGATTTGGATTTGAAAGGGTAATCAATACCTTTCCTAATGGTATACTTGCGGAACCAGTAAAAGAAAGGAACATTACGTTTGATTTTTCTGAGAAATTTATAGAATTTCTCTTGGATTTCCTTAGCTTTGGGACCCTGATAATGCATAAAGAACCACTCTCTTTGAGGAGACCATTCCTCAGAGTATAAGTCTTTCTTAAGGGTTTTCTTATCAATAATGAACTCAGATATCATAAGGTTCATTAAGGGAAGAGTAGGTTGGAGATTGGATAGATCTAGGTTCCTCCTCATCCTTTTGATAAGAAGTTGTTACAGGGGTTGTTGTTTTGAATCCCTGTAAATGGATAGTGGAACCAACATGGGATGTTCCAATATGGGGTTTGGAGGGTTCTGTTGAAAAGGACCTTCTAGACAAGGTTCCTCTAGACATAGCCGTTCTGAAACTTTCTTCAGAGTGTAGGGATCTAGGAATGGAAAAGGAGTTACTTCTATTAAAGACAAGGTCAACTTTTCCAGATTGGTATTGAATGACATCTTGGAATTCTGGTGTTAACCTAGGTGCCGCAGGAGCAGCCTTTTCTAGGGTCCAGGTTTCTGGTAAGGTGATGTCACTCCATTGGATAGTTTTAGGCACAATAATATTGGCCTTACTATTGTCAGTGAGAAACAAAGTGGTTTCCCCTGATTTGTGACATTTTGTTTTGAGGAAGTTGGATCTGATAGAGTTCATTACTTTGTATTGAACTCTGTATATCAGAGTGATTGGGACAGATCCTTCCTTCATGTCATAGCCATGGCATTTGACATTAAGAAATAGAACGTCAAGGATGTTCTTGTCATCCAGACTAACAGTTAGGTCAGGGAAGCAATTAAAAAAGATAGGCCCATGTATAAGGCTAGTTTCGACAGTTCCTAATAAGGAATCATGAAACTGGTTGTGACGAGCATCTCTCAAACATAGCAACACTGCTACGTTAAGGGATTCTCTAGTCAAGGGTTTCATACCTACCTGGACACTTCCTATGTGCAAGTAGTTAAAATTGTCCAGTTGATGGGTTTTCACACTTTTCTCAGAGAGAAGATGAAGTTCTTCATCATCTTTTCGAAGTATGATTTTTTGTTCAACCGTTCTGATGATGTAATCAGATTTAGAGAAAAAAGATGTTTTTGGTTTATAAAGATCTTTGTGAGATATCTTTGGAATATCCCAATTATCAAGATCTTGATTGATATTTTCAAAATGAATTTCTTCTTTGAAAATCTTGTTTGAAAGAGATTTTCTTGATTGGTCTTCGCTAAACGAAGGAGATTGAGATGAAGATGAAGGTCTACTTGAGCTGCAGGAGAATCGTGAGGAAAAGGCTTTAAACATATATAAAAAAAAAATATTTCCTCACCCGTAAGCATCATTGCCTTCATCTGGTTACTTGTAGAAATATAAGTATTAAAACTGAACTAGTTAATTACCTTCTGGGGAATGCCGTTTAGGTTAACCATGTTTTGTTCAAAACTCAGTTCGTAAAGCCATGTTGCCGGATATCAAAGCTTGAATAAAATTATTATTTTCTATTTCATATTTTGGAGTAGAGGTTACCGTAGTTCATAGAAAATTAAAGTAAATACTGAAGTATATTAAACCAGATTTAAACACTCAAAGCCTAAGTTATTCCTTGCTTCAAACATGTATATGACCAAAAATAAAGTATTTTCGAAATATTTTTCTCCGTTTAGGATTAGAATACTTTAGGATAATAAACCTCAAATTATGGTATATGACTGCCCAGTCAACCTGCAGGGTCTTACGTACTTCGCTACCATTTACGTCGCTAATGAGGTACCCAGATATCCTTACTAATATTCTACGGTCCTTGGAGTATATAAAATTTTTCTTTTGAAAAGCTTTAGAAGTATTTTGATCATAAACATTTTAAGTGCAAAGGTATAACAAAGAACTTAAAAATGTATCTTAGTATAATTCACAGCAGTATATTACAATAATAGTACTGAGAACACAAGTATTTACTGCAAAATATAAACATAGATGAATAATTAAATTATTCAAATATTATTACGTTTATTTTTAAATAGTTATAAAATAGTGGACTGGTTGACTATAGGATTATCCGATCGAGGCGGATAAATACGGCACATTTCAATTGCCCTTGCCAGACGCCTGTATTGACGTACGCTTGCGGCATTTAGCTATAGTCAAAGAGTACACTAGTAGTATAACCTTTAAATTAATTTAATTTAGAATTAATATCCATTTATGGCAATCATATGAGTATGAACAGGTGTATGATTAAATTAAAAGCATAACCAGAGTAGTAACCAACAGTTCAAAGTTAATATCTACATTCCTACTTCCACCATCTGGCTCTGATACCAAGAGGGGATCGGAATCAGAAGATGAAAGAAATTAAAGAGACAGAGGGGAAGTAGGTAGCATGCGGAATGCTAAAACAAGAAATGAAATTGAAGTGCAGAATCAAAATAACATAAATTAGGAGGCAAAGCCTTCCATACAAGACAGTAAACTGTCTATGAGTTACAAGATTGAAGATTGAAGAAGATCTTACAAGATTGCAGAAGAGATTGAAGAAGAAGAAGAGAGCTTACAAGTTGCTCTGACTTCTCACTAAACTAGAGAGAGAATTGTAATTGAAGCGTAAGGTGAAGCGTGCCCTCTAACATAAGCCTAAGCACGTATTTATAATTGAAAGATTGAATAGTAACCGGTTACTAACCGGTAGGAATAGTAAAGGACTACTGTTTGGAATCCAAAGACTGTTGAGTGGGACTGTGCACTTAGGTGACCTGCACTGTGCAAACGATTCTTGAAATGTTGACCGGTACTATGCACTTGAATAGTGGACAGGGAACCGGTACTGTTTGGTATCCAAGGCTTGAACCTGTGGAGTCTTGGAAGGTGGCAGGAGGTGGGAACCACGTATCTGCCATGATTGATGCCTTTTGCCAAATGGCAAGGAAAGCAGGGGTAAAAGCAGATTCCTTTTGACTGCTTGTGATGATTTGCATTAGTGGGGGACAAAAGCAGAGATGCTCTTTGCCTGCCATGATTGCTGTCTTTGACTATAGGAAACAATAATTGGTTAGGTAAAACAATAGTAAAAACTGGACAGTTTTTCATGTCATTACTGACACTACAGTCACCGTGTCCAAGGGTGGTTGAACAGTTTTTCATGCCACTGCTGGCACTACAATCACCATGTTCAAGGGTGGTTGAACAGTTTTTCCCACCAAAGGTGGTACAGTTGTCATATTCAAGGACATAAGTTTTGAAAAGATTGATTTTTAAGGTTTTCTGAAGATCTCTAGTGAAGATCATCAGGAGAGTAATCATCGCAACAACCTTCTTCGTTCTGGTAAAATGAATCAGAGGATGAAGAAGATGCAGTTTGAACTTGTTCTTTTCCTCTGGTTTTACTTGCAGAAGAAGAAGAGGTAACTTTGTTAATGGTTTGATCTTGGAGAAGATTCATAATGTTCTGCAAATTTTCCAAAACATCTTCTTTAGAAGTGGAAGCAGCAAGGGCTGCAGAGATCCTAGCCTTCTGATTGAGGAACCTGCAAGTCTCTGGATCAGCAACCTGCAAAGATCTAGGATTGTTTTTGAACCATTCTGTTACGCTAAGAGAAGATGCCATTGAAGCATCAAACTTAGGCCACCATTTGACAAAAGATTGTTTATAAAAAGATGAAACATTTTTCAGGTGATAATCACCAATCTTGTATTGCCAGGAAAAGATCCATGACAACGAGAATGTGGTAAAAAAGTTTAAAAAGATTGGGTAATGGTTAAGATCTTTATTGAATCTTTTCGAAAAGGTTTGGAATCCTTCATGGACTTCAATGGGAAGAATTTCAGGGATTGGCCCAAAGAAATTCCACCATTGGAGGAACCAATTGGGGAAGGAGTACTTGGTTGCTCTTTTAAAGTAGATTAACCAAGAATGCTTGGAGGTTTGGTTTTGTAAGCCAAGGATAGCATAATCCCAGGCTTTAACATAGTCCCAATAGTTGTATCCTATAGGATCAAAATTCTGGGAAAATTTCTTGGGTCTATTTGGGTTTTGGCCAAAGTCTGTAGGAGTTAGAACCTTTAAAATTTGGAAGGTTGAGTGGGTGATGAAGGTTTGGTCTTTTGGGTCCCTGTAATGTTTGATAGACACGGATTCTGTATCTATGAGAATAAACTCATAGAATGTCTGGGTTTTGTTTGAACTCAGGGGGATAAAGTGGGATTGAGATGGGAAGATCTTAGATGGGATCTTGTTAGGGGTCTTATCCATGAACTCAGGTTCTAGATGAGTCAAAAAGAAATAATTCTCTTTAGGTATGTATTGAACCTGGGTTGTTTGGGTTTTGATTGTGGTGATTTGGGATGAACCTGGGTTGTTCCTGGTAACCAGATTTTTCTGGGCTTGGATAGCCAGGTCCAGAGAGGGCATATCTTGGTCACTGCCATCCTCGGCAATGCTGGCCCAAGTTCTTCTGGGAAGATTGATTGCTCCGTGTTCCTGAAGAGCAAGGAGAGTTTGAACAGGAAAAGCATAATCCTGCTTAGTTTGTTTAGGTTGATTTTGGGGTAAGATTGGTTGGGTATTCTGGGAAGAAGACCCTGTTTGTTTTTTGATGGAGGACCCTGTGGTGATTGGTAAGGGGGATCCTGTAGTAACTGGTAAAATGGGGTTTCCTGTAGTGATTGGTAAGGCATCTGGATTGATTTTACCTTTACCTCTACCTCTTCCTCTGGAGGAGGAAGCCCTGGAAGCCATAGCGATCGTAGCCCTGTAATTAACCATAAGAGGGTTAGTCTGGGAAAGCTTTACTTGAATTTTTAATATATCAAAATTAAATAAGCTTAAAATATCAAAAATACTTTGGATATTGTGCCTTTTGATATAAACATAATATGTAACTAGTTTATATTTAAAAGACAATCTAAATTGATGTCTTGGTTCAAGAAATTTGATAGTTAAAACACTTCTATTAAAAAAGGTTTTAACAGGATTAAAAGATAAATTAATTTGTTTATCAGGAATGAAACCAATGATGGTGAAATCCTTCCTTTTGTTAGAGAAGGTTTTAGCAAGATTATAGGGATAAACATAAGAATCAGTACAAGAACCAGTACTGGAGACTGGTCCATTAGTAATCCTATTGGTACCCCTATTGGTCCCTATTTTGATATAGTTCTGTTTTAGGTCAGAATTAATATCAAAATTAGAGATAATATTGTGGTTAAAATCCAAAGATTTAAACACTACGGGTTGTCCTAAGTAGAGGACATCTATGCCTTTTATAGAAGGATGAAAGTAGAGTGGTATAACTGGGGATTCCCAGATAATACTACTTTCAATATTCTTAATAAGGGACAACATGCTAATGTTGAAACTATTAATTGCAGTTGAAAGACTAAAAAGATAAGAATCAGAGCAGGGTTTTCTGAATGATTGACATAACCATTTATAAGTTCTGCTACTGGTTTTAGGATCAAGGTTTAGGGTTTTAAGATAGTTTTGGATATTATCATACCTACTGGGTTTGTTACCCTTACAGTGGGTAATGATATTGGCTTTGGTGTTAGGATCTATCTTAAGGGTTTTTAGCTTCCTAATGATCTGACAGGTTCTGCTTTTGTGACCAATTTTGTCACAGATAAAGCAAGTGGTAGTTTTTCTGGATTTAACCCTTTGCTTTTCAGGCGATTGGTTGGTAGCCTGGGTTTCGGTTTTGTTCTTGCCACAGGTGCACTTACCACAAGTACAAATGCGAGGAGAAGTTTGGGATTTGTTCTGGACATCAGGTTCTTGGTTAGCCTCTTGGTTTGCCTTTTTTCCCTTTCGGTGTTTAGGCATATAACCAGGTTGGGGATGGTTAGGGCAATGTCTGCTGATGTGGCCAGGCATACTGCATTTGAAACAGATGACCCTATCATTATTAGAGGGGTCGTTTTTAACCATATTGATGGATTTATCCTTGTTAGGTTTGAGTTTTATAGCCTTGAGTAGGTCAAGCTCCCTTTTGACTATGGCTAGGAGTTCATTCCTACTATTATTTTGAAGGTCATGGTTGATAGTGGAATCATTTTTCTGGGCAGGGCTATCTAAGGCCTGAAGATACTTATTTTGTTCTAAGGTATCTGTGGAACCTTTGGTAGCGTCAACAGGGACTTCCTGTTTACCTGCTGATTTGGATTTGAAAGGGTAATCAATACCTTTCCTAATGGTATACTTGCGGAACCAGTAAAAGAAAGGAACATTACGTTTGATTTTTCTGAGAAATTTATAGAATTTCTCTTGGATTTCCTTAGCTTTGGGACCCTGATAATGCAGAAAGAACCACTCTCTTTGAGGAGACCATTCCTCAGAGTATAAGTCTTTCTTAAGGGTTTTCTTATCAATAATGAACTCAGATATCATAAGGTTCATTAAGGGAAGAGTAGGTTGGAGATTGGATAGATCTAGGTTCCTCCTCATCCTTTTGATAAGAAGTTGTTACAGGGGTTGTTGTTTTGAATCCCTGTAAATGGATAGTGGAACCATCATGGGATGTTCCAATATGGGGTTTGGAGGGTTCTGTTGAAAAGGACCTTCTAGACAAGGTTCCTCTAGACATAGCCGTTCTGAAACTTTCTTCAGAGTGTAGGGATCTAGGAATGGAAAAGGAGTTACTTCTATTAAAGACAAGGTCAACTTTTCCAGATTGGTATTGAATGACATCTTGGAATTCTGGTGTTAACCTAGGTGCCGCAGGAGCAGCCTTTTCTAGGGTCCAGGTTTCTGGTAAGGTGATGTCACTCCATTGGATAGTTTTAGGCACAATAATATTGGCCTTACTATTGTCAGTGAGAAACAAAGTGGTTTCCCCTGATTTGTGACATTTTGTTTTGAGGAAGTTGGATCTGATAGAGTTCATTACTTTGTATTGAACTCTGTATATCAGAGTGATTGGGACAGATCCTTCCTTCATGTCATAGCCATGGCATTTGACATTAAGAAATAGAACGTCAAGGATGTTCTTGTCATCCAGACTAACAGTTAGGTCAGGGAAGCAATTAAAAAAGATAGGCCCATGTATAAGGCTAGTTTCGACAGTTCCTAATAAGGAATCATGAAACTGGTTGTGACGAGCATCTCTCAAACATAGCAACACTGCTACGTTAAGGGATTCTCTAGTCAAGGGTTTCATACCTACCTGGACACTTCCTATGTGCAAGTAGTTAAAATTGTCCAGTTGATGGGTTTTCACACTTTTCTCAGAGAGAAGATGAAGTTCTTCATCATCTTTTCGAAGTATGATTTTTTGTTCAACCGTTCTGATGATGTAATCAGATTTAGAGAAAAAAGATGTTTTTGGTTTATAAAGATCTTTGTGAGATATCTTTGGAATATCCCAATTATCAAGATCTTGATTGATATTTTCAAAATGAATTTCTTCTTTGAAAATCTTGTTTGAAAGAGATTTTCTTGATTGGTCTTCGCTAAACGAAGGAGATTGAGATGAAGATGAAGGTCTACTTGAGCTGCAGGAGAATCGTGAGGAAAAGGCTTTAAACATATATAAAAAAAAATATTTCCTCACCCGTAAGCATCATTGCCTTCATCTGGTTACTTGTAGAAATATAAGTATTAAAACTGAACTAGTTAATTACCTTCTGGGGAATGCCGTTTAGGTTAACCATGTTTTGTTCAAAACTCAGTTCGTAAAGCCATGTTGCCGGATATCAAAGCTTGAATAAAATTATTATTTTCTATTTCATATTTTGGAGTAGAGGTTACCGTAGTTCATAGAAAATTAAAGTAAATACTGAAGTATATTAAACCAGATTTAAACACTCAAAGCCTAAGTTATTCCTTGCTTCAAACATGTATATGACCAAAAATAAAGTATTTTCGAAATATTTTTCTCCGTTTAGGATTAGAATACTTTAGGATAATAAACCTCAAATTATGGTATATGACTGCCCAGTCAACCTGCAGGGTCTTACGTACTTCGCTACCATTTACGTCGCTAATGAGGTACCCAGATATCCTTACTAATATTCTACGGTCCTTGGAGTATATAAAATTTTTCTTTTGAAAAGCTTTAGAAGTATTTTGATCATAAACATTTTAAGTGCAAAGGTATAACAAAGAACTTAAAAATGTATCTTAGTATAATTCACAGCAGTATATTACAATAATAGTACTGAGAACACAAGTATTTACTGCAAAATATAAACATAGATGAATAATTAAATTATTCAAATATTATTACGTTCATTTTTAAATAGTTATAAAATAGTGGACTGGTTGACTATAGGATTATCCGATCGAGGCGGATAAATACGGCACATTTCAATTGCCCTTGCCAGACGCCTGTATTGACGTACGCTTGCGGCATTTAGCTATAGTCAAAGAGTACACTAGTAGTATAACCTTTAAATTAATTTAATTTAGAATTAATATCCATTTATGGCAATCATATGAGTATGAACAGGTGTATGATTAAATTAAAAGCATAACCAGAGTAGTAACCAACAGTTCAAAGTTAATATCTACATTCTTGTATATTCTTGAATACTGAAATTATCCCCTCTTGTCTTTGATACCAAGAGGGGATCGGAATCAGAAGATGAAAGAAATTAAAGAGACAGAGGGGAAGTAGGTAGCATGCGGAATGCTAAAACAAGAAATGAAATTGAAGTGCAGAATCAAAATAACATAAATTAGGAGGCAAAGCCTTCCATACAAGACAGTAAACTGTCTATGAGTTACAAGATTGAAGATTGAAGAAGATCTTACAAGATTGCAGAAGAGATTGAAGAAGAAGAAGAGAGCTTACAAGTTGCTCTGACTTCTCACTAAACTAGAGAGAGAATTGTAATTGAAGCGTAAGGTGAAGCGTGCCTTCTAACATAAGCCTAAGCACGTATATATAGATAAAAAGAAGTAACCGGTACTATTTGGCATCCTATGCTGGTGACCGGTACTATGCACTTTGTTTGACTGGTACTGTTTGGTATCCAAAGTTTTGAATGTAGATAGTCTTGAAAGGTGGCAAAAGTAGATTCCTCTTGTCTGCCAAGAATGATGATTTGAATTAGTGGGGGACAAAAGCAGAGATGCTCTTTGTCTGCCATGATTGCTGTCTTTGACCATAGGAAACAATAATTGGTTAGGTAAAACAATAATAAAAACTGGACAGTTTTTCATGTCATCACTGACACTACAATCACCGTGTCCAAGGGTGGTTGAACAGTTTTTCATGCCACTGCTGGCACTACAATCACCATGTCCAAGGGTGGCTGAACAGTTTTTCATGCCACTGCTGGCACTACAATCACCATGTTCAAGGGTGGTTGAACAGTTTTTCCCACCAAAGGTGGTACAGTTGTCATGTTCAGGGACAAATTTTGAAAAAGGATTGGATCTTCCTGGGGAGGAAGGATTAATTGCTTCCCTGTAAGTATTCACGAGTAAGATAATCAGGGAGAGCATTGTCAGAACCTTTGAGATATTCAATATCAAAATCAAATATGCTTAGAATTGCTTGCCATCTAGCAAAAATTTGCTTTGATGCAAGGTTTTTGACATCCTTTTGTAAGATATCTTTTGCAGACTTGCAATCAATACGAACAAGGAATTTTTGGTTTAATAAGTCAGATTGGAATTTTGAAATGGATAAGACAATTGCCAGAACCTCCTTTTTGACAGTGGAATAATTCTGCTGGGCAGGATTCCAATGTTTGGAAGTGAAGGTTATGACTTGTTCTTTTCCAGAAACTCTTTGTTTTAAGATGCCACCGTAACCAATGTCAGAGGCATCAGTTTCGACAATTTTAAAAGCTTCTGGATTGGGAAGGTACAGACAAGGAAGTTCTTTAACCTGGGTTTTGATCTGTTTGACAACGTTGGTGTGAACATCTGTCCAAGGAGGGGGATCCTTTTTCAGACGATCATGGAGGGGCTTGATAAGATTGTTGAGTTGTGGAAAGAACTCTGAGACATAATTGAGACAACCCAGAAACCTTTGTAGCTGAGTTTTGTCAGTGATATGGTTGGGAAACTTATCAGAGAACTCAATAGCCCTACTGATAGGAATGATGGTTCCCTGGTGGATATTGTGACCAAGAAATCTAATTTTTGTTTGAAAAAGATTGATTTTTGTCTTTGAGACAGCAAGGCCACTCTTTTTAATTACGGAAATGAAAGTGCTGATGTGTTTGACATGCTGTTCAAAAGATTGAGAGTAAATCAAGACATCATCAATATAGACAATTGCAAAATTTGCATAATTATTGAAAATGTCATTCATGATCCTCTGGAATTCAGAAGGAGCGTTTTTTAAGCCAAAAGGCATGACGTTCCATTCATATTGACCAAAGGGGACAGTGAAAGCAGTTTTGTACCTGTCCTCTTCTTTGATTTGGATTTGCCAAAATCCAGATTTCATGTCAAATTTTGAGAAGATCTTTGCATTATGGAGCCTTTTGAGGAGATCCTTTTTATTAGGTATAGGGTACCTAATCCAGCAAAGGGCTTGATTGAGGGGTTTGTAATTGATGACCAACCTAGGGGTTCCTCTTTCGATCTCAGCCTGCTTGTTGACATAAAAGGCAGAACAAGACCAGGGACTTTTACTTTTGCGAATAAGACCTTTATCCAAGAGATCCTTGATTTCCTTCTGGCACATAAGGAGGAGATCTTGGTTCATTTGAATAGGTCTGGCTTTGGTAGGGATTTGTCTGTCATGGAAATCCTTTTCGTAAGGAAGATTAGCTATGTGATGCTTCCTTTCCCAAAAAGCATTAGGAAGGTCAGAACAAATGGTGGTTTGGATTTGTTCTAGGATTCCTTTGATTTTAAGCTGGTTTTCTCTCCTGAGTAATTGATGGTCAATAAATTTGAAAGAAAATTCTTCTTTAAGGAAATTGATCTGATTTTCTTTGTAAGAAATAGAGTTCAAATCCCTAACCAAAGGTTTCCTTAAGAATTTAAAGATGATAGGTTGTCCCAAGTGCTGGGCAATTATACCATCTTTAGTAATTTGAAAAGGGAAGAGAGATCTTATGAAGGGTGTCCCTAAGATCACCTTGTTTTTTAAATCTTTGACAAGAAGAAAAGGGGTATTAATTTTGAAACCTGCGTTTTCAATAATTGCAGAAGATAATTTGTAATTGATTTTTAACCTAGAACCATTAGCAGTGCTAAGACGTTCAGAGGTCTTTTCAAAATACTTAGTAGGGATAAGCCCCTCTAAGATGCAATTGGAATCTGCTCCCGTATCAAACAAAGCAGTAGTTTCAAGAGTAAAATCATTAATAACAATTTTTATTTTGATAAAAAACTTTTGAATTTTAATGTGGTTGATGAGGCCAAGAATATCATCGTCTTTAGGTTCATCACCATCTTCGGTGTCCGTGTTGGAGACATGAGAATCATTACCATGGTCCCTCCATTGGTTAATGATAAGCTGGTGATCAGCATGCTTATTTTTCAGATCTCTAACTTCGTGTTTTAAGAAGTTAATTTCAGTTTGAAGATCTTGGATAGTGGTAGGTTTGATGCTGGCGTTTTCTAGCCTCTTGAGGGTATCTTTGAGATTAAACTTATTGGTTACAAGGGGATTTCTAGGGGGTTTTATCTCAGGGGGAGGTTTTGCCTCAAGGGAAGCCATAAGCTTGTCAAGGTAACTCTTCCTTTCGTGTTGATCAGAAATGGCGTTTATGGCTTCGAGGAGCAGGTCATGATCTTGGGTGAGGACATTGATCTGTTTAGAGGAATTGCTAGAGGAATCTGTCAGGTCATCATCCTGGATTTGGTTTAGGTTATCTGAATGATGGTCAGATGAACTTTCAGAAGATTGATTTAACAGATTGTTAATCTTGTCCTCGATGTCGGAGCCAAGATTTAGGGTTTTGAGTTTTCCTACTACTTTGCAATTTTTGCTGTAGTGTCCTGGCTTGCCACAATTGTAACAGATAATAGGTTTTTTGGTCTTATCATTATTTTCATAATGATTCTTGATATTTTGATTGGCAGGTCTAGGCCTGGGTTTTCTCAAATGCCTTTCTTTGTAGTAGTCAGGTCTGGGTAAGAGCTTGCTAGTTTTATGTTTGGCTTTGGCTCTGGCCTTCTCCGCACAAGGGAGGCCAAATTGCTCGTAGAAAGTTCCAAGATCTCTGCGATTCTGAGCCTTTTCTTTAGATAGCTGGCGTTGGATTTTGTCATCTTGACAAATCTTTAAGGCCACTCTTTGGATAATAGCAATAAGCTGTCCATAGCTTAGTTGCTGATAGGGAATGTTTCCGTCAGGGTTATGACTTCGGAGTTTATCTCTGACCTTATCTCCCAAAGACTTTGGAAGACCAGCAAGAAATTTCTCCTTCCAGAAGGCTTGTTGACTATCCTCCCTGGTGTAAACCCTGGTTAGGAACGTGTCTTTGTACCACCTGAAATCACCCAAGGTTTTACACCTAAGGTTTGACAATAATTCGGCAGATCTGTCTTTTATGAGAGAGGGATCTCCGATGAAATGTTGGGCAATGGTGAAGATAAGGGTGTTGACGGAATCAGGGATATGGGTGTCACCGTCAAGGATGGGTTCACCGTTGGGTTCCCTTTTGACTGCTGTAAGGATAGATTGTTTACAGTCTTCGGTGAGATAGTTGTCCCACCATCCTTTGAGCTGACCACAGAAACCTGAGATGAGGATTTTTACGATCATAGCTTCAGGACAATTGTTGGCAGTTTCATAGGCAGTGGCTACCATGGTCATATTTTGTAAGATTTTGGTTATGCCATATTCATTTTCTCCGTCTATGTTCCATTCATAGACGTTGTTTGCACTGAAGCTTTTGATATTGGTTTCCTTTTCCTCTAAGAGGAGGTCAGGGGCAGTGGCTCTGGGATAGTAAAGCTTGGTTTCCTTGCGCCACTGGTTGTTTGGGTTGTAGATAACAGGACTGATACCATCTTTGATACTCTCAGAGTGGTCAGAGGAGGCTTCATCAATCATGTTGATAGTCCTGGTATTTTTAGGGGGAGGGGTGCCAGGAGAAGGTGTTTCTGGGATAGTAGTCTTGAGAAGGGCTATCTGTTCTTTGACCTTAGCCAGAAGCTCATCGTTGGCATTGTCAACTTCTTTTTTGACTTGACTTTTGGAACTATTACTTTGGGTTTCTTTAAAAGTTTTTGAGACTCTGTAAGGTTTAAAGAGAGGTTTCTCAATCTTTTTAGAGGAAGAAGATGACTCTGGTTTGTCGTTAACTTCCTTACCTTTACTTCTACTGGAGTCTCCTAAAGCTTGGAGGTATTTGTTTGTGTAATTGGATTGTTCCATAAGATCCTTGATGTCTCTGGCTGTGACTGGTTCCCCATCAATTTTGGTTTTGAAAGGGGCGGCCATGACAGGGGTGGCTTGGTCCTTGCTATTAAGAGCAAAGGGTATTTTGGGGGGTAATTCAGATTGGACCATTTGACCATCTTTGAGGAGCCAAATAGTATTGGTTTTAGGCTCGTCCTGGTCATTACGAAAGGGATAATCCATATCTTTTACTATGGCGTAGGCACGAAACCAATGAAAAAAGGGGATATTGAACTTAACCCTTTTAACAAACCTATAAAATTTTTGTTGGACAAGGTATCCTTTATTACCTTGGAAATTTTGGAGGAACCATTCCCTATGAGGAGACCATTCCTCAGAGTAAAAGTCCTTTTTGAGAGATTTTTTGTCTATGATAAAACTGGGGGAAGTTACTTCTTGATTGATAAGATCTCTTTCAAGATCTCGATTGTGGTTACAAACAGATTGATTCTGGCAAATGTTACTACCAGTGGATGATATAACAGAGGTAGGAGGAGAAGAGGGTGTAGAAGACATAGTGGTGAGGAAAAAGCTTTTGTTTAGGAAAGATGTAAGGTATTCCTCACCCGTAAGTATCATTGCCTTCATCTGGTTACTTGCAGAAATATAAGTATTAAAACTGAACTAGTTAATTACCTTCTGGGAAATGCCGTTAGGTTAACCATGTTTTGTCCAAAACTCAGTTCATAATGCCATGTTGCCGGATATCAAAGCTTGAATACTGAAATTATTTTCTATTTTATATTCTGGATATCAAAGCTTTGATACCAAGAGGGGATCAGAATCAGAAGATAAAAGAAATTAAAGAGACAGAGGGGAAGTAGGTAGCATGCGGAATGCTAAACAAGAAAATAAAAGAAAGTGCAGAATCAATATAACATAAGTTAGGAGGCAAAGCCTTCCATATAAGACAGTAAACTGTCTATGAGTTACAGAGATTGAAGATTAGAGTAGATCTTACAAGATTGCAGAAGAGATTGGAGAAGAAGAGAAGAGAGCTTACAAGTGCTCTGCCTTCTTACTAGAACTAGAGAGAGAAATATAATTGAAGAGTGAATTGAAGCGTGCCTTCTAACATAAGCCTAAGCACGTATATATAGATAAAAAGAAGTAACCGGTACTATTTGGCATCCTATGCTGGTGACCGGTACTATGCACTTTGTTTGACTGGTACTGTTTGGTATCCAAAGTTTTGAATGTAGATAGTCTTGAAAGGTGGCAAAAGTAGATTCCTCTTGTCTGCCAAGAATGATGATTTGAATTAGTGGGGGACAAAAGCAGAGATGCTCTTTGTCTGCCATGATTGCTGTCTTTGACCATAGGAAACAATAATTGGTTAGGTAAAACAATAGTAAAAACTGGACAGTTTTTCATGTCATCACTGACACTACAATCACCGTGTCCAAGGGTGGTTGAACAGTTTTTCATGCCACTGCTGGCACTACAATCACCATGTCCAAGGGTGGCTGAACAGTTTTTCATGCCACTGCTGGCACTACAATCACCATGTTCAAGGGTGGTTGAACAGTTTTTCCCACCAAAGGTGGTACAGTTGTCATGTTCAGGGACAAATTTTGAAAAAGGATTGGATCTTCCTGGGGAGGAAGGATTAATTGCTTCCCTGTAAGTATTCACGAGTAAGATAATCAGGGAGAGCATTGTCAGAACCTTTGAGATATTCAATATCAAAATCAAATATGCTTAGAATTGCTTGCCATCTAGCAAAAATTTGCTTTGATGCAAGGTTTTTGACATCCTTTTGTAAGATATCTTTTGCAGACTTGCAATCAATACGAACAAGGAATTTTTGGTTTAATAAGTCAGATTGGAATTTTGAAATGGATAAGACAATTGCCAGAACCTCCTTTTTGACAGTGGAATAATTCTGCTGGGCAGGATTCCAATGTTTGGAAGTGAAGGTTATGACTTGTTCTTTTCCAGAAACTCTTTGTTTTAAGATGCCACCGTAACCAATGTCAGAGGCATCAGTTTCGACAATTTTAAAAGCTTCTGGATTGGGAAGGTACAGACAAGGAAGTTCTTTAACCTGGGTTTTGATCTGTTTGACAACGTTGGTGTGAACATCTGTCCAAGGAGGGGGATCCTTTTTCAGACGATCATGGAGGGGCTTGATAAGATTGTTGAGTTGTGGAAAGAACTCTGAGACATAATTGAGACAACCCAGAAACCTTTGTAGCTGAGTTTTGTCAGTGATATGGTTGGGAAACTTATCAGAGAACTCAATAGCCCTACTGATAGGAATGATGGTTCCCTGGTGGATATTGTGACCAAGAAATCTAATTTTTGTTTGAAAAAGATTGATTTTTGTCTTTGAGACAGCAAGGCCACTCTTTTTAATTACGGAAATGAAAGTGCTGATGTGTTTGACATGCTGTTCAAAAGATTGAGAGTAAATCAAGACATCATCAATATAGACAATTGCAAAATTTGCATAATTATTGAAAATGTCATTCATGATCCTCTGGAATTCAGAAGGAGCGTTTTTTAAGCCAAAAGGCATGACGTTCCATTCATATTGACCAAAGGGGACAGTGAAAGCAGTTTTGTACCTGTCCTCTTCTTTGATTTGGATTTGCCAAAATCCAGATTTCATGTCAAATTTTGAGAAGATCTTTGCATTATGGAGCCTTTTGAGGAGATCCTTTTTATTAGGTATAGGGTACCTAATCCAGCAAAGGGCTTGATTGAGGGGTTTGTAATTGATGACCAACCTAGGGGTTCCTCTTTCGATCTCAGCCTGCTTGTTGACATAAAAGGCAGAACAAGACCAGGGACTTTTACTTTTGCGAATAAGACCTTTATCCAAGAGATCCTTGATTTCCTTCTGGCACATAAGGAGGAGATCTTGGTTCATTTGAATAGGTCTGGCTTTGGTAGGGATTTGTCTGTCATGGAAATCCTTTTCGTAAGGAAGATTAGCTATGTGATGCTTCCTTTCCCAAAAAGCATTAGGAAGGTCAGAACAAATGGTGGTTTGGATTTGTTCTAGGATTCCTTTGACTTTAAGCTGGTTTTCTCTCCTGAGTAATTGATGGTCAATAAATTTGAAAGAAAATTCTTCTTTAAGGAAATTGATCTGATTTTCTTTGTAAGAAATAGAGTTCAAATCCCTAACCAAAGGTTTCCTTAAGAATTTAAAGATGATAGGTTGTCCCAAGTGCTGGGCAATTATACCATCTTTAGTAATTTGAAAAGGGAAGAGAGATCTTATGAAGGGTGTCCCTAAGATCACCTTGTTTTTTAAATCTTTGACAAGAAGAAAAGGGGTATTAATTTTGAAACCTGCGTTTTCAATAATTGCAGAAGATAATTTGTAATTGATTTTTAACCTAGAACCATTAGCAGTGCTAAGACGTTCAGAGGTCTTTTCAAAATACTTAGTAGGGATAAGCCCCTCTAAGATGCAATTGGAATCTGCTCCCGTATCAAACAAAGCAGTAGTTTCAAGAGTAAAATCATTAATAACAATTTTTATTTTGATAAAAAACTTTTGAATTTTAATGTGGTTGATGAGGCCAAGAATATCATCGTCTTTAGGTTCATCACCATCTTCGGTGTCCGTGTTGGAGACATGAGAATCATTACCATGGTCCCTCCATTGGTTAATGATAAGCTGGTGATCAGCATGCTTATTTTTCAGATCTCTAACTTCGTGTTTTAAGAAGTTAATTTCAGTTTGAAGATCTTGGATAGTGGTAGGTTTGATGCTGGCGTTTTCTAGCCTCTTGAGGGTATCTTTGAGATTAAACTTATTGGTTACAAGGGGATTTCTAGGGGGTTTTATCTCAGGGGGAGGTTTTGCCTCAAGGGAAGCCATAAGCTTGTCAAGGTAACTCTTCCTTTCGTGTTGATCGGAAATGGCGTTTATGGCTTCGAGGAGCAGGTCATGATCTTGGGTGAGGACATTGATCTGTTTAGAGGAATTGCTAGAGGAATCTGTCAGGTCATCATCCTGGATTTGGTTTAGGTTATCTGAATGATGGTCAGATGAACTTTCAGAAGATTAATTTAACAGATTGTTAATCTTGTCCTCGATGTCGGAGCCAAGATTTAGGGTTTTGAGTTTTCCTACTACTTTGCAATTTTTGCTGTAGTGTCCTGGCTTGCCACAATTGTAACAGATAATAGGTTTTTTGGTCTTATCATTATTTTCATAATGATTCTTGATATTTTGATTGGCAGGTCTAGGCCTGGGTTTTCTCAAATGCCTTTCTTTGTAGTAGTCAGGTCTGGGTAAGAGCTTGCTAGTTTTATGTTTGGCTTTGGCTCTGGCCTTCTCCGCACAAGGGAGGCCAAATTGCTCGCAGAAAGTTCCAAGATCTCTGCGATTCTGAGCCTTTTCTTTAGATAGCTGGCGTTGGATTTTGTCATCTTGACAAATCTTTAAGGCCACTCTTTGGATAATAGCAATAAGCTGTCCATAGCTTAGTTGCTGATAGGGAATGTTTCCGTCAGGGTTATGACTTCGGAGTTTATCTCTGACCTTATCTCCCAAAGACTTTGGAAGACCAGCAAGAAATTTCTCCTTCCAGAAGGCTTGTTGACTATCCTCCCTGGTGTAAACCCTGGTTAGGAACGTGTCTTTGTACCACCTGAAATCACCCAAGGTTTTACACCTAAGGTTTGACAATAATTCGGCAGATCTGTCTTTTATGAGAGAGGGATCTCCGATGAAATGTTGGGCAATGGTGAAGATAAGGGTGTTGACGGAATCAGGGATATGGGTGTCACCGTCAAGGATGGGTTCACCGTTGGGTTCCCTTTTGACTGCTGTAAGGATAGATTGTTTACAGTCTTCGGTGAGATAGTTGTCCCACCATCCTTTGAGCTGACCACAGAAACCTGAGATGAGGATTTTTACGATCATAGCTTCAGGACAATTGTTGGCAGTTTCATAGGCAGTGGCTACCATGGTCATATTTTGTAAGATTTTGGTTATGCCATATTCATTTTCTCCGTCTATGTTCCATTCATAGACGTTGTTTGCACTGAAGCTTTTGATATTGGTTTCCTTTTCCTCTAAGAGGAGGTCAGGGGCAGTGGCTCTGGGATAGTAAAGCTTGGTTTCCTTGCGCCACTGGTTGTTTGGGTTGTAGATAACAGGACTGATACCATCTTTGATACTCTCAGAGTGGTCAGAGGAGGCTTCATCAATCATGTTGATAGTCCTGGTATTTTTAGGGGGAGGGGTGCCAGGAGAAGGTGTTTCTGGGATAGTAGTCTTGAGAAGGGCTATCTGTTCTTTGACCTTAGCCAGAAGCTCATCGTTGGCATTGTCAACTTCTTTTTTGACTTGACTTTTGGAACTATTACTTTGGGTTTCTTTAAAAGTTTTTGAGACTCTGTAAGGTTTAAAGAGAGGTTTCTCAATCTTTTTAGAGGAAGAAGATGACTCTGGTTTGTCGTTAACTTCCTTACCTTTACTTCTACTGGAGTCTCCTAAAGCTTGGAGGTATTTGTTTGTGTAATTGGATTGTTCCATAAGATCCTTGATGTCTCTGGCTGTGACTGGTTCCCCATCAATTTTGGTTTTGAAAGGGGCGGCCATGACAGGGGTGGCTTGGTCCTTGCTATTAAGAGCAAAGGGTATTTTGGGGGGTAATTCAGATTGGACCATTTGACCATCTTTGAGGTGCCAAATAGTATTGGTTTTAGGCTCGTCCTGGTCATTACGAAAGGGATAATCCATATCTTTTACTATGGCGTAGGCACGAAACCAATGAAAAAAGGGGATATTGAACTTAACCCTTTTAACAAACCTATAAAATTTTTGTTGGACAAGGTATCCTTTATTACCTTGGAAATTTTGGAGGAACCATTCCCTATGAGGAGACCATTCCTCAGAGTAAAAGTCCTTTTTGAGAGATTTTTTGTCTATGATAAAACTGGGGGAAGTTACTTCTTGATTGATAAGATCTCTTTCAAGATCTCGATTGTGGTTACAAACAGATTGATTCTGGCAAATGTTACTACCAGTGGATGATATAACAGAGGTAGGAGGAGAAGAGGGTGTAGAAGACATAGTGGTGAGGAAAAAGCTTTTGTTTAGGAAAGATGTAAGGTATTCCTCACCCGTAAGTATCATTGCCTTCATCTGGTTACTTGCAGAAATATAAGTATTAAAACTGAACTAGTTAATTACCTTCTGGGAAATGCCGTTAGGTTAACCATGTTTTGTCCAAAACTCAGTTCATAATGCCATGTTGCCGGATATCAAAGCTTGAATACTGAAATTATTTTCTATTTTATATTCTGGATATCAAAGCTTTGATACCAAGAGGGGATCAGAATCAGAAGATAAAAGAAATTAAAGAGACAGAGGGGAAGTAGGTAGCATGCGGAATGCTAAACAAGAAAATAAAAGAAAGTGCAGAATCAATATAACATAAGTTAGGAGGCAAAGCCTTCCATATAAGACAGTAAACTGTCTATGAGTTACAGAGATTGAAGATTAGAGTAGATCTTACAAGATTGCAGAAGAGATTGGAGAAGAAGAGAAGAGAGCTTACAAGTGCTCTGCCTTCTTACTAGAACTAGAGAGAGAAATATAATTGAAGAGTGAATTGAAGCGTGCCTTCTAACATAAGCCTAAGCACGTATATATAGATAAAAAGAAGTAACCGGTACTATTTGGCATCCTATGCTGGTGACCGGTACTATGCACTTTGTTTGACTGGTACTGTTTGGTATCCAAAGTTTTGAATGTAGATAGTCTTGAAAGGTGGCAAAAGTAGATTCCTCTTGTCTGCCAAGAATGATGATTTGAATTAGTGGGGGACAAAAGCAGAGATGCTCTTTGTCTGCCATGATTGCTGTCTTTGACCATAGGAAACAATAATTGGTTAGGTAAAACAATAGTAAAAACTGGACAGTTTTTCATGTCATCACTGACACTACAATCACCGTGTCCAAGGGTGGTTGAACAGTTTTTCATGCCACTGCTGGCACTACAATCACCATGTCCAAGGGTGGCTGAACAGTTTTTCATGCCACTGCTGGCACTACAATCACCATGTTCAAGGGTGGTTGAACAGTTTTTCCCACCAAAGGTGGTACAGTTGTCATGTTCAGGGACAAATTTTGAAAAAGGATTGGATCTTCCTGGGGAGGAAGGATTAATTGCTTCCCTGTAAGTATTCACGAGTAAGATAATCAGGGAGAGCATTGTCAGAACCTTTGAGATATTCAATATCAAAATCAAATATGCTTAGAATTGCTTGCCATCTAGCAAAAATTTGCTTTGATGCAAGGTTTTTGACATCCTTTTGTAAGATATCTTTTGCAGACTTGCAATCAATACGAACAAGGAATTTTTGGTTTAATAAGTCAGATTGGAATTTTGAAATGGATAAGACAATTGCCAGAACCTCCTTTTTGACAGTGGAATAATTCTGCTGGGCAGGATTCCAATGTTTGGAAGTGAAGGTTATGACTTGTTCTTTTCCAGAAACTCTTTGTTTTAAGATGCCACCGTAACCAATGTCAGAGGCATCAGTTTCGACAATTTTAAAAGCTTCTGGATTGGGAAGGTACAGACAAGGAAGTTCTTTAACCTGGGTTTTGATCTGTTTGACAACGTTGGTGTGAACATCTGTCCAAGGAGGGGGATCCTTTTTCAGACGATCATGGAGGGGCTTGATAAGATTGTTGAGTTGTGGAAAGAACTCTGAGACATAATTGAGACAACCCAGAAACCTTTGTAGCTGAGTTTTGTCAGTGATATGGTTGGGAAACTTATCAGAGAACTCAATAGCCCTACTGATAGGAATGATGGTTCCCTGGTGGATATTGTGACCAAGAAATCTAATTTTTGTTTGAAAAAGATTGATTTTTGTCTTTGAGACAGCAAGGCCACTCTTTTTAATTACGGAAATGAAAGTGCTGATGTGTTTGACATGCTGTTCAAAAGATTGAGAGTAAATCAAGACATCATCAATATAGACAATTGCAAAATTTGCATAATTATTGAAAATGTCATTCATGATCCTCTGGAATTCAGAAGGAGCGTTTTTTAAGCCAAAAGGCATGACGTTCCATTCATATTGACCAAAGGGGACAGTGAAAGCAGTTTTGTACCTGTCCTCTTCTTTGATTTGGATTTGCCAAAATCCAGATTTCATGTCAAATTTTGAGAAGATCTTTGCATTATGGAGCCTTTTGAGGAGATCCTTTTTATTAGGTATAGGGTACCTAATCCAGCAAAGGGCTTGATTGAGGGGTTTGTAATTGATGACCAACCTAGGGGTTCCTCTTTCGATCTCAGCCTGCTTGTTGACATAAAAGGCAGAACAAGACCAGGGACTTTTACTTTTGCGAATAAGACCTTTATCCAAGAGATCCTTGATTTCCTTCTGGCACATAAGGAGGAGATCTTGGTTCATTTGAATAGGTCTGGCTTTGGTAGGGATTTGTCTGTCATGGAAATCCTTTTCGTAAGGAAGATCAACTATGTGATGCTTCCTTTCCCAAAAAGCATTAGGAAGGTCAGAACAAATGGTGGTTTGGATTTGTTCTAGGATTCCTTTGACTTTAAGCTGGTTTTCTCTCCTGAGTAATTGATGGTCAATAAATTTGAAAGAAAATTCTTCTTTAAGGAAATTGATCTGATTTTCTTTGTAAGAAATAGAGTTCAAATCCCTAACCAAAGGTTTCCTTAAGAATTTAAAGATGATAGGTTGTCCCAAGTGCTGGGCAATTATACCATCTTTAGTAATTTGAAAAGGGAAGAGAGATCTTATGAAGGGTGTCCCTAAGATCACCTTGTTTTTTAAATCTTTGACAAGAAGAAAAGGGGTATTAATTTTGAAACCTGCGTTTTCAATAATTGCAGAAGATAATTTGTAATTGATTTTTAACCTAGAACCATTAGCAGTGCTAAGACGTTCAGAGGTCTTTTCAAAATACTTAGTAGGGATAAGCCCCTCTAAGATGCAATTGGAATCTGCTCCCGTATCAAACAAAGCAGTAGTTTCAAGAGTAAAATCATTAATAACAATTTTTATTTTGATAAAAAACTTTTGAATTTTAATGTGGTTGATGAGGCCAAGAATATCATCGTCTTTAGGTTCATCACCATCTTCGGTGTCCGTGTTGGAGACATGAGAATCATTACCATGGTCCCTCCATTGGTTAATGATAAGCTGGTGATCAGCATGCTTATTTTTCAGATCTCTAACTTCGTGTTTTAAGAAGTTAATTTCAGTTTGAAGATCTTGGATAGTGGTAGGTTTGATGCTGGCGTTTTCTAGCCTCTTGAGGGTATCTTTGAGATTAAACTTATTGGTTACAAGGGGATTTCTAGGGGGTTTTATCTCAGGGGGAGGTTTTGCCTCAAGGGAAGCCATAAGCTTGTCAAGGTAACTCTTCCTTTCGTGTTGATCGGAAATGGCGTTTATGGCTTCGAGGAGCAGGTCATGATCTTGGGTGAGGACATTGATCTGTTTAGAGGAATTGCTAGAGGAATCTGTCAGGTCATCATCCTGGATTTGGTTTAGGTTATCTGAATGATGGTCAGATGAACTTTCAGAAGATTGATTTAACAGATTGTTAATCTTGTCCTCGATGTCGGAGCCAAGATTTAGGGTTTTGAGTTTTCCTACTACTTTGCAATTTTTGCTGTAGTGTCCTGGCTTGCCACAATTGTAACAGATAATAGGTTTTTTGGTCTTATCATTATTTTCATAATGATTCTTGATATTTTGATTGGCAGGTCTAGGCCTGGGTTTTCTCAAATGCCTTTCTTTGTAGTAGTCAGGTCTGGGTAAGAGCTTGCTAGTTTTATGTTTGGCTTTGGCTCTGGCCTTCTCCGCACAAGGGAGGCCAAATTGCTCGCAGAAAGTTCCAAGATCTCTGCGATTCTGAGCCTTTTCTTTAGATAGCTGGCGTTGGATTTTGTCATCTTGACAAATCTTTAAGGCCACTCTTTGGATAATAGCAATAAGCTGTCCATAGCTTAGTTGCTGATAGGGAATGTTTCCGTCAGGGTTATGACTTCGGAGTTTATCTCTGACCTTATCTCCCAAAGACTTTGGAAGACCAGCAAGAAATTTCTCCTTCCAGAAGGCTTGTTGACTATCCTCCCTGGTGTAAACCCTGGTTAGGAACGTGTCTTTGTACCACCTGAAATCACCCAAGGTTTTACACCTAAGGTTTGACAATAATTCGGCAGATCTGTCTTTTATGAGAGAGGGATCTCCGATGAAATGTTGGGCAATGGTGAAGATAAGGGTGTTGACGGAATCAGGGATATGGGTGTCACCGTCAAGGATGGGTTCACCGTTGGGTTCCCTTTTGACTGCTGTAAGGATAGATTGTTTACAGTCTTCGGTGAGATAGTTGTCCCACCATCCTTTGAGCTGACCACAGAAACCTGAGATGAGGATTTTTACGATCATAGCTTCAGGACAATTGTTGGCAGTTTCATAGGCAGTGGCTACCATGGTCATATTTTGTAAGATTTTGGTTATGCCATATTCATTTTCTCCGTCTATGTTCCATTCATAGACGTTGTTTGCACTGAAGCTTTTGATATTGGTTTCCTTTTCCTCTAAGAGGAGGTCAGGGGCAGTGGCTCTGGGATAGTAAAGCTTGGTTTCCTTGCGCCACTGGTTGTTTGGGTTGTAGATAACAGGACTGATACCATCTTTGATACTCTCAGAGTGGTCAGAGGAGGCTTCATCAATCATGTTGATAGTCCTGGTATTTTTAGGGGGAGGGGTGCCAGGAGAAGGTGTTTCTGGGATAGTAGTCTTGAGAAGGGCTATCTGTTCTTTGACCTTAGCCAGAAGCTCATCGTTGGCATTGTCAACTTCTTTTTTGACTTGACTTTTGGAACTATTACTTTGGGTTTCTTTAAAAGTTTTTGAGACTCTGTAAGGTTTAAAGAGAGGTTTCTCAATCTTTTTAGAGGAAGAAGATGACTCTGGTTTGTTGTTAACTTCCTTACCTTTACTTCTACTGGAGTCTCCTAAAGCTTGGAGGTATTTGCTTGTGTAATTGGATTGTTCCATAAGATCCTTGATGTCTCTGGCTGTGACTGGTTCCCCATCAATTTTGGTTTTGAAAGGGGCGGCCATGACAGGGGTGGCTTGGTCCTTGCTATTAAGAGCAAAGGGTATTTTGGGGGGTAATTCAGATTGGACCATTTGACCATCTTTGAGGTGCCAAATAGTATTGGTTTTAGGCTCGTCCTGGTCATTACGAAAGGGATAATCCATATCTTTTACTATGGCGTAGGCACGAAACCAATGAAAAAAGGGGATATTGAACTTAACCCTTTTAACAAACCTATAAAATTTTTGTTGGACAAGGTATCCTTTATTACCTTGGAAATTTTGGAGGAACCATTCCCTATGAGGAGACCATTCCTCAGAGTAAAAGTCCTTTTTGAGAGATTTTTTGTCTATGATAAAACTGGGGGAAGTTACTTCTTGATTGATAAGATCTCTTTCAAGATCTCGATTGTGGTTACAAACAGATTGATTCTGGCAAATGTTACTACCAGTGGATGATATAACAGAGGTAGGAGGAGAAGAGGGTGTAGAAGACATAGTGGTGAGGAAAAAGCTTTTGTTTAGGAAAGATGTAAGGTATTCCTCACCCGTAAGTATCATTGCCTTCATCTGGTTACTTGCAGAAATATA
Organism: Astragalus membranaceus; assembly: GCA_039519185.1. NCBI lineage: Eukaryota > Viridiplantae > Streptophyta > Magnoliopsida > Fabales > Fabaceae > Astragalus > Astragalus membranaceus. The sequence goes on along the minus strand of CM076848.1, from coordinate 55,149,816 downwards.
AGTATTAAAACTGAACTAGTTAATTACCTTCTGGGAAATGCCGTTAGGTTAACCATGTTTTGTCCAAAACTCAGTTCATAATGCCATGTTGCCGGATATCAAAGCTTGAATACTGAAATTATTTTCTATTTTATATTCTGGAGTAGAAGTTACCATAGTTCAGAGAAAATCAAAGTAAATACTGAAATTTATTAAACCAGATTTAAACACTCAAAGTCTAAGTTATTCCATGCTTTAAACATGTATATGATCAAAAATAAAGTATTTTCGAAATATTTTTTCTCCATTTAGGATTAGAATACTTTAGGATAATAAACCTCAAATTATGGTATATGACCGCCCAGTCAACCTGCAGGGTCTTACGTACTTCGCTACCATTTCGTCGCTAGTGAGGTACCCAGATATCCTTACTAATATTCTACGGTCCTTGAAGCATATAAAATTTTTCTTTTGAAAAGCTTTAGAAGTATTTTGATCATAAACATTTTAAGTGCAAAGGTATAACAAAGAACTTAAAAGTGTATCTTAGTATAATTCACAGCAGTATTTTACAATAATAGTACTGAGAACACAAGTATTTACTGCAAAATATAAACATAGATAAATAATCAAATTAGTCAAATATTATTACGTTCATTTTTAAATAGTTATAAAATAGTGGACTGGTTGACTATAGGATTATCCGATCGAGGCGGATAAATACGGCACATTTCAATTGCCCTTGCCAGACGCCTGTATTGACGTACGCTTGCGGCATTTAGCTATAGTCAAAGAGTATACTAGTAGTATAACTTTTAATTTAATTTAATTTAGAATTAATATCCATTTATGGCAATCATATGAGTATGAACAAGTGTATGATTAAATTAAAAGCATAACCAGAGATGTAACCAACAGTTCAAAGTTAATATCTACATTCCTACTTCCACCATCTGGCTCTGATACCAAGAGGGGATCGAAATCAGAAGATAAAAGAAATTAAAGAGACAGAGGGGAAGTAGGTAGCATGCGGAATGCTAAACAAGAAAATAAAAGAAAGTGCAGAATCAATATAACATAAGTTAGGAGGCAAAGCCTTCCATATAAGACAGTAAACTGTCTATGAGTTACAGAGATTGAAGATTAGAGTAGATCTTACAAGATTGCAGAAGAGATTGGAGAAGAAGAGAAGAGAGCTTACAAGTGCTCTGCCTTCTTACTAGAACTAGAGAGAGAAATATAATTGAAGAGTGAATTGAAGCGTGCCTTCTAACATAAGCCTAAGCACGTATATATAGATAAAAAGAAGTAACCGGTACTATTTGGCATCCTATGCTGGTGACCGGTACTATGCACTTTGTTTGACTGGTACTGTTTGGTATCCAAAGTTTTGAATGTAGATAGTCTTGAAAGGTGGCAAAAGTAGATTCCTCTTGTCTGCCAAGAATGATGATTTGAATTAGTGGGGGACAAAAGCAGAGATGCTCTTTGTCTGCCATGATTGCTGTCTTTGACCATAGGAAACAATAATTGGTTAGGTAAAACAATAGTAAAAACTGGACAGTTTTTCATGTCATCACTGACACTACAATCACCGTGTCCAAGGGTGGTTGAACAGTTTTTCATGCCACTGCTGGCACTACAATCACCATGTCCAAGGGTGGCTGAACAGTTTTTCATGCCACTGCTGGCACTACAATCACCATGTTCAAGGGTGGTTGAACAGTTTTTCCCACCAAAGGTGGTACAGTTGTCATGTTCAGGGACAAATTTTGAAAAAGGATTGGATCTTCCTGGGGAGGAAGGATTAATTGCTTCCCTGTAAGTATTCACGAGTAAGATAATCAGGGAGAGCATTGTCAGAACCTTTGAGATATTCAATATCAAAATCAAATATGCTTAGAATTGCTTGCCATCTAGCAAAAATTTGCTTTGATGCAAGGTTTTTGACATCCTTTTGTAAGATATCTTTTGCAGACTTGCAATCAATACGAACAAGGAATTTTTGGTTTAATAAGTCAGATTGGAATTTTGAAATGGATAAGACAATTGCCAGAACCTCCTTTTTGACAGTGGAATAATTCTGCTGGGCAGGATTCCAATGTTTGGAAGTGAAGGTTATGACTTGTTCTTTTCCAGAAACTCTTTGTTTTAAGATGCCACCGTAACCAATGTCAGAGGCATCAGTTTCGACAATTTTAAAAGCTTCTGGATTGGGAAGGTACAGACAAGGAAGTTCTTTAACCTGGGTTTTGATCTGTTTGACAACGTTGGTGTGAACATCTGTCCAAGGAGGGGGATCCTTTTTTAGACGATCATGGAGGGGCTTGATAAGATTGTTGAGTTGTGGAAAGAACTCTGAGACATAATTGAGACAACCCAGAAACCTTTGTAGCTGAGTTTTGTCAGTGATATGGTTGGGAAACTTATCAGAGAACTCAATAGCCCTACTGATAGGAATGATGGTTCCCTGGTGGATATTGTGACCAAGAAATCTAATTTTTGTTTGAAAAAGATTGATTTTTGTCTTTGAGACAGCAAGGCCACTCTTTTAATTACGGAAATGAAAGTGCTGATGTGTTTGACATGCTGTTCAAAAGATTGAGAGTAAATCAAGACATCATCAATATAGACAATTGCAAAATTTGCATAATTATTGAAAATGTCATTCATGATCCTCTGGAATTCAGAAGGAGCGTTTTTTAAGCCAAAAGGCATGACGTTCCATTCATATTGACCAAAGGGGACAGTGAAAGCAGTTTTGTACCTGTCCTCTTCTTTGATTTGGATTTGCCAAAATCCAGATTTCATGTCAAATTTTGAGAAGATCTTTGCATTATGGAGCCTTTTGAGGAGATCCTTTTTATTAGGTATAGGGTACCTAATCCAGCAAAGGGCTTGATTGAGGGGTTTGTAATTGATGACCAACCTAGGGGTTCCTCTTTCGATCTCAGCCTGCTTGTTGACATAAAAGGCAGAACAAGACCAGGGACTTTTACTTTTGCGAATAAGACCTTTATCCAAGAGATCCTTGATTTCCTTCTGGCACATAAGGAGGAGATCTTGGTTCATTTGAATAGGTCTGGCTTTGGTAGGGATTTGTCTGTCATGGAAATCCTTTTCGTAAGGAAGATCAACTATGTGATGCTTCCTTTCCCAAAAAGCATTAGGAAGGTCAGAACAAATGGTGGTTTGGATTTGTTCTAGGATTCCTTTGACTTTAAGCTGGTTTTCTCTCCTGAGTAATTGATGGTCAATAAATTTGAAAGAAAATTCTTCTTTAAGGAAATTGATCTGATTTTCTTTGTAAGAAATAGAGTTCAAATCCCTAACCAAAGGTTTCCTTAAGAATTTAAAGATGATAGGTTGTCCCAAGTGCTGGGCAATTATACCATCTTTAGTAATTTGAAAAGGGAAGAGAGATCTTATGAAGGGTGTCCCTAAGATCACCTTGTTTTTTAAATCTTTGACAAGAAGAAAAGGGGTATTAATTTTGAAACCTGCGTTTTCAATAATTGCAGAAGATAATTTGTAATTGATTTTTAACCTAGAACCATTAGCAGTGCTAAGACGTTCAGAGGTCTTTTCAAAATACTTAGTAGGGATAAGCCCCTCTAAGATGCAATTGGAATCTGCTCCCGTATCAAACAAAGCAGTAGTTTCAAGAGTAAAATCATTAATAACAATTTTTATTTTGATAAAAAACTTTTGAATTTTAATGTGGTTGATGAGGCCAAGAATATCATCGTCTTTAGGTTCATCACCATCTTCGGTGTCCGTGTTGGAGACATGAGAATCATTACCATGGTCCCTCCATTGGTTAATGATAAGCTGGTGATCAGCATGCTTATTTTTCAGATCTCTAACTTCGTGTTTTAAGAAGTTAATTTCAGTTTGAAGATCTTGGATAGTGGTAGGTTTGATGCTGGCGTTTTCTAGCCTCTTGAGGGTATCTTTGAGATTAAACTTATTGGTTACAAGGGGATTTCTAGGGGGTTTTATCTCAGGGGGAGGTTTTGCCTCAAGGGAAGCCATAAGCTTGTCAAGGTAACTCTTCCTTTCGTGTTGATCGGAAATGGCGTTTATGGCTTCGAGGAGCAGGTCATGATCTTGGGTGAGGACATTGATCTGTTTAGAGGAATTGCTAGAGGAATCTGTCAGGTCATCATCCTGGATTTGGTTTAGGTTATCTGAATGATGGTCAGATGAACTTTCAGAAGATTGATTTAACAGATTGTTAATCTTGTCCTCGATGTCGGAGCCAAGATTTAGGGTTTTGAGTTTTCCTACTACTTTGCAATTTTTGCTGTAGTGTCCTGGCTTGCCACAATTGTAACAGATAATAGGTTTTTTGGTCTTATCATTATTTTCATAATGATTCTTGATATTTTGATTGGCAGGTCTAGGCCTGGGTTTTCTCAAATGCCTTTCTTTGTAGTAGTCAGGTCTGGGTAAGAGCTTGCTAGTTTTATGTTTGGCTTTGGCTCTGGCCTTCTCCGCACAAGGGAGGCCAAATTGCTCGCAGAAAGTTCCAAGATCTCTGCGATTCTGAGCCTTTTCTTTAGATAGCTGGCGTTGGATTTTGTCATCTTGACAAATCTTTAAGGCCACTCTTTGGATAATAGCAATAAGCTGTCCATAGCTTAGTTGCTGATAGGGAATGTTTCCGTCAGGGTTATGACTTCGGAGTTTATCTCTGACCTTATCTCCCAAAGACTTTGGAAGACCAGCAAGAAATTTCTCCTTCCAGAAGGCTTGTTGACTATCCTCCCTGGTGTAAACCCTGGTTAGGAACGTGTCTTTGTACCACCTGAAATCACCCAAGGTTTTACACCTAAGGTTTGACAATAATTCGGCAGATCTGTCTTTTATGAGAGAGGGATCTCCGATGAAATGTTGGGCAATGGTGAAGATAAGGGTGTTGACGGAATCAGGGATATGGGTGTCACCGTCAAGGATGGGTTCACCGTTGGGTTCCCTTTTGACTGCTGTAAGGATAGATTGTTTACAGTCTTCGGTGAGATAGTTGTCCCACCATCCTTTGAGCTGACCACAGAAACCTGAGATGAGGATTTTTACGATCATAGCTTCAGGACAATTGTTGGCAGTTTCATAGGCAGTGGCTACCATGGTCATATTTTGTAAGATTTTGGTTATGCCATATTCATTTTCTCCGTCTATGTTCCATTCATAGACGTTGTTTGCACTGAAGCTTTTGATATTGGTTTCCTTTTCCTCTAAGAGGAGGTCAGGGGCAGTGGCTCTGGGATAGTAAAGCTTGGTTTCCTTGCGCCACTGGTTGTTTGGGTTGTAGATAACAGGACTGATACCATCTTTGATACTCTCAGAGTGGTCAGAGGAGGCTTCATCAATCATGTTGATAGTCCTGGTATTTTTAGGGGGAGGGGTGCCAGGAGAAGGTGTTTCTGGGATAGTAGTCTTGAGAAGGGCTATCTGTTCTTTGACCTTAGCCAGAAGCTCATCGTTGGCATTGTCAACTTCTTTTTTGACTTGACTTTTGGAACTATTACTTTGGGTTTCTTTAAAAGTTTTTGAGACTCTGTAAGGTTTAAAGAGAGGTTTCTCAATCTTTTTAGAGGAAGAAGATGACTCTGGTTTGTCGTTAACTTCCTTACCTTTACTTCTACTGGAGTCTCCTAAAGCTTGGAGGTATTTGTTTGTGTAATTGGATTGTTCCATAAGATCCTTGATGTCTCTGGCTGTGACTGGTTCCCCATCAATTTTGGTTTTGAAAGGGGCGGCCATGACAGGGGTGGCTTGGTCCTTGCTATTAAGAGCAAAGGGTATTTTGGGGGGTAATTCAGATTGGACCATTTGACCATCTTTGAGGTGCCAAATAGTATTGGTTTTAGGCTCGTCCTGGTCATTACGAAAGGGATAATCCATATCTTTTACTATGGCGTAGGCACGAAACCAATGAAAAAAGGGGATATTGAACTTAACCCTTTTAACAAACCTATAAAATTTTTGTTGGACAAGGTATCCTTTATTACCTTGGAAATTTTGGAGGAACCATTCCCTATGAGGAGACCATTCCTCAGAGTAAAAGTCCTTTTTGAGAGATTTTTTGTCTATGATAAAACTGGGGGAAGTTACTTCTTGATTGATAAGATCTCTTTCAAGATCTCGATTGTGGTTACAAACAGATTGATTCTGGCAAATGTTACTACCAGTGGATGATATAACAGAGGTAGGAGGAGAAGAGGGTGTAGAAGACATAGTGGTGAGGAAAAAGCTTTTGTTTAGGAAAGATGTAAGGTATTCCTCACCCGTAAGTATCATTGCCTTCATCTGGTTACTTGCAGAAATATAAGTATTAAAACTGAACTAGTTAATTACCTTCTGGGAAATGCCGTTAGGTTAACCATGTTTTGTCCAAAACTCAGTTCATAATGCCATGTTGCCGGATATCAAAGCTTGAATACTGAAATTATTTTCTATTTTATATTCTGGAGTAGAAGTTACCATAGTTCAGAGAAAATCAAAGTAAATACTGAAATTTATTAAACCAGATTTAAACACTCAAAGTCTAAGTTATTCCATGCTTTAAACATGTATATGATCAAAAATAAAGTATTTTCGAAATATTTTTTCTCCATTTAGGATTAGAATACTTTAGGATAATAAACCTCAAATTATGGTATATGACCGCCCAGTCAACCTGCAGGGTCTTACGTACTTCGCTATCATTTCGTCGCTAGTGAGGTACCCAGATATCCTTACTAATATTCTACGGTCCTTGAAGCATATAAAAATTTTCTTTTGAAAAGCTTTAGAAGTATTTTGATCATAAACATTTTAAGTGCAAAGGTATAACAAAGAACTTAAAAGTGTATCTTAGTATAACTCACAGCAGTATTTTACAATAATAGTACTGAGAACACAAGTATTTACTGCAAAATATAAACATAGATAAATAATCAAATTATTCAAATATTATTACGTTCATTTTTAAATAGTTATAAAATAGTGGACTGGTTGACTATAGGAATATCCGATCGAGGTGGATAAATACGGCACATTTCAATTGCCCTTGCCAGACGCCTGTATTGACGTACGCTCTGATACCAAGAGGGGATCGGAATCAGAAGATAAAAGAAATTAAAGAGACAGAGGGGAAGTAGGTAGCATGCGGAATGCTAAAACAAGAAATAAAATTGAAGTGCAGAATCAAAATAACATAGATTAAATTAGGAGGCAAAGCCTTCCATACAAGACAGTAAACTGTCTATGAGTTACAAGATTGAAGATTGAAGAAGATCTTACAAGATTGCAGAAGAGATTGAAGAGGAAGAAGAAGAGAGCTTACAAGTTGCTCTGACTTCTCACTAAACTAGAGAGATAAGTGATTGAAGCGTAAGATGAAGCGTGCCTTCTAACATAAGCCTAAGCACGTATATATAGATTGAAATTGAAATAGTAACCAGTCACTGACTGGTAGGAACAGTAAAGGACTATTGTTTGGAATCCAATGACTGTTGACTGGGACTGTGCACTTAGGTGACCTGCACTGTGCACTTGAGTCTTGAATTGTTGACCGGTACTATGCACTTGAATAGTGGTCAGGGAACCGGTACTGTTTAGTATCCAAGGTTTGAACCTGTGGAGTCTAGGAGGGTGACAAAAGTGGCTTCTTGTCTGCCATGATTGATGCTTTGAATTGGTGGGGGACAAAAGCAGAGATGCTCTTTGTCTGCCATGATTGCTGTGGCTTTGACTAGAGGGGGCCACGTAAACAGGGAACAATAATTGGTTATGGAATCCAATGCTTGGTGACTTGGATTGAGTATCTTGGTGACTTGGACTATTTGGAATCCAAGAAATAGTGCTAATTGGTGACAAGGCACTATTTGCTTTACGGAGGATTTGATTGAAGATGCCTTTGATGATGGCATGATTGACTACTTTGTTCCTTGTGATGATGAAGATACCTTTTGTCTGCCTCTTGTCTACTGGCATGATTACCTTGAGATTGATGAAATTATTGATGCCTGTTAGGGGAATACGCCCCAGAACAGTTGTCGTCTCCAGCTGATGATGGCTGAGAGAGGAATGATTGATGAACCAAGACCAGTTTTTCATACCACTGATGGTACTACAATCGCCATGATCAAGGGCGTTTTTAGAACAGTTTTTCATGCCAGAGGCACTACAATCACCGTGTTCCAGGGTGTAAGAACAGTTTTTCATGCCTGGGGCACTACAATCACCGTATTCCAGGGTGTAAGAACAGTTTTTCATGCCTGGGGCACTACAGTCGTCTTGTTCAGGGACGCTATTAATTGTTAAAAACAAAGAAATTTTGATGAAAGTGTTTTGGAAAACAATTAAATTGAGATTAAGAGAAAGAATAGGGTTCATACCTTTTGAAGAATTTCTCTTGCTGATTTGAGGGGAGAAACCAGAGACATAGTTAAGGCATTTAAAGAGCCTCTGCAACTGGGTTCTGTCAATGATCTGATTGGGAATTTTATCATAGAACTCAATAGCTTTACTGATAGGGATGATTGTTTCCTGGTGAATGCTATGACCAAGAAATTTATTCTTTGCATGGAACAAATTGATTTTTGTTTTGGAGACAGCAAGTCTATTAATAACAGATATGAATATGCTGCTATGCTTGAGATGCTGGTAAAAGGATTGAGAATAATTTAAAACATCATCAATATAGATAATGGTAAATTTTGAATTTTGATTAAAATTCTCATTCATGATTTGAAATTCAGAATGAGCGTTCCAATCATATTGACAAGAAGGGACAGTGAAAGTAGTTTTATACCTGTCCTCTTTTTTTTTTGTTTGCCAAAAGCCAGATTTAATTTTAGAGAAGATTTTTGCATCAAGAAATTTCTCAAGGAGATTTCTCTTGTTGGAAATAGGGAACCTAATCCAGCAAAGATCATGATTGAAAGGTTTGTAATAACAAGTCTGGGAGTTTCCCCTTTTGATCTCAGCTTGTTTATTGATATAAATGTCAGAACAAGACCATGGATTCTTACTCTTGCGAATAAGGGTTTTATCCCAAAGGTCTTTTACTTTCTTTTGACAAAGAAGGAGAGGTTCATGATTCATTTGAATCAGTTTGCCTTTGGTAGGGATTTGCCTATCTTGAAAATCCTTTTCATATGGGAAATCAATTCTATGATGGCTTCTTTCCCAGAAAGCATTGGGAATGTTAGAACAAATAGTAGATTGAATTTGTTCTAAAAGACTTTTGATTTTGAATTGACTATCCTGTTTTTGCAACTGATGGTCAATATTCCTAAAAGAGACTTTTCCTTTCAGAAAAATAATTTGATAAGAATTTGGGTTTAAGTTCCTGATAAAAGGTTTTCTCAAAAACTTAAAAATAATTGGTTGTCCCAAAAGCTGGGCTATTATACCTTCCTTAGTAACTTGAAAAGGGAAGACTGATCTTATGGAAGGAGTACCTAAAGTCACTTTGTTTTTCAAATTCTTAACAAGAAGAAAGGAGGTATAGATTTTGAAATTGATTTTTGACTTAGAGCCATTTGCAGCACTAAGTTGTTTAGAAGTCTTTTCAAAATATTTTGTAGGAATAAGACCTTCTAAGATGCAATAAGAATCTGTCCCAGTGTCAAACAGAGTAACGGTTTCAAGGATGAAATCACTCATGACAATATTGATGTTTATGCAGAATTTGTGAATCCTGACATAATTGATAAGACCAAGGAAGGATGAACTATCCTCATGGTCATTCCATTGGTCAATGGTTGACTGGTGATCAGCCTGTTTCAGATTCAGACCTTTAACTTTGATTTGAAGATCATGAGAAGTAACAGGTTTGACACTAGTTTTCCCTAACCTCTTAAAGGTATTTCTAAGATTGAACCTATTGGTTACAAGAGGACTTTTAGGGAGGTTTGCCTCAAAGAGAAGATCCTGTTCTCTAGTGAGGACACTAATCTGATTAGAGGAGCTAGTTAAATCATCCTTCTGGATATGATTTAGGTTTTCAGAAGAATGATCAGAGGATTCTTCTGAAGATTGGGCTAACAAATTGTTAATCTTGTCCTTAATATCAGGATCAAGCTTAAGAGTCTTGAGTTTTCCTATGACCCTACAGTTTCTGCTTATGTGACATGACTTACCACATTTGAAGCAGTCAATAGGATTACCAGGATGATGATCCTTTTGTAAAGTTCCTCTACTGAAATTATAAGTAATACAAATAGGAAACTTTTGGATAAGTAAATTGGATTGAGATTCAGAGACAGCTAAATCTTTTGTCAAAACATCTCTTTTGATCAGAAAGGTTTTAACGTGATTGCTGTGTTGCTGAAAAGATTCTGAGATATAAGGATAACTAAAGAGACTTTGTGGTTGGGTTTTACCAGTTTGACCAAGATACTTACCATAAGATCTGGTATTAGTATTGACATAAACAAAGGTTTTTTGGGTATTGGGATTAAGAACACCATAACCTGCTTGATGCAAAATGTCAATAATGGGAGAACTGGTATGAGGACTAATAAACCTTTTCAGAGTATTTTGGAATTCTGAGAAAGTAATTTTAAGGCCAAAGATAACGTTCCAGTTATAATGATCAGAAAAGACATTAAAATTGATATTGATATTCTTATCTATTTTGACTTGATTCTGTTCAAGACCAGAACTCAGGTCAGAATTAGAAAAGATATTTGTATTGAAAAGATTCGCAGAGAGACCTTCCCTAAGGGTATACTTAGTTTTGGTAGGTTGCTCTGGGTAACCAGCTATTGTATCACCCTCCGTTTTTTGAAAAGGGAAAGAGGATGCATTAGTTTTAAAGAATTGAATAATAGCTGAGAGCAGATTAATATCAATCTGACCTAAATAATCATTAGTGGATATTTTAACATTCTCGGAAGCAGAAGCCTCAAGAGATGAGTTGTTTCCGGACCAATGGTTATTATGGTGATTAATGATTAATTGCTGATTGGTTAACACATTCTTCTGGGTTTGGATAGGGGTTTCAGAAGAACGGTTAGTGGATTCTAAGCTAGTGTCAGAACCATTTTTTGAAGATAGGATTAATAATTTATTAACCTTATCTGTGGTTTCAGGATCTAAACCTAGGGCTTCAAGTTTCCCTCTGATCCTATCATACCTGTTAGTGTGACTGGTTCTGTCAATTTTGAAGCAATTGATGATATTGGTTTTGATACTAGGATCTAACCTAAGGGCTTTAAGCTTTCTTACGATTCTACAGGTTTTGCTCTTGTGACCAGTTTTGCCGCAAGCGAAGCAAGTGATAGGCCCTTTGAGGCTATCATGCTGTTTCTTGGTAGATTGGATACTATCCTGAGTTTTGGTTTGATTCTTACCACAAGTGCAGCAAGTGTTTGGAGTAGCTTGAGGCCTTTCTTGGGTTTTTGGTTTATCGGCCTGTTTCTTGTCATAGTGCTTTGGTTTGCTGGCCATACCTTCTGGGTTACCAGAAGAGGTTTTTCTTAATACTTTGGTAGACCTAATACTTTTAGGTGAGGGAGTGCCAGGGGCCTTAGTTTTGAGAAGGGCAAGCTCCTTCTTGACTTTGGCTAAGAGTTCCTTCGTGCTATCCTGTTTAACGCGGTAAATGCGTTGCCAGCCATAGGCATATTTGGCAGCAAGGTCTTCTACCTTGGTAGAAATAATTGAGGTTTGGGGCTTATTGGATTGCTCCATGAGGTTTCTGACCCTTTTGGTGAGGTCTCTGATGTCTTTGGCAGAGACAGGTCTTTCCTTAGTTTTGGTTTTGAAAGGAGAGGCCATAACAGGAGTGGATTGGTCTTTGCTATTAGGAGCAAAAGGTATTTTGGGGGGTAGCTCGGATTGGACCATTTGGCCATCTTTGAGGTGCCAAATAGTATTGGTCTTTCTCCCGTCATGGTTATTACGGAAGGGATAATCAATGTTTTTTGCTATGGTGTAAGCTTGAAACCAGCGAAAGAAAGGGATATTGAGTTTGACCCTCTTAAGGAATCTATAAAATTTTTCCTGGATAAAGTAACCTTTATCACCTTGGAAATTTTGGAAGAACCATTCTCTGTGAAGAGACCATTCTTCAGAATTAAAATCCTTTTTAAGGGATTTCTTATCTATGATAAACTTAGATAAAGAGGTTTGATTTTCAAAACGGGTTTCTTTTTTGAAGACTTGCTTTGAAAAAGATTGATCCTTATTAAGAAAAGTTTGACCAAGATTGCAAAGATCTTTGTTTTGATCTTTGTTTTGATCGATATTTTTAAAAGATTGATTTGAAGGAGATGGAGTCATAAAACTAGAAGAGGGTGAAAGGATAGGAGACATACCGGGAGATTGTGAGGAAAAAGCTTTAAAGAAATGTATAGATAGTTTTTCCTCACCCATAAGCATCATCGCCTTCACTTGGTTTGATAAGAATATAGGTATTAAAAATGAACTTAATAACTTACCTTCTAAAAAATACCTTAGAGTTACCTGTACTTGTTCATACATCAGATTAAGGCCATACTATCTGGGTATTAAACTTGAAATTGCAATTACTTTCTAAAAACATATTCTAGAGTTAATTATAATTGTTACAAGACAAGGCAATAGTTATCCCAGAATATATTTAAACTTGAATTAAAAGTTATTTTCTATATTATATCAAGAAAATTAATTATGTTTGTAGTATGATCAAACAAAAGGCTTTTCTTAAAATTTCCGCTCTTTGGTTGAGGAACCTCAAGACAAGAATTGACCAAACACTGCCCAGTACCTCGGTTAATTTATGGACTTATATTCGCCCTCTCCAACGGGTCTTACGGATGCCACGTAAATACGAGTGGGTCGTTCTTGAGAACCATCCTCATACACAAAGAGTTTTGACCAAAATATTTTAGGAACCTTTTAACCGGTTGATCATAAACATAAATAATTAATTTGCAGAATATAAACTAGATGAATAAGTAATAATTCAAAAGGAAATATATAAAGAGTACATAAAGCTTTGTAAAGAACACTTTGTAATTAAACTGCAGAATATGATCCAGATGAATAAAAACATAAATAATAATTATTAATTATAAAATAGTAGACAACTTGACTATAGGATTATCCGATCGATGCGGATAAATACGGCACATTTCAATTGCCCTTGCCAGACGCCTGAATTGACGTACGCTGCGGCCTTTAGCTATAGTCAAAGAGTACACTATAGTATAATATACTTTGTATTTTCATAAACTTTCAATATTAATACCCCCTATTTATGGCACTTAATTAATTAAGAACATAAATAAGTAACTGTAAAGCATAGCTTAGATAAGCAACTTAAAATTCAAAGTTAATACCCCATTCCTACTTCCACCATCTGGCTCTGATACCAAGAGGGGATCGGAATCAGAAGATAAAAGAAATTAAAGAGACAGAGGGGAAGTAGGTAGCATGCGGAATGCTAAAACAAGAAATAAAATTGAAGTGCAGAATCAAAATAACATAGATTAAATTAGGAGGCAAAGCCTTCCATACAAGACAGTAAACTGTCTATGAGTTACAAGATTGAAGATTGAAGAAGATCTTACAAGATTGCAGAAGAGATTGAAGAGGAAGAAGAAGAGAGCTTACAAGTTGCTCTGACTTCTCACTAAACTAGAGAGATAAGTGATTGAAGCGTAAGATGAAGCGTGCCTTCTAACATAAGCCTAAGCACGTATATATAGATTGAAATTGAAATAGTAACCAGTCACTGACTGGTAGGAACAGTAAAGGACTATTGTTTGGAATCCAATGACTGTTGACTGGGACTGTGCACTTAGGTGACCTGCACTGTGCACTTGAGTCTTGAATTGTTGACCGGTACTATGCACTTGAATAGTGGTCAGGGAACCGGTACTGTTTAGTATCCAAGGTTTGAACCTGTGGAGTCTAGGAGGGTGACAAAAGTGGATTCTTGTCTGCCATGATTGATGCTTTGAATTGGTGGGGGACAAAAGCAGAGATGCTCTTTGTCTGCCATGATTGCTGTGGCTTTGACTAGAGGGGGCCACGTAAACAGGGAACAATAATTGGTTATGGAATCCAATGCTTGGTGACTTGGATTGAGTATCTTGGTGACTTGGACTATTTGGAATCCAAGAAATAGTGCTAATTGGTGACAAGGCACTATTTGCTTTACGGAGGATTTGATTGAAGATGCCTTTGATGATGGCATGATTGACTACTTTGTTCCTTGTGATGATGAAGATACCTTTTGTCTGCCTCTTGTCTACTGGCATGATTACCTTGAGATTGATGAAATTATTGATGCCTGTTAGGGGAATACGCCCCAGAACAGTTGTCGTCTCCAGCTGATGATGGCTGAGAGAGGAATGATTGATGAACCAAGACCAGTTTTTCATACCACTGATGGTACTACAATCGCCATGATCAAGGGCGTTTTTAGAACAGTTTTTCATGCCAGAGGCACTACAATCACCGTGTTCCAGGGTGTAAGAACAGTTTTTCATGCCTGGGGCACTACAATCACCGTATTCCAGGGTGTAAGAACAGTTTTTCATGCCTGGGGCACTACAGTCGTCTTGTTCAGGGACGCTATTAATTGTTAAAAACAAAGAAATTTTGATGAAAGTGTTTTGGAAAACAATTAAATTGAGATTAAGAGAAAGAATAGGGTTCATACCTTTTGAAGAATTTCTCTTGCTGATTTGAGGGGAGAAACCAGAGACATAGTTAAGGCATTTAAAGAGCCTCTGCAACTGGGTTCTGTCAATGATCTGATTGGGAATTTTATCATAGAACTCAATAGCTTTACTGATAGGGATGATTGTTTCCTGGTGAATGCTATGACCAAGAAATTTATTCTTTGCATGGAACAAATTGATTTTTGTTTTGGAGACAGCAAGTCTATTAATAACAGATATGAATATGCTGCTATGCTTGAGATGCTGGTAAAAGGATTGAGAATAATTTAAAACATCATCAATATAGATAATGGTAAATTTTGAATTTTGATTAAAATTCTCATTCATGATTTGAAATTCAGAATGAGCGTTCCAATCATATTGACAAGAAGGGACAGTGAAAGTAGTTTTATACCTGTCCTCTTTTTTTTTTGTTTGCCAAAAGCCAGATTTAATTTTAGAGAAGATTTTTGCATCAAGAAATTTCTCAAGGAGATTTCTCTTGTTGGAAATAGGGAACCTAATCCAGCAAAGATCATGATTGAAAGGTTTGTAATAACAAGTCTGGGAGTTTCCCCTTTTGATCTCAGCTTGTTTATTGATATAAATGTCAGAACAAGACCATGGATTCTTACTCTTGCGAATAAGGGTTTTATCCCAAAGGTCTTTTACTTTCTTTTGACAAAGAAGGAGAGGTTCATGATTCATTTGAATCAGTTTGCCTTTGGTAGGGATTTGCCTATCTTGAAAATCCTTTTCATATGGGAAATCAATTCTATGATGGCTTCTTTCCCAGAAAGCATTGGGAATGTTAGAACAAATAGTAGATTGAATTTGTTCTAAAAGACTTTTGATTTTGAATTGACTATCCTGTTTTTGCAACTGATGGTCAATATTCCTAAAAGAGACTTTTCCTTTCAGAAAAATAATTTGATAAGAATTTGGGTTTAAGTTCCTGATAAAAGGTTTTCTCAAAAACTTAAAAATAATTGGTTGTCCCAAAAGCTGGGCTATTATACCTTCCTTAGTAACTTGAAAAGGGAAGACTGATCTTATGGAAGGAGTACCTAAAGTCACTTTGTTTTTCAAATTCTTAACAAGAAGAAAGGAGGTATAGATTTTGAAATTGATTTTTGACTTAGAGCCATTTGCAGCACTAAGTTGTTTAGAAGTCTTTTCAAAATATTTTGTAGGAATAAGACCTTCTAAGATGCAATAAGAATCTGTCCCAGTGTCAAACAGAGTAACGGTTTCAAGGATGAAATCACTCATGACAATATTGATGTTTATGCAGAATTTGTGAATCCTGACATAATTGATAAGACCAAGGAAGGATGAACTATCCTCATGGTCATTCCATTGGTCAATGGTTGACTGGTGATCAGCCTGTTTCAGATTCAGACCTTTAACTTTGATTTGAAGATCATGAGAAGTAACAGGTTTGACACTAGTTTTCCCTAACCTCTTAAAGGTATTTCTAAGATTGAACCTATTGGTTACAAGAGGACTTTTAGGGAGGTTTGCCTCAAAGAGAAGATCCTGTTCTCTAGTGAGGACACTAATCTGATTAGAGGAGCTAGTTAAATCATCCTTCTGGATATGATTTAGGTTTTCAGAAGAATGATCAGAGGATTCTTCTGAAGATTGGGCTAACAAATTGTTAATCTTGTCCTTAATATCAGGATCAAGCTTAAGAGTCTTGAGTTTTCCTATGACCCTACAGTTTCTGCTTATGTGACATGACTTACCACATTTGAAGCAGTCAATAGGATTACCAGGATGATGATCCTTTTGTAAAGTTCCTCTACTGAAATTATAAGTAATACAAATAGGAAACTTTTGGATAAGTAAATTGGATTGAGATTCAGAGACAGCTAAATCTTTTGTCAAAACATCTCTTTTGATCAGAAAGGTTTTAACGTGATTGCTGTGTTGCTGAAAAGATTCTGAGATATAAGGATAACTAAAGAGACTTTGTGGTTGGGTTTTACCAGTTTGACCAAGATACTTACCATAAGATCTGGTATTAGTATTGACATAAACAAAGGTTTTTTGGGTATTGGGATTAAGAACACCATAACCTGCTTGATGCAAAATGTCAATAATGGGAGAACTGGTATGAGGACTAATAAACCTTTTCAGAGTATTTTGGAATTCTGAGAAAGTAATTTTAAGGCCAAAGATAACGTTCCAGTTATAATGATCAGAAAAGACATTAAAATTGATATTGATATTCTTATCTATTTTGACTTGATTCTGTTCAAGACCAGAACTCAGGTCAGAATTAGAAAAGATATTTGTATTGAAAAGATTCGCAGAGAGACCTTCCCTAAGGGTATACTTAGTTTTGGTAGGTTGCTCTGGGTAACCAGCTATTGTATCACCCTCCGTTTTTTGAAAAGGGAAAGAGGATGCATTAGTTTTAAAGAATTGAATAATAGCTGAGAGCAGATTAATATCAATCTGACCTAAATAATCATTAGTGGATATTTTAACATTCTCGGAAGCAGAAGCCTCAAGAGATGAGTTGTTTCCGGACCAATGGTTATTATGGTGATTAATGATTAATTGCTGATTGGTTAACACATTCTTCTGGGTTTGGATAGGGGTTTCAGAAGAACGGTTAGTGGATTCTAAGCTAGTGTCAGAACCATTTTTTGAAGATAGGATTAATAATTTATTAACCTTATCTGTGGTTTCAGGATCTAAACCTAGGGCTTCAAGTTTCCCTCTGATCCTATCATACCTGTTAGTGTGACTGGTTCTGTCAATTTTGAAGCAATTGATGATATTGGTTTTGATACTAGGATCTAACCTAAGGGCTTTAAGCTTTCTTACGATTCTACAGGTTTTGCTCTTGTGACCAGTTTTGCCGCAAGCGAAGCAAGTGATAGGCCCTTTGAGGCTATCATGCTGTTTCTTGGTAGATTGGATACTATCCTGAGTTTTGGTTTGATTCTTACCACAAGTGCAGCAAGTGTTTGGAGTAGCTTGAGGCCTTTCTTGGGTTTTTGGTTTATCGGCCTGTTTCTTGTCATAGTGCTTTGGTTTGCTGGCCATACCTTCTGGGTTACCAGAAGAGGTTTTTCTTAATACTTTGGTAGACCTAATACTTTTAGGTGAGGGAGTGCCAGGGGCCTTAGTTTTGAGAAGGGCAAGCTCCTTCTTGACTTTGGCTAAGAGTTCCTTCGTGCTATCCTGTTTAACGCGGTAAATGCGTTGCCAGCCATAGGCATATTTGGCAGCAAGGTCTTCTACCTTGGTAGAAATAATTGAGGTTTGGGGCTTATTGGATTGCTCCATGAGGTTTCTGACCCTTTTGGTGAGGTCTCTGATGTCTTTGGCAGAGACAGGTCTTTCCTTAGTTTTGGTTTTGAAAGGAGAGGCCATAACAGGAGTGGATTGGTCTTTGCTATTAGGAGCAAAAGGTATTTTGGGGGGTAGCTCGGATTGGACCATTTGGCCATCTTTGAGGTGCCAAATAGTATTGGTCTTTCTCCCGTCATGGTTATTACGGAAGGGATAATCAATGTTTTTTGCTATGGTGTAAGCTTGAAACCAGCGAAAGAAAGGGATATTGAGTTTGACCCTCTTAAGGAATCTATAAAATTTTTCCTGGATAAAGTAACCTTTATCACCTTGGAAATTTTGGAAGAACCATTCTCTGTGAAGAGACCATTCTTCAGAATTAAAATCCTTTTTAAGGGATTTCTTATCTATGATAAACTTAGATAAAGAGGTTTGATTTTCAAAACGGGTTTCTTTTTTGAAGACTTGCTTTGAAAAAGATTGATCCTTATTAAGAAAAGTTTGACCAAGATTGCAAAGATCTTTGTTTTGATCTTTGTTTTGATCGATATTTTTAAAAGATTGATTTGAAGGAGATGGAGTCATAAAACTAGAAGAGGGTGAAAGGATAGGAGACATACCGGGAGATTGTGAGGAAAAAGCTTTAAAGAAATGTATAGATAGTTTTTCCTCACCCATAAGCATCATCGCCTTCACTTGGTTTGATAAGAATATAGGTATTAAAAATGAACTTAATAACTTACCTTCTAAAAAATACCTTAGAGTTACCTGTACTTGTTCATACATCAGATTAAGGCCATACTATCTGGGTATTAAACTTGAAATTGCAATTACTTTCTAAAAACATATTCTAGAGTTAATTATAATTGTTACAAGACAAGGCAATAGTTATCCCAGAATATATTTAAACTTGAATTAAAAGTTATTTTCTATATTATATCAAGAAAATTAATTATGTTTGTAGTATGATCAAACAAAAGGCTTTTCTTAAAATTTCCGCTCTTTGGTTGAGGAACCTCAAGACAAGAATTGACCAAACACTGCCCAGTACCTCGGTTAATTTATGGACTTATATTCGCCCTCTCCAACGGGTCTTACGGATGCCACGTAAATACGAGTGGGTCGTTCTTGAGAACCATCCTCATACACAAAGAGTTTTCACCAAAATATTTTAGGAACCTTTTAACCGGTTGATCATAAACATAAATAATTAATTTGCAGAATATAAACTAGATGAATAAGTAATAATTCAAAAGGAAATATATAAAGAGTACATAAAGCTTTGTAAAGAACACTTTGTAATTAAACTGCAGAATATGATCCAGATGAATAAAAACATAAATAATAATTATTAATTATAAAATAGTAGACAACTTGACTATAGGATTATCCGATCGAGGCGGATAAATACGGCACATTTCAATTGCCCTTGCCAGACGCCTGAATTGACGTACGCTGCGGCCTTTAGCTATAGTCAAAGAGTACACTATAGTATAATATACTTTGTATTTTCATAAACTTTCAATATTAATACCCCCTATTTATGGCACTTAATTAATTAAGAACATAAATAAGTAACTGTAAAGCATAGCTTAGATAAGCAACTTAAAATTCAAAGTTAATACCCCATTCCTACTTCCACCATCTGGCTCTGATTCCGATCCCCTCTTGGTATCAGAGCCAAATGGTGGAAGTAGGAATGTAGATATTAACTTTGAACTGTTGGTTACATCTCTGGTTATGCTTTTAATTTAATCATACACTTGTTCATACTCATATGATTGCCATAAATGGATATTAATTCTAAATTAAATTAAATTAAAAGTTATACTACTAGTATACTCTTTGACTATAGCTAAATGCCGCAAGCGTACGTCAATACAGGCGTCTGGCAAGGGCAATTGAAATGTGCCGTATTTATCCGCCTCGATCGGATAATCCTATAGTCAACCAGTCCACTATTTTATAACTATTTAAAAATGAACGTAATAATATTTGAATAATTTGATTATTTATCTATGTTTATATTTTGCAGTAAATACTTGTGTTCTCAGTACTATTATTGTAAAATACTGCTGTGAATTATACTAAGATACACTTTTAAGTTCTTTGTTATACCTTTGCACTTAAAATGTTTATGATCAAAATACTTCTAAAGCTTTTCAAAAGAAAAATTTTATATGCTTCAAGGACCGTAGAATATTAGTAAGGATATCTGGGTACCTCACTAGCGACGAAATGGTAGCGAAGTACGTAAGACCCTGCAGGTTGACTGGGCGGTCATATACCATAATTTGAGGTTTATTATCCTAAAGTATTCTAATCCTAAATGGAGAAAAAATATTTCGAAAATACTTTATTTTTGATCATATACATGTTTAAAGCATGAAATAACTTAGACTTTGAGTGTTTAAATCTGGTTTAATAAATTTCAGTATTTACTTTGATTTTCTCTGAACTATGGTAACTTCTACTCCAGAATATAAAATAGAAAATAATTTCAGTATTCAAGCTTTGATATCCGGCAACATGGCATTATGAACTGAGTTTTGGACAAAACATGGTTAACCTAACGGCATTTCCCAGAAGGTAATTAACTAGTTCAGTTTTAATACTTATATTTCTGCAAGTAACCAGATGAAGGCAATGATACTTACGGGTGAGGAATACCTTACATCTTTCCTAAACAAAAGCTTTTTCCTCACCACTATGTCTTCTACACCCTCTTCTCCTCCTACCTCTGTTATATCATCCACTGGTAGTAACATTTGCCAGAATCAATCTGTTTGTAACCACAATCGAGATCTTGAAAGAGATCTTATCAATCAAGAAGTAACTTCCCCCAGTTTTATCATAGACAAAAAATCTCTCAAAAAGGACTTTTACTCTGAGGAATGGTCTCCTCATAGGGAATGGTTCCTCCAAAATTTCCAAGGTAATAAAGGATACCTTGTCCAACAAAAATTTTATAGGTTTGTTAAAAGGGTTAAGTTCAATATCCCCTTTTTTCATTGGTTTCGTGCCTACGCCATAGTAAAAGATATGGATTATCCCTTTCGTAATGACCAGGACGAGCCTAAAACCAATACTATTTGGCACCTCAAAGATGGTCAAATGGTCCAATCTGAATTACCCCCCAAAATACCCTTTGCTCTTAATAGCAAGGACCAAGCCACCCCTGTCATGGCCGCCCCTTTCAAAACCAAAATTGATGGGGAACCAGTCACAGCCAGAGACATCAAGGATCTTATGGAACAATCCAATTACACAAACAAATACCTCCAAGCTTTAGGAGACTCCAGTAGAAGTAAAGGTAAGGAAGTTAACGACAAACCAGAGTCATCTTCTTCCTCTAAAAAGATTGAGAAACCTCTCTTTAAACCTTACAGAGTCTCAAAAACTTTTAAAGAAACCCAAAGTAATAGTTCCAAAAGTCAAGTCAAAAAAGAAGTTGACAATGCCAACGATGAGCTTCTGGCTAAGGTCAAAGAACAGATAGCCCTTCTCAAGACTACTATCCCAGAAACACCTTCTCCTGGCACCCCTCCCCCTAAAAATACCAGGACTATCAACATGATTGATGAAGCCTCCTCTGACCACTCTGAGAGTATCAAAGATGGTATCAGTCCTGTTATCTACAACCCAAACAACCAGTGGCGCAAGGAAACCAAGCTTTACTATCCCAGAGCCACTGCCCCTGACCTCCTCTTAGAGGAAAAGGAAACCAATATCAAAAGCTTCAGTGCAAACAACGTCTATGAATGGAACATAGACGGAGAAAATGAATATGGCATAACCAAAATCTTACAAAATATGACCATGGTAGCCACTGCCTATGAAACTGCCAACAATTGTCCTGAAGCTATGATCGTAGAAATCCTCATCTCAGGTTTCTGTGGTCAGCTCAAAGGATGGTGGGACAACTATCTCCCCGAAGACTGTAAACAATCTATCCTTACAGCAGTCAAAAGGGAACCCAACGGTGAACCCATCCTTGACGGTGACACCCATATCCCTGATTCCGTCAACACCCTTATCTTCACCATTGCCCAACATTTCATCGGAGATCCCTCTCTCATAAAAGACAGATCTGCCGAATTATTGTCAAACCTTAGGTGTAAAACCTTGGGTGATTTCAGGTGGTACAAAGACACGTTCCTAACCAGGGTTTACACCAGGGAGGATAGTCAACAAGCCTTCTGGAAGGAGAAATTTCTTGCTGGTCTTCCAAAGTCTTTGGGAGATAAGGTCAGAGATAAACTCCGAAGTCATAACCCTGACGGAAACATTCCCTATCAGCAACTAAGCTATGGACAGCTTATTGCTATTATCCAAAGAGTGGCCTTAAAGATTTGTCAAGATGACAAAATCCAACGCCAGCTATCTAAAGAAAAGGCTCAGAATTGCAGAGATCTTGGAACTTTCTGCGAGCAATTTGGCCTCCCTTGTGCGGAGAAGGCCAGAGCCAAAGCCAAACATAAAACTAGCAAGCTCTTACCCAGACCTGACTACTACAAAGAAAGGCATTTGAGAAAACCCAGGCCTAGACCTGCCAATCAAAATATCAAGAATCATTATGAAAATAATGATAAGACCAAAAAACCTATTATCTGTTACAATTGTGGCAAGCCAGGACACTACAGCAAAAATTGCAAAGTAGTAGGAAAACTCAAAACCCTAAATCTTGGCTCCGACATCGAGGACAAGATTAACAATCTGTTAAATCAATCTTCTGAAAGTTCATCTGACCATCATTCAGATAACCTAAACCAAATCCAGGATGATGACCTGACAGATTCCTCTAGCAATTCCTCTAAACAGATCAATGTCCTCACCCAAGATCATGACCTGCTCCTCGAAGCCATAAACGCCATTTCCGATCAACACGAAAGGAAGAGTTACCTTGACAAGCTTATGGCTTCCCTTGAGGCAAAACCTCCCCCTGAGATAAAACCCCCTAGAAATCCCCTTGTAACCAATAAGTTTAATCTCAAAGATACCCTCAAGAGGCTAGAAAACGCCAGCATCAAACCTACCACTATCCAAGATCTTCAAACTGAAATTAACTTCTTAAAACACGAAGTTAGAGATCTGAAAAATAAGCATGCTGATCACCAGCTTATCATTAACCAATGGAGGGACCATGGTAATGATTCTCATGTCTCCAACACGGACACCGAAGATGGTGATGAACCTAAAGACGATGATATTCTTGGCCTCATCAACCACATTAAAATTCAAAAGTTTTTTATCAAAATAAAAATTGTTATTAATGATTTTACTCTTGAAACTACTGCTTTGTTTGATACGGGAGCAGATTCCAATTGCATCTTAGAGGGGCTTATCCCTACTAAGTATTTTGAAAAGACCTCTGAACGTCTTAGCACTGCTAATGGTTCTAGGTTAAAAATCAATTACAAATTATCTTCTGCAATTATTGAAAACGCAGGTTTCAAAATTAATACCCCTTTTCTTCTTGTCAAAGATTTAAAAAACAAGGTGATCTTAGGGACACCCTTCATAAGATCTCTCTTCCCTTTTCAAATTACTAAAGATGGTATAATTGCCCAGCACTTGGGACAACCTATCATCTTTAAATTCTTAAGGAAACCTTTGGTTAGGGATTTGAACTCTATTTCTTACAAAGAAAATCAGATCAATTTCCTTAAAGAAGAATTTTCTTTCAAATTTATTGACCATCAATTACTCAGGAGAGAAAACCAGCTTAAAGTCAAAGGAATCCTAGAACAAATCCAAACCACCATTTGTTCTGACCTTCCTAATGCTTTTTGGGAAAGGAAGCATCACATAGTTGATCTTCCTTACGAAAAGGATTTCCATGACAGACAAATCCCTACCAAAGCCAGACCTATTCAAATGAACCAAGATCTCCTCCTTATGTGCCAGAAGGAAATCAAGGATCTCTTGGATAAAGGTCTTATTCGCAAAAGTAAAAGTCCCTGGTCTTGTTCTGCCTTTTATGTCAACAAGCAGGCTGAGATCGAAAGAGGAACCCCTAGGTTGGTCATCAATTACAAACCCCTCAATCAAGCCCTTTGCTGGATTAGGTACCCTATACCTAATAAAAAGGATCTCCTCAAAAGGCTCCATAATGCAAAGATCTTCTCAAAATTTGACATGAAATCTGGATTTTGGCAAATCCAAATCAAAGAAGAGGACAGGTACAAAACTGCTTTCACTGTCCCCTTTGGTCAATATGAATGGAACGTCATGCCTTTTGGCTTAAAAAACGCTCCTTCTGAATTCCAGAGGATCATGAATGACATTTTCAATAATTATGCAAATTTTGCAATTGTCTATATTGATGATGTCTTGATTTACTCTCAATCTTTTGAACAGCATGTCAAACACATCAGCACTTTCATTTCCGTAATTAAAAAGAGTGGCCTTGCTGTCTCAAAGACAAAAATCAATCTTTTTCAAACAAAAATTAGATTTCTTGGTCACAATATCCACCAGGGAACCATCATTCCTATCAGTAGGGCTATTGAGTTCTCTGATAAGTTTCCCAACCATATCACTGACAAAACTCAGCTACAAAGGTTTCTGGGTTGTCTCAATTATGTCTCAGAGTTCTTTCCACAACTCAACAATCTTATCAAGCCCCTCCATGATCGTCTGAAAAAGGATCCCCCTCCTTGGACAGATGTTCACACCAACGTTGTCAAACAGATCAAAACCCAGGTTAAAGAACTTCCTTGTCTGTACCTTCCCAATCCAGAAGCTTTTAAAATTGTCGAAACTGATGCCTCTGACATTGGTTACGGTGGCATCTTAAAACAAAGAGTTTCTGGAAAAGAACAAGTCATAACCTTCATTTCCAAACATTGGAATCCTGCCCAGCAGAATTATTCCACTGTCAAAAAGGAGGTTCTGGCAATTGTCTTATCCATTTCAAAATTCCAATCTGACTTATTAAACCAAAAATTCCTTGTTCGTATTGATTGCAAGTCTGCAAAAGATATCTTACAAAAGGATGTCAAAAACCTTGCATCAAAGCAAATTTTTGCTAGATGGCAAGCAATTCTAAGCATATTTGATTTTGATATTGAATATCTCAAAGGTTCTGACAATGCTCTCCCTGATTATCTTACTCGTGAATACTTACAGGGAAGCAATTAATCCTTCCTCCCCAGGAAGATCCAATCCTTTTTCAAAATTTGTCCCTGAACATGACAACTGTACCACCTTTGGTGGGAAAAACTGTTCAACCACCCTTGAACATGGTGATTGTAGTGCCAGCAGTGGCATGAAAAACTGTTCAGCCACCCTTGGACATGGTGATTGTAGTGCCAGCAGTGGCATGAAAAACTGTTCAACCACCCTTGGACACGGTGATTGTAGTGTCAGTGATGACATGAAAAACTGTCCAGTTTTTACTATTGTTTTACCTAACCAATTATTGTTTCCTATGGTCAAAGACAGCAATCATGGCAGACAAAGAGCATCTCTGCTTTTGTCCCCCACTAATTCAAATCATCATTCTTGGCAGACAAGAGGAATCTACTTTTGCCACCTTTCAAGACTATCTACATTCAAAACTTTGGATACCAAACAGTACCAGTCAAACAAAGTGCATAGTACCGGTCACCAGCATAGGATGCCAAATAGTACCGGTTACTTCTTTTTATCTATATATACGTGCTTAGGCTTATGTTAGAAGGCACGCTTCAATTCACTCTTCAATTATATTTCTCTCTCTAGTTCTAGTAAGAAGGCAGAGCACTTGTAAGCTCTCTTCTCTTCTTCTCCAATCTCTTCTGCAATCTTGTAAGATCTACTCTAATCTTCAATCTCTGTAACTCATAGACAGTTTACTGTCTTATATGGAAGGCTTTGCCTCCTAACTTATGTTATATTGAATCTGCACTTTCTTTTATTTTCTTGTTTAGCATTCCGCATGCTACCTACTTCCCCTCTGTCTCTTTAATTTCTTTTATCTTCTGATTCCGATCCCCTCTTGGTATCAAAGCTTTGATATCCAGAATATAAAATAGAAAATAATTTCAGTATTCAAGCTTTGATATCCGGCAACATGGCATTATGAACTGAGTTTTGGACAAAACATGGTTAACCTAACGGCATTTCCCAGAAGGTAATTAACTAGTTCAGTTTTAATACTTATATTTCTGCAAGTAACCAGATGAAGGCAATGATACTTACGGGTGAGGAATACCTTACATCTTTCCTAAACAAAAGCTTTTTCCTCACCACTATGTCTTCTACACCCTCTTCTCCTCCTACCTCTGTTATATCATCCACTGGTAGTAACATTTGCCAGAATCAATCTGTTTGTAACCACAATCGAGATCTTGAAAGAGATCTTATCAATCAAGAAGTAACTTCCCCCAGTTTTATCATAGACAAAAAATCTCTCAAAAAGGACTTTTACTCTGAGGAATGGTCTCCTCATAGGGAATGGTTCCTCCAAAATTTCCAAGGTAATAAAGGATACCTTGTCCAACAAAAATTTTATAGGTTTGTTAAAAGGGTTAAGTTCAATATCCCCTTTTTTCATTGGTTTCGTGCCTACGCCATAGTAAAAGATATGGATTATCCCTTTCGTAATGACCAGGACGAGCCTAAAACCAATACTATTTGGCACCTCAAAGATGGTCAAATGGTCCAATCTGAATTACCCCCCAAAATACCCTTTGCTCTTAATAGCAAGGACCAAGCCACCCCTGTCATGGCCGCCCCTTTCAAAACCAAAATTGATGGGGAACCAGTCACAGCCAGAGACATCAAGGATCTTATGGAACAATCCAATTACACAAACAAATACCTCCAAGCTTTAGGAGACTCCAGTAGAAGTAAAGGTAAGGAAGTTAACGACAAACCAGAGTCATCTTCTTCCTCTAAAAAGATTGAGAAACCTCTCTTTAAACCTTACAGAGTCTCAAAAACTTTTAAAGAAACCCAAAGTAATAGTTCCAAAAGTCAAGTCAAAAAAGAAGTTGACAATGCCAACGATGAGCTTCTGGCTAAGGTCAAAGAACAGATAGCCCTTCTCAAGACTACTATCCCAGAAACACCTTCTCCTGGCACCCCCCCCCCTAAAAATACCAGGACTATCAACATGATTGATGAAGCCTCCTCTGACCACTCTGAGAGTATCAAAGATGGTATCAGTCCTGTTATCTACAACCCAAACAACCAGTGGCGCAAGGAAACCAAGCTTTACTATCCCAGAGCCACTGCCCCTGACCTCCTCTTAGAGGAAAAGGAAACCAATATCAAAAGCTTCAGTGCAAACAACGTCTATGAATGGAACATAGACGGAGAAAATGAATATGGCATAACCAAAATCTTACAAAATATGACCATGGTAGCCACTGCCTATGAAACTGCCAACAATTGTCCTGAAGCTATGATCGTAGAAATCCTCATCTCAGGTTTCTGTGGTCAGCTCAAAGGATGGTGGGACAACTATCTCACCGAAGACTGTAAACAATCTATCCTTACAGCAGTCAAAAGGGAACCCAACGGTGAACCCATCCTTGACGGTGACACCCATATCCCTGATTCCGTCAACACCCTTATCTTCACCATTGCCCAACATTTCATCGGAGATCCCTCTCTCATAAAAGACAGATCTGCCGAATTATTGTCAAACCTTAGGTGTAAAACCTTGGGTACTCCTTCCATAAGATCAGTCTTCCCTTTTCAAGTTACTAAGGAAGGTATAATAGCCCAGCTTTTGGGACAACCAATTATTTTTAAGTTTTTGAGAAAACCTTTTATCAGGAACTTAAACCCAAATTCTTATCAAATTATTTTTCTGAAAGGAAAAGTCTCTTTTAGGAATATTGACCATCAGTTGCAAAAACAGGATAGTCAATTCAAAATCAAAAGTCTTTTAGAACAAATTCAATCTACTATTTGTTCTAACATTCCCAATGCTTTCTGGGAAAGAAGCCATCATAGAATTGATTTCCCATATGAAAAGGATTTTCAAGATAGGCAAATCCCTACCAAAGGCAAACTGATTCAAATGAATCATGAACCTCTCCTTCTTTGTCAAAAGAAAGTAAAAGACCTTTGGGATAAAACCCTTATTCGCAAGAGTAAGAATCCATGGTCTTGTTCTGACATTTATATCAATAAACAAGCTGAGATCAAAAGGGGAAACTCCCAGACTTGTTATTACAAACCTTTCAATCATGATCTTTGCTGGCTCTGATACCAAGAGGGGATCGGAATCAGAAGATGAAAGAAATTAAAGAGACAGAGGGGAAGTAGGTAGCATGCGGAATGCTAAAACAAGAAATGAAATTGAAGTGCAGAATCAAAATAACATAAATTAGGAGGCAAAGCCTTCCATACAAGACAGTAAACTGTCTATGAGTTACAAGATTGAAGATTGAAGAAGATCTTACAAGATTGCAGAAGAGATTGAAGAAGAAGAAGAGAGCTTACAAGTTGCTCTGACTTCTCACTAAACTAGAGAGAGAATTGTAATTGAAGCGTAAGGTGAAGCGTGTCTTCTAACAGAAGCCTAACCACGCTTAAATAGATAAAAAAGAGGTAACCGGCACTGTTTGGCATCCAATGCTTGTGACCGGTACTGTGTACTAATGTAACCGGTACTGTGTATTAATGTAACCGGTACTCTTAATCAAAACAGAAAATTGGGGCACTGCGCAAAATCTTCACAAAAGAAGGATAGGATTCCTTTGAAGTGGGGAGCATGATGGTCCACTTAGGAGAAATGCGCCATCCACCCAAAAGATAAGGGGAAAAACAATAATAACCCACATAATGCTTCTTGATAGTGGAATATGACATGTATTCCATCAAGTCTTTTGCCAAAGGAGGATTTTACCTGCAGAGGAAAAAACTTGCAACGAGGGTTATTTAAAAATAATTAATAAAATTTTTGAACAGTTTTTCGTGCTTTGGTAAGCACTACAATCACCGTGTCCAAGGGTGGAGGAATAGTTTTTCATACCATAAATGGTATTACTATCACCATATTCCAGGGTGTTGAAAGAACAGTTTTTCATGCCATTGCTGACATTACAGTTACCATGTTCTAGGGTAAATGAGCAGTTTTTCTCACCGAAGGTGATACACTTGTCTTGCTCAAGGACACAATTTTGAAAAGATTTAAATTTCTTTAAGGATGAACTAACTACTTCCCTGTAAATATTCACGAGTGAGGTAATCAGGGAGAGCATTATCAGAACCTTTGAGATATTCAATGTCAAAATCAAAAATGCTTAAGATAGCTTGCCATCTAGCAAAAATTTGCTTTGATGCAAGATTTTTTACATCCTTTTGTAAGATATCCTTTGCAGATTTGCAATCAATACGAACAAGGAACTTTTGATTTAATAAATCAGATTGGAATTTTGAAATAGATAGAACAATTGCTAAGACTTCCTTTTTGACAGTGGAATAATTCTGCTGGGCAGGATTCCAGTGTTTAGAAGTGAAGGTTATAACTTGTTCTTTCCCAGAGATTCTTTGTTTTAAAATACCACCGTAACCAATGTCAGAGGCATCAGTTTCAACAATTTTAAAGGCCTCTGGTGTAACACCCAGGTATATTTAACTTGTAAAAATACCAAAGCGTACCAAAATATAAACATCAGAGATAATAATTTCCTGTTTAGACACTGAATACCAACATAAAAATTTTGCTGAAATACAACATGACCATCTTATACACAAATAAGATCATACGGTACACAGACCATAACTGTCAGCAACTGGTAATCAGAGTCATACTAGAAAGCGGAAAAGGATAAACAAAACACTAATGCCATAGTGTTGTAATACATCGGCAACAGAAGGAAATTAAACTTGAACATAAAGCTAAGTCATTATTCTCCTCCCGGGGCCACCTACTCGTGCCTCTGAGGTTTCTTCTGTCCCTGTTTATCTGTAAAACAACAACAATTAAACAGTGAGATACAATCTCAGTGAGTTCTACCGGAACCCCTACTAACACTCTCGGTCCGTTTAAAACATTTTTAAGGTTTGACACAGCACCGGCTACAATCCACTTGCTAATCCCGGCGAATCATACAATAAGGCTTCGATCTAATAGGACACCGACTGCAAACCACTTGCTAATCCCGATGAACTAACATCCTAGGCCTTTCTACGTACCATCGACTGCAAACCACTTGCTAATCCCGATGAACGCAGCACAAACTTTTGACACAACACCGACTGCAAACCACTTGCTAATCCCGGCGAACCCCATAACCAATAGTGTTTCCTAATGGCCCAGAGCCTAGGGTAAGGGTTCATGACTTCCCCGCCTAGTATGTCAACATGGGTCGTCACCCAAACTCGATATAATATATATATCTACAATCATATGAACATTTAGTTCATTAAATTATAGCTCACCCCGTAGGACTCATAGTCCGTTTGTTACCAATAAAACATATCCGCACACGCATACTATTATTCGGTTTTTCGAAACGATTTAGACATCAAAAACGTTTTATAAAACCCTTTGTAACACACCCAAAATCATGGCATTATAAGCCTATTATCATTATATAAGGGTTAGGAAAGGATTAGGAAAGGATTGGAATCAAAACGGAATTATTTTGGACAACTTGAAAATTTTGGACAGAACTGGGCGCACGGGTCGTGCCCCTGGACGCACGGGTCGTGCGCCCCCTGTTTGACATTTTTGCACACTGAACCCGAACCAGGCGCACGGGTCGTGCGCCCTGGACGCACGGGTCGTGTGCATTTGACAGCATTGCCAAAAATACCCTGTTTCATGAAATTTTGCTTTCCGATTGATCCGAAACTTTCCCCGATCGATTCCTAACTCAAAAACAGATAATACCAGACAATATACCAGTCCAATCAACATCAAACAATCAAGCAATTCAATCAAAAACTCAACGATTACGAATTTCGTTAAAACGCAATATATTTCAAAATAACGTTTTCGACTCAAAATCTTTCGAAAACAAATCACACAATTCATTTCAAAACGGAATAAACCTAAACGTGAGTAAAACTCACCCTTGAAGCGAGAGTCGTTGCCGAGCCGAAATCACCGATATGTCAAAATCACCGAATCGAACCCAATCAACACCGAATTGCTCCTAACTTCGTTTCGAGCTTCCAATCGCGATCAATCCGCTTCTAGCTTTGTTCCTAAACATAACCCAACCATCAATTTCATCTTTGAATCCAATTTTTCAACAATTTCCTCCCTCAAAACCCCTAAAATTCGTAGGTTATAAAATGGGGAGAAAACCGGATGGAATCTTACCTAGCTCTTGGGTTATGATGAGGAGAGTGAGATGATGAAGATGACGAATTTTGGGGCTGTGGGCTTAACTCCTCTTCTTCCTTTCTCTTCTTCTTTTCCTCTTCTTCTTTCTCTTCTTCTTTTCCTCTTCTTTTCTTCTCTGCGTGAATTCCTTTCTTCTTTCCTCTCTTTTATTCTTTCTTTTCTTTAATCACACACACACAACACATATTTAATTAATAAATAAGTGGTAGCGTGGTCCAATTACCGTATTGATCTTTATCCTAAATTTCGATTCCGAAATTTCCTTGATCCGTATTATCCGATTAACGACTTAATAATGTCCAGTAAATAATTTTAGTACTCAATAAATTTACCAGTCTAGTACTAATTCATCCCTATCGGGTTTTCATCCAATTAATTCGCCTAATTATTTTGAGGATGTTACATTCTCCCCCACTTAAAGGAATTTTGTCCTCAAAATTAAACACAACGTACCTCAAGAAAACAAATACGGATACTGAGTCCGCATATCGTCCTCCAACTCCCAAGTAGCTTCCTCGAGGGAAAAACCATCCCAAACCACCTTGACAATGGGAATTGACTTCGTCCGTAGCGTCCTCTCGCCACGTTCCAGGATGTAATTTGGATGAGGCTGGAAAGACAAGTCCGGTCGAAGGTCAATCGTTTCAAAATCTAACGGTTGACTTGGATCGGATATGTACTTCCGCAACTGCGACACATGGAATACATCATGCAGATTTGACAATGGTGGAGGCAAAGCAATACGGTATGCAAGAGGCCCTATTCGCTCGATAATCTGGAAAGGTCCAATATACCGAGGACTAAGTTTCTTCACCCGTAATGCTCTACCTGTGCCAATTGTTGGTGATAATCTCAAAAACACATGATCACCTGACTCAAACTCTAACGGCCTTCTCCTTTTGTCGGCATAACTCTTTTGCCTACTTTGAGCGGCTTTCATTCTTTCCCTGATCTGGCGGATCTTTTCAGTAGTGTCTTGAATCACCTCGGGTCCTAACAATCGGTTCTCACCGACTTCCCACCAACACAATGGAGTCCTGCATTTCCTACCATACAAGGCTTCAAAAGGTGCCATTCCGATACTGGAATGATAACTGTTGTTATATGAGAATTCCACCAATGGAAGATGATCCTCCCATTTCTTTCCGTTATCAAGTACCGAAGCCCTAAGCATATCCTCTAATGTCTGGATAGTCCTCTCAGTCTGACCATCTGTCTGCGGGTGATAAGCGGTACTAAGAAGTACTTTGGTCCCCAATGCTTCATTCAGAGCTTTCCAAAATCGAGAAGTGAACTTCGGGTCTCGATCCGACACTATACTGGTAGGAACCCCATGTAACCTTACTATGCTCTTCAAGTACACCTCAGCTAACTTGGATACTTTACTGCTAGAACGAACTGGAATAAAATGAGCTGATTTAGTTAACCGATCTACAACTACCCAAATGGAGTCGTTACCGGCTTGAGACTTTGGCAACGCCATTACAAAATCCATGGAAATGTCTTCCCATTTCCACACTGGCACATCTAGTGGCCGTAGCAGACCAGCAGGTTTCTGATGTTCTATCTTAACTCTTTGGCAAGTTAAGCACTTTGATACAAATTCAGCAATCTCTAACTTCATTCCTTGCCACCAATACATCTGTTTTAAATCTCTATACATCTTGGTGGATCCAGGGTGTACCGAAAATAGACTTCGGTGTGCTTCCTCTAGCACTTGCTTTTTAATATCTTCATTATCGGGCACACAGATTCTACCGTTGAAACAAATCACCCCATCACTATCTTCCGTAAAGTCTGGTAACAATTTCTGCGATTGCAGCTTCACATCATTTTCCTGTGCCAAGCGAATAGAATCCCTTAATGAGCTAGAGATCCTCATGTGGCTCAGCACTAACCGGTTTTTCCTTGATCTTGCATCCAAATTTAAGTCTCTAAAGGATTCCAACAATTTCATTTCATGCATCATAAACTCTGCTACGTGGATGGATTTCCTACTTAGTGCATCAGCTACAACATTAGCTTTTCCCGGATGATACTTCAATTCGAAGTCATAATCCTTCAGAAATTCCACCCACCTTCTCTGCCTGTTATTCAACTCTTTCTGATCAAACAAATATTTCAAACTTTTATGATCACTGAAGACTTCGAAACGAGACCCATACAGGTAATGTCTCCAAATCTTCAGTGCGTACACAATAGCTGCTAACTCCAAATCATGAGTCGGATAGTTCTCTTCATGAGTCTTCAACTGTCTAGAGGCATAGGCTACAACTTGTTGGTTCTGCATGAGGACACATCCCAAACCCTTCCCAGAAGCATCGCTGAAAATTTGAAATTCCAAAGACGGATCTGGAAGAATTAGGATTGGAGCAGAAGTCAACCTAACCTTCAATTCTTGAAAACATTCCTCACAATCGGCATCCCATATAAACGGTTGGGTCTTACGAGTCAACCGGGTAAGTGGAAGAACCAGTTGTGAGAAACCTTGAATAAACCTCCTATAGTAACCAGCTAGGCCCAAGAAAC
The DNA here is from genome assembly GCA_039519185.1 of Astragalus membranaceus. NCBI lineage: Eukaryota > Viridiplantae > Streptophyta > Magnoliopsida > Fabales > Fabaceae > Astragalus > Astragalus membranaceus. The sequence continues at coordinate 55,116,054 of CM076848.1, read as the reverse complement.
TTCTTATTTCTGTAACAGATGTTGGCCTTTCCCAGTTCAATACCGCTTCCACTTTACTGGGATCCACAGCAACTCCCGACTGGGAAATCACGTGTCCCAAAAACTTTACTTCCGGCATCCAGAAGTCACACTTCGACGGCTTGGCATACAATTTCTTTTCTCGGAGTATGTTCAGAACAATGCGGAGATGTTGAACATGGTCCTCAATGGTCTTAGAGTACACCAAGATATCATCAATAAAAACTACTACAAACTGATCGAGATAAGTATGGAATACTCGGTTCATGTAATCCATGAATACCGCTGGAGCATTAGTCAAACCGAAGGGCATTACTACGAACTCGTAATGTCCATACCTCGTACGGAAAGCTGTCTTCGGAATATCTAAGGCTCGTACCTTTATTTGATGATAGCCCGATCTCAGATCAATTTTTGAAAATACCACTGCACCTCGAAGTTGGTCAAGCAAATCGTCTATCCTCGGCAATGGATATTTGTTTTTAATAGTCACCTTGTTGAGTTGACGGTAGTCAATACACAACCTCATGCTTCCGTCCTTCTTCTTAACTAGCAATACCGGAGCACCCCATGGAGAAGCACTCGGTCGGATAAACCTCTTCGATATTAACTCTTCAAGTTGAGACTTCAATTCCTTCAATTCTAAAGGAGACATCCTATAAGGGGCAATAGATATCGATCCTGTACCAGGAATCAATTCTATTGAGAATTCTACCTCTCTGTCAGGAGGTAAGGATGAAACTTCCTCTGGAAATACATCTAGAAATTCCTTTACTACTTGTACAGATGACAGGTCTAAACCCATTTCAGTAGATGCAGACAACATAATAAGAATAGCTTCCGCACCTTGGAATAATGACTGGCTTGCTTCGGTGTAAGAGATCGTTGTTTCAAGATCTGCCTGTGTCATCCCTACGGACTCGGAGGCGAAACTAATAGTTCGATCGGCACAGTTGATTGTTACATGATTTTCAGCCATCCAATTCATACCCAGAACAATGTCCATGCTTCTCATAGGCAAGCAAATAAATTTCACAACAAACTGCCGGTCGCCTATGACAAGTAGGCAATTTTCACATAATGATTGGGTCTGGACACGACCCTTGGCAGCAGTTAAAATAGTTATCGGTTCGGATAGCTCAGACAATGCTAAACCCAACCGATCTACACATGCTTGCGAGATAAAACAGTGAGTTGCACCAGAATCATATAAAATATTGACTGAATTATTAAAAAGAGATCCCGTACCCCTTAGAAGATTATCCGTAGGTGTGATGGTTCGAGCATCCAATGTATTGATTCGCCCCTGCTTAGGAGCATTTGGTGCTCCTTGAAAGCTCCTCCTTGATGGGCACTTATCTGCATAATGGCCCTCTTCATTACAATGATAGCACCGTTTGGATCTTTGCCAACAATCACCTGAATGAAATTTTCCACAAGTGACACATCTGTGGAGTTTTGATGGTTCATGGGATTGCACCTGCTTCCCTTTGAGTGGCCTGGATGGAGTAGAAGATTCAGCAACCTTTTTCTTACCCTTCCAATAGTCTTTCTTTTCAGCATACATTTTCCTCAGATCCTCCTCAGCAACATATGCTTGTTGCACTAAGGCAGGATAATTAACCAAGGTGTAAGAACTGAGTCCTTGGCTCACATCAGCTCGGAGACCTTCTTTGAACATTTGCATTTTCCACATATCATTTGGGGCATACCTTCCCAACTCATAGAACTGAGACAGTCTTTCAAATTTCGCAGCATACTCCCCAACCGACATATCACCTTGCTTCAGATTTACAAACTCTGCTTGTTTACTCAGCTTCTTCACCGAAGGGAAATATTGCTTCAGAAATAATTCCTTGAAGTTGTCCCAAGTTAGGGGAGTTTCTTGGAGTTCCATCATATGCCTTGCATTACACCACCAGGTGTGGGCATCTTCATCGAGCACATTTGCCGCAAATATTACCTTCTCTTCTTCCCCGCATTGCAAGGTTTGAAAAATTTTCTCCATTGAATCAATCCAATAGTAGGCGGTCATTGGATCTGATCCTCCCTTGAAAGTTGGGGGCTTCATCTTTTGAAATTGAAAATATGCCCGGTTAGGATCTTCCTGATGGGGTTGAACATTGGGCTGCTGCAGAGCCATTTGGTCATGCTGCATTTGCAACATATCCTGCATCATCTTTTGCTGATTCTCGATGATATTCTGCATCCATTCAAAGTTTGGATCAACAGGAGGAGGAACGCCTCTACCTCGTCTGGCCATGATTCTGCGAAATATGCACAAAGTATTAAGTTGATCAAGCTCAATGTCTAATAGCATACTAAGAAAATCACGACTGGAGAAAGTAAAGACCCTAACAACTAAGTCCGACTAGGTCGAACGGCTCTGATACCAACTGTAACACCCAGGTATATTTAACTTGTAAAAATACCAAAGCGTACCAAAATATAAACATCAGAGATAATAATTTCCTGTTTAGACACTGAATACCAACATAAAAATTTTGCTGAAATACAACATGACCATCTTATACACAAATAAGATCATACGGTACACAGACCATAACTGTCAGCAACTGGTAATCAGAGTCATACAAGAAAGCGGAAAAGGATAAACAAAACACTAATGCCATAGTGTTGTAATACATCGGCAACAGAAGGAAATTAAACTTGAACATAAAGCTAAGTCATTATTCTCCTCCCGGGGCCACCTACTCGTGCCTCTGAGGTTTCTTCTGTCCCTGTTTATCTGTAAAACAACAACAATTAAACAGTGAGATACAATCTCAGTGAGTTCTACCGGAACCCCTACTAACACTCTCGGTCCGTTTAAAACATTTTTAAGGTTTGACACAGCACCGGCTACAATCCACTTGCTAATCCCGGCGAATCATACAATAAGGCTTCGATCTAATAGGACACCGACTGCAAACCACTTGCTAATCCCGATGAACTAACATCCTAGGCCTTTCTACGTACCATCGACTGCAAACCACTTGCTAATCCCGATGAACGCAGCACAAACTTTTGACACAACACCGACTGCAAACCACTTGCTAATCCCGGCGAACCCCATAACCAATAGTGTTTCCTAATGGCCCAGAGCCTAGGGTAAGGGTTCATGACTTCCCCGCCTAGTATGTCAACATGGGTCGTCACCCAAACTCGATATAATATATATATCTACAATCATATGAACATTTAGTTCATTAAATTATAGCTCACCCCGTAGGACTCATAGTCCGTTTGTTACCAATAAAACATATCCGCACACGCATACTATTATTCGGTTTTTCGAAACGATTTAGACATCAAAAACGTTTTATAAAACCCTTTGTAACACACCCAAAATCATGGCATTATAAGCCTATTATCATTATATAAGGGTTAGGAAAGGATTAGGAAAGGATTGGAATCAAAACGGAATTATTTTGGACAACTTGAAAATTTTGGACAGAACTGGGCGCACGGGTCGTGCCCCTGGACGCACGGGTCGTGCGCCCCCTGTTTGACATTTTTGCACACTGAACCCGAACCAGGCGCACGGGTCGTGCGCCCTGGACGCACGGGTCGTGTGCATTTGACAGCATTGCCAAAAATACCCTGTTTCATGAAATTTTGCTTTCCGATTGATCCGAAACTTTCCCCGATCGATTCCTAACTCAAAAACAGATAATACCAGACAATATACCAGTCCAATCAACATCAAACAATCAAGCAATTCAATCAAAAACTCAACGATTACGAATTTCGTTAAAACGCAATATATTTCAAAATAACGTTTTCGACTCAAAATCTTTCGAAAACAAATCACACAATTCATTTCAAAACGGAATAAACCTAAACGTGAGTAAAACTCACCCTTGAAGCGAGAGTCGTTGCCGAGCCGAAATCACCGATATGTCAAAATCACCGAATCGAACCCAATCAACACCGAATTGCTCCTAACTTCGTTTCGAGCTTCCAATCGCGATCAATCCGCTTCTAGCTTTGTTCCTAAACATAACCCAACCATCAATTTCATCTTTGAATCCAATTTTTCAACAATTTCCTCCCTCAAAACCCCTAAAATTCGTAGGTTATAAAATGGGGAGAAAACCGGATGGAATCTTACCTAGCTCTTGGGTTATGATGAGGAGAGTGAGATGATGAAGATGACAAATTTTGGGGCTGTGGGCTTAACTCCTCTTCTTCCTTTCTCTTCTTCTTTTCCTCTTCTTCTTTCTCTTCTTCTTTTCCTCTTCTTTTCTTCTCTGCGTGAATTCCTTTCTTCTTTCCTCTCTTTTATTCTTTCTTTTCTTTAATCACACACACACAACACATATTTAATTAATAAATAAGTGGTAGCGTGGTCCAATTACCGTATTGATCTTTATCCTAAATTTCGATTCCGAAATTTCCTTGATCCGTATTATCCGATTAACGACTTAATAATGTCCAGTAAATAATTTTAGTACTCAATAAATTTACCAGTCTAGTACTAATTCATCCCTATCGGGTTTTCATCCAATTAATTCGCCTAATTATTTTGAGGATGTTACATCTGGGTTGGGAAGGTAAAGACAAGGAAGTTCTTTAACCTGGGATTTGATCTGTTTGACAACATTGGTATGAATGTCTGTCCAAGGAGGAGGATCCTTTTTTAGACGATCATGGAGAGGTTTGGTGAGATTGCTAAGTTGTGGGAAGAAATCTGAGACATAATTGAGGCATCCTAGGAATCTCTGAAGTTGAGTTTTGTCAATAATTTGGTTAGGAAACTTATCAGAGAACTCAATAGCCCTACTGATTGGGATAATAGTTCCTTGATGGATGTTATGACCAAGAAACCTAATTTTTGTCTGAAAAAGATTGATCTTAGTTTTTGAGACAGCAAGGCCATTTTTTTTGATTATGGAAATGAAAGTGCTAATGTGTTTGACATGCTGTTCAAAAGATTGAGAGTAAATCAAGACATCATCAATATAGACAATTGCAAAATCTGCATAATTATTGAAAATGTCATTCATGATCCTCTGGAATTCAGAAGGAGCGTTTTTTAGGCCAAAAGGCATGACGTTCCATTCATATTGACCAAAGGGGACAGTGAAAGCAGTTTTATATCTGTCCTCTTCTTTTATCTGGATTTGCCAGAAACCAGATTTCATATCAAATTTTGAAAAGATCTTTGCATCATGGAGTCTCTTTAGGAGATCCTTCTTGTTGGGGATAGGATATCTAATCCAACAAAGAGCTTGATTGAGGGGTTTGTAATTGATGACCAGCCTAGGGGTTCCTCTTTCTATCTCAGCCTGTTTGTTGACATAAAAGGCAGAACAAGACCAGGGACTTTTACTCTTGCGAATAAGACTTTTATCCAAGAGATCATTGATTTCTTTCTGGCACATAAGGAGGAGATCTTGGTTCATTTGAATAGGTCTGGCTTTGGTAGGGATTTGTCTGTCATGGAAATCCTTTTCGTAAGGAAGATCAACTATGTGATGCTTCCTTTCCCAAAAAGCATTAGGAAGGTCAGAACAAATGGTGGTTTGGATTTGTTCTAGGATCCCTTTGACCTTAAGTTGGTTTTCTCTTTTGAGTAATTGATGGTCAATAAATTTAAAAGAAAATTCTTCTTTAAGGAAATTGATCTGATTTTCTTTGTAAGAAATAAAGTTCAAATCCCTAACCAAAGGTTTTCTCAAGAAATTAAAGATGATAGGTTGTCCCAAGTGCTGGGCAATTATACCATCTTTAGTGATTTGAAAAGGGAAGAGAGACCTTATGAAGGGTGTCCCTAAGATCACCTTATTTTTTAATTCTTTGACAAGAAGAAAAGGGGTATTGATTTTGAAACCTGCGTTCTCAATAATCGCAGAAGATAATTTGTAATTGATCTTTAACCTAGAACCATTAGCAGTGCTAAGACGCTCAGAGGTTTTTTCAAAATACTTAGTAGGGATAAGACCCTCTATGATGCAATTGGAGTCTGCTCCCGTATCGAACAAAGCAGTAGTTTCAAGAGTAAAATCATTAATAACAAGCTTTATTTTGATAAAAAACTTTTGAATTTTAATGTGGTTGATGAGGCCAAGAATATCACCGTCTTTAGGCTCATCACCATCTTCGGTGTCCGTGTTGGAGACATGAGAATCATTACCATGGTCCTTCCATTGGTTAATGATAAGCTGGTGATCAGCATGCTTACTTTTTAGATTTTTAACTTCGTGTTTCAAGAAGTTAATTTCAGCTTGAAGATCTTGGATAGCGGTAGGTTTGATGTTGGCGTTTTCTAGCCTCTTGAAGGTATCTTTGAGATTAAACTTATTGGTTACAAGGGGATTTCTAGGAGGTTTTATCTCAGGGGGAGGTTTTGCCTCAAGGGAAGCCATAAGCTTGTCAAGATAACTCTTTCTTTCGTGTTGATCGGAAATGGCGTTTATGGCCTCGAGGAGAAGGTCATGATCTTGGGTGAGGACATTGATCTGTTTAGAAGAATCGCTAGAGGAATCTGTCAGGTCATCATCCTGGATTTGGTTCAGGTTTTCTAAAGGATGGTCAGATGAACTTTCAGAAGATTGGTTTAACAGATTGTTAATCTTGTCTTCGATGTCGGAGCCAAGATTTAGGGCTTTGAGTTTCCCTACTACTTTGCAATTTTTGCTGTAATGTCCCGGCTTGCCACAATTGTAACAAATAATAGGTTTTTTGGTTTTATCATTATTTTCATAATGATTCTTGACATTTTGATTGGTAGGTCTAGGCCTGGGTTTTCTCAAATGCCTTTCTTTGTAGTAGTCAGGTCTGGGTAGGAGCTTGCTGGTTTTATGTTTGGCTTTGGCTCTGGCCTTCTCCGCACAGGGGAGGCCAAATTGCTCGCAGAAAGTTCCAAGATCTCTGCGATTCTGAGCCTTTTCTTTAGATAGCTGGCGTTGGATTTTGTCATCCTGACAAATTTTTAAGGCCACTTTTTGGATAATAGCAATAAGCTGTCCATAGCTTTGTTGCTGATAGGGAATGTTACCGTCAGGGTTATGACTTCGGAGTTTATCCCTGACCTTATCTCCCAAAGATTTTGGAAGACCAGCAAGGAATTTCTCCTTCCAGAAGGCTTGTTGACTATCCTCCCTGGTGTAAACCCTGGTTAGGAACGTGTCTTTGTACCATCTGAAATCACCCAAGGTTTTACACCTAAGGTTTGACAATAATTCGGCAGATCTGTCTTTTATGAGAGAAGGATCACCGATGAAATGTTGGGCAATGGTGAAGATAAGGGTGTTGACGGAATCAGGGATATGGGTGTCACCGTCAAGGATGGGTTCACCGTTGGGTTCCCTTTTGACAGCTGTGACGATAGACTGTTTGCAGTCTTCGGTGAGGTAGTTATCCCACCAACCTTTGAGCTGACCACAGAAACCTGAGATGAGGATTTCTACGATCAAAGCTTCAGGGAAATTGTTGGCAGTTTCATAGGCAGTAGCTACCATGGTCATATTTTGTAAAATTTTGGTTATGCCATATTCATTCTCTCCGTCTATGTTCCACTCATAGACGTTGTTAGCACTAAAGCTCTTGATATTGGTTTCCTTTTCCTCTAGGAGGAGATCAGGGGCTGTGGCTCTGGGATAGTAAAGTTTGGTTTCTTTACGCCACTGGTTATTTGGGTTGTAGATAACAGGACTGATACCATCTTTGATACTTTCGGAGTGATCAGAAGAGGTCTCATCAATCATGTTGATGGTCCTGACACTTTTAGGAGGAGGGGTGCCAGGAGAAGGTGTTTCAGGGATAGTAGTCTTGAGAAGAGCTATTTGTTCTTTGACTTTAGCCAGAAACTCATCGTTGGCATTGTCAACTTCTATTTTGACTTGGCTTTTGGAGCTATTGCTTTGGGATCCTTTAAAATTTTTTGAGACTCTGTAAGGTTTGAAGAGAGGTTTTTTAATCTTTTTAGAGGAAGAAGATGACTCTGGTTTGTCATTAACTTCCTTACCTTTAGTTCTACTGGAGTCTCCTAAGGCTTGGAGGTATTTGTTTGTGTAATTGGATTGTTCCATAAGATCTTTGATGTCTTTGGCTGTAACTGGTTCCCCATCAATTTTGGTTTTAAAAGGGGCGGCCATGACAGGGGTGGCTTGGTCTTTGCTGTTAAGAGCAAAGGGTATTTTGGGAGGTAATTCAGATTGGACCATTTGGCCATCTTTGAGGTGCCAAATAGTATTGGTTTTGGGCTCGTCATGGTCATTACGAAAGGGATAATCCATATCTTTGACTATGGCGTAGGCACGAAACCAGTGGAAGAAGGGGATATTGTATTTGACTCTTTTGAGGAACCTGTAATATTTCATTTGGACAAGGTACCCTTTATTACCTTCAAAATTTTGGAGGAACCATTCTCTATGAGGAGACCATTCCTCAGAGTAAAAGTCCTTTTTAAGGGATTTTTTGTCTATGGTAAAATTGGGGGAATTTACTTCCTGATTGGTAAGATCCTTTTCAAGATCTCGATTGTGGTTATGAACAGATTGATTCTGGCAAATGTTACTACCAGTGGATGATATTACAGAGGTAGGAGGAGAAGAGGGTGTAGAAGACATAGTGGTGAGGAAAAAGCTTTTGTTTAGGAAAGATGTAAGGTATTCCTCACCCGTAAGTATCATTGCCTTCATCTGGTTACTTGCAGAAATATAAGTATTAAAACTGAACTAGTTAATTACCTTCTGGGGAATGCCGTTTAGGTTAACCATGTTTTGTTCAAAACTCAGTTCGTAAAGCCATGTTGCCGGATATCAAAGCTTTAATAATAAAATTATTTTCTATTTCATATTTTGGAGTAGAGGTTACCGTAGTTCATAGAAAATTAAAGTAAATACTGAAGTATATTAAACCAGATTTAAACACTCAAAGCCTAAGTTATTCCTTGCTTCAAACATGTATATGACCAAAAATAAAGTATTTTCGAAATATTTTTCTCCGTTTAGGATTAGAATACTTTAGGATAATAAACCTCAAATTATGGTATATGACTGCCCAGTCAACCTGCAGGGTCTTACGTACTTCGCTACCATTTACGTCGCTAATGAGGTACCCAGATATCCTCACTAATATTCTACGGTCCTTGGAGTATATAAAATTTTTCATTTGAAAAGCTTTAGAAGTATTTTGATCATAAACATTTTAAGTGCAAAGGTATAACAAAGAACTTAAAAGTGTATCTTAGTATAATTCACTGCAGTATATTACAATAATAGTACTGAGAACACAAGTATTTACTGCAAAATATAAACATAGATGAATAAATAAATTATTCAAATATTATTACGTTCATTTTTAAATAGTTATAAAATAGTGGACTGGTTGACTATAGGATTATCCGATCGAGGCGGATAAATACGGCACATTTCAATTGCCCTTGCCAGACGCCTGTATTGACGTACGCTTGCGGCATTTAGCTATAGTCAAAGAGTACACTAGTAGTATAACCTTTAAATTAATTTAATTTAGAATTAATATCCATTTATGGCAAATATGAGTATGAACAAGTGTATGGTTAAATTAAAAGCATAACCAGAGTAGTAACCAACAGTTCAAAGTTAATATCTACATTCCTACTTCCACCATCTGGCTCTGATACCAAGAGGGGATCGGAATCAGAAGATAAAAGAAATTAAAGAGACAGAGGGGAAGTAGGTAGCATGCGGAATGCTAAAACAAGAAATAAAATTGAAGTGCAGAATCAAAATAACATAGATTAAATTAGGAGGCAAAGCCTTCCATACAAGACAGTAAACTGTCTATGAGTTACAAGATTGAAGAACCATTATCACCTTGGAAATTTTGGAAGAACCATTCTCTGTGAAGAGACCATTCTTCAGAATTAAAATCCTTTTTAAGGGATTTCTTATCTATGATAAACTTAGATAAAGAGGTTTGATTTTCAAAACGGGTTTCTTTTTTGAAGACTTGCTTTGAAAAAGATTGATCCTTATTAAGAAAAGTTTGACCAAGATTGCAAAGATCTTTGTTTTGATCTTTGTTTTGATCGATATTTTTAAAAGATTGATTTGAAGGAGATGGAGTCATAAAACTAGAAGAGGGTGAAAGGATAGGAGACATACCGGGAGATTGTGAGGAAAAAGCTTTAAAGAAATGTATAGATAGTTTTTCCTCACCCATAAGCATCATCGCCTTCACTTGGTTTGATAAGAATATAGGTATTAAAAATGAACTTAATAACTTACCTTCTAAAAAATACCTTAGAGTTACCTGTACTTGTTCATACATCAGATTAAGGCCATACTATCTGGGTATTAAACTTGAAATTGCAATTACTTTCTAAAAACATATTCTAGAGTTAATTATAATTGTTACAAGACAAGCCAATAGTTATCCCAGAATATATTTAAACTTGAATTAAAAGTTATTTTCTATATTATATCAAGAAAATTAATTATGTTTGTAGTATGATCAAACAAAAGGCTTTTCTTAAAATTTCCGCTCTTTGGTTGAGGAACCTCAAGACAAGAATTGACCAAACACTGCCCAGTACCTCGGTTAATTTATGGACTTATATTCGCCCTCTCCAACGGGTCTTACGGATGCCACGTAAATACGAGTGGGTCGTTCTTGAGAACCATCCTCATACACAAAGAGTTTTGACCAAAATATTTTAGGAACCTTTTAACCAGTTGATCATAAACATAAATAATTAATTTGCAGAATATAAACTAGATGAATAAGTAATAATTCAAAAGGAAATATATAAAGAGTACATAAAGCTTTGTAAAGAACACTTTGTAATTAAACTGCAGAATATGATCCAGATGAATAAAAACATAAATAATAATTATTAATTATAAAATAGTAGACAACTTGACTATAGGATTATCCGATCGAGGCGGATAAATACGGCACATTTCAATTGCCCTTGCCAGACGCCTGAATTGACGTACGCTGCGGCCTTTAGCTATAGTCAAAGAGTACACTATAGTATAATATACTTTGTATTTTCATAAACTTTCAATATTAATACCCCCTATTTATGGCACTTAATTAATTAAGAACATAAATAAGTAACTGTAAAGCATAGCTTAGATAAGCAACTTAAAATTCAAAGTTAATACCCCATTCCTACTTCCACCATCTGGCTCTGATACCAAGAGGGGATCGGAATCAGAAGATGAAAGAAATTAAAGAGACAGAGGGGAAGTAGGTAGCATGCGGAATGCTAAAACAAGAAATGAAATTGAAGTGCAGAATCAAAATAACATAAATTAGGAGGCAAAGCCTTCCATACAAGACAGTAAACTGTCTATGAGTTACAAGATTGAAGATTGAAGAAGATCTTACAAGATTGCAGAAGAGATTGAAGAAGAAGAAGAGAGCTTACAAGTTGCTCTGACTTCTCACTAAACTAGAGAGAGAATTGTAATTGAAGCGTAAGGTGAAGCGTGCCTTCTAACATAAGCCTAAGCACGTATATATAGATTGAAATTGAAATAGTAACCAGTCACTGACTGGTAGGAACAGTAAAGAACTATTGTTTGGAATCCAATGACTGTTGACTGGGACTGTGCACTTAGGTGACCTGCACTGTGCACTTGAGTCTTGAATTGTTGACCGGTACTATGCACTTGAATAGTGGTCAGGGAACCGGTACTGTTTAGTATCCAAGGTTTGAACCTGTGGAGTCTAGGAGGGTGACAAAAGTGGATTCTTGTCTGCCATGATTGATGCTTTGAATTGGTGGGGGACAAAAGCAGAGATGCTCTTTGTCTGCCATGATTGCTGTGGCTTTGACTAGAGGGGGCCACGTAAACAGGGAACAATAATTGGTTATGGAATCCAATGCTTGGTGACTTGGATTGAGTATCTTGGTGACTTGGACTATTTGGAATCCAAGAAATAGTGCTAATTGGTGACAAGGCACTATTTGCTTTACGGAGGATTTGATTGAAGATGCCTTTGATGATGGCATGATTGACTACTTTGTTCCTTGTGATGATGAAGATACCTTTTGTCTGCCTCTTGTCTACTGGCATGATTACCTTGAGATTGATGAAATTATTGATGCCTGTTAGGGGAATACGCCCCAGAACAGTTGTCGTCTCCAGCTGATGATGGCTGAGAGAGGAATGATTGATGAACCAAGACCAGTTTTTCATACCACTGATGGTACTACAATCGCCATGATCAAGGGCGTTTTTAGAACAGTTTTTCATGCCAGAGGCACTACAATCACCGTGTTCCAGGGTGTAAGAACAGTTTTTCATGCCTGGGGCACTACAATCACCGTATTCCAGGGTGTAAGAACAGTTTTTCATGCCTGGGGCACTACAGTCGTCTTGTTCAGGGACGCTATTAATTGTTAAAAACAAAGAAATTTTGATGAAAGTGTTTTGGAAAACAATTAAATTGAGATTAAGAGAAAGAATAGGGTTCATACCTTTTGAAGAATTTCTCTTGCTGATTTGAGGGGAGAAACCAGAGACATAGTTAAGGCATTTAAAGAGCCTCTGCAACTGGGTTCTGTCAATGATCTGATTGGGAATTTTATCATAGAACTCAATAGCTTTACTGATAGGGATGATTGTTTCCTGGTGAATGCTATGACCAAGAAATTTATTCTTTGCATGGAACAAATTGATTTTTGTTTTGGAGACAGCAAGTCTATTAATAACAGATATGAATATGCTGCTATGCTTGAGATGCTGGTAAAAGGATTGAGAATAATTTAAAACATCATCAATATAGATAATGGTAAATTTTGAATTTTGATTAAAATTCTCATTCATGATTTGAAATTCAGAATGAGCGTTCCAATCATATTGACAAGAAGGGACAGTGAAAGTAGTTTTATACCTGTCCTCTTTTTTTTTTGTTTGCCAAAAGCCAGATTTAATTTTAGAGAAGATTTTTGCATCAAGAAATTTCTCAAGGAGATTTCTCTTGTTGGAAATAGGGAACCTAATCCAGCAAAGATCATGATTGAAAGGTTTGTAATAACAAGTCTGGGAGTTTCCCCTTTTGATCTCAGCTTGTTTATTGATATAAATGTCAGAACAAGACCATGGATTCTTACTCTTGCGAATAAGGGTTTTATCCCAAAGGTCTTTTACTTTCTTTTGACAAAGAAGGAGAGGTTCATGATTCATTTGAATCAGTTTGCCTTTGGTAGGGATTTGCCTATCTTGAAAATCCTTTTCATATGGGAAATCAATTCTATGATGGCTTCTTTCCCAGAAAGCATTGGGAATGTTAGAACAAATAGTAGATTGAATTTGTTCTAAAAGACTTTTGATTTTGAATTGACTATCCTGTTTTTGCAACTGATGGTCAATATTCCTAAAAGAGACTTTTCCTTTCAGAAAAATAATTTGATAAGAATTTGGGTTTAAGTTCCTGATAAAAGGTTTTCTCAAAAACTTAAAAATAATTGGTTGTCCCAAAAGCTGGGCTATTATACCTTCCTTAGTAACTTGAAAAGGGAAGACTGATCTTATGGAAGGAGTACCTAAAGTCACTTTGTTTTTCAAATTCTTAACAAGAAGAAAGGAGGTATAGATTTTGAAATTGATTTTTGACTTAGAGCCATTTGCAGCACTAAGTTGTTTAGAAGTCTTTTCAAAATATTTTGTAGGAATAAGACCTTCTAAGATGCAATAAGAATCTGTCCCAGTGTCAAACAGAGTAACGGTTTCAAGGATGAAATCACTCATGACAATATTGATGTTTATGCAGAATTTGTGAATCCTGACATAATTGATAAGACCAAGGAAGGATGAACTATCCTCATGGTCATTCCATTGGTCAATGGTTGACTGGTGATCAGCCTGTTTCAGATTCAGACCTTTAACTTTGATTTGAAGATCATGAGAAGTAACAGGTTTGACACTAGTTTTCCCTAACCTCTTAAAGGTATTTCTAAGATTGAACCTATTGGTTACAAGAGGACTTTTAGGGAGGTTTGCCTCAAAGAGAAGATCCTGTTCTCTAGTGAGGACACTAATCTGATTAGAGGAGCTAGTTAAATCATCCTTCTGGATATGATTTAGGTTTTCAGAAGAATGATCAGAGGATTCTTCTGAAGATTGGGCTAACAAATTGTTAATCTTGTCCTTAATATCAGGATCAAGCTTAAGAGTCTTGAGTTTTCCTATGACCCTACAGTTTCTGCTTATGTGACATGACTTACCACATTTGAAGCAGTCAATAGGATTACCAGGATGATGATCCTTTTGTAAAGTTCCTCTACTGAAATTATAAGTAATACAAATAGGAAACTTTTGGATAAGTAAATTGGATTGAGATTCAGAGACAGCTAAATCTTTTGTCAAAACATCTCTTTTGATCAGAAAGGTTTTAACGTGATTGTTGTGTTGCTGAAAAGATTCTGAGATATAAGGATAACTAAAGAGACTTTGTGGTTGGGTTTTACCAGTTTGACCAAGATACTTACCATAAGATCTGGTATTAGTATTGACATAAACAAAGGTTTTTTGGGTATTGGGATTAAGAACACCATAACCTGCTTGATGCAAAATGTCAATAATGGGAGAACTGGTATGAGGACTAATAAACCTTTTCAGAGTATTTTGGAATTCTGAGAAAGTAATTTTAAGGCCAAAGATAACGTTCCAGTTATAATGATCAGAAAAGACATTAAAATTGATATTGATATTCTTATCTATTTTGACTTGATTCTGTTCAAGACCAGAACTCAGGTCAGAATTAGAAAAGATATTTGTATTGAAAAGATTCGCAGAGAGACCTTCCCTAAGGGTATACTTAGTTTTGGTAGGTTGCTCTGGGTAACCAGCTATTGTATCACCCTCCGTTTTTTGAAAAGGGAAAGAGGATGCATTAGTTTTAAAGAATTGAATAATAGCTGAGAGCAGATTAATATCAATCTGACCTAAATAATCATTAGTGGATATTTTAACATTCTCGGAAGCAGAAGCCTCAAGAGATGAGTTGTTTCCGGACCAATGGTTATTATGGTGATTAATGATTAATTGCTGATTGGTTAACACATTCTTCTGGGTTTGGATAGGGGTTTCAGAAGAACGGTTAGTGGATTCTAAGCTAGTGTCAGAACCATTTTTTGAAGATAGGATTAATAATTTATTAACCTTATCTGTGGTTTCAGGATCTAAACCTAGGGCTTCAAGTTTCCCTCTGATCCTATCATACCTGTTAGTGTGACTGGTTCTGTCAATTTTGAAGCAATTGATGATATTGGTTTTGATACTAGGATCTAACCTAA
Source organism: Astragalus membranaceus (assembly GCA_039519185.1). Classification (NCBI taxonomy): domain Eukaryota; kingdom Viridiplantae; phylum Streptophyta; class Magnoliopsida; order Fabales; family Fabaceae; genus Astragalus; species Astragalus membranaceus. The sequence continues at coordinate 55,100,792 of CM076848.1, read as the reverse complement.
GGGCTTTAAGCTTTCTTACGATTCTACAGGTTTTGCTCTTGTGACCAGTTTTGCCGCAAGCGAAGCAAGTGATAGGCCCTTTGAGGCTATCATGCTGTTTCTTGGTAGATTGGATACTATCCTGAGTTTTGGTTTGATTCTTACCACAAGTGCAGCAAGTGTTTGGAGTAGCTTGAGGCCTTTCTTGGGTTTTTGGTTTATCGGCCTGTTTCTTGTCATAGTGCTTTGGTTTGCTGGCCATACCTTCTGGGTTACCAGAAGAGGTTTTTCTTAATACTTTGGTAGACCTAATACTTTTAGGTGAGGGAGTGCCAGGGGCCTTAGTTTTGAGAAGGGCAAGCTCCTTCTTGACTTTGGCTAAGAGTTCCTTCGTGCTATCCTGTTTAACGCGGTAAATGCGTTGCCAGCCATAGGCATATTTGGCAGCAAGGTCTTCTACCTTGGTAGAAATAATTGAGGTTTGGGGCTTATTGGATTGCTCCATGAGGTTTCTGACCCTTTTGGTGAGGTCTCTGATGTCTTTGGCAGAGACAGGTCTTTCCTTAGTTTTGGTTTTGAAAGGAGAGGCCATAACAGGAGTGGATTGGTCTTTGCTATTAGGAGCAAAAGGTATTTTGGGGGGTAGCTCGGATTGGACCATTTGGCCATCTTTGAGGTGCCAAATAGTATTGGTCTTTCTCCCGTCATGGTTATTACGGAAGGGATAATCAATGTTTTTTGCTATGGTGTAAGCTTGAAACCAGCGAAAGAAAGGGATATTGAGTTTGACCCTCTTAAGGAATCTATAAAATTTTTCCTGGATAAAGTAACCTTTATCACCTTGGAAATTTTGGAAGAACCATTCTCTGTGAAGAGACCATTCTTCAGAATTAAAATCCTTTTTAAGGGATTTCTTATCTATGATAAACTTAGATAAAGAGGTTTGATTTTCAAAACGGGTTTCTTTTTTGAAGACTTGCTTTGAAAAAGATTGATCCTTATTAAGAAAAGTTTGACCAAGATTGCAAAGATCTTTGTTTTGATCTTTGTTTTGATCGATATTTTTAAAAGATTGATTTGAAGGAGATGGAGTCATAAAACTAGAAGAGGGTGAAAGGATAGGAGACATACCGGGAGATTGTGAGGAAAAAGCTTTAAAGAAATGTATAGATAGTTTTTCCTCACCCATAAGCATCATCGCCTTCACTTGGTTTGATAAGAATATAGGTATTAAAAATGAACTTAATAACTTACCTTCTAAAAAATACCTTAGAGTTACCTGTACTTGTTCATACATCAGATTAAGGCCATACTATCTGGGTATTAAACTTGAAATTGCAATTACTTTCTAAAAACATATTCTAGAGTTAATTATAATTGTTACAAGACAAGCCAATAGTTATCCCAGAATATATTTAAACTTGAATTAAAAGTTATTTTCTATATTATATCAAGAAAATTAATTATGTTTGTAGTATGATCAAACAAAAGGCTTTTCTTAAAATTTCCGCTCTTTGGTTGAGGAACCTCAAGACAAGAATTGACCAAACACTGCCCAGTACCTCGGTTAATTTATGGACTTATATTCGCCCTCTCCAACGGGTCTTACGGATGCCACGTAAATACGAGTGGGTCGTTCTTGAGAACCATCCTCATACACAAAGAGTTTTGACCAAAATATTTTAGGAACCTTTTAACCAGTTGATCATAAACATAAATAATTAATTTGCAGAATATAAACTAGATGAATAAGTAATAATTCAAAAGGAAATATATAAAGAGTACATAAAGCTTTGTAAAGAACACTTTGTAATTAAACTGCAGAATATGATCCAGATGAATAAAAACATAAATAATAATTATTAATTATAAAATAGTAGACAACTTGACTATAGGATTATCCGATCGAGGCGGATAAATACGGCACATTTCAATTGCCCTTGCCAGACGCCTGAATTGACGTACGCTGCGGCCTTTAGCTATAGTCAAAGAGTACACTATAGTATAATATACTTTGTATTTTCATAAACTTTCAATATTAATACCCCCTATTTATGGCACTTAATTAATTAAGAACATAAATAAGTAACTGTAAAGCATAGCTTAGATAAGCAACTTAAAATTCAAAGTTAATACCCCATTCCTACTTCCACCATCTGGCTCTGATACCAAGAGGGGATCGGAATCAGAAGATGAAAGAAATTAAAGAGACAGAGGGGAAGTAGGTAGCATGCGGAATGCTAAAACAAGAAATGAAATTGAAGTGCAGAATCAAAATAACATAAATTAGGAGGCAAAGCCTTCCATACAAGACAGTAAACTGTCTATGAGTTACAAGATTGAAGATTGAAGAAGATCTTACAAGATTGCAGAAGAGATTGAAGAAGAAGAAGAGAGCTTACAAGTTGCTCTGACTTCTCACTAAACTAGAGAGAGAATTGTAATTGAAGCGTAAGGTGAAGCGTGCCTTCTAACATAAGCCTAAGCACGTATATATAGATTGAAATTGAAATAGTAACCAGTCACTGACTGGTAGGAACAGTAAAGAACTATTGTTTGGAATCCAATGACTGTTGACTGGGACTGTGCACTTAGGTGACCTGCACTGTGCACTTGAGTCTTGAATTGTTGACCGGTACTATGCACTTGAATAGTGGTCAGGGAACCGGTACTGTTTAGTATCCAAGGTTTGAACCTGTGGAGTCTAGGAGGGTGACAAAAGTGGATTCTTGTCTGCCATGATTGATGCTTTGAATTGGTGGGGGACAAAAGCAGAGATGCTCTTTGTCTGCCATGATTGCTGTGGCTTTGACTAGAGGGGGCCACGTAAACAGGGAACAATAATTGGTTATGGAATCCAATGCTTGGTGACTTGGATTGAGTATCTTGGTGACTTGGACTATTTGGAATCCAAGAAATAGTGCTAATTGGTGACAAGGCACTATTTGCTTTACGGAGGATTTGATTGAAGATGCCTTTGATGATGGCATGATTGACTACTTTGTTCCTTGTGATGATGAAGATACCTTTTGTCTGCCTCTTGTCTACTGGCATGATTACCTTGAGATTGATGAAATTATTGATGCCTGTTAGGGGAATACGCCCCAGAACAGTTGTCGTCTCCAGCTGATGATGGCTGAGAGAGGAATGATTGATGAACCAAGACCAGTTTTTCATACCACTGATGGTACTACAATCGCCATGATCAAGGGCGTTTTTAGAACAGTTTTTCATGCCAGAGGCACTACAATCACCGTGTTCCAGGGTGTAAGAACAGTTTTTCATGCCTGGGGCACTACAATCACCGTATTCCAGGGTGTAAGAACAATTTTTCATGCCTGGGGCACTACAGTCGTCTTGTTCAGGGACGCTATTAATTGTTAAAAACAAAGAAATTTTGATGAAAGTGTTTTGGAAAACAATTAAATTGAGATTAAGAGAAAGAATAGGGTTCATACCTTTTGAAGAATTTCTCTTGCTGATTTGAGGGGAGAAACCAGAGACATAGTTAAGGCATTTAAAGAGCCTCTGCAACTGGGTTCTGTCAATGATCTGATTGGGAATTTTATCATAGAACTCAATAGCTTTACTGATAGGGATGATTGTTTCCTGGTGAATGCTATGACCAAGAAATTTATTCTTTGCATGGAACAAATTGATTTTTGTTTTGGAGACAGCAAGTCTATTAATAACAGATATGAATATGCTGCTATGCTTGAGATGCTGGTAAAAGGATTGAGAATAATTTAAAACATCATCAATATAGATAATGGTAAATTTTGAATTTTGATTAAAATTCTCATTCATGATTTGAAATTCAGAATGAGCGTTCCAATCATATTGACAAGAAGGGACAGTGAAAGTAGTTTTATACCTGTCCTCTTTTTTTTTTTGTTTGCCAAAAGCCAGATTTAATTTTAGAGAAGATTTTTGCATCAAGAAATTTCTCAAGGAGATTTCTCTTGTTGGAAATAGGGAACCTAATCCAGCAAAGATCATGATTGAAAGGTTTGTAATAACAAGTCTGGGAGTTTCCCCTTTTGATCTCAGCTTGTTTATTGATATAAATGTCAGAACAAGACCATGGATTCTTACTCTTGCGAATAAGGGTTTTATCCCAAAGGTCTTTTACTTTCTTTTGACAAAGAAGGAGAGGTTCATGATTCATTTGAATCAGTTTGCCTTTGGTAGGGATTTGCCTATCTTGAAAATCCTTTTCATATGGGAAATCAATTCTATGATGGCTTCTTTCCCAGAAAGCATTGGGAATGTTAGAACAAATAGTAGATTGAATTTGTTCTAAAAGACTTTTGATTTTGAATTGACTATCCTGTTTTTGCAACTGATGGTCAATATTCCTAAAAGAGACTTTTCCTTTCAGAAAAATAATTTGATAAGAATTTGGGTTTAAGTTCCTGATAAAAGGTTTTCTCAAAAACTTAAAAATAATTGGTTGTCCCAAAAGCTGGGCTATTATACCTTCCTTAGTAACTTGAAAAGGGAAGACTGATCTTATGGAAGGAGTACCTAAAGTCACTTTGTTTTTCAAATTCTTAACAAGAAGAAAGGAGGTATAGATTTTGAAATTGATTTTTGACTTAGAGCCATTTGCAGCACTAAGTTGTTTAGAAGTCTTTTCAAAATATTTTGTAGGAATAAGACCTTCTAAGATGCAATAAGAATCTGTCCCAGTGTCAAACAGAGTAACGGTTTCAAGGATGAAATCACTCATGACAATATTGATGTTTATGCAGAATTTGTGAATCCTGACATAATTGATAAGACCAAGGAAGGATGAACTATGTGGATACCTTGTGTTGCAGGTAACCTGATATTGCAGGATGTGTTTTGATGATGAAAAAGACAAAGGTAAGATTGACCGTCAAAGTCAATAAAAGTGACTAAACGTCAAAGTCACAATCCAAGACAAGCAAGCCAAGAACTGAAGATTCAAGTTTAAGGGTAGTCCTTAAATATAAGGGTAGTCATTAGGGTTTGGGTGTGTCTTAGGAAAAAGTGTAAGCTCTTTCAAAGGTCAGCTCGTATATCAAAGTCTCACACACTCACAAAGTTTTTTAAAGGTGCATGCATATTTACGTAAACACTCTTATCACCTTTTAAATAACAAAATCGATTTTCCTCATGCATAAACAAATAGCAAAATCGATTTTCAGGTAAATTAGAAAAGATAGAAATCGATTGTCAGGCCATGTTTTATAATACATAAATCGATTTCTGAGCCAAATATCTTTTAAGGGAAGAATCGATTCCCAACCTTTTTCACATAACTGAGAATCGATTCCCATTTGTCTCAGGCAAGCTGAAAATCGATTCCTACACATTTACACTAAGTATAGAATCGATTCCTAGCTTTCCATGGCACTCAAGAATCGATTTCCCATATTTTACAAACAAGATAAAATCGATTCCTTACCTAAATAAATCGATTCCTAGATCAAATACTTTTTAACAAAGAATCGATTCCTTCACTATTTTCAACGTAAAAATGAATTTCTCATAGCCTATAAATAGGCAGTGCTTCACGATTCATTTTACACACAACACACATCAACCCATTTGTACGAATCAGAAAAACTCTTGAGAAAACTCTTCACGCTTATATTTTTGCTCGTCACGTACCGTTGGTCTGTCTGAGCTGATCTGTTGCTAAGAGTTAGTTGGGGTTGTATTCTTCAAGTTGTAATATCTGCCTACACTAGAGGTATTTCTGCATTTACAATTGTTTATTATTTAATTGTTGTGTTTTGTTCTAGGGAGTGGGGTATCTCTCTAGGGTAGCTGCATGTACTAGGAAGTGGGGTATCTTTCTAGGGCAGTTGATTGTAACAGGGGTGGGGTATCTCTTGTTATTGTTATAATAGATCTGAGGGTTCTCTATAGGTGGGGTATCCTAGGAGGAGAGTGCCTAAGTCTGTAAAGGTTTTCCAAGGCACCTGTAAGCCTTGTTGTTGTTTTAGTGGAAAAATCTCACAAGGGTGTGAGGACTGGACGTAGGTCACTAGGAGGTGACCGAACCAGGATAAATCTCTGCGTGCTTTACTGCTTTCCTGCTTTACTATTATACCGCTTTACTGCTTTATACTCTAATTCCTTCGCTTCCACTTAACCTGCGCGAAAATTGATCTAAGTCATTGAAAAGGGGAAAAACATTTTTCAAAAGATCTGAAAAGTTTTTAAATCTCAATTCACCCCCCCTCTTGAGACTGAAGCCACTTGGTAACAAGTGGTATCAGAGCTAGACTCTTGTATAAAGGGCCTAGCAGCTTCAAGAGAAATGGCTTCAGGTTGGTCTACGCAAGAGGGTGCTTCTCTTACCCGTCCTCCGGGATTCAACGGGAAAGATTACGCATATTGGAAAGAAAGAATGAGAATCTTTATTGAAGGGGTAGACTTAGATGTTTGGGATGCTGTGGAAAAAGGACCCTATGTCCCCACACACTTAGTAGATGGTATTCTTACTATTAAGAGTAGAAATGAATGGTCTGATGATGAGAAAAGAAAAGTGCAACATAATTTACGTGCCAAAAATATTATTACTTCTGCTTTAAGTCCTGATGAATTTTTTCGAGTTTCAAACTGTAAATCTGCCCAAGAAATGTGGGATAATCTCCAAGTTACTCATGAGGGTACAAATGAAGTGAAAAGGGCAAGAACAAATACTCTTATCAGAGAGTACGAATTATTTAGAATGAATACAGGTGAAACAATACCAGAAATGCAGAAAAGGTTCACTCACATTGTGAATCAGTTAAGCTTGTTGGGTAAGTCATTTCCTGCAGAGGATCTAATCAACAAAGTTCTGAGATGTCTGAATAGAGAATGGCAGCCCAAGGTTACTGCTATAGCTGAATCAAGAAATTTAGCTACTATGACTCTGGCTACTCTGTTTGGTAAACTTCAAGAGCACGAACTAGAACTCACTCGCCTAGCTGAGTATGAAAATACAGATAAGAAAAAGAAAAGCTTGGCTCTAAAAGCATCTTGTTCTAGTCAATTTGATGATAGTGACAACTCAGATGATGAAATTGATGAAAATGAAGAAAATATGGCTCTTATGGTTCGGAAGTTCAAAAGGTTCATGAAAGGCAACAACTATCCAAAGAAGAACTTCAAATCAAAAAGGTTCTCTAGCAAAGAAAGTACATCCGGTCCTCCTACTTGTTATGAATGCGGGAAACCCGGGCACATGAAAATGGAATGTCCTAATCTACAGAAAAAGGACTCCAAATCTGAAAAGAAGGCATTCAAAAATAACAAAGGAAGAAAAGCCTACATCGCATGGGAAGACAACTGCATGGATTCATCAGATGAATCAGAAGATGAAGAAGCTCAAGTTGCATTAATGGCTGATCATGAAAGCGAGAATGAAAACGAGGTAATTTCTAACCCTGACTCTTTACAAAATGCATATGATGATTTATATGAAGCTTTCACTGAGTTGCATGATGATTCTATGAAATTAGCTAAGGCATTAGATAAAGCAAAGAAAGTTATCAATCATCTTCAAAATGAAGTAATTACATTAACTAAAGAAAGGTTAGAACTTAGAAAGGAAAACTACAGCCTAGGCTACCTTAAAGCAAATTATGTCTGTGACAAATGTACTGAGTTTGAAAAGAAAGTCCATGAACTAGAATGGACAGTAGGAAAACTATCCAGCTTACAACAGGCACATCCTACACATCCTAGAAACAACTACACTAAAAGGCATATGCATCATAGATCAAGACCATGCATCAGTTGTAGTTATTGTGGTAAAAATGGACATACAGTTTCTGTTTGCAGGACAAGAGGAAGACAAAATGTGAAGAAAGTATGGGTTCCCAAAGGGACCATACTAAGCACTAACCCACAAGGACCCAAACAAATTTGGGTACCTAGAACCTTTGTTTAAATCATTGCAGGTATGCTTCAAGGTATGGGGGACAAATTGGTACCTTGAAAGCAGAATCACAAAAGCTCATGACTGGGAAGAAATAGATCTTAAAACACTCCACCCCAGGTCAAGCAGTCATGTGACTTACATCAAAAATGAAACTGAGGAAAGAATCCTCAGGAAAGGTTAGTCCATTTTTTAGAATTATTAATTCAATCTCTTAACCTGAAATTGATCTATACAAGTACGAAATTTCATTTCCATGTTTTACTCATATAAATTAAAAGGAACCATCATCCTAGAACCCATGACACTAATATGTGCATACATGATTAAAAGTTAGTTGAGTTTTTTTAACGGCCGGTCAAAATTATTTTAAACCATTGCAAAAGAAACAATTTACACTATTTTTTATAAGTTTCATAGAGCTTTCTTTTTGGGCATTTTTTCATGATATGAATCGATTTCCTAGTCACTTCCAAAAGCCAATTTTTTAGCTCAAAATCGATTATATAGAATCTTTCACTAAAAATCTTTCAATCGATTATGATCTTTGCAATATCTTCAACAAATCAATCCCTTCCTAAAACTTAGGAAAACTAGCGCTTTTTTCTTAACCTCTCCAACAAGAAAAGCGCATAATCCTCCTATGTTATCTTATCATATCCAAACAAACTACTTAGGGCGCATAAAATCATCCAAGATCACGTCTTCTCTTAGAGCAAACTCATAAGCAAAATTCGCATCTCTCCAAAAACTCCCAATGCCTCCAAGAACCAAGAACCTCTGTGTCAAAAGGAAAAGGGTACATGATGGTGAAAGCTCCTTCCACTCCAGATATTTCACCAGTTCTGAACAAGCTGACCTCTACTGCAAAAACTTCTCTCTTAGAGGATTAGGAACCACTTATGCTCTAGACTTATCCTGGTTTCAAAGTCAAAAGGGATTTGAATTTATTGACTGGCTAGAGTTCCATAAACTACTAGACTTTGCAACTGAAACAGGCTCAGTCGCTCCTGACATGGTTAGAGCCTTCTACACCACTCTTAGCTACAACGATACAACTGAAACACTATCAGCTGAACTAAAAGGAACCAAAATCCACCTCACCCTAGCTCAGTTCAGTAATCTCACCAGCTTACCTTGTGATGGTGAGAAATTGATCCATATGAACCCTCCGGAATCTTGGCCCGAATTCGACCTAGGAGATACTTGCATATCTATCTGTCATGCTCTGGCCGAAGTTGGTAAAAAGCCTATTCTAGCAAAATCACTCACAACCCAAAATCGGCTTCTCCACTACACCATAGCCCGAACAATCCTTCCGAAAACCTCAAACATTGCTCAGGTAACCTATGATGAAGTTATTTTACTTTGGGGAATCAAACACCGGAAGAACATAAACTGGGCACATCTGATCATAAGCCACATGATTCGTCACACAAAGACAAGCGACAAACCTCTTCCATACTGTGTTCTCATTACAAAACTCCTCCAGCACTTCAACATTCCATTCTTAGGGGAGAAAATCATAAAAGGGAAAGCAGCCTATCACATGATAAACACCTCCACCTTAAACCAGATGCAATTCATCCAATCTGGAGATACATGGCATCACTCCTCCATAGGCATAGCATCATCCCAAGTAGAGCTGTCAATTTGGCCCATATGGGCCAGCCCAGCCCTAGCCCCACGTGGCCCTAGGGCCAAAAGGCCCATGGGCCAAAAAGCCCACATTTCATAAGCCCACATGGCCCCAAGCCCCAGTGGGTCAGGGCCAGCCCCAAGGCCCTTAATTTTTTGTTTAATTTTGTGGATGGTTGTGATCCATCCAATATATTTTTTAAATCCATTGGATAATTATAAAAATACTTTTTAACAAAAAAAAATTAATTTCAGTTTTTCAGTTTTTTTCAAATTCAGAAACTATATATATATATATCCAGGGGATAGAATGTGTTACTATATGCGTGAGCGTGACACCTTTAATCATTTAGGCTCCTCCATGTGGCGCTATAATTTTTTTCAAAAGCATTAACTAGAATGTGTTACTCTAATACAAGACCAGTATGTTATTTTGATAATGAAAATATTTGACAACTGCTTCTCTAGTTATGAATATTAGTTACAAGCTGCAGTTTTGCTTGAGGATAATTTTGTTCTGCAATATTGATTAGCTGACTGAAAGTCCAATACACACATACTGTTATATATATATATATATATATATATATATATATATATATATATATATATATATATTATATATAATATATAATATATTATATAAAATATATCAGCCACCACCGACCGCCGTAGTGGCCACCGGAGCGCCGCCTCCCACCGCCGTGTGGGTTGCCGGAGCGCCGCCGTGAGATCGCGGAGCGCCGTCGTCCGCCGTCGTGTGGTCGCCGGAGAGCCTCCGTGGGGCCGCGGGAGAGCCGCCCGGCACCACCTCCATATTTAAATATAAATATAATTTTATATTTATATTTATATTTATATTTATATTTATATTTATATTTATATTTATATTTATATTTATATTTATATTTATATTTATATTTATATTTATATTTATAACTATTATATTATATATAACTATATATATATATATATTATATTTATACATTTACAGATATTAAAAATATAAATAAAAAAATATGAAGTATAAAAATATATTAAAATGATGTTTAAAAGTATTTTTTACTAATAAGAATATTTTTTTAGTGAAAGATTTTTTATGTTTTAAAAATATAAATGAGGTGGTAGTGATGGTGGTGGTGGTGGTGAGTGGGAGATGGTGATGGTGGTGATGGTTGTGGTGAGAGAGAGAATGAGGTGGTGGTGAGAGTGATGAGAAGAGGAATGGGGTAAAAGAATGAAAGAGAGGTGTAAGTAGTAGGAAAAGAATGATAAAAAAAAATTGGGGGCCAACCCACAAAGCCCTGGCCCCAACCCACTAAAAAATTGAAAATGTGGGTTGGGGCTAAAAAAAGCCCCATTAATAGGGGGCTGAAATATTTGGGGCTAAATTAGGGGGCCATAGGGGTTGGGCTTGGGGCTTGGGGCCAAATTGACACCTCTAATCCCAAGAATATGATCCAAACAGGCCATCAGGCCCAAACACAAACTCCACCATACATGAGGATGGTCAAACAGAACCAAACCAAACTACTGCTGCTGCAGCCCCATCCCTCACTCACTTCTTGCATGCACTCAACATCTTTCAAGAAGAACAGAACGAAAAGTTGGAAGAATTAAAAAAAGAAATCATCCTTTCCAGAGAGACCCACAGTCACGAGATTACGGCCTTAAACAATCGATTAACAGAATTTGAGGCTCGAAACAGTTCCTTTTCGCATTGGATGCAAGATCTTTAGATAAAATTATGAATCAGCACTTTATTTTTTATGTTTTGTGCCCTGTTGGCATAACCCTTCTCTTATAAGCCTATGACTATTAGCTCTTTTTGTTAGTTACCAAATTGGTTTAATGCAATGATTATTCTTTTCTAAATAAATGACTGTGCTGTTTAGATTCGCACTTTTTATTACATGTTGCCCTCTTTGATCATGACAAAAAGGGGGAGAAGAATAGAGTTTTTAATATTTAGAATAAAGTTTTTAATATTTAGAATAAAGTTTTAATATTCAGCATGCATTTGCACTTACTTGCATATAGTCAATAAAACAGGGGGAGCATCATGATAGGGGGAGTATCGTATACATTATCTGTTTGAACTAACCTCCCACCTTGAGATGAGTTAATGTTTTGTCATCATCAAAAAGGGGGAGAATGTGGATACCTTGTGTTGCAGGTAACCTGATATTGCAGGATGTGTTTTGATGATGAAAAAGACAAAGGTAAGATTGACCGTCAAAGTCAATAAAAGTGACTAAACGTCAAAGTCACAATCCAAGACAAGCAAGCCAAGAACTGAAGATTCAAGTTTAAGGGTAGTCCTTAAATATAAGGGTAGTCATTAGGGTTTGGGTGTGTCTTAGGAAAAAGTGTAAGCTCTTTCAAAGGTCAGCTCGTATATCAAAGTCTCACACACTCACAAAGTTTTTTAAAGGTGCATGCATATTTACGTAAACACTCTTATCACCTTTTAAATAACAAAATCGATTTTCCTCATGCATAAACAAATAGCAAAATCGATTTTCAGGTAAATTAGAAAAGATAGAAATCGATTGTCAGGCCATGTTTTATAATACATAAATCGATTTCTGAGCCAAATATCTTTTAAGGGAAGAATCGATTCCCAACCTTTTTCACATAACTGAGAATCGATTCCCACTTGTCTCAGGCAAGCTGAAAATCGATTCCTACACATTTACACTAAGTATAGAATCGATTCCTAGCTTTCCATGGCACTCAAGAATCGATTTCCCATATTTTACAAACAAGATAAAATCGATTCCTTACCTAAATAAATCGATTCCTAGATCAAATACTTTTTAACAAAGAATCGATTCCTTCACTATTTTCAACGTAAAAATGAATTTCTCATAGCCTATAAATAGGCAGTGCTTCACGATTCATTTTACACACAACACACATCAACCCATTTGTACGAATCAGAAAAACTCTTGAGAAAACTCTTCACGCTTATATTTTTGCTCGTCACGTACCGTTGGTCTGTCTGAGCTGATCTGTTGCTAAGAGTTAGTTGGGGTTGTATTCTTCAAGTTGTAATATCTGCCTACACTAGAGGTATTTCTGCATTTACAATTGTTTATTATTTAATTGTTGTGTTTTGTTCTAGGGAGTGGGGTATCTCTCTAGGGTAGCTGCATGTACTAGGAAGTGGGGTATCTTTCTAGGGCAGTTGATTGTAACAGGGGTGGGGTATCTCTTGTTATTGTTATAATAGATCTGAGGGCTCTCTATAGGTGGGGTATCCTAGGAGGAGAGTGCCTAAGTTCCATTGGTCATTCCTCATGGTCATTCCATTGGTCAATGGTTGACTGGTGATCAGCCTGTTTCAGATTCAGACCTTTAACTTTGATTTGAAGATCATGAGAAGTAACAGGTTTGACACTAGTTTTCCCTAACCTCTTAAAGGTATTTCTAAGATTGAACCTATTGGTTACAAGAGGACTTTTAGGGAGGTTTGCCTCAAAGAGAAGATCCTGTTCTCTAGTGAGGACACTAATCTGATTAGAGGAGCTAGTTAAATCATCCTTCTGGATATGATTTAGGTTTTCAGAAGAATGATCAGAGGATTCTTCTGAAGATTGGGCTAACAAATTGTTAATCTTGTCCTTAATATCAGGATCAAGCTTAAGAGTCTTGAGTTTTCCTATGACCCTACAGTTTCTGCTTATGTGACATGACTTACCACATTTGAAGCAGTCAATAGGATTACCAGGATGATGATCCTTTTGTAAAGTTCCTCTACTGAAATTATAAGTAATACAAATAGGAAACTTTTGGATAAGTAAATTGGATTGAGATTCAGAGACAGCTAAATCTTTTGTCAAAACATCTCTTTTGATCAGAAAGGTTTTAACGTGATTGTTGTGTTGCTGAAAAGATTCTGAGATATAAGGATAACTAAAGAGACTTTGTGGTTGGGTTTTACCAGTTTGACCAAGATACTTACCATAAGATCTGGTATTAGTATTGACATAAACAAAGGTTTTTTGGGTATTGGGATTAAGAACACCATAACCTGCTTGATGCAAAATGTCAATAATGGGAGAACTGGTATGAGGACTAATAAACCTTTTCAGAGTATTTTGGAATTCTGAGAAAGTAATTTTAAGGCCAAAGATAACGTTCCAGTTATAATGATCAGAAAAGACATTAAAATTGATATTGATATTCTTATCTATTTTGACTTGATTCTGTTCAAGACCAGAACTCAGGTCAGAATTAGAAAAGATATTTGTATTGAAAAGATTCGCAGAGAGACCTTCCCTAAGGGTATACTTAGTTTTGGTAGGTTGCTCTGGGTAACCAGCTATTGTATCACCCTCCGTTTTTTGAAAAGGGAAAGAGGATGCCTTAGTTTTAAAGAATTGAATAATAGCTGAGAGCAGATTAATATCAATCTGACCTAAATAATCATTAGTGGATATTTTAACATTCTCGGAAGCAGAAGCCTCAAGAGATGAGTTGTTTCCGGACCAATGGTTATTATGGTGATTAATGATTAATTGCTGATTGGTTAACACATTCTTCTGGGTTTGGATAGGGGTTTCAGAAGAACGGTTAGTGGATTCTAAGCTAGTGTCAGAACCATTTTTTGAAGATAGGATTAATAATTTATTAACCTTATCTGTGGTTTCAGGATCTAAACCTAGGGCTTCAAGTTTCCCTCTGATCCTATCATACCTGTTAGTGTGACTGGTTCTGTCAATTTTGAAGCAATTGATGATATTGGTTTTGATACTAGGATCTAACCTAAGGGCTTTAAGCTTTCTTACGATTCTACAGGTTTTGCTCTTGTGACCAGTTTTGCCGCAAGCGAAGCAAGTGATAGGCCCTTTGAGGCTATCATGCTGTTTCTTGGTAGATTGGATACTATCCTGAGTTTTGGTTTGATTCTTACCACAAGTGCAGCAAGTGTTTGGAGTAGCTTGAGGCCTTTCTTGGGTTTTTGGTTTATCGGCCTGTTTCTTGTCATAGTGCTTTGGTTTGCTGGCCATACCTTCTGGGTTACCAGAAGAGGTTTTTCTTAATACTTTGGTAGACCTAATACTTTTAGGTGAGGGAGTGCCAGGGGCCTTAGTTTTGAGAAGGGCAAGCTCCTTCTTGACTTTGGCTAAGAGTTCCTTCGTGCTATCCTGTTTAACGCGGTAAATGCGTTGCCAGCCATAGGCATATTTGGCAGCAAGGTCTTCTACCTTGGTAGAAATAATTGAGGTTTGGGGCTTATTGGATTGCTCCATGAGGTTTCTGACCCTTTTGGTGAGGTCTCTGATGTCTTTGGCAGAGACAGGTCTTTCCTTAGTTTTGGTTTTGAAAGGAGAGGCCATAACAGGAGTGGATTGGTCTTTGCTATTAGGAGCAAAAGGTATTTTGGGGGGTAGCTCGGATTGGACCATTTGGCCATCTTTGAGGTGCCAAATAGTATTGGTCTTTCTCCCGTCATGGTTATTACGGAAGGGATAATCAATGTTTTTTGCTATGGTGTAAGCTTGAAACCAGCGAAAGAAAGGGATATTGAGTTTGACCCTCTTAAGGAATCTATAAAATTTTTCCTGGATAAAGTAACCTTTATCACCTTGGAAATTTTGGAAGAACCATTCTCTGTGAAGAGACCATTCTTCAGAATTAAAATCCTTTTTAAGGGATTTCTTATCTATGATAAACTTAGATAAAGAGGTTTGATTTTCAAAACGGGTTTCTTTTTTGAAGACTTGCTTTGAAAAAGATTGATCCTTATTAAGAAAAGTTTGACCAAGATTGCAAAGATCTTTGTTTTGATCTTTGTTTTGATCGATATTTTTAAAAGATTGATTTGAAGGAGATGGAGTCATAAAACTAGAAGAGGGTGAAAGGATAGGAGACATACCGGGAGATTGTGAGGAAAAAGCTTTAAAGAAATGTATAGATAGTTTTTCCTCACCCATAAGCATCATCGCCTTCACTTGGTTTGATAAGAATATAGGTATTAAAAATGAACTTAATAACTTACCTTCTAAAAAATACCTTAGAGTTACCTGTACTTGTTCATACATCAGATTAAGGCCATACTATCTGGGTATTAAACTTGAAATTGCAATTACTTTCTAAAAACATATTCTAGAGTTAATTATAATTGTTACAAGACAAGCCAATAGTTATCCCAGAATATATTTAAACTTGAATTAAAAGTTATTTTCTATATTATATCAAGAAAATTAATTATGTTTGTAGTATGATCAAACAAAAGGCTTTTCTTAAAATTTCCGCTCTTTGGTTGAGGAACCTCAAGACAAGAATTGACCAAACACTGCCCAGTACCTCGGTTAATTTATGGACTTATATTCGCCCTCCCCAACGGGTCTTACGGATGCCACGTAAATACGAGTGGGTCGTTCTTGAGAACCATCCTCATACACAAAGAGTTTTGACCAAAATATTTTAGGAACCTTTTAACCGGTTGATCATAAACATAAATAATTAATTTGCAGAAGTATATTAATTAAGTGCCATAAATAGGGGGTATTAATATTGAAAGTTTATGAAAATACAAAGTATATTATACTATAGTGTACTCTTTGACTATAGCTAAAGGCCGCAGCGTACGTCAATTCAGGCGTCTGGCAAGGGAAATTGAAATGTGCCGTATTTATCCGCCTCGATCGGATAATCCTATAGTCAAGTTGTCTACTATTTTATAATTAATAATTATTATTTATGTTTTTATTCATCTGGATCATATTCTGCAGTTTAATTACAAAGTGTTCTTTACAAAGCTTTATGTACTCTTTATATATTTCCTTTTGAATTATTACTTATTCATCTAGTTTATATTCTGCAAATTAATTATTTATGTTTATGATCAACCGGTTAAAAGGTTCCTAAAATATTTTGGTCAAAACTCTTTGTGTATGAGGATGGTTCTCAAGAACGGTATTTACGTGGCATCCGTAAGACCCGTTGGAGAGGGCGAATATAAGTCCATAAATTAACCGAGGTACTGGGCAGTGTTTGGTCAATTCTTGTCTTGAGGTTCCTCAACCAAAGAGCGGAAATTTTAAGAAAAGCCTTTTGTTTGATCATACTACAAACATAATTAATTTTCTTGATATAATATAGAAAATAACTTTTAATTCAAGTTTAAATATATTCTGGGATAACTATTGCCTTGTCTTGTAACAATTATAATTAACTCTAGAATATGTTTTTAGAAAGTAATTGCAATTTCAAGTTTAATACCCAGATAGTATGGCCTTAATCTGATGTATGAACAAGTACAGGTAACTCTAAGGTATTTTTTAGAAGGTAAGTTATTAAGTTCATTTTTAATACCTATATTCTTATCAAACCAAGTGAAGGCGATGATGCTTATGGGTGAGGAAAAACTATCTATACATTTCTTTAAAGCTTTTTCCTCACAATCTCCCGGTATGTCTCCTATCCTTTCACCCTCTTCTAGTTTTATGACTCCATCTCCTTCAAATCAATCTTTTAAAAATATCGATCAAAACAAAGATCAAAACAAAGATCTTTGCAATCTTGGTCAAACTTTTCTTAATAAGGATCAATCTTTTTCAAAGCAAGTCTTCAAAAAAGAAACCCGTTTTGAAAATCAAACCTCTTTATCTAAGTTTATCATAGATAAGAAATCCCTTAAAAAGGATTTTAATTCTGAAGAATGGTCTCTTCACAGAGAATGGTTCTTCCAAAATTTCCAAGGTGATAAAGGTTACTTTATCCAGGAAAAATTTTATAGATTCCTTAAGAGGGTCAAACTCAATATCCCTTTCTTTCGCTGGTTTCAAGCTTACACCATAGCAAAAAACATTGATTATCCCTTCCGTAATAACCATGACGGGAGAAAGACCAATACTATTTGGCACCTCAAAGATGGCCAAATGGTCCAATCCGAGCTACCCCCCAAAATACCTTTTGCTCCTAATAGCAAAGACCAATCCACTCCTGTTATGGCCTCTCCTTTCAAAACCAAAACTAAGGAAAGACCTGTCTCTGCCAAAGACATCAGAGACCTCACCAAAAGGGTCAGAAACCTCATGGAGCAATCCAATAAGCCCCAAACCTCAATTATTTCTACCAAGGTAGAAGACCTTGCTGCCAAATATGCCTATGGCTGGCAACGCATTTACCGCGTTAAACAGGATAGCACGAAGGAACTCTTAGCCAAAGTCAAGAAGGAGCTTGCCCTTCTCAAAACTAAGGCCCCTGGCACTCCCTCACCTAAAAGTATTAGGTCTACCAAAGTATTAAGAAAAACCTCTTCTGGTAACCCAGAAGGTATGGCCAGCAAACCAAAGCACTATGACAAGAAACAGGCCGATAAACCAAAAACCCAAGAAAGGCCTCAAGCTACTCCAAACACTTGCTGCACTTGTGGTAAGAATCAAACCAAAACTCAGGATAGTATCCAATCTACCAAGAAACAGCATGATAGCCTCAAAGGGCCTATCACTTGCTTCGCTTGCGGCAAAACTGGTCACAAGAGCAAAACCTGTAGAATCGTAAGAAAGCTTAAAGCCCTTAGGTTAGATCCTAGTATCAAAACCAATATCATCAATTGCTTCAAAATTGACAGAACCAGTCACACTAACAGGTATGATAGGATCAGAGGGAAACTTGAAGCCCTAGGTTTAGATCCTGAAACCACAGATAAGGTTAATAAATTATTAATCCTATCTTCAAAAAATGGTTCTGACACTAGCTTAGAATCCACTAACCGTTCTTCTGAAACCCCTATCCAAACCCAGAAGAATGTGTTAACCAATCAGCAATTAATCATTAATCACCATAATAACCATTGGTCCGGAAACAACTCATCTCTTGAGGCTTCTGCTTCCGAGAATGTTAAAATATCCACTAATGATTATTTAGGTCAGATTGATATTAATCTGCTCTCAGCTATTATTCAATTCTTTAAAACTAATGCATCCTCTTTCCCTTTTCAAAAAACGGAGGGTGATACAATAGCTGGTTACCCAGAGCAACCTACCAAAACTAAGTATACCCTTAGGGAAGGTCTCTCTGCAAATCTTTTCAATACAAATATCTTTTCTAATTCTGACCTGAGTTCTGGTCTTGAACAGAATCAAGTCAAAATAGATAAGAATATCAATATCAATTTTAATGTCTTTTCTGATCATTATAACTGGAACGTTATCTTTGGCCTTAAAATTACTTTCTCAGAATTCCAAAATACTCTGAAAAGGTTTATTAGTCCTCATACCAGTTCTCCCATTATTGACATTTTGCATCAAGCAGGTTATGGTGTTCTTAATCCCAATACCCAAAAAACCTTTGTTTATGTCAATACTAATACCAGATCTTATGGTAAGTATCTTGGTCAAACTGGTAAAACCCAACCACAAAGTCTCTTTAGTTATCCTTATATCTCAGAATCTTTTCAGCAACACAGCAATCACGTTAAAACCTTTCTGATCAAAAGAGATGTTTTGACAAAAGATTTAGCTGTCTCTGAATCTCAATCCAATTTACTTATCCAAAAGTTTCCTATTTGTATTACTTATAATTTCAGTAGAGGAACTTTACAAAAGGATCATCATCCTGGTAATCCTATTGACTGCTTCAAATGTGGTAAGTCATGTCACATAAGCAGAAACTGTAGGGTCATAGGAAAACTCAAGACTCTTAAGCTTGATCCTGATATTAAGGACAAGATTAACAATTTGTTAGCCCAATCTTCAGAAGAATCCTCTGATCATTCTTCTGAAAACCTAAATCATATCCAGAAGGATGATTTAACTAGCTCCTCTAATCAGATTAGTGTCCTCACTAGAGAACAGGATCTTCTCTTTGAGGCAAACCTCCCTAAAAGTCCTCTTGTAACCAATAGGTTCAATCTTAGAAATACCTTTAAGAGGTTAGGGAAAACTAGTGTCAAACCTGTTACTTCTCATGATCTTCAAATCAAAGTTAAAGGTCTGAATCTGAAACAGGCTGATCACCAGTCAACCATTGACCAATGGAATGACCATGAGGATAGTTCATCCTTCCTTGGTCTTATCAATTATGTCAGGATTCACAAATTCTGCATAAACATCAATATTGTCATGAGTGATTTCATCCTTGAAACCGTTACTCTGTTTGACACTGGGACAGATTCTTATTGCATCTTAGAAGGTCTTATTCCTACAAAATATTTTGAAAAGACTTCTAAACAACTTAGTGCTGCAAATGGCTCTAAGTCAAAAATCAATTTCAAAATCTATACCTCCTTTCTTCTTGTTAAGAATTTGAAAAACAAAGTGACTTTAGGTACTCCTTCCATAAGATCAGTCTTCCCTTTTCAAGTTACTAAGGAAGGTATAATAGCCCAGCTTTTGGGACAACCAATTATTTTTAAGTTTTTGAGAAAACCTTTTATCAGGAACTTAAACCCAAATTCTTATCAAATTATTTTTCTGAAAGGAAAAGTCTCTTTTAGGAATATTGACCATCAGTTGCAAAAACAGGATAGTCAATTCAAAATCAAAAGTCTTTTAGAACA
Source organism: Astragalus membranaceus (assembly GCA_039519185.1). Classification (NCBI taxonomy): domain Eukaryota; kingdom Viridiplantae; phylum Streptophyta; class Magnoliopsida; order Fabales; family Fabaceae; genus Astragalus; species Astragalus membranaceus. The sequence continues at coordinate 55,080,756 of CM076848.1, read as the reverse complement.
AATTCAATCTACTATTTGTTCTAACATTCCCAATGCTTTCTGGGAAAGAAGCCATCATAGAATTGATTTCCCATATGAAAAGGATTTTCAAGATAGGCAAATCCCTACCAAAGGCAAACTGATTCAAATGAATCATGAACCTCTCCTTCTTTGTCAAAAGAAAGTAAAAGACCTTTGGGATAAAACCCTTATTCGCAAGAGTAAGAATCCATGGTCTTGTTCTGACATTTATATCAATAAACAAGCTGAGATCAAAAGGGGAAACTCCCAGACTTGTTATTACAAACCTTTCAATCATGATCTTTGCTGGATTAGGTTCCCTATTTCCAACAAGAGAAATCTCCTTGAGAAATTTCTTGATGCAAAAATCTTCTCTAAAATTAAATCTGGCTTTTGGCAAACAAAAAAAAAAGAGGACAGGTATAAAACTACTTTCACTGTCCCTTCTTGTCAATATGATTGGAACGCTCATTCTGAATTTCAAATCATGAATGAGAATTTTAATCAAAATTCAAAATTTACCATTATCTATATTGATGATGTTTTAAATTATTCTCAATCCTTTTACCAGCATCTCAAGCATAGCAGCATATTCATATCTGTTATTAATAGACTTGCTGTCTCCAAAACAAAAATCAATTTGTTCCATGCAAAGAATAAATTTCTTGGTCATAGCATTCACCAGGAAACAATCATCCCTATCAGTAAAGCTATTGAGTTCTATGATAAAATTCCCAATCAGATCATTGACAGAACCCAGTTGCAGAGGCTCTTTAAATGCCTTAACTATGTCTCTGGTTTCTCCCCTCAAATCAGCAAGAGAAATTCTTCAAAAGGTATGAACCCTATTCTTTCTCTTAATCTCAATTTAATTGTTTTCCAAAACACTTTCATCAAAATTTCTTTGTTTTTAACAATTAATAGCGTCCCTGAACAAGACGACTGTAGTGCCCCAGGCATGAAAAACTGTTCTTACACCCTGGAATACGGTGATTGTAGTGCCCCAGGCATGAAAAACTGTTCTTACACCCTGGAACACGGTGATTGTAGTGCCTCTGGCATGAAAAACTGTTCTAAAAACGCCCTTGATCATGGCGATTGTAGTACCATCAGTGGTATGAAAAACTGGTCTTGGTTCATCAATCATTCCTCTCTCAGCCATCATCAGCTGGAGACGACAACTGTTCTGGGGCGTATTCCCCTAACAGGCATCAATAATTTCATCAATCTCAAGGTAATCATGCCAGTAGACAAGAGGCAGACAAAAGGTATCTTCATCATCACAAGGAACAAAGTAGTCAATCATGCCATCATCAAAGGCATCTTCAATCAAATCCTCCGTAAAGCAAATAGTGCCTTGTCACCAATTAGCACTATTTCTTGGATTCCAAATAGTCCAAGTCACCAAGATACTCAATCCAAGTCACCAAGCATTGGATTCCATAACCAATTATTGTTCCCTGTTTACGTGGCCCCCTCTAGTCAAAGCCACAGCAATCATGGCAGACAAAGAGCATCTCTGCTTTTGTCCCCCACCAATTCAAAGCATCAATCATGGCAGACAAGAATCCACTTTTGTCACCCTCCTAGACTCCACAGGTTCAAACCTTGGATACTAAACAGTACCGGTTCCCTGACCACTATTCAAGTGCATAGTACCGGTCAACAATTCAAGACTCAAGTGCACAGTGCAGGTCACCTAAGTGCACAGTCCCAGTCAACAGTCATTGGATTCCAAACAATAGTCCTTTACTGTTCCTACCAGTCAGTGACTGGTTACTATTTCAATTTCAATCTATATATACGTGCTTAGGCTTATGTTAGAAGGCACGCTTCATCTTACGCTTCAATCACTTATCTCTCTAGTTTAGTGAGAAGTCAGAGCAACTTGTAAGCTCTCTTCTTCTTCCTCTTCAATCTCTTCTGCAATCTTGTAAGATCTTCTTCAATCTTCAATCTTGTAACTCATAGACAGTTTACTGTCTTGTATGGAAGGCTTTGCCTCCTAATTTAATCTATGTTATTTTGATTCTGCACTTCAATTTTATTTCTTGTTTTAGCATTCCGCATGCTACCTACTTCCCCTCTGTCTCTTTAATTTCTTTTATCTTCTGATTCCGATCCCCTCTTGTTAATCTATGTTATTTTGATTCTGCACTTCAATTTTATTTCTTGTTTTAGCATTCCGCATGCTACCTACTTCCCCTCTGTCTCTTTAATTTCTTTTATCTTCTGATTCCGATCCCCTCTTGGTATCAGAGCCAGATGGTGGAAGTAGGAATGGGGTATTAACCGAAGTATATATATATATATATATATATATATATATATATATATATATATATATATATATATATATATATATATGGATATAAGAGCAACAAAGTAAAAAAGGAAAAAGTTAATAACAAATGCACTACTAATATTAAGTTAGCAATGAGAGTAATTAGACTAAGTAAGAGTTAGAACCAATAAGAAAGTAAAAAACGTTAAGAATTAGAAGACATAATATATGTCGAAGAACCAATAAGAATAATAAAAAAAACGAATAAAGATACAGTTAGAAGTGATAAGATATATATATATATATATATATATATATATATATATATATATATATATATATATATATGGATATAAGAGTAACAAATAAAAAAGGAAATGAGTGAAATAGTTAGAGTTAGAAGTCAAGTTAGAATTAGAAGTCAAAAGTTATAGTTGGAGTTAGAAGTCAAGTTAGAATTAGAAGTCAAAAGTTATAGTTAGAGTTAGAAGTCAAGTTAGAATTAGAAGTCAAAAGTTATATAGTTATATATATATATATATATATATATATATATATATATATATATATATATATATATATATGAGCAACAAACTAAAAAAGAAAAAGTTAAAAACAAATGCACAACTAATATTAAGTTAGCAATGAGTCAAATAGTTAGATTAAACAATAGCAATAAGGTGTGTGTGTGTGTATCTCAAATAATTAGTAAAATCAAGTTAGGAATGAGTCAAATAATCAGAATAGTAACTAACTATTTAGTCTAATAACATTTCCCATTAAGATGAAGCATGAAATAGTATTAGTGCCCATAACTCTTCTTCTTGTCTTTTCCTGACTCTGGCCTTTTTTCAAATGTCTTTGCTACTAACCCACACAACACCCAATTTGGCAGGGGACCAGCTTCCACCCTATTCTCTATTGCTATTTCATGTAAATAGAAACAAATTGAAATGATCATAACAAAAATAGAAGACATTAAAGCAAAATTAGTATGATAGCAATAAGGATATAAATGAAAATCACCTTACACAGGGGAAAGATTTTGGTACAACTCCAGCCTGAAGGTTGATGTTTAGATGCTATGGAGTAGCCATATGATGGCCGAACATTCACTGATCTTGATCCAGCATGATCAAACTATCAAGCAAATTAAAAAATATAAGATGTAATCTAAGTATACAAACATTGAATTCAGAAACAGATGAAAAACCAGAGGGGTTTGGGGAATTAGAAACTTCAAGTAGAACTGAATTCAAACAACATTTCTCAACCATACCATAACACTCTTGTCAATCCCTATCTCGTTTACTACAACAGCATCTCCTTCAAATTCACCAACCATCCCTAAAAGAAAAGATACCAGAAATGAGTAACTGATGTAACTTCTCAGTTCAACATTTGTTCTTTGTTGATCAACTCTTCATAAGCAATTATTTTAACTGTTACGTAAGTACAAACTAACCTCAATGATGACATGCATGTCAAATTCTTTTGTGTTAAGTCCAATGCCTTCATAGAAAGCCGTGTGTTGGCAATCATTGAGATACATTGTCACATAAACCTGCAAGACAAATTAAATTTGATTACAATCTTTAAGTAGGCTTATGAAGAATAATGACCATAACAACCTTATAATGAAAGAAAAGGCAAATATGATCTCTTTGGCTGGTATAAATAGTTTCATCACTCTAAGGAATGCCAAGATACATGAGATTCTGCATGTTAGATATAACTTAAGGTCTGTTGTATTATGAAACTTAATACCAATTGACACTAGTTATTTAGGTTTCAACTTAAGTACCTTAAATAAAGAACAAAAACCTGCATGCAGACGGGGAAAAGAATTACCGAAAGACAGAAGAATCGAGACCACAACTTTGCCTTCCAGTCGTTAAGAAATTGCTGCTGAGCCTTCATCAAGGCAGAGAAGAAATCTCCATGTCTATTCTCATCCTAGCACCAGTTCTCAAAGTACTTAAAAATGGGATAACATTGGTACTCAGGATTGGCCTTGAGATGTCTGTATATGGTTATGTATCTCCAGTATCCAATTTTCTCAGACAAATATGTAGCATAGAAGATAAATTTGGGCTTGAAAAATGTGTACTTTCTAGCTTTTGTCAAGAAACCCAAGTCTAATGCCAAATTGAAATCAAATAAACCCTTGTTCAGAAACCTTCATAGAATCAAAAGAATGAGGTAATGTACCATCATATAATATAATTAAGAATTAAAGGCACAAAGTGTGTCCATACCCAGCATGCCTAGCTTCACAGGAGGCTAATGAACAGGAGGCATTCTGTAATAAGCTGGCACAGTTGCTGGAAAGAACATTTGTCTTACTTCTTCTGCCTTGATAATAAGGAAAATAATACCTGATGCTCCCTGTAATTAATATCAAGAAATTTTTTGATTCAAATTCAAAATTTATTCCACCATTAGCCAATAGCTAGTAGTATTTGGTAAGACAGTGAAAGAAAATAATTAGCAGCAATGTCTTCAACAGTCTATATGTTTAAGCAAAAGCGGGAAATGGAAAGTACTCACTGAAATCAATCTAGCTCCAATCCACATTCGTTGTGGAGAAGGAAATGGTATAAATAGACAACCAACACCATATATAGCCACAGCAAAAAAATGGAGTAAGACATTGTTGTAAGGTGACGGAGTCTATTTATACCATTTACTCCGCAAGGTGACCATGTTACTATGAATAGGTGTTAATTACTTGCTTTCCTCGTTGTTTATATCCTCACTCCCCAAGTTATCCTTTAACAAATCATGGACCACTAAAGTAGGGAAATAGCCATACAAAGAAACCAGACATCAGTAGCAAAGGAGGAGAAAGAGAACTTCAAAAGTAACATACCTGTGTTTTGTTTCAGATCCTCAGCTGCATCTTTCTCATCGTCACCATCAATACCTTCCCCACGAGAAGCTGCAGTTCCCTCAAGTAGACAATGAAGAAGCTTTTCCTTAGATAGACATACTCGAGAACCAGCCTGATAAAACACAGACTAAGGGGTAAGAAAAATAAATGCTTTCAGAGTATAAATTTTCCAACATTGGATAGAATTACAAAGCAAGCCAATATGAACTATGCTGCTAATAATATTATTGGTTTTGACGAGTAGTAGCCCATCCTCATGAGTCATGTCAGTAAGAAAAACAACAGATGAACTATTCACAACATTGGACAAATTGGGATCAACACAACTTCCGATTCTAACCTGAAAGCATTTGTAGAAAAACTGTCCTTAAGAAAGTCCTGGGTTTGGCTGCAAATGAAGAAACTGTCCTTCATTAGCAATATGAAATATCCCCTTTAAGATAGATAAGCATGTTGTGTAATTTGAATTTCCTAGGAGACGTGGGACACACTCATATTTAAATAAATAGGAGAATGTTAACAAAAAATAAGTATAAGTATCTTTGGTACAAAATGCATTGAGACAAAAAGGCATAGGACTTACTGGCATCAAGGTCCAGCATTTGCATGATCATGAATGTGATATTTACGCCAGCAGCGGCGAAGGGATACTCCCATACAGCTCCCTTTCTTCCTTGTTTCTTCAAAAGATTTTGAAAAGAAGTCTACAAGACAAATACAGAACTTCAAGACAAAAGCAAATGAAGTATTTGCAAAGTAAAGATTAGAAGTGCTGAGCTAAGTTGAACCAATTTCTTTGGTCTATAGAATGTCACATTATATTAAGAAAATTGTGGCTAGTTTAGAATCTTACGGAAAATGTCTTAGCAAAGAATAGAAGGTTCTCCAAGGATATAAAACCGGCTCCTCTGTTACAAAATAGTAGAGTAAGTGAACTATGTCAACCAATGTTTTAAGAATCTAACTACAGTTGGTAATTGTTCTATTGCTTTAAACGGCTCGAACTGCCAAATAACAGATCTGTCGATATGATAAATTCTTAGTTCAAGCGGTTGAATCGGCCAAAACATAACAATGAGATTATGAGCTAAATATAACCTGAAATCGGTAGATGGATCTCTTCCCTGCCATCCCATTTCTTTCCATTGATCAGAAACCAAGCCTCGAAGCTCCTGACCGGGGAACGAAGCAGACCAAAGAGCTCTCAAAGCATCCTATCCTTGAAATAATTTCTTGATGAGTTGCTTTAAAATGAAGGCTAAAAAGATATCTGAATGAATGTTAAAAATTTCAATACAGCTAAATTTTAGTTTGAACTCTCCATTTTCCATGTCAATGTGCTGCTATAAATTTAGCTGAGAACATGATAAGATTACAGCAGATCACTCAACAGAATATGCTTTCTCTGATGCCATAAATTAAAGAATATGTATACCTGGTGATCAAGCAAGGAAGCATCAAAGTAAACTTTCATTCTGCGCTTTAGTCTTCTAAATCTTTCCTCCTGCAAGATTTTTACAAAGCTGCTGCTTAAAAAAACTGTTCCCCATTGCTATAGTCCTAAATATATGCATGACAAAAACATTCAATTCAGTATTGAAGTTCTCCCTAAGCGAGAAATCATGGAATTTATTGGGTATCTCGAGTCAACTTGAAAAACCATAAGAAAAAATACCAGAAAGTTAAGACCCTAATTGAAAACCGCAAAAAATGAAAAGCAATCTAAAAAAATCCATATCACCAAACCAACAGTTGAAGGTGAGAAGGACAAACTTTGATACATGAATGGAACATAAACAAAAACATCATAATGGAAGAAAGTAAGAAGAGGTTGTAAACGCACTCTAGAGAACCATGCAACAGAGAAAAGGTAGAAGAAAGAACCAATAGAGAGAAAGCAATGGAAAAAAACAAAAATGGTAGAAAAAGAAAGCAAATTTATTCAACAGGGAGAGAGGAAAAGAGAAGATAGACAAACTTCTATGCCTTCACGGCTTCACCAATGCTAGGGTGCAAGTTCCTTAACCCCTCCAATGCTATCGCTTCTCCACTTATCCTTGAACTGCGTTTCCTACAACAACACAATCAAAATGCCAATTATTAATTTGCAAATAAGGAAAGATCGAACAGAAAAAATTCAATCCTAACTATAGGCGACCAAAAATAGCTTTTGTGCCCCAAATTTCTCTACCACCAAATTTAAATCCACGCTTATCTTTCCCCAACAGTTTCATCGCACCACATCATCCATCCTCCGTCTCTTGCTAGTGCCACTGCATCCCCCTCTGTGTGTGGCCGCACCGACCATCTCATTCGCAAACCAGCCACCTCTCCCAACCATTTCTCTTGCGCTAAAGAGTCTGCCCTCCGTGTGCTAGACAGAGACGAGGTAGAAGAAGAAAGAACCAGTTGAGAAAAGCAATGGAAGAAAAAACGAAAATGGTAGAGAAAGAAATAAATTTATTTAACATAGAGATAGAGAAGAAAGAACCAGTTAAAACCGTCTTCCAACAGTTGTGCCGCACCACCATCTACCTCCGCCTATTGCCAACGCCACCACATCTCCCTCCATGTACCGCCGCACCAGTCGTCTTCTTCGCTGAATCAGCCGCCACTCTAATCCCTTTCTCTTGCGCTAACCCCCACCGTCAAATCTCACTCTCACCTTTCGTCTCCGTCCTTCTCTCTCTTCTCTCTCGCAACTCCTCTCTCTTCTCCCTTGCAAATCCTTTCTCTCTTCTCTCTCATAACTCCTTTCTCTTCCAATTTCTTATTTTCTCTCTCTTGCGAATTTCATTTCTGTCGCTCAGAAAGTCAGGAAAGAAACAGAGAAGAAAGGACGAGTGTTACACTTGCATCAGAAGTCAAATTACCGAAATACCCTTTAAAACTTTGGCGCCAATATTGCCTCAAGATGTTGTTCGCTTAAAAGGAAGGATTTTTCAATTTCACTTCATAATTTTATTTTCACTTTTTCGGTTCACGCAAAAGTTACCGTCATTCCCGAAGACGGTTACACCATCACTACCATACTCGACGGCCGCAAGCTCCAAATCAACCCATATTCTGTTCTCCAGCGACCCACTTCCTCCGATCTCATCCTCCTCGATTCTGCAAACAACACTTTCTACGCTGTGCAATTACCCATATCCAAAGGTTCCCTTTTTCTCGTTTTTGGTCTTCTGGGTGTGCTAAAGTTTTGATTTTTTAGTTGTTTTTGTGGTTACAAAATCCTCTTAAAGAACTGAACTGAATGGGAAGAACCCACCTTTAATTGGTGAGGCCTAGGTTGTCTTTGGAGAAATGTGGCTAATTTACCTTAACCATTTAAATGCTGACACGTAGATTCTACTATCATTTATCACATAAATAAATTCATATCATCTGTTTAACAATTCTTACTATATATTTTTATTCTTTACACATTCACCCTATGTCTTCTTAATTAATTTTTTTATTATTCCATAAGGCTCGGGAATTGCAATAGCCAATACCGCATATAATTACCAAAGTTGAAAAAGTGTTTGTCTTCTCAAAATGCTGATAAAATAGAAGAAACGTGTTTTTTTGTCTTCTATTAGTTTTCTATCAAATAATTAAAAAACATGGTAAAGTCTAATCAATAATATTTAAATTAAAGGTAAGATACTTTACTGAGTTGTTGTACCCTAATTTTGTCTGTCATATTAATGCAAGTTGTTTTAATTATATAATTCCTTTTTCTAAAGCAGTAAATATTAATTATCCAATTTGCAAATAATTTTGTTAAAAAAATAATAATTTGGAAACGCCCAATTGTTATTTTTCTCGTGCACGTGTGTTATCTTGCGCTCTTAAACGATCTTGCAGCTTTTATTCTCATTGTGCACGCGCGTTAGTTCTAACTGTGTACGCTTTTTATTTTAGCGCTCGTTATTGTTAATAATAGAGTTTTTCTTTTATTTTTCTTTTGCTGGAGTTCTTACTCCTAGATTGATCCGCGTGTAATCCTTTTGGGCGTTTCAGCCCCGTTTAATCTAAAAAAAAAATAGAGTTTTTCTTCTCTCTTTTAACCAAAAAAGAACCAAAACAAAGAGTTTAGTTTGAATAGTCAAAAAACTATCCTTTAATTGCAACAAATATATAATAATTAAAATGTACATATGGTTACAAATATGGACAAAAGGTAAAAGAAAAAGTACAAAAAAAATTAAAATTAAAATAAAATAAGATACGGGCAGAGGCGCATGGTGCTGCCTTGCTACTAACATTTGGAGAATGAAGCTAAATGCTCCTTCTTTTTGCTCTTTTGTTTCTTTCCAAATTTGTTCCAACTAAGCAGCTTTTGCAGCACCTCTTTTGCTGCATTGTCTCCAAGGGTTATAATCCTCTGCTTTTCACCTACACCGCACAATTGGCCTATTTAATACAACTGAGTAGCCACAGTGAAAAGGGGGGGGGAATCGGAGAAACAAAAACAGTAATAAGTGATAGGAATGTAGAGTAGAAGAGAGAGGTGTATCACTAAGGCTCATCCTCCACCGTAACAACCGCCTACGGCAAGCCATCACTGATGCCTCTTTCATTTTCTGTTTCACCATCTCCCTCAGTTTTCTTCCTCTCCACAACTTCCACCTTATCCCCACCACAAACCACAGCCACTGCCTTCACCTATCCTCACTCACTCCATAACCATTCATGCCCCTCTCTATTCTAAGGAAACACAACCACCACAACAACCAAACACCACAACAACCATGAGGAAACCTCCAACCTTAAAACCACCACCGTAAGCCATCGCGAGAACCACCGTACACCACCACGAAAACCGCCCCTCTCTCGCGCCTTTCCCCTTCGCTCTCTCTCTCTCTCTCTCTCTCTCACCTCGCGAACCACAACCACCGTAGCCGGCTCTCCCCCACCGTGAAACATTGGCCATCGACGCCTCCAGTCGTCTTCTCCGGCGAAACCACCACTACACCACCTTTGTCTTCCCCTTTTCCTTCCTCCCTCCGTCGCACTTCACCTCTCTCTCCCTCACCGTCGTCGGCGCCACACCATGGCTTTCCCTCCGGCGACGACCTCTCTCTCCCTTCAAGACCACCACCGTGAATCCCCATCGCCGGAACGGCGTGAGCTTCGCCCTCCTCCTGCCATGAACCGTCGTCTTCCTTCTTCCTTCCCTCTCTCACTCGCAGGTTTTCTCTCTCCCGGCCAACTTCTCGCTCTCTCTCTCTCTCTCCTTTTTTTTGAAATTTTGGACTTTATCTCTCCAACACTCAAACGGCGCAGTCAAGCTAGAGGAGGAGAGATTTTTAGGGTTTCAGATTTAAGTGTTCCTTTTATAGTATATTGGGCTTTTTGCTTTTATTTTATTATTTTTATATCAGATTACTAATCTGACCCCTCGGTCTTATTAATACAGCGCCCTCACTTAAGCCCAGTCACATAACACGTGAAACTGGGCTGTTTGATACCCACACCCCCATTTTTTCTGAACGCGCCCCTCCTTTTTATTTTCGCCCAAATTTCGTTTTTGTTAGATACACCCCTTTTTAGAATACAACCGCCTGAAGCTAATTACACCCTTCTTTTACTCTTACACCCCTTTTTCGTTTTCAATATATTTCACTACAAAAAAAACAACTTCTTTCACAAGCTTACATTTTTCTATGAAAATAAATAAATAATTTCTTTTCTTTTCAAAAAAATATAAACAGGGGATTAAGTCGGCCGTACAGCTGGGTTAGTCAGCTTTTTAGGACCACAAATGAACCGTACGGATCAAGTCTTAAAATCACTATCTAAAACAAATAATTTCTAAATTAAAAAATACAAACACATTTCTTTCATTGCAAAAAACAAAATTCCAAAAATATGTCATTAAGTCGATTGTACAATCGGGCTAGTCAGTGTTTTATGATGAATGAACCGTACGGCTCAAGAGTCCTAAAAGTCCCTATATTAAAAAAACATCAACCAACAAGCTTTTTCTACCCAAGAACTTCGTAGCCTTTGATTCTCTACCCGGAGATACGTAGGAACAGATGGGGGCCCACATCTGTCAAGTGCATTAATAAAAAACCTCTTTTTAGTCTTTTCTAAACATTTTCTTTCTTAGTTTTCAATAAAAATACAAAAACATTTATTTTTGTTAAGTTTTTTTCAATTCATTATTTTAATAAAAGGGAAATAATTATTTTTAAAAGTTAATATAGTTTTGCACAATTAATTAGATGTAACCTTTTTCGAAAGGATGTTGTGGGGTACTAATAGCTTCCCCACGCATAATCGACTCCCGAACCCAAAATCTGGTTTTCAAGACCATTTTCGTTTTCAAAGGGATTTTTCAATGTTTTCCCTAATAATTAAACATTGATGGCGACTTCATTGAACGCGAGAGATCCTCCGAAATTTTCGGTCGCTACAGCTGGCGACTTCACTGGGGACCTTTTGAGAGTCAAGCCTGATATGGGTAGTTGTGCCAAACTTTTAACTTTTCCATTATTTATTTCCCTTTCATATTTTAGAGTTATTTATCTTGTATACTGTAAATATTGTAATTATGCTTAAACCTTAGGTTAGACGATCATATTTTATTTTGTAAATATTCTATATATTTCGCCTGTCTTACTGTTTAAATAACCTTATGTTTTGCTCCCATCACACACATCACGTACACTTTTGCACACACTTTTGAGTGGGGCCCTATACCCGGGTCTGTGAAACTTAAGATGAGTGGAGACGATTAGTGACAGTCATTCTGGATTTTCTGTCTGATTCTCACGAAAGTCTCAACCAGAGTGCGCCTCGTTATGGTATTCCACACGTGATAGTCATATATCGTTGTGGATCATATCATTAAGGAGACTTTAGCTCTGTAGACCTTTGTGGGGAAGTGATTAGAGCCATTGAAGAATGATCACAAAAGTGACCCTAGATCATGACATATATAGGACATGACCCATTTAGGACACAAGGGAGTTTTCTTTGTTTTTTTTTTTGTCATTTCTCTTACCATAAAGAAAAGCAAAAACAATTATGCAGTTGCCTCATTGTACCCAAAAACATAGCATTCGTGCATCATTTAGCTCTTATTATCATTTCCATGCAAATGCACCGTTTCTACATGCATGCATCACTCCTATAAAAAATGACCTTATCATTCATCATCCAATAAGTAAAAAGGAGAATTTGCATAATTTACATGTGCATTACCTCTTGCATCCTTACACATTCTCACACATATGAGTGCGGCCTTATATCTGGACTCGAGTATAGCTTAAGATTAGTACGAGGTTGTGTAGTGATTGCCTTCTGTATGTACATCCAGTTTGGTGGTCACGAAAGCTTCACCTAGAGTTTGATTCCTTTTGAGGACGCTATCACTCCTAATAGATTACCTATTGTTGGGATTATCATTTTTAATTGGGGTCCTTGGCTCTAGGAACCTTATTTAGGACTTTGTAGAGCTACTATTGAAAAGTTCACTTAATAGATAAATCTTAAATCTTTTGATCCTAAGGAAACCCTTCTAGGTCACAAAGGAGCTTCATCCCCATACCACTCCTTCCCATTTTCTTGAAAAAAAAATCCAAAAATCATATTTTATTTTTGAGACATATCTCATGCATTTTTTTTTTGCATGTCATAAAAAATAAATATATAAACGAACTCATGTTGCATGCATTTCAAAGACCGTCAGGGAATTATAAAACTTTTTTTTATAAGAGAGGTGGATGAAAGTAGAAGAAAAACCAGCATTTAAAAATCAGACCACCAGAATCATACTTTATTCTTCGAATAAAAAGCTTACAATTCCCCGACACGATGAATGAAACCATACATTTGCATCTCATGCACATTCATTCATTCATTCATTCATTCATTCATTCATTCATTCTTATTTTGAAAAAAACCAGAGCAAAAATGCTAGTTGGTTCGTCAACACTCATGCATCTGTTTTCCCTTTTTCAAAAGAAAAACGGGTTCTCACGCTTATTTCTCTTATTTGCATGCACATGAAGACAACACCATTCATTCATCATGCAAAATCATTGTTTCCAAAAAAGGATGATAATAATTTAAGTATAAAAAACATGATAATAAGTCTTCATTCCCGGCTCAAAGCCTATATAAGACTCATGCATTTGCGCATTCTCATTCGTTCATTTTTGCATGCATCCATTCATGTACTCCTGCATCGAGTTTCCCTTTTCCAAAAAAATATATTCAAAATCATGTCAACCATCATGCATTCTTCTCTTTCCATACATTAAAAAGTCACTGCAAGTGTCATGCATTTTATTTCCTCGCACAAAAAACAACTTTTAGCCATATAACATTAGCATCTCATTTAGGATGCTCCGTCATAATCATTCACAAAAATCACCATCACATAGTGTAGGCATCACATCATTTGTAACGTCAGTACATTTCAAAAAACATAACATTCATACATCATTTCACTCATGTTGTAATCCTAGTTCAAATGCATCGTTCCTCCATGCATGCATCATTTTCTAAATAAAAAACAAGAAGTCGTGTCATTATTCTTGCATCATTCATCATCCAAAAATATATATTTCAGTTAGCAATAAACGACGATTTGCATCATCTACATGCTACATTGTCTCCAAAAAGTAAAAAAAAATCGTTTAGAATAGTTGATATTTTCAGGTGATCAGTTCCTTCACGCATTTCATGCATTTGCGTTTTCATCATACATATCCATCATCATGTGCATTACATTTTTCTAGAAAATAAAAAAATCACCATGCATTCATAATAGAATAAAATCATTGTTTTCCTATACATCCCATTGTCATGGTACCAACATGCATCTCATCATCTAGAAAAAAAACAAAGCTACTATATATTTGTCCAAAACTCCAAATTACATCATTTTGCATATCCATATAGAAAAAATATATATCACCCTGATATTATAAAAAGTTATGTTCATTACTCCTCTTCATGTATCATAAAAAAAAAGAGAGTTCTTCATTCTCTTCCGCCCCAAATGCATTAGTCATACAGCATGCATCATTTCCAAATAAAAGAAAAAATAAAAAAATAGTGCCACTTTCTTGCATCATTCATCATCCAAAAATATATAGCATGTTGCATTGCCTCCAAAAAAATCATTCTGGATAGTTAACCTTTCCAAGTGATCATTCATTCACGCATTTCATGCATTTGCATTTTCATCGTGCATATACATTATCATGTGTTCATTGTTAACAATTTGGCAAGTGTACCAATTGTCGCAAGTAATACAATTTATCGGTAAGAACCGGTCGATCCACAGGGATTGCGCGTTGACAACAATAGCAAATTTGTAAATTCGTAGATTGTAGATAGGTGATTAATCGAGTATTTGGTAACAGAATACGAACGTGAATTAATAATGCAAGAAAAACGACTAGGGATCGAATCCTCTCACCTCGCCTATCACATGAACCTCAGCCAATTCAAGTTAATTATTCAATTTCTAGATTCAATTCACCAATTTAGGTCAAGGGCAATTCCTTGTCTCAAGACCCCTATTACCCTAAGAGTTACCCTAATTCCTTAGGTGAGTCATGCCAGAGGGTAACGCATTAAGATTAAGAATTAATAAGAATTCACATAAGCTATCACATATTCCTATGGTGATTACTAGCATGTGATCTAAATACCCAATTTCCAGCTACTAATTCATATCCCTATGCAATCACTAGCCTGGATCATCGCAATTATCATATGTAATTGAAAAGTGTTAAGAACATAGGTAATTAGACAAGCAAATCGAATAACAACTGAATTAACTAAATCAATGGTTCACATGATAGGTTTGGGAGATTCATCTCTCCCTAATCTAAAGAATTAGTTACAAATCATCCTAAGGGTGGAAACCAACATAGAATAGAAAACAAACATAAAGGAAGACATTTAGAACCTTCAATCCCTTGTTCCCAAGTGGTGAGAAGGCTCCAAATTCGCACCTCCAGCTGCTCCAAATCGTAGCTCCAATCCCCCAAAAACGCAGTCCTTTGCAAAATTCCTGAAACAGCTTTAAAAACCCTAATTTTTACGCACCATCGCGACGCGGTCCGTGGCCGTCGCGACGCGGTCCGTGGCCGTCGCGACGCGGTCCGTGGCCGTCGCGTCGCGACAAATGACAGAAACTTCAGGTCTCGCAAAACTGCTCCAGGTCGCGTCGCGAACCCTCCTGGTCGCGACGCGAAGAATGACAGAAAGTTCTGGCTTGCAAATTCCTCCAGATTGCTGCATTTTCGGGCAAGTGTCTGGTTCGCCGAAAGATGCCACAACCAATTAAGAGGTCTTCAAGTCCCATTTAGCTCCAAAAGTGAAGGAATAACTTACAATTGAACTTCCTACTACAATGATCTAAAACTGAACTAAATCCCAGATAATGACTGTTATACAATAAAAACCCTACACAATTGGTCCTAAAAATGCCTAACTTACATCATATGACTGGGAGTCAACACAACCCCAAACTTAAACTTTTGCTTGTCCTCAAGCAAACAATCAATTCAGACTGTGGCTGTTTTTTTTTCTATTTAACTGTTACATATAATACAGCAACCTTAAACACATCAGCACATCAATTATCATCATCAATCTAATGCAGTGGCAGGACAACTGACTTGGAAATATCGAATCATAAGCAGACAGCATTCTCAAGTTTTCTCTGTACGCACATCTCACCAGTGTTTCACTCTTGAGGTGTTTTGGGTATTCACTCAATTCACAGTACCTGCATCATCGTTTCATAGGCTTGACAGAGTTCTATATCATCTTAAACAAATGAAATGCATACACACATTTTGAGGACTTTACGGGTTATAGCGGGGCTTAGGTAAGGGTGGATACATTTGGATAAGTAGGTTGCACTTGGAGTTAGGCCTACCTCTCTTTTTGTCAATTTCACGCAATATTCACCCATTTTCCCCAAAGCATATAACAAAACAAGAGAAGGAAATTATTTATTTATTTTTCTCTTCTTTTTTTTTTGATATGTATATATATACATATATATGTGTATTTTTTTTTTCTTCTTTTTCTTTCTTTGTTTTCTTGTTCCTTCTCTTGTATACCACCCCAAACTTAGTTCGTTGCTATTCCACGAGCAACCCCAAACTTAAAACTTTCCCCACTCTCACAGCTTTTGTTACCTAACTCCAAGTTAAGAATTAACTAGGCTATGATTGACAGAGAAACAACATACAGTTTTTAACAACAGGCTCAGAGGGCTAGCAGAGGATAAACATTAATGGGTTGGCTTGAAAGGCTCAGGGGTGCCAAAAGAAATGCCTCAGTGTGTATGAAAATCAAATGCAAAAAACAATTAAGCACAATGTCAAGTTCTGCAGACTAATGCAGGCAAGGAATACACACACAATATATATATAAGAACGTGTTTAGGCTCAAACCTCACAGTTGGGATCATAGAGATGGAACTTGAGAGATGCTGCTCACAGATGATAAAGAACTTCCGCAACGTTTGTCATGACCCCTGCTATTACTTGATGATAAAACTTGAAGTGCGAGTGTCAAAAGGAAAATGCAAACATGCGACCCCAAATGCCACAGGTCATCACTATTGAAGCTGCTTTAACAAAACAAAAACAAAATATAGGGCAGTGGTGCCTCAATATCACAGAGTAAGTCAAAATTATAGAGTACAGACCAAATTGCAAAATAAAGTCAAAAAGGGGTACAATAAAGTACTAACAAATGGTAAGTGGCTCTCACCAGTGGGTTGCCTCCCACTAAGCGCTTCTTTAACGTCACTAGCTTGGCGGTTGTCAGAGGATGACTCAGTCTGGCTCAGGTGGAGAACTCAGCCTCTCCAATGCCTCTTTAAATTCTTCTTGGGTACACTTTCCTTTCAGGTTGCCGTTCCTCTCGCTAGATGATGCATGAGAGGAATGTAGCAGAGGATCCACAGACATACCCATAACTTTTTTAGAATCTTTCGATACCATAAGAGAGTTCTCAAGGGATAAGTGGTGGCGAATTATGTTTGCAACAATGGGATCAGGCGCCTCACTACCACAATACCCTTCTTTTTCCTTCTCTAGGCATATGGACTTTAGCTCATTAAAATTCACAACTTCATCTTGGACTCTCAAGGTCAAGGTTCCATCTGCCATGTCAACTTCAGCTCTACTAGTTGCTAGGAAGGGTCTTCCCAAAATCAACGGGGTGTCATTGTCTTCATCCATGTCAAGAACCACAAAATCCACTGGGAAGAGGAATTTGTCAACCTTAACCAAGACATCTTCGACAACCCCCCAAGGATACCTTATAGACCGATCCACAAGTTGCAACGTCATGTTGGTCGGTTTCACCTCCCCTCCGCCAAGTTTTTCCCACATAGCCAATGGCATCAGATTAATGCTTTCCCCTAAGTCACAAAGAGTCTTGTCTATGGTTACACCACCAATTGCACAAGGCATGGTGAAGCTCCCGGCATCTTTCAACTTAGGAGGCAGTTTTCTTTGAATAATTGCACTACACTCGACTGTCAAGGCCACTGTCTCATCTCCCTTGAACTTCATTTTCTTTGTCAACAACTCCTTCATGAACTTGGCATAAACCGGCATTTGCTCAAGTGTCTCTGCAAAAGGTATGTTGATTTGAAGGCGTTTGAAAATATCCATAAACTTGGAGAACTGCTCATCTTTCTGATCCTTCTTGCTCCTTTGAGGGTATGGCAACCTTATGTATGAAGGAATTTCTTTGGGCTTCTCGTCTACCTGCAAATTTTCATTAAACAAATTTTCTTTTTGGTTAGACTTCACGGCTCCCTCATTTTTTTTTCTCAACTCATTTTCAACACCTTCATTTTTCTTTGTCAACTCCTCCCTCAACTCCTCAGTTTCACCGCTTCCTTCTCTAGGCTTGGGTGTGGGCACTTCAGCAGGGTTCAGCTCTCTACCACTTCTCAATGAAATAGCATTACAAATTTCGTGTTGAATGTTGTGACTGGTACTAGCGGAAGAGAGCTTGTTATATGCTTCTGTAAGTTTCTTTGACAACTCCCCAACTTGACCCTCTAAGTTCTTCATAGCATTTTCATGGTTTTTCTCCATACCCTTCATAGCTTGCTCTAGAGATTGGAAGGTGTTCTTGATCAATTGCATGCACTGTGTCAGAGCATCGTCCAAATAAGTTCCTTGGTCATGAACTTGCATTGCTTGAGCAGTTGCTGGAGTTTGAGACCTCACTTCCAATGCAGCAGCCACTCTTTGGGTGAGAGATTCAATTTGAAGCGACATTAGCTTTTGTTGAGCCAAAATTTCACCATTAGTGTCCAACTCCAACATACCCTTTGTAATTACAGCTCCACAGTCATTTTGCATGCTGTACTCATTTGAACTCATGTCCTCCACTAGCTGTTTGGCTTCCTCCCAAGTTTTAGTACCCAAAGAGCCTCCTGCTGAGGCATCTAACATCATCCGGGTTTGAGGGCGCAATCCATAACAGAAGGTTTGCATCTGCAGAAAATCTTCTATGCCATGCCCACGACATTTCAGAACTAACAACTTGAATCTTTCCCAGGAATCATACAATGACTCGGAATCCCCTTGTGAAAAGTTGAAGATTTCAGTTCTCTTCTTGATGAACTTGGAGATAGGGAAGAATCGTTCTAGGTACTTGTTTTCAAGATCACTCCAAGCATTGACAGTTCCTGGAGGGATAGTGTTCAGCCAATCTTTTGCCCGGCCTGTTAGAGTGAATGGAAACAGGCGCACTTTCTTGGAGTTTTCATCAACCCCCTCAGGATAGGTGGTTTCACAAATCTCATGGAAATGGGAGAGGTGTTGGATGGGGTCTTCAGCATCTGACCCTGCAAACTGCTCTGATTTTAGTGCAGTGAGAACAGAAGACTTAATGTCAAAGGTAGCGGCCCATGCTGGTCGGAATGTGTAAGCCTGAACGCCCTGATTTCTCCTCCCAAAGTCATTGAGAATGCGTCTTGTGAGTGGAATTCCGGCCATAACTTCCTCTTGCCTTGGTTCATCTTTAGAAATGGAGGTTGCAGTTGAGTGTACCTTGGACTCTCCTTTGGCTTGTTGCCTTGCTAGTTTAGCTTTCTTCCGGTCCGCCTTTTCTGTTTTCTCAATCACGGGGTCAAACAACAATTCTTGCGAATTTTGCCCCCGCGTAAACAACTTCTCTGCACCACTTAAACAAACCGTCAACAAGTCCAACACAATAACTAAGTATCTAGACAGAGAAATTAGACTCAACATTTTAAATGAAATAAAATAAACAGTAATCAACAAAACATAAAATTAAATACTAAGAATTAAACAACTAAAATAATAAATAAAAATTTAACAAAAGACTAAAAAGAATATATGTGCACCTATGAATCAACAAATTTAAGTAACTAAAGATAAAACAAAACAATCAAAAACTAAAAATCTAGAATCAACTCGTTTGCCTTGTCGACAACAAAGTCAACAATCCCCGGCAACGGCGCCAAAAACTTGTTAACAATTTGGCAAGTGTACCAATTGTCGCAAGTAATACAATTTATCGGTAAGAACCGGTCGATCCACAGGGATTGCGCGTTGACAACAATAGCAAATTTGTAAATTCGTAGATTGTAGATAGGTGATTAATCGAGTATTTGGTAACAGAATACGAACGTGAATTAATAATGCAAGAAAAACGACTAGGGATCGAATCCTCTCACCTCGCCTATCACATGAACCTCAGCCAATTCAAGTTAATTATTCAATTTCTAGATTCAATTCACCAATTTAGGTCAAGGGCAATTCCTTGTCTCAAGACCCCTATTACCCTAAGAGTTACCCTAATTCCTTAGGTGAGTCATGCCAGAGGGTAACGCATTAAGATTAAGAATTAATAAGAATTCACATAAGCTATCACATATTCCTATGGTGATTACTAGCATGTGATCTAAATACCCAATTTCCAGCTACTAATTCATATCCCTATGCAATCACTAGCCTGGATCATCGCAATTATCATATGTAATTGAAAAGCGTTAAGAACATAGGTAATTAGACAAGCAAATCGAATAACAACTGAATTAACTAAATCAATGGTTCACATGATAGGTTTGGGAGATTCATCTCTCCCTAATCTAAAGAATTAGTTACAAATCATCCTAAGGGTGGAAACCAACATAGAATAGAAAACAAACATAAAGGAAGACATTTAGAACCTTCAATCCCTTGTTCCCAAGTGGTGAGAAGGCTCCAAATTCGCACCTCCAGCTGCTCCAAATCGTAGCTCCAATCCCCCAAAAACGCAGTCCTTTGCAAAATTCCTGAAACAGCTTTAAAAACCCTAATTTTTACGCACCATCGCGACGCGGTCCGTGGCCGTCGCGTCGCGACAAATGACAGAAACTTCAGGTCTCGCAAAACTGCTCCAGGTCGCGTCGCGAACCCTCCTGGTCGCGACGCGAAGAATGACAGAAAGTTCTGGCTTGTACAAATTCCTCCAGATCGCGTCGCGAACCCTCCTGGTCGCGACGCGAAGAATGACAGAAAGTTCTGGCTTGCAAATTCCTCCAGATTGCTGCATTTCCGGGCAAGTGTCTGGTTCGCCGAAAGATGCCACAACCAATTAAGAGGTCTTCAAGTCCCATTTAGCTCCAAAAGTGAAGGAATAACTTACAATTGAACTTCCTACTACAATGATCTAAAACTGAACTAAATCCCAGATAATGACTGTTATACAATAAAAACCCTGCACAATTGGTCCTAAAAATGCCTAACTTACATCATATGACTGGGAGTCAACATTCATCCATACATAAAAAAATGAGCATGCTTTTTTCAAAAAATATTGATGAGAGATGAGGCGAAATTGATTATCCTTCTTTGGAAAATTTTAACCTTACAAAAAAGGTCGAACTTAGCAGCAAACTCAATGTGTTTCAAGGCACTCAATTTTTCAAAATAAACTATTCAATGTTTGCAGCTCGTCCACAATTTTTGTCAACAAAATGATGCATCTCATCTACCCCATGGTAATGATCAAATTGGCCCCTTGTGTTAACTAATGTGAATATCAAAAATTTCTTCTCTCATATTTTCAACTAATGTTAACTCTCTATGAAGCATTCGTATAGTGAACTTGTATGCAATGTGCATTTACTCTTGTACTCTTGTTTGAGTCACTTAGTGTCACATCTTTGCATCTTATCATTATCCCTTGTACATGTCCAGTCCCACCCCTACCACCCAGTACATATCCCCCACACAAGTACTTAGTTGACTATTTGGTTTTGTTCTCAATGATGAATTTTCATAAACTAACACTTTAGGTCCCCATGCTGGGACAAATTTGTGATCACTAGATATCTTGTCAACATTGTTTTCCTGTGGTGCAAGTCCTTTACGAAAAAAATCAAAAAGCCTGTTAGGTTGAAAACTCGCGAGAGCAGCCTAAGCAAAAGTTAGGGCATATTAAAAAAAATAGAGAAAAGAGCAGATATATAAAATAAATAAATTTTTGTCCTTGAGTCAATTTTTGAGAAAACAAGCAATCATGATTTGAAATGAAGTTTGGTCATCTTCCCATATCCTCAAAAAAGCATAAAAAAATACCCTTTGCTACCCACTTCGAGCCAAAAAAAATCAAAAATCTTTCAATCACCCTAGACAAGGATCAATTCAATATCTAACGATGGTGTAAGGAAAGAAAGTGAAATCACACAAGAGAAGTGAAATTCACGAGACAAAAAAAAAACAAACCAAAATGATATAAAAAAAAAGAAAAAATCAGAAAAATGGTAAGCTGATACATTATACCATCAAACACATAAGATATCCTTGTCTAAATAA
The DNA here is from genome assembly GCA_039519185.1 of Astragalus membranaceus. Taxonomy (NCBI): domain Eukaryota; kingdom Viridiplantae; phylum Streptophyta; class Magnoliopsida; order Fabales; family Fabaceae; genus Astragalus; species Astragalus membranaceus. The sequence continues at coordinate 55,058,756 of CM076848.1, read as the reverse complement.
ATCCTCAAACACTTCTTTGGACCTACTCATCCTTTCTTTCATAAAGATCATTGTCTCAATAAACCCTCAAACACTTCTTTGGGCCCAGTTATCATTTCTTTTCATAAACCCCTAACCATCGGCCACATTACAACCCTAACAAGTCCATTCTGATCAATGATTGATTGCTTTCGTTTTCTGAAAGTTTTAATTTTAGGACAAGTAAGTTTATTTATCTACAATATATTTGTTCGAAAAAAATTTCAAAAGAAAAAATCTAAAAAAAAGAAAGAGGAAAAAAAAGGAAAAAAACTCAAAAGGCTTGCACTCCAAGATTCATTCAAGTTGCACTAATATCAAGACAACGTTTAGTGATCACCAGGTGAAGTTTTCATCAAATCAAAAAACCAGGACTATCATAGCCCGTGGGAGTCATCATAAAAGAACCAAAAGTTTATACTAGGACCATCACCTAGATCTCAAAGTGGGACAGTCCCTTCACCTTTCATTCTTCTTGAACTTGAGGAAATTTTCCATTGTCCATCCCATTCGTATACCACATCCAGTCTATATAGCCATATTAGACCATCTCCCAAACCCATCACCCTAACAATGCCACATTTCCCAACCTCACTCTAACTAGAAATATCATCCCAAAGTGGGGCATTCCTTTTATCATCCATACCACTCGAACTTGGAGGTTTAGCCATTGTCCATCCCATCCATATACCACACCCCATCCATACAGCCATACGACCAACTCCAAAAACTCATAACCTTAACTCCGTCACCTCTCATAGTCTCACTAAAAGCAACCATTTGAAATACCATTCTAAAGTGGGGCAATCCCGTCACCCTTCACTCCACCTAAAATTAGGGAAATTTGCCATACACTCATTTCATTCCCATATTCACACCCATAAAACCACACCAGAACAATTTCTCAACCCGCCATCCTAAATACAGCCTTTCGCAAACTCTAGTCAGGGCGACCTTGTCCTTGTCATAGTTGGGGCAACACCAAACGCCATGGGTTGAGACAAAATCTCTTGCTTTCCACCTCTCACTTCAAAGCCAAGGCATTCCCAATTCATCCTCTACTACACCCCTAGCTATCGTCCCCACTAAATAAGGGCAAGTCACGCACTCACCGTCATCAACTCTAAATTGGGGCAGTCCTACATTTCTTGAGTTGGGGAGAACCTACCTTTCATGACTTTGGCAAAACCTGTCATTTATCCCTTCATCTGTCCATACCCTAGATCTAGAATAAAATTAACTGACTCATTCATCTATATTTGCACTATTGTACATGTTTGCTAAATAATGCTTCAAAGAGAGAGAATACGAGTTAATCATGTGATGTTGAAAACTCACTCAGTTAACCTCATAGACCTAGCTTCGATCATCATGGGTCACCATTATGGAAGAGCAAAATAAGCGAGTCTGTAAATATAGTCAAGTACTTTTGCACATCAGTGTCTGCGAATAACAACCTTGAGATTGCCAAAGTTTGAATTTAAATTAAATCCAATTTTTCCAATAAATGATGATTCCAAAATACTCACCTCTCTACTTCTCGCATCGAAGGTCTCGTTTCTCATCTCAAAAAGATATATAATGCAAAAACACATGTGCATGCATCACTAATATACCATATCATAAATCATTGCACCATACATTTTATTCCAACATCAAGTCATGCATCTACCACAACTTTTGCATCTAAGCATTACATTAATTTGCACATCCATTCGTTCATATATTTACATCATATATCAAAATAAAAAAGGCAAAAGCAAGAAAAGAGAAATCATTCCACATTTCATTCATCATGCCACCAGATACCAATCATTGCACATGCATTCATACACCATTCATTGCATCCTTAGGCGCGCCCTATTATAGATAGCATTTCTTTGCTGAGTTAAATTCAAATTGTAGTATCAGCCCTGAGTTTGGTACCAGTCCTTTAGACCCCAGTGGTCCTTCAGAGCCCCAGTGCCCCTTCAGACCAACATCGGTCCATCAATCCAGATCGCACGTCGTGTTATCGAGCAACCGACGGATTATACGACCCCAGGTCCTTCAGACTAGCTGTGTCAGCCTAAGACATAGTGGACGTCCTCTGTGGTCAACATATCAGTTCTAGACCTGATCTTGACCATAATGGCCGCTCGAAAAAAGGCCCTCCTCAAGCTGACTGTTTTACTAGTACCGTTGCTAGTTTGCGCTCCATCAGACCATCTTGGTCCTTCAAGGCCCAGGCAACCCCTCAGACCCCATCGGTCCTTCAGTTGAACTCAAGTCAATGCGCCAAACATTGATTTTGAACTAGACCTTCAGATCCCAAGTGATCCTTCAGACCCTAGTGGCCCTTCAGAGCCCATGGCTCCTTCAGATCCCCAGTGATCCCTTTATTTACCGCGTTTTAAGACAAAATTAGTGTCCTTTTATCTTTATTTCTATTTTACTTTGAAAATTTTGGAAACCATTCAAATTTTCGAGCAAAATATAATTAAAGAGGGGCAGCTGTTGTACCCCAATTTTGTCTGTTATATTAATGCAAGTTGTTTTAGTTATCTAATTCCTTTTTCTAAAGGAGTAAAGATGAATTATCCAATTTGCAAATAAGTTTGTTAAAAAAATAATAATTTTGTAAACGCCCAATTGTTATTTTTCTCGTGCACATGTGTTATCTTGCGCTCTTAAATGATCTTGCACCTTTTATTCTCATTGTGCACACGCGTTAGTTCTAACTGTGTACGCATTTTATTTTAGCGCTCGTTATTGTTAATAATAGAGTTTTTCTTCTCTCTTTTAACCAAAAAAGAACCAAAACAAATAGTTTAGTTCGAATAGTCAAAACTATCCTTTAATTGCAACAAATATATAATAATTAAAATGTACATATGGTTACAAATATGGACAAAAGGCAAAAGAAAAAGTACAAAAAAATTAAAATTAAAATAAAAAAAGATACAGGCAGAGGCGCATGGTGCTGCCTTGCTACTAACATTTGGAGAATGAAGCTAAATTGCTCCTTCTTTTTGCTCTTTTGTTTCTTTCCAAATTTTTTCCAACTAAGCAGCTTTTGCAGCACCTCTTTTGCTGCATTGTCTCCAAGGGTTATAATCCTCTGCTTTTCACCAACACCTACACCGCACAATTGGCCAATTAATACAACTGAGTAGCCACAGTGAAACAGGGGGGAATCGGAGAAACAAAAACAGTAATAAGTGATAGGAATGTAGAGTAGAAGAGAGAGGTGTATCACTAAGGCTCATCCTCCACCGTAATAACCGCCTACGGCAAGCCATCACTGCTGCCTCTTTCATTTTCTGTTTCACCATCTCCCTCAGTTTTCTTCCTCTCCACAACTTCCACCTTATCCCCACCACAAACCACAGCCACTGCCTTTACCTATCCTCACTCACTCCATAACCATTCCTACCCCTCTCTATTCTAAGGAAACACAACCACCAAACACCACAACAACCATGAGGAAACCTCCAACCTTAAAACCACCACCGTAAGCCATCGCGAGAACCACTGTACACCACCACGAAAACCACCCCTCTCTCGCGCCCTTCCCCTTCGTTCTCTCTCTCTCTCTCTCTCACCTCGCGAACCACAACCACCGTAGCCGGCTCTCCCCCGCCGTGAAACACTGGCCATCGACGCCTCCGGTCGTCTTCTCCGGTGAAACCACCACTACACCACCTTTGTCTTCCCCTTTTCCTTCCTCCCTCCGCCGCACTTCACCTCTCTCTCCCTCACCGTCACCGGCGCCACACCATGGCTTTCCCTCCGGCGACGACCTCTCTCTCCCTTCAAGACCACCACCGTGAATCCCCATCGCCGGAACGGCGTGAGCTTCGCCCTCCTGCCCTGAACCGTCGTTTTCCTTCTTCCTTCCCTCTCTCACTCGCAGGTTTTCTCTCTCGACCAACTTCTCTCTCTCTCTCTCTCTACCAACCGTCGTCTTCCTTACACCCCTTTTTCGTTTTCAATATATTTCACTACAAAAAAAAAAACAACTTCTTTCACAAGCTTACATTTTTCTAAGAAAATAAATAAACAATTTCTTTTCTTTTCAAAAAAATATAAACAGGGGATTAAGTCGGCCGTACGGCCGGGTTAGTCAGCTTTTTAGGACCACGAATGAACCGTACGGATCAGGTCCTAAAATCCCTATCTAAAACAAATAATTTCTAAATTAAAAAATACAAACACATTTCTTTCATTGCAAAAAACAAAATTTCAAAAATAGGCGATTAAGTCGATTGTACAATCGGTTAGTCAGTGTTTTAGGATGAATGAACCGTCCGGCTCAAGAGTCCTAAAAAACCCTATATTAAAAAACATCAACCAACAAGCTTTTTCTACCCAAGAACTACGTAGCCTTTGATTCTCTACCCGAAGATACGTAGGAGCTAATGGGACCCACATCTGTCAAGTGCATTAATAAAAAACCCTTTTTTAGTCTTTTCTAAATGTTTTCTTTCTTAGTTTTCAATAAAAATACAAAAACATTTATTTTCGTTAAGTTTTTTTCAATTCATTATTTTAATAAAAGGGAAATAATTATTTTTAAAAGTTAATATAGTTTTGCACAATTAATTAGAGGTAACCTTTTTCGAAAGGATGCTGTGGGGTGCTAATACCTTCCCCACGCATAATCGACTCCCGAACCCAAAATCTAGTTTTCAATACCATTTTCGTTTTCAAAGGGATTTTTCAATATTTTCCCTAATAATTAAACATTGATGGCGACTTCATTGAACGCGAGAGATCCTCTGGATTTTTCGGTCGCTACATGAGTTTAGCGGCAACTTTGGTTTTTTTATCAACTAACTTTTACTTATTTTGTAGTAAAAAAGACATCCATTTCCACCTTACTTTATAGAGATATTTTGGTAATAATATCACTTGCAAAAAAATTTAATTTCATTCAAAGATAAGTAAATACGATGCTTAACAGTGTGTTTTGAGGTACTTCTAGGATCAGACAAAACTTTAACAGTTCAAATACGTGAAGTTCGTTCCTCAAACTAGTTTGGTGGAAAATTTAATTGCATGACAAAATATGTAAAGTGCGACGCTAAACAGTGTATTTTAGGGTACTTTAGGGTTCATAAAAAGTTCCAACAATTCAAATACGCAAAGTTCATTTTGCAATAATCGGTTTGGTGGAAAAAAATAATCTCGTAACTAAATGTGTAACCAAACTCCAAAGAGCTACTAAACAAATAATATGAAAAGTATTAGTTAAACAATCAGAAAAATCAAATAGCAACTAAAAACAATAGGTTCGAATTGGAAGAACAAGGTAAAAGGAAGGAAGCTCCATAACTGGTGGTGTTACAAAATTGTGGTCACGCTGCCTGATGAAGAGAATGGGTAAAGAATTCGCAAGGGGGACAGCAAGAGAAGTGAGAAAAATGGGGAGAGATTTCGGAAGGGAGATAATGGAGAGAGTGAGAAAAATGGGGATACGAATTCTTCCATATATAGAGCCGAATCCAACGGCTATTTTGAAATCCGAAAAACACAATACGCTGGAACGGGCGGAAATTTTGCAATACCGACGGATTCTAAGACAGTACCGGCGGATTTGGAGGAATTACCGGCGGATTTTAATATTCAATTTTCGATACAAAAATCCGCCGGAAATGACGCGTACCGGCGGATTTGGAGGGTTATCGACGGCCTTGTAATTACCAGCAGATTTGTAAGCATTACCGGCGGATTTTAAAATTCAATTTTCGATGCAAAAAATCTGCCGGAAAGGACACTTACCGGCGAATTTGGAGGGTTACCGGCGGACCGGTTATTACCGGCGGATTTGGAGGCCTTACCGGTGGATTTCAAAATTCAAATTTCGAAACACATATCCGCCGGAAAAGACGCGTGGAACCGTGGAACCGGCGAAAATGTGACAAAATCCGCTGGTAATGTACTGGCGGAATATATCCGCCGAAAACGTTCCGGTGAATTTTTTCCGCCAGAAAAGACCCGTCGGTAAATCGCGAAATTCTAGTAGTGTTTCTAGGTCTAGATTTTCATTACATTAATATTGAACTTTTGCCATTTTAAAAAATCTTATTTAAGTAATTCCATGTTAAAAAATTCTAATTTTTTGTAAAAGAAATTTTATAATTTTCTAAACATGCCTACGAAAAATAATTCACAAATTTAAAAGTTTAAGAATAATTAAACAAATTTGAATTTAGTAGGGACAAAAGCTGGGTGTTGGAAAATTTGATAGGTTCGAGAGGTACTTGGGTTCGGATCCCACCCTAAGATCTCGAGTTAGAATCTTGTGTGTGGCAAAAACTTTATTGGAAAAGAAGAACCACACGGACCGGCAAAGCCGAGTATACACATGGCCAGCCAAGTTTATCGCCGTAGATTAGTCACCGACAAAATCGATGGATATTGCGTACCAATAACATGGTAACAAAAAAAATCCCATTTTTTATAAGGATTAAACTAAAAACTCAATTTTTGTAAGGACAAAAACTTATTTAGCCCTTTTAATTATAACTGAAACATTTTTTTTTTGACAAAAATTATAACTGAAACATAAAATGTAGAAAATGAAATATTTTGTATATTTGACAAATTGTAACCAAAAAATACTTCAGTAGTAGTTCCTTAATAAAAAATAGCTTAATAGTCTCTTATTTTATTTTAATGAAATATATGTACATAAGATAATATTTGACATTATATATGATCTTTGATTTGCATTTGATTCCATAAAAAAATAGGGACATTTGATTTGCTGCATAATTATTATGTGTGCAATTAATGTATACCAAAAAAATTGTTATGTGTGCAATAACCATATGATAGAGAGGAGCGATAACTATGAGAGAGATGCCACATTAATTTTTCGGAATGTTCATAATCAATTATGGGGTGAATATGAAATTAATATAAAATCTATGATAGAAAATAATATCAACTCATTTATGTAATAAACTTGATTCTTTAACTCCATGTCAATTTGGACTATTGTTGGAGTGCCGTCCCGCCACTGTCTCAAACCATGGGCACTAATAAAACTCCAGTTTATTTCCTTCACGACGTTGAGGGTAGCAAAAAACCGACCTGAATATCGACTCCAACTTTCATCATATTCTTTTATCTTTATCCCTAGTGACTTCTGAAGGGCATCAGGAGGTTCAAATAAGAAGCACATATGGGTCATCAGTATTGACATACAAATAGATACTCCATTGTCTAGCATCTTCATCTTTACTTTTCCGGCAAGGGAATAGGTCTAGGTCATGCCTATTTTCTCTTCTATTTTTTCTTTTAAATTTAAACAATTCACACACCATCTCTATCTTTTGTCCTATTTTCCTCAGAAATTTTACCAATGAAATACCTGGAGGTTGAACAAGCATGTATCTACGTATAGTCCTTCTTCTTCAGCGAATGTCCTTCCAACTTGAAGACCATAAGCCGCTCCCAAAGAATGCCCCGTTATGCAAACCTCTTCCATTGTATATGTATTACATAACACTCTTACCAGCTCCAACACTTTAATAAACCTTGGAAATTTCTCGAGGTTTTCCCAAAGAAATAATTGCCAGTTCTCTTTGATGTCTTCTGCCCATGTTTCAAACCCAAGCACGGTTCCCCGTAGTGGTACAACTGCTTTAAGGGAACTAGGTGGTCTTTTGAAAGGGGGAGGATATGTACTTGACTCATCTCATTTTAATAATGCACCAAAAATGGTTTTATCACGTGGATCAATTAAAGTACTTGCAACTGTATAATTAAAATATGAAAACCATCGTGTAGAAAAAGCATTTTCTTCGTGTCGTTTGCCTTCTCTATCCTGTAAAAACCAAAATATAATATAATATTAGAAATTGATAGTTTGAAGAAAAGTATTGTAATTTGAACAAAATTAATAGTTTTATATTTTAAGGTTCTGATTTTTAAAGGGCAACATTTTGCAACCTATTACACACTTTTTAAGCCACACAACACCTATTTAGTGGTTAGGTGTTGTGGCTTAAAAATAGGTGTTGTGCCGGCACAACACCTATTTTTAAGCCACACAACACACTTTTTAAACTACATAGGTGTTACTAGAGTCCACGTGTTTGTAGGGTCCAAGCGTGATAAGTGTTGTGGCTTAAAAAGTGGACTCTTGTGTAAATAGGTGTTGCCAAAGGTGTTACTAGAGTCCTCCTATCTAGTAACACTTTTTAAGCCAGACAACACCTATTTGCTTGTTACCACACAACACCTATTTGTATTACTTTTCTTGTTATTAGAGTCCACGTGTTTGTATTACTACATAGGGCAACATTTTGCAACCTATTACACACTTTTTAAGCCACACAACACCTATTTGCTTGGTGTTAGAATAAAGCCGGCAACAAATTGCCCAAGCTAGATAGGTGTTGCCGGCTTTATTCTAACTACATAGGAGGACTCTAATAACAAGAAAATTACAAAATCCACTTAGACAAATCTTTATTTAAAAAAGAATTATAATGTAACTTATTTAGAAAATCTTGGTAGATAATTCATTATTTAGAAAAGAAGTAATTAATATAGCTTTAAACAATGAAAATAACAATTAAAAAAATCCTCTTAAAAACCAACAAATTGTTTTTAATATAAACAATTTTCAATTTTTTGAATAACTTTTTCCAACAAAAGTATATTAAAAATTAAGAAATATATAACAAAGTGGAGAAATCACTTAGAATCCGACTTAAAGATGAAACATATTTCTATTTTATTAATTTAGTGTTCTCTCCTTCTTCCTCTTCTTTATATTAGAATTCTCAGTAGAATAATTTGCTTCCTACAACAGACACATATCTCTATAGTAGAAAATTTAAATAAAAATAAGGATTAGGTTTTGTATGAATTTTAATTTTAACTAAAATATCGTATGATATACTACTACATTTTAAATGTGATTTCATATCTCTGAATTATATTACATAAAAAATACAATCATTGATATGAAGTATACATAATATTAAAACACATGTAACTATAAAAAAAGAATTAGACATACCTTTATTTTAATATTTCCAATTCCATCCATTCCTAAAGAGATAATAAACTGGTGAAAAAAAAATGTGCGATAAGTAATTTTTCAGACAAAAACAGACCAAGAACAAAACAAAGACCATTGAAAATACCATATTTTTTAAAAGAAAGGTTATTTAAAAAGCCCACAACTTTTGGACACAAAAAGGCCACAAATTAGAGTGAAAATAGGGAGGAACACCGTAAGTGGAAAAATCAGTAAACATAAAAAATTGTAAAAAAATAGAATGAAAATAGGGAGGTATGCTTTGTTTCTCTTTGAAATAGATTTAGTTTTTTTTGAAACCCTAAAACGAATTTGGGAGAGGGAGAAGACAAAAAACCAGTATAAAATGAAAATGGAAAGATAAAAAGGGAAGGTAGGTGAACCAGAGTGTCTGGCCACCACCGCCAGCGGTGGCCGTCGCCGGCGCGACCACTGTCCCGTCGTCATGTTCACCTCCTCCGGCGTGACCATCGTCCCGTCGTCATGTTCACCCCACTCGAAGTCCGCTCTCTTTCTCTCTCCAGTGAGAGACTCTCTCTCTCCAAAGAGATGATGAAACAGCACTGAGTTGAGAGGAAAGAAAGAATTAGGGTTTGTATCAAATTTATTTGTTGCCTTTTATAGTCCCTTTCATTTTCTTATTTTCTTTTTAATTTTAATTAAAAACAAAATGTTAAGTTCAGAGTTTTATTCAAACCCTTCTTTTTACTAAAGAAAATTTATGATATTTCATTCAAAATCAAAGTGGCAATACAAGTAGGACTATAATCAAAAACATAGGAGCTAGCATAATTCATTGATACTCTAGCTAGAATATGAGCCGCAATGTTTGCTTGCCGCCTGACAAAACTAAATGTGTAGTTTCCTAAAGATGATAATAAGTCACGTCAAGCTCTAATAATAGAGCCATATTCACACCCATTTTCTTAATGATATAACCCCTTGTTTTTAAACATCAAATTAAACTGTTGTTCGCACCCGTGTTTTTAACGATACAGCCACTATTTTTTTTAAATATAGGACTTATACTTGCACCATGTTTTCTAATGATACAGCCCCCACGATTTTAATGATCAGATTATTATTTAGACCCTATTTTAATGATACAACACCCCTGCATCAGTGTTCTCCCTTTTCAAAAAAAAAAATATTAACCGCTCCCTAGCTGCACCCCCTTGTTTACTATTTCGTAACCCCCACCCATTAAATTCATGTTTATGGGCTTTTGGTTTAGATTATGGGTTGTTACGGTTTAAGGGCTTTGCTGTCCACACACCTTATATTTCATTTAAACACCCATTTTTTTTAAAAAAAATGAGTGCTAGATGCCTACCTTGATTAGTAAATTACTTTGATTAATATATTTTCAAGTTAGGACTGAACCTATGAGGTCATGCACAAACAAGTGTCTTAATCTTTGCTAAAGAAATGTTTTATTATTTAATAATTAAATTGTAGAATTTATTCAATCAAATGAATAGAATTTTTTTAAGTGGAATATTATAATATTCTATGTAGAATTTCATTCTATATATATATATATATATATAGAATGTGCGATTAGCAATTTTTCAAACACAAATCAAGACCAAAACCAAAAGCATTTAAAAAACCATACTTTGAGTGAGAGAGGGACACATGTTACAAATATGAGGGGTGTGATTAGGGATCAGTTTTTTCTTTATATATTTTCCTTTTAAAAAAAGCTTATTACTGATATAAAAAAAGAAAAAAATAAACAAATAATGTGTTTAAGTGTAATTAGGTTTTGTAAACCTTAATCTCCGTCATTATTCAGACGCAACATACATGGAGTAGAGAGAGAGGAAAAAACCTTTGTACGAATGAAGAGATAGAAAGGCATGAGGAGGGAGTGAGGCTGTAGTGGTGGTGGCAGCGGCGCGGTGGAGAGAAAGAGGGATGTGGGTGGAGCGTAATGGTGGTTGCGGTGATGGTTTCGAGGAGAGAAGGTTTGGGAATGAGAGGGAAAGCGGTGAGTGGTGGCGGCAAGAGAGAAAATAGAGGAAGCTTCTTCCTACTACTCTCTTTGTTTTTTCATTCTCGGTGAAAAGTGAAGGAGAGTGTTTTTTGCTTTTGTATATCTCCTCTCTGATTTATTTCTCTATCTTTTTTTCTCCCCTTCTTCATATTACTCTCTCCCTTCTTTATAGAGTGTGATTTTGGGTTTCAATTTGTTTTTGTCTACAGGCTGGCTTGCTAGTGCAGAGTCGTGCTTGATTCTGTTGAGGTGCAGAGGCGTGCTTTATCCGTACAAAGGGTTTAAGAGGCGTGCCTATATGGTTTGTTTCTTCATGGCAAGAGGGTAACGAAAGAAAACAAAATCATGTGAGTGGAATTAGTTTTTTTTCAATATAAAAAAGAGCCATGTGGTGTATTATTGACCATCCGATTTAGATACAAAGCAACATGCCTTGAGAAAAGGCATCGTACTAAATCTGTTTCTAGTGGCTCATTTTGGTGAAAGAATGGAAAATATGATAAAAGAGCTATAAACTCTTAGCTCAAATTAGAAGATGCCCTCTATACATTTTTCAAATATAAAACACAAAAATTGAGTGATTGCTTTGACTAACTATATTAAGAGTTGAAACAAATTTAGAATAAGAATTAAGAGTTCAAAGAATGTATTCACCAAAAAAAAACATTTAAAACAATGTTTAAAAAATGCACTTAGTTCATAATATAAACTGGAAGGAGCAAACACTGTCAAATTTTTATGTTGGTAGGGTGTCCAAATCTAATATAATTTAATAGTGTGGGTATTTTGATTAAAATTTTAGTTACTGCTTCTTATAAATGTGAATGCATGTGTATGCTCTGTATATAGAGTTAAATAATGTATACTAAAATGTCTCTAACCTGATATTTGTTTGGGTTTTCAGAGTTAATAAATAAAAATAAAAATAATGCTTACATATAACATAAGCAGCAAGTAACTAATTAGATTACTTGCAAAAGATTGATCTTCTAACATAAAGGAGGCTTTAACAGATGTGCTTCAGTTATTACAATTGCAGTTGACAGACCCATAAGTTTCAATTGAGAGACCCATAACATAAAGGAGGCTTTACCAGATGTGCTTCAGTTATTGCAATTGCAGTTGATCTTCTAACATGTCAATTACTTATTGTTCATTCATTATTATACTAACATGTAGGTGGTTGTAATTTAGTGTGAAATGATAATATGAAATGGTTTTGTATATCTTGAGATTGAGTATGCTTTCATGGGTGTGTGAATATTGGTGTGCTATATTTCTTTCATGTGCTGCATTGCATTGTAGCTATGATTAGTAATTCTTTGCATTAATTTTGTAACATCCGATTCAATCATTTGCTTATTGTTGTAATACAAGTTTGGCCGATATGAAATATGAATGCAAATAAACAAAAATTTTATAACCATTATACAGTATACTTGATGATGGTTGTACAAAACCAGCTCAGATTTTTTACTTTACTTTTGTACAGAGTCTGTTTGGAATTCAATGCAATGAAAGGTTGGGTGAAGGTACAACACAAGATTTGTATACTTACGATAAAGCTGCTTACTTTGATTCCATTTTCCTCAAACCCATGTGACCCCATATGTAATGGAATAAATATGTGTACAGTTCTACTACTTTAATCAACGTACGTAAAAGTAAGAAAGAAAGAAAATATTGACAAAACCTTCCCACTCGCCTTCACTCACTGTACAAAATATTCCCATATTCGCTAAAGAATCATACAAGAGCTGGCAAAGCGGGCCACCCGTTCCGCAACGGGCTGGCCCACCTCGGGTCTGGGTTTTTATGGGCCTGCCGAAAAACCCGAGTTCAAATTTGGGCTCAATCATTGTTGCCCAAGTCCGACCATGTGCGGGTTGTGGGTTTTTTGGGCTAGCCTACAGAACACAAATTGGATATGCTCTTTAAAATGGAGATATGCTCTTTTCCATCATAAATTGGAATAAGAAATTCACCAAAAAAAGAACTGGATTAAAGATACAATTGGTTATAGGATCCATCTCCGGTTATACAAATAGCGTGAGAGAGATGCGTGATTTGGGATTGGTTTAGGTTTGTTTACTTTTGTTTCTTCTGAAATCAGATTTCTAATATTCGAAGGTTGCATATAAGTCTGGTAGCAGTTTTGGATAGGAAACGTGTTGTTTCCTGTTTTCTTTCTTTCTTGTGTGCTCATCATTTCAATTTTGTCAACAAATTGTACTATTGTGCCTTGAGTGGGGTGCATGTATGACACTAATTAGTACTAATTTTGGGCTATGCAATATAAGTCTAGCTCTATTATTTTTAATTTGCGGGCTAGCGGGCTACCCGTGGCCCGGACAAGCTAGCCCGATGCAAGCTCGAGTTTTTCAGGGCCGGGTTAAAAAGCCCAGATAAAAACAGACTCATTTTCTTAGGCCCAAGCCCAATGTTTTTGCGAACTAGCCCGACCCAACCCTACGGGCCTAGCCCAGCCCAGCACTGCAGGCCTGGCCCATTTTGCCATCTCTACTTACAACCCTGTGAGGCGAATGGCATGCATAGATCAGGGATTCATTTGAGATTGAGTTGAACATGCAATCATTTTCATCACTTGAATAATGTTCTAAGTACCATCTAATATCTAATGTAAAAATGTATTACACATTAGGATGCATCATTTAATGGTAGTGGACTACCATGTCCAGGCATCTAGAAAAAGTGATGCGTCAGACTTGAGAAATTGAATTGCAAATGGAAGAGTTGTGTTTGAGAATATACCCTCCCTTATAATCAGAAGAGAGAAAAAATAGAGAGCGCTCCGCGAAGTTCGGAGCCTTTTGTGTTTGCTGCTGCCACGCCCTACAGGCCGCCGGCGGACGGAGGTCCCTCTAAACCCCTTAGACCGTCTTTTCGGGATTTTCTTGCGGAAGGGCAAGTGAGAACCCAAGTAAAAGAAAGAGTAGATCTAATTGCAAAGGGACTCATGAAAGTTTCTCTTGAAGGAGGAAATCGATTGCTACCGAAGGTTACGTTGAATGATACGTATTTCCAAGATTTGTGTAATCCTTGGAAGGAGGCTCTAGTCATCAAACTTCTTGGGAAGAACGTGGGTTACCAAGTGATGAAGGACCGGCTCAAGAAGATGTGGAAGCTTATTGGAGGCTTCGACATCATGGATGTTGATAATGGGTTCTATATGGTGAAATGTGAATTGCTTGCGGACAGAGAAAAAATTGTCTCAGATGACCCATGGATGTTGTTTGATCATTACAAAGCAGTTTCAAGATGGACACCGGAGTTTGCTTCTCCTACTGCTAAGGTAGAAAAGACTGGTGTGGATTCGGTTTCTGGGTCTTAATTTACTCTACTACGATGAAAGCTTTCTTCTTGGCCTCGCGTCAGTGGTAGGAGCACCGGTCAAGGTTGACACTCACACCCTGAACGTGGAGAGAGGTCGGTTTACGAGAATTTGTGTAGAGATTGATTTAACTTTGTCGGTCGTTGATAAGGTCAATGTAGAATAGCATTAAAGAATTGAGCGTAAACAAAAAGAATGTACATTATGGAAACTATAAACTGATTATGCTTCGTATGTAATCAGTAAACAACATTTTAACTGATAATAATAAATCCATACTCCAAGTCCTATGCTTATATAATGCTTCTTCAGTTGGCAATTTTAGTTATGATTTGTTATTTAGCAGGTTAAATTTTATAAAATGCCCTTTAATCTTACTATAAAACCATAAACTATAGGACATTATGGATGCACACTATTGTTCTAAGAAGGATTGTTCAATTTGGTTTTTGTCCACACCTTGCTGCAGAGTTTCTATTATGGATAGGATTAATACAAGCCACTTGTTTGCCCCGTCTGTACTGATTTTTTCAAGATTTGCTGAAGTGGTGTCCTATACTTAAACTCATTTCTTTTGTCATTTTGTGAGGTTAATTTTTCTTCTGTAGGTGGCAGTTAATGTCAGGCTGTTTTGTTCACACCCGCTTTTCCAAAAGCATTGTTAAATTAATTTAAGGCATTTTAAGTATAAATCAAAGTGCAAACTAGTACTATTATTACTTTATTAATAGTCTTTTTGGAATTAGAACGACACCCTTTTCTGGAGAAAGTAATTAAAGCGTAGGATTGCAGCAAGCTATCATCAAGAGAAAAAATAAAACGAAGAAGTGAAATGGCTTAGCAGTTAGCACCCACAGCAAGGCTGCGTGCAGGCGGCAGTTGGCGCCGGTGCAGCTGCAAAAGACGACTGCCCTCTTGTATCAACTTTCACACATATATATATATATATATATATATATATATATATATATATATATATGGTAAATTCTTTCATACTCATTCAGAGTTTGATAGGTATGATACCTTCTAGGTAAAATATATATATATATATATATTGTTTTTCATCTTTTTTATGTTTCTATCGTTGGATTTAGTAATCCGAAACCTTAGATAACTTTTAATTTCAGTCTTAGATTCTTTTTTAATCTAACAGCTACATTAACTAGTCGTTAGAGAGTTTGTTACTACAAACTGAATTAGTTAAGTTGTTAAGAGTTTGTTACTACAAACTGAGTTAGTTAAGTTTGTTCTTAAATAACAAACTTAACAAAACCCTTGTATATAAATATACTTGTACAAAGAGAATCAATATAGATTCGTACAGTGAATCAATTGAATGAAATAATACATTTTACAATTTACTTTTCATTCTATTCTACCTCTAATATTCTCTGATATTCCCTGTGACTGAGTGTTGAGTTTTTCTTTGAGTTCTTCATCTTGTTCCATCCTTGTTCACGGTTAGGCATACCTCACAAGGATCACAAACAAACCAAGTTAGGGTTCTATTTACATACAGTGAAGAAAGTAAAAATTGCGAGAATAACAGAAGTTAGAGGTGTGTTACCTGCAGTAAGGAATCTGGTAGTGTCTTCACAAGTGGTGAAGTCCTTCAACAGGTTCAAGGCTCAGTTCAGCACACATACAGAAACAGATTCACATCAAGATTCGAATATAAGGAAGAAAACTAAGTATAAACACAAGAAGGTGACTGGATACCTTCGTTAGCCTTTGATTCGACCATCGTGGTTCTATTTCCAGTTAGCAGTACATGAAATCAAGAAGTTCAGAATACAAAGTCAGATTCAAAGTTTTAGGGTTCTACAAACAGTAAATCGAACCAAGGTTTTACAAGAGTTATAAAACCTTTAAGTACTACGGGTTAAGTCAGGATCCGCGTAGTAACCCGACTTGAAATCGGTTCAAGTTCCGCAATACCCTTTTTGGTGATAAAGTGGATCACTTCTGTTTTTTGTCACTCTGTGGGCTGGATATTCTGCTAGTTGCACACCCCAGTTTTGATTTTGGCAACCTGCAAGAAAAAATCAATATATGGTTATGAAATTTAACACCTACCATTTCATGTTCAATACTAGAGTTAATAATTAATATTACTTTTGTTCCGTACCTTGCTATCGGGATTGGGATTCGAGGTTGCAGTCGGTAGAAGTTCATTGAAGTCGTCCCCTCCTGAGCTCGTGGTCGAGCCAGAGGTGTGTATCTGCAAACACTTTGATGTCAAAGTCAACAATCAGATGTGAAAGGGAGGCATAAATGAGAGCGTACCTGGTTCTAGTGAATGGCGTTGTATTTATAGGTGCTGAGGTGCTTGCTTTACTCCTTAGTCGATCCTGGGCCGTAGGATCTAGGCGAGATCGAGCCTGACTGTGGATCTTGACTCCCCCTCTGTAGGTGTTACTTGGACTAAACTCGGCGTTAGAGTTTGGGCCGCACCTTGTGTGAATTAGGCATTGGCCCAGTACGGAACACTCTTGTTTGTGAGAGACGAGTTTAGAAAAAGATGAAGGTTTTATCAAGAAAAGAGTAATTAGAGACCCCGGTTGTTACAGTAAATGAAATAAACTCTCTAGTTTATTGATTGATCAAAAAAGGTTTCTATACAAGTTGTTAATTGCTAACATAAGCTACAAGAGAAAAATAGCTAACACCTAGTTAACTTAAACTGAAAAGCTAATGCTAAAATGAGCTAAGTTAATTACAAGGTAATTACATGAATATAATTAGCATCTAACACCGGTTGTCAAATTTCGAGCTTGAAAAATGAAACTAATCTGAAATTCACCCATTTCGGTGTAGTGCCTTATTCTCATAAACAAGATCTGCCATAAAAATCCATCCAAAGCTTGATTAAGACCAACATGCAAGTTGCAGGTTTGAATCAAAGGGATCTAATAAAAAAACGAAAAAACACTACCATAAACGATTATGTTTGTTCAACATTTGAGTCTTTAAGCGTAAATGTCAAAACCTTAGTTAGTTTCTTACTTTCCCGGTCAAATCCGCTATTGCATGTATTCACAAAAAGAAAAGAATCGTGATGGGATTTGAACCCGCCACCTCAGACACAACATCTACGGCTTTAACCAAATGTACATCTTGCAAATTGATAATAGTCCCTTATTTTTATTAAATATATAATCAGTTATGCGTTAGAACTTTTCGCCTCAATTAAAAATTTTGATTCAACGTTTAAAATAAACATATATTAATATTTTCAATACAATTTTTTATATTTATGAATCAAATGAAAAGTAATTATACATCCTTTTAAAATAACATTGCAATTTATATACCACAATATTTTATATTTAGCCTTTATATGTGTTACGGATTGGCCCAATCCACAATAATGAGGCCCATAAGCAAAAGCAGATCCATTAACCAACGGCTAAGATCTAGGCCCTAGATCGGACGGCTCTGATTCATTAGGACAACACACTTTTACTCTATAAATAGGCATTCAATGTAACGCTCAAAGGTACACACTCTTCCCTAATCTTTACCTCTAATCACTTCCATAGCTGACTTGAGCGTCGGAGTGTTCTCGCAGGTACCACCTGCCCTGGATCGGAAGCAGAGCTCGGTTGATCAAGACCAACCCCTACCAACTATCTCGGATCAGACCTTGTGTCTAAGATCGGATACAAGTCCAGAGATACGGTACAAAACATTGGCGACCACAGTGGGAGGATCTTGTACTTTAGTTCCTTTCCCATCTCCTTGATTGACAATGGCTCTGACATTACGTCATAGGACTATCTCGCATGTCGCTGAAGGACCGGTCCTGCAGCGGGTGACTCCAGAAGGAGTGGCAGTCACCTTACCCCTTAGCCCGGCGCATGCTCAAGGCTCGGCTACGGCTATGATTCCTGGGAGCTCAGCCCAGAACCGACTTCCACCTCCCCCTCCGACCGTCCAGGTACCGGTCGATGTTGTTCAACAGCTCGTCCTGTTCTTAAATCGGCAAGCCGAGGCCGGCCGGCAGGAAAGACAACGCTACACCCAGTTAGAAGCTCAGATTGCTGAGATCAGGGCTCGTAACATCCCGGATCGGAGTTCCTCTCTGCGTAACTCTTCAAGTGGAATGACTCATGGCCGCGGCCTCGAAGATCTTTGACAAGACCCGTATCTCGGGCGCTCCGAGGCTGGTGGCAGACACCCTCGCTGGTATAAGCCCGGCCTCGAAGATCTTTGACAAGACCCGTATCTTGGGCGCTCCGAGGCTGGTGACAGACACCCTCGTTGGTATAAGCCCGGCCCCGAAGATCTTTGACAAGACCCGTATCTCGGGAGCTCCAAGGCTGGTGGTAGACACCCTCACTGGTATAAGCCCGGCCTCAAAAATCTTTGACAAGACCTGTATCTCGGGCGCTCCGAGGATGGTGGCAGACACCCTTGCTGGTATAAGCCCGACCTCGAAGATCTTTGACAAGACTCGTATCTCGGGCGCTCCGAGGCTGGTGGCAGACACCCTCGCTGGTATAAGCCCGGCCTCGAAGATCTTTGACAAGACCCGTATCTCGGGTGCTCCGAGGCTGGTGGCAGACACCCTCGCTGGTATAAGCCTGACCTCGAAGATCTTTGACAAGACCCGTATTTTGGGCGCTCTGAGGCTGGTGGTAGACACCCTCGCTGGTATAAGCCCGGCCTCGAAGATCTTTGACAAGACCAGTATCTCGGGCGCTCCGAAGCTGGTGGCAGACACCTTCGCTGGTTTAAGCCAGGCCTCGAAGATCTTTGACAAGACCCGTATCTCGGGCGCTCTGAGGCTGGTGGAAGACACCCTCGCTGGTATAAGCCCGGCCTCGAAGAATACTGTCCTAAAGGCGGCAATAAACTGACACCTCGAGTCCTTCAGGTGGTCACGTTTTATGCATTGCCGAGGCTGGTGGCAGACACCCTCGCTGGTACAAGCTCGGCCTCAAAGATCTTTGACAAGACCCGTATCTCAGGCGCTCCGAGGCTGGTGGCAGACACCCTCGCTGGTATAAGCCCGGCCTCGAAGATCTTTGACAAGACCCGCATCTCGAGCGCTCCGAGGCTGGTGGCAGACACCCTCGCTGGTATAAGCCCGGCCTCGAAGTTCTTTGACAAGACCCGTATCTCAGGCGCTTCGAGGCTGGTGGCAGGCACCCTCGTTGGTATAAGCCCGGCCTCGAAGATCTTTGATTTGACCCGTATCTCGGGCGCTCCAAGGCTGGTTGTAGACACCCTCGCTGGTATAAGCCTGGCCTCGAAGATCTTTAACAAGACCCGTATCTCGGGCGCTCCGAGGCTGGTGGGAGACACCCTCGCTGGTATAAGCCCGACCTCGAAGATCTTTGACAAGACCCGTATCTCGGGCGCTCCGAGGCTGGTGGCGGACACCCTCACTGGTATAAGCCCGGCCTCGAAGATCTTTGACAAGACCCGTATCTCGGGTGCTCCGAGGCTGGTGGCAGACACCTTCGCTGGTATAAGCCCGGCCTCGAAGATCTTTGACAAGACCCGTATCTCGGGCGCTCCGAGGCTGGTGGCAGACCTTCGCTGGTATAAGCCCGGCCTCGAAGATCTTTGACAAGACTCGTATCTCGGGCGCTCCGAGGCTGGTGGCAGACACCCTCGTTGGTATAAGCCCGGCCTCAAAGAATACTATCCTATAGGCGACATTAAACTGACACCTCGAGTCACTCGGTGGTCACATCATTTCTTGACACTCCGAGGCTGGGGACAGACACTTTCGTAGCTATAAGCCCGATCTTGTAGAAGGTCGCAATCTAAAAGACTGAATCCCGGATATTCAGAGGAACATTGAGTCACTCAACGGTCATCTCTGTCTCGTGAGCACTAGCCCGGTTTCGTGGAGCTCAGACAATGCTTACAAGTCAAGATCGCCTCATAGGCGACCCGACTTGGGGGGCAACTGTTACGGATTGGCCCAATCCACAATAGTGAGGCCCATAAGCAAAAGCATATCCATTAACCAACGGCTAAGATCTAGGCCTTAGATCGGACGGCTCTGATTCATTAGGACAACACACTTTTACTCTAAAAATAGGCATTCAATGTAATGCTCAAAGGTACACACTCTTCCCTACTCTTTACCTCTAATCAGTTCCCTAGCTGACTTGAGCGTCGGAGTGTCCTCGCAGGTACCACCTGCCCCGGATCGGAAGCGGAGCTCGGTTGATCAAGACCAACTCCTACCAATTATCTCGGATCGGACATTGTGTCTAAGATCGGATACAGGTCCAGAGATACGGTACAGAACAATATGCATATATTTTAATTAATAAAGTACATAAGCCAATATATTTTTAATATATATTATTTATTATTAAATTAAAATATCTTATATTTTACTTAGTTATAAATATTTTCTTTGTATACATTATAAAATTTTGAAATATTTTAATAGATACCGGGTCAATTTGGTCTAAGAAGGATTGTTCAATTTGGTTTTTGTCCACACCTTGCTGCAAAGTTTCTATTCTAATGACTATTGTTGGAATAGCTTTAGGAGGTAGTAAATGTTGTCTTGCCAGATTGGTACTCTGCATTGCTTTTGATGTATAGGGTCTTACACATATATACCTAGTAAATCAAATATATATATTATTTTTGTTTAGTTTATTTTGTTCGATTAGACATGGTTTCTCTATTGCTTCCTCCTATAGTTTTTTTATTTTTGTTTTGGGCATTTAACTTTTAAAGAATCACAATTTTATAGAAACTAATACGTTTTAATTCTCTTTTTCACGATATGTGTCAATTAAATATTGTTTCCTCCTCATTTATTATTTACCGTTTACAGTATTTGTTTGCTTGATAAGCTTCTTATCTTTGTCAAGAAAAATTGCATTTATTTTTGAATAGAGAGGGGCTCTTATATACTAGACTACTAGACTAGAAGTCGTAGCATATGCATAAGTTTAGACTGAGTTAGAAACAATTTTGTGAAGTGGTGAGTAAAATACCATGTTACATATGATAAGTATTAGTGGTTACCTGTGTCAAAAAAAAAAGTATTACCGGTTACCAAAAGCAGTACAAATGCTGATTATGTGTTTTTACACTATATTAAGCACTAAATTTGCTATACAAGATGCATGCTTTGTCTATCTACTTTTAACTTCATAATGTTAACAAGTATAAAGTGTCATGTCACTAAATGTTATAACCTCTATCAACTAAGTGTTTTTATTGCCATGACTTCTGTTACAATATGCTTACCATGCTAGAGTACGTAATAATGTAACTCAGAAGGCTAGACGACTATCATCTGAATGTCTATTTATAGAGTAAAAGTGTGTTGTCCTAATGAATCAGGGCCGTCGGATTTAAGGCGTAGATCTTAGCCGTTGGTTAATTGATCTGTTTTTGCAATTAAAATTTAACTATCCTGACAGGCCAAATACTTTAAAATTCAATGTCCTTTAAATTTTCGGGAACCAAATATGTTAAATTTTGTTATTAAAATTTAACCAACAAACAAATAAACCAACCCATTAGACTTGTTTTGGAAGCCAAGATTAGAAAAAACCAAAGTCAATTTTTTTTTGTTATCAAGATAACGTTTAAACCACGAAATCTCGTTGGCAAGTGGGTGTTGAATTTGCTGCATGGTTTGGTGTGTTGAATAACAAGAACAGAGAAAGGAAAAGTGAAAAATCTTTATTGATTGTGGATAATGGATTGATTACAAAAGTGAAGCTAGAGAGGGGCTTATACAGCCACAAAAAGATTACTTTGATCTTAACTTAGATCTAACAAATTCTAGCAAACTAACCCTAAAATCTAGATAAGATAAAATATCTTATTTTCAATTATTCTAATAATATCTAATAGTCCCCCACAAGCTAGAAGGTATTCACAACACTTCTAGCTTGACATGAACAATACAAGATACATCAAAACAAAAGAAAATTACAAAGAGAGATGCCGGAAATACATCGGCGGAAATCAAAGCCATAAGGCAAATGCTTTAACTACTCGAAGGAAGCAACAATGCTATAACCACTCGAAGAAAGTGACAATGCTATAACCATTCGGAGGAAGCAACAATGCTATAACCAATCGGAGGAAGCGACAATGCTATAACCACTCGATGGAAGCAAGAGGAAAAAATGAATCAAGATTCTGAGAGAAAGAAAAAATCGCAAAGAGAAGAGAGAAATCAACCTAATTAAGATTCTAAGAAAAGGAACCCAATCCAGGTCCAGAGGAGAATCGAAGCAACAATTCAAAGCAACGATTCGAAGGAGAATCAAAATTAGGGAAAGATTGCAGATCAAAATCAAGATTGCGAGGTAGAAGGTTGAAACCAAAAATGATTATGGCGTTTCTGAAGAGTGAGAGAAAAAATGTGATTTTCAGAGAGGAGAAAAATCAGAGTAATGGAAACCGGAAAAGTGATTGCAGCAGTAAAAAGGAAATAAACTGAAAACTGAAAAGGTGGTGCTGCCGGCAGCAAATGCCGCCGGCAGCCGTGGTGAAGCACAGAGACGAGGTCAGAAGATTAGGACCCGCTCTGATACTATTGATACTATGTTGAATCAATGGAAAAAATACATTTTATATCGGTTAAAATTGACATTTCATATCGGTTCCTGAACCGATGCCGAAAAAGGAGATATAAAAAATGGACATTTCATATCGGTTCCTAAACCGTTATGAAAAGTTTTTTTATATCGGTTATATATGCGAACCGATATGAAATGACAGTTATAAAATGCATTTTTTCCACTAGTGAATAAGAAGAACAGAGAAAGGAAAAGTGAAAAATCTTTATTGATTGTGGATAATGGATTGATTACAAAAGTGAAGCTAGAGAGGGGCTTATATAGCCATAAAAATATTACTTTGAGCTTGCTCCAGACTTTTCTGAAGCCTGAACATTTGGATATACCACCAGTTCTTCATAATGAAGCCTCATGGCTGGTATGGTTCATAAGGATGTATGATGAAATTTTAAATTGTTTTTCTCATGCCATTGTTTTATTTCTACTGAGTGATTACAATGGTTAGGCTTTGAATTTTATTGGCACTATTTTCCTTTTGCATTCAGCTTGCAGAGAAGGAATTGCAGAATGGATTCAGCTTGGCAATTTTATGGGTCTGCGCGTAATGGATTTATCGGTGTAAGTAGTTGTACACGCCTCTTATAATCTGCTCTGTTCTCATTGTATTTTCACCTTCTTTCTTTTCTAATATTGAATTAAGTTTAGTGACGGATTTTTCCCTCTCTATTGTGTTTGTAGTACTTTCAATGTTCGATTGCGGGAATTAGAAATTGGGGACTTGTTGGCACTACTAATAGAAGTTATGCTTTAGTAAAGCTTTATGTACTACAGTTATATTATTCATCTTTGTCTTTCTCTGTTGCTTGTGTATTAGTTCCTTATGACAACACCCTTTTCTTTTTTTTTTGTTCATCACTGTCTTGTCTAATTTATTTTTTGAATTGTTTCCTTGGCAGATTTGCTGATAGTAACTTGAGGGCTATAACGCTTTCTTCTATTCAAGTGTCTAACTGCGGCGCACTCCACCGGATCAGTGTCTAACCTTATATTCCACAAATGGCTTCTGAAATGGAGAAGTTGGAACCTCTTGTGAGCTTTGTGAACCAGGTAATGTACCCAGCTTTCTCCTCACTCTATTTTCTTCAATTCAATAACACTTTCCTTCTCAAACAATCAGATCATTTTGGATTAATCTAGACATAAAGTGACTTCCAGATACCATTTTGGATTGAGTATTGAGTCCATCTAATAGGAGGAAATAAACAAAAAATTCCAAGCTAGTTGGTTTAAGCATAAAATTTACATTTTGGAGCAACTTCGTTGAAAAAAGATCTAAATGGTTATTCTTGCTGGGTTGTGTTAATATCTTGCAGGTACTGGAATTTGCCGCTTATGGAAATAAGGTCTCTGGTTTTTTTTTCGTGGTGCCACATACAACAGCTCATGTCATTCTGAATTGGTTGCTTTGCTGGTGTCATCTACAATGTTATCCTCCTTATGGTGAAATGGAGTTATCCCTCCTGCATCAGCCTGAGTGGTCCATGGGGCTTCCAAGAGGCATTTGATAGTTAGGATTGGAGTGGATTATCTCCTGCTCATGAGTTGGCCATCTCTAATTTCTGTTTTTTTAGTAGTGCACATTAAATTTGAAAATAAACTATGGTTTGTGAAATACTAGGTTTATCAACATATACCGGTTGTTTTCTTATGGATAACATTAGTTCTGCTTTGTATGGATTATATTTATAAACCTTGTTAATTATTTAAGATATTTGTGTGTTCAAAAAAATTATAAGTTTTTATTCTTAGATTTAGTAGAATGTTTTATTTTAAAGTGTGTATAAAATCTATAACAAATATGCTCTTATATTAAATTCTAATGAGTCCCTAATTAAAAATGAATATTGGATGGATAAAATCCCTCACTAATAGAGAGGGATTTAGTCTCCCTCTCTATTAGCGACGGATTTAGTCTCCATCTCTATTAGCGACGGATTTAGTCTCCCTCTCTATTAGCGACGGAAATACACTTTTCATTTTCAAGTTCGAACTATTTTTTAGAATTTCAAAATCCCTCGCTAAAAATTTAGTGACGCCAAAATTAGTTACGAATCTGGGTTCGTCACAAATTTCGTCACTAAAATCGTTAGTGACGGATTTTTGATGGTTTAGTGACGGATTTGCTCCCTCTCTAATTTTGATTTTTCTAGTAGTGAATCTAGATAAGATAAATATATTATTTTCAATTATTCTAATAATATCTAATATGGTAAATATGGTGGATAAGCATTCTCAATGTGATGTGAGAAACTTGTGTTGCGCACTTGATTCCAATGTCCACCATATTGATCTGCTGATGCTCAAAAAACAAAAGCATTTCTCACACACCATAACACCTACATTAACATCGATCGGTACCCCAACACCATAATTGTAAAAGAATGAAACACAATAAATTAAAACCAAAATTAAAAAAACAACAAAAGCAAATAAATATTCAACATGTGGATATCCAAATTTGGTATTTTAAAAATTTTAAAATCTCAACATGTGTGTGGATATTCAACATGTGAATACCCCCACTCAAAAATAACTTTGGAGGCTCCCTTCAAATCTAGTATGGAGACTACCAAGGAATTATATGTAAGATATGTCAACTTAATCTTTAAAATTTTAAATTTTTTGTCTAATTTTTAAAAATTTTAAGACATTTGTCTTACTAATTTTCATAAGGGACTACTTATTAGATTTTAGGAAATAATTTGACAGTCATCACAAATATGGTCTATGTCTCTTATTACACACCATATAAATACCAAATAAATATAAAGATTTATAAAAAACCCAACTAGTCTTGTTGGGTTTTTAAACTTTATATATGTTTTTATTTTATTTTGTATTTATATACTATGTGATACAAGAGTCTTAGACAGTATTTGTACTTCAAATCTTAAGGTGATAGGCTAATATACATAGCTTATTATATATAGTTTTTATTTTGTTCATCATTCGGCAATGTAGGATTATCTCACACTTGGGATTCTCAAAGATGAATATGTTGTAAAATAAAGATCAAAGAAGAAGATGAATTCATCAGTTACGCAAGACTCTAAGACGTGTGTAAAAATACTAAATTTTATGTTTGATTCGTCCCATCAATCACTTTGGTTTGGATGCATTACGATAACAACGAATCTGCTTCAAGATACAAGGTAGTTCCTTGATATTTTTTGGTTACCATGTCATTCTTGTGTAGTTTCCACTGATTTTGTCGGTGACTAATCTACGTCGGGGAGCCTAGCTGGCAACGAGTACCCAACTTTGCCGGCTCGTGTGGTTTTCCTCTCCCAACAGAGTTTTTGCCACACCCAAGATTCGAACTCGATACCTTGGGGTGGGATCCAAGTCCAATACCCACATTTAGTGTTTTTTTTTACAGCCACATTTAGTGTATTAACAATGGTGTTTTACAGATTAATAATTCTCTAACTTCAATATGCGCATAACTAAAAAAGGAAATGATTTGGAGTATGAACTTGACAATGGCACAAACGTATTTATTTCATTTTTTATTATGCGTGTAGAGAGCTTCTATATATACAAAAACTCATGTCACTTGGTGAGAGAAAACAGTATCTCAGGCATGTGTCTCTTCATGTATAGACAGATGTGCTCCTGATAAAACACACCTAATTAGGAATAACCTGAAACTCTTGAAGAGACGTAGTTCCTCTTGGGTGCTCTTGGACTTCCATATTTTGGAAATCCCCTAACAATCCCCACCATTTTCACAATAACTCCAAATCCCATTATTACAAAAATCACATGTTTTCGATTAAAGGTATATTGTGATTTGAACTTTTACTTAGTAAGTCACTGTTTCACTCATCCGCGAATAAATTGGTTGACCATTTTTGAATCAATTATTCTTTAAAATAAGCGTAAATTAAATTATGGCTAAAGTGCTCCCGGGGTCCCTTATCTTTATTTAAAGTAACGAATTAGTCCTTTATGTTTTTTTTGTCCCAAATAAGTCCTTTATCTTTCAAATTTTTGACACATAAATCCTTTTCCGTTAACAGTGCTGATTTATGTGTCAAAAAAAAGGATTTATGTGTTAAAAATTTGAAACATAAATGACTGATTTGGGACAGAAAAGGATTTATGTGTCAAAAATTTAAAACATAAAAGACTGATTTGGGACAAAAAAAAGATAAAGGACCAAATCGTTACTTTAAATAAAGATAAGGGA
Organism: Astragalus membranaceus; assembly: GCA_039519185.1. NCBI lineage: Eukaryota > Viridiplantae > Streptophyta > Magnoliopsida > Fabales > Fabaceae > Astragalus > Astragalus membranaceus. The sequence goes on along the minus strand of CM076848.1, from coordinate 55,031,573 downwards.
CCCCGGGAGCACTTTAACCTTAAATTATACATGAGATTTAGGTACCATCAAACAAATTGTAAAGTGATATATCTGATAAGACCTTGTATCATATATCATTTGTCATAAGAGCTTCAAGAGTTAATCCCTTTTTTTTTAGAGTCAACAAACATCATCCAAACTCAGTGATTACAATTTGACCCTTGCAAATCCACTACCTTTTTTTGGTCTAAAAACAAATCCAGTGCTCAAAGTGGAACCAAACAGTGTGGCCTTGCTATGTCACGTTCGTTATATCTTATTATATATTATATGTAAAGGATTTGTACCCGGTTAGACCAAAGGTCAACTTAATACTAAAAATCTAGACTCGTCAAAGTTTTCTAATCTAAACAACTGCATATTGCCCATAATAAATTTAAAAAAGAGACAAACATTCATCTAGATTCTTTAATCTATACTATTAGTTTATGCATGCACACGTGATCATTCAAATATTTTACTACCAAGACAATTAGTACTCTTCAATAAACAATAGCAAGTTGATATAAAAAATGCATCCCGGATGAACCCTATGTTTTCCTTTCTTTCCTCTCTTTTTCCTTATTCTACCCACACACACTTGACACATGTGCTTCTATTTAAGGCCAAGGTTGTGTATTAAACAGTGATCCTTATGGAATCAAGAAGCCATTCTTGAACAAAATCTCAGCTTACCCTTTCAAACAATTCTTCAGAATGGATAATCAAAATGACTTCTCAGGCATTGTACCCAACAGCAGCACAGATAGGAAGAAATATTTGATGAGCAGATTAGTAGTTTTGGAGAATGAACAAGACATCAACATGAAAGCCGACGCATTTATCAGTAACTTCCGTAAACAGCTGAAGATTGAGCGACAAGAATCACTCCAGCGTTTCAAGGATATGACACGCCCAAGTGCTTGAATTATTTCATTTCATCAAAAAATAAAACTACTGCTTTAGTTTGTTCATGAAATAGAAATGACTGAACAGTTCAATTATTATCATTTGTGATTAAGCAGAATAGTGATGGATAAAATTCTGATATTTATACATTCTTTTTCTATAATACAAAGTTATTATCTTTATTCTTTAACATGAAGTCTATAAGCACAGGAGACACTTTTGTACAATATGGGAACTGATAAGCTTATTTTCACTGCTATCAGAAAATAAATCAGCTTGTTCAGAAATATAACTATTATATATTGTTTTCTAATAAATCATGTACTGCCTCAGAAATTTAACTATTATATATTTTAAAGTAATGAATAATGACCCCCCATTCTATTGCCAAAATCAACTATGAACCTCATTTTCATCAGAAGTAGAAGTCTTTCCTGTGTGTCCCTTGCAAGAAACTGGAACCTATTTCAATTGATTTTCTGAAGAAACCATAAAACTACCTAAATGTATTAAGTACTAAGACTAACTGAGAAATTTTGGATCTCAAGCTTCGAGCACGTGACAGCTATCAATGCGATTCTTGAAACCACGACGCCCTGCTATAGTTGACCATAAGTTTCTAACCAAAGTCCTGAGGTGACCTTCTCCGCCAATATTTTCCCAGAGGTGAGGGTTACTTTCAACTTGTTTGTTAGGACTTGAAATATCAACTAGACTAATGCTCATATTGTTGCGGACAATGCATAGCTTTCCATTAAGGGAAACAAGCGCAACAGCAGATAGAGCACGAGAGCTACCTAAATGAAGCTTGCTATCAATAAACTTTTTCCATGAATCTGTTGCTGTGTCATATACCGTAAGCTTGCATCCATCTCGGCAATCAACCACATAGAGTTGTCCATTCATTGAAATACAAGGATCATGCCAACCATTTACCATTCCATTAGAAACTGGGGTCCAAGTATCAGTTTCAGGTGAATAGGCTTCACACGTGACACTGTGATCGGACCCGATTTCCTTCAAAAACCATGTTCCATTGTGAACAACGTCAATAAAAGGCATCATGGAAGGGTTCATCTCTGAGATGAAGCTCCACCTGTTCCGGTTAGGGTCATAAACTTCAGCAGATCTGAGAGTTCTTTGAATATCACCACATTTCCCACCAGCCACATAAAGACAATCATTTATTACACATGAAGCAAACCAATGACGCTTTCGTAGCATATCTGGAGCTCTGTGCCATTTATTTGTACGAGCATTATAGAAAATGACATGTCACATAGATCCTCCTTTCATAAGATCTCTTCCACCAAATAAGTAAAGGTGGCAACCACTAAGAACTGCACTGCTAAACCCGTACGCTTCAGAAAATTCCCCAGGAGTAGGGGGAAGGGGTTGCCATAGTTGGTAGGTTGGATCAAAAGCATGCAATGATATTTTTCCATCACGGTCTCTTCTGATGACATATAACCACTCTTCTGCCATTCCAAGGCTTTTCCGGAGTGAATAAAAGAAGTTTCCAGACAGAAGGTGGTTCCATCTCTTGCAAATTAAACGCAGTTTCCTGTGCTCAATACGAGGTACTCGAATCAAACAAGCAATAGTGAGATCATCGGGAAGGCCAGGTAGGAGAGGAGGTTGAACTCTAGTCCTTTCCTTTCGTGTGTTTTTGCTCTTATGTGCATTTGGATTTATGTTGGGTTGGCTACATATCTTTGAACCTGGAACAAATTTCCTTGCACCAGCAACTGTTTTTAGGCCTGAATCTACTTTACAGTAGCAAGAAACAGAATCAACCTGTAAAACTTGCCACTTTGCCAGGTTAGTTCGCCAAGCGTGATCTAGTAAACAAATATTTCATTAGAAAAAAGAAATTGGAAAGACAACATTTACTTCTTCATCAAGCCCAAACAAACTTTCTACTTTCTATTTTCTGTAGAAAGTTCCTTTTCACTGTCAGCATTTTATATATGAATGCAAATATTGTTTGATCAAAAAAATATATGAATGCAAATATTGTATTTTAAGTGCTGATGATGGGACAGTGAGATTTAAGAAAAAAACAAGGCATTCTTCTTGAAATCATCAGATTAACAAAGACAGCATTAGTATAAGAACATTAGTATCAGATTAACAAAGACAACATTAGTATTATAGAAAAATACAGAGAATTTAGGTTCAGTTGAACAGAAGCACATGTAAGAACTGTAGTAACCGAACATTTCAGAAACCTACAATGAAATTGAAAAGACAAATAGGCTGAGGCATAGCATGACTAAGACCCTCTCATTATGATAGTTACTAATCAGAAGAGCTTGGTGTAATATAATAGGCCTTTGCAAAAACAGGGTTAACATATAAACCAACATAAAAAATGTTCATTAATAAACTATAGATTAATGATTGTTCGTTTAACACAACATAAAAAATTTACATTCTTCTAGTCCAATAAGCCATGTTTAGATTAGGGAAGATCAAATTTTGACTTGGTCAACATAAACTGAAGGGGTTGTCTAAAAATGCATGAACAAATATGAAATAAATAAAATCGTAAAATAGTTAAAAAAAAAAAAGGAGTGAATTAGACTAACCAGTGGAGCATGAACTCTAGAAGTGCTTTGAGCATTGGCAGTGTGTTGAATTAGCTGGTTCATTCCAGAACAACGTAAACCCTAACCTTCAATTCTTAAAGGAGAGAAAAAGGAAAGGTTGTTCTTTGAAGTGTGAAACTGAAAGAGAATGGTGAAAAGAAAAATGGGTCATCTGCAATTTACCAACAACTGCAACTAGTGAAGTGAGAATGGTTCAACAACGCGGTACCTGTGGAACTGACAACTGGAATCGGGATTTCATGAATTAAAAGGAGAGCGGATTCGTGACTTGTATTGCGATTTCTGAGTGAGGATGAAAAGATCTTCTTAATAATTGTTATTCTTTCATTAGTCAAACACTCAAACCAACCCATCTTTAAAAAGTCAACAATTTCAGTTTTTGTTTAATTTGTTTATTTCAACAATTGTTATATACCGGTGCGTGGACTCTTGCGTTGTACGGGGCAAAAACTTCAGTTAATACAAAAATTGTCTTGTTAAAATTTGTTTTTAAAATTGCAATATGAAAAAGTCTCATTTGATGATCATTTGAATGCTAAAGTACCTCAAAACTCGCTGCTTAGCATCACACTATGTATTTTGTCACGAAATTATATTTTTTTCACCAAACCGGTTTTTTAGGCACAAATTTTGCATATTTGAATCATTTGATTTTTTTGCAAACACTAAAACATCAAAAAACATACTATTGTGATTTCTAAAGCATCCAAAAACACACTACATGAGAAAATATTGTTTAAATTGAAGGTAAGTATGAATTAAACAAAATATGTAATAAAAAAGGCGATTGCAAACTTTAAAAATAAAATAGAGCGTGTACATATTTGTCACGGAATTATTATTTTTTTCACCAAATCAGTTATTGAGAAATGAACTGAGTATTTGAACGGTTAAAATTTTTTTCACACACTAAAGTACCCCAAAACATGCTGCTTAGCATCACGCTTTACGTATTTTGTCACGAAATTATATATATTTTTTTCACCAAATCGGTTATTGAGACACAAATTTTGCATATTTGAATATTTGAATTTTTTTTACGAACACCAAAGCATCAAAAAACACTACCTAGCATCGTACTTTACATATTTCGTTTTGAAATGACTTTTTTCACCAAACCGATCACTGAGGAACAAATTCTGCGTATTCAAATAGTTAAAAAGAATTTGATATTGAGGAATGAACTTTGAGTATTTGAACGGTTAATTTTTTTTCAAACACTAAAGTAGCTCAGAACGCAATGCTTAGCATCACACTTTATGTATTTTGTCACGAAATTATATTTTTTTTTCACCAAACCGGTTTTTGAGGCACAAATTTTGCATATTTGAATACTTAGATTTTTTTTGCAAACACTAAAGCATCAAAAAACATACTATTGCGATCACTAAAGCATCAAAAACCACATTACTTAACATCGTAAGGGGGGAGGGGGAGGGGGGTGGGAGTCTTGGCGCCAAATGGAGCTCAAGACTCCACAAGATTTATACATAAGATGTATAAGATAAGATATCTCACCCAAAAATGACTATTAGGGATTTCAAATTAATTGTTACTATGGATAATAAATTTTTCCACGCTCCACTAAGCTGGTCCTTTTGAATTATATGTAAATTAAATCTTTATAGTCTTCAAAAAAATTTAAATCTTTATAAATATTGGTGTTAGAATTTATTTATTTTTTAAGCAAAAGAAAGGGTTATGACGCCTCATTAAAACATTCTGATGCAAAACCCTCCTTAGAGAAAAAACATCAAGAAGGAAAAAGAGTATTCCTCTACAATTTATTGATAAAAACGAAAAAGATACAAAAGACATAGGGGGACTAGGCCAATACCAATGAATAATACAACAATACAACCAAAAGGGAAAAATAACAATCCTATTAAAAGGAAACCGGTCCAAAGAAGATAAAATTGGCATGCAAGAGCATCACTATAATGACTCTCATCTCAACCAGGTTGATACCAAAGTCACTAACAATCTTTTGCAGCACACCAAAAACAAAAGGCCAGAAGGAGACTGAAACCATCGAGCAAAAAATTAGCAGAACCTATAGCTAGGCAAACCGAACATATTTCTGGAGAAATCCTCAACCATGAAACTAGGAGGAAGGTCCCACCAGACAAAACCACTTGTGTTAGTACCATGCCCGACAAGCTTATCAGCACAACAGTTATCTTCTTCTATAAATGTGAGTCCAAACGAAGTTCATTTGTCTACTCAAATATAAGCAATTATTCCATCTATTTATAAGCTTCCAATGAACTATTTTGCAATTCTTGAAGGAGGAAACCACTAACTGAGAATCACACTCCAACCACAAATACTTCCAACCCTTATCAAAAGCAATCTCTATAGCCAACATAGCCCCAAAAATTTTAGCATGAAGAGTATAACTGTTGCCAATGGAAGCATAAAAGCAACCAAGAATAGCAGCGCTTTTGACTCTAAAAATACCACCACAAGCGGCAGGTCCCAGACAACCCTTGGTCGCGCCATCGGTATTGCACTCAATCGTGTAGGGCGCAAGGGGGATCCAAATAACCTCTTTAATGTTTGCAGAGCTTCTATAATTACCAATGATATTGAAGGTCTTGATAATCATAAACTCAACGATAGAGGAAGACATCGATGATTTAGAAGCATTCATAGCTAAAGCAACATTTGAAAGGATTAAATTGATAGCCGAGTGTAAGGGATCACATGATTACTAAATCTAACCTGATTCCTGGAATACCAAGTGACCCATAAAATATTAACAATAGCAGCAGAGACAATGTCTTGCAATTGAGGTCTCCAACCATGAGAAGTCAAGGCTAAAATGTCCTGAAAAGAGGCTGTATCAATATGGATACTCAGGATACCTCCAAGCCAGCTCCAAATATGTTGGGCTAAAGGGAAAACAAGGAAGAGATGTTGAGAAGTCTCAGAAGCCTTTCCACATAAGCTACAAATAGAAACAACAGTGCATCCTCTAATCCAAAGTTGATCATCAGTTGTCATCTTATTATGAAGAGTCATTCACAGAATAAAGGATTTAATAAAAGGCTTCCAAAATGTCTTGGTCCAAGGAACCACCTGTCCTGGAGGGTTACTGAAAAGAAAGGACTCCTTAAAAGTCAAGTCCCCAGAAACAGAGTGATTCCACATCAACTGATCCTCAGTCCAAACCAAATAAATAGCTATCTCTTGAATTTCAGAGTGAAGTTGGGGGAAGTGATAAATAAGGTTCGCAGGGATGGACCATTTACCGTTGACTATAAAATCCCTAATGTTCGCTTTAAAATCCTTGTGAGAATTAGAAGGAATACCAATAATATCCACAATAGACCTTGAAATCCAAGTATTTGTCCAAAAGTTTGTGCTGACACCATTCCCAAGTTGAATGCTCAATAATATCAAAGAGGTGAGATTTAAACCCAAGCCAGATAGAAGAAGAAACATGATAATTCACCGGCTTATTATTCTTAAGACTCTAGCTTTCAAAAGGAGAGCTCAGTACAGATTAGTAAAAATGAAGTTCCACCCAAGCTTAAGCATACCAACATTATTAATAGCTTTGGTGGTCGCAAACCCAAACCGCCTTCCTGAAAAGGCTCGCGAACCTTCTCCAAGCCACGGTAACAATTTTCCTAATATTAATATCACCTGACCACACAAAATTTCTAATCCAGTAATCCGCCAGTATTGAGAAGATCAGCAGGCCAAGCATAAATGCGGAAACTGTAAACCATCATGCTAAGAATAACAGAATTAACAAGTTGAACTCTAACCATGATCGGTAAAAGAGAGTCTTTCCAAGATGAGAGTATCCTTTATCCTATTAGTAATAGGTAGTAAGTGTATTTTCCGAGGCTTGCCTTTAAAAAGTGGGTCACCAAGATAATTAAAAGGAACAACACCCTGAGAAAATTCAAGAGAATCTGAGATGATTGTGATACGAGGAAGAAAGATGTTTCCAGTATAAAATTTAGATTTCTCTTTACTGATCACCTGGCCAGAAACTTGCTCATAAGAGGAAAAAAGATCCAACAAACTAGTTAAACTCTTTTTGGTTGCCCGACAAAAAATCATAATGTCGTCAGCATATAAAACATGACTTGGCATACGAAAACCTCTAGGACCTATCATAAGCCGAAGCTTACAATCTTCAATAAGCTTGGAAATACCTCTACTAAAAATATCTTCAGCCAAACAAAAGAGAAGAAGGGACAAGGGATCACCTTGTCTAACTCCCCTCCTACAGTCAAAGAAACCAGCAGCAGACCCATTAACAGAGAAAGAGAGCTTGGCTGAGGGATCACCTTGTCTAACTCCCCTCCTGCAGCCAAAATTTATCATTGAAACCAAAAGCAACCAGAACTTGAAGTAAAAAGTTCCAATCTATAGTGTCAAAAGCTTTTTTGGTGTCAATTTTAAGGGCTAATTGACCACCAAAAACCTTTTTCATAAGCAAGTTAATGGATTCAGAGGCAGTGCAAATGCAGTCGAAAATATTTCTACCTTTCACAAAGCCCCTTTGTAACATCCGAAAATTTTAGATTATGAATATATAGACTTTGGAGCCACTTGAAAAGGTCATTATTCTTATACTAACCTAAGATAAGTTATATAATAAAAAATTGATTTTGTTTTGTTTTCAATTTAATATTATATATGTTTTTCAGAGTATTTATTATATAAGGATTCTCCTTATATGGTGATTACCTAAAGTGCTAAATAAAAATATATGTTTGTTAGAAATACGTGTACGGTGTTTAATAAGAAAAGAATTTGATGGCCCATAATTAGAAAACAGGTCCAACTTCAAAACCTAGGACACATGGTATAAATGGGGGAGAAGGTTTAAACCAATGTTTTTAAAACCGGATCGGAGATCGAACCGGCGAGACCTCCGGTTCATGGTTCAATCGGTTCAACCGGTTCAACCATGGTTGAACCGGATAAGTAATTTATTAAATAAAAAATAAAAAATATTAAATATTAAATTTTGGAGAAAAAACTAAATTTAAAAATAAAAAATTGCATTTCGGGCGGTTCAAACCGGTTCAACCCAGTTCGGTTCCCGGTTCTTTCCCGGTTCAAAGCGGTTCTTGGCGGTTCAATCCGGTTCTGAGGCGGTTCTTTGGCCTGCGGTTCAAATGGGGTTGAACCAACCGGCCAGGGGTCCGGTTCCCGGTTCAACCGGTTGAACCGGCCGGTCCGGTCCTGTTTTTAAAACCTTGGTTTAAACAAAAATAGACAATAGCATCTCTATCAAATATGCGGATACCGCCTGCAGTTACGCGCGCAACTATAACTTTTTTTTCTTTTGTTCTAAATTTTTATGTTTCTTTTAAATAATATTCCATTTTTTTATTTTTTTTCCATTTTAAATTACAGTAGTATTAATTTACTAATAGCATATTTTGATCATTTTGGATCAACTCGTGTTAAAAGTATACTTAATTTGGTGTTTATATTATGCGAGTATTGTGGCTTCAATCCATACTTAGCGTCAAACTTCCACGTTTTTGCATTTTTTTTTCTTTTTATATTTTTGGGATATTTTTAAGTACGAAAAACATTTATATGTTCATATACCCGAAGTTCATTCCTCAAATATTGATTTGGTGAAAACAAATTATTTCGTAAGAAAATACGTAAAGTGATCGAGATGCTGAGCAAAATGTTTTGGTGAACCTTAGAGTTCAAAAAAAAATTAACTATTCAAAAGCAACGTTTGTTCCTCAGTGACCAGTTTGGTGAAAAAAAACTGTTTCAAAATACGTAAAATGTGACGTTAAGAAGTGCGTTTTGCGGCCCTTTAGCGTTCAGATAATTTTTAACTATTCAAATACGCGAAGTTTGCTCCTCAATAATCGATTCGATGAAAAAATACAGTAATTTTGTGACAAAATATATAAAGTGAAAAGCTAACTAGTATGTTTTGATGTACTTTAGAGATAGAAAAAATTTTAACCGTTCCAATACACAAAGTTTGTTCCTCAAGAACCAGTTTGGTGAAAAACAAATAATTTCGTGACAAAATACGTAAATTGCGATGCTGGGAAGTATGTTTTGAGAAACTTTAGCGCTTAAAAAACAATTTCTTTTTATACTTCTTCTCTTTATGTTTTTTAGGACATATTTTTCTAAATCTTTAAAAATAATCATTTATTTTTATATTTCTTCTCCTTATATATTTTCTGAACCTAAAATCTCTATTGAATTCATTTAGTTCGGTCACTACCAAATCACAAATACTTTTTTTAATTTTTTTTTAGGATTTATGGATTATAAGAGTAACTCCTCTCTTTCGTGTTTGGTTACATTCATCATTACTGAGAGTTGTTTCTTTGTCTTGCAATATATAATATGCTATAGATACTTACTCCTACGGGAACTTCAACAACATTTACAATAGAACCTCATTATATTCTTTCAACTTTGAATAGGTGCTTCTATTTTATTGGTGGTTTTCATCCAATATTGCATGATACCCACGTGTTTCACTTTCTATTTGTGTTATCTTCTTTATTTTCGTCATTTCGCACCAACGAGTATTAGAAGCATATTTCAATTGGTGTATATATTTTTATCTTTAGTTTAGCATTTACTCTCGCGGGAACTTCAGCCACATTTGCAGTAGCTTCTTTCAACTTTGTATAGGTGCTTCTATTTTATTGATTGTTTTCATCCAACTCTGCATGAATATGGATTATGATATTAAAACTTTTTAGACTTTTTTTTATTGTATATGGATGTTCAATTTCAATGTGGTTGTTAATGTTCTTTTTTAATTTTATAATTCTCTTATTTAATTTATATTTATAATTTAATTTTTATTCACGGGAATTTCAGCCACATTTACAATAAAATCCCCAATCATATTCTTTCAACATTGTATAGGGGCTTCTATTTTATTGGTGATTTTCATTCAAACTTGCATGATACTCACGTGTTTCACTTTCTATTTATGTTGTCTTCTTTGTTTTGGTCATTTCGCACCAACGAGTATTAAAAGCATACTTAAATTGGTGTTTATTTTTTGGTCATTTCGCACCACATTTATAATAAAACCTGCATCTTCTTCTTTCAACTTTGTATAACTACTTCTATTTTATTGGTGATTTTCATCCACTACGATTAAGTATGTCTAACCAGTTACTATTCATAATACTTTTGTTCATTCCATCGTATTTTTTTAATGCCAATAATATGATTATATGAAAACAAAGAGCTACCAGGAAGCGAGAGCTACCAGGAAGCCCCGTGCTACGCACGGGTGTTTAAACTCGTTTTAAAAAGGCGGCGGCAGCTGTATTTTATAACGTTCTTTTAGTGTAGACTAATTTGATCATATTTTTCATGTTTCCCAGCCTAAGACCACATATTTCACAATCAATAGGATTATTATTTATTATATCATTTAATGCTTTGATTCAAGAATTATGCAAGTTATGATTTCTAGAGATTGCTATCTTTGTCTTTTACAAACTGTGCCGCAAGACATTTGTTAAGCACTTGCAAAATACAACATTTTGATTTAGGCACTTCTGTTAGTCAAATGTTACAAAAAAACACAGTTGACTAACAGAAATCCTACGTGTCATTTAATATTAATTTTTATTCATTTTAAATACTTATTTGGCATGCCAAGTCACTTGCAAAATGAAGTGTTTTGCTAAAAGCCTTCACCCATGGCTTCTTCTTCCTCTCTACTCAAACCCAGTCCATCTCTCTCTCTCTCTCTCTCTCTCTCTCTCTCTCTCTCTCTCTCTCTCTCTCTCTCTCTCTCTCTCTCTCTCTCTCTCTCTCTCTCTCTCTCTCTCTCTCTCTCTCTCTCTCTCTCTCTCAGATCTTCATTAAAAAAAATGATGTATATAGCAAAGAAACAGGAAACACAAAAAAAATGCTTGAAAAGCTTAACGCAAGATCTATATAGCAGGTAGCGTAAGATTTGCTTCAAATTGTTTGGATTATTTTGTAGAACATATTGTCATTAACCTGAGGAAGTAGAGAGGACAATCAAAGAGAAATTCAAAATAATAGAGTGATGGAAGGTTGCTGTAGCGATGGAAGGTTACTGTAGCGATGGAAGAAGATCAGGGAAGAAGAAGGGGATTTGATCTGGGTTTTTATTTTTTTAAGGCTTAAATATGTTTTAGGCCCCTGCAAATATAGGGTGTTTTGGTTTAAGCCCCTGCAAAAAAAAATTTAGAAAAAAACCCTTACAAATTGATGTTTTAAGCCATTCTTCTATTTCCAGTTTTCAGTTTCCATCATCTTCTTCTTCTAATTCCAATTTCATCATCTTCTTCCTCTAATTCCAGATTCATCTTCTTCCTCTATTCTCACCCACACCACAACCACCACCACCACAACCACTCTCTGTCACCCACACCACCACCACTAACACTACCACAACCACTCTCTTCTCTCTCTCTCTCTCTCTCTCTCTCTCTCTCTCTCTCTCTCCCCAACGATTTCCAACCCCAGTAATGCAGAGCAAATCTCCCCTTTTTGATTTGTGTTTTTATATCATTTACGGTTATCCTTTTTGTTCGTTTAATACCCCTCTTTGTTCGTTTAATATCCTTTTGGTAAAACCTTCGTGTGAAAACCCAAAACGACCATGAACTTGAAAACGAAATCAAAAACGATGGGTAAAAACGAAATCAAAAATGATCTATTGCTCTAAGAGGTAAAAACAAAATCGTTTCATGTGATGTTCAATTTCGTTTTCCACTTTTCATTTCGCTTTCTAACGATTAAAAACGAAATAAAAAACGATCTATTTCAAATTCATTTCAGCTGTTTTAATGAAGATCTGAGTATTGAAGATCTAAATGAGAGAGAGAGAGAGAGAGATAGAGAGAGAGAGAGAGATGGACTGGGTTTCAGTAGAGAGGAAGAAGAAGCCATGGGTGAAGGGCTTTTAGCAAAACACTTCATTTTGCAAGGGCTTTTAGCAAAACACTTCATTTTGCAAGTGCTTTGGCATGCCAAATAAGTATTTAAAATAAATAAAAATTAATATTAAATGACACGTAGGATTTCTGTTAGTCAACTGTGTTTTTTTTGTAACATTTGACTAACAAAAGGGCCTAAATCAAAATGTTGTATTTTGCAAGGGCTTATTTGCAAAAAAAAAAAATTGCAGGGGCTTAAACCAAAACACCCTATATTTGCAGGGGCCTAAAACATATTTAAGCCTTCTTTGAAAACCTAGATTTGAATTGTCGCTCATTATCCCGTCAGAACATTAATTATCTTATACTCGTTTTCTTTTGGTTGTGTTTGAGATGCACTTCGAGCTCCACATGGATGGGTCTGAGACTCCACATTAGACGAGCCGGTGCTCCATACAGATGGGCCTTGTGCACATGGATGGGTCTGGGACCCCATATGTCGAGCTGGTGCTCCACATAGATGGGCCTTGAGCCCCAAATTAGACGAGTTTCGAGCTCCACATAGATGGGTACCCCACATTAGGCGAGCTTGATGCTTCATACAGATGGGTCTTGTACCCCACATCAGACGAGCTGGTGCTTCATACAGAGGGGCTTATACCCCCCACATTGATTCTTTTATTTTCTTAGAATAAATAAGTGTTCATTATTAATTTTATCATTAAGAAAGTGAAATACTAATGATTTGAATAACTGGGTTTTGAGTGATTATTCGATACTACTATTTTGTTGTGGAAAATTATTTGAATCACCTATATTATTTTAAAGACTGGTTTTGAAGAATGCGGGTACCATGGCCGATTTTTCCGGTTACCACGCCGGCTGAGAACAATACTCTTTTAAAAATTGTGTGTATTATTCACTGGGATTTCGTATCTCATTAGAGTCTTGTTTTCAGGGACTAAGACTGATACTGTTGAGGACGTGAAGAGTTTACCGATGCTAGAGGGGTTTAATTCATTTTGGGATATTTAGAAGACGCCCACTTTTGTAAAAACATGTATATATTGTTGTAAAATTTTTTGAGATACGATTTCTTATCTTTATAAATTTTCTTTTGATTTATTTTCAAACCATCAATTACAGGTTACAAAATATTTATTTTATTTGATAAAATTTTCTACTAGTTCTATTGGTTTCGACCCCAAAATCAGGGTGTTACACCCTTTGATTATCAGAAATAATATTAGGAGCAGCAAGAGCAAGTCTGTTAGCTATAACCTTAGTAATAATTTTAAATTTTAAATTAGCAAGAGCTATAGGTCTATAATGATCAACTCTATCAGCCCCCTCAACTTTAGGAATCAAAGCAACTATATTAGAATTATAGTTAGGAAGCATCCAACTTTGTTGAAAAAATACAAGACAGCATTATAAACATCTTGAGCAATGATGTCCCAGTAATGTTGGAAGAAGAAACCACCAAACCCATCAGGACCAGGGCCACCGTCCCCTTTAAGAGAGACAATAACAGATTTAGCCTCATCCATAGAGGGAAGACTGGTAAGCATAACATTGTCCCTATCTGAGACTAAAGAAGGGATAACATCCTGAATGAGAGCATTACGTACGACAACAGTCATTGTTAACAGAAAATTTTTTTTGATAATAATTCAAAATATGATTCTCAATATCAACGGAGTCAAAGAATATTATCCACATCCTTCATAATAGAAATTCTCTTGGTAGCAATTTTAATCTTGGCCATTCTATGAAAAAATACAGTATTTCTATCTCCAAGGTTGTGCCAATTAACCCTAGATTTCTCCTTCCAATAAGATTCTTCATAATTTAAATCCATCTGCAAATTAGTTTGAGCCTCCTCCTCAAGAGAGAGTAAAGAGTAACCTCCTTGATTATTAATCTGCTCCTGAATATCATCAAGCTTGGCTAAAGCTTCATTGACATTAGCAAAAACGTTACCTAAAATAGTAGTATTCCAGCCTTCAAGTTTTTCAACTTTTGGGATAAAACATGCACACTACAAGAAAAGAAGCCATTAGCGACGGATATTAGCGAGGGACTAATGGTCCCTCGCAAAAATTGGGAATTTGCGAGGGAATAGAGGCTGTCGTATTTTTGAGAATTAGCGACGAAAATTTAGACATTAGCGACGGAAATTCCCTCGCTAAAGGCTTGGGCGGGAAAATTAGCGACGGAATTTCAGTCCCTCGCTAATTTTTGACAGTTTTCAGATGATGGGACTCAGTGCAGGGGTTGGTAAATGTGCAGCAATTAGCGACGGACAGTTCCATCGCTAATTCCCTCGCAATTTTTTTTTACTTTTTTTCCTTAAATCCGTTTACACCCTCACCCTTCTTTCTCACTCACAACACCCTCACTCTTCTTCTCTCCTCTTCACTCTTCCTCTTCCCTTACTCTTCTTCTCACTCACACCACCACCACACCACCACCACGCCACCACCACACCACCACCACGCCACCACCACACCACCACACCACCACCACACCACCACCACGCCACCACCACGCCACCCTTCCTCTTCCCTCACTATTCTTCTCTCCTATTCTTCTCACTCACACCACCACCACACCACCACCACGCCACCACCGCCGCCGCCACCACTGTCACTCCTATCTCTCTCTCTCTCTCTCTCTCTCTCTCTCTCTCTCTCTCTCTCTCTCTCTCTCTCTTTCTCCCTTACTATTCTCCTTCACACCACCACCACATCACCACCACGCCACCTTCACCACCACGCCACCACCACGCCGCCACTCTCACTCCTCTCTTTCTCTCTCTCTCTCTCTCTCTCTCTCTCTCTCTCTCCCTTACTCTTCTCCTTCTCTCTCTACCATCCACACATCACCACCACGTCACCTTCACCACCACCACCACGCCACCACCACTCTCACTCCTCTCTCTCTCTCTCTCTCTTTGGAAATAATAATACTACTACTAATAATAATAATAATAATAATAATAATAATAATAATAGTAATAATAACAATTAAAATAATATAATAATAAATATAAAAAAAAACAGATTTAAAAAAAACAGAAACAGTCAGACTTAGCGAGGGAAAATTCCGTTGCTAATTAGCGAGGCATTAAAATTCCCTCGCTAATCCCAGTAGCGAGGGAACCAGTCCGTCGCTAATTCCCTCGCAAATGACCACTAGCGATGGATTTAGGTCATTTTGCGAGGGAAATGTCTGTCGCTAATGACCAGTTTTTTTGTAGTGGCATGTGACATCCAACAACAGGAGTTTGCCAAGCCCCAGAGACAACCCTCTTACAGTCGAGTGTTGAGCCCACATTTTCATAAACTTAAAGGAAGAATGTTTTTGAAAAGTCTCCTTTTTCATAAGCAAGTGAAGAGGAAAATGACCAGACATACTTCTGGTAAGAGTACAACAGCCCACATTGTCCCAAAAAATTGTGTCAAGCCTCATTACAAATGGATCTATCAAGTCTCTTCTCAATATAATTACTTCCAAGCCTACCATTAGACTAAGTATATTGAGATCTCTTGTAGGAATATGGATCAAATGATTCACATCAGACCAAGACGAGAACTCATCATAGGAAATAGCAGAGGGGAGCCATTTACCTCTGTGCTCATGGGGACCCAAAACTACATTAAAATCACCAATAAACCCCCAAGGACCATAATGATCCCGCTGCAGGTTAGTCAAATCGCTCCATCAATTTCTTCTAGCAATATAAAAGGTAGAGGCCACAAAGACAACAGAGAAAAAAGAGAGAAAGCCATCTGCTGGCTAGTAGAAGAAATAACTGTAGGACTATAAACACCTGTGCAGAAACACCAAAGATTAGAGGACAAGGACCTTCTATTATTTTCAGCAAACAACTTCGAATTCAACTTAGAGAAAAAGTTAGAGGGAATTTAATTTATACCAACCCAAGGCTCAGAAATAAACAAAAAATCCGGCTTATATAACTTACACAGCTTTCTTAACACTACTCTTGTGGCAGGGTTACCAATGCCCCTGACATTCCAATAGAGAGTCTTTAACATTGAGAAGATTGTTGGATACTATCCTTTGATCGGGTCATATAACCTGCCTTCTTTTGAATTTGCAGTTGTTTCTTTCTTATCTTTTTTTCCTGAGATTTGGACAAAACCTCTATGAATTTTTCCTTGGTATTATCATCAAACAAATACTTTGAAGACACCACCTGAGAGTCTCCTGATTTTGAAGTTTGGTCCTCGTTTGAATCACTAACAGAATTGCAAAAAAAAACGACTAGCAAATTGCATATCGTTCACCACCTTGATATTAGAATGAACAACTGGGGTTTCGATATTACAGCCACTGATATAGTATTAGATGTAGGACAAATCTGCACAACATTATATTTAGTCGATATAGTAGGTTTAGTCAACTTTTGAATAGAGTTCAAAAAATCCTTTTGCATCTGGTTATCCTGAGGTAGAACTTGCCTACCATCCTCAGGAGTGAGTGAGTCCTGGACAACAGTTGGAACACAAGTAACTTAAGCATACTGCTTCGTATGAGCATTACTAGTATCCTTCACCTTTGGAACATATTTAGTAACAGTTTTTGGCCGAGCAACAATTTCTGGGACTTTATGCTCCTTATTGTTTTCTACTCTTGAATGTATCATTTTATTACAGTTGCTAGTATCATGACCAATATTCATGCAATTCGTACAAAAGTAGGGTAAATTTTCATATTCAATGCCCACAAGAAAAGTAAAACTTGATCTCTTAACAAGAATTTGATTTCTAAGCTTTGATTTCAAACCAATATCAACCAGAATACGAGTGAAATGACCAAAAGGCCTATCGAAGGAATTTTTGCTAGTAGTATAGCCCAAACAGATAGGTGTGTCAACACTACTCGCAATAGTAAATAAAATTTTGGGGCGCTAGTATTCTTGAGCAAGAACTGCCAGCTTAATCGAACATTGAGCATTTGTATGTTTTATATTTAAAGGATTAAAATCAGGTTGCAGACAAACAAACGAAGCAAACCTTGCTTGCAATTCCAAGAAAGTTGTGACTGCATTCTACGTAAATCATCAATAGAGGAGAAGGAAAATTCATAATAACCCTTCCCTAGAAAGATTATACTCCACTTACCTGCAGGTTTCCAAAGCTCTTGAAGTTTGGAGCGCAAAGCATCAATCTTGATAGGAGTATCTCCCTTTTAAAAAATATCTTTATAAAAAAATTTCATGCTCCACTAAGCAAACCCCTTGGGTTCCAAAATTTGATTGGACAACTTTGTAGACTCTAATACAAATCCGATATAAGTTACAAGCCAATTTAAGACCGAGTTTAATAAAGACGAGACCAAGTTGTCTCAAAATATAAATAATATAAATTTTTAAAAACGTTACTACTTAAATTAAATATTTTATATTTGATAATGAGATGAATTTCCCAAAACTTTACGATCTAGTGTAACAAATTTTTAGTTTTACAATTGTTAGAGACTAATTATTTTCATATCCTAGATTTTGCTAAAGAATGCAGGATACGCTCAGAACATGTGGGATACGACCATGATACGTTTGATTACTTTCAGCACTATAAAATATTATTTCTTAAATTTAAACCCTAATTTTGAAATAGAAAAAACACAACTTGCAAACGGCGAGGTCCAAGTTTGCAAAGGGTCACTCCAATGCACCATCTTCATCTAGGTTCATCTTTAGTTTACTACATGATCTCTCTACTTGCTTTTGCTCATCTATATTTTGGTTGCGTTTGTATTTTCTCATATAAGTTTTTAGAGTAACGGCCCATTTTAGTGCTTCACAATTTTTCAATACGACAAATTGGTCCCTGACAATTTTTTGGGACAAATAAGTCCCTGACGTTTTCAAAACGAGGACAAATTAGTCCCTGACACAAGGACTAATTTGTCCCCGTTTTGAAAATATCAGGGACTTATTTTTCCCAAAAAATTGTCAGGGACCAATTTGTCTTATCGAAAAATTGTCAAGGACTAAAATGGGTCTTTACTCAAGTTTTTAATTATGTTTGTATATATATATATATATATATATATATATATATATATATATATATGTATATATATATATATATATATATATATATATATATATATATATATATATATATATATATATATATATATTCTGGACTGGGCCGGCGACCCAATCCGCGAAGGAGGCCCAGCCCACTCCAAGACACTGTAGCACGGAGCACGCCCAAACGACTTGAAGTGCTTCAACGGCTGAGATCGAGCCGTTTGATACTACGGCTAGGGAGCTTCGCCGAACTCTATAAATAGTGGTCAACCCCCTGCAGAAAGGTACACTATTCATCCCATCTCTCATTTCCTGCTTTTTGCCTGACTTGGGTGTCAGAGTGTCTTTGTGGGTACACCCACCCTGAGCTCTGCTCGCGACCTCACTGCCTGGCAAAGCGACCAAGCAACCTTCCCGTTCCACCATTGGGCGATCAAGGTACGAATCAATATATATATATATATATATATATATATATATATATATATATATATATATATATATATATATATATATATATATATATATATATTAGTATTAATTTTGATGTAATTTTTTTTAAAGTATCCCAACCATATCAAATATTGATTTTCAAATTTTTCCCATATGCTGGTATTTGTATCGTGTCCCAGGCTTCATAGGAAACTGTTCACTTGTGATAGAGGATTCTCAAAATGCTTTCTTGCGCTAAATCCTGTCTACGGTTTACCATGTGATTTTTTAATATCTTCAACTACCTCATACTAGGGTTCCATGATTGGACCACTTTGGCATGGGTCCGTAATAGAGGGACCCTTCGAAACATACAACGCCATTCAAAATCACTTGCCAACCTATTGGTTAAGCTTTTGACGCCAACAAGAAACCAAAACTACTTACTTCATACATAATTTTTACACCAATAAGTCTTGATATAATCAATATCTACTTACACAATTTCATTCAACCACGGATAAACTAAATATATTAGAAACATAATGAACAAATATTTCTATGCTAATCGGCCAGGACGATACAATTATGCCCAAACGAACATCCAGCAAGAAAACTTTTCATTCATATCCAAGTAGGGAATGTTAAAATGGTAATATATATTCGGTAGAAATATGATAAAGAGACAAATAGAACTGACTGTAAAGAAAAGCCCGCACCTCTCCCACCATATAATCTACATCCATCCGCCCCAAAATAAACCACCCAAAATGATGGTTAGATAAAGCAGTCAAAAAGAAAACTCCTAATGTTAGTACTCGCCACTGCCAACACCTACTAGCACTACACAACCTCTATAGTAGTGGTAACAATACCACGTACACATCCACATCTCCCTTGGCGATTAGCATTGTAAACCATAAAAAATGATGTTGGCTTCAAAACACTAGGAGGAAAAAAGTAAATTAAAGACCATAAACTTGAAATAGAGAAAAAAGGGGAGACAAATTATCCTATAGGTGTATGTTCGCACCTAATGCCCTAAGACAGTATATAATGCTACCCAAAGTTGAAAAATCAGTCCCAAGCACTGGTTACCCCAGCACCGTATCCTCCTGAGTACCCACCAGAAGCCCCATATCCACCACCGCTATTTCCTGCACCATATCCACCACTGCTATTTCCTGCACCATGGTAATCAGAACCACCCCTACTAAAAGAATTTTCTCTTCGGAAGTCACGGCCACCAAATCGGCCTCCCGATCGACGGTTCTTTCCTCCACCAAAGGAAGAACGTGCAGCATACCGTGAGAGCCAAGCTGGTACTTCTTGATTTGCTTCTTGCATCAGTTCTGCCAAAGACCTTGCTATGGATGTATTGCCATCATTGAAGAACGCAGTTGCAAGGCCTTTCTTTCCTGCTCGCCCTGTCCTTCCAATACGGTGTACGTAATCATCAATATCATTAGGAAGGTCAAAGTTAACTACATGGGCAACATGAGGAATATCAAGACCACGTGCAGCCACATCAGTGGCAACCAATATAGGGGTGTTGCCACTTTTAAATGACCTTAATGCCAATTCTCTTTCCTGCAGGGATTGCAAAAATTAAAACATAATACATACATATAAACATCAATAACTAAAAATTACTATATCATATTATGTGTAAAGTTTTTTTTTTAAAATTGTTATAACTAGAGCAATAGCAATTCAGTTATCAAAACTAACTATAACCACATTACCCTTGAGACAACATGGCGATTGCATGCTTCAGCTTGAAACACACTAATAATATACTCAGACACTAACTACCTTTAAAGGACATAGTGCTTAAAAACACAAAGGAAAACCTTTACATGGACCAGGGTGCTTTTGGGGGGAAGGGGGCTATTTTGGGCCTAATAACTAAATACCCATGTTTTTGTATTAAGACCCGAAAGAAGATTCCTAGGATTAATTAAAACTCTGCAGTAGTAAGAAATCACATCATCAGGGAATCAAAGGGATGCTCATAGAAACCAAACTTTTTTATAATAACTTCCGACGAATAATTTTTTTTTCTAACCCAGGGATGGTTGATGTTGACCAAACAGGTTTTTGAAAAAAAAACCCAGAGATACCAATTCCTAAGGATGCCTCATGTGAATCAAACAATTTTCAAATAAACTTAGTAAAATAAGATTTGAAGAAATTATGTTCTTTAGAGCACAATGGTATGCAAGTAAGATCTTGCCTCCATAATCCATACCAAATGTTAGCATAAGGTCATGAATCGTTGACCCCATTAATAGCAACTAAAGCTTTAGGGTTTTGTAAATTGGACATCTTCATCATAAACAGAAAGATTGTAAAGTTGCTCTCCTAAACAGTGGGCAAACAAACAAAAAAAACAGATATTTGAGAGCCATTCAGCCAACCTAATCCCTCCTTTACAGAAGAAAAATGAGAATACATGGGTACATATGCCTTGCCCACAAAAATATAAAGTGGGGCAGTACACCATACTAACCTGTTGTGTCCTATCACCGTGAATAGTAGTGGCTGGAAAATTATTACGACACAACCAGTGTTCCAGAGCATCAGCACCCTTCTTTGTCTCCACAAAAACTAAAGTCAAAGCTTGCTGCAAAATTCCAAAATCATGCATGAAATAGCCTTAGATGTTTATCAAGAGTTTATTCTCAGAAAGAATGCGCGCACACAGACACACACGGTGACAAAACACAATCTGAGCTATAAATCCCCTACATTAGCAAAATTACATGTGCATATCATGAAATTTATGAAAACATGTTCTATGCATTGGTGACCTAAAATGGAAATATAAATATGATCACATAAAACAATTGTAGTGGGTCGATATGCATCACCCAGAACAACCCATCCAGAGTTGGTCCAGACAGTTTCTGAGACGGTACTGATCAACGGGTTTACTTTAACTGCTTTTCAGTTTAATGGAACACTGTTTAAAGAGCCACATTTTATATGAGAAAAGACTTGTCACCATATCAAATTATCAATCAACTTGCTAAAACTCCGCATCATTGGTTTCATAGCCTTAATCATGGCTTTAGTTGATCCAGGTTAATTTAGTGGATTTCTACACTTCTAATAATTTCTACAAGCATGAAGTATTAGCTAAGTGAAATGCACATTCTGCAAAATGTGAGAATACCTTTCCTTGCACCCCATTTGCTCTCTGTGCATGGAGAAGGTCCATAAGATGGCTTCTCTTATCAGCCTCTTGAACATATTCAACTCTTTGGTCAATTAAATCAGTACTGGATCCCACTCTTCCGACAGCCAGAAAAATATAATTTGAAAGGAAATCAGAGGCTAGTCTCTGCATATCAACAGTAACTAATTAGGAATCACAATAGACACACACATATTAAACGATATTTTGCTCATTTTCTTCTTGCAGAATGAATCAAACCTGTATCTCTTTTGGAAATGTAGCACTAAACAGCATCGTCTGTCGGTCACCTGCTGGAGGCATATCCATCTGCTCTACAATCTTCCTTATCTGTGGCTCAAAGCCCATATCCAGCATTCTATCTGCCTCATCTAAGGCCAAATATCTGATCATCTGCAGTGAAACTCTAGCTCTCTCCAATAAATCTACCAGTCTTCCAGGAGTTGCGACAAGAATGTCCACCCCTCTCTCAAGATCACGTAGCTGGAAAATATATTTTGTTAGGCTCTATGCCGAAATATAAATGTTTGTGCCAGCATTCAAAAGTAAAATATCATTGGCCGTTCAAGAACTATACTCTAGACTCTAAAGTCCAGATTGGATCAAGTCAGCACAAAAAGCAAGAACGACAGAATCAAAATAATAAGCTGATAAGCAATGTCTTCAAATTTGTAATTTTGGAAGGATGCAGCAATTCAAAAACTCCTACCCCTAGGCATATCAGAAACCCCTCCGATGTCCAAAAAAGAAAACCTTGAATGCGACTTATGGCACCATAATCAAAAACCTCTATAACACAAGTTCCAGAACCAATGGAAAAACTCACGCGACAATAGCAACTAACTGTTAATTGTTATCCACTAGTTCTGTCAGAAATGTGGATTAAACAATAAAACAAAAAAGATAACAGTTGAAGCATCGTCTATCAATAATAGCATCACATAGAAGCCCTGCATGATTAATCCTTAAGGAAAAAACAACACAAAAATCAAGAAAACAACACAAACAAAAGATAGGACACGAACCTGCTGGTTTATTGGAGCTCCACCATAAGCAACAACTACCCTAACCCCTGTCTGATATGCAAACTTCCTAGCCTCTTCATGTATCTGAAAACAAATGAAAACATTTCAATATATTATTTTCGCTGCAAAACTGCACCCGATTATAAGCTAAATCAGAATACACAATCAATTACACAACAAACTCACTTGCATTGACAGCTCCCTAGTTGGAGAGAGAACAAGAGCAAGTGGATACACGGTACGCACCCCACGCTGCGGCCTGTGCATGGGTTCACCCCTCATAATCCCACTGATGATTGGGAAACAGAAGGCAGCAGTCTTTCCCGAGCCAGTCTGCGCACAAGCCATCAAATCCCTTCCTGCAAGGGATATCGGTATGGCATGCCGCTGAACCGGTGTTGGCCTCACATATTTGCACCTTTGTATATTCAGATTAAGTGCTTCCCCTAAGTCAATTTCCGCAAACGTATTCACCGGCGGAGGCACATTTCCACCACTGGTCTCCACCGGAATGTCTTCATAAGCATCAAAATTTATTCCCGCGTTTTCCTGCTCCTGCTCACTAATCGGCTCTTCCGTATCATCCTGATCTGCAAACGGATTCGCTTCGCGGCGATCCCAACCACCACCTCCACTTCTGTTTCCATAACCACCGGTGCGGCCACCTCCGCCTCCACCTCGGTAATCATTTCTGGGTGGTGCCCAACGCGATCCAGCGTTATCAGAAGGAGGAGCAAAAGGAGCAGGGGATGGAGAATCTGCTGATGCTGGTGCTGAACGGTTCCTCAGATGAGGAGGAACATAAACAGGTTTTGTTGGAGCTGTGGTGTTGGCATTGTTAGCAGAAGATGCATTTTCGGCCGCAGAATTTGCAGCCAAATCAGCCCATGAAGATCGCATAGTTGACTGGTCCTAAACAACAATCAAGCACTGCAATTCGAAGAATTCAAATCAAACATCTCGATCTCAGAAATTTGAGATGCAAACGAGATAATGCATAAAATGAAACGAAAACCCATAAGCAATACCTTGGGAAAAGTAAATGAAGATTGAAGAGAAGAGAGAAGAGAACCTGTGGCGGAAGACTAAAACCCTGAAATGGAGAAGACGAAGAGAATTGTTGACGAAGATGGAGAAACCCTAAACGCCACACGCAACGCAAGAGAAGCGCCTTCGAAAATGGGATGATTACAAAAATATCTTCTCTGCCTCAAGCTGCGCCCTCTCTTTCTTTCCCTTTTTCTTATTTTATTTTATTTCAACTTGTTGTTAATTTCCTATTTTTAAGTTCCCTTTACAAATTTTTCGGATGGGCACACACAATAACTATTCCACTCTCTATGCTTCAACCCAAATTATCATAAAATTTAGGCTTCGTTTGCTAAAATTTAGCATATAATCGATAAGCTATATTTGGTGGCATATAAATTAGCGATCACCTATTGTACCAAAAAAAAAATTAGCGATCACCTACGAGTATAATTAGATAAGTTAGCTTATTAAATCTAAAGTGTTTCGTAAAAATCTAAAGTGTTTCGTAAAATTGAGTAGAGAAAAAAAACTATTTTGTAAATTTAATGGTTGAACTTGTTTATAAATATAAAAAAAAATTAATAAATAAGAGAGATGATAAGAGTAAAAACTTTTGATTCATTTAAGACAGATTATACGAGAAATTTAATCAAAATTAAAATAATAAAAATAAAAACAAAAGAAAAATGGTATTTGATCAAAAAAACAAAAGAAAAATGGTATGCTATAAGTTGGATTTAATTTATATACGGTGTTTTACATTATCTATCTATTACAAATTGGCACATCATTAAAAAGAAGTTAGTCAATTAATAACTAATCACTTAATGAATTTTTATTGATTGCGGTTGTAAAAGCTTATACATCGTATGTGTACATAAATTAAACTCCTATAAATTATCCAAACACTCTGTTATAGCATTTGAAAAAATGCTATAAACTATTGGTTATCTATCTACTACTCCCTCAATCCCATAATATAAGGCCTCATTGAACTTTTCACAATTATTAAAAAAATTGGTAATGTAATTAATATGTTAAAATTTTGTATGACTATTACTTAATTATCTTAAACATGTAATGTTAACTTTTCATATACGAACACAACTTAGTATTTTATTAATAAGAATATATTTAGAAAAAGAGTAATAAATGTATCTAAAAAATTACAAAAGGTCTTATATTTTGGGACAAATAAAAGTAAAAAAATGGTCTTATATTTTAATACGAAAGAGTATAAACTAATGGTTGGATTTATCAAACATATCTTAGAGTTCGTCTCTCTCGCACTTGTTGTCGTAAATCTCATTAAGCCATTGTTAGGAAAAAATTGTTAAATGTTTTTTTTTTTTAGTATGACGCAAAATGCTCAGACAGAACTACAAACTTATAAAATTATCTTTATTAACTATTGGATGCTTTGTCAAAAAAAAAACTGTGGCATTAAATTAAAAAGGTATCAATTTTTATTTTCAAATCTATTTTTTAAAATAGGGTAAAATATGTTTTTGGCTCGTAGGTAACGATTAAAATTCGCTGAAAATTGGGCATTACCGACGGATTTTATCCGCCGAAACTGCTCCAGAAATTAACTCGTAGGTAACGGTTACCAGCGGATTTTCCGACGGAAATTACCGGCGGTTCCGCCGGTAAACATAATACGAACCGTCGGTAATTATTTAAAAAACCATCGGAAATGCTAACTAATCCGCCGGTAACATTTTTTAAAAAAAGTTTTAATTTTCAAATCCGCCAGAAACCTAATAGAATCCGTCGGTAATGTTGTTTTTTTAAAAAAAAAATAGTTTTTTAATTCGTTTATTTAAAAAAAGTAATATTTATTATTTAATTCGTTTATTTAAAAAAATATTATTTATTATTCGTTTATTAAAATATTTATTATTTAATTCCAAAATAAATATTATTATTTTTGTAATATAAATATTTATTTTTTAAATAAATACTAATTAAACGAGAATTGAATAATACTTTTAAAATGATAAAATTTGCATAAACATCCATACAAGAAAGTAGTAATTAAATTATATATTACAAAATATAAATTAAAATATCCAAGAATTGAAATTAAAAGATCTAGTAAAATGACTAAAACTCCTAGTCATAGTAGTGCTGGGACGGATTGTTGTTGGGGTCTGAATTATTGAACAATGTTTCAAAATCAATGTTGAGGTCTAGATCTGGGTTGAGTTGTTAGGGTTGCTCGGGCTGCTGCTGGGGTTGCTCGGGCTGCTGCTGAGGCTGAGAGTTGAAACCTGACCATATGGGCTGTGGAAGGAAGGCTGCATTTGCTGCGGTGCGTATGGCTGAAAAACAGCGTCGTAAGGCTGCATCTGATGCGGTGGATAAAATGATGATTATGGCACAGATGACCTCGAGTATTGAGACATACTATCAAACATTTGCTTCCAGCGCACCTCATTCAACCGTTGTTGCTCCGCATTCAACCTGTGTTGCTCCGCATGCTGCTCCTGCATCTACTGTATTTCCTGATCATGTTTGTTCTGTCGCTCTTCCAACTCACGATGTTGATCGCTCAATTTCTGCGTCAATAGCTGAATATCACTTAATTCTGAAGGCGTAGGGACATAAGAGCGGCCAGTACTTCTGTCTGAAAAAGACGCGGGATTCAGATTTGGAATAATGAAATTTGGGAAAGCAGACGGGCCCAAACCACCAGCTCCTACTAACCGGCCATTTTTTGATGGCCCAACAGATTCCTTCCAAGCAAGAAAAGCCTCTCAACTCTCCTCAGCGGGATCAATATAACTACCACTACTCTGCGGAGTTTCACGATAACTGGTCTGCCAATCATAGAAATGTTCCTGAAAGCAACAACCAATAAATGAATAACCATTAGTATGTAATATATAATATAATAAAAACAATATATAAATATAAATAATTAATAAACGTTATTTACCGAAATATTCCTTGACCTGTCTTCAAGATATTCACCAGTCTCCTCTCGCATATGAAGTTGGCGGTATAACTCAGGCAAAGTAGGTGGCCGACCAAGGATAGCCTTCTATATATATACATAGTTATTATTTAATATTATTATTTAATAAAATATAAAATACGAATGTATAATATAAATTTAATCAATTATTAAATTTACCAAGCGTCTGTAATGTTCAGCTGCGTTGATAGAACCACCCGTGTTTATGCAACCTAGGGGTGTTCAAAACCGAACCAAACCAATAGAAAACTGCAAACCGAACCAAACCAAACCAAACCGAAAACCGCAAAAAACCGCTTCTTATTGGTTTTGTTCAGTTTTGTTTTTCATTGCACCGCGCGGTTCGGTTTGGTTCGCGGTTTTGATTATAGAAACCGAACCAAATCAAACCAAACTGCAAGTAACACTAAGGCTTATTGACTTACAACCTTCGTTACTAACTTACTAGCCCAAATGCAACTAAAATCCAACTCTCACTCACTTACTAGCCCAAATCCAATTAATTCTTTGACTAACTTACAAACAATCCATATTGTTATGCTATATTTAAAAGTTACAATAAAATATTTAATTCAAATTCTTTTAAACATTGTCTTAGCTATCTTAAAAGAATTAAAAGAGAGTAATTTATATACTACATATATTTGAGTAGATTTTTTTCTTGAAGATTTACGTTAGCCATTTTTTATGTTAGTTAATTTTAACTTCGTTTTAAATTACGTTTTGTCTTGGAAAAACCGAACCAACCGAACCAATCCAAACCGCATTGGTTTGGTTCGGTTTGGTTTGGTTTTATTTTAGGAAGCCAACCGAACCAAACCAAACCGCATGTAATTTTACCTTGGAGCTCGATTCACTTTTTGTCTCAAAACCGAACCCAACCACACCGCGAACACCCGATTGCAACCCCCTCTCTCATAAACACGGTTCTTCTTGGCTTTCTCACATTTTTTTTTATAATTCCCATCGTTCCATTTCAGTTGGAGCTCATGCCAATCAGAATCACCGATCCACGTCGGCTGCTTATTCTTATTATGGTGTTCCCGGAGCATTTCAGAAAAGCGGTGAGAAGCTCTTCTGTTGAATACTCTCTCAACTTCCTTCGCCGCATCTGGGTACGATGCCATTTTTTCCTTTTTAAACAAATTTAATTAACTTGTTAGTAAAAACAAATTAATCAATTCAACAAAATTAAAAAATTAAAAATTAATTAATTTGTAAAAAAAACTTACTCTGAATGCATTCCACATCTTGGAATCCTTATCTTTTTTGACCTCCGTCCAATTCAGTCAGGGTTTAGTGTATTTCGCTTTGACGATGTATGTGATTGTGCTGGATACAATCCTCCTAGAAATAAACATGTACATATAAAAAAAGATAAATTTTAGATAATAATTTATAATTAAAGTTGTAATAAATCAAACAAATATCGTTAATAAATTAATAAATACTTACTGCTGGCCAACAACCTTCACTACTATCCGACCGTTGGGCGTAACCTCAACCACCTCATTATCAATATTATACCTGCGTATCCCATCTGCATCTGGCGGGGGTATGACAGTACCGAGTGGAGGCGCAAATGGACGACTCAGCGTACTAGGTCCACTGCCATCCTATGTACTAGGTGGGGGCACAAATGGACCATTAACAACGACTTGATGGCCCAACAGATTCCTTCCAAGCAAGAAAAGCCTCTTGACTCTCCTCAGCGGGATCAATCTCACTGCCACTACTCTGCTGAGTTTCACGACAACTGGTCTGCCAATCATAGAAATGTTCCTGAAAGCAACAACCAATAAACGATTCTATTTGGGTAGTGGTGGATCGCTTGACCAAGTCCGCCCATTTTATTCCGGTGCGTTCGAATCACAAGATTACTAGGTTAGCAGAAGAGTATCTCAAGAGCATTGTGAAGCTGCATGGAATTCCCACGAGTATCATCTGTGATCGTGATCCCAAAGTTCACATCACGATTCTGGAGAGCACTAAATATGCCATTGGGAACAACGGTATGTGCTAGTACCGCTTATCATTCGCAGACGGACGAACAGACTGAAAGAACAATTCAGACATTGGAAGATATGCTTAGAACACGTGTACTTGACAGTGGAGGCCGATGGGAGGATCATCTTCCATTGGTGGAGTTTGCTTACAACAATAGTTACCATTCTAGTATCGGAATGGCTCCATATGGAAGAAAGTGTAGAACACCATTGTTGTAAGCAAACTCCACCAATGGAACAATTATATGGAAGAAAGTGTAGAACATGAGATTGTTGGGTCCGGATTTAGTCCATGAGACTACTGAGAAGATTCGTCAGATTAGGGAACGGATGAAGACAACTCAGAGTCGGCAAAAGAGTTACACCGACAAAAGAAGAAGGTCATTGGAATTCGAAGAAGGAGATCATGTATTTCTGAGACTTTCTCCAACTATTGGTACCGGTATAGCATTGCGGGCGAAGAAGCTCAGTCCTCGGTATGTTGGACTTTTCCAAATTATCGAGCGAATTGGGCTAGTAGTCTACCGCATTGCATTACCTCCAGCTTTGTCTAGATTACATGATGTATTTCATGTATCGCAGTTAAGGAAGTACATTCCCGATCCAAGTCAACCGTTGAGTCATGCGACGATCGATATCCGACCGGATTTGTCTTATCAGCCCACTCCAATCCGAATCATCGAACGTGGCGAGAAATCGCTCCGAACGAGATCAATTCCTGTTATCAAGGTGCTTTGGGACGGTGCCTCACCTGACGAAGCGACATGGGAAGTAGATGAAAACATGCGGGTGAAATATCCCCATCTTTTCGATTGAGGTACGTTTTGTTCAATTTTGAGGACAAAATTTTAAAAAGTTGGGGTGATTGTAACATCCCCAATTTAACTAATTTCATTTATTGAAATTAGCAAGAAAGTTATAAGACAATTAATTAGCTAATTTAAAATAATTAGGCTTAATTAATTACAAGTCATAATAATTTTGATTGCCAATTATACATGTATGTGCTTTGGTGAGTTAATTTGGGATTTTTTTTAAGTGAGAATAGGAGCACAGGGGTATTTTCGTCTTTTCCACCCATAAGTGGGTTTCAGCTGACCCTCCTTCCACAAAATACCCACATATGCATTAATTAATTAGTATTGTTTGATTAGAAATGAATTAAGAAGAGTTTAAGGAAGCTTAAGTCAAAAATGGACATAAGGGCAACATGGTAATTTCGCCTCATTAAAATTCCCTCAGCTGAGTTACCACCTGAGTCACTCCCATCATTCAGCATTATACAAAGTCTCAGAAAACATGGTGAGAGAGAGGGAGGAGAAACTCGAGAGAGAGAGAGAGAGAGAGTGTGTGTGAGAAAGAAGAGAAGAGCCACACTTAATTCCTTCATGCATGTGCAATGTTTTTATACCAATCTCTTTCATTTTTCTTCCTCTTCAATTTGATACCAAAAACACCATCACCACCCTTCTGAATTCCATTTCACCATTTCTGAAAACCCATGCTCAAATTGAAGAAAAATGGAGTCTTGGAAGAGTTGTGAGTTGTAACTCTTGCATGTTGAGTCTAGAGCAATGTTCACGTGTTAGGACAACAACATTATAGATTGAAACACATTTAAGAGGTTGTAGCTACTGGAACCAGAATCTAGTTCGTTTGGGTAGTTGTTGGAGCTGAAATTCGAAGTTGGAGTTGAAGATACAACAAGTTCACCAAAAAGAAACAAATCCAGTGGGAAACCGTTTGAACCATCTTCGATGTTTACCTTATATCTCTCTGTACACAACTCAGCTGAACGTGGTTTTTGTTTATTCAGAAACTAGACACGAAATGCTTCACGATAGACACAAGAATCATCTGGTTTCATCAGGTATTGAGGTAGATATCGTGTCCACAAGATTCGATTCTAAATCAGGTACAGTTTTGACCCAGCCCTCTTATTTTAGCCATAACTCTCTCAATACTGGTTGTATCCGTTTGAAACCTTAACCCTCAGAAACTAGACAACATTCCCTACACATTAGGCACTGGTTTGGATAATTTTGGTTAAGAATTGACTAAGTTATACGCACACCAAAACTGCTCCCAGATGCTGTCCAGAAATAGTTCGAGTTGAAAGCGAGAGTTCGAGTACGGGGATCGTTCGAGTGTTACTTTGTTGGTGCCGTCATGCGAAACATTGATTGTTTGAGGATTCGACACTTCAGTGAGTTCTATACTCGCTTAGGGATGTTTGTCATTACTCATTACTGAGTTTATATGTTTCGAAGTCCGTGTGTGGCGTTCTATTTCAAAAGCGAATCGAGTCAAAATACGTTTTACGAAATTACATTTGAACGATAATTTATATGATTAAACGGTACGCACACAACTTCCCATACAGAAATCCGCCGGAAATGAACAATCCCGGCGGATTTATTTTTTTTTATTATCGGCGACTTTTTTATTTTACCGGCAGATGTTTCAATTTACCGGCGGATTTTTGAATTTCGAATTTTAAATATTTTCCGCCGAAAATTCATCTTATCGGTGGATTTTTTTAAATTATGAAATTATCCGCCTGAAGATGTAATTACCGGCGGATTGTTTTTAAATATTTTTCGCAAAAATTTCTGCCGGTAACACCTATGTATTTCGCCGGTAGGTTATAGTCGAACTAAAATCCGCCGGAAAAAATTGATAAATCCGCCGGTAATTTACTGGGGGATAAATTCCGCCGGTAACGCCAAAAATCCGCCGGTAATGTACTGGCGGATTTGTTCCACCGGAAATAGCCCCTCGGAAATGGGTGAAATTCTTGTAGTGTCCATTTCATCTTCCTCTCACGGACGCCATTGATTTTCCTCCAAAACCTAAATCCCTAATTCCCTAAATCTAAAACCTAAATCCCTAATTCGAATTTGATTTCTAAATCAAGAACGAAATTGATTTCTCACATCACATCACATTTTGTTGAATCTGTTGTTGTGAAGTTATCTCTCTTTCTCGTGCATCTTGAATCGCATCATGGAAGAAATTTTTTTCCGAAATTCTCTCTCTCTCTTTCTCGTGACTCTTCGCACATGATTTATGCTTCTCCCACAACTCGTTGCATCGACAAAGAAAGATCCGTGAGTAAGAGGAGGGAGACGACAAAGACGAGAGATGGGTTCATGGGGATTTTCTGGGTTTACTGTCTTCTTCATGGCTAGCCAGCAAAAGGAAGAAGATGATGATTTTTTTTGGGGGAAAAAAACACATTTTGGTTAAAAAAAAAAGAAAAAAACCACATGGTTAAAAAAGTGGATGACACCTAATTTAATTATGCCACATAGATTAAAAAAATTACACATGTAAAAGCCAAGTCAGATTTCTGTTACATAAGCAGCATTATTTAACGTCGGAGACTAATAATGAAAACGGAAAAATAAGTTGGGGCCAAAACACCTATTTCGTTAATGTATGGACTAAACTTAGAATGACCCGATTTTGTAGGAACGGAAAACATATTTTACCCATTAAAATATTACATATGATAGTAGTTAGCAAAATTAAAACATACAAAATATTATTAGTTAGATATATGTTTTATTGATTTATTTTTTTAAAGTCGGATATACTTAAAACTATACTAATAGTAACTAGTAATAAATAACTATATATATATATATATATATATATATATATATATATATATATATATATATATATATATATATATATATATATATATATATATGCATGTCTAGGGCACGGTGGGCACCACAGTGCTCTACTCGAGCCCGCGCCCATTTGTGTGAATAATTACCCGCCCTTCATGGTAATTTTTACGAGTGCTCAATAGGTATGGGCAAAATTGCAACCCCTAAGCCGAGGCTTGGCAAGGGCCAAACATCCCTTCACAATCCTTTTAAAATTTCCATTTTTTGCCATCACATTTCATATTCCGAGCTCTACTATCTAGGAGATTACGAGTTTGGGTTTGTGTTACCCCCAAACTCCAAAATCCACCGCTTCTCTTACAATCAGTTACTCACTATTCATGCTATAACACTGTTCAAAGTGCAACACTCACAAAATGTAGAAAGAGTACGAGTGCCCATAAGTCTGCATATAGAACTGTAATGATTAACTACAAGGATATTTTTATTCAGAATGTGTGTCGTTGCTATAACAACATCATGAGTATTTACATAAGAATTTAGGAAACTTTGTAGGGAATAAGAGAGATTTTCTGAATATGGTATTTATGGATGATCAAGGGAAAAACTTTTAATAATCAACAGCACACAAGTTACATGGAGAAAGGCGGATGCATACTTCTAAGCATTATCATGATTTCTGATTGGTTTGTGATTCATCATATTCATGATTCGGGAAGCATCATTAAATCTATCTGCTCTTTCATAAATGTTGGCAACCACAAAATGCAACTCCTTCTTGTTAATATTGGGATTGGAATCTAGCTTCTCAAACAATGCTTCCACCATACTGAAATCTTTTCTCGCACCATAAAGACTTAGCATCTGGAAATGAACTTCATCTGGGAAAACACACCCTTCATCATACATCTGTTTATATAAAGCATCTGCTTTCTGAAATTCCCGCAACTTTCCAAAAGCATTCAGCACAAGAGCAATAACATGAGAATCGGGAAAATGTCCAACCTCTCTCATCTTCTCAAACACTTCAACCAAATTTGCATACTTTTTGTTCCTTGAGAAAACATCAATCAAGCATCCAAATACAGATATATCTTTCACCTCTCCAGCATCAAAAGCCTGCCGAAAAACCCACGTAGCCTCGTCAACTTTACCAGCTTTAGCAAGTATTGTGATTGCTGTCTCCCGAGGAATGTTATCCGGTTGCTTGAGCTCATGAAGTAGGCGTTTAGCATGAGCAACTAAACCAGCTCTCTGATAGGCCACAATCATCGTCTGATACAAAACCTGGTCAATTTTTACTCCTGAACTCCTCAACTTATGAAACAACATGGCGGCCCTATCAAGTTTCCCTGCCCTTTCCCAAATAGATATTATGGTTGAGTAGGTGATGGCATTTGGTTGAATGCCTCTACTCTGCATTTCTTGAACAAGGTTCGTTGCCTTCTCATGTTCAAGAGACTTGCCATAAATATTAATCATGGTATTGTAGGTGACAACATTCTGTGGTACATCCTTCCTTTGCATCAAAAGAAACAAGTGGGTAGCTTCCCCAAATAGTTCAGCTTCTCCATAAACCCTCAAGATAGTATTATAACTAACCACATTAGGTTGAATTCCCATTTTCCTCATACCCCAAAAGAAGCAATCAGCTTCCTTGATCATATGAAGCTGGCCATAAACATCAATTATGATATTGCATGTAGTAAGATCAATGGGACATTTAGCTTCATTCATTTCAGAGAACAAAGAAAGCGCCTCAACAAACTTCTGATTATCAACATAAATAGCAAGAAGGGACGAGTAAGTAACAGTATCCGGATTCACACCATTGTCCCTCATCTCCTCAAGAAGATGACGAGCCTCGCGAAAAAGCTTAGCCTTTCCAAAAACATTAATCATAGTATTATAAGCAATAAGATCGGGGGTAATATTAGCCGAGTTTTTCAACGTGTTGAAGATAGAAATAGCCTTAGAATAATCAGACAACTTGCGTGAAAGCTCAATCAAGTTACTGTACAAAACAAGGTCACCAGAAACTTTATCACGTTCCATTTGCTGTAACCAAAAGAAAGAAGAATCAAACATACCTTGTTTACCAAAATAGGTAATGAGAGTGGAATAAGTGTACTTATCAGGGGAAAGACCCTTTTGGCGCATTTCATCAAACAGGCCATGGGCAAGGTGCCACTGTTTAGCTCTAAGGACATTACGGATAACAACATTATAAGCAGATACAGATGGAGAATAACGAGCTTTCTCGTTCATCCAATCTAGAATTGCAAGGGCGCGTTGCCAATCGGGTTCTCGAGAGAGTACGGAAACCATGAACCGAATTGAGAGTTGTCTCCCGTTGTAAGGGGACATAACAGCGTGAAGCTCTTCCTCGTTTTGTGTTTGTCCAATTGAGGATAAGAGTTCCTTCATGTCGACGCTGCGGTCTAGGTAAGCGGGTTGATGGTGTTGTTGTTGTTGTTGTTGTTGGGTTCTGCTAAGACGTTGTTGTCTGTTGGTGTTGGAAGAAGGAGAACGTGGCGTTCGGGTCCATACATCTTTGGTTGTAGATGATGATGATGATGATGTTGCGGATATGGTGGGGATGTAAACGCTTGTTATGGGAAAAGAACGAGGAAGTGAAGAAGAGGTGGAGGAAGAAGAAGAAGAACCGAGGGGGGTTGACCAAGTAGCAGAAAATGAAACTGCCGACATTGTAACGAACAATCTATCTTCGATGATTAAGCGTGTTGAATTGTACTATTATTTGTTGCCAGTGATTTAACCATTTCCAGTGCCTCTTCTCGCCAACGGAATGTAAGCGCGGGCGGGAGGGAGACACACGTACTAGTATAACTTCGTTTCGGCTAAGGGGAGTTGTTACGTTACCTTTTTGCATTCTCAAATTTGCTTTTTGCACCCCACTTTTTTATTCAAAAAAACTGTATCAGTGTTATGTAACCTTCAAATTAGGTAGCCACAACACAAACACAAACAATGGTGGATTTAATTGTGTTTTCAAAAAAAATCCCAAAACTTTGGAATTATAGGCACAAACAGTTGG
Organism: Astragalus membranaceus; assembly: GCA_039519185.1. Classification (NCBI taxonomy): domain Eukaryota; kingdom Viridiplantae; phylum Streptophyta; class Magnoliopsida; order Fabales; family Fabaceae; genus Astragalus; species Astragalus membranaceus. The sequence goes on along the minus strand of CM076848.1, from coordinate 54,995,715 downwards.
ACTTGTAATTCGCTCTAACATTGACTAGACAAACACTTTGAAGAACTAGACACAGCATTTGTTTGCTTCTTGTGGTATCTAGGAAAGATACTAAAATAAAAGAGTTAGGGGAAAAAAACATTCCACAACTTTTTTTTAATTCACTTTGAAGAGAATTAATTTCATTGAATTGATTTTGCTAAGTGAGTTGATCATAACATGATTTATGTTTGGATACATTTCAATTCATATTGTTTGGATAGTGTTTTCTTTTATAAGCTTGATCAAAATTGCTTTTTTAGTGTAAAATTACAAATATGAATCTTGATAAATTTGATCAAGATTTATCTACGACTTAACAAAACACAACAACCTGTGTTTCTTATCTACGACCTTCACGTGACCTTATAAATTACAAGCAACAGTATAGACTAGGTTTCTCATATAGGTTGGTAGTACTAGTAGAGCCAACCAGACGCACGAAACTTCCTTTTAACTCTTCTTCATTACCAACACTTCAGGTTGAGGACGTGTCTAGTGTACATATCGTGTCGGACACCGACACGACACTTCAACTACACCTATTTTTCAATTTATTATTGGTGTTACATGTCGGTGTTGGTGTGAGTGTTGTGTTTGGTGTATGTGTTGCGGTAGCAATAGTAGAGGACAAATGATTTGTAGCATTGTTATTGTTATTATTCCTCTCGGCAATTTGTGAGCTGAAGAATGAAGAATCAAAAAGCTGATACAAATAAAGAAGGTTTAAATACGTTATTACCCCCTGCAAATAGGGGGTGTTTTGCTTTTACCCCCTGCAAAATATTTTTTTTAAAAAAAACACCTTGCAAATGTCACCATTTTGGCGTCAGCCCTTCTGTTAGTTCCCCTGTTACAACTGTGTCTACGTGTCAGTGAAGTATCTGAGTTGGCATTTTTAATTGCCAAATGGGCTTGCCACGTATTAGATTATAAGTCACTTTCAATTAAAAAAAATGAAAATAAAAGAAAGAAGAAACAGAGGAAGAATGGAAAGGTGGTTTCTGAGTAGAGAGTAGAGAGTGAGAGTGAGAGTGAGAATGCAGTAACACACTGAGAAGAAGAAGACGAAGGGTTTTGCGAGAGAAGAAGACGAAGACGAAGACGAAGACGAAAAAGGCGAGACAAGCAACAACAAAGACGAAGTGAAACGAAGCTGAAAAGTAAGTTTTTTTGTTGGGTTTGTGAAGCTCAGAAGTAAGTTTTTTTGTGTATCAGTTTGAAATGCAAAAAGAGAGTGTTTATTGCACTCTATTGGTCAAAACACCTTTTGATGCGTGTGTTTTTGTTGACTCTGTTGATGTTTGTTGTCATTGTGTGAATAAAATAGGTTATGTTGATTCTCATGCATGTGTTTTTACTTCTGTTGCTGTGATTGTGTTGTTTTTGACCCCTGTTGCTGTGTTGTGTATTTAAATGAGGGGCCTTTGTGCTTTATTTGACTGAGCAGTTTTCTTTGATAATTGAGGGACCTTTTTCAAAAAAAAATATATTTGAGGGACCTTTTTTAAAGTTTAAAATGTTTGGGTTTTTGTAGGCATGAGTTTGAGCATCATTATTCACCATGGGGGTAAATTTGAAGTTGGGGAAAACACTGGCTACAATGGTGGGGATATTGTTGTTGCCAATGTCAATGATGTTGACAAATGGAGTTTCCGTGAAGCTGTTGACATTGTTAGACTGTTAGGATACAAAGAAGAGGTTCTCCTATGGTGGATGTCTGATTCACCAGACTATATAGGTGGTTATAAGTCACTTAAGGTAGACAGAGATGCACTCCAATGTTCTGATTTTGCAATCAAGCATAACTGTGACATACATATGTATGTTGAATCACTGGTTGGGGAGAAGATTGATGGAGATTCCAGTGGCAAGGGTTTAGAGGAGGAGCCTGAAGGAGCTACTGAGGATGAATCTGAAGATGATGCTACAGGGATTCATTTTGATGACAGTGAAGAGGAAAGGGCAAATGATGTTGATGATGGATTTGAACCTGAGGTACCTGCTGCTGCTGAAGAAAATGTTTCTGTCAAGAAAGGAAAAACCAAGATTTGGTCTACTCGTAAGTTGATGACTCCTGCAAAAAGAGCTGCAGCAGGAATAACTTTAGATACATCAAGTGATGAAGAGGAACAAGTGATGGAGGACACATATGAGAGTGAGGAGTTATACAGCACATGTTCAGAAGCTGAGGAAGATGATATTGGGCACAGGGGTATGAGGTACCCTGTTTTCAAGAAAGAAGAATTAAATAGGAATTGTAAATTCAAGCTTGGTTTGGAGTTTAACTCTATTGCTCAATTTAAAAAGGCAATTTTGGAACATGCTGTATTAAATGGCAGGGAGTTAAAGTATTTAAAAAATGAAAAAAAAATAGGGCAAGGCTTGTGTGTAATACCAAATGTGGGTATCTGGCTTATTGTAGTCAAGTGGGTACCACTCACACGTATAGGTTAAAAACATACAAGGGTAAGCACACGTGTGGGAGGGTTTTTAATAATAGAAATGCCAACTCCAAGTGGGTAAGTAGACTTGTGACTGAAAAGCTTCAATTAACAAGCAGGGTTAGAATATCCGAAGTCATGTTGGAGATTAGAAGGAAGTATGCTATTGGTGTCACTGTCAATAGGGCTTGGAAGGGAATCAAGATTGCAAGAGATCTTGTTGAAGGTGATGCAGATAAGCAATACTCTCAGCTTTGGAATTATGCTGGAGAGCTTGTTCGGGCTCACCAAGGTAACACTTGCAAAATCAATGTTGATAGAATTCCACCCAGTTTGCAAGCCAGATTTGGGTCTTTTTACTTCTGTTTCAATGGCACAAAGAGAGGATTCAAGACTGCATGTAGGCCCTTTATTGGGGTTGATGGATGTCATTTAAAGACAAAATATGGGGGACAGCTCTTAATAGCTATTGGAAGAGACCCAAATGACCAATATTATCCACTTGCATTTGGAGTTGTTGAGAATGAAACAAAGGAATCATGGAGATGGTTCGTGACCTTGCTTATGGAGGACATTGGTCAAGAAAGTAGATGGGTTTTCATTTCAGATCAGCAAAAGGTATATTGTTTAAAACCTTCACTGTGTTTCATTTCAGTCTATATTGTTTAATTTGTTCCTGTGTTTGTTTAATTTGTAGCTGTTTTTGTTTAATTTGTTGGCAATATAGGGTTTGGTTGCTGTGTTCGAAGAGATGTTTGAGACAGAACATAGGCTTTGCTTGAGGCATCTATATGCCAATTTCAAGAGAAGAAATTTGGAGGAGGTACAGCAATGAGAGACCTAATGATGGGGGCTGCAAAGGTTACCTACTATCAAGGATGGGAGGAACAAATGAAAGAGATGAAGAAGCTGGATGTTAAAGCATGGGAGTGGCTCATGGGTGTTCCTACCAAGTTATGGTGTAAGCATGCTTTTAGTTTTTATCCCAAGTGTGATGTTTTGATGAATAATTTAGCTGAAGCTTTTAATAGCACAATTCTGGTTGCTAGAGATAGGCCAATTATTTCTATGTGTGAATGGATTAAAACATATCTAATGGGTAGGATAACTGATTTAAGGAGGAAAGGTGGTAAATGGCAGTTTCCCATAATGCCTAAACCCATGAAGAGATTAGATAGAGAGATAGAACACAGTGGGAATTGGTTGCCAACATGGTCTGCTGAAGAACAGTTTGAAGTAGAACACACTGCATTTATAAATAGGTTTGTAGTGGACCTAGTTAAAAGAACCTGTAGTTGTAACTACTGGCAGTTGATAGGGATACCATGTAGACATGCAATAGCTGGGATGTCTTATAAGGGTTACAAACCTATGGAGTATGTTGATGAGTGTTACAGCAGAGAGAAATATTTGGAATGCTACCATCTTGGTATAAGCCCCATTAATGGCCAAAACATGTGGCCTACAATTTGTGAGGAGGAAATGTTGCCTCCACAATATAAAAGAGGTCCCGGGAGGCCCAAGAAGCTTAGAAGAAGGGAATTTAATGAAGAGCCTAATGCAACCAATTTGAAGAGGCAAAATACCAAATATAGGCGTACCAAATGCAACAAATTAGGACATAATACAAGGGGATGCAAGAGCACTGAAGTAAGTGCAGAAGCTCAGTCAAGGAAGGTATAACTTTACACTAACTATGCTTGGTTTAATTTCTGTTTTTATAATTTATGCTGCAACTTCAATTAACTTCTGTTTAATTACTTGCTGCGTTTTAGAGGAAGCCAAAGAAACAGAGAACAGATGCAGTCCCTGATGCTGCTGCAGAACAAGTCCCTGATGATGATGCACAACAAGTGCCTGATGCTGCTGCACAACAAGTGTCTGATGATGCTGCACAACAAGTGCCTAATGCTGCTGCATCAGTTGTTGATTCTGCTGCACCTGTCCATATTGCTGCTGCATCAGTTGTTGATTCTGCTGCACCAGTCCATATTGCTGCTGCACCAGTTGATGATTCTGCTGCACCAGTCCATATTGCTGCAAAGGTAACAGGAAGGAGTAAACAACTTGGAATTAGACGGAAGCTGCCAATCAAAAAAGGATCTGCACCAACAGTGACTGCAGTAGTTGCCACTGCACCAAGAGTGATTGCAGTAGCTGCCACTGCACCAGGAGTGATTGCAGAAGCTGCCACTGCACATAGTTCAAATGCTGCTGCTGACTATGGAGGTGATTTAACCCAAGAGTCAAGAAGAGTAAGAACATCTCCAAGACTAACCAAGACTAGAGTGAAGAAGTTGTTTCAAAATTAGGAGATTTAGTAATTTCTCTTGTAATGTAATTTCTATTGTAATGTAATGACAGTATTTTGTTTCAAATGCTGCTGTTTGAAGTATTTTGGTATCACACGTATTGTAATGAGTAATGACAGTATTTTGGTATTTTAATGACAATATTTTGCAAACTTGATTCTGGTTCAATTCTGGTTCAAAAATGGATGTTCAAATCTGGTTCTGGTTCTGCAATTCTGAATCAATGATAGTATGAGTATCCTTATATTTTGCTTATATCTTCAATTCTGATTCTGCAAACAAACTAATGATTCTGATTCAATTAAAAAGCAAACAAACTTCCATTAATAACTTGATTCAAATTACAAACACTAATGATCAATAGAAAACTTAACCAACAACAAATCCTAGGACACTAATTTCCATTAACCCAAACAACATAAACAGCAAACACAACCCATGATACAATCAAGACAAATTGAACCCCTTGAAACCTAGATGTAAACCCCTTAACCCTTTCCCTCTCATTTGCTAATTTTGTCTTCAACTTTTCTTTCTCTTTGGTGCTTGCTTCAATTAACTTCTCAGCATAATGACAAGCTTTGCAGCTTTGAATTTCATGGGAGCTTGCTTCCGTTGAAGGAGAATCCATGAGAGTTGTAAAACATGCTTCACTTAGTTCATCATCCCACACAAATAATTTGCAACTGTCTTTTAACTTCTACAATGGAAAATACACAGTTACAGTTTTACAGTGAGAGGAACAACAATGAATATTACAATTAGTTAACAACATACCCAGTGGAGGCACTTCCAATAGGGGCGTCCTGGGTTTTGTGTAGATCCAGAAATGTTGAACTTCATCGTATTCCCACATGGACAAATTGGAAATCTGGTTCTGCGAATTGGTGCATTTGATGAAGAACCTTCACTGTGCGTATTCATGGAGAAGAGAAGAGAAGAAATGAACAGAAACGAATGGAGAAGAGAAACGAAGGGAAGAAGAGAAACGAAGGGAAGAAGAAGAAGTAACTTGGGAAGAAGAGAAACGAATGGTTCAGAGAAACGAAGGGAAGAAGAGAAACGAATGGGAAGAAGAAGTAACTATGCGTCTAGGGTTTTTTAACACGTGGCAAGCCCATTTGGCAATTAAAAATGCCAACTCAGATACTTCACTGACACGTAGACACAGTTGTAACAGAGGAACTAACAGAAGGGCTAACGCCAAAATAGTGACATTTGCAAGGTGTTTTTAAAAAAAATATTTTGTAGGGGTAAAAACAAAATACCCCCTATTTGCAGGGGGTAAAAACGTATTTAAACCAATAAAGAACAATCGCGGATTTACCGTAAGAGTAAAATAAAGAAGAGAAAGAAACTGAATTTCAAGGCATGATTTTAATTTATTGATCATCCAATCGAACTGATATACATACATGTGGTACACCACTGTTATTTTTATTTATATTATAAGCAATTAAAGGAGTTCTATGATTAACTAACTATATATCAACCAAGTAACTTCCTAACTAACTCTTACGTGGGTTGAGAGAGATCTAGTATAAGCTAGAGGCAAGGACAAAAATTTCTTAGTTCGTCCAACATAAGCTCGTTTTGTCAAGTTGTCATAATCATTCTCTTCGATTGCATCCAAGATCTTACGATACAATATTAACGACGACCAAACCTGCAAATCATACATAATAAACCATATAATGTTACTTTCAAGGAAAGTTCAGAAAAAATGCAATCTGTCTTTAAGTATTAGAGCAGTCAAATATTCTAGTTAATTAAATTGGAAAATGTAGGTATACCGGCCAACGGCTAGCTTTTTCAAGCTGAGAAGCTCCTTCTTCTGCAGAGTTGAAGTAGAATCTTGCCCTTGCAATCTGCTGTTTCATAAACTCTTTCCATCTTTCACTAACTTTTCTTGAGAAAACATCCTCATCACATAAACCAAATTGACCAAGTTCATCTTGGGGTAGGTACACTCTACCTCTCAATGCACTAGTAAAACAAAAATTGATAGTTAATTATATATCTTAGTCATTTATTAATGTAACACACATATTTTTATGACCCAATTAACAAGAAACTTACTCTTCTCCTACATCTCTGAGAATATTTGTAAGTTGATTCCCAATACCAAGATATAATGCTGCTTTGTAAACACTCTGAGTAGGGATCCGTGTTTCTGGGGCTATACCCATTATTGGAACACTCATCAACCCAACAGTTCCTGCCACATAGTAGCAGTAAAGATATAACTCTTCAAAATTTTTGTATCTGCTTTTTCTTGTATCCATTCTCATCCCTTCTATCATGTCCCTGAAAGGCTGTAATATAAATCCTAACTCATTAGATAAATATGCCATAACTAATTGCTACTCTTGAAAGTATCAATATCTATCTAGCACCAACACTTCAGATTAAAGACGTGTTCAGGATTCGACACTATTAAAAAGTTACAAACTCTATCTTTGAATTGAATATGAATTTCATTCAAATGAATTGTGAAGTAAGAACTTGGTACAATAAGAAGAGGTGTTCATTATGTATAATACACCTTTTAGTGAAAGTAAATACAAGAATCTAACAAACTTACAATTTATGAAAGTTAACATTTTAAAAGTTTTGGTAATTACCTTAATATCCAAGGGAAACTTGGAGATTGTATCAGTAAGAGCAGTATCAAGCATATCATAAGGGTGGCCATTGAAAATATCATTCAATCTATCTTCCCATCTATCAAGTACAGCAGAGCTCATATAAGCAGCATTAGGACCATCAACTAGCTCATCTGTCCTCCTGCACCAAACTGCGAACAAAAGTTTCGATAGAACATTTTAATTGACCTGCAAAACAAGTTTTACAAATTCTCATATTTGTTTCTATTTTCTTACCATATATTGCCCATATAGCCTTCTGTCTTTCTTCTGTCATAAGCAGAGTTCCTAGATAGAAGGTCTTGGCATACTCAGCACAGATATCTCTGCACATATCGTAGGCATCTTTGAGAAAATTAGGATCAAACTGTGACTTGCTGGTAGGAGCTAGAGTGGAAAAGTTAGCTGTGTAAGATTGTCTGTCAACAACCTCTTGTACATGTAAATCAGCAACAGAAACTCCCACTTGTTTTGATAACTGAGGGAACATTGTCATTGTCCTATGTTTTGGAACCATGGTTACTTCTGATCTTATAATAACATCATATCTTCTACAACAAGGTTTCTTATTTCTCCTAATGACTGATGGCTTTGGTGCCAAAGAAAATGTTAAACTCATCAGATTATTTCTATTTTGAAGTTTAACAGATAAGAGGAATATAATTAGCAGATAGACAAAATGAGTGCTTAGCTTATATAATAGTATATTTGGGATATTGTTGCCAAGTAAATGTCGCTGAAGCTATATAATTTTTTGCATTCTGTGTTGTATTTACCATTAGATATATATATATATATGGTTATATAGCAAGGTGTAATGACAAATGATTAATCATTCCAATGCTTATCCTTCCATACTAAATACAGGCCGGTGTATGTAGTACCGACACTTCAAGTTGAAGACATGTCTGGTGTCTGACACGTGATGTGCCAGACACTGACACTGATATTTCAATTACATACATTTTTCAAATTAAAATCAGTGTCTACGTGTCCATATAAGTATCATGTCCAGTGTTCGTGTCTGTGACGGTACTTCATAGGTGTGAGTTGATACAAAATAAAATATTCTCAGATACATTTGATGCTTGTTTATATGACAGCCAACAAATTAAACAATGACAAAGATGCTGCTAATTTAGGATCCTACGGTACACGACTACTTAATTAATCTTCTAAGTAGTTACATTACAATATATTGATTTGTCTTGTAGAACGGTATTTACAAAGATCCTGATTTTTGTCTTGTAGAAAGCCACCTAAACTCTCTCTTGCCGATTGCGTCTTCTAGTTCAGTTCCTTGTAAAGAATCATTGTTCCCTTTGATGCCTTTCCCAATCCCAACTCGCATATGTACTTGGATCCATTGATTATACCTTGGCTTGGTGGGGCCACAATTCTTGGCTTGTCTTTTTTGAGTGTGTGTGTATGTATATATATTGCTATTAATAATCCACACATAAGTGTCCACATACATCGACAGATATATACATACACACACACTCAAATGTTGAAATTGATATATTAAATTTTAAGGTAATGGTGTCATAACTCTACAGACAGATATATAATATAATCAACTAGATAATTGATATCATTTTGAATTATTATTGAGGCAAATGTACGTTCACATGCATGGTAGCAGAGGTTGAAGAATTTTGGATATTCTTTATAATGTGCTCTATAGTCTATGCAATAAAAGAAGCAAAAGCAGAAACTAAGCACTATAGCAAAATATGCAAAAATTAACTTTCTGAATATTCTGCTTCTGATCTTATTCCATATACACCAATCTTACTGGAAATATAGTATCCGGAGCATCAATTAAAAACAAAATTGTAACTAAGTAGTTACTCAGCAAAAATGACTATATGCTTCTCACCCTTCTAATTTGAACGCATCTATGACAGCTCATATAATGCATGGCTTGATTTGGGGGATTGGATTTCCTGCCATTAGGGATGGAAATGGGACGTTCTCGACTGGGTACCATAGTGCTTATATCCGAACCCGCACACCTATGACTATATGAGCAACAACTTAGTATCTGTCCTCATACCCGTTGATCATCCATGTGCTCGTACCTACTTGTTACCCACACTTTAACTGCGAAAAAATAACAAATCAAATAAATAACATCATAATTCAATTAAAGAAATAGTCAATTTTTATTTTCAAGTCTACTTATTAAAATACTACAAAATATTAGTAGTTAGATACAAGGAAGGAGCCGGGATTGGATGACTATGGGGGCGAGTAAAAAAAATCTACGAAAAAACTAGTTATTTAAAATAGTCATTTTAAAAATAAAAAAGTTGATGTGTCCATCACTTTGACTATGGGTTTTAGACTACTTCTTTTACTACTTTCATCACTTTGAAAAAATTATTTATGCTTGCATTTCTTCTCTCTTTTTTAAACCACATTTTTCTAAACCCAAAATATCTATCCATCTATTTAAATAAATGTTAGTAGTATTCGCGCTAAATTAAGTTTTAGTCCGATCACTATGCAAATTACAAAGCCGATAGCTACACCAGATTTAATTTTGCATCAGATGTACTTTTTGGTTTAGACACTACGCAAACATAAAAAAACTCACAAATAAATAATGACTTAAAAATATCGTACGAAAGGTGATTGGGAGCATGAGAAACTAACTGTTCATCTTAATTATATGAATATTTATTTACATGGAGTTTTAACTATTTTTGGGTTTTTTGTTTTTATAATTACATCTCCCTTATTTAGAATTCGGGAATGAGTTGCATCCAAAACAATGTTTTGAAATAGAAAATCAACATTGGCTTGTCTTTTGATTTTCATTTCAATTGATATGTTTTTTGTTAACAAAAAATTATGGAAGAAAATATTGTAAACAATATCTTAGGACTGTACGGTTACTCTTGAGCATCAACTTTTGTACCACATCAATATGAGTTTTATTTGCATTTTCTCAACACTGCTGAACATCGATATGAGTTTTATTTGTATGCAATTCACAAAGTTATCAATTCATCTTATTTAACATGCAATTTAATCAACTTCCAGAATTATTCCAACTTTTTATCATGATCCACTTAGTCATGAATTGGAGAGATTCGCAAATTGAATTTGCGAAATATGAAAATCCACGAAGACTAGCTTTTAATCAACTTATTGTTATTCATATTTGAAATTTATTATTTTTACTACCACACATTAAAATTTTAACAATATATTTTTAAAAATAATTACAATAATTTGTCATAACCGCGTGTATATTAGCATAGGTATTGGGACTGGTATTTATCAATTGGAAAGGTTTTGAAACTTTTCTATTTAGTTCACGTAACATTTGTGGACATTTTCTATTGTATGGAATTAATAAAAGGCTAAAAGATGAAGAAGTATTAGACCAGCCCTCTAGAGGCTCTAACCACCATCGTCCGTACATATATCTATGAAATTAATACTTGGTGGTGGTTATATATATGTTAGTGGATTTATTTTTTTAAAATGAGATATTTTGAAAATTGCAATAATAGTAATTAGTAATAAATAATTATATATAATTCAAAATATCAGTAGTGAGATTTAATGTTTAATGTTTATTATTTGAATTTAAAGTTAATTCGAAAATAAATAAAAAGTTTCCATAATAGTGGCCTTATAAAATTGGAATAAATGCATTGTTTTATTATTTGAATTTAAAGGTAATTTGATAATAAAATAAAATAAAAAGATGTTACCATAATAGTGTTTCTATAGAGCTGGAAATAAGAAATCTAGAATTGGAAATTTTTAAATTCAAGATTAATGATTTGGAAATGCATTTTAATTAGCATGATTTTAATTGAGTCTGGTCAACTTAATTTGACAAGAAAATAATTTTATTAAAATCTCATTCAATACATTTAACAAATACACTCTTTAATTTGGCAATATATCCTCTATTTCACCATTCAATCAACAACAGCATTAGACACTGCTCAAAGAGTGTATTTGTTGTGCATTTTAAGTTTCTAGCATTTCCACATGTCATTTTGTGCTCATTAGCAATTTTGCTTAATTTTATTAATAATAGTAGAATTTGTTTTCTTAATTATTGTAAAAAAAAAATAGAATTAACAAAATATTAAATATGTTTCTTTTGTTACAAAATTAAAAAATACAATATAAAAAAACAAAAATTCAAAGAAACGTATAAAAAATACAAATAGGAAACGACAAAATTAAAATTACAATTAAAAGTATTAAAAAATGGCAAATTCTTATGTACCCTATTAATAAACTTGGGTGCAGCACCTTATGCGACGTGTCCTCCTTAGAAGCACCAACCTATACAGTTTTTGACACCTCAGCACTTCTTTTATAATTTTGATTTAGTGGTTTAATCATTAATGTGCCAAATGGTAAGGGACTCTTTATATCAATAATAGCAGAAAGAAAAGCAGTGGCTAATCCAAACATAACCGGTTCCCAGCATACCAAGACTTTTTGCAACAGTAAACACTTTAGGACCCCAAAGAGTTGTCATGAACAACTATAACTCTTGATTCAGCAAGAGCTGCTTGAACAAGTACATTTGTTATCTGCTCTCGATTTGCTTCGGGACTCACAGGTGCTTTATATGAGATCCTGCAACATTTCTCAGCGAGCTTATCGCCTAATGCATCTATTCCATTCCCGCCATTATCGTCATCAATATAGACATCAGTAACTTCTTTCCATCCATAGTAGTCAACAAGGTTTGCTATTGCAGCCATTTGATAAACATCACTGTGGCAGGTTCTAATAAAGAATGGGAATTGAAGTGAAGAAAGGGTAGGGTCTAAAGCTGAAAATGAGAGTAGAGGATTAAAATTCATTTGCAATGAGTTATGAGTTATGACATGAGCTGCTACAGAACTATGAGGGCCAATTATTGCCAGTGTGTCTAGTCATGACATACAAAACTGCAGTTAAATAGAATTATTAATTATAATCTCAAAGAATTGAGAGCTTTAGCTTGGTCTAACCAAGATATTGGGATCTGAATTTACATCTTCAATTGCTGCTTCTATAGCAATTTTTATAATTCTACCAACACTAGTAAAGAAAGAGAAGGGAGCACCAATATTTACAAAATCGGGTCTTGCTGAATTATGAATGCCGGCACCAGTTGAAAAGAATCCACTAAAGAGAATCATTATAGCCAACAACCAAAGCTTAATCATGGTTGAATGAGTTTCCTATAAAACAATATCCACAAATGATCACCCTCTTCAACAAAACAAGTCAATGTTAGATATAAAATAAACTACTTCTTTATTTGTATTTACCTTACTAGTCTAGATACAGTTAGAATAAGAGGTAGTTCTCTGGTTTTCTGTTATGGAAGAGTTAGCCTCTCAAGCTACTTCCACTTTACTGTATCTGTGTATATAACATTTTTCCACTAACTGAAATCAGATAGAGTTTTCTGATTTTATCAAAACTTAACATGGTATCAGTTGAAGATTCCATTCCGCTTTCTCTTCTCTGATCTTCTTCTCTCTCCTTCGCGAAATCGTTCTTGATCTTCGCAAAACCCTAAATTTCTCTTTGTGCAATCTGATTCTCTTGCAATCGATTGCATTTCCTCTTGAATCGCATTGATTCTTCCTCACTTTTGCTTCAATCTGGATCTTTGATTTTCGATTTCTTGCACATTCTTCAAATGGCTTCTTCGGATTCCAGCGATTCAGAAAATCACACTGCTTTGATACATCGATCTTCATCTTCGTCAAAGCGCGATGATGTTTCGGATCCTTACTACATCCACTCAAACTAGAATCCTTCTCTCAAGATGGTTACTCTGGTGTTGGAAGGTTCCAACTATCACTGTTGGATCCAGGCTATGACCATGGCTCTCGAAATGAAGAATAAGTTCGCCTTTGTCGATGGTACGATCTTGAAACCTGCTGCTTCTGATCCAAAATTCGCGAAGTGGAAGCGTTGCAATATGCTGGTCCTTTCTTGGATCAATCACTCTGTATCCACCGAGATTTCCTCCAGCACCTTTGGATCAATGAGGCGTACAATGTCTGGAAAGAATTGCGAAATCGATTCTCTCAAGGTGACAACACCAGAATTTACCATCTACAACAAGAAATCTTTTCTCTCAAGCAGGCGAATCTCTCTGTAAGTACTTACTTCACGAAAATGCGTGTATTGTGGGATGAATTATGCAATTTTATTCCTATTCCTACTTGTATTTCGACTACTGGTTGTTGTTGCGATGCTTCTAAAACTGTTCAAGGTTACTGTGAGCGTGATGCCGTCATGAGTTTCTTGCAAGGCCTCACCGATAATTACGCAGCTGCTCGATCTCAAATTTTGCTCATGGAGCCTCTCCCTACTTTGACCAAGGTATACTCCATGGTTGTGGAGCAAGAACGCCAAATTGGTTTTCCAGTCACTCCGGATCCGCTAATTGCTCATGTGCAAACACAAACCAGTATCACCCAAGGCCGTGGCAAAGGGAAACCCCCTCAACAATGTGGTAATCGTCTTTGTACTCACTGCTATCGCACCAACCATACCATTGATACATGTTTTTTGAAGCATGGTTATCCTCCCGGGTTCACCCAAGGCCGTGGCAAAGGCAAACCCCCTCAACAATGTCGTTTGATATTTTAATTAACTCGCCGAAGTAGACGTATAACTGCAGAAGACTCTGTAAATGTGTTGTATGTGAAAGTATTTGATTGTTCCATTTTGAATCTTGCAATGTATTGGTTGTATGATGCTTGTTTTGGATTGTTGTTTGGACTGGATTTTTGGATTGGTATTATCCTAATTAGCTTGATTGTGTAAATACAGTTAGTTACACATACGAGGACATGAAACAAGTAAATACATGGAACTATATGTTCAAATCACTACAAGAATTGCTTGCATTACTGGCTAGACATTTCTGGCGGAATCAGTCAGCCAGTAAGTTTTCTGGTGGAATTATGCGATTTCTGGCGGATTTAGTCTGCCAGTAAGTTTCTGGCGGATTCCATAACATTTCTGTCGAATTTAAACAGCCAGTATATTTACTGGCCGATTGAGTAGGAATTTCTGGCGGAAATTAATTGAAAAACTAAAATAATTTTATAAATAAATATATCCGCCAGTAATTGCATTTACTGGCGGAAATTTCAGCCAGAAAATACCCTCAAAAGCTGCGCATTGACTGTCAAAAATGGCCAGTAATGCAGTTCCGCCAGTAACACGCAAGTTCCGCCAGTAATGCAGTTCCGCCAGTAACACACAAGTTCCGCCAGTAATATATCCACCAGTAATTGCATTTACTGGCGGAAATTTCAGCCAGAAAATAGCCTCAAAAGCTGCGCATTGACTGTTAAAAATGGCCAGTAATGATACCCGCCAGTAACACGCAAGTTCCGCCAGTAATATAGACAAGATGGCAGTGAGATGTCGCGTCACAGACCAATTCCGTCAGTAATGCACTTTAATCCGCCAGTAATATTCGTGGGCTGTCAGCTGCCACAATTCCGCCAGTAATGCACTTTAATCCGCCAGTAAAATTCGTGACAGCCGTTGCATCTTCTCCTTCTTAATCCGCCAGAAACGGTCTTTAATCCGCCAGTAACTGCCACAATGCGTCTTCTCCTTCTTCCCTCCATTATAAAATCTGAAGCTCTCATTTCATTTGTTATTCATTCCACCATTTCTCTCAAATGTGTCTAAAATTTTTTTCATTCATTCACACCATTTCTCTCCAACATTGATCCTGTTTTAGCTTGGTTTGGGGATGATGACAACAACAACAACAACAGCAACAACAACACCAACACCAGCAGCAACAACAACAACAGCAACAACAACAACACCTCTGGACCCTCCTACTATGATATCTAGTACTTTTACTAGATATTTTAATTTGCATTTGTAATGACTATTTCTATTTATATTTTGTAATGGATATTTTAATTAGTACTTTATTGCATGAAGTTTATGAAAATTTTATCATTTAGAAAAAATATTTAGTAATTATTTTATTTTTTGAATTAAATAAATGAATTAAAAAATTATTTTTAAAAAATTTAAATAAAAAACGAATTAAATATCAACAAATTTTAAATGTAAAAAACCATTTGAAAAATATTTTTTTAAAATAAATATATAATACAGTACTGGCGGATTTGGTTGTTTAGTGGCTGATATTCAGCCAGTAATTACTGGCTGAAATTCGGCCAGTAATGACTGGCGGAATTTCAGCCAGTAATTACTGGCTGAAATTCGGCTAGTAAATCCGCCAGTCATTACTGGCTGAAATTCCGCCAGTAACAATTACCTGCGGCCGTTTTTCTGGCTGATTACTGGCGGACTAAATCCGTCAGTAATGTGCAATTTCTGGCCGAATTTCAGCATTACTGAGGGATTGAGTTAGCCAGTAATAACTTAAATTCTTGTAGTGAATGACTGATTGAGGGATATATATACACATATATCAAGTCTGTTTATTATTAAAGACTGTTATGGGTGACGACCCTATGAGGTAGCATACTAGACGGGGAAGTCATGAGCCCTTATTAAACCTAGGCCCCGTTCAATGCACTATGGTATGGACTAGTGGAAGGGGGTTCACCGGGATTACCATGTCTGGGGCTAGTGTTGTGCTAAAGTAAAAGGTTTATAAACTAAATCACGAATTTAAA
This sequence comes from Astragalus membranaceus, assembly GCA_039519185.1. Classification (NCBI taxonomy): domain Eukaryota; kingdom Viridiplantae; phylum Streptophyta; class Magnoliopsida; order Fabales; family Fabaceae; genus Astragalus; species Astragalus membranaceus. The sequence goes on along the minus strand of CM076848.1, from coordinate 54,979,624 downwards.
AGGATTCATAATTGAACCGAGAGTATGGGTAGGGGTCACGGTAAAACTCACTGAGATTGTATCTCACACTTTATGTGTTGTTGTTTTTACAGAGAAACAAGGAAAAATGAAAGTGAAGAGGCACGAGTAGGTGACGTGCTTGAGGAGACAATGAAGATTTAGTTCTTTATCTATGTTGTTGCAGTTTTCCCTTGTTGTCTTTGTAGTTCGATGATATGACTTGAATTTGTTTTAAGTTATGTAATCGTTTCCGCTTTTCTTGTTATGGTATTGAACACAAGGAATGTGAGGACATTGAAGACATGAAACCGATATGGTTATGTTAAGTTATGGAATGTTGACTTTTTGATATTTATTATCAAATTTTTTTAGTGGTGTTCAATATCTAAACATGAAATGTATCTCTGATGTATGCTAAATCGTGCATTTTAATATTTCTACTTGTTAGAGATATTAGGGTGTTACATTATCTACCTGCTGCTCCTCTTTCATTCATTTTATGCTCTTTTTGTTGCTAGAGAATACCTATTTCATTACTTTTCTAATTTATTAATCCACCTTAAATATATTTTAAATTTATCTATCTACAGACATTTTTGTTTGGCATAATCTATCAACAGACATAATAAGGTGGTATATTATCTTAATTGAGAGTTTTAATCGTTTGATATAAAAAGTAGTTTGAAAACATGTAAATAATTTAACAATTTTTTATATAGAAAAAAATGTAATTTGAAAAAGCTTAAATTTAATAAACTGCAATATTTGTAGGGTCTGAGAATATATAAATGGGGCGGGTTGCGGTAGACTACCACCTCCGTCCGTCCCACTGTGTTGACATTCCTAATGGTATCTAACTTTTTATCTAAATTTATTTAGTGATATATAAATATGTCATATTATTTTATATTGTGTGAGGTAGTCATAGTACAAGTGACATTGGTATTTGCACCACTTTTAGTTATGATTACCGTAAGTTTCATTAAACCATAAGATACATCATCACCAACATCATTTTCAATAAAAACTCAAACAATTGATAGTTGGTGTTACGCCCCCATCCAAATAATTTAAATCTCAAAATTTCTATATATTAATTAAAATCAATACTAAATTCTAAACTACTTACTAATTCTAAAAAGTAATTTAATTCAATTAAACTCAATAAAATAAGCATACATAAAATTTCATTTACAAATTAACTGATTAAAAAGATAATGTATACCCGTATACGCACTAGTTATTCAAAAAATTAAAATTAAAAAAAGGCAAGCACCAAAGCAAAACGTACTTGAATAGAAGAGAAAGCAGATGATACAAAATATATGCATTGCAAAGAACAATATTTATATCTAGCAAAGCCCGACCATATATGACTTATCATAATAAAGGGAATTAAAAAATACGGGAGTGTATCCTCTCTCAAGTGGAAACAGATGTGACAATCTCATTATCTTTTGTGGCAATAGCATCTTTTGGAAGAAGATCAAGCGTATATACCCTTTGTTGGATTATTGGTAATCCACAACTTAGATCAACTTTACATAATAGCCTTAGATTAAAATAAATCTAACAGTCAGAAATTAAATGACTTAACAGTCCCTGTTTAGTCAGTTAGTTACAGCTGTATAACAAATTAGTTCCTAACTAATTGCTCAAGTTGTTAACAGTTTAACAACTGAGTTTGTTATCTATAACAAACTCTAATCTATTAGCTATAAATACAATTGTAATAGTAATAGAGATGTACAGATTTTATATACAATCAATAAAGAATTTACATTCAGTCTCTCTTCTCTGTGTGCTATTCCTTTTCTCTTTTGTGTGTGCTTTCTTCCTCGTTCATTCTGTGAGTTGAAGTATTCAACAAGTGGTTGAATACCTCATAAAAGGAATAAACAGTGTTAGTACAGTTTCTATTTTCAAAGTTGTGAAAAGAAAAAGAAACAGTAAGAGAAAAAGAAAATTACCTTCTGTGAGTTCGCTGTTGTGTGAAGCTGTGTGAGCCTTCATCCAATCTTGTGCAGAGACATACGAAAGAGAAGAAAAGTGAGTTAGGGTTTTATGATAAAATCGTACACAAAGTAAAACACAAGAGCAATTGTTGTTTTACCTTGTGTGAACTTCTGGTTTGATAAGTTCAGAATCTTCAACCTGAAAAATACCAAAGAACCAAGTTAGGGTTCAAACAAAATTCAAAGGAACGAAACAGAAAGCAGAAGGTGTGAGAGTGTTGATACCTTCGCTGTGTCTGTTTGCGTGAATCGTTCATCGTAGCGGTGTTTCTCGGACTTGCAAACAAAGAAAACACTGAATCAGTGTTTTGGTGAAGAAGAGAAGATCAAAACAGAAAGAAATTGAAAGCAAAAATAGAGGGGTTTCGATTATTATTACCTGATCAGGGTTCGTGAGTAAAGATTGAAGCTGATTCGTGCTTCAATCTGTTGAAATCAGTGAGAAATCCAGGTGAAGAAGAAGAGTTCGTAAAGAAGAGGATTCAAGAGACGAGGAACAGTTCTTGAAAACCTGAGTCAGTTAGGGTTTCAGAAACTTTTATACTGATCCGGTTTGTGACCCGTGACCCGGTTCCTGGACCCGCGCCTTGCTACAGTATAAGACCCGCTGGGTTCCGCAGAAACCGTTTTGTGAATTCATCTGGGCTGCTGAGTTTTTTTGGCCAGTGTGGGCTGGGCCTTTCTGTTTCTTGCACCTCTGAATTGCTGAATACAACCTGCAAGTAAAAGCAATTGCAAATGGTGAGAAAAATCAACACCCTTTAGTGATTAGAATAGTGGGGGGAAAGCGGATTTACCTACCTGATAGATCCGATTAAAATTTCGGTATTAGGTGTCTTTATTAGGTGCCTTTCCTTGAATTGAATTATTTCTGGCAATTTTAATGAACATTTAAGTTTTAAATCCGTTTTCCTCTTATTCAAAGTATATGCTCGGGCATTGAGAACTTGCTCGGCTTATATTGCGGAGTTATGAGGTGTATTGGATGGTCTTCTTATTGCTCGTGATCGAGGATTTTCTAAGATTGATGTTCAAGTTGACTCTATGATTGTTATGAACCAATTGTCAAATTCTGGTCCGATGAGTGTGTCGGGTGCTGCTCTTGTCAATTGCATTCGGGCTCTTTTATCTCTTGATTGGGAGGTCCGCTTCTCTCATTGTTATAGAGAGGTAAATAGTTGTGCGGATGCTATGGCATCCATTGGTTGTAATCCGGAAGTTATCTTGTGTTTGTATGAGTTTTCTCCAGCTATTGTAAGCCCTTTGTGGCTAGCAGACTTTATAGGAGTCTCCACTCCTAGAGTTATTTCCGTGTAATCATTCTCTTGGGCTGTTTAGCCCTTATTAATACCAAAAACAAAGTATATGCTAATTCAGATTTTTATTGTTTTTAATGCAGGATGACGTGGATTACATTTGGATAGTTGCGCTGACATGGAATTACATCATTAATGATGTCATTTCCATGGTCTGATTACATGGACGGTCCATGTAGACTGTTCATGGTTATATATTATTAAGATTTATATATATATATATATATATATATATATATATATATATATATATATATATATATATATATATATATATATGCGGGGGCGGGGCGAACACCATAGTGCCCGTAATTGAGCCGCGCCCATTTATGCGGGTAATTATCCGTCTGTCATGAATACTATTTGCAGGTGCTCAATAGGTATGAGCCAAATTGGGGATTTTTTTTTGTACCCCCATCTTTTCAGCTTATACACCCACAAAAATTTTAATACAAAAATACCCATGGTTAAATTGACTTAAATCGGATCTACATATAAGGTAGGTAGATCCGATTCACAAAAATGAAAGACGGATTTACGTATATCCGATTAGAATTAGTGGGGGGAAATCGGATCTACCTTTAGTGAGGTAAATCCGATTTATTAAAATATAAAAGCGGATGTACCTATCAGGTAGGTAAATTCGCTTTGCAATTAACAAAGTGGATATACCTATCAGTGGGGGTATGTCCGCTTTGTTAAAATGCAAATCAGATTTACCTCCCTGATAGGTAAATTCGATTTGTACTAAATTCGACGGGTAGGATTTGACTGTGACTGCCAATGTTGATCAACGGTGTAGATTTCACCGACAATATCAACGGTTGATAATCATTGACGAATTCTATAAATACCCATTGCCAACCTCATTCTTTTCACTCAAAAATTTCACTCTCATTCACTCATCCAAAATGGAGATATGCCTCACTCAACGCTCAGCTGACAATAGGCTTTGCGGTATACATCATCGGGGCCAAATCACGATGAGAGAAGATGGTGTCCACTTCTGGAGTCCTCAGCCGGTGTTATGCAGAATCCACCGCGGCATGGGGTTTGAAGGTTTGAAGGATAAAGTGTGGTCTAAAGTTCAAGTGACTGGTGACGACCGTGATGTCACTAGTATCACTTATCGCAAACCCTATCTTGGAGACGATGGCCGCGTTTCCTTCTCGTCTATGACAATCAAGACTGACGAAGACATGGTGAACATGTTAAACATCCATGACACGCTTCAGGGGTATAAGCCGTTGAAGCTGTACGTGGAAACTCAACGGAGTGTGAATGAGATTTTATGTCGTGTTCGAGGACCAGAATTTTAGGAAAATGTATCTGTCTTTTATTATTGTAGTTGGTTATGTTTTATCTTTTATCGAATGAATGAAATCGAAATTTTAATGAAACTCCACAAATATAATAAACAAGAAATAATAATAATCAAGTCATATAAACATAGTTCAAACATACAATCCCACAAAACCCCCTAGTCACGCCTTAGTAGCATATCCAGTAACCGCGTGAGGCGAGCGTATGTCTGACTACCCATCCTAATGTCTCCGCTCTGAAGCCCCCTCCGAATCTCCTCCTCCACAATCTCGAGCAAATCTGGCTGTACTGGTGGTGCAGCTGGCTGTACTGGTGGTGGTGGTGGTGATGCAACCCGTAAGAGTCTAGGAATAGATGCTCTCACATACCAATGTAAGTAGTCCGGAGCAACCTGACCCAACTCCTCAACAGGATAAGTAGTACGCAAAACCTCCTCCATCACAGACATATAATGTGCAATACGAAAAATGAAGTCTGCATGGCTCGGACGACCAGTAAGAGGGTGGCGTGGGATGACCTGCACATACCCAAACTGTCTGAGGCACCTATCTGGCATGTAGGGAACAGTGATGTCTCCCCAGCTGATGTGTCCCCTGTATAATGACACCTGCTTAAAGTCTCTATTCCCCCGGTGCTCCTCAAACGGTCGCCAACAGACATCATCCGAGTTCAGCGCATCAAACTTCTGCCTGTATACCCCCTATGCATATGATCCAACAGCAGCTGCACTGACGTCCTTAAGTAGAAGCAACCACTTAGTCTCAGCCCTGTCGCCGGTCTTGACAGTGAAGATGGACCAGCTCAGGATCAGAAGGATAAAGGCCCTGACAGCAGGATGCATGTCGTTCTGTATGGACCCTCTACTAACTATCTCCTGCAGCCACTCAAAACGGAAATATGGACCAGAAGAAGCTCGACACTCCAGCCCCGCCTCCTCCATAGTCACTCCTAGATAAACATGTGCTAGGTGGATGGCCTGATCAGTGGTGACAGAAGTAGGTGGAGCTCTGTAGTAGTTCCCCGTAATGGGTAGATGCAGCAAACAGGACACATCATGCAATGTAATCGTCATTTCACCAAATGGTAAGTGAAATGATGATGTCTCTGAGTGCCACCTCTCCAGAAAAGCAGACATCAGCTCATGGTCCACCTTTGTATGTCCGGTCGAGACGAGGGGGGCTAATCTGGAACCTGTGATATACTCCCACAACTGGTGGTTTTGGGAATACCCAAGTAGTCTCTGACCCAGCTTGTTACCATGGTTGGTAACCTTCAATTTACGCTCATATGTCTGAATTAAAAATAAATAAATAAATAAATAAATAAATAAATAAGGCTATGTAAATAAATTCAACTAACAAGACTATGTAAATAAATTCAACTTACCGGGTCTCTCAGAATAACGGTACAAACATGATATGCTAGCCCAGTGACTAGAGGAGGCTGCTCCTGATGCTGCTGAGGCTGATGGTAGGGCTCCTCCTGGTACTGCTCCTCCCGGTGGTGATGCTGCTGATACTGCTGATACTGCTGCTGCTGATACCGCTGCTGCTCAGGCATATACTGGTCCTCAGACATAGACTGGTCTGAGGACATAGAATGCTCATCAAAAGGGTGCCCCTGCTGGCCCTCCTCATAGTGATAGTCTGGGGCCTCCTCCACCTCCACCGGCTGCTGCTGTCAGCTATGCCGGGTAGACGCATGTCCCGCAATCCTGTGTACTGGGAGCAGATGGCGAGGCCTGAGCCGAGGACTCCCCTCGATACCTTTTGGACACTGGAAAAAACAAACAAATTGTTAAACAAAAATCGGATCTAGCTATTTTCGACTTACTATTTACGCTGAATCTGAGGAAGATCGGATGTATGTAGATCCGATGGTAAATCCGATGGTAAAACGGATATAGCTCTCTGAATGGTAAATCTGATTTTCTCAGAAAACTTTCTGGTCAAACGGATGCAAGTGAAAAATGGTAAATGTTTTGTAAATTTGTTTAAATTTTAAGGGTATTTTCGTCTTTTCGCAGGATCCGTGGGGGTATAATTGAAGATGGTGGGGGTAAAAAAAACCCGCCAATTTGTTATCCCTAACAGCCATATTTTTGGGCCATAACACCTCTCCAATCTTGGAATATCACCTTGTAGGTTAATTGAACCAACTTCAATTCAACTAACTAATTATTGAATCGAGTCTTGAATTACGGTACATGTGGAAGAATTGGATCCTTTAAGGTGGAAAAGACATGTCTTTCGTCTAATTTATGTTTATCTCTCTCATTAATTATTTTCTCTCTTATTTTTTCTTATTTGTCTCTCATCTTTCTCGATCTTAAAAAAAAACGTAAAAGATTCAAACTAATAAGGCACTCAATCCTACTCCGTAATATAACTAGTGATGATGGCATGGCATACACAGACTTTGGCAGACACAGGTCATGAAAGAGTGGGAATATGTCATCAAAATGGCACGATTGAATGCATGCGTGAAATCTATAATCAATATGTTGTGCAACATGTAATTGGCTTCCTACTAAAATTATGACAATACAGAAAATCAATAATAAGAAGGCTTACCAATTTGTCATCAAAATGCAATAATTTTTGTTTCGCCAAAAGAAAATGCAATAGATTTGAAGGGAGTGGCTTTGTGTTGTCTTTTTTATTTCAATATAGCGCAATCCGTGCGCAACTCGTGCATCGCACGAGTCATAAGACTAGTATCTTATTATCCAGGTATTTAAGCCTTGAATAAAAAAGCCCAACAAAGTATAGGTGACGTGTGGTTCATCACGGTTTAAACAACCAAACTTTTGAGCTCGATCTAGTAAAGCCCAAGCATATATATATATATACTTTTTTCTTTTTTGGCAATTACATTGAAGGAAATCTCGTTAAAATATTCTGATGAAAAAACATCAAGAAGAAAAAGATCATTCCTACACGATTTTATTAAATAAAAAAATGAGGACTGAAAAATGCCTAAAGGGGACTAGAGCAAAGCCCTTGGTAAGAAAAGAAATTAAAATCAAGCAATACCACCCCTAACTTGTTACGGTGAAAGACTGTTAATACAATTCATTATAGAGACAAAATAAAAGGAAAATTAAAGTACTAATTTAGATTAGCCAGCCCAAAAAGAGAGAGACAGAAGTTGCTCTGAAACAGATATTATAGCCCACGCATATAGTGGGCTTCAGCTGTCTGGAAGTTCGTATAAATTATTATTTAATAAAATTATTCTTATATTTAAGTTGTAGGGCCAATATATATATATATATATATATATATATATATATATATATATATGTGTGTGTGTGTGTGTGTGTTTATAAATACTATTATTCCGCACTTAATTTCTTATCTCTAATAATATACTAGTATTTTTACCCGTGCATACGCATGAGTGATACTACATGGTCGGTGTATTGCCATGAAGTCATAATTTGAAAGATATTCATAAGTTGTGAAAAATGTCCAAAATGTATGATTTGAAATTCAAAGTGGAATATGCATCCCCGTTGACAGTCCGAATTACATTTATCCATAATAATGTATTTGGACATTAGAGGTAAAATATGCATCCCCGTTGGCCCTCCCGTTTGCATCCTCGTTGGCCCTCCCGTTGGCGCTCTCGTTACCTCTCTTGTTGCCACTCCCGTTGCCTCTCTTGTTGCCACTCCTGTTGCATCTCCAATTGCCAGTCTCTCGTTGTCGCTACCGTTGCCACATTTTAACTCATATTTTTCTATATGATTTAATATTAATTAAATCATATTCGTTTAATTATAAGTACGTTATTTTGTAATATTTGGTAGTGGCTAAAGTTGTTTTTTTTTTTTTACAATTCTTAGTGGTTAAATTGATTGATTTTAATAGTTTTATTAGAGAGATTATAGTAAATAATAAATTTTAGATGGAGTAAAAATGAATAAAAAAGTAGGAAGTGGATAATTTGGTAATTTTAGTAGTTTTAATAGAGAGATTATAGTAAATAATAAATTTTAGATTATTTAATTATTGAGTATAATATGAATTTAATAATTTAGTTTTTTGGATTTTTTTAATATTTTGTTAAAGGTATGGATTTTTTTGACAATATTTTTTTTGACAAAAGGTTTTTTTTTGACAATTAGTGGTGGTTAAATTGATTGATTTTAGTAGTTTGAGTAAATTATAAAAATCAATAAAAAATTTAATTTTTTAAAATAGTTGTGTTGGAAAAAGTCTAAAAAAAGTCGGTACTCCTGTTGGCAATCCCGTTGGCACTCCCATTGGCGCTCTCGTTGCCGCTCTCGTTGTCAGTGTCGTTGGCACTCATGTTGGAAGTCCCGTTGGAAAAAAATGATGAAAAAAGACATTTTTTTAAAAAAAAACAGATTTTAAAATATTAATTAAATCATATTTTTAAAATTATTAAAAAAGACTTTTAAAAAAAAAACAGGTTTTAAATAAAAAAAAATTTAAAAAAGCGGTTTAATTTTTTTTTAAAAAAAAATCATTTTTAAAAAAAAGGAGTTTTAAAAAAGCTACTTTTTTTTGTCTTTTTGTGGCGAAATGACTATTTTACCCCTAATTTTTGACAAATGGCAAAATTCTAAGATGTCTATAAATGTAAAAGTGCTAGCATTGATTTTTATTATAGTAGAGTTGATGCGGCTTGTCATGCTGCTCCAAATTGGCGCCAACTTCTTATTTTATTTTTATTTTGTTTCTTTCCTTCTTTTCCTTTTTTTAGTTTTTTTTTCTTTTATAATGTTCTGTTTTTTTCTTTTTTTATATTTTATGGAGTACTTTACAATTTCGAAAAATTTAAGATGTTTTAATATATGAAGTTTATTTTCCAATAATCGATTGGGTGAAATTTTGTTTCATTTTATGACAAAAGTGAGATGCTAAATAGTGTGATTTGGGGTACTTAATGGTTCAGAATAAATTTTAATTGTTCAAATACACAAAGTTTGTTCCTTGATAACTGGTTTGGTTAAAAAAAATCATGACAAAATACGTAAGGTGCTTTATAGTTATAATTTAATTTGTATTCACAAGAAGATTGCCACATTTACCAAAGAACTTCACATCATATTCTTTCAACTTTCTATCTTTGAGTACTGCGTTGCTTTATTTACACTCGCGGAAACTTCGGCCACATTTACATTAAAACTCCCACCATCATCTTCCAACTTAACATTCTAATAGTGTTGTATTCTTTTTTTTTTTCTAATTATGGGTTAAGCTTTTATATTTACATTTTATAAATATGAATTATGTTATTAAAATTTTTAGACCTTTTTTTCATAAGGATGTTTAATTTCAACGTCTTTGTTAATATTTTTTTTTAAATTTTATAATCTTCTTATTTAATTTAATTATAGTTATAATTTAATTTTTATTCACAGTTATTTGACTATATATTTTACAAACCAACACCATTTGTCCACTGGCTTAAGCTACCCTATGACATGGGGTCCTTCTGAGTTCGATTACTGCAGTGGACAAGCTTTGTATAGTTAAAAAAAGAAACTGATCATGAATGTTTATAAGGAGGTTTGCTAATAAATGCGTAAAAATTTTATTTCTCATTTACACAAAGGAATTTAGCTGCTCCTATTTTATTGTTGGTTTTCATCCAATATTGCATGATACGCACCTGCTTCACTTTCTAATTGTGTTGTTTTCTTTTCTTTCTAATTATAGGTTAACCTGCGGGAACTTCCGCCATATTTACAATAAAAACCCCATAAAAACGGTTTATGTTTTGCCTAGGTAAATCCGTTTTGTTATTTTTGAAAACCAGATTTATCTATTCTTGAATTAAATGTTATGCATTTTTTTCTAAATCGGATTTTATCTAACTAAAAAATAAATTCGTTATGCATTTATTATATTGTTTTCTCTATTTCTATTTCTCACTAAGTGTAGAATGGGTTATCAATTTTTTTTACCTTTAGTCAAAAATCTTTGGCTGTAGGTTTTGGATATGAAGAATCTCGTAAAGTCGCTTACCAAAATTTTTTGTAGGTTTTTATTGTTGCAAAAAAAAATTGTGTTTATCTTTTAAAACCTTTGAAAAATTGTTAAATTTTATAAATAGAAAAAAAAAACACAATGTTCAAATAATTAACCTTGGCATTTCATTTTTTTTTGTCAAAAACAAAATAACTAACCTTGGCATCTAAAACTTTCATGAGAATATCCATTTCTAGGGGTGTTCAGTGGTTCGGGCAAATCCAAACCAACCCACGATCCAATCCAAACCGATATGTTTGGTTCGGATATTTTTCGTGTTCGGGTCAAAATCGAACAAATCCAAACCAACCCGTAGTTGTTTGGATCGGGCAACGGATTTTAAAAATCAAATCCGCGAACCCGAACCAACCCATATTACGTCATAACAATTTTGTAATTTTAGATGCACACGATTTTATTTGCTTAGAATTTTTACCTTAATAATTTATGATTAAGTTGTAAAATTTTAATACTATAAATGGGAAGACTATTAGTGGATTTGAGTTTGATTTTGTGTGATTTTTAATTTTTTTAGCTATTTAAAGTGTTGGAATATCATAAAAAAATGCTTTTTTTTATATTTTAGAAAATTAATATTTTAGTGAATGACCCGTGAGCCCAATCCAAACCAACCCATCCAATATCGGTTCGGTTTGGTTCGGATTTTGGAGGAAAAAATGTAAAATCCGAACCAACCCAAACCGAATAATTATCATTGGTTCGGGCAACGGATTTGGTCAAATCCGATCCAAACCGACCAACGAACACCCCTATCCATTTCTTATCTTAGATACACCGGATATATATAACTTTTCGACCAAAAAGTAATCTTACCCAATGTTTATTTTAATTAATCAATTTGATAAATTAGTACAAAAAAACCAAAAGGACGAGTCTTGAAGAAGATCCAAAAGCAGTATATGCCACATAGTATTAAAAGTGTACCGTCAATTATATATGAAACAGAGAACTGAGAGTGAAAGTCTCATTTTATTGATTGATAAAGTGAGTGAAATTGAATGTACAACAAAAGCTTAGTGGAGCTGAGTTTAAACTAGTCCCAAGACCCGTGCTACGCGCGGGGTGGGAAGATCGTTGATGATGGATAAAAAAATTTGTGCATTATAGTTAAAAATAATATGTAAAAGAATAATGTATAGTATTTTTATTGTAGTGTTATGGTAATGAATGAATACGATGTTTTTTATATTGTGGGTAAATTTCATTTTATTTTGGAGGGTTTATGCATGTTATACACTAGTCCTTTGACCCGTGCTCCGCACGGGCTTACACGATATCTCTTTTGCCAAGTATTTGATGAATAAATTATATATTCGTTGAAATGTAGAAATCTACTATCTATCTATACCATTAACCTACTACCAAAATACCAATTTTACCCTTTTTTCCAACTAAACAATTTTAGGATATTTATGTAATTTCACTTTTTCAAATTTTTTCACTGTCATATACTTTTTTAAACTTTTTCACTGTCTCTCTCTCAAACTTTTTCACTTTTTCATTCTCTCATCATCTTTCTTCCTCTAACTCTATATCACTTTTCTATTTTTCACAATATATCTACTTTAATTTCATTTAAATGTTTTCTTTATTTTTAATATTCCATTTTTCTCTATCAATAACTTTTATTTAGTATCTACGGAAAATATTACAATTTGGAAATTTTGAAACTTTAATACAATTTTGTTTTCTAATCTCTACGGGAAATATTACATATCTACTGTTCTACTATCTATCTGTACCATTAACATACTACCAAAATACCAATCTTACCCTTTTCCCAACTAAACAATTTCAGGATATTTATGTAATTTCACCTTTTTAAACTTTTTCACTCTCTCATATACTTTTTTTTTCAAACTTTTTCACTCTCTCGCTCTCTCTATCACTTTTTTCAAACTTTTTCACTTTTTCACTTTTTCATTCTCTCATCCTCTTCCTTCCTCTAACTCTATCTCATTTTATTACTCTTCACAATATATCTACTTTAATTTCATCTACATGTCTTTTTTATTTTTAATATTTCATTTTTTTCTATCAATAACTTTTATTTAGTCTCTTTGGGAAATATTACAAATTTGAAAATTTTGAAACTTTAATACAATTTTGTTTTCTAATTTCTACGGAAAATATTATATATTACTGGTAAATGTTCACGGGGTAATGTTCGGATTAACTCAATTACAATTTGAAATTGTTTGTTTATCTACTTTAAATTAGTCTTGATTTTCACTGGGTAATGTTCGGACTAATTAAATTATGTCTGAGTCTATTAATAAAAATAATACGACAACACCCGTGCGTATGCACGGGTATACTGCTAGTTATTTTACAAAGTATACTTACACACAGATGGCACATTTTTATTATTATATTTGTTAACAGGTGAATAAATGAGTGTACTTATAAATTCATAATGAAATAAATTAGTTCTTTTAGTACAGAGGCCCAAGATACAAATAGATATAGTAGGCCCACACAGACAACTAATAAGTACTTGTGTTAAACTATAAAGCAGATAAACCTATTGCATTATAAGTCTACATACCTAAAAAAAAGAAAAGAAAAAAGAATGCACATGTATATTAAAATCAAGTGAGTGTGGTACAAGTGGGCAGTTGTTTGGGCCCTTTAAGCATTTGGTCAGTGGTTCGATCCCTGGCCGGTGTGTATGGAGAAACATCGCTTGGGAGATGTCAGCCCTTAAATGAACTCCAGTACCTCAAGGGATTAGTCTCCACAGTTACCGTGAAGAATACCCGGGTTTAAAAAAAACCGAAGTATTAAAGGATAGGAAAGGTGGATGGTATTATGTTTGCACAAGGAACACAAATATGACTATTGGTATCTATTTATAGAATGGTCCGCTTAATTTGTAACAAAACAAAAAGGCTGGTTCGTTCAACCTTGCTTGGATTTTGATATCAATTCGCCTTTTTAAAAAAAAAATAATAACTTTAAGTTGTTAATTAGCTTGTTGACAACATAGCGTACCAAAAACAAAGGTTGTTGACAACAGAATAGGATAGAGTAGTCAACTCAAGCACATGGATTGGAATCTGAATATTTATGCATAGTAAACAGTTATGCTATGTGTTATCTCTACATTTACATCTTGGGGTAGTCTCCAGCTCAGCATTTTGGTGCCAAAATTTTCCAGTTCCTGCCCAAAATCCCAGCCAATAGCATACTGCCATGTGTTTTCGCTGTATGGTGAACAGATTTTTTTTTTGTCATCCCAAAAATGAAACAGTGACAAACTGTGTTTATTTGTTCACCTGCTCTCTGAATTCTCACATCATTTCTTCTATCAATTGAGTAATGTGTCAGACACGCATTGCCCCACACACATTTCACTCTCTCAATTCTCTATTCTCTTCTCTGCACTCTCTTCCCACTCTCTCAGTTCTCTCTCTCTCTCGCCATATCTCTTTCTTCTTCCCTTTCCACGTTCTTCTTCTTCCTTCATCCTTCATCCATTCTTTCTTCCTCAGGCTTCCTTTCTTTCGATCTCTCTCTCGCTGACTTTCTCTTCTCTCTCACTCTAACAAATTTTCCCCAAATCGGTTTCGAGGGGCTTGCGGTGGTGACGGGTATGTTACGGCGGAGGCCTGGTTGACGATGGTGACTGTCCGTTTACCGCCGGCGACGACGGAGAACAAAAGCGAAGAAAAAGGAATGGTTCGAGGGGCGCGAAAACCGCCATGGTTGACCAACATCCACAACTTCAGAGTCATACTCATCCCAGCGCCACCTCTCTCTCAGCCCATTGCTTCCTTCATCTCTCTGTGATTCATCATCTATTGACAGACCTGCTCTCAAAAAACCTAGATCAGTACATGCAATATGGGTAAGTTTCTCTGTACTCTCTTCTCTGTAAACTCTCTTCTCTGTACTCTCTTCTCTTCTCATACATTGTTTTTGTTTTCAGGTTCTGGACAAGCGATGGACTAGCTCCATGGGTTGTCTTCACCGGTTAAGCAACACAGATGGCAAGAGGAGGAGTGAATTTATTTCAAGTCATCATGTTTTTAAATTCCACATATTATATTCTGTTCGAGAAGTTTATCTTATTGCTATTTTTTTTATATTTTTTATTCTAGATTCTAGCAGATGCAATGAGACTTGAGAAGACTGTTATGACAATTGCTCTTATCCTCAGTAATCCAGGCAGGGACTGCTTTGACTCTTTGTTAATCTCTATTGCCTATTTGTTTTGTTTTTTTAAAAATAATTTGTTTTTTCGATTTAATTGACTTCTGTCTCTACAATGTTTACTATGTTCCCTGCATCTTCATGTATTTCCATCAACTGATATCTGTTTTGTTTGCTTGGTGTTTACATTTCCCTCCTTAACTCTAAATTGTTTGGTATCAAGTATCTTTGAAACATGGGTTGATTTTAGAATTCATTTATTTGTTTTCTTCTTATTTTCTTATCAATTGTTTGTCATGTTTTTGTTCTAATTGTTATGTGATTTTTGCTGCATGTTTGTTCCTTTGTTCATTACCTTCATTTTCGTTCCCTTCATTTCTCAAACTCAGTTTTTGTAATGATCCAAGGTTCTGGAAGATTTACTCTGGTAATTCTCCTATCATATTGTTGTTGGACATATCAAGAAGCTGCAACCAAGGCAAGAAGAGAAACCATTAGGAATTGGGCCCATGAAGTTGTTGACAGAAAGTGTAAGTTCTAAAAGGGAAACATGCATTTCCAAATTCAGAAGGGATCCAGCCAGTAATTTAATTGTGGGAAAGATCAAAAGTCTGCAGTTTGTTTAGCTGACCCAAAGACTTTCGCATACCCCCTGAGATAAAGTTGTTGGCCAATTTCAAACTCTTAAGGCTGGTGCAGTTTGACAAAGAGAAAATAAATGAGTCCTGATAGATAAAGTTTGCTGCAACAAGGACTTGCACTCAATTTTCAAGCCACAAATTGAACCTGTCAAATTATTTGAAGAGAGATCAAGGGCCTGAACTTTATCCGAATTTTGATTGAATTTTTCAGGAATAGGAACTGTCAAATTGTTGTAAGAAAGATTTACAACAACCTTATGATGTTATTAGATGTGTATGCTATTTGTTGGTTCATTCCTTCATTTACAACTTTCAATTTTATGTTACATCTATATCTTCATTATATGGTGGTGATTTTGAAGTGCATGTGTAAGCACTTTAATCTGATTAGCTATATCTCATGGTTTCCTGTATAGCATTCTTTGGTTGCTTTCAATCTTTAGCTTAAACCCTTCTATTTAAGTTGCTAAGCATTTTCTTCTCTGCACTACCCCTTCAACTTTTGTTTCATCAAGTACCTATTCTTTAATAAGCAACTTTTCTAGAATTGTTGTTCCTTTAAATTTCTGAAGTTTTGCTTTGTCGTTTGTATGGTTTTAAAATTTTACTAAACTAATTTTAATTCATGCAATAATTATGTAATTTTTTATCTGTAGTATGTTCCTAATTGTGTTCCCCACTTTTCTCAGTCTATGCAGCCACTGCCGGTTCTTTTTTTGGCAGACTTCTATAATGATATGTCAACCATTGTTCGCCTCTTCCCTTTTATAATTTGGTTTAGTACATTAACTCTTTTTGTATTTATTTATTGGTTTCCTCTATTAAGGAAAGTAATCCCCTTATATTTGATGTTATGGCAGTTTTTAGTCATTGCATTTTCTTTGGTTTCTATCCTTTTGAATCTACTAAGCACATTTTAATTGTTAGAATTTGTCTTTCATTTCTATTAAGCTAATTTTAGTATTATAATGATTATGCGGTCCCTAAAGCTTTGACCCCGTGCATCGCACGGGTCATCCCACTAGTTGGTTCAGAAAGACGGTGTCACTGCATCTATATGTTTCCAAAACAGAACTTATGTGACATTGGAGCCTCATCCCATATTATCAACTTGGCGGCCTTCAACAATTCAGCATGTTCACTACCTTGAGCAATGTTGCATGTTGAATTGTCTAATGTGGGAACTGGGATCTTAAACTTTGAATGTGTCGTTTTCCCACCTGGCAACAATAGAGCAGCAATGCCGCTGGATGCAACATTTAACACTATATGACCTTCTGAACGTAAGGCAGTAGAAAAAGTAGTCCACATGAAAGTTTTGCCAGCTCCACCAAACCCATTTAGGAAAAAGACTCTTTGTTGGAGCCAGCTCCACATGAAACAACCAAATATGAGATAAGGTTGCTAAGGTTGAATATTTTATCTTCTCTTATATTGCGAATAATTGTTTATCAGAATAACAAACTTATATTGTTTGGTTGTTATCTAATATTTGAACATATATATATTTTTTTGTAAATACTAAAGTACTCTAAAATACACAGTTTAACACCATACTTTATGTATTTTTTCAGGCAATCATTATTTTTCTTCACCAAAAAATATATTGAGGAATGAACTACGCGTATTTGAACAATTAATTTTTTTTCTAAACCATAAAATACCTTAAAATAAATTATGAAAACAAAACAAAAAACAATATTTAGATATAAGTCAACACGTATTGCTATTGATTGTTCTCATAAATTAACACTTCCCTATAAATCTTCACATGCATCATCTAACATGCATGCTCGCCAGATGGCGCCAAGAGGAGGAGGCAATGTTTACCCATTAGTCCACTCTTCCATATGACTCTACACGTCACATGCACTATGCTCCACCATGAATCACGTGTCTTTTGGTAAGCAACTCAACGCATTATATATATATATATATATATATATATATATATATATATATATATATATATATTCAAGCTCACATTCACCTATAAATAAGAGTATAATGTAGACTTATGTTATTTATACAGAAGCATAATAGTAAAAAATATTAGGTTATAATGAAAAACAAATTAATTGATGAATTCTTTTTACGACCCTCTTTTTCCTAACACGCATGACAACTGTTTTGTTTTTTCAGATGAATTCAGACGACGAAATTACACTTCCTGGTGGTGATGACCCAGGATATGAACACTCTACACAACATGAAATTCTTTATCTATGGGTAGAGGTTGAACTTATGTACAGATTTGAGAAAATGTTGTCTTCTATGGACATTAGAAGTGATGTTACGGTATTTATCGTTTATGTATATCTATATAAAGTGATTTAATATGTAAACTATTTTTTTTTATTTCAGTATCTACCTGCAGATTTCTGTTCTCTAGCCCTATGTCGAGATACTTTTATTTTTGAAGTTATTGATGAAGAGTACAGGAAATGGTACTTTGATATTAGGCAAGATGAATTAGATAGAACACAGTACCGTTTGACCCGCGAGTGGAAGCATTTCAAACAGATCAATAACTTTGTTGAAGGGGAGACAATTGTGTTTGGAGTGGTTGCAGAACAATCTGGCAGGATTTTTGTTCAATGGAAGAACAAAAACGGACCGTGGTGTAACAATACTTTCTAAAATAATATTGATACAGTCTAATATCAGTCGAGTCTTGAATTGAAGTCTTTTAACCGTGTGACTATGGTGGATATAATGTTGTGTTTGTCGTGAATAAATAAGTATTCACCAAAGTTTTTCTTACAATTTTTTGTCAGACTTGTTTGCGGTTATGAATAAAGGATATTTTGGGACATGTGTAATACTGATTTGGAAAACCATTAATTCAGATACAAGATTTTATAAATAAACTAGTAACATACCCGTGCATCCGCACGAGTTGATCGCGTTACGTGGTATAGTTTTGAATTAGATTGCAAGTCTGTTGGGATAGATTAATGACTTGGGGTGTGACGGTGGGATAGATTAGAAGTTCAGATCTTAAATAGGGCATTCTATGTTGGGCTGAGGTAAAGAATAACTGATGTGCCATTGAAAGAAATTGTAATTGTCATTATCTAGTACATATAGTGGATGCAGAGAAGTACATAAGTGTGTTTAATAGATAATAATAAAGTAGAAGTATGCAATTATAGTTTAAATAAATTGAAGCAGGAAAATATTTGTTGAAAATTGAAACTGCGAACTTACTTTATCCTCTAGTACACAAAGAAGTTGTGCTACTATATACAAAGGAATTGTAATCAAAGGTAGTGAATTCAAGGCAATTATTGAGTTTTGAATTAGATTGCAAGTCTGTTGGGATAAACTACTATATACGTAAAGTCACTCCATTTTCCTGTTCGAAAATATGCTGCCAGATTCTCTTGAACATTGTACAAAATAACTAACACCAATAAAGATCAGGCTATGGAACTTTAACTCCACATAATTCAAAGCATACCAAGTTCATGTATGCCTTTAATCATCTTCCATGCTTTGACTTCAACTATTATGCTCCCCAAATGTTTTGCAAAACTTAGACCATAGAGATGCAATCCACTGTCTTAGCAGTGCCATTGAGAAAACAATGACACCACAATGCAAAAGCCACGGGTCTTTGCCATATTAGTCACCTATTCAGCATTAGGAATTTTACTCGGCCCACTATACATAATTTAACTAAGATTTAAGTGCTGCAAATCCTTGTCTCACAGCACAAGCTATCTTCCACTCATCGATGCTGGCCAAACCTTCAATTATCTTCTGCCTCACCTTGATATATGGTATAAAACCTCTCTCTGTCATCCCCATCGCAACCTTTCCAGCCAAAACATACTCATGTTTCTCCAAGCACACTTCAATTACTAACTCATAGGTGACTATTTAAATTATATAAAGAGGCTGATTTTTTTGTGTTAGCAGTGGTTACATAAGTCTAAAATATATTCATTACACATACAACCATAGCAAAACCATCAGATCTGATCCTATTGCTAAGTTAAAATCAGATAGTATGGGAAGGTCCAAAAAGTGAGTAGCCTTAGAACCAGATTTGATCCTATCAGATCAGAAACGAAAGCATCACCCATGGAGGATAATTGAAACAAAAAGGATTACCCTTTTCTCACCTTTTCAAAACAATGCACAGAATTTATAATTTTCCTATTGCTAAATTTTAAATCAGATATTACACCTTTATGGGAAGGTCCAAAATATTATATAAGTGAGATAGTATGTTTCCATCAACCTGTTTACAGCAAAAAATGTCTTTCCATCAAATTGTTTACAGGAAAATTAGATATACAGCAAAATATGTTAGTTGAAATTTTCTGAAATCCCCAAAGAGTGATGGCCAATTAGGTTCCAGAACTGCACATTTGAATCAATATTGGTTAATTAGCAATTAAATTGAAAATGTCACATTGACTTGTAATATAGAGTTTGGTACTAAAGAGTGTACCACATACAAAGAAGACATCCGAATATAGAGGTTAGGTGAATTGAATGCTACAATGACACATTAGCATTTGGTTTAATCTTGCAATAGAAATAGATACTAATTGAATGCTTCATATTATGCATTTAAGATGAATATAACATACTGGAGGAGAAAAATAGTAGGACTTAAGATGAATATAACATATTCTGCATACTGGAGGATAAATATAATATACTGCATATAACATATTCTGCATACTTAAGATAACATACTTAATATAACATACTTAATATTCTGCATACTGGAGGAATGAGATACTTAAGATGAAAAAAAACATATTCTGCATATAACATATTCTGCATACTTAAGATAAATATAATATACAATTGATTTCTAAGACCATTTGAAAGAAATGTTGAGTATGACAGAATTAGGTGGAGAAGAATAACATCTAATTAGGAGGAAAGAGTAAGTAGTAGGACTTACATATTGTTATAAGTTTTGGAAAACTTCTTTGAAGACAACATTGGTAGTTGTTTGCAAATGTTGTTTTTCCTTGTCATGAATTAAAATCTTCAAACCTTTTCTGCTTTTGACCCTAGATATAGCCACATAAAATTGCCCATGGCTAAAGACATCTCTTGGCAAATACAATCCAACTGACTCTAGTGATTGACCTTGAGATTTGTTTATGGTCATCGCAAATGATGCTATTATAGGAAATTGCCTCCTAATAAGCTTAAATGGCCATGGAGATTGAGAAGGTGACATGGTCATTCTAGGAATGAAAATAATGTTTCCAATATTCTTTCCTGAAATAATTTTTGCTTCAATGACATGTTTTCCAAGCTTTGTGACAATTAATCTTGTATCGTTACACAAACCCTCTGCTTGGTCAATGTTTCTAAGTAACATGATCGGACATCCAACTTTTAGTTTAATTCTATGGTTTGGCAGACCGGATGTTCTAAGTGTGTTCAAAAACTCAGGAGTTAGTACAGCAAAAGCATCTGTGTGAGATGCTTCATTCTTGTCAATTGAATCTGAACTAAGGTACTCCTTTTCATCACCTAGTAATGTAAAAATATTTAAATCAAAGATGTGCAAAATAACACAGGCAAATTATAAAAGTAGTAGGAAAACGAACCTGGAATAAGTTGAAGAACATGGTCATTTATCTGATCGACAGTTTCAATTGTTGAAGCCAATATAGCCCTATTTTTCAAGAAATGTTGATTTTGGAAATGAGACAGAATATCAGGGTATGTACTCTTGACAATTGCATCAATTGGATCGTCAAAGTTTGTGATTAGAAGATCAGTTGGTATCTCGATCTCTGCAAAGCCATCATTTGGAAGATTGATCTTCCCATCCCCAACATCTAAAATCCATTTGGAAAAATCCCTCAATTCAGCATCATCTATAGAGTTGAGACCACTCCGCAGTCGCATGTTTTTGGTTAGATTTAGCAGTTGACAATGATCCCATATGTATGATGCATTTATTGATGCATGCACAATGTCAGAGCGACTCCCCCCTGGAATTACAGGTAAGATTTGACGAAAGTCACCCCCTAAAATTAGAATTTTACCTCCAAAGATTTTCTCCTCATTAGTTGTAGATCCTACAATATCCCTTAATGTTCTATCTAATGCTTCAAAACAGAACTTATGTGACATTGGAGCCTCATCCCATATTATCAACTTGGCGGCCTTCAACAATTCAGCATGTTCACTACCTTGAGCAATGTTGCATGTTGAATTGTCTAATGTGGGAACTGGGATCTTAAACTTTGAATGTGCCGTTTTCCCACCTGGCAACAATAGAGCAGCAATGCCACTGGATGCAACATTTAACACTATATGACCTTCTGAACGTAAGGCAGTAGAAAAAGTAGTCCACATGAAAGTTTTGCCAGCTCCACCAAACCCATTTAGGAAAAAGACTCTTTGTTGGAGCCAGCTCCACATGAAACAACCAAATATGAGATAAGGTTGCTAAGGTTGAATATTTTATCTTCTCTTTTATTGCGAATAATTGTTTATCAGAATAACAAACTTATATTGTTTGGTTGTTATCTCATATTTGAACATATATATTTTTTTGTAAATACTAAAGTACTCTAAAATACACAGTTTAACACCCTACTTTACGTATTTTTTCAGGCAATCATTATTTTTCTTCACCAAAAAATATATTGAGGAATGAACTACGCGTATTTGAACAATTACTTTTTTTTCTAAACCATAAAATACCTTAAAATAAATTCTGAAAACAAAACAAAAAACAATATTTAGATATAAGTCAACACGTATTGCTATTGATTGTTCTCATAAAGTAACACTTCCCTATAAATCTTCACATGCATCATCTAACATGCATGCTCGCCAGATGGCGCCAAGAGGAGGAGGCAATGTTTACCCATTAGTCCACTCTTCCATATGACTCTACACGTCACATGCACTATCCTCCACCATGAATCACGTGTCTTTTGGTAAGCAACTCAACGCATTATATATATATATATATATATTCAAGCTCACATTCACCTATAAATAAGAGTATAATGTAGACTTATGTTATTCATACAGAAGCATAATAGTAAAAAATATTAGGTTATAATGAAAAACAAATTAATTGATGAATTCTTTTTACGACCCTCTTTTTCCTAACACGCATGACAACTGTTTTGTTTTTTCAGATGAATTCAGACGACGAAACTACACTTCCTGGTGGTGATGACCCAGGATATGAACACTCTACACAACATGAAATTCTTTATCTATGGGTAGAAGTTGAACTTATGTACAGATTTGAGGAAACGCCGTCTTCTATGGACATTAGAAGTGATGTTACGGTATTTATCGTTTATGTATATTTATATAAAGTGATTTAATATGTAAACTGGTTTTTTTTATTTCAGTATCTACCTGCAGATTTCTGTTCTCTAGCCCTATGTCGAGATACTTTTATTTTTGAAGTTATTGATGAAGAGTACAGGAAATGGTACTTTGATATTAGGCAAGATGAATTAGATAGAACACAGTACCGTTTGACCCGCGAGTGGAAGCATTTCAAACAGATCAATAACTTTGTTGAAGGGGAGACAATTGTGTTTGGAGTGGTTGCAGAACAATCTGGCAGGATTTTTGTTCAATGGAAGAACAAAAACGGACCGTGGTGTAACAATACTTTCTAAAATAATATTGATACAGTCTAATATCAGTCGAGTCTTGAATTGAAGTCTTTTAACCGTGTGACTACGGTGGATATAATGTTGTGTTTGTCGTGAATAAATAAGTATTCACCAAAGTTTCTTACAATTTATTGTCAGACTTGTTTGCGGTTATGAATAAAGGATATTTTGGGACATGTGTAATACTGATTTGGAAAACCATTAATTCAGATACAAGATTTTATAAATAAAGTCATATTAAACATTTACATGAAATTGGAAGATAATTGTCAACAAATAAAAAAATGGTAGAAAAGTGAAAGTCACTAAAAATCGTTGGCTCCAAAAGAGGATGACACGCCAAATTGTTGAAGACACCTCAATATTTAGTGAAACCCAGAAGCAACACATGTCAAAAGAAAATCACAGTGTACCACAAAAACAAAGAAAATCATAGTAAAAAAAAGAATCCAAGAATAACTAAAACAAAAGAAAAAAAATAGGACGTTATCAAATGTATGTGAATACATTAATTCAATATCAATATTATTAACAAACGCATTAACAACACGTCTAGCCCAGTGGTCGGGCTACCCTGAGCTACGTAGTGGCGGTCGATCCGGTTTGCTCCCGGGTTCGATTCCCGCCCACGTTAAAAAGTCGTGTTGACCAGGAAAATCTTTGCCGCAAGTAGCGAGTGGAGATTAGTCATACGTTGAAAGCGTTGGGACACTCCGTGGGTAGCCAGCAATGGTCCTAAATCAAAAAAAAATTATGTATTTATCACAACTGAATCATAGTGTCAATAAAAACAAAGGAAGTCTTCTGTCACCAAATTATATTTCTTTTCACCAAACCGGTTACCGAGACACAAACTTTGCGTATTTGAACAGTTAATTTTTTTTAGTTATAAAGTACATCAAAACAATCTGCTTAGCATCTCACTTTACGTATTCTGACATGAAATTAAATATTTTTTTACCTAACTGATTTTAGTTATAAAGTACATCAAAACAATCTAATTTTTTTATAGACTCTAAAGTATTCCAAAACTCAATGCTTAGCATCGCATTTTACGTATTTTATCAGGAAATTATTATTTTTCTTCACCAAAGTAGTTATTGAGGAACGAATGCGCGTATTTGAACAATTAATTTTATTTTCTAAACGCTAAACTACATCAAAACACACCGTTTAAAAATTGAAAAAAAACTGCACTGCGTGCGAAGTATCGACTGCAGGACGGTACTCGCATTAGAAACGAAGTTTGCCTATTTGAACATTTAAACATTTTTCTAGAATCTAAAATACAAAAATATGTATAAAAAAAATGAAAAGTTGGATATTAATATGGATTGAATAGATATTTTTGTTAAGAAAAATGTGATTTTAAAAATATAAAGAAAATAAGTTTAAATATAAATTTCTTTTTTACAACATAATTTGAGTTTTTGTTTAAGTGGTAACAAAAGAAAAAGAATAGGTCTAAAGCCCATAGTTGTGATTCAGTAGATATTTTATTTTCAGTAAAATATGGTTCTAAAAAATATAATTAGAAGAAGTATAAAAATATTTGTTTTTTAAAGATTCAGAAAAATATGGTTCTAAATAAATATATGGAGAAGAAGCATAAAAGTTTATTAATTTTCAAAATTGTGAAATTAGTAAAAAAGTGTGTTGCACGGAGTGGCGGAGCCACATACAACTCAGGGGCATGCAAGTGCGCACCCTTAAAAGTGTATATCAACTTAGTCCATGACTTTTTAAAAGTGTCTCAATTTAGTCCCTCCTTCATATCAATTTTGTCCCTAAAATGACAAATAAAATTAAACTTTTCTGAAATTTCAGGGATCAAATTGATTAATAACACTTTTTTGTTGAGAGTAAAAAAAGCACATTATACAGTGAAATAAAGAAACATAAATAGTACTCGATATAGGTATGTCAAATGTCAACAAAAAAGTGTTATTAATCAATTTGATCCCTGAAATTTCAGAAAAGTTTAATTTTATTAGTAATATTTTATTAGTAATATTACCAATGTTATTGCACCGACAACATTGGTAATATTTTAAAACTTTTCCTTCTCATTGCATTACAAAAAAAAACTGTAATCCCACTAATGTCTAAAAAACTATCCCTTCATTCACAAAGTATACGTGCCATGATAATTGTACCAAAAAATTAATTCCATTTTGTTTTAGATTTCGAGATGATCGTTTTTTCATCAACAAACAATTAATTCCATTTCGAAATGTAAAGTGTGATGCTAAGTAGTGTGTTTTTTGATACTTTAGTGTTTGTAAAAAAATTCAACTATTCAAATATGCAAATTTTGTGCCTCAATACCCGATTTGGTTAGGTGAAAAAAAATATAATTTTGTGACAAAATACGTAAAGTGTGATGCTGAGCAGCGTATTTTGAGATACTTTAGTGTTTGAAAAAAATTAACCGTTCAAACGCTCAAAGTTCATTCCTCAATATCGATTTTTTTTTCATAATCCAAACCCCCCCCCCCCCCCTTTTTTGTTCCCCGGTTATCAGTTTGGTTAAAAAAATTTAAAAGGGGACTAAAATCGTGAGTTGGTGAAAATAGTGGGACCAAAACTGTAATAAAGCCTTGAGTGAACTAATAACACTAATACCTTGTTCAGATAAAAAAAATAACACTATTGGTCAAAAAAAATAACACTAATACATTGTTCTGAATGTGGAATATAAAATAGTTGGATAGTAACAATCTTTAAAGCACATTATACATCTTGTCAAAAAAAAAGCACATTATACAGTGAAATAAAGAAACATAAATAGTACTCAATATAGGTATGTCAAATATCAAATATAAACGTATTTGGTCCATGCACCGACAACATTTGTAATATTTTAAAAACTTTTCCTTCTCATTGCATTACTATCTTTCTCTAGAAATAATATCTAGAGTTAAAGTTATTATGGATAACAGCTGTAACCCCATTTTGTCAAAAAAAAAAACTGTAATCCCACTAATAATGTCTAAAAAACTATCCCTTCATTCACAAAGTATGCGTGCCAGGATAATTGTACCAAAAAATTAATTCCATTTTGTTTTAGATTTCGAGATGATCGTTTTTTCATCAACAACAATTAATTCCATTTTTGTTTTCCAACGGGCATCTAGATTCTTCTTTCCCTTTCACAATTCTAAGGTTGTATGCTTGTCTTTCCAATGCCATGCGTCTCTTTCTATTTCCTCTCCTACTTCACCGATTCTTCATTCTCGACCCCGTCTTTCTCATGCATGGTTCATTACTTTCACCCACACTCATTTGTTGATCCATACGTGTTTGATCTGCGAAGAGCTGAAGATTGAGTCCTTTTGTTCTCGCTCTTGGTAGTTTTGCTTGTTTGTTAGCGATCTTGCTCTCGGCCGTTTGCTTTGCGTCATTCCTCTGTTTATTTTGATCTCCATAGTTAGATCTGCTCTGGTCTCATCTTCTAGGTAAGATTTGCATCATTCTCATCTTGAAGCTCTTCGAGCTCCAGTCAATGTCTCATTCTTCAACTGAGACTTTTTCTTTTTCTCTCTTTGCTAAGCTGAGTTCTTAATCTCCCCCACACACTCATCTCCTTTAGTTGCATCATCATCTCCACCATATCTACTCTTCCACACCCTGATGTTTATGATCACTGTGTCCATTTGACCCCAACAACATCACCACAATAATAGATCTATCGCATGCAAGGCTTCTTTTTTTTTGCCACTTTTTTAAAAACAGTGGAAACATGATCATCCAGAGTTTGTTATTATCCATTTTAATGTGAGCAAAGAAATATTATCAGTTCATATTCAGATTTTTTTTTTGTTGTATTGCATTTGAGTAACTTATTTAACAATTATTTTGGTGATTTTATTTTTATCTATTGTTTCTTGGACTTAGTCTGCAGTTTAATTGTATTTTTTGCTCTCCCACACTTCTGTTTAAATTTTGATTGTTCTCTCTTCTTCTACATTTTCTCTTTTCTATACTTTGTTGGGAAAGGAAGCAAGGGCGTGGGGGCTGGTTTTTACTGGGTATTGGAAGTATATTACGTGGTTCTGGAGGTGGTTGACCGAGGTGGTCTCCTCTGTTTTTTCCTTCCTTCTGGGTTCTACATTTCTGTTGTTATTTTGATTGTTGTCTCCTCTTCCTGTTATGTTTTAGAGCAAATATGGGAAAAATCAGTGGTTGGGAAAGAGATGAAGCGCGTGGGGATGGTTTTTGCTGGATGTATTATACGACTTTAAGATTTCGAGATTTACTGACATTGCCATCGAAGTATCGCGCGAAACCGCAACTGCAGAGTGACTGTAGGACGGTATTCGCAATAGTTATAAGATGTACTTGAAAAAGGAAAAGAAAAAGTGTGAAACAATAATTGAAGCTATGGATGAAAAGAAAAGTGTTTGGAGTATTAAAATATAAGTTGAAGCTGAGAAAATAACACATACATGCATTGATTATAAAATGAAAACAGATGGGATGTTTGAAAAAAAAATGTAACATGTATTTCCTGTTTAGAGATATTATTTCCTGTTTAGATACTGAACATCACTATAAATTTTTGCTGAATAATACCATAACAGTTTTAAACATAATTAAAACCGCAACGGTTCCTTGACCATCAGTTATCAGCCAGATATATAGTGTTCAATACCATACAAGAAAGCGCGGAAATAAAAACATAACGTTTACATCCGTTACAGCCATAAAGTTATGATACATAGATAACAGGGAAAAACATAAGCTTAAATATTAAAGCTAAGTCTTCAGCAACCATCCAAGTACGACCTACTCGTGCCTCTTGGATCTCCTCCTTCCATGTGTCCCAGTAAAACAACAACATATAAACAATGAGATAAAATCTCAGTGAGTTCTACCGAGACCCCCTATCTACACTCTCGGTTCAAATCAGAATCCTATTTAACTTAACACGACACCGTCTGCACGAACGCTAAACCCCGGTGAACCGTGTTATAAGACTTTCTTTCATTCGTGGTTTAATTCATAACCATGTGCATTAACAATCAACAGACACCGACGGCATTACTGCTAACCCCAGTTAACGTGTTATAATTCAGTACGACACCGACTGCATTACTGCTAAAACCCGGTGGATCGCACAACAACATTTTAACATAACACCGCCTGCATTCCTGCTGAAACCCAGTGAACCCCCTTACCACTAGTACTTTGCCTAATGGTATACGGGCCTAGGGTAAGGGATCATGACTGCTCCGCCTAGTATGTTAACATCATGGGTCGTCACCCAACTCGATATAGTATATATATCTACTTTCACTTGAACATTTAGTTCGTTTACATTAGACCGTTAATTGAACATTTAGTTCTACAAGACAAGCATATTATGTGTTCGCTCCCGTATACTATTTTACGGTTTTTCGAATTAAACATAACTTTGTAAACCATTATGAAAACCTTTGAAAATAGATTCAAAATCATGGCATTATAAGCCTAATATCATTGGAAAAGGGTTAGGAAAGGATTAAAAGAGTATTGGAATCGATCGGGTCGTGCACCCTGTAATGCATTTTTGAAAACAGAAACAGAACGACACGCACGGTCCGTGCGCCTGGGACGCACGGGTCGTGCGCTTTTGACAGCATTGTATTTTATCCCGTTTTCGCGTTTTTCGTTGTTCCGACCAATTCCGATACATGTTCCAGTCCAGTTCCAACATAAAAACAGTCCCCAAAACATATTCAAACAATAATGATCATCATCAAATCATCAATCAAACAATCCAAAAACCAATTGGACATAAAATGTGATTTTTGTACAAAATACTTTTTCGACAACGAACCAAAACCGAAACACATTTCACAATTTAAGTTTATTAATTCAAAAACCTAAATGTGAGTAAAACTCACCCTTGACGCGAGAGCGACGGTTGAACCGAAATCACCAATATCTCAAAAATCCCCAAACGAAAGCCTATAATCACCAATCCGCTCCCAACTTCGAATCGAGCTTCAATCCGCTTTCAATCTTCCTTGGGTCCGCTTCTAATCATGTGTAAACTATCAAAATCATCTCAAACACCAAAATCATCTCCCAAAACCCTCAAGATTCGAAATCCACAAAAAGGGGGAAAATGGGTGAGAAGCTTACCTAGCTCTTGGGAAACGAAAATGGAGGGAGATGATGATGATGATGAACTTGGGGCTTGGGTTCCACTTCTTCTTCTTCTTCTTCTTTCTCCTTTCTTCTTTCCTCTTCTTCTTTTCCTCTTCTCTATTTCACGTTTCCTTTCTTTCTTTCTTAATTCTCTTTTCTTTCTTTTCTTATATATTAAGTGGTAATGTGGTCAAATGACCACATTGCCCTTAATCTCTAATATCCGGTTAACAATCCTATGACAACCGAAAATACATTTTAGCACTCAATAAATTTACCAATCAAGTACGAAATTAATTCACCAATCAAGAGAATAGATATGGATATCGAGTCCGCATGTCGTCCTCCAATTCCCAAGTAGCTTCCTCGGTGGAGAAACCATCCCAAACCACTTTGACAATGAGAATTGTTTTTGTCCGAAGCTCTTTTTCGCCACGTTCCATGATGTAACTGGGACGAGGTTGGAAAGACAAGTCCGGTCGAAGGTCAATTGTCTCGAAATTCAACGGCTGACCCGGATCGGGAATGTACTTTCGCAATTAAGACACATGGAATACATCATGGAGATTGGACAATGGTGGAGGCAAAGCAATACGGTATGCTACTGGCCCAACCCGCTCGATAATTTGGAAGGGTCCAATATATCGAGGACTGAGCTTCTTCGCTCGTAATGCCCTACCTGTACCAATCGTTGGTGATAATCTTAAAAATACATGATCACCAGGCTCAAACTCTAACAGCCTTCTTCTTTTATCAGCATAGCTCTTTTGCCTACTCTGGGCAGCTTTCATTCTTTCTCTAATTTGCCGAATCTTTTCAGTAGTTTCATGAACCATATCAGGTTCTAACAATCGGTTCTCGCCGAAGTCCCACCAACATAATGGAGTTCTACTAACTGGAATGATAACTGTTGTTGTAGGAGAACTCTACTAACGGGAGATGGTCCTCCCATTTCCTTCCGTTATTGAGCACAGAAGCCCGAAGCATGTCCTCTAAAGTTTGGATAGTCCTCTTTGTTTGACCATCCGTCTGCGGGTGATAAGCGGTACTAACAAACACCTTAGTCCCCAAGGCTTCATTCAAAGCTTTCCAAAATCGAGAAGTGAACTTTGGATCTCGATCCGACACAATACTGGTAGGAACCCCATGCAACCTTACTATACTCTTCAGATATTCCTCCGCTAACTTGGATACTTTACTGGTCGAACGAACAGGAATAAAATGAGCTGATTTAGTTAACCGATCCACAACTACCCAAATGGAGTCGTTACCGGCTTGGGATCTTGGCAATGCCATGACAAAATCCATAGAAATGTCTTCCCATTTCCACACTGGCACGTCGAGTGGCCGCAACAGACCAGCAGGCTTTGATGCTCTACCTTAACTCTTTGACAAGTTAAGCACCGAGATACAAATTCTGCGATTTCAAATTTCATTCCATGCCACCAATACATCTGTTTTAAATCTCTATACATCTTGGTAGATCCAGTATGTACAGAATATAGACTTCGGTGAGCTTCCTCTAACACCTGCCTTTTAATATCTACATCATCGGGCACACAAATTCTACCGTTGAAGCAAATAACTCCATCACTATCTTCGGTAAAATCTGGCAACCCTTTTTGTGATTGCAGCTTCACATCAATTTCCTGTGCTAAGCGAATAGAATCCCTTAAGAAACTAAAGATCCTTATTTGGCTCAACACTAATCTGTTCCTTCTTTGCTTTGCATTCAAATTCAAGTCTCTAAAAGACTCTAACAATTCCATTTCATGCATCATTAACTCTGCCATGAGATTGGATTTCCTACTCAGCGCATCAACTACAACATTGACCTTTCCTGGATGATACTTCAACTCGAAATCATAATCCTTCAGAAATTCTATCCATCTTCTTTGCCTGTTATTCAGTTCTTTCTGGTCAAACAGATACTTTAAGCTTTTGTGATCACTAAAGACTTCAAAACGAGACCAATAGAGGTAATGTCTCCAACTTTTCAGTGCATACACAATAGCCGCCAACTCCAAATCATGAGTTGGATAATTCTCCATAGTGAGACTTTAATTACCTGGATGCATAAGCTACCACTTGTTGATTCTACATGAGAACACATCCTAAACCCTTCCCAGAAGCATCGCTGTAAATCTGGAATTCCAAAGACGGATCCGGAAGAATCAGGATCAGAGCAGAAGTCAACCGAATTTTCAATTCTTGAAAGCATTCTTCACAATCGGCATCCCACGTAAACGGGTGACCCTGACGAGTTAACCGAGTAAGTGGAAGAACTAACTGTGAGAACCCTTGAATAATCTCCTATAGTAACCGGCTAGACCCAAGAAATTTCTGATTTCTGTGACTGAGGTCGGTCTCTCCCAATTCAACACAGCTTCTATTTTATTGGGATCTATTGCAACTCCTGATTGGGAAATCACATATCCCAAAAACTTTACCTCAGACATCCAGAAATCACACTTTGAAGGTTTTGCGTACAACTTCTTTTCTCGAAGTACATTCAGAACAATGCGGAGATGTTGAACATGCTCCTCAATGGTCTTCGAGTACACCAAGATATCATCCATGAAAACGACTACAAACTGATCCAAGTAGGTGCGAAAGACTCGGTTCATGTAATCCATGAATACCGCTGGAGCATTAGTCAAACCGAATG
Organism: Astragalus membranaceus; assembly: GCA_039519185.1. Taxonomy (NCBI): domain Eukaryota; kingdom Viridiplantae; phylum Streptophyta; class Magnoliopsida; order Fabales; family Fabaceae; genus Astragalus; species Astragalus membranaceus. Next base: position 54,947,708 of record CM076848.1, on the reverse strand, counting down.
GCATCACTACGAACTCGTAATGTCCATACCTAGTACGGAAAGCTGTCTTCGGAATATCTAAGGCTCTAGCATTTATCTGATGATAACCCGACCTTAGATCAAATTTTAGAAAACACTGCAGCACCTCGAAGTTGATCAAACAAATCATCTATCCCTGACAATGGATATTTATTCTTGATCGTCACTTTGTTGAGTTGTCGATAATCAATGCACAATCTCATGCTACCATCTTTCTTTTTGACTAGTAACACTGGAGCACCCCATGGAGAAGCACTCACTCGAATGAACTTCTTTGATATCAACTCTTCGAGTTGGGATTTCAATTCCTTTAATTCTAAAGGAGACATTCGATAAGGAGCAGCAATAGATATTGATCCTGTGCCAGGAACCAATTCTATAGAAAATTTTACCTCTCTATCTGGAGGTACAGAAGAGACTTCATCCGGAAAAACATTCAGAGATTCATTCACAACTTGAACAGAAAGCAATTGTAACCGGTTTCAGTGGATGCAGATAACATAATAACATAAGCTTCTGCACCTTGGAATAATGACTGGTTTGCTGAGGTGAAAGAGATAACTGCTTCGGAATTTGCCTTCGTCAATTCCACGGATTCAGAGGTGAAATTGATAGTTCACTTGGCACAGTCGATTGTAACATGATTTGCAGTCATCCAATTCATACCCAAAACGATGTCCATACTTCTCATAGGCAAACAAATAAATTCTACTACAAAATTTCTGTCTCCTATGACAAGTAGACAATTTTGACATAAGGATTGGGTCTCGACACGACCCTTAGCAGCAGTAAAGTAGTTATTGGCTCGGATAACGGAGATAAAGCTAATCCCAACCGATCCACACATGATTGTGCTATAAAACAATGGGTTGCACCCGAATCGTATAATATACTGATCGAGTTATTGAAAAGAAATCCTATACCCCCTCAGTAAATTGTCTGCAGGTAAGACTGTTTGGGCATCCAAAGTGTTGTCTCGTCCCTGACTAAGAGCACCTGTTGTTCCTTTGAAATCCTTCTTGGCTGGGCACTCATTTGCATAGTGGCCCTCTTCATTACAATAGTAGCACCGATTAGATCTTTGTGGACACTCGCCACGGTGATACCTTTCGCATTTTGCACAATTTTTATACTTTGATGGATCTGGCGATTGCACCTGCTTCCCTTTATAATAGTTTCCCTTGAATTGTGTGCTTGGAGTGGAAGATTCAGCCATTTTCTTCTTACCCTTCCAATAATCTTTTCTTTCAGCATACATTTTCCTCAGATCCTCCTCGGCACCATATGCTTGTTGCAGTAAGGCATGATAGTTGACCATAGTGTAAGAACTAAGGCCTTGGCTTACATCAGCTCGGAGACCCTCTTTGAACATTTGCATCTTCCACTTATCATTTGGGGCATAGCTCCCCAATTCATAGAACCTGTGACAGTCTTTCAAATTTCGCCGCATATTCCCCAACTGACATATCACCTTGTTTGAGGTTCACAAACTCTGCCTGCTTGCTCAGTCTTTTCACCGAAGGGAAATATTGTCCCAAGAATAATTCTTTGAAGTTGTCCCAAGTGAGGGGAGTTCCTTGTATTTCCATCATTTCACGTGCATTATTCCACCAGATGTGGGCATCTTCATTAAGGGCATTTGTCGCACAAATTACCTTTTCTTCTTCACTGCATTGCTAGGTTCGGAAGATTCTCTCCATTGCATCGGTCCAATAGTGAGCAGTCATTGGGTCAGATCCACCCTTGAAAACCGGAGGATTCATCTTTTGAAATCGGAAGTATGTCCTGTTAGGATCTTCTTGATAAGGTCGGATATTAGGCTGCTGCAGATCCATTTGATGATGCTGCATTTGCAACATATCCTGCATCATCTTCTGCTGATTCTCAATCACATTTTGCATCCATTCGAAATGTGGATCAACAGGAGGAGGGTTTCCTCTACCTCTTCCGGCCATGATTCTGCGAAATATGCACAAAGTATTGAGTTGATCAAGCTCAATGTCAAATAGAATACTAAGAAAATCATAACTGAAGGAAGTAAAAGACTCTAGCATCTAAGTCCTACTAGGTCAAACTGCTCTGATACCAACTGTAACACCCCGGTATTGCTAACTAGTAGGAATACCTAAGTGCACCATCCACACATACATCAGAGATATTATTTCCTGTTTAGATACTGAACATCACTATAAATTTTTGCTAAATAATACCATAACAGTTTTAAACATAATTAAAACCGCAACGGTTCCTTGACCATCAGTTATCAGCCAGATATATAGTGTTCAATACCATACAAGAAAGCGCGGAAATAAAAACATAACGTTTACATCCGTTACAGCCATAAAGTTATGATACATAGATAACAGGGAAAAACATAAGCTTAAATATAAAAGCTAAGTCTTCAGCAACCATCCAAGTAAAACCTACTCGTGCCTCTTGTATCTCCTCCTTCCCCGTGTCTCTGTAAAACAACAACATATAAACAATGAGATACAATCTCAGTGAGTTCTACCGAGACCCCCTATCTACACTCTCGGTTCAATTCAGAATCCTATTTAACTTAACATGACACCGCCTGCACGAACGCTAAACCCCAGTGAACCGTGTTATAGGACTTTGTTTCATTCGTGGTTTAATTCATAACCACGTGCATTAACAATCAACACGACACCGACTGCATTACTGCTAACCCCGGTTAACGTGTTATAATTCAGTACGACACCGACTGCATTACTGCTAAATCCCGGTGGATCGCACAACAACATTTTAACATAACACCACCTATATTCCTGCTGAAACCCGGTGAACCCCCTTACCACTAGTACTTTCCCTAATGGTATACGGGCCTAGGGTAAGGGATCATGACTGCCCCGCCTAGTATGTTATCATCATGGGTCGTCACCCAACTCGATATAGTATATATATCTACTTTCACTTGAACATTTAGTTCGTTTACATTAGACCGATAATTGAACATTTAGTTCTACAAGACAAGCATATTATGTGTTCGCTCTCGTATACAATTTTACGGTTTTTCGAATTAAACATAACTTTGTAAACCATTATGAAAACCTTTGAAAATAGATTCAAAATCATGGCATTATAAGCCTAATATCATTGGAAAGGGGTTAGGAAAGGATTAAAAGAGGATTGGAATCGATCCGGGATCGTTTCGGGCACTTTTGGAAAATTTGGACAGAACACTGTGCACGGTCCGTGCTCCCATACGCACGGGTCGTGCGCCCTGTAATGCATTTTTGAAAACAGAAACAAAACGACACGCACGGTCCGAAATCACCGATATCTCAAAAATTCCCAAACGAAAGCCTATAATCACCAATCCGCTCCCAACTTCGAATCTGGCTTCAATCCGCTTTCAATCTTCCTTGGGTCCGCTTCTAATCATGTGTAAACCATCAAAATCATCTCAAACACCAAAATCATCTCCCAAAACCCTCAAGATTCGAAATCCACAAAAAGGGGAAGAATGGGTGAGAAGCTTACCTAGTTCTTGGGAAATGAAAATGGAGGGAGATGATAATGATGATGATGATGATGAACTTGGGGATTGGGTTCCACTTCTTCTTCTTCTTCTTTCTCCTTTCTTCTTTCCTCTTCTTCTTTTCCTCTTCTCTTCCTCTTCTCTGTTTCACGTTTCCTTTCTTTCTTTCTTAATTATCTTTTCTTTCTTTTCTTATATATTAAGTGGTAATGTGGTCAAATGACCACATTACCCTTAATCTCTAATATCCGGTTAACGATCCTATGACAACTGAAAATACATTTCAGCACTCAATAAATTTACCAATCAAGTACTAAATTAATTCAATTGGGGGTAACATCCAAATAATTCGGTTAATTATTTTGGGGATGTTACAATTAACAAATACGTTGAAATTAAACATCCATAGATATTAGGAAGAAATGTCTAAAACTTTTGATAGCATAATGCATATTTATCAAATGTAAATATTAAAAATTAACCCATAATTAGAAAGAAAAGAATACAACCCAATTAGAAAGCGTGATGAGAGTTTATTGTAAATCTGGCCGAAGTTCCCGCGAATGTAAATGATGCAACACGGTACTCGAATATAGAAAGTTGAAAGAATATGTTGTGACGTTCTTTTGTAAACGTGGCCAAAGCTCCCATGAATAAAAATTAAATTATAACTATAAAGCACTTTACGTATTTTTTTCACGTTCTTTTTCACCAAATCGGTTATCGAGGAACAAACTTTGTGTATGTGAACAATTAAAATTTATTCTGAACCATAAAGTACACCAAATCACACTGTTTAACAACTCACTCTATGTATTTTGTCATAAAATTAAATCTTTTTTTACCCGATCGATTATTGAAAAATAAACTTCGCATATTTATACACCAAACAATTTTCGAGATTGTAAAGTACTCCTTAAAATATAAAAAAGAAAAAAAAGCAAACCCTTAAAATATAGAAAGACAAAAAAATAAAAAAAGGAAAAAACTATAAAACAAAAAGAACAGAAAAAGAAAAAGAAAACAAAAAGAAGTAGACAAAAAAAGAAAAAAAATACAAAAAAAATAGTGGCATATTGATTAAATAAGAAGATTATAAATGTTAAAAAGAATATTAACAAAGACGTTGAAATTAAACATCCACTAATATTAAGAAGAAATGTCTAAAACTTTTAATAGCATAATCCATATTTATCAAATGTAAATATAAAAAAATTAGAAAGAAAAGAATACAACCCAATTAGAAAGTGTGATGAGAGTTTATTATAAATCTAGCCGAAGTTCCCGCGAGTGTAGAAGATGCAACACGGTACTCGAAATAGAAAGTTGAAAGAATATGTTGTGACGTTCTTTTGTAAACGTGGCCAAAGCTCCCATTAATAAAAATTAAATTATAACTATAAAGCACTTTACGTATTTTGTCACGTTCTTTTTCACCAAACCGGTTATCGAGGAACAAACTTTGTGTATGTGAACAATTAAAATTTATTCTGAACCATAAAGTACACCAAATCACACTGCTTAACAACTCACTTTACGTATTTTGTCATAAAATTAAATCTTTTTTTACCCGGTCGATTATTGAAAAATAAACTTCGCATATTTATACACCTAAATTTTTTTGAGACTGTAAAGTACTCCTTAAAATATAAAAAAGAAAAAAGGTAAACCCTTAAAATATAAAAAGACAAAAAAATAAAAAAAGGAAAAAACTAAAAAACAAAAACAAAAAAAAAAACAAAAAGAAGTAGACAAAAAAAAGAAAAAAAAAAGAAAAAGAAAAAAAGTGGCAATTTTGGCGTATAGTGACAAGCCGCATTAGATATAGTGATAATATTAATTAATGTACCCTTTATTTTCTCTAACTACCATTTATCTTCTAAACAAACTCTCAAAACAGAATAACTAACTAATTAAATACAATTAGTAAAATGCAATTAAATAAATAATTGAAGTGTAACTTAATACCCCCCTCAAGATGGAGAATAGATGTCAAGCATTCCCATCTTGCCAATGAGTTCTGAGAACAGGGGTCTTAGAATTTTTTGGCATCACAAATATACCATTGAAAATCATTTGATTTTATGAATTCACAAGCTAATAAAATTGCTTATGCCATTTCTCTAGTCAATGTGGGATTTCAACACACCCTTCACGTTCAGGACTGGACATCTGAAGCATTGACTGATATAGCTGAAATAACAAGGATCTCAACATACCACTTCGCACCCAGGACTGGACAACTGGAGTATGAAAAAATAGGTGGAATAATAGAGATCTTGGCCCAATAAGAAATCTAGAATAGGCTTAGGCATGGATATTTGTGAGTCATAACCAACATAAGTACTCAGCAATGATGATGAAGCTGGCTCGAGGGAAGATCGAGGAAGAAGCTTCAAAAAAATTCTTGAATGATGAAGCTGGCTCTAGAGGTGATCGAGGAGAAGCTTCAATGAATTTCTTGAGCACACGCAAGAAGTGGTTGAATTTGTCCTTAGGAAGATGTTGAGATACCAACACAAGACCGAGATTATCCGAATGATGGAGGTAGAATGCGTCATCGTGATTCTGTGGAGGATTTGCCATGGCAAAGATGAGTTGAACGGCAACCAAGCAGATCAAAGAATGAAGGAAGAATGATGAATGCAGAGAATCTCAAATAACATGTGGAAGAAAAGTCAAGAAAGTTCTTCCGATACCACAATGAGCACCATTGTTCATAAATCGCAAATCAGAAGAAGAAATTCGCAAGAAGACAATGGAGGAATCACCGAGGAGAAAGGAACGCGAAAGCTATAACGCTTCTGATACCATATTAAAAGTGTGGCGTCAATTATATATGAAACAGAGAACTGAGAGTGAAAGTCTCATTTTATTGATTGATGAAGTGAGTGAAATTGAATGTACAGCAAAAGCTTAGTGGAGCTGAGTTTAAATAATACTAATGTACCTTTTATCTTCTCTAACTACCCTTTTATCTTCTAAACAAACTCTAAAATCAGAATAACTAACTAATTAAAAACAATTAGTAAAATGCAATTAAATAAATAATTGAAGGGTAACTTAATACATAGGAAAGTATCTCCTCCGATGACATTATTGTTCCTCGAGATCTCGACCTTTGATCATTAAATAAGAAAAGAGAGAGACTGTAATATATGAAAAAAATGAGAGTGTTATAATTGTCAAGATTAACACTCAACATCTTGTCAAAAAAAAAAGATTAACACTCAACAACCTCATGTGAAACTACCGGTGTGTTGTGGAGTTTGGGGAGCACCGAGAGCAACAACGAGTTAGCCAATGAACTGGACCACCAAGAGACTTGTACGCCACATCTATACCCAAAACTTTAAGGTATTAGATATTTGAGTCTCATCTCTTATATATATCATTCATTTAGCTCAACCCCACCAAGCCGAACCATGGCTATGATACCACTTATATATTGGGAAAAACAACAAAGGGAAATAAAATGAGCACAATCGAAACACAAGAATTTATACGTGGAAATTCCCAAACCGGAGAAAAATCACGAACCGTTGTCTAATTAATGACAACCAAAAAATAACACCATGTGAAAATTTTTACAACACGTAGACTTCTCTCAAACACCTAATGGCCTTGATAGACTCACACCACACACCCTCCAAAGAAAATATTTAACTACATCTCACAATACCCTAAAACGAGAGTATAAGAAAAAAAACAAGTCAAATAGAAACTTAAAGTGTTTCTAACTAGTGCATCTTGAAAAGGAGAACTTGAACCCATATATATAACTTTGGTCTCACTCTTTTTTCACAAGACTAAGCAATGTGTGGCTTCTTGAAAATGAGCAATTCCAATAAACTCCGACACGATGAACAGAATCCCGTCACATGCCCCACATATATAGACTATAGAGTTTAATATTAGGTGTACAGATCCCACACATTTTAAGAGTGATCAATGATATATGCACCGTGCCATTAAAAAAAACGATATATGCACCGCTAATGTCTATAAATAAAGCCTTTGCAAGTTAAACCAAAATCATCACCACACTGATATATAACACCATTAAGAGACATTATGGGAGAAATACATAGTGATCTAGATCTCTCTTTATGGGAGAAAGAGGAAGAAGAAGAAGCACAAGCTCAAGTTGATATCTATAAATACATGTTCGGTTTTGCAGAACTAGCAGTAGTGAAATGTGCCATTGATCTTGGCATAGCTGAAGCCATCGAAAGCCACAAAAAACCCATAACACTTTTAGAGTTATCATCAACTCTAAAATGTGACCCTTCATACCTTAACCGCATAATGAGGTTCCTAGTTCACAAAAAAATATTCAAAACCATACCCTCAAATGATCACAACCCTCCAAGCTATATTCATACACCACTTTCTCGCCGTTTGATGAAAAATGGAGACCATAGCATGACTTCTTTTTTTTTATTAGAGACTAGTCCTGTTATGTTAGTACCTTGGTTGAGTCTAAGTGGTCGTGTTTTGTTTAATGGAAATTCCTCATTTGAAAAAGTGCATGGTGAAGATATATGGAGCTATGCTTCAGAAAATCTTGATCATTGTAATCTTATTAATGATGCTATGGCTTGTGATGCTAAGGCTGTTGTGCCTGCTATTGTTGAAGGTTATAGTGAGGTGTTTGATGGTATAAGTAGTTTGGTTGATGTTGGTGGAGGGAATGGTACTACTATGAGTATTATTGTTAAGGCTTGTCCTTGGATTCGTGGAATTAATTTTGATCTTCCTCAAGTTATTGCTATGGCTCCTAAGTTTGATGTTGTGGAACATGTTGCTGGTGACATGTTTCTTAGTGTTCCTAAAGCTGATGCTGTGTTTCTTAAGGTATGTTTTTGCATGTTTTTAAACAAATTTTTTTTATTAATTTTAGTTTTCAATTTTGAAAATAGATCTAATTTTTTAATGAATTTAGAAAATGTTAAAAGTCTATTTTAACTAATTGTTTTCGAAATTACATTTTCTTCCATGACATTCTTTCGGCTTTGTCTGTCCGTGTGGTTCTACCCTCCCAACAGAATTTTTGTCACACCCAAAATTCAAAAACAAGACATTAGGGTGGGATTTGAATCCAATTACCGTTCGGACCAACCCTTGTTGGTGAAGGTGTTTCATTTTTTATCAGCAATTTAAAATAAATACACATTATAGAAGTGTACTCAGAAAACATCCCTAAAACAAATATATTAAAAAAAAATTTATGATACTGATCATTGAGTAACAAGTTGTTAGGTATTATATCATGGTGACATTATCTCTTTTCATTTTATCTATTCATGCATTCCAGCAAGTGGAAAATTCAACGGTTTCATTTAACTCGTGATGTATTCGTGATCGATGTTTTATTTTGGGATATATAGCACAGCTGTTTTAGAAAATAAAAATTGAAAATACTAATTCTAGAAAGCAAACGAGTCCAAATTAGTATTTTAAATATTGTTATTTTGTTGTACACAAGGGGTCCAAGAGTAGTTAAAATGTTCGTACTTTAATTAATTGAGATTTGAATTGATTTGATATTGTTACTTTTATGTATAGTGGGTTTTACATGATTGGGGTGATGAAGAATGCATCCAAATCTTGAAGAAGTGTAGGGACGCCATTCCAAAAGAAAATGGAAGAATTATTATCCTGGAATCGGTGATTGAAGAAGGTGGAAAACAAGAAAATAGGTTTAATGAAGTTGGGTTGCTGTTAGATATGGTGATGATGGCACACACAAAGTGTGGTAAAGAAAGGACACAGAAAGAGTGGGAATATGTCATCAAAATGGCTGGATTCACTACATACACTATCAAATCTATCAATGCAGTGCAGTCTGTAATTGTGGCTTCCTTCTAAAATATTCATGTCCAAAAAAAATATCATGCATTGAAAATAATGATAAAAAAATAAAATATGATCCATGTATTATTGTCTTGGGTCAGCTGTAGACATTATCATGTTCATGTATTTATGTACGTCAGTATATGAATGGTTGTGTTGTGTGATGATGTGATCCATATCAGCTTGTTGATGATCATAATAGCTAGAAAATAAAAAGGGGACAAATAATAAATGGCCACTTGTGCACCTCTTTTACCATCTCAATAATATATATAGTATCTTTTTTTAGTTCGAAGATAAAATGATAAGTGCTACTTGAAACTCACACACACAACTGTTAGACCCTATTCAAAGTCGATACATGATATTCGGCCTAACAATTTTGACATTTGTCGATTGAGGTAGTTCTTAAAAAAAAAATCATGCTTTTGAAATCATTTTCCCAAACTATGATGAGACGGTCGTAAATTGCCATCATGAGTCCAACAACTTTGAGAATCTCATAGATCTCAATTCTCAATGCTCACGTAGAAACCAAGATGCCAGCTCGCTGCCTTTGAGTTACGAATTAATCATCCAAACCTTGCCATATTACTGAAATCAAGTTCAGATAGCAGTATTTACATTAGGTGTTAAATTTTACCGAATCAACCCTCGAATTAACTGGTCTAATTGAGTAGATTAAATACGTAAATTTTCATAAAATTTTAAAAATGTTTGATATTTGATCTAGTAAGTTCAATTCAATGTATATTATACTTCTTAAAATACAAGTAAATATAGACTATAAAATTCAATAGCTACATATATTCAAATTCTATAATTTTTGGTATGCATGATTATTAAGATAATATAAAATTATTCAACGGTTGGAACAGTAAAATTTAATGTCTACAAAAAGATATTAAGTGGATCAACTTTTGGTGTGAGTAAGAATTGAGGTGAGGGTTCCATTTATAGGCGTGGAGAGGAGATAGCCGTTGGGAGGCATTGAAGAGCCAACGGCTCTATTGGTCAATCCGTCCTAAATAAAAAAAATGTTACGATTTGACTTGGTCAATATGAGTGTTGGAAACTTTGACTTAGTCAATATGACCGCTGGGAGAGTCAACAGACGCGGAAAAATAAAATAAAAAATTATTTTTGAACAATAATAAATACACCACAAGGCCCAGGCCCAGCCAGCTGGTCGGACTGCGTGGGTGCGTGTGCGGTGGTCATTTTGTGTATGTTCTCTCCCATTCACAAAATTGGGTACCTCTAGGGGTCTAAACTCATGTGTGAGTTTCCCACTTATAAACACTCTCAAAGTGTCTATTCCCCAATGTGAGACTTTTTCAATTCACACAAAACATCAAAGTTCCAACGGTTACTTTTAGAGTAAGTTTATCCGCACTCATAGAAGTGTATGAATTATTTCTACTTTAGATTAATAATTTAGCTTATTCTCTTTTTATTCAAAGAGTTATAATTTATTTTTTATTTATCACTTTATTAAAAGAACTATATATTGCTTTAGATTAATTCGGCTTATTCACAGAACTATTTACGCGCTTTTGATAAGAGATGAGAAGACCGGAAGTTACATGAAAAAGTAGATGTCAAGATGAGACAAAGTTACCAGAGTAGTTGTTGTCTGAGCATGATAAACTTGAGGTGTTGCAAATGATAGTTCATCAAAGATCGATGATGATTACCACAAATGAAGTGATCTCACTTTCTTAACTACAACACTAACCACAATTCAACTTAGTTCTAAGAAAAATCTCACATTTCTTATCAACAACACTAACCATGACTCAACCAAAGTTAGGAACCATTAACATTTCAAACCACAACATTAACCTCAATTCAACTTAGACCGGATGACATTTCTTGACTACGACTCTAATCAAGGTTCAACCTAAGTGGCTGACTAGGGGCGGACACCGGTCGGTTACGGCCGGATTCGGTCCAAAAAACCCCAATCCGTTAGAACCCGCGGGTGATATTACAAGGTCCGATTTTGACCATTAAAGCTTTCAGGTATGTCGGATTCGGCTTTGGCGGGTAACACGGTTTAGACGGGTGGGTTTAACGGGTTCGTTCAACTATGAAGGAGGAGAAAAAATGCTCTGCAAATCTTCATTGCTGAAGGTTTTAAACGAAGAAGACGATAAACAGTGTCACATTTATTTAATATACATTATTTTATGTTTAAATATATTAATATCAAGCCTCATAGCCTTTACGCATAGAGTGAAGTTAGATGGGTCTAGCCTCATAGCCTGTATACAGTATCACATTTATTTAATATATATAATATATAATTTTATGAGGCAGTGAAAAAGTAATGAAAATAGATGGGTCTAGCCTCATAGCCTGTACGCATATAGTGCTCTGCAGAATGCAGACTTTACTTGCGTCAGTCACACAATACATGGGTCTGCATAAACCAATGGTCGGGTTCGGTTACCGTTGGTTTTGATATTGAAATCCGGAACCGACCATTTGAAACCGTGAAAAACCGTTATAACTCTGTTCTGCGGGTTTGGTTTCAAGTGACAGATCCGTAACATAAAATTTTAACTCGGTTTTCGCGGGTTTGGTCGGATAACGGGTTTGTGTCCACCCCTATGGCTGACTATTTAACATTTCTTAATAATGGCACTATTTCCCTATTACATTAAAGAGAGTTGTGTTAGCCTGGTTCTAGGCACTCAAGCCAGATTCCATTGATCCGTGGAGCGAACACACCCAACAGTTCTATCCCACCTACGTCATCTTGGATACGACCATATCTAAAGAATCATTCTTAAGAGCTTTCTCGACACTCTTTTTCAATACGTTGAAAGAGGCGGCCTCAGCCTCAAGTTCTTTCCATTGCTTTGCAAGCTTACTGTCCAGTCCTATAGATCAAAAGCCAGCACGTCAGAAGGAAGAAGTGAGTTTGAAAGGCTAAAAGTAATTTTAGTGTGCTAAATTGATGTTTGACTCTTTCACACAAAATTAATTTTATTAGTCTAGAATTGATTCTATTAAAAGCTCGAAATTGTAACTTTTAAGGTGACCTGGAATTGATTCTACCATTACATATTTACATCTACAATTCCCCTTACTATATTTATCTTTGTTATTTTTAAAAATTTGTCATGATTAATATTTGTAATTTTTACACTCTAAAGTAATTTTATAGATATTGATAATTGATAATTTAAAACATTTAAAATCGGTCTTAGTGCTTTACAGTTTTTCTGTCTTGTCCAATAAATTTACTTTCTAAATTTTAATATTATAGATGCAAAATCAGATAGTGCTTTTCTTTTTGTCAACAAAATCAGATAGTGTTGAACGGGATTCACGTGCTGCCTGTACAATATAAGAAAATGACTAGTTTTTTACCCGTGTATACGCACGGGTATGCACGGGTGATACTGTATGGTCGATGTATTACCATGAAGTCATAATAGTAATTTGGAAGATATTGATAAGTTGTGAACAATGTCAAAAATGTATGATTTGAAATTCAAAGTGGAATATGCATCCCCGTTGACAATCAGAATTACATTGATCCATAATATTGTATTTGGACATTAGAGGTAAAATATACATCCCCGTTGCCCCTCCCGTTTGCATTCCTCGTTGGTCCTCCTGTTGGCACTCCCGTTGCCACTCTCTCGTTGCCACTCCCGTTGGCACTCATGTTGGCAGTCCCGTTGGCACTCTCGCTCTCGTTGCCACTCCCGTTGGCGTTCTCGTTGGCACTTCCGTTGGCATTTTACTCATTTTTAGTAATTATAAAATAGTTATTTGGTAATTTTTTGTAGTGATTAAATTGATTGATTTTATTTTTTATGAAAAAATTAATTGATTTTACTCATTTTAATTGATTTTAGTAATTTTAGTAGTTTGAGTAAATTATAAAAATGAATATTTTTTTTTAAATAGTTGTGTGGGAAAAAGTTTAAAAAATGTAGGTTTGAGTAGTTTAAGTAAATTATAAAAATGAATAATTTTTTTTAAATAATTGATTACACTCCAATTATTTAGTTGGGAAAAGCATAATATTGATATTTTGGTAGTAGGTAAATGGTAAGTTTGAAAAAGTGTGAGAGTAAAAAAGTTTGAAAAAAGTGAAAAAATAAAATTACCTAAATATACTCCAATTGCTTAGTTGGAAAAATGATAAGATTGATATTTTGGTAGTGGGTAATGTATGGACTCAGACAAAATTTAATTAGTCAGAACTTTATCCTGTGAAAATCAAGACAAATTTAAAGTTGTCACTCCCTTTTGCATCCTCATTGGTCCTCCTGTTGGCACTCCCCTTGCCACTCTCTCGTTGCCACTCCCGTTGGCATTCATGTTGGCAGTCTCGTTGGCACTCTCGCTCTCGTTGCCACTCCCGTTGGCGTTCTCGTTGGCACTCCCGTTGGCATTTTACTCCTTTTTAGTAATTATAAAATAGTTATTTGGTAATTTTTTGTAGTGATTAAATTGATTGATTTTATTTTTTATGAAAAAATTAATTGATTTTACTCATTTTAATTGATTTTAGTAATTTTAGTAGTTTGAGTAAATTATAAAAATGAATATTTTTTTTTAAATAGTTGTGTGGGAAAAAGTTAAAAAAAAGTAGGTTTGAGTAGTTTGAGTAAATTATAAAAATGAATAATTTTTTTAAATAATTGATTATACTCCAATTATTTAGTTGGGAAAAGCATAAGATTGATATTTTGGTAGTAGGTAAATGGTAAGTTTGAAAAAGTGTGTGAGAGTAAAAAAGTTTGAAAAAGTGAAAAAATAAAATTACCTAAATATACTCCAATTGCTTAGTTGGAAAAATGATAAGATTGATATTTTGGTAGTGGGTAATGTATGGACTCAGACAAAATTTAATTAGTCAGAACTTTATCTCCTGAAAATCAAGACAAATTTAAAGTTAACAGATTTAATTAGCCTAAAACAAATATTAATTTTGTCAAAATTTGAAAATTTTAAAATAGTAAAGAGGAAAAATGAATGTGACATGTAGATTAAATTAAAGTAGGTATATTGTGAAAAATAGAGAAATGGGAGAATTAGAGGAAGAAAGAGGAGAAGAGAGTGAAAAAGTGTGTGAGAGAGAATGAAAAAATATGAAAAATAAAGAAATGAGAGAATTGGAAAAAGAAATAGGAGAAGTGAGTAAAAAGCGAGGGAGAGTGAAAAAGTGTGTGAGAGAGTGAAAAAGTGAAAAGGATAAAATTGTAATTTTTGTAGTGGATAAATGGTATAGATAGATAGTAGAAGAGCTAGTAGACATTTTATATTTTTGATACGAATTTTTTTTTTCCGGACCATTGTTTGCTTACTCATGGAGTGTTCTAATATTTTTAATAAAAGACTAATCTGGAGTGAACAAACTCAGATACAGAATAATAAGGAGAATCAATCGGTAAAGAGAAGCAGTAAATAAGTGTAGTTGTGTTATTTCCACTATGAACAGAAATATCAACTTCTAGTGTATAAGCTAGAAGGACTAAGTACAATCTCAGATGTGAAATAAGAAGGAATGAGAGGGAGAAGAATGATTCCACACATTTCACACCCTTTCTCTTACTCTCACTATTCCCCTAAATAGCTACTCAATATGGGTCACGTAACCCTTGAGGAGTCGGTTGCTGATGCGCCTTCTCTCTCCTCTTCTAGGTCCCACTGAAAGATTTCCCATATCTAGTGTAGATTCTTCTGTTATGACAGCTGGTGCTTGGTCCACATTCCCCTTGAGCTGAGACCCTCCTTTTTGCTTCATTACAATGCCATGCCCATTTAAAACAACCTTGTCCTCAAGGTTGAGGTTGGGAAATAGTTCCTTCATGTGCAGCCAATCCTCCCAAGTAGCATCAGCAGGGTTATCCCCCCATTGAATGAGAACCTGTGGTATGTTCCCCTGATTAGTGACAACAGCTCTGGTTTGCAAAGTTGCAGTAGGCTCTAGGATGGGAACAATGTCTTCAGTTGTGAGTGGCAGTGGCATGTACTGATCAGCTGCAGTGCCTTTGAATTGTTTTCACTGAGAGACATGAAAAACAGAATGGATCCTTGCTGTCTCCGGAAGCTTGAGCTTATAGGCAACCATTCCTACTCTGGCCAGGATTTCAAATGGTCCAAAGTATCTCATACTAAGCTTGTTGTTCTTTCTCAAGGCCACCGAATGTTGTCTATAGGGCTGTATCTTGACTAGGACCAGGTCTCTAACTTGAAAAGTGACGTCTCTGCGCTTTTTATCTGCTTGATTCTTCATATACTGCTGGGCTCTTTCCAAATTCAACTTGGCTTGCAACAAAATTGCATCTCTGTCAGTGAGTTGCTCTTGGACAGAATGAGGGTATGCTGGTTGTGGAACATATCTAGTCAAGGAAGGGGGATCTCTTCCATAAAGTACCTTGTAAAGAGACATACCAAGACTAGTGTGGTGGGAGGTATTGTACCAGTATTCAGCCCATGATAACGCCTTAGACCAGCTCTTAGGATTATTGAAAGTGAAGCAACGAAGGAACATTTCTAGACATTTATTTAGTGCCTCGGATTGGCCATCGGATTGAGGATGGTACGCAGAGCTCATGGCTAGTGTGGTCCCTTGCAATTGGAATAAATTCTTCCAAAAATTACTAGTAATTGTTGGAACATTGGTGGTGAATTGAAAAAGTCTCACATTGCTTGGAACAGGCACTTGAAGAGTGCTTATAAGTGGGGAATTCACTCCGTTGAATTGGGGCCCGAAGGGTACCCAGTTTTGTAAACGGGAAAGCACGCACATTAACTGACCACCACACACGCGCGTGTGCCGCCGCCGTCGTTCGTCCGCCCGGCCGGCTCGGCTCGGCTCGGCCGGCCCGGGCTTGGGCTTGGCTTGTGAGGTGTAAAATAATTAATAATTTTTTTTGGTGCGTTGCTTGTCCAGATTCGTTGAACCGTCCGGATACGATGAACTAACCGTTGCATATCTGTTCTTATCCATTAGTAAACAGATTCGTTGAACAGAGTCGTTTGTGTGCGTCTGTTTCTATCCGTTTTAGCTTGGAGCGCAAGCACTCCGGTCTTATCCTCTAAGACTTGCGCACCAAGTAAGTTTTGAATCCTATAAAGAGGCCCCTCCCTCACTTCATTTAATACATTGCTTGACGTTAAATCATACCTCAAGCTCTCTCTCCTCTCTCGAAAATTTTCTTCTCTTCTACTCTTTGGCCTACGAGCCATATTCTTGAGTGGCCTACGTGCCATATTTCAGAGTGGTTATTAACCATATTGAGGTGTATTTCTTGAGCGATTATTCACTGTGCAGTGATAATCGTTACTGGGCTGTTTTATCCTGGGGGCGTCGTGGTTGATAATCTGCTTGCACCTTCGAGCAGTGCCGCGAAACGTCTTAAAGAGAGCGACCTAGTCTGCGACTCATCCCGGTAATTTCTTCGGTACAATTTTTGAAAAAATTCAAAAACAACAAAACACTTTGTCACGGTCTGAGACAATTGATTTGGGTAATCCATGAAGCTTGACAACTTGATTCATGAACATTTGAGCCACCGTTTTACTCTTGTAATCAGTTTTCAGTGGAATAAAGTGAGCAGATTTTGAGAGCCTGTCAATGACTACCATAACAGCTGTGAATCCATGGGATAGTGGTAGCCCTGTGATAAAGTCCATTGCCACATCTTCCCATACCTGAGATGGAATTGGCAGAGGTTGTAAGAGCCCTGCTGACAGCGTATGATCAGTTTTTGCTTGCTGGCATATCACACAACTTTGGATGAACTCTTGAATGTCTTTCTTCATGTTTTACCAATAAAATTGGGACTGTAGTTGAGCCATAGTTCTTGTCACGCCTGAATGTCCACCAATTGGTGAGCTATGGAATTCAATTAAGAGTTTTTCAATCATTGAAGTCACTGGAGGTACTACAATTCTCTTCTTCCAGTACAGTAATCCACCCATGGTGGAGTAATTGGTATTCAACCCTGCCTGGTTGAGACATTGCTACATAATTTCTTGCAGCTTAGGATCTTTCTTGGTTGCTTCACGTAGAGAGGCTACAAAATCATTCTTGGGTTCTGACCATGCTACAAAAAAGGACCCTAGATAAAGAGTTTGCTGCCACGTTCTCTTTCCCCGGTTTGTACTCGATTACAAAGTCATAATCGAGAAATTTGTGCAGCCACTGTTGCTGCTCTGGTGTGTGCAGGGTCTGATCCAGCAGGTTCCTCAAGCTCTTCTAATCAGATCGGATAATAAATTTGTGGTCGAGGAGATAATGTCTGAACTTGGCTATAGCATTAGTGATTGCCAGCATTTCTCTGAAGTAAGCTGATTTTTTTTGCACTGTAGGAGCTAATTTCTTGGAGAAGTAGGCAATTGGATGCCCATTCTGATGTAGCATTGCTCCAATTCTAGTCCCTGAAGCGTCGGTCTCTAGAACAAATGGTTGATCAAGGTTTGGCAGAGCAAGCACTGGTGCAGATGTGATGGCTTGTTTCAATTGTGAAAATGTTGTTTCAGCTTCTGTGTTCCAGCAGAATGCTTCTTTTCTGAGCAGCTCAGTTAATGGTGCTGCTATCTTTGCGTACCCTTTGATGAACCTTTGATAGTAACCCGTCAAACCTAAGAATCCTCTGAGTTGTTTGACATTTATTGGCCTTGACCACTCCAAAACTGCTTGTACCTTGTGGCTGTCCATGGAAACACACCGCCCTGAAACTATATGGCCCAAATATTCTATTTCCAACAAGCCAAAAGAACATTTAGTTAATTTTACAAATAAAACATTATCTTGCAACACCTTCAAGACATTCTCCAGATGATACAAATGTCATGCCAAGTGGGACTATAAACTAGAATGTCATAAAAAAAAACAAGAACATATTTTCTCAAAGCATGTTAAAAAATATGGTTCATTAGGGTGTGAAAAGTGGCTGGAGCATGATAAACTTTAACTTAGTGCATTTTCAAAGATATCTCTAGGTCATTTTTAGAGCAATTATTAGTAATTTTATAAGTTAGTGACCTAATTCATTCTTTATTTTGCAGAAAGGAAGAAAGTATGAAAAAAGAATGAAAGTCCAATTTTAACTCACTTTTATATATATATATATATATATATATATATATATATATATGGGCTTGGCAATTAAAATAATTGGTAACAAAGGGAATATGAAGAAACAAGGCCTACGGCCTTTTGTTGAAGAAAAGAGAGGGAAGTGGGCTGAACATTATATTGAATATATTATAAGTCCAAGGGTTTTTTTTTATCCCCATAAACTCCCATCTACCCCATCATCCCTGTGAAAATACCAAAATACTCTTAAAATTTTGACAAAATTACAAAACATTTACCATTTCTCAATTGCATATGTTTGACCAGAAATTTACCAGAGATAATCGGATTTACCATTCAGAGCTATATCCGATTTTCAGTTCGGATTTACGCATCGGATCTACGTACTTCTGATTCCCCAAGAGACAGCGCTAACAGTAAGTCGGATTTAGCTAAATCCGATTCCCCGTCGTATTTACCTATTCCTCATAAGCGCTTGTTTTAAGAGTCTTTCAGCCTGACTATCTCATTTTCTTAGAGATTTTGAAAATGACTGGTGAGTTTATCTTTCACCACATGTTCACCATAGTACATTTTGACTCTCTGCCCATTTACCTTGAAAGTGGTATTTGTGGTTTCATAATATAGATCAACTGCACCATGGGGATAGATTTTGATTAGCTTGAAAGGCCCTGACCATCTTGATCTCAGTTTTCCAGGAAATAACTTCAACCTGGAATTGAATAGCAATACCATTCCTCCTTCTGTAAGCTCTCTTCTTTGGATTTTCTTGTCATGCCAAGCTTTGGTTTTTGGCTGTAAATTTCTGCATTCTCATAAGAGAATTGTCTGAATTCATCTAATTCATTCAACTCTAAAAACCTTTGTGCTCCTGCTTTGTTGAGATCATAATTTTCGTAGCCCAATAAGATTTGTTTTCCAGCTCAACAGGCAGGTGACATGATTTTCCATAGACCAATCTATAGGGGGACATACCTAATGGTGTTTTAAATGCTGTTTTGTATGCCCATAATGCCTCATCTAAATGTAAGGACCAATCTTTTCTTGATGGTCCAACCAATTTTTCAAGCATTCTTTTAATTTCTCTATTTGATAGCTCAGCTTGTCCACTTGTTTGTGGGTGGTAGGCTGTAGCAATTTTATGCTTAATCCCATATTTTGCAAGAAGATTTTCAATGAGTTTATTGCAAAAATGTGATCCTTCATCATTAATAATTGCCCTTGGGGTGCCAAACCTTGAAAAAATGTTTTTCAAAAGGAATTTGCTAACAAATTTGGCATCCTTATTAGGCAATGCTACTGCCTCTACCCATTTGGATACATAATCAACAGCTACCAAGATATATTGTTTGTCAAAAGAAGGTGGAAATGGTCCCATGAAATGCATGCCCCATACATCAAAAAGTTCAATTTCTAATATATTGGTTCTAGGCATTTCATGTTTTTCAGAAATATTACCTACTCTTTGACATTTGTCACAAGTTTTGACCATTGAATATGCATCTTTAAATAAAGTTGGCCGATAATAACCAGACTGTAGTACCTTAGCTACTGTTCTGTTGCATCCAAAGTGACCTCCATATGGTGCAGCATGGTAGTGCAGAAGCACTGTTTGCTGTTCTTCTTGGGGGATGCATTTCCTCATTAATTGATCTGGACACATTTTGTAGAGAAATGGTTCATCCCAGTGATAGTCTTTGATTATGTGAAAGAATCTCCTTTTTTGTTGGTAAGTCATATCCACTGGCACCACCTTGCTTACAAGAAAATTAACAATATCAGCAAACCAAGGTGCAGCTGCACTAGATGCTTCTGCACCAGGTGCAGAAGCACTGGATGCTGTTACAGTTATTGCTAGCAGTTTTTCATCTGGAAAACTTTCCTTGATCTCTCCCTTTTGTGTACCTGTTCTTTCACCTTCAAGTCTAGATAAATGGTCAGCAACCTGATTCTCCACCCCTTTTTTGTCTCTGATTTCAAGATCAAATTCTTGAAGGAGGAAAATTCATCTTATTAACCTTGGTTTTGCATCTTTCTTGGAAATTAAGTACTTGATGGCAGTATGATCAGTATAGACAATAATTTTGGTGTCAACCAAGTAAGATCTAAATTTATCAAATGCAAAAACCACTGCTAACAATTCTTTTTCTGTTACAATATAATTCATTTGAGCTTCAATTAATGTCTTGCTAGCATAATAAATAGAATGAAAGATTTTGTCATATCTTTGCCCTAAGACAGCTCCTACAGCAAAGTCACTAGCATCACACATTAATTCAAAGGGCCTGCTCCAATCTGGGGTAACAATCACTGGTGCATTTACCAATGCTTTTTTGAGTTTTTGGAATGCTTCCTTACAAGGCTCATCAAAGTTAAAAGGTGCATCAATTTTCAAGAGTGTACATAATGGCTTGGATGTCCTTGAAAAATCTTTGATAAATTTTCTGTAGAAGCCTGCATGGCCTAAGAAGCTTCTGATTCCTTTGACAGTTGTTGGAGGTGGTAGTTTTTCAATGACCTCAATCTTTGCTTGATCTACTTCCAGACCTTTCTTTGATACTTTGTGACCTAATACAATGCCTTCTTGTACCATGAAATGGCATTTCTCCCAATTAAGTACTAAGTTTGTTTCCTCACATCTTTGGAGAATTTTCTCTAAATTTGATAAACATGTTTGAAATGTGTTTCCAAAGACTGAGAAATAATCCATGAATACTTCCATTGATTGCTCAATGAAGTCAGAAAAGATGGACATTATGCATCTTTGGAATGTTGCAGGTGCATTACAGAGTCCAAAAGGCATTCTTCTAAATGCAAATGTTCCATAGGGGCATGTAAAGGTAGTTTTTTGTTGGTCTTCAGGTTCTATTGCAATCTGATTGTACCCTGAATAACCATCTAAGAAACAATAAAACTCCTTACCTGCCAACCTATCTAACATTTGGTCAATGAAGGGTAAAGGGAAGTGATCTTTCTTTGTGGCCTTATTGAGTTTTCTATAATCCATACAGATCCTCCAACCTATAACAGTTCTTGTTGGTATCAATTCATTTTTTCATTGGCTATTACTGTCATACCTCCTTTCTTTGGAACACACTGAATAGGGCTTATCTAAGCACTATCAGATATGGGGTATATGATTCCAGCATCTAGCCACTTAATGATTTCATTCTTTACAACCTCTTTCATTATAGGATTTAGCCTTCTTTGCCCTTCTATATAATTTTTAGAATTATCTTCCAAATTTATCCTATGCATGCATATAGAAGGGCTAATTCATTTTATGTCTGCCATTTTCCAGCCTATAGCTTTTGTATGCTTTCTTAAGGTACAAATGAGATCATGTTCCTGCTTTAATGTTAAATCAGAGGCAATGATCACTGGAAGTGCATCATCTTCCCCTAAGAAAGCATATTTCAAATGTTTGGGCAGTTCTTTCAATTCTAGCTTAGGAGGTTGTTCAATTGAGGGTAAATTCTTTTTAAGGTTAGGGTCTTCTAAATTAAGAGATTCAAAAGTTCTAGACCATACCTTTTGTGCCGGTGCTGTTCTTAAAAAAATGTCTTTTTCCAAGATTTCTTCTTCAGGAGGTGCAAAAGCATCTGGTGCTAGTGCACTAGTGAGATAATCATACTGTTTCTGGAATTGCTTCTGCACCAAATGGTCAAGATTGGTGATTGCTGAACACTCTTCACTCTCCTCAGCAGGATACTTCAGAGCATTCATCACATTGAATTTCACCTCTTGATCATTTACTCTTATGGTCAGTTCTCCCTTTTGCACATCAATTAGTGCTTTCCCAGTTGTTAAGAATGGTCTCCCAAGAATGATTGGGACTTCTTTATCTGCATCAAAATCAAGAATAACAAAATCTGCAGGAAATACAAATTTGTCAACCTTAACCAAAATATCTTCAATGATTCCTTCTGGATAAGCTATTGATCTATCAGCTAGTTGAAGTGTTACTGTTGTAGGCCTAGCATTTCCAATCCCCAGTTGTGTAAATATGGATTTAGGCATTAAGTTGATACTTGCACCTAAATCACATAATGCACGGCTTGTATAAGATTTTCCTATTGAGAATGGGACTGTAAAGCTACCAGGATCCTTTAGTTTTCTTGGAATTTTGCTTTGTAAAATTAGACTGCATTCCTTAGACATAGCAACTGTTTCAAAATCCCCTAATCTTCTTCTTTTTGAAAGCACATCCTTCATAAATTTAGCATAATTAGGCATTTGATGAAGTGCTTCAACTAAGGGAACATTGATGTGTATCTGTTTTAAAATTTCAAGAAACTTACTGAATTGCTTCTCCTCGTGGGCTTTTTTTAACCTTTGAGGATAAGGAGGAGGAGGGTATTCAGGAACTAACCTTGGATTTGGAACTTCATGAAATGCAGATGCATCTGGTGCTTCTGCATCTTAAGTATTTTTTTCATTTTTATTTTTTTCTACCTTACATGCACCTTGATTCTCACCTGGATCTGCAAGATCTTTTCCACTTCTTAGAGCAATGGCCTTCACCTGCTCCTTTCCTGGCCTGTGGGATGTGGTAGCTTCTGTATTTGATGGTAATGTACCTGTTGGTCTTTGATACAGAGCTGTTGCTAACTGTCCCACCTGATTCTCTAAATTTTTTATAGAGGCATCTTGTGCTTGCCTAGCTGTTCTGGTTTCACTAATGAAAGACTTGAGCAAGACTGTTAAGGAGTTATCAGTGGCAGGTGGTTGTTGTCTTTGGTTGTTCTGAGAATGAAATTCTGGTGGTGTGGCTGGTGCAGAAGTACCAGGTGCATATGCACCAGTACTGTTCCATCTGAAATTTGGGTGGTTCTTCCAGCCAGGGTTATAGGTGTTAGAGTAAGGGTTGTTATTCCTATTATATCCTACAAAATTGACAGAGACAGGGTTGCTGGGACATTCTTCATACAAATGGCCTCCTCCACAACACACACAACTTGTGTCTCCTGGGGAGTTTGTTCTATGGCTGCGGCAGTGTTTTCAGTTGGTGCAGCTGCACTAGGTGCAGATGCACTGGTTGAAGTGAAGTTTTTAAACAAGTTTGTCAGAGAGGCTAACTGAGCAGATAGGGCTGATAGATCACTGATTTCATGTACCCCTGATGGTTTCTTTTGGGCACTTACCCTCTCAGTAGGCCAACTAGAACTATTGGTTGCAATTCTATCAATTAATTCACATGCTTCATTATAATACAAGTTTAATAACACACTCCCAGATGATGCATCAAGCATTATTCTGGTTTGGGGTTCTAAACCATTATAAAAAGTTTCCATTTGAATAATGATAGGCAGACCATGATGTGGACATTTTCTTAAAAGTTCTTTCCATCTTTCTCATGCTTCAAACAATTATTCAAATTCTTTTTGTCTAAAAGATGTAATATCATTTCTCATCCTGGCATTTTTTATGGGTGGAAAATATTTTGCTAAGAACTTTTCAGCTATTTCATTCCATGAATGGATAGAATTAGGCTCCATTGAATTAACCATGATTTAGCCTTATCTTTTAAAGAGTAGGGAAATAGCTTAAGTCTAAAAGCATCTTCACTAACACCAGGAAGAATAAAGTTACTACATACTTCTAAAAATTGTTTTAAATGCTCATGGGGATCCCCATGGAGAGATCCATCAAATTGACCTATTGTTTGTAGCATTTGGAACATCATGGATTTAAATTCAAAATGCACAGCATCAATATGAGGTCTTGCTATACTTGTTTGCATATTTTGATGATTAAACATAGCATAATCCCTCTATTTCTATCATTAATCATACCTATGGGGCCCATGTTAATGAATTGATTTCTGTGTCCTTCTTCAGTATCATGCTGTGAACCAGGTCCTCCTCCAACTGAGGCTGATCTTGAGCTGTTTCCCTCACTGTGATGAGACATGTTTCTTCAGTCTTGATTCCTTTGTTTTTGAAGTCTTAGCAAACTCCTGAACCTTCTTTCAATCTCTGGATCGAATTCAAATTCTGGTGGCTTATCTCTGGGCATAAACTAGTGCATCTGCACCTGTTTCTGCACAGAAAATAACTACCAGAGTAATAAAATACTAATTTATAAATTTAAACAACAAAAATTAATGGCAATCCCCGGCAACGGCGCCAAAAACTTGGTGTGTGAAAAAGATGTGCAAGTATACACAGTCACAAACTAGTAATACAATGATAAGAAAGGTCGAACCCACAGGGATTGGATTAACTTTGTGTGTGTTTAGAAAACATATAAATTTGTACTACTACACTACTCACAAAATTTGAGGTTTTTAGTTTAAGTAAAAACAGAATGCAAGTATGTAAAATAAGATGAAGGAAATCAGTTGAGAAAGATAGTTGAGATGTCTTTACTAGATAATGCTTCTTTTGAGAGTTTCTATGCTTTTAGGGATGCAGAAGCACTATGATGCAGAAGCATCAAGTGCAGTAGCATTGAGTGCAGTTGCATAAGTGTGTGCTTGTCAGCTACTTTCTTCAGAGTTTCATTACAAGCTTCCCATGTCTGGGCTTGCTAACTAAGTTCACTCCTGCCTTTGAGGTACCCACTGTTTCACCCTAAGGACTATGTTATCCTATGTCTAGGACTTAACATGGTTTTAACAGAGTTTTCTTTATTAACAAATCAACAAAGCCTTTATTAAAACACTCACCCTTATTAGTCTTGATTTCTAGTTATAAACTATGTCTGTGTATATAACTCTACTTCTTTTAAGCGATCAACCTTAAAATAAGATGGATATAGTATAACACAAGACCCAAAATGCTACAACACTTAAAAGCATAATAACTTACTTAAAAGATCATTATAAGTTTAGAACATCTCAACTAAAGGAATTTAGCTCATGTTACTCATTATATAATAGAGAGAATCTGTAAGGAGCATAATAATATGAATCATATAAAAGATATCAATAGGGTAGAAGTTACACGGATTGATGTTCCTTTGCATGAATTCTGATTGGTGCAGAAGCACTGATTCCTTCGTCTATCTATGAAGAAGTGGAGGAAAAGGGTGTCAATTCCTTCCTCGCCTTCTTACAACTAACTACTGAATAAAATGCAAGAAATGAAACTACTAAAATATAAGTAAAGTGTTTGATCTACATATTATCAAGTGAGATATGCGATGATCTTCAAGTGAGAAGTGGGAGCCCTTTTTATAGCCTTGGAGATTTCCTTTGCTTGAGGGTTTGCTTGAAAACCAAGTTAACCTAAGGAGGCTTAACCATGGTTGCTTTTCTGATCTTTAGATAAGGAGATTGAGTTCAGCACATTTTCATAAGGAGAGGTCCAATTGTGTAAGGCCATATGGCTTTAGGTGAGTAGCCTTTCATGATGATGTTTATGGTGGGCGCCTCCTTATGCATGTGGGAATGTGCTCCATGTGAATTGTGACAAAGCATGATGTCATAGAAGTTTTGGAGCAGAGGTATGTTTTGAGGTGCTTCCATTGTGGGGTTATAAATCTCCAGCACAGGATGGTGCAGAAGCATTAAGTGCAGAAGCATCGTGGTGTAGAAGCACTAAGTGCAGAAGCATTGTGGTGCAGAAGCATCTTCTGTAGGAAAACTGAACAAACACATCAAACATACCAATATCTATACAAAATGCTTTATTCATCACATAATTCCTAGAATGTTGTTATTTTACTAATACCACTATATTTAACATACTTTGTACTTGAGTTTCAAGCAATTTGTTGCGTTTAGAAGTATAAATAACTCTATATAAATTAGAGTTATCAGCAGCCAGACTTTCTCTTTTAATTAGAGATCTTTAAACTCAATTGTGGTTTTGTTTCTTACCACATTTCCACCAAAGTATTGCTTGGCCCTCTGACCATTAACTTTAAAGGTAGTGTTAGTTGCTGGATCATAGAGGTCTACTGCTCCATGGTTATATATTTTCACCAATTTAAATGGGCCAGAACACCTAGACTTCAACTTACCAGGAAATAATTTTAATCTGGAGTTGAACAACAACACATCCCCTCCTTCAGTCAGCTCTCTTCTGAGCAATTTCTGGTCATGCCATACTTTAGTTTTTTCTTTGTGGATTGCTGCATTTTCATAGGCAAAGTGCCCAATTTCTTCTAATTCATTCAATTGCAGCAATTTAGCACCTCCTGCTTCCTTGTAGTCAAAATTGAGTTTTTTCAATGCCCAATGGGCTTTGTGTTGAAGCTCAATTGGCAAGTGACAGGATTTTCCATAAACCAGCCTATAGGGAGACATCCCTAGAGGTGTTTTAAAAGCAGTCCTGTAGGCCCACAATGCATCATCTAGATTGCCCAATCCTTTCTTGTGGGCCCTACCATTTTCTCCAGCATTCTCTTTATTTCTCTACTAGTACTATACCCGTGCATCCGCACGGGCCGATCACGTTACGTCATACGATTACCTGAAATAGAAACGTTAGTTTGAAATCTCATTAATCTAAAATCAATTGTAAAATCTAGAGGATGACTTGCATACGGACAGGTGCTGTCGTGTTTTTTTAGATAGTAGTTTTATAGTAGTTTTCCAAAATTATAATTATCAATGGTAATATTAATTATAAATATCAATGGTAGATATTAATCCCGTGTTTTTTATTTATCAGTGCAGTTATCTCGTAGTTTCAACTGATTATTTTAGTTGATTAGTAGATTATAGTAGATAATAAAAGTTAGATATTAGATTATCAATAAGAGATATTTGTTTTAAATATTAATTACTAATTTAAATAGTCATTAAGTCTTCTTGTTTTTTAGATAGTAGGTTTATAGTAGTACATTTTTAATTAAAGTAGTGTTTGTATAAATTTAGAAATTTAGTTAAAAGAATTAAAGTGAAGTGATAATAGAAAGAGAATAATTATTTATGAAAAAAGTAAAGTAAAAAGAAAAAAAAGGAAGAAAGAGAGTGTAAAAGAAAAGTGAAAATGAGGAAAGAGAGTGTAAGAAGAAAGAGAAAAAATGAAGAAATAGAGTTTAAGAGAAAAGTGAAAAGTAAGAAAGAGAGTGTAAGAATAAAGAGAAAAAAAGAAGAAATAGAGTGTAATGACATTTTTACCCCCAAAAATTTGAGGTGTCTTTTAGATAGAATGAGGGTATTGTTAAAATCATATGTGGTGAATTTGTATAAATCTATAGTAGATTAGATAACTCAGTCTGACCACTAGTTTGTGGGTGGTAAGCAGTGGCAATTTTATGTTTGATTCCATATTTAGCCAAGAGAGTCTCAATTAATTTATTACAGAAATGAGAACTCTCATCACTTATAATGGCTCTTGGAGTTCCAAACTTTGTGAATATATTTTTCAACAAAAATTTGCTCACAGACTTTGCATCATTATTGGGTAGAGCAACAGCCTCTACCCATTTTGAAACATAATCTACAGCTACAAGGATGTACAAATTTCCATGAGAAGGGGGGAAAGGTCCCATGAAATCCATTCCCCAAACATAAAAGAGTTCTATCTCTAAGATGTTTGTTAATGGCATCTCATGCCTACTTGATATGTTCCCAGTTCTCTGGCATCTATCACATCCTTTCACAAAGTCTTGAGCATTTTTAAAAAGTGTAGGCCAATAATAACCAGATTGTAATACCTTTGCAGCAGTTCTGATCCATGGTGCAGAATGGCAGTGCTGTAACACTTGGTCTTGTTCTTCCTCTGCAAGGAATCTCCTCATCAATTGGTCTTGGCATTTCATGTAGAGAAAAGGTTCATCCCAGTAATATTGTTTCACTGTGTGGAAGAACCTTCTTTTCTGCTGATAATTCATCTCAACAAGTACCACCTTGCTCACTAGAAAATTTACTATGTCAGCATACCAAGGTGTTGCAGGTCCAGGCGCTATAGCGTCTAGCGTTTTTGCGCTAACCGCTACAGCGGTTGATGCTTCAGCAGTTATTGCTAATAGTTGTTCATCTGGAAAGTATTCTTGTACCTGCATTTTCTCTTTCTATTCTAGATAGATGATCAGTAACTTGGTTCTCCACTCTCTTTTTATCTCTTATTTCTAAATCAAACTCTTGGAATAGGAGAACCCACCTTATTAGCCTTGGCTTTGCATTTTTTTTTGTGATCAAGTACTTGATGGCAGAATGGTCAGTGAAAACGATTACTTTTGTACCAATCAAGTACGATCTAAACTTGTCAAATGCAAAGACAACAGCCAATAATTCCATTTCAGTAACTGTGTAATTCAGTTGAGCCTCTACAAGTGTTCCACTAGCATAATAAATTGAATGGAAAATTTTATCATACCTTTGCCCAAGCACAGCTCCAATGGCAAAGTCACTAGCATCACACATAAGCTCAAAAGGCTTACTCCAGTCAGGAGCTGTAATAATCGGTGCTGTTATTAGAGCTTTCTTCAGTTTCTGGAAGGCTTGCATACATTGTTCATCAAATATGAAAGGGACATCATGCTGTAACAGTTGGCACAGAGGTTTGGAGATTTTTGAAAAATCTTTTATGAACCTCCTATTGAATCCAGCATGCCCTAAAAAGCTTCTTATGCCCTTAATGTTTGTTGGAGGAGGTAGCTTCTCAATGACCTCTATCTTTGCCTTGTCCACTTCCAACCCCTTCTTGGATATCCTGTGACCCAAAACAATTCCCCCTTGCACCATAAAGTAGCATTTTTCCCAATTTAGCACAAGGTTTGTTTCCTCCCGCCTAATCAGAATTTCTTCCAAGTTGGATAAGCACAAATGGAATGTTTCCCCAAACACAGAGAAGTCATCCATGAAAACTTCCATGGATCTCTCAATGTAGTCAGAGAAAATTGCCATCATACACCTCTGAAAAGTGGCAGGTGCATTACACAATCCAAATGGCATCCTCCCAAATGCAAATGTGTCATATGGACATGTGAATGTTGTCTTTTGCTGGTCTTCAGGGATTATTGCTATTTGATTATAACCAGAGTAACCATCAAGAAAGCAATAAAACTCTTTACCTGAAAGTCTATCCAGCATTTGGTCAATAAAAGGCAATGGGAAATGATCTTTCCTTGTAGCTTTGTTCAACCTCCTGTAATCCATGCAGATCCTCCATCCTGTCACAGTTCTGGTTGGAAGCAGCTCATTCATCTCATTAGTAATTACTGTTACCCCTCCCTTCTTTGGCACACACTGCACAGGACTAACCCATGCATTGTCTGATATGGGGTACACAATATCTGCATCCAACCATTTGATGATTTCTTTCTTCACCACTTCCTTCATAATAGGGTTCAGCCTCCTCTGCCCTTCAAAGCAGTTTTTAGAATCTTCTTCTAACACTATCCTGTGCATACAGGTGGTGGGGCTGATACCTTTAATATCTGATATTTGCCACCCAATAGCCTTTTTATGCCGCTACAGCGCTTGAATCAGATATTGCTCCTGCTGTTCAGAAAGATCAGAAGCAATTATAACAAGCAAAGTGCTATTGTCCCCCAGATATGCATATTTGAGGTGTGAAGGCAACTCCTTCAGTTTCAGAGTTGGTGGTTGTTCAGTGGAGGGCAGATTCTTCCTCATGTCAGAATTCTCTTGCTTTAGAGATTCATACTTCCTGGCCCAAATTTCTTTAACTGTCAGTTCCTCCTCTTCTGCAACTTCTGTATCAGATCCAGCATCTTCAGTGTTGTCCAGTAATTGCCTCAGATGATCTGTGTTTTTCTGGAAATGATTCTGAACCGCTTGGTCAAGAGCAAACACAAAGGAGCATTCTTCAATGTTGGGATCTGGAAATTTCATAGCATTGAGGATGTTGAACTTGACTTCTTGGTCATTGACCCTCATGATCAATTCTCCTCTCTGCACATCTATTAGAGTTCTTCCAGTAGCCAAAAATGGCCTTCCCAGTATGATAGGTACTTCTTTATCTGCATCAAAATCCAAAATTACAAAATCAACAGGAAATACAAATTGTCTACCTTTATTAGAACATCTTCTAAGATTCCTTCTGGATAAGCAAGGGTTCTGT
This sequence comes from Astragalus membranaceus, assembly GCA_039519185.1. NCBI lineage: Eukaryota > Viridiplantae > Streptophyta > Magnoliopsida > Fabales > Fabaceae > Astragalus > Astragalus membranaceus. The sequence continues at coordinate 54,917,272 of CM076848.1, read as the reverse complement.
CAGCTAGCTGCAATGTAAGTGAGGTAGGCCTGGCATTCCCTACTCCTAGTTGTGTGTATATGGACTTGGGCATAAGATTTATGCTGGCTCCCAAATCACATAGAGCATGGCCAGAGTAAAAATTTCCAATTGAGCATGGTATAGTAAAACTTCCAAGATCCTTTGATTTGGGTGGGAGCTTGTTCTGCACCCTCATACTACATTCCCCAGTCATTGCTACTGTCTCAAATTCCCCAAGTCTTCTCCTCTTGGTGAGCACATCCTTCATGAACTTTGCATAATTGGGCATTTGTTGGAGGGCTTCCACTAAGGGAACATTAATATGCAATTGCTTAAGAACTTCTAGGAATTTGTTAAACTGTTTATCTTTCGGAGCCTTTCTAAATCTTTGAGGATAAGGAGGATCAGGATATGTAGGAACAATTCTGGGTGGTGGTTGCAGTGTTTGTTGAACAGCAACAGGCGCTGCAGCGTCAGCAATAGGCGCTGTAGCGTCTGTTTCATATTTTTTTATTTTTTTCCGATTTTTCCTTTTTCTCATCACCTGAAACAACAGTTGATGATCCTGCCAAATCTTTCCCACTTCTTAACGATATAGCTTTGATTTGCTCCTTCCCATTTGTGCCACAAGTTGAAGCTTCAGTAGTGGATGGTAATGATCCACTAGCTCTTTGGGTAAGGACATTAGCTATCTGTCCCATCTGAACTTCTAGATTCTTAATGGAAGCTTCATGAGTTTTCATAGTTGTTTTACAATCACTCATGAAGCTTTTCAATAAACCTTCCATGGAATTATCAAGAACAGGGGCATTCTGCCTTTGGTAGTTCTGAGTAGGGAATCCTGGTGGATTTGCTGGAGCACTATAATTGGGTGCTGTAGCATTGTTGGCTCCCCATCTGAAGTTGAGGTGGTTCTTCCAACCAGGATTATATGTATTTGAATAAGGATTATTATTCTTGTTGAAACCCACAAAGTTCACATAGACAGGATTACCAGGACATTCTTCATACAAATGCTCTCCTCCACAATATACACAGCTTACTGACCCTGGAGAGGCTTGCTCAATAACAGCCAAAGCTTTTTCTGTTGGCACTGTAGCGGCAACCGCTGCAGCGTTTGAAGTGCTCATAGTTTTTATCATGTTGGTCAAAGAGGCAACCTGTGCAGAAAGAGCAGAAACTTCACTGATCTCATGCAATCCAGCTACCTTCTTCTGTGGAGCTAACCTTTCTGTAGGCCATTTGTTATATATTTCTTTAGTACCCAGATAAATATTTTTTTTGTGGTAACCATTTGAAACTAAATTTGGAGCAACTATTGAATATTACAATTTTGTCTTGTATTTTAATTATCTATCTCATCAGGACAGAAAAACAAAATAGAAGTGATTCAAGTGGTTACAAGTACCTTTTCCTCCAAAAAAAATATTTTAAAAAAGTGGAAAAAAAATCAAGAAGGAGGATAAAAAAAAGAGTCTACTCAAGAGAAAAGGCAAATCAAAAAGAGACGATTCAATAGAAAAAATGTGAAGAAAGAAGTGAAACCTTAATTATCGTATTGCTTTTATCTCTTTATGTTATAGTTTATTATTTGAATTCCAGTTTTTATTTCAATTAATATTATCGTATTGCTTTTATACCATTATTAGAATTGACACCCTATGCATGTTCATAATCAATTAGTTCATCAGCGACCGTACTGCAATTATTTGGTGGACCTATAGGATAATTGGGGCTATAATTATTGCATGACCAAACCTTAATTTAGTCTTCCAATCATTCAACCTTTTTGCTCTTTATGCTTTTCTTAAATTAAATTCTTGCATGACCAAACAAGAGTTAATTTAGGAAAAAGAATATTAATCGTGAATGACCAAACGGATTAATAGATTTAGTAAAGAGATTGGTAATATTGTTGTGCGAAAAGTAGTTGTGCAAGTGTACACAATCGCAACAAGTAATATAATGAGAAAGTAAGGATCGTACCCACAAGGATTGATGTTAATTTAAGAGTTTAATTAGTTAACAACTTAGTGAAATGGAAAAAAAATAAAAATAACAAGTTTTTGAACATGAAAATAAGAAAGATATTGCTAAAACAGTAAGAAAGTTCAAGAGTTTATAAAATGAGTTGGACTGCTCTTTGTTGTATAAATCCCCAAAAGTAAGGCGCTATAACATTGGGCGCTATAGCGCTAAGTGCTGTAGCATATGATGTTGTGCCTTTCAATCACTAACGCCAGAGTTTTGTTTAGAGCTGGCAAAATGGGCTGAGCCCGCCGGGCCGGGTCGGGCTAGCCCGAAAAACATAGGGCTTGGGCTTAAAAAATTGATATTGCGTATAATGCGGGCTGGCCCGAAAAGCCCGTGGCCCATAGGGTCGGGCTTGGGCCACAAATGTTGATCCCGGATTTTAATCCGGGCTTTTTAGTCCTGTCTGGTATGGGCCGGCCCGATATGGGCCGGGAGCCTGTTTTGCCAGCTCTAGTTTTGTTACTAGACTCTTATTTCTAAGTTCTAAATAAGTCCACCCCTGTATAATGGAGAACCCACAGTTTTCACCTTATGAACTATTGCTCCTCTATGTCTAGAGTTAAGCACAAGTTGTTTAAATGTCTTTAAACAACCATTCTTTCATATCAACCCTTGAGTTCGAATCATGGACCATGTCTGTACCCACAAATATACTCGTTTTAGTTGGCCAATCCCAAAACAAGTTTGAAAGCATTAAAATACAAGGATTGAAACGCAAACATCGCAATATTATATTATGACTACTCAAGGTTCATTACAAACTAGAAGCAATCCAACTACTAAGTGTTTAGCTCATGATAAGCATCATCCACACAATACAAGACAAAAGGCTCATATTACCGTAAATACTCAAGAAATAAACGGTTACAAAAGATGCACTCCGTAGATTCCAAGTCATGCACAGCTGGATGATGCTATAGCGTGGCTTCACCGTGTAAAAAGATAAGAAAATAAACTTAAAAATGAAAGCTTCAAATAGAGGATTAATGGAGGAAATGCGTGTCAACTTTTTCTATCCAAAAAATCCCCTTGGTTTCGAATGGGATGAATGGGTGGAGAAGATTGAGATATATTATCCTATTCTCATAAAGTAACTTTTCAAAAAGGTGACTATGACACTTCTCACCAACCAAAAGCAATCCTTCAATAAAAATGCACCAAGTGTCCTAGCTAGCCACTTGGAAGCGTCCGTGTCAGACTTTACAGCAAGGGGAAAGATACGATGACGTGACATAAAGCAATAGGCGCCAAAATGTAACTTTTCTTTTTGATGTCCAGCTGGCCCACCGCCATATAGCGCTATAGTGCTTAACGCTGCAGCACGAACAAAATATTAAAACATTCACAAGGGCACCCATTGTGCCAAATGTTAACAAATTAGCTCTTAACCCTTCTCTTATCTGAATACTAGATATTTACTAAATATAAAGAGGAAATATTACTTGAGAACTCACTTGAATTTAAGTCACAAAGGCATATATAACTCATATAAATATGAGTTATCAGTAATTAAATAAAAGGCTTAATTACAGTTTTGGTTCCCCTATTATGGCCAACTCACGATTTTGGTCCCCAAACTTTTTTTGACGAATTTGGTCCCCCTTATTTTCCCAATTTCTAAAATCAAGGTCCCCCTCAGATTTGGTCAAACTTGTTGCTGAGTTGTCGGTCAATAAACCTATGTGGAATGACAGCTGACATGCCAACTTGGAATTTATATTAAAAAAATTTATTTTAATTATAATAATTGTTTTTAATCTTTTTAATAAAATTCAAAATCAAAATTAAAAAATTGTTATTTTTGTTCTGGAACCCCTCCCCTCCGTGAACCACTCCCCATCATACATTGACCGTGAACCCCTCCCCTCCGTGAACCCCTCCCCTCCGCGAACCACTCCCCATCATCCATTGACCGTGAACCCCTCCCCTCTGCGACCTCACCCATCCCTCTGCGACCCCTCCCCTCTGCGACCTCACCCCCTCCCCTCTGCGACCCCCTCCCTCTGTGATTTTTATAATAGAACTGTTCTTCCAGTCACGCAGGAAACGCAGAGATGGGGAAACCAGAGCTAGAAGGAAGAACGGTGACGCAGTCATAGAGCTAGAGTTCCGATTTGGGGGTTAGGGTTCCGATTTGGGGATTTGCGGTGTGAACAAAAAAGAAAGGAAATGAGGGAATGAAGGTTGAAGGATACAGTTTTTCATTCTTGGTGGAGGTGATTGGTGTTGTTCCATGGCTGCTGCACTTCTTGGTGGAGGTGTCGTGGGTAGAGAGAGATTAGGACGCCGAGGAAGAGAAAGGTGGGTCCTTGATGAAAATAGGAAGCGACGGTAAGGAGAAGGAGAAAAAGGAAGGCGAGGGAGAGCGCTTGGCGCCGTGAGTGGGGAGAAGAATGGAAGCGGCGCTGAGTTGAAGGAGATGAAGGGGGCGGGTGGGGTTCGCGAACCAGAGGGGGGAGTTGAAGATGAAGGAATATAAAAAAAAAATTATTTAAAAAAATAATTAAAAACCAACTAGGATGCCTACGTGTCACGCCACGTAGGATAAGTGAGTCAAAAGTCAGCTTTAATTTTGACCAAATTAGTGGGGGACTATGATTTTACAAATTGGGAAAATAGGGGGACTAAATTCGTGAAAAAAAAAACTTGGAGAACCAAAATCGTGAGTTGGTGAAAATAAAGGGACCAAAACTGTAATTAAGCCAAAATACAATAAAGGAATTCGAGTAGGAATTAGACTTAGGGGAATCGAAGCTTGCAAGTGAAACCGTGACCCTAGACCTCTCTCCATTTATTAAATCTAGTATTTTAATTATTATTATTTATTTCTTTTTATTTGTTTTCATTACAACTCAATTATTAGTTCGTCTAAACAATAGACAATCTTGATTAGTTTGGTACTTGTTAATTAATCCATGTGGAGACGATAATCTTTTATACAAATTCTGGGAAAGAGTACACTTTATAACACCCCATTTCTACCCGGTAAAATAATACAAAATCAGAGTTCATAAAAAATCTTTTTCAACAAACAATGGAGTGCCACATTTGCTTCGTGAAAACAATAGATGGGTTAATTCGCTTTTTGAAAATAGATACACAGCGCTTTCGGTTGAACCGATAAAACAACCAATTAATCTTCAAAATAATTCCTCCTTAATCACTACGCGGCGGATTCATAATAAGTCAACTCAAATAGACGTAGCGTCTTAACAATTTAAAACAGCTCAAAAACAACGAAATAACATCTTAAGGTTTCAACAACGAAATGACATAGCATCAATATTAAAACGTGTGTTCATTCCCCCCGAGTGTTACATATCAGAGCGACGACACCGACTCGATCAAACGAATGTGAGCGGCCTTCATTCGGGATTACCTGCGCGTTACCAACATTGGGGTAACATTCAAACAGAAGGGGTGAGATATCGCACTATATAATCAGACATATGAAAGACAATATGTAATTCAGGTCATAGCATCAATTCATCGTTTAACAATAGTCAACATCATCATATCACAACGGTCAAGTCATTACGTCACAACAGTCAAAATCATTTCAATCGCATAAATATGCAACATGAATGCGGAATGTGACTCAACTCAGGGCCACCGCCCTATAATGCATGTTGTAACACCCAAAATCTACCCGGCAAATTACTAAATAAATCAGAGTTTAAAAAAATCATTTTGAGTGCTACAGTTTTCAACTGAAATTCGCCAACGAAATCATACTTCAAAAATAACTGACTTTCATTTAACATGCAGCGAAAAATCAAGGGTTCAACTTCAACTTAACGATAAAATTCTAAAAGGTTCACAACATGAATAGTCATAACGGCCATAAACTTAAGTTCAACAAATGTAACGACATAAGGAATATAAATGAGCGTTCATCCCCCCGAGTGCTACGTATCAGAGCGACGACACCGACCCGACTATATGAAGGTACTCCGCCTTCATTCGCTATTACCTGCACGTTACCAACATAGGGGTAACATTCAAACAGAATGGGTGAGATATCACACTATCTAATAAATCGTATGAAAAAGCAATATGCATTCGGTCAGGTCATCACATTCATCTCGTCACAATAGTCACATAATTTCACTAGTCAATCATGCAGTATGGAATGCACATGCATGCGGTACCAAGTCACAACGCTGGCCATAGGCCTAAATCACAACGCTGGCCGAAGCCTAATCCACAACGCTAGCCGAAGCCTAATCCACAACGCTGGCCGAAGCCTAAATCACAACGCTGGCCGAAGCCTAATCCACGACGCTGGCTGAAGCCTAATCCACAACGCTGGCCGAAGCCTAATCCACAACGCTGGCCGAAGCCTAATCCACATGATATGCATGCGACGCAACGGGTATGCACAACATGTCAACACAATCACATATCGGCACAACAACAACGTAAATCACCACACTGGCCATAGGCCTACGACATAAAATCATGACAACGACGCAATACACAACACTGGCCATAGGCCTACGACACCAAATCACAACGACGACGTAAGACGGGATGCCAACAGCAACAACAACATTTAACAACATCAACGGCAACGACATAGTCCATGTTCATATATATAAGCAATCCAACGTATGTAACAATCGACTAACATGGTTAACATCAATATCATTAACAATAACATCATTAACAACAACTTACAACGACCACAACGAAACGACATGATAGAGGGCGCAAAGGGCGCCAACACGGGCAGCCAAAATTAGGCGCCCAACAACCAACAATTATCAACCAACTAATTTAGCAAATTAACAATTAATAATTGACAACTTAATTGGAGCAACAAACCCCACAAAATTCGGAGCAACAAACCCCACAAAATTCGGACAGAATTATTAGTCATTTTGAAATCAAGTCTTCTCCCTCAATTCTCAACAAAATTTAGCGAAATCAGTGCCTATTCAGTAGGAAATGAAGTCTACTTTCCAACAAAACAAACCCCACGAAATTTGGAGGATCAGGGCATTCACAATTAGACAAAAACTGAACATATATCCCAAACCGTCCCAGATTTTTGACCCAATTTGCAACCAAGAATTCTCCCATTATACTTATCCAAATTGAGTAAACTCAGTGCCTAATTTGTAGAAAATTGTGTCTAGTTTCCAGAAAAACAAACCACATAATTTTTAGACAAATAGAACACTCACGATCACAGAGTCACTGAACCTGTACCAAAAAGCAAACGAAACAGAAAACGGGGACAGGCACTGGGCGCCTAGGGCTCCACTTTCAGCATATCAATTCAATTACTTTAAAATCATGGCGAGGCATAGGATCACTTTTAGGGCATGGGAACATCATTCATATGACAATTAAATCAACAAGGTCATGTAACACATAGGAATTCATATGCATGCAAAATCATCATCAAGACATCATATGTTCACATAGCAATTCGAATCATATAGAAGATAACATGAGCATATATTGTAATTCACAAGTCAAAACCCTAACCCCCACATATGACCCCTTCATAGGACCTATTAGGTAGATAGAACCCCACCCTTACCTTAGTTTGTAGAAATCGAAGATCCTTGCTTGCCTTAGCCCCCTCTCAATTCGCGACTTCCCTCTTCTCTTCTCCTCTCTAGCGCCGTCCTCTTCTCTCTATTCTCACTCTCTCACTTTGTTTTTCTAATTATGTGAGCAAAACCCTAAAAATTACCTATTTATACTTAGTTAGTCTTATGGGTTTTTCTACTTAGCTTATGCGACTTAACCCAAGCCCTTTTCCTTTTAACATCTCACTCCTTACCAATACCAACCCCCACACAAAATAACACACATAATAATATATATTTATTTTATTATTTTTCTACCACATAAATCCTAATTAATTAATTAAATAATTAACCAATTATTTTGGGGCGTTACACATGTGGTACCATAATCCAGCCAATAAATAGAGGCATTAACGCCGTATCATCATTTCATCGTAATTTGCCAATCCAGGCCGTCGTGTTTTGAGCATAGCTCCATCGTAAAAATATGCTATGTATGCGACGCTATGTAAATGCACAACCAACAAACAACGATTACATAGCAACGCAACAACATCGGAAATCATCGTTGGCCATAGGCCTACAACATACCACCTGCCAATAAATAGAGGCAATTCAACTTGGTACACCATCATCAACACTAATTAGCAACTTAGCAACTTTCAACATTTTTGGCAACACATCAACAATTTAGCAACTTCCAATATTTTGGCAACTTTGGGTCTAATTACATATTCAACATCAACACATCGTCCCACGCATCAAATATGAAATTCACATTTTGGGCAGCCAAACTGGCGCCCTTGGCTCCCATGGCGCCCAGCAACACAGGCAGCCACACTGGCGCCCTTGGCGCCCACAGCGCCAGAACACAACCCAGCAACAGGGCAGCCAGATTCTGGCGCCCCTGCGCCAGACACAGCAACAGGCAGCCAGATTTTGGCGCCCATGGCGCCCCTGCGCCAGACACAGCAAGCAACAACAGAAATTGGCCAGCCAATCTTGGCGCCCTTGGCGCCCATGTGCCCAAAACCAGCAACGGGCAGCCAGATTTTGGCACCCTTGGCACCCATGCACCAGGACAACACAACCACAGCAACAGGGCAGCCACAACCTTGGCGCCCTTGGCGCCCATGCGCCAGAACAACGCACCAAACGGCAACTGGGCAGCCACAACATTGGCGCCCTTGGCGCCCATGCGCAAGATCAGCACAGCAACCAGCCACTGAGCAGCCACAACATTGGCGCCCATGCGCCAGAACAACACCTAAAACAGCAACTGGGCAGCCACCACATTGGCGGCCTTGGCGCCCCTGCGCCAGAACAACGTAGAAAACAGCAACTGGGCAGCCAGGTTTTTGGCGCCCTTGGCGCCCATGCACCAGGAACCTGCAAGACAGCAACACACAACAGCAAGGTGGCGCCCATGGCGCCCAGCAACAGGACAGGGCAGCCAACATGGCGCCCTTGGCGCCCCTGCGCCAGAACTCAACACACAGAGTGGCGCCCATGAAGGCGCCCAGCAACACAAACACGAGACGGCGCCCATGGCGCCCTGCGGCAGAATCAAAAACGGCGCCCATGGCGCCCATGCACAGAAATTTGGTTCCAAAACATCGACAAGCATGATCACACATCGTCAAATGGCAACAATCATCATCAATCGAAATTAGTATCATCGTTTAAAGTTTAATTCCTACAACTAGGGTTTTCTAAACTTAATACACCTAGGGTTCCATAACCTCCCTACATATAGCCATTCATACACCCAATTATAGAGATAGAACCCCACCCTTACCTTAGCCTTGAAGAATTCGAAGTCTTTGGCTTACCCTAGCTCCCTCTCCTCCTTCACGCCGTCGCGCCTCTAGCTCTCTCTCACTCTCGAACTTTTGTTTTTTTTTCTAAAAATGGGCAAACCCTAAAATACCTCTTTTTATACTTTATTTAATTTTATGGGCTTTTCTATAGCTTATGCGACTTAATCATGGGCTTTTTCCCTAACACCTCCCATTTACTAATCCTAACACTAATAATAGGTCCACATACACTAACATATAGTTATTTTATTATTTTTCTACCAATTAAATTCCCAAACAATTCAATTAAATAAATAATTAAATTTTGGGGCGTTACAACTCTCCCCCACTTAAAATATTATCGTCCTCGAAAATTTACCTGATTCGAACAACTCTGGATAAGACTCCCGCATCTTGCTTTCCAGCTCCCACGTCATGCTTTCTCCGGCAGCTCCCAACCAGACTACTTTCACCAAAACGATCTCCTTGCCTCTTAGAGTATTCACCTCATGATCCTCGATACGCACCGGCATCGTCTCCACAGTGAGATTATCCCGCACTTGCACATCATCCATATGAATTACATGAGACGGATCTGAAATATACTTCCGAAGTTGCGACACATGAAACACATCAAGCAAATTCGAAAGATTAGGCGGTAAGGCCACCCTATAAGCAACATTTCCAACTCTTTCCGAGATCTGATACGGACCGATAAAACGAGGCATGAGCTTCTTAGCCTTCAAAGCGTGTCCAACACCGGTCACCGGAGTGACTCTCAAAAACACATGCTCACCCGCTCGAAATTCTAAATTCTTTCTCCGCTTATCATGGTAACTCTTCTGTCTACTTTGCGAAGCTTTCATCTTCTCCCGAATCAATCTCACCTTCTCAGTAGTCTCTCGAACAATTTCAGGTCCAAGTACTACACTTTCTCCAGATTCATACCAACACAATGGAGTCCTACACTTTCTCCAGATTCATACCAACACAAAGGAGTCCTAAATTAAGAATTTACTCTAATTTATAAAGTTATACAAAGAAAAAACAAGTTATGAGATCTCTTTTCTTTCGATAAAATTTCTTTTTTTTAGGCTTAAAGCCCTAGCTTGGGTTTCTCGACCCAAGAGTCGACCCTATACAAGTATCTTCTACATTAGTGCAAGGATTTTTCTTCTCACACTCCCTCTCCTCATTCCTTGCACTCCCCTCGGACACTCGTATCTAGACACCGAGTGACAAAAGCTGTCACTTGATATTTAGATATCGGGTTCGAACCCGAGAGCAACCGAAAGATGTCCTTAGCTCCAACCAACTGAGCTACACCATTAGTGCAAATGGGGATTGACAAATGAAACTGAAAATGTACACAACATTCCATTAAATGGGCAGACAATAGAGAGTGAGGATCAAATTGTGGATTTAGAGTATCTATTGGTGAAACCTACTCTCTTTGTCCCATATTAATAATTTTGATTAGTTGGAATGAAAATCCGATAAGAGGGATTAAGAAAATAGGAAAGTTCCTGTTTTATTGTAGCTAATAAGTATCGAAGAGAGATTTAAAAAATTATGGATCCCACCACATTTTACCTTCTCCATACCGATTCAACATGAAAATGTTGGTTTCAATGAATTAATTTTGAGAAAAACAAACTAAATTAATAAAACTAAATTAAATTAACTAATTAAAACTAAAATCTGATCAAATTGCATAACTGTAGTTATATTTACTATTTTCTTTTTGACCAAATGTTTACTACTGTTACTTTGTGTTAGTTATGCTATGTTTTTATTATTTTCTAATTATTTATGGGTTGTATCGCTTTATTTCTAATCAGTGAATTCAATATGAAACGTAATTCTTTTGGAACATTCCTCTCTTCCCTCTGGGATACGTTTCATATTGAATTCACTGAGTGAGTTCACTTTCACTGATTATTTATGGGTGATATTAGAGAGTTGCTTTATTTCTGATCAGTGAGTTCACCATATTAGAAAGTGAACTCTCTAATATCACCCATTCTGATAGAAAAAACAAGTGAACTCTATCACCATATCATAATGAAAAGTATCCATACCTCAGATACAAAAGTCAAGAGTTTTGTAACATTAATATCTAATAAGATTGCAGATTGAATACCATAATAACCATTTTTGCAATCAAATTGAACGAATGTTGTCCCGTCCAACAATATTGAACAAAGCACAATAGCTGAACTCGATTTGACAGTTGACAACAAATGAAGGTAATAGGAAAAATTGACTTTTGATTGTATGATATCGCATTGTACATTCAAGAACTCAATACATGTTGAAAAAAAATGGTATACAATATGGAAACTGCGTTTACACTCACCTGCAATGATGTATCTCCCTCTTCTAAATTTCTATCTCTACCTCAAAGATAAATTCCTAGAAACTAGTTGGTCCAATCAAATTTTTTCATAGAATAAAATGTACGCCTCACAGCGAAGAACTTCGTCAAGGGAAACTTCACGCACATAGGCATCACTCGCATGATACCATGTAGAACCCTCATTTTCTTTATTATCAGCCTTCCCTCTGTTCTTCTGCCCCCCTCTCACATAGGCAATATAGTGACCCCCTCTCATGGTTCCTGAGTGCTCCACTACACCAACCAAGTGGTATTCATACTTCTCTTCACTTACACACCTTTTTAAACAGAATTGTGGGAGTGAATACAAAGATATAATGACAAAAAGTAAAATTTAAAGTAAAAAATGATTTAGATCATTACCAAAATATTTCATATGATTAAATTAAAATGATAATTATTTACACTTGATGACTTGAAAGAAGATAACTTGGTAAAAGTAGATGCATTAGGCAAAATTATAAATTGTTCAAACTTCAAATAGGAATTCAGCAAAGTAACAAAGTACCTGGGATCCATATATGGTCTAAGATCCATTGTTTCTCTGAAGTTGACATGACCATTTAATTTACTTAAGCGACCACGAGCATCTTGGCTGAATCTCTTCAGATGAATGGTCAAGACAGGTGGAGCTTTATAAATAAGGACCCTCTTAGTTGCATCCCTCTTCACTTTCACACATTTCAAGTCAGTCTCTTTCCCGCTGCATTCTTTTGAGTCATTGTTATCATCACACATTGGAGGATCTCTTTCGACAGTTCCAGTAATACAAGAATCAGCCGCTGCATTATTGCGGCTTTCTTCATTGCAAGCTTTATGTAAGCATGAAGACTGCAATTCATCATTATTCGTATCTCCCATCTTAGATGCCTCACTGTCCCTTTCGGTAACAGCTAAATTAAGCTCATCTGTTTGACCGTTTTCAAGCCCTGTGTCATGTTTGACATGTGAAATCAAGCTTTCCACAGTTTTTTCAATTTTTATATCCTCATTTTCTGTGCTTCTGACTGTAACAGAACAAGAGTTAGATGCACGCCGTGATTCAATATGACTACCAGCTTCATCCCCATCAGATAGAGTTTTTCCCTGCTCTTTTGCTTCTTTCTTTTGCCTTAGGAGAATTTTTGAACAGTTCTCACAATGCCAAGCATTTTCTTCTGAGAGAAGCTCGGGTTTTATAAAATGTGCCAAGCAACTCTCTACAGAGACTGGAGAATCTGTGTCATCTACTTCTTCTGGATCAGACTCACTGTTGGTTCCAATGACAGAACCAGTTCCCATGTCACCAGATGAAGATGGTCTAGGAGCAGGCCCAGCAACAACTTCCGGCTCACTGAATAAGTCACCAAAGCCATCAAACTCTGATTCTTGATTACTCCCACCCAAAACTGATGAGGAGGCCTCACCATCTCCTCCAATGATATCACCAGCTGAGAAGCTTTCTTCTTTGTATGGAAGTAACAGCACTTCTGAGCTTTGAACTTGTAATGGAACCTCGTCTTCCCACCCATTCGCTGAAGGAAAATCAGGTCTTAGGTTTGGATCCTCCTGAGGGAAACAAACAGAACTGCTGGTTTCACAGCTAGCTTGTTCAGGGGACTTATTCAAACAGCCATCCTTGCACTCGGTATCCTGTACCTCCAGCACATCCTCCTTCTCGGGAATAGAAGCACATTCATTTACCATAGTTTCGGCTTCCACATAATCCAACCACGCAAAATCATCCAATGACTCTGATGTTTTCTTTGCACCATTGTCAAGCACATGTGTATGTTGGGACTCTCCAACAGTAGGCAAATTAGGTGACGACGGGTTCTCTTTGTTGGCTGCGCTACTGATTTCTTCAGATCCTAACACTGTAGAATCACTAGAAGATGCAACCACTTCTCCAGCAACTGATATGACAGATTGATCAGGGCAGGATGATTCACAACTGAATAGTTGGTTTGATAGACTTTGAACAGGTAAGGGATCAGCATCCTTGTTAACTTTGACTCGAGTCTTTCCTCCTTTTTTTGGTGGAAGTTTTGCTTTTTTGTTTCGAGGTACTAGTTGAGCCTTCCGAGGTGGAGGTTTCTTAGTTGGAACGGGGAGGGAAAGATCTAAAAAAGGCTCATACACTGTTGAGAAATGGCCACATTCAATGCAACATACAGTACTAGATATCTGACCCCCAAATAAAGCATCAACTAAAGTATTGGAAGAGGTCTCACCTCTCTTGGGAGAACCATTCTGCTTCCTTCCAGCTATTTCTTCAGTACTCAACCCATCCAGTAAACAGCGGAGCAATTCGTGACTGTCATGTTGTTGATATCCTCGAAATTGGGGAGACTTAGAACATACACAACCAAAAAAGGACCTCGGATTTATAACATTTTTCAACCCTGATTCTGGGTTTGTATCAGTGAACAACTTCTTCAAGGAACTAACCAGAGGCCCAACAGGAGCATCTAACTTCAGAACATTTTCTCGAAATGTATTCAACGCAAACAGATTCTGCATGACTGAATTAAAGAAGCAGGTATTCCCAAGATTAAGCAAACCTCTAACTACATAACCACCTTGTCCATATGAATCATTTGTAAACAAAGATCCAGACTTAATGTCTGAAGTAATACTGCCATCCCCAATGGAAATGTCCTCATTATTCACAGTTGATTTTTCCGATGATCGTGCCTTCAACAATTTCACAACATCAGATATAGGATGACTCGTTTCATCAGTTTTTTCAATTTTATCAACTTGAATAAGCATATTGCAAGGAAAACACCAACACAGTTGAGGTTTCTCAAAATTAATCACTAACGAGTGCCGATTTTTCCTTGAATGCCCAATCACATGGCAATGAGGGATAGCTGGTAGCCCCACACCTCCACAGGTATATCGACCACACTCCATACAAACCCATATCGACTTTGAATCTAATGCACCACCACCTTTCTTCTTCCCATGTTTACCCTTTCCTTTACCACCCCTCCTATCAGCTGCCCCTTCCCTACAATCTTCACACCTTATGGTTTCAGAAGACCCAATCTTACCAGACAAACTATCTAAATTAACACCTTTAACCAGATGAGGGCAAGAAATTGTCTCTTTTGCAACGGAACCCCCCTCATCAACAGACTCAACAGTTGGATTGCACATTTCTGTAACCTTCTTCGGCAAATGGGTAGCAATCGCCTTCTCCTTAGCAGAACCTCGGGCCTTCTTTCCGACTTTCTTACCCATCAGTTCCTATAATCGAAAACAAATCTGTGAACTCCTCCAGCATACTACAGAGAGGAAAACAGATTTCCACTCCCTACTATTAAATTAAATAGCTATATATGTTGCCAGTATATACACATGCAAGCAGTGAAGAAAAACTAACAAAATTGAGGACATTAAAATACATTAAATCTTTTACCTGCAAATCAGGAGGGCAGGAGGAAATGTGAAACAAGGGTCTTCAAACTTCAAAGAGGAAAGTTCAGTACAAGTAGTGATAAACTAAATTCCAATCCAATCTTGTTATAGTACAAAGAAAGTTGTAAGACATACAACCTTATCCAATATGACCTGAAATGATTTTAAAAAGTTTATATAAGCAGAAAAAGAGATAGAGCACTTCAGTCACACATATCTATCTTTTTTTTTTTGATAAGCAGTCACACATATCTATCTATCTATCTATCTATCTATCTATCTATCTATCTATATACCATGGTTAGGCTTAGAAGTCTGCAAGAAATTAAATTGTGCAGCCAATTCCAAATGCAAACCTAATTATGATCACACTACCCAAGAGAAACTAAAGAATAGGTTAATCGGTGGAGTTGAAAATCAAATACACGAAGCGTGAATTCAGATTATATAATAATGATATAAAGTAAGTGACAACTGACAAGTAATCAAAAGCAGAATCACGCACAAACATGAATTCAGATATATAGCTGTGTGACTGTGTCCTCCCTAGTGATGATAATGTACAGATGCAGAAGTTGAAAGAATCAGATCGATTAGTAAAACCGAGGATATTGGGAATCAAAGCAATTTATGAAATATGAATGACGTGAGTGATTAATGATATAGAAACAAACAAGGCATTAATCATCAATTAATATAAAGAGAGTACCTTTATTTGGGTGGGAGTGGAAGGAAGATGAAACCTATAAAAAAAAAAGTGATATCAGTGATTGAAAGATGCAAAGTGAGTGAGTATGGTGGAAGACTCCGGTGTGTAGCGCGGGGGAACGATGCTCTCTCTCTCTCTCTCTCGCTCGCTCTCTCTCACAGAGGAGAGAGAGACGTGCAGGATTTGTTTACCAGTATAGTCGGGTCACTACTACCCGATCCAACCCTCTTCTGAGGGTTAATATACCCTAATTATTTCCAGTATGTTCACCTTAACAACGGTACTTTGGGTCTCAAACATAGATCTCACGGTAGGGATAGGGAGCGTCGTCCACTTTTAGACTTAGAGATAAAAAAATCTTTTTTTTATAAAGAGTTCCCAAAGAGTTCTACTTATGACTAAAATTAAGGTAGAACATCAAAAACCAATCCAAATTAATTTAAAAATATAAAAACAACACTAAAATTCTAATAAAATCAAAAGAAGATTATCCAAAAAATTTGAATTTTTTTTGACATAAAATTCAAATAATTAATTAGAAATAGTAAACAAATAAATTTTGAATTTTTTTGATTTTCTCACCTATGTTCGGAGTAATCCGAGTAGATTGCCCGAAAACCAGTGAATCGTTTGTTTTTCTAAATTGATAAAACCGCCAATAGAAACCATTTTCGTAAAAAAAAACCTTTTGTTATTGTTGATTTCGTACTTTTTGATTTTGATAATTTCAGTGTTTAGAGGTTCTTGTGAGACGACTAAGGTCTCTTGCGTTGATACTATATTTTATCCTTTAATTATTTTGACTAGCGTACTACCGCAAATCAACATTGGCTTTAATTAATGTTGTTAGTTTTGAAAAACTTGGTTTTGCTGATAATTGGATTGGTTGGGTCAAAATGTGTATAGAGTCTCTTTTTGTTAATCAGGAGCCAGTGGGGCCAATTCTTCATGGGAGGGATCTTCAACATGGGGATCCTTTGTCTCTATTTGTTTATTATTTTCTTTGAAGGACTAACGTCTCTTATTCATCAGGCTGAGGCAAGAGGTAATTTACCTGGTGTTAAGATATGTAGAGGAGCCCCGACTATAACCCATTTGCTATTTGCAGCCGATTGTTTCTTATTTTCCAGAGTCAATCCCAAAGAGATATTTTATATGAAGACTATTTTGGACACCTATGAGAAAGCATCAGGTCCGCAAGTTAATTTCCAAAAGTCAAAGATATTTTTCAGTAAAAATGTCTCTTCGGGTGGTAAGGACAACCTTGTTGGTGTGTTGGGCGTTAATACGTGCCTAGGGACTGGGAGGCATTTGGGCCTACCGTCTATGGTTGGTCGGAGCAAGAAGGCTTTGTTTAAATTCATCAAAAATAGAGTTTGAAAGAAAATTAACTCCTAGGGTGGTCGGTCTCTTTCGAAAGCATGTAAGGAAGTATTGATTAAGTCTGTCCTCCATTCAATCCCAACGTATTTTATGAGCTTATTGTTACTTTCTTCTTCGTTGGGAGATGAAATCCAAAGTATGTTTGATGGGTTTTGGTGGGGTGGTAATGGGTCTAGTAGAAGAGGAATTTGGTGGCTTTCTTGGGATAATTTGTGCATTGCCAAAAATCAAGGTGGCATGGCTTTCAGAACCTATATGTTTTCAATATTGCTCTTTTGGGTAAGCAAGGGTGGCATCTTATGTCTCGATTCTCTTGTTGCACGATCTATAAGGCCAAATATTATCCTCATTGTGACTTCATGCAAGTAGAGAGGGGAAGAAATTTTAGTTTTGTGTGGAGAAGTATTCATGAAGCGCGTTTGGTCCTTAACGAAGGGTGTCAGTGGGTCATCGGTGATAGTTTGAATATCAACACTTTTGGAGAGAGATGGACAAAGGCAAGGGATCAGATTACTGCTGCCGACTCAATCATGTTTAATCCTTCGGGTTGTTGATTTAATATATAATAGATGATATGTCAAGAACTTGGAGGGTTGATTTGATTCAAGCATATTTTACTCCCCCAATTGTTGAAGCTATTCTTAATACTCCTCTTTTCACTGTTATTACCGAAGATGCTTGTATTTGGCAACCAGAATCCTCGGGTTGCTATAGTGTTCGGTCTGCATATAAGTTATTAATGGAGAGAATTTTAGATACCTCTCATTTGAAGATTAATGGAATTGGGGAGTTTTGTGGAAGATGAAGATACCTCCGAAAGTCAAGCATTTCCTTTGGTGGTTGTGTAGACGTGTCTTACCCACCTGAAGGAACTTAGCGCACAAGCACATGGTCACCGAGTCTGATTGCCCATTTTGCCCAGGTACGCTCGAAACAGAGAAGCATATTTTCATTCACAACTCTAAGGCTGTAGCTTGTTGGACAACTCTTGGTCTATACCAAAATGTTTCATTTTCGGCGCAACAGCATGAACAATTTAGTGATACTTTCCTTGATGTTATGGATGATTTAAATGAGCACGATAAGATAGCTTGGTACATGACTTTGTGGCAGAATCGTAATGATTGGGTCTGAAATATTAAATATAATACTACTCCTCAAATTCTTTGGGTTGGCAGTAATTTTTACAATGAGTGGAAGGAGACAAGAACCTTGCAATTTTCGTAGCAAGTGCAGGGAAGTAGTGCAACAACCAATTCTGCTGCTGATACATGGTGAAAACCGGACACTGGCTTCGTTAAGTGTAATATTGACGCGTCATTTTCTGCAGCTGAAAACAAAGTTGGGACCAGGTTGTGTTTCCGGGACGAGGTTGGTCATTTTATGTGTGCAAAGACTCACGTTTTCTCTCCGATGACTGATGTTTTAATTGGTGAACTATGGGCTTGCTCATGGCAATCCAATGAGTTAGAGAGATGGGCCTGAAGGATGTGATATTCGAGATGGATGCCAAGCTGGTCGTTGACGCTTTTAATTCAAATAATGTTGTTATTTCTGAATTCAGTTGTTTAGTTAATACATGCAAGAGTCTTTTATATTTTTTAATTATAACTCTCATGTTGAGTTTTCTAGGAGGAATGCTAATAAAGTTGCTCACATGCTTGTTGGAGTGGCCTTATTTACGGCTGACCCTCAGGAATACTATGATATTCTCATATGTATCTTTTACGTTATTATGAATGAAATGCTGTGATTCTTTCTTGTAAAAAAATAGTTCCACAACTAGTTGCATTGACGAACAATTGTAAAAGATCCAATATCATCTACACGGCCCTTTAATAGGTGTTGATTCGAACTCATATAACCATGTTCAAGTGTGCCCATCCATGTTGGGAAAAGTGGCGATGGTTTGCAATTCTCGTGCAATCCTACTCATAGTCTATAACTAGCAAACCCATGACCATGCAAAATCTACAGTTTGTGCATATCCTCTGAAGCCTCTAAATTTTGCCTTTTTCGCTCCAAAAGCTAACATTTTTATTTTTTTTATTCTATTTTTTTTTATATAAAATTAAGGTAAGTTGGGTTTCGGGGGCTCACCGGGATCAGGGCAGGCCTCACGGCTTTTTGAACGCTTACTTAGGTGTTTACACATCACCCACCAAAGAAGTCATCACATCGACAGCGGGAGTTGAACTCATGCCCTTGTAGAGAATGAGCCAACTCCTTACCAACTGAGTCAACATTCATTCACTTTCATTTTTTTTTCTTCTAATTTAGCTCTTGCGTAGGAAAAAGAGAATAAGTTATATTCATTTCAACTATAAGCACATTATTACTCAAAAATTGGCACAAAATACCTCATTAAAATATACTCCTCCACGTGAACTTGGATTAAGACCAATTATTCCTCCGAGGAGTCCTTATGAAAGTATTTAGTTGGAATCACACCAGAGAATAAAGAGGCGTGTCAATGGTAAACCCCCATTCTTGCTTAGCTAACATAGTTAGATTGTTCAAAAGAAAAACTAACATGGCTAGATTGAAGCCTAAACATCACCAAAAAATCATACCACCATGGTCTTTCCTAGCGCTTAACTTCTCCTATTGCAACTAATTAACTCTTTGACTTCCATTTTTCTTTGAGCCACAGTGAAGAGTTGAACATACACTTTATCTCTTCACCGAACGGTTTAAAAAAAGAAAGGTGAGCAGGGATTTTATAGAAAATCATTTACTTATATAATTGTCGATGTAAAAAGTGTTTGCACTATCAACCAATCACATAGTGTTATTTAATTAAAAATGATAACTCTTCACTAACTACCTCAATTAGTAACCAACCTCTTGGCTCAGCTGGGACACTGGGGGGTCGACTCGGTATGCTCCCGGGTTCGATTGTCTTTGGTGACAAACAATGTTGGCCAGTGTACTGGTGGGCACCTGCTACACGAACGGAGATTAGTTCTTCATTGAAAGTGTTGGGATCGCTCCGTGGGGTATCGACGACGGCCACGAGCCAAAAAAAAATTACCTTAATTAGGGCATCCATACTGTGACTTGTGTGTATATCCAAATTAAGACTGATTATTAGTTGATCCGGCCAATACAAACGAAAGTGACTAGGCTGAAAAATCGCGAGTAAAAAATGCACCCAAAAGAAAAATAAAAAAAATGCAAAACACTGAAATTTTATTGAATTGGATTGATTTTTGTTTCCCTTGCATTGAAATTATACAATCCAAACTAAACTAAGAGTTTAATTGCTACACACTATTGGCATAAACTTTTTTACAATAACAACCAATAACAATTCATGTTATGGTTGACATATAAGGTGATTACTAATTGACTAACTAGTTTTTGATGATGTGTCAACTTGTAATTAGTAGATGATGTAAAACACTTATACACCTATTGTGTATATAAATTAAATCTCTAATCCAATGTTCTACTCCCCCACGGGTGAACTAGTAAAATTGACCTTGAGATATTGTGTAAAATGTTATGAATGGTTAAAATTGACTCAACCAATATTAAATCTCAATCATTGATGATTTTTATGCTACATCTTACAGTCATGTTTAATGGTTCACCGATGATAGATTTGATTTGCTCCATCACCCTTATAGAACCTTATAAAAATTTCATTTGCCACCATACAAATATTTTGACCCCTCTAAAATCATAATTTTGCACTGAAACCCCTAATTTTGCACCAATTTTACTTACACCCCCGCACTCACTTTTCTCTCTCTCCCGCTGTTCTTCTGTTCTCGCGTTCTTTCTCCCTCCCATCCCTCTTCTTTGTTCCTTCAACAATCAAGCTACAGGCTCTCAACTCTCAAGCTCTCAAGCTCTCAAGCTCTAATCCTCCTTCCCCTCCGTCCGCCTCTTCCCTCTCAACTCTCAACTCTCAAGCTTCGCGGAATCGCGTACCTTCTGTTCGCAGTTCGTTCGCTGCCTCTGCCAGTGAAGATTCCGTTCGTCGCCTCTGCCATTATTGGTAGCTTTAAGGTCAGAAATTGATTTTCTCTCAAAACCCCAAATCCCTAACTCGTATTCTGTTGATATTGAATCTCTTGTGATTTCCCCCCAATTTTCCCAATTCTGATTTCCCCCAATGTTGAATATGTTGAATCTCTTGATGTTGATGTTGTGATTTTCCCTAATTTTCCCTAGCTTCCTCAATATGTTGCTATTGTAATGCACGAGATCTTGACTATAGTCTTCAGAAAAGTCTATTGCAGCGGAACTTCAATTGCGTGGGTTAAGTTATATATAGCTGCTAGAACAATTAATACGAAATCTTGCGGTTGAATGTGTAATTGCTTATATTGTCGAAAGCTCAAAAAAATCTTAAAGTATCAGTAATGTGAATGAGTACCTCTTTGGTAGTGCTGTAGCCCATGTGGATGTGTTTGAATTTCAAAAATGCTGATTGTTAATCTTAATTTCTACTTTCCTTGTAGCATTCAGTTTTCAACATTTGTCATTGTATGTCCAATTGACTGTTTGGTTATATTCCCCCATGACAACCTCAATTTTTGCTGGTGTTTGATGTTTCTGTCTTAAGAATAAGCTTGATTCATTGTATACTGATACTTTTAAATACTTATTTTTCAGTCAACAAAGAAATTTGACTTTGCTAGCTCCATATGTGCTGTAGTGGAATTATTGCTGCATAAATTTTCTGGAGTGCTTAGCTCTGTCATTTGTTAGTGTCTGGGGTAGTTTCTTAGTTCTACGTGGAGGTTTGACAAGGTTCTTCTTTGCTTAGTTCTATCCCAGTAGCTTTCTCTTGTATTTTTTATTTATTGTCTGGTTGTAGAAAGCTAGCTGTTTCTTGTATCTTGTTTTCTAGTTCTTTGATATTGGTTGGTATTGGTCTATTGTCTGGTCAACATTTGTTTATGAGTTGTGTAATTTATTTAAATATATTAAAGTTTTATTTTATTATATTTAGTGATGTGTGATTTAAAAAAAAAAATTGACCCCCTTCCCTGGATCCTAAATCTGCCACTATACAATACCATGTGTGTATGGTCCTTTTGCTTGCAGGATTGAAATCTGACAGAAGCTTGACACTGAACAAGAAGCAACTCTTCGATGGTTGATAATGACACATGAAATTTTCCTTTTTGTGCTGTCAAACTTTCCCCCCTCTTGTTGCCTCACCAATGTGTCAAGTTGACCCTTGGAGAGTGCCTAATCTAATATGTTTTTTGGCATTTTCATAGTTCTTACCTTATAAATCTCTTGAAATGTTCTTTTTGTCTGGAAAAGTAGAAAGTTTGTTTTCCTTGAATCTGAATAGTCAAGTCCATCCTTCTCATATCAAAAGACTGAATGAATATCAAGTCGTCCTACCTGTTTTTCAAGCTTCTGGGCAAAAGAGATGCGTCAGTTACAATTATCCAATGCTCTATTGGGTCTCTTTGAATCGCTGTGATTTTCCCTACATTATGCTTGTCATTTGTTTGAATTAAGTGCTTTAATTTTTCACTGATGAGTATTCTGCCAAAGGAAATCAATTATGTGCTACCTGTTTTTCAAGCTTCTAGGCAATAGAGATGCGTCAGTTAGACAGTTACAATTATCCAATGCTCTATTGGGTCTCTTTGAATTGCTGTGCTTTTCCCTACATTTTGCTTGTCATTTGTTTGAATTAAGTGCTTTAATTTTTCACTGGTATGAGTATTCTGCCAAAGGGAATCAATTCATTTTTAATGAATTTTAAACACAAGAATTATCTTTTAACTCATTTTTATGATGGTTTCCAAATGCGCGATTTGATTTTTATATTATTTCAATTAATTTCAATTCTATTATATGATTTCAAATCAAACTATTTATCCTTTCTAATGATTCCAAGCATAACCTGATGGTTCTAGTTATGGAGGAGCAATTCATACTTAGAGTTCCACCTAATGTTGCGGAGCGGATAGAGCGTCTTCTGAATGAAAACAATCCTTCTTCATCTGAAGACAACTCACTAGATTTATCATTTGGTGAGGATGGAAGAAGCGGCACATTTGTGATTGGGAATGAGCACTTCCCAGCTTCTCTACTGGATCTTCCTTGTGTCGTTGAATCATTCAAGACTTATGATGATAGCTCGTTGATTAAGACTGCCGATATTGGTCAGGTCAGTGGTCCATCATTATCCACATGCTTCATACAGTCTTAATATTACACTTAGATTCATATAATTAAATAACTCTCTGCTTAATGAATTTAACTGACAGATGATTATGGTGAGGGAATCTGGTGATGCTGCACCAGATGTAATTGAGTACAGACATGGCCTCACCCCTCCCATGAGAGATGCCCGCAAGCGTAGATTCCGCAGAGAGCCCGACCTTAATGTATTCTATTCATTTTGCATTGCATTGTCTTCGCATATTTGTGTGTGCATGCTCTTACTTACCACAATTTTTCATTTTCCAGCCTGAGCTTGTATCACGTGTTGAGAAAGATCTTCTGAAAATCATAGCTGGAGGAACGGCTGACAATCTTGATATCCTTTCATATAATTTGTTTCAAACAGTAATTTAGTAAACATTATAAATCTTTAATACAAATTTCTGTTTCTATTTTGAAAAAAAAAAAAAAAAAATCTCTATGAAATGGATGGTTGATGAGATAATTGTCTTTAGAGACCACCCATTATAACACATTTCTTTTCTCTATTTGACATGGGTTTAATGGGAATAATCTTGGTAGCTATTTGCATGTGTTTCAATGACAAAAGCAAGTTTATTACTTTCTTGGTAAACAACGCTTGGTTATTTTCTTAACTGAAATTCACATGTGGAAGCAACTGAGCAAGAAGGGGATGGGAATGCTCGAGGTGCTAATAGAAAGGCTGCACCTACACCTGTACCAAAACAGGATGTTCCGGAAACTCTTACAAATGCCGGAGATCCTGACAGGAGTGACTCTGATGAATCTGATGACTCAGTTTGACCAATGCTAGCTACCAAAGAATATTTTATATATATCATACTGTTTTAACTTTAGTAACGCTCTTTATGATTAGTTTCGTTTTAAAGAATGTTAATAACACTCTGCGATTAGTATTCTTTCAAAAAATGAAACAATCATAAAGAATGTATCAAAAGGTTTGTTATTAGCATTTCTCTTATATTAGAGTGAAAAAGCCTGTATTGTATAATTTTCGTTGTTAAATTTGAATCCCATCTGCTGCAGTCTTATCCCACATTGTGCATTTCTCATGCTCTAATTTAAGGTCATAAAAAGAAAAGGTGCAAAAATAGCCGATGAAGAAGTGATGTAAAAATGACATTACTCAATAATGATTAGATGACTACATGTGCATGTGAACAACGATGGCAATCACATCATGAAGGTCCAATACCCCTCGGTTTTTCTTGTAAACCCTTAAATTTCCGCAACTACCCACCTTCAGAGACACCATACAAGATGGCGTACAAACTTAACAGAAGTGGAATAAAAAGTGTGAAAATAAAAACATTGCAAGTGCAACTATCATCGAGTTGCAAGCTAAATGGACTTCAACCTTCTGGTCATAACATCAGAGCCAAAAATACACAAACAGAAGAGAGTATACACTAAAGGGTGGACACTGGCAGCTTCAAACCCACCCCAACAGCACCTACTGGTCCAAATGCCATAGAAGCCAAACTCCCATCACCAGTGCTCGAGTTAAAACTGATATGAAAATATTCAATGCTTATATGAGTTTCAAAAATACAGCAATAACATATAAGTCTAACTCATAATAGAATAAGAGAGACACATTCTCACCTTCCGGCATATATACAAGTAAGGCCGTTCATCAGAACCAAAAAAACTGAACTGTCAAACTGAACCAAACTGAACCAAAATTAACTGAATTTTTGCTAATAGTTTAGAACTGAACTGTTCAGTCAGTTCGACCGAACCGAACCGAACTGTCTTAGCAGTTCGACCGAACCGAACTGTCTTAATAGTTCGGTTTGGCAGTTCGAGTTCGAACCAAACTGTTTTAAATTTTAATTTTTTTTTTCGAATTGTTGAGCCCGAAAAAAAAGTTCAGAAAAAAGTTCAAAATTTAAACAGTTCAGTTCGAGCTCGAACTGCCGAACGGAACTATTAAGACAGTTCGGTTCGTCGAACTGCTAAAACAGCTCCGTTCGGTTCAGGTCGAACTGTCTTAACAGTTCGGTTCAGTTCGGTGCAGTTCACCTTTAGAACTAAACCATGAAGAGCCCTATATACAAGACCCATAACCTGTTTAACAAAGAGCCATAGCCTGTTTAACAAAGAGCCCATTAAGTCTAAGGACTAAAAAAAATTAATAAGTTAAGTCTAGTTAGGCATTTCAAAATAATTCAATGAGAGAGAGTGTAATTTGAATTGACATGTTACAAAAGTAACATAGAAGTAAGAAGATCGACGGAATCTAAGAAGCAACGCGGACTTACTTGGATCCTAAGTAATTACTACATCAGTATCATCAAAATCACATGTTCCACCAGCATTATGCATTTTTTTTTGATAATAACTAGTACTATACCCGTGCATCCGCACGGACCGATTGCGTTACGTCATATAATTACCTCAAATAGAAACGTTAGTTTGAAATCTCATTAATCTAAAATCAATTGTAAAATATAGATGATGACTTGCATACAGACAACTTTTTAGGAATGAATTTAGACAGTATTTAAATTGTCTGAATATTACCCCGTGAAAATAAAGAAAAATTTAAAGCAGATAAAAAAGGAGTTTCAAATAAAAAATTGATAAATATTAAAACTAAAAATGTAAAAGTATCATTTAAAAACAATATCTGCATTTATCCCGTGTGTTTTTATATATCAGTGCAGTGTTTTTTTATATATCAGTGTTGTTATCCCATGTTTTTTTATATATCAGTGCAACTATCCCATGTTTTGATATATATCATTGCAATTATCCCCGTAATTTTTTATATATCAGTGCAGTTGTCCAGTGTTTTTTTATGTATCAGTGCAGTTATCTCATAGTTTCAATTGATTATTTGAGTTGATTAGTAGATTATTGTAGATAGTGAAAGATAGATAGTAGATTATCAATAACAAATATTTATCACTATACCCGTGCATCCGCACGGACCGATTGCGTTACGTCATATAATTACCTCAAATAGAAACGTTAGTTTGAAATCTCATTAATCTAAAATCAATTGTAAAATATAGATGATGACTTGCATACAGACAACTTTTTAGGAATGAATTTAGACAGTATTTAAATTGTCTGAATACTACCCCGTGAAAATAAAGAAAAATTTAAAGCAGATAAAAAAGGAGTTTCAAATAAAAAATTGATAAATATTAAAACTAAAAATGTAAAAGTATCATTTAAAAACAATATCTGCATTTATCCCGTGTGTTTTTATATATCAGTGCAGTGTTTTTTTATATATCAGTGTTGTTATCCCATATTTTTTTATATATCAGTGCAACTATCCCATGTTTTGATATATATCATTGCAATTATCCCCGTAATTTTTTATATATCAGTGCAGTTGTCCAGTGTTTTTTTATGTATCAGTGCAGTTATCTCATAGTTTCAATTGATTATTTGAGTTGATTAGTAGATTATTGTAGATAGTGAAAGATAGATAGTAGATTATCAATAACAAATATTTATCCCGTGTTTTTTTATATATCAGTAACAATTATTTGTCCTTTTTCAGGTATTAGTGACAAATATTTGTCGCGTGTGTTTTAAATATTAATTAGTTTAAATAGTCATTAAGCCTTCTTGTTTTTTTAGATAGTAGTTTTCAAAAACTATAATTATCAATGGCAAATATTAATCCCGTGTTTTTTATATATCACTGCAGTTATCCCCGTGTTTTTTATATATCCGTGCAGTTGTGTGGTAGTTTCAATTGATTATTTTAGTTGATAGTAGATTATAGTAGATGGTAAATTTGTTAGATAGTAGATTATCAATAAGAAATAATTGTTTTAAATATTAATTTGTAATTTAAATAGTCATTAAGCCTGCTTATTTTTTAGATAGTAGGTTTGTAGTAGTAGGTTTCAAAAAATTTAATTATCAATGACAAATATTAATCTCGTGTTTTTTTATATATCAGTGCAGTTATCTCGTAGTTTCAATTAATTATTTTAGTTGAATAATAGATTATAGTAAATAGTAAAAGAGAGATAGTAGATTATCAATAAGAAATATTTATTTTAAATATTAATCAGTAGTTTAAATAGTCATTAAATATTATTGTTTTTTAGATAGTAGGTTTATAGTAGTCTTCCAAAATTATAATTATTAATGGTAAATATTAATTATAAATTGTCAAAAAAAATTATAAATATCAATGGTAAATATTAATCCCGTGTTTTTTTATATATCAGTGCAGTTATCCCGTGTTTTTTATTTATCAGTGCAGTTATCCCGTAGTTTCAATTAATTATTTTAGTTGATTAGTAGATTAGTAGTTCGGAAAAAAGTTCAAAATTTAAACAGTTCGGTTCGAGCTCGAACTGCCGAACTGAACTATTAAGACAGTTCAGTTCAGTTCGGTTCGTCGAACTGCTAAGACAGTTCGGTTCGGTTCGGTCGAACTGTCTTAACAATTCGGTTCAGTTCGGTGCAGTTCACATTTAGAACTGAACCATGAAGAGCCCTGTATACAAGACCCATAACCTGTTTAACAAAGAGCCCATTAAGTCTAAGGACAAAAAAAATTAATAAGTTAGGTCTAGTTAGGCATTTCAAAATAATTCAATGAGAGAGAGTGTAATTTGAATTGACATGTTACAAAAGTAACATAGAAGTAAGAAGATTAACGGAATCTAAAAAGCAACGCGGACTTACTTGGATCCTTAATTACTATAGCAGTATCATCAAAATCACATGTTCCACCAGCATTATGCAGTTTTTGATAATAACTAGTACTATACCCGTGTATCTGTATGGGCCGATTGCGCTACGTCATATAATTACCTCAAATAGAAACGTTAGTTTGAAATCTCATTAATCTAAAATCAATTGTAAAATATAGATGATGACTTACATACGGACAACTTTTTAGGAATGAATTTAGACAGTATTTAAATAGTCTGAACATTACCCCGTGAAAATAAAGAAAAACTTAAAGTAGATAAAAATGGAGTTTCAAATAAAAAATTGATAAATATTAAAACTAAAAATGTAAAAGTATCATTTAAAAACAATATGTGCATTTATCCCGTGTGTTTTTATATATCAGTGCAGTGTTTTTTTATATATCACTGTTGTTATCCCATGTTTTTTTATATATTAGTGCAACTATCCCGTGTTTTGATATATATCATTGCAATTATCCCCATATTTTTTTTATATATCAGTGCAGTTGTCCAGTGTTTTTTTATGTATCAGTGCAGTTATCTCATAGTTTCAATTGATTATTTGAGTTGATTAGTAGATTATTGTAGATAGTGAAAGATAGATAGTAGATTATCAATAACAAATATTTATCCCGTGTTTTTTATATATCAGTAACAATTATTTGTCCTTTTTTAGGTATTAGTGACAAATATTTGTCGCGTGTGTTTTAAATATTAATCAGTTTAAATAGTCATTAAGCCTTCTTGTTTTTTTAGATAGTAGTTTTCAAAAACTATAATTATCAATGGCAAATATTAATCCCGTGTTTTTTATATATCATTGCAGTTATCCCCGTGTTTTTTATATATCCGTGCAGTTATCTGGTAGTTTCAATTGATTATTTTAGTTGATAGTAGATTATAGTAGATGGTAAATTTGTTAGATAGTAGATTATCAATAAGAAATAATTGGTTTAAATATTAATTTGTAATTTAAATAGTCATTAAGCCTGCTTATTTTTTAGATAGTAGGTTTGTAGTAGTAGGTTTCAAAAAATTTAATTATCAATGACAAATATTAATCTCGTGTTTTTTATATATATATCAGTGCAGTTATCTTGTAGTTTCAATTAATTATTTTAGTTGATTAATAGATTATAGTAAATAGTAAAAGAGAGATAGTAGATTATCAATAAGAAATATTTATTTTAAATATTAATCAGTAGTTTAAATAGTCATTAAATATTATTGTTTTTTAGATAGAAGGTTTATAGTAGTCTTCCAAAAATTTAATTATCAATGACAAATATTAATCATTTGTCTTTTTATATATTTGTGTAGTTATCCAGTGTGTTTTTATATATCATTGCAGTTATCTCATAGTTTCAATTGATTATTTGAGTTGATTAGTAGATTATTGCAGTTATCCCGTATTTTTATATTAGATTATTTGAGTTGATTAGTAGATTATAGTAGATTATTGTAGTTATCACGTGTTTTTTTAGATAGTAGTTTTATAGTAGTTTTCCAAAATTATAATTATTAATGGTAAATATTAATTATAAATTGTCAAAAAAAATTATAAATATCAATGGTAAATATTAATCCCGTGTTTTTTTATATATCACTGCAGTTATCCCGTGTTTTTTATTTATCAGTGCAGTTATCCCGTAGTTTCAATTGATTATTTTAGTTGATTTGTAGATTAGTAGTTCGGAAAAAAGTTCAAAATTTAAACAGTTCGGTTCGAGCTCGAACTGCCGAACTGAACTATTAAGACAGTTCAGTTCGGTTCGTCGAACTGCTAAGACAGTTCGGTTCGGTCGAACTGTCTTAACAATTCGGTTCAGTTCGGTGCAGTTCACCTTTAAAACTGAACCATGAAGAGCCCTGTATACGAGACCCATAACCTGTTTAACAAAGAGCCCATTAAGTCTAAGGACTAAAAAAAATTAATAAGTTAAGTCTAGTTAGGCATTTCAAAATAATTCAATGAGAGAGAGTGTAATTTGAATTGACATGTTACAAAAGTAACACAGAAGTAAGAAGATTGACGGAATCTAAGAAGCAACGCGGACTTACTTGGATCCTCAGTAATTACTACAGCAGTATCATCAAAATCACATGTTCCACAGCATTATGCATTTTTTGATAATAATCATTATAAGGATAAGAAGCATGGCTATTCACATTAGTTTTTTTTTTACCCCCAACTCATGCAATTATACCCCCACAAAATATGATAATCCGAAAATACTCCTGAAAAATTTCTTCACACGTATTTATCGAATTTAAAGATAAATCCGGTTCTGGTTTTTTTTCCCAAAACGGATTTATCTTTACTTAAATCCGTTTTTGTTATTTTTATTAACGGATTTATCTATTATTAGATAACCCTGCTTTGAATTTTTTCAAAACGGATTTATCTAATAAATAGATAAATCCGTTTTGTAAAATAATTAATAAATAAAAGTCATAAATCTGTTAAAAAATTAAAATAATTTTTTAAAAAAAATAAAATAGATATGAATATCGATTGTCTTATTGTTCCGTTTAGTGTGTAGAAATTCGTTAACACGTGACGATGTTGTACGTCCTGTGAATAATTTAGCCTAAAAAATCGGTTTTCGGGCAACCTACTCTGATTGTAATGAAACCACGGCCATTAAATCGGAAAAAAAAATTTAAAAAATTTACTATTTTTTATTAATTATTTTAATTTTTCATAATCTCCAAAAAATCTAAAAAAAATTTCATAACCTTATTTTGGTTTTATTAAATTTTTAGTGGTGTTTTTATAATTTTTATATTAGTTTTGGCTCTTAAACGGATTTTTAGTAGTGTTTTTATAACTTTTTTTAAAAAATTTAAATAAAAAACAATTATTTTTAATACACAAAACGGATTTACCTATTTATTAGATAAATCCATTTTGAATATTTTCAAAACGGATTTATCAAATAAATAGGTAAATCCGTTACTAAATATAACAAAAACGGATTTAAGTGTTGCTTAGGTAATTCCGTTTTGCAAAAATAAAAAAATGGATTTAAGTGTTGCTTAGCTAATTTCGGTTTGCAAAAATAAAAAAAACAGATTTAGGTAAATATTTTTCTTGAAAACTGATTTATCTAATTTAAACATAAATCTGTTTTAGAAAAAAACCAAAAGCGGATTTATCTTTAAATTAGATAAATCTGTGTGAAGAAATGTATCAGGGGTATTTTGGGATTATCATATTTTGTGGGGGTATAAGTGCATGAGGTGGGGGTACAAAAAAAAACCTTCACATTATTAGGGAAATAGCAAGGTCTCCCAACTTGAATAGCAGCACGGTTTTTTTTTATCAGCAATGTTAGTATGTTAGTATTTTATTAGATTTGTTAATGGGTGGGAGTTGAATCCCTCCCCTCCTTATCTCTCCACTCCTCCACTCCCAGCTCAATCCAGCTTGTAGCTTTTCACTATCTGCACCATATTTAGCCACACAAAAAGAGGGGGGTTTAGAATACAAAATAGGATTGTTGAATTTAGTCCTTTAGATGTGTGTTATGCCGTAGGACTTGGCATAGTTGGAGAAGAAGTCCATTTTGAGGATGACATTACTTCATATACTCTAACCTTACTTGAAGGAACAAATATGACTTTATCGGCAATTTATGAAAAACTGATGACGCTTTCCGGCGATGAGAATGTGGATGATTTCTGTAGACTGTATATACTGCTTGCAATGGAAGAGTTTTACTTCCCCAACGCATCCACTGGTATTAGTTGTAGATGCATTAAGCTATTAGACAACCTAGATTCCCTTGGGACATTTACTTGGGGCCTTGCACTGTATCATAATTTGGTGCAGAAGTTGACCAAAATTTCGGATACTTTGGAACAATCAAATAGCTCAACAAGTTTGTATCTTATGGGGTGTGTTGTTGTGCTACAGGTATTTTATTGTGTTGTCATCGAATATATCAATTTGTTTAGCTTTTTGTCGAAATCTTTTACCATGATATATATTACTCTATAGGTGTGGGGAATTGAACATGTCTGGCCAAACCGCAAAATGACTCCCAAAGACAAAATGTTGTTTCAGCGTTGTTT
Organism: Astragalus membranaceus; assembly: GCA_039519185.1. NCBI lineage: Eukaryota > Viridiplantae > Streptophyta > Magnoliopsida > Fabales > Fabaceae > Astragalus > Astragalus membranaceus. The sequence continues at coordinate 54,885,062 of CM076848.1, read as the reverse complement.
GAAGTGGCCTGATTTTTGGCTTGACCGGAAACAAGTTGTGGCCTAATTTAAGAAAAACCCGGTAACCATCACTGAAATATATGTCAGTCACTTTGTAATATATATTTACATGGAAAAACAAAATTGTGGCTTGACAATTTATTCTTTTCATATTGGTATATTGTTACTAGGTTTTTCACGAGTTGAATGCAACACAACAAGAGAATGAATTTGATGTTGTGAGACAAGCATTAAATCAGGCATCGAATGGATTTCAGACTTTGCGACAGGCGATAATTGAATTGAAGAATCAAAATGCCCTCAATGAACAGCTGGAGGCGGAGCAGAAGGTACTTGAAGAAATACTATCTAATGTTGAACGCGATTTAAGTCACCTCAAAAGCTTACCTCCCTTAGAAAGGGAAATGCTTTAACGTAAAATACATGAACTTGAACGTGAATTAGAAGAAGTAAAAGAAGCAAAAGAAGCTAAGCATTCACACCCTATTCAAGAACAGTCAAGTGAACCGGCTCCTGAACCACTACATGTTGAGCAGCTAAACAGTCAAAGAGAGCTACTTCATCATGACCGTGATGAGTCAAATATGCACACTCGACGAAGGAAGAATCCAAGAAAGACCAAAGATAGTGCAGCAATGCGAACACCATATCAGCCTTATGGTGGGAAAAAGAAGGAGGTCGTGTAGAGGACATGACATATGTTGTATGATATATGTTGGAAATGGATAGTTTATTGTCATTTTATATTAGAGGAAGTTATTAGAATAATGTTGTATGATATATGTTTATTGTTGACTTCATCTTCCCTAAGTAATCCATGTCAGTTGTTGCGCTTTTTATCCTACACAAGTAGATATAAGAATAAGAACAACAGAACTTATGAAATAAATAATTTGCTAGAAGTTTATCAAGTGCCCTTACCTTAATTGAAGATGAAACCAAATATAGCACTAGACATTTATTATTTATACTAGTTTGGGAGATGCATTGGAAATAGAAAATTAGCCACTGTCATATTCCCTAATAGTTTTGGACTAGAGTTGGTTGGTTAGAGTGGGTTGATTATTGTGTTAAAAATGTTGGTGAATTGCTTGGCTATCTTGGTCATAGGTCTTGGCTACTTAAATGAAAAGACATGAGGTTTCCCTATGTTAATCTCAGATGGATCAGGGTTCATAATTCCCTTATTTGGTGTCCCATGTGAACACACAGTCATATTCCTTAATAGTTTTGGAGTAACGTGGGTTGGTTATTGTGTTAAAATTTTTGGTGAATTGCTTGGCTAACTTGGTCATAGGTCTTGACTACTCAAATAAAAGGACATGACCTAACCCCTATGCGAATATGTGATATACCAGGGTTTAGAGTTCCCTTATTTGGTGTCCCATGTGAACACAGTCATATTCCCTAATAGTTTTGGAGTAACGTGGGTTGGTTATTGTGTTTTCGAATTTTGGTGAATTGCTTGACTAACTTGGTCATAGGTCTTGGCTACTCAAATGAAAGGACATGACCTAACCCCTATGCGAATATGTGATATACCAGGGTTCAGTTCAGAGTGCCCTTATTTAGTGTCCCATGTGAACACACAGTTATATTCCCTAATAGTTTTGGACTAGAGTGGGTTGGTTATTGTGTTACAAATTTTGGTGAATTGCTTGGCTAACTTGGTCATAGGTCTTGGCTAATCAAATGAAAGGACATGACCTAACCCCTATGTGAATATGTGATATACCGGGGTTCAGTTCAGAGTGCCCTTATTTTGTGTCTCATGTGAACACACAGTCATATTCCCTAATAGTTTTGGAGTAACGTGGGTTGGTTATTGTGTTACAAATTTTGGTGAATTGCTTGGCTAACTTGGTCATAGGTCTTGGCTAATCAAATGAAAGGACATGACCTAACCTCTATGCGAATATGTGATATACCAGGGTTCAGTTCAGAGTGCCCTTATTTAGTGTCCCTTGTGAACACACGGTCATATTCCCTAATAGTTTTGGAGTAACGTGGGTTGGTTATTGTGTTACAAATTTTGGTGAATTGCTTGGCTAACTTGGTCATAGGTCTTGGCTACTCAAATGAAAGGACATGACCTAACCCCTATCAACTGATTATCTAAGACCTTAAACCAAATGAGGTAAGCAATTAACCATTTTTTTTATGTTTTAACCAATCCGCGTCAAAAGAAAATCGGTTTTGGTATTAAGTGTGCCTTCACATATGACACTAAATGAGGTTATTAGGACCCTGATATATCAAAAACATTCCATGCATTACTACCTAGTCCATCAAATCTTCAATACAATCCGTTGATTACTACGTAGTCTAATCTAATATATTATTCTCAACATAATAAAATTGGACATCATCTAAACAAGTAAAATTAAATTGATATTACATTGATATTAAATTGAAATCTTTAAATATTGTTGATAAAATTAGCTAAATCCAAAGTGGCACCCTAACATTTTACAATTTGGTACTGGTTTTGGATACATAATTCTTTTCTTGTTTTTTTCTTCAATGTCCTGAGAAGCATCTGTTGAGGCTACTACACTATTACTTATATCCCTGTAAACCAAAACTGCAGTGAGTAGACAATAGACTCATGTCAAAAATACAACAAAATATACAAACAATATGCTAAATATAACCATACGCATCTCAATATAACGATACACTGATTGACAACTACTTTTCATATTTGACTAAGAAACCTCCCGACATTGCAGAAGCAAGAAACTAAACTTGTATAACTTTGAAAAGAACTTTACTTACATATGAATGTTGTTCCACCTTTGACACAACTTTACTTCCTGTAACACCTCGGTATTCCTAACAAGTAGAAATACCTAAGTGTACAAACTATACACATCAGAGATATTATTTCCTGTTTAGATACTGAACACCACTATAAATTTTTCCTTAAAAGAACGACAAAACGGTTTTAATCATAATTAAAACCACAACGGTTCCCTGACCATCAACATCATCCTGATACAGTGTTCAATACCATTACAAAAAAGTGCGGAAACAACTACATAATGTTCACATCATTTAAAGACATAATGTTGTGATACATAGATAACAAGGGAAGACATAAACTTAAGCATAAAAGCTAAGTCTTCAGCAACCATCGGAGTACAAACTACTTGTGCCTATTGGATCTCCTCTTTCCCCGTTTCTCTATAAAACAACAACATATAAACAATGAGATACAATCTCAGTAAGTTCTACCGAAACCCCTATCTACACTCTCGGTCCAATTAAGAATCCTTTTTAAAGTTAACATGACACCGACTGCACGCTTGCTAATCCCGGTGAACCGTGTTGTAAGGCTTTAATTCAGTACGACACCGACTGCACACCTGCTAATCCCGGTGAACCGTACCATAAAACCTTTTTACGTACCCCCGACTGCACACTTACTAATCCCGGCGAACCCCTTTACCAATAGTACTTTCCCTAATGGTATACGAGCCTAGGTTTGAGGATCATGACTTCCCCGCCTAGTATGTTAACCTCATGGGTCGTCACCCACACTCGATATTATATATATATATATATATATATATATATATATATATATATATATATATATATATATATATATATATATATATATATATATATATATATATATATATACCCACATTGGGCTGACTACTATATTCGATATAATTTACATATCGTAACTGTCACTTGAACATTTGGTTCTTTATAGTAAGCATTTCACGGGTTCGCTCACATACACTATTTCACGATTTTTCTATCGAGACATATCTTCACAAAACGTTAATAAAACCTTTTGAAATATATTCAAAATCATGGCGTTATAAGCCTAATATCATTGGGAAAGGGTTAGGAAAGGATTGGAATCGAACGGGGTCATTTCGGACAAGTTTGAAAATTTTGGGCAGAACACTACGCACGGTCCGTGCGCCCATACGCACGAGGGTCGTGCGCCCTGTAAAATCACTTTTGAAGATACGGGCACAGCGAGGCGCACAGTCCATGCGCCCATACGCACGGGTCGTGAGTCTCTGACAGCACTTTGGTTTTGTCCCGTTTTTGCGTTTTTCGTCGTTCCGATCAATTCCGATACCTGTTCCAGTCCAGTCCCAACATAAAAACAGTCCAAAAACATATTCATACACCAATGATCATCATCAAATCATCAATCAAAACATAAACCTCAAAAATTATCATTTATATCAAAATACGTAAAGTTTCAAAATAACGATTTTCAAAACTCAAATTCAACGCATTAAACGTATCATCAAAAACCTAAGCGTGAGTAAAACTCACCTTTTACGCGAGAGCAACAATTTGAGCCGAAATCCCAAACTCCTCAAAATTCCCCAAATGAACCCTAGAATCACCAATTCGCTCTTAACTTCGAATCGAGCTTCAATTCGCGTTCAATCCCCCTTAGGTTCGCTTCTAATCACACCTAAACCATCAAAATCATCATCAAATTCGAAATCATCCCCACTCAAGCTCTCAAAATCGAAAGTCAAAGAGGAGGGGAAATGAAAATAAGCTCACCAAAATTATAGGGAATGGAAGCTAATGGGAAGATGATGATGATGATGATGATGATGATGATGATGATGATGATGATGATGATGATGATGATGATGATGATGATGATGATGAAAGCTTGGGGTTTGGGTTGTGGTGAAGACCCTTCTTCTTCTCCTTCTCTTCTTTCTTCTTTCTTCTTCTTTTCTCTTCTCTTCTCCTTTTCTCCTCTTTGTCGCTTCCTTTCTTTCTTTCTCAATTCTCTTCCTTTTCTTTCTTATATATATAAGTTTAAGTGGTAATATGGTCAAAGATCATATTGCCCTTATTCCGTATTATCCGGTTAACGATCCTATGACAACCAATAATTAGATTTTAGCACTTAATAAATTACCAATCAAGTACTAAAATAATTCAGTTGTGTAACATCCAAATAATTCGGTTAATTATTTTGGAGATGTTACATTACACCCCAACTTGAAAGAATTTTGTCCTCAAAATGGAACAAAACATACCTCAAGAGAATACATACGGATATCGAGTCCGCATATCGTCCTCCAATTCCCACGTAGCTTCTTCAATGGAAAAACCATCTCAAACCACTTTGACAATGGGAATCGTCTTCATCCGAAGCGTTTTCTCGCCCCGTTCCATGATGTAGCTAGGATGAGGTTGGAAGGACAGGTCCGGTCGTAGGTCAATCGTCTCAAAATTCAACTGTTGACCCGGATCGGGAATGTACTTTCGCAATTGAGATACATGGAATACATCATGAAGATTGGACAATGGTGGAGGTAAAGCAATACGGTAAGCTACTGGCCCAACTCTCTCGCTAATTTGGAAGGGTCCAATATACCGAGGACTGAGTTTCATCGCCCGCAATGCCCTACCTGTACCAATCGTTGGTGACAATCTTAAAAATACATGATCACCAGGCTCAAACTCTAACAACCTTCTTCTTTTATCAGCATAGCTCTTTTGCCTACTCTAGGCAGCTTTCATTCTTTCTCTGATTTGCCGGATCGTTTCAGTAGTTTCATGAACCATTTCAGGTCCTAACAATCGGTTCTCGCCGACGTCCCACCAACATAATGGAGTTCTACATTTCCTTCCATACAAAGCTTGGTGCCATTCCGATACTGGAATGATAACTGTTGTTGTAGGCGAACTCCACTAATGGAAGATGATCCTCCCATTTTCTTCCGTTATCGAGCACAGAAGTCCGAAGCATATCCTCTAAAGTTTGGATAGTTCTCTCTGTCTAACCATCTGTCTGCGGGTGATACGCGATACTAACAAATACCTTAGTCCCCAAGGCTTGATTCAAAGCTTTCCAAAATCGAGAAGTGAAGTTTGGATCACGACCCGACACAATACTTGTAGGAAATCCGTGCAATCTTATTATGTTCTTTGTAACACCTATAACTTGAGCTATACAACTCCAAATGCAACCAAACCAGTTCCAAATCAACACGCATTAAGTCTAGTTTTTGAAAAGGTAAACCACATAATTCTTGGACCACTAGATTGTTCCCAGTTACTGTATAACCGAACCTGTACCCAGTTTTCTTTGCGAATTAAAAACCCCAAATTGATTTCCAACCTCCACAACATATTCAAACATCAACAAGTGATCTCAAACATCAACAAATAGGTTCAATCATCAACAATTGGTTCAACAAGGCAACGCAAACATATAACCATACATGTGATAAATCATCATACCCTAACCCCCACATGCAATCATCAAACATAGTATTAGGGAATGGGAACATCAATTACATGACAAAATCAACCAATATAGCATTCAAAGCATTTTATCAAACACATAATAAACATGATACACATATGATGACTTCCAAACCCCAACCCACATACAACCCTTCATACCAACCCTTATAAAGCATGAACCTCACCATTACCTTAGCCTTAGAAGATCACAAACCCTAGCCTCTCCCTCTCTCCTTGCTTGTGGATCACGCATTCTCTCTAGCCGTCGACCTCTTCTCTTCTTCTCCTTATTAGCGCCTCTCCTCTTCTCCTTTCTCACTCTCAAATTTTTGTTTTTCTAATTAGTGAGCAAAACCCTAAAAATGCTTATTTATACTTAGTTAATTTTCATCGGCTTTTCTCTTGGCTTATGCGAATTAATCATGGGCTAACTCACCCCCCATTCGCTATTACTATTCCTAATAAGAACCAACACACTAACATATAATAAATAATAATTATAATATTATTTCTATCACATAAACCCTATTTAATTAATGGCTAAAGTGCTCCCGGGGTCCCTTATCTTTATTTAAAGTAACGATTTGGTCCTTTATCTTTTTTTTGTCCCAAATCAGTCCTTTATGTTTTAAATTTTTGACACATAAATCCTTTTCTGTCCCAAATCAGTCCTTTATGTTTCAAATTTTTAACACATAAATCCTTTTTTTTGACACATAAATCAGCACTGTTAACGGAAAAGGATTTATGTGTCAAAAATTTGAAAGATAAAGGACTTATTTGGGACAAAAAAACATAAAGGACTAGTTTGTTACTTTAAATAAAGATAAGGGACTCCGAGAGCACTTTAGCCTTAATTAATTAAATAAATAACTAATTAATTTTGGGGCGTTACATTCTTCACATACTCCTCTGATAGCTTGGAGACTTTATAGTTAGAACGAATGGGAATAAAGTGAGCGGATTTAGTCAATCGATCCACTACCACCCAAATGGAATCATTACCGGCTTGAGATCTTGGCAATCCCATAACAAAATCCATCGAGATATCTTCCCATTTCAACACTGGCACATCTACTGGTTGTAGCAGACCAGCAGGCTTCTGGTGTTCTGCCTTAACTCTTTGACAAGTCAGACATTGAGATACATATTCCGCAATCTTTAATTTCATTCCATGCCACCAATACATCTGTTTTAAATCTCTATACATCTTGGTAGATCCAGGATGTACAGAATATTGACTTCGGTGTGCTTCCTCTAACACTTGCCTTTTAATATCTTCATCATCGGGCACACAAATTCTACCGTTGAAGCAAATGACTCCATCACTATCTTCGGTAAAATTTGGCAACACTTTATGCGATTGCAGCTTCACACAAATTTCCTGTGCTAAGCGAATAGAATCCCTTAAGGAACTACAGATCCTTATTTGGCTCAACACTAATCGGTTCCTCTTTTGTTTTGCATTCAGATTCAAGTCTCTAAAAGACTCTAATAATTCCATTTCATACATCATTAACTCTGCCGTGTGAATGGATTTTCTACTCAGCGCACCAGCTACAACATTGGCCTTTCCTGGATGATATTTCAACTCGAAGTCATAATCCTTCAGGAACTCTACCCATCTTCTTTGCCTGTTATTCAGTTCTTTCTGATCAAACAGATACTTTAAAATTTTGTGATCACTAAAGACTTCGAAACGAGACCCATACAGGTAATGTCTCCAAATCTTTAGTGCATACACAATAGCTGCCAACTCCAAATCATGAGTCGGATAATTCTCCTCATGAGACTTCAATTGCCTGGATGTGTAAGCTACCACTTGTTGATTCTGCAGGAGAACACATCCTAAACCCTTCCCGGAAGCATCACTGTAAATTTGGAATCCCAAGGACGGATCCGGAAGAATCGAGATTGGTGCAGAGGTCAACCGAGTTTTCAACTCTTGTTGGAAACATTCTTCACAATCAGTATCCCACGTAAATGGCTGACCCTTACGAGTTAACCGAGTAAGTGGAAGAACTAACTGTGAGAATCCTTGAATAAACCTCCTATAATAACCAGCTAGACCCAAGAAACTTCTGATCTCTGTGACTGATGTTGGTCGTTCCCAGTTTAACACGGCTTCCACTTTACGGGGATCTACGGCAACTCCCGATTGGGAAATCACATGTCCCAAAAACTTTACCTCAGGCATCCAGAAATCGCACTTCGAAGGTTTCGCGTACAACTTCTTTTCTCGGAGTACATTCAGAACGATCGGAGATGTTGAGCATGCTCCTCTATGGTCTTCGAGTACACCAAGATATCATCGATGAAAATGACTACAAACTGATCTAGGTACGTGTGGAAGACTCCGTTCATGTAATCCATGAATACCACTGGAGCATTAGTTAGACCGAAGGGCATCACTACGAACTCGTAATGTCCATACCTGGTACGGAAAGCTGTCTTCGGAATATCTAAGGCTCTAACTTTTATCTGGTGATAACCTGACCTTAGATCAATTTTTGAAAACACCGCAGCACCTCGAAGTTGATCAACCAAATCATCTATCCTTGGCAATGGATACTTATTCTTGATCGTCACTTTGTTTAGTTGTCGATAATCAATGCACAATCTCATGCTATCATCTTTCTTTTTGACTAGCAACACCGGAACACCCCATGGAGAAGCACTCGGTCGAATAAACTTCTTTGATATCAACTATTCAAGTTGGGATTTCAATTCCTTTAATTCTAAAGGATACATTCGATAAGGGGCAATAGATATTGATCCTGTGCCAGGAACCAATTCTATTGAAAACTCTACCTCTCGATCTGGAGGTACAGAAGAGACTTCATTCGGAAAAACATCCAGAAATTCATTAACAACTTGGACAGACGATAAATCTAAACCAGTTTCAGTGGATGCAGATAACATAATAACATAAGCTTCCGCACCTTGGAATAATGACTGGTTTGCTGAGGTGAAAGAGATAACTGCATCAGAATTTGCCTTTGACAGTTTAGCAGATTCAGAGGCGAAACTGATAGTTCGATTGGCACAGTCGATTGTAACATGATTTGCAGTCATCTAATCCATACCCAGAACGATGTCCATACTTTTCATAGGCAAACAAATAAATTCTACTACAAAATTTCTGTTTCCTATGACGAGTAGACAATTTTGACACAATGATTGGGTCTGTACACGACCCTTAGCAGCAGTTAAAATAGTTATTGGCTCGAATAGCGGAGATAACGCTAGTCCCAACCGATCCACACATGATTGAGCTATAAAACAGTGGGTTGCACCCGAATCATATAATATACTGACAGAGTTATTGAAAAGAGATCACATACCCCTCAGTAAATTGTCATTAGGTGTGATGGTCTGAGCATCCAGAGTGTTGACTCGTCCCTGCCTAGGAGCATCTGGTGTTCCTTTGAAACTCTTCTTTGCTGGGCACTCATTTGCATAGTGGCCCTCTTCATTACAATAATAGCATCGGTTTGGCCTTTGCCAGCAATCGCCCTGGTGATGCCTTCCACAACTGGCACACTTGTGGAACTTTGAAGAATCAAAGGATTGTACCTGCTTTCCTTTATTATTATTATTATTATTACTCTTGAATTGTCTGCTTGGAGTAGAAGATTCAACCATTTTCTTCTTACCCTTCCAATAATCTTTTCTTTCAGCATACATTTTCCTCAGATCCTCCTCGGCAACATATGCTTGTTGCACTAAGGCAGGATAGTTGACCATAGTGTAAGAACTAAGGCCTTGGCCCACATCAGCACGGAGGCCGTCTTTGAACATTTGCATTTTCCACATATCGTTCGAGGCATACCTCCCCAACTCATAGAACTGAGACAGTCTTTCAAATTTCGCCGCATATTCCCCTACTGACATATCTCCTTGTTTGAGGTTCACAAACTCAGCCTGCTTGCCTAGTCTCTTCACCGAATGGAAATATTGTCCCATGAATAATTCTTTGAAGTTGACCCAAGTGAGGGGAGTTCCTTGAATTCCCATAATTTCACGTGCATTATTCCACCAGGCGTGGGCATCTTCATCAAGGGCATTTGCCGCACAAATTACTTTTTCTTCTTCACCGCATTGCAAGGTTCGGAAGATTCTTTCCAAGATCTATTTCCTTTCCTTCTTCTTTATCTCGCCAAAAGTTTCAAACTGAAAGATTAATTTAAACATTAGTGATTTTATTCTATATACGTACACTACAAGAAAAGAAGCCATTAGCGACGGAAATTAGCGAGGGACTAATGGTCCCTTGTAAAAATTGGGATTAGCGACGGAATTTGCGAGGGAATAGGGGCTGTCGTATTTTTGAGAATTAGCGACGGAATTTTAGACATTAGCGAGGGAAGTTCCGTCGCTAATGGCGAAAGTAAAAATATTTGTGAGGGAATGTCTGTTCCGTCGCTAATTTTTTTACTTTTCAGATGATGGGACTCAGTTGCAGGGGTTGGTAAGTGCACAGGAATTAGCGAGGGACAGTTCCCTCGCTAATTCCCTCGCTAAATTTAACTTTTCAGATGATGGGACAGTTCCCTCGCTAATTCCCTCGCAATTTTTTTTCTTTTTTTCCTTAAATCTGTTTACACTCTTCTTTCTCACTCACTCTTCACCCTTCCTCTTCCCTTCCTCTTCCTCTACTCTCCACCACCACACAACCACCACCACCACCACCATCATCACCACCTCCTCTCACACTCTCCTCTCTCTTCACTCTTCCAACACCACCACCACCACATACCTCCTACCACTCTCACTCACTCTCTCTTACTCTTCACCACCACCACCCCACCACCACCACTCTCACTCCTCTCTCTCTCTCTCTCTCTCTCTCTCTCTCTCTCTCTCTCTCTCTCTCTCTCTTTCTCCCTTACTCTTCTCCTTTTCTCTCTACTCTAAACCACCCATCACCACCACCACCACACCACCACCACGCCACCACCACCACCACGCCACCACCACCACCACACCACCACCACGCCACCACCACCGTCGCCACCACCACCACCACCACCACCACCACCACACATCACCACAAAATTAATAATATAATATAATATTCATTAATTAATAATAAATATATAAAAAAACAAGTCATTCATCACTGGACACGTGTCATTTTTTTTTTGAAAAACTGCAGTCATTAACGAGGGAAATATCCCTCGGTAATTCCTGCGCATTTACCAACCCCTGCAACTGAGTCCCATCACCTGAAAAGTTGCAGTCATTAGCGAGGGATTCAAATTCCCTCGCTAATCCCATTAGCGAGGAGGGGTTTAGCGACAGAACTGGTCCCTCGCTAATTCCCTCGCAAATGACCATTAGCGACGGATTTTGGTCATTTTTGCGAGGGAAATGTCCGTCGCTAATGACCAGTTTTTTTGTAGTGGTACATATATGAATAATAATATATTTTGCAAATATTAATGTACCAGTAAAAAAAGGGTTCTCTGATCCGACTCTTAAGCCATTTATCATAATAAAAATGTAGATTATGGCCATACCGGTGATGCGGATCAATCTGTTTCATGTACATTAACAACATATCAGTAAATATGGATTGGCGGATCACAGACATATCGATTTACAAGTATATAAAGATTTTTTTTTGGTCTGTAAACTCACACACAACTGAGGTCTCAGGTGATGATATCCAGCCTAACAATTTTGGCATTTACTAGTTAAACCAGGACTTACGAATAGTATATAAAGAATTAGGATGATGATGTGTTTGACTTACTGCTTCAAGCCAATGTAGGGGGCGAGTTTTCGAGTTTTAACATCTTTAGACAAACCTTTACCACCCTGAAACGACAAAGTGATGCTTAAATGCATTAGCCTGAATCATGAAAATATTAAAATCTGAGAGTTTGTACAGAGTTTTAGTAAGAGCATTAACTATTAACCAATTCATTACCTTAGCAACCCTTGACCAATGTGAAATGGCAATTTCATGTTTCACAATGTCAAAGAAAGACACAGAGCTACGCTTTAATTCAGCATAATCTAAAAGTTTCCACCTACAAAAGATGAAATTAAAACCAATGGGGTGTCTGAGGGTGTACGAGAGGTGCGATCTAAATTTCTCAAAGACTCGAATCGGCCTAAGAATCAAAGGTTCTTGTCGAAACAGGCGGATGTGGTGGTTATGGGAGGAAATGGGGTGGAACGGGAAGCGAAGGAAGGAAGAGCGGTGATTTTAGGATAGGAGAGTGCAAAAAACTTAAAGATGCGGGAAATTAAAGGGCGAGAAACTAAACTGACTGAAGAGGTAAACAAAGCTTTAAATTACGTGGAAAGTAAATATGTGGGAAGATAAATTTAAGAGAGGAGTAAAAATGCATTGAAATGTATCCGCTAATCCGCTATATGTGTGAGATACGTAGAAATTCTCAAGTATCCAACCCTGACTACATCGAAGTAACTACTATTTATAGAATTGAAAGACATGAAAATAACTATCTAACTACGTGTGATCCACGTTCACGACGGTTACTCACTTATTGCCGTGCTTAAGCCTAAAACAACTATATTTAATAACCGCTTGTCATCATTGTTGATCGCTTGACGGTCAAGATCCTGCCCTTCATCAAAGTCTTCAAGAGGCATGTAACATGACCTCTTCAACATGATTGCTATTCGCATCGAAATGTCTTTGTCGATTTTGCATTCTCTGTTGAATTTTGAAACTTGACTTGTTTAACATAGCTTCTGTGTGCGTATTTCATATTTCCATTTCGTCTATTCCAAAATGCTAATTTTCAGTCCCAACACTAGCTTAATAGATATAGGCAAGGGTTTGAACAATTACTCATAACCATAAGAGTATTCTAGTACATAAGTGTCTCATACTCGCATATATATATATATATATATATATATATATATATATATATATATATATATATATGGTTATTAGTTTATTTATTTTCATAAATAATTATAAGTGCAATTATAGTATTAAAACAAAATACAACCAATGCTAAATATTTAAACATAGTATCATGTGGTGCATTTAATAACCTTTTTAATGATGCATTCAACAATCTTATTTTCTTGTATTTTAACTTAGTTAAATAATTTTGTTTGTAAGTTTTATGATTAGGTTTGAAAGCTATTTGATTAGTTTTTCAATTGAATGACAATTGTATAGTTTTAATCAATACTCATTTATATTTTATTAAATTTCATAGTTACATAAAATTTGAGTAATGGGTATAAGTATGTAGGTACCCAGTTGGTAGGACTACGGATATTGAAGTGTTGTTACCCACGTGAGTATGGGGTGAAGTACCAATCTAATATAGATTTATACAAATTCACCACATATGATTTTACCAATACCCCCAATCTCTCTAAAAGACACCTCAAATTTTTTAGGGTAAAAATGTCATTACACTCTATTTCTTCTTTTTTTCTCTTTATTATTACATTCTCTTTCTTACTTTTCACTTTTCTCTTACACTCTCTTTCTTCCTTTTTTCTCTTTCTTCTTACACTCTCTTTCCTCATTTTCACTTTTCTTTTACACTCTCTTTCTTCCTTTTTTCTTTTTACTTTACTTTTCCCATAAATAATTATTATCTTTCTCTTATCACTTCACTTTAATTCTTTTAACTAAATTTCTAAATTTATACAAACACTACTATAATTAAAAATTTTGAAGACTACTACTATAAACCTACTATCTAAAAAACAAGAACACTTAATGACTATTTAAATTAGTAATTAATATTTAAAACAAATATCTCTTATTGATAATCTAATATCTAACTTTTATTATCTACTATAATCTACTAATCATCTACTATCTACTATAGATTTATACAAATTCACCACATATGATTTTACCAATACCCCCATTCTATCTAAAAAAACACCTCAAATTTTTTAGGGTAAAAATGTCATTACACTCTATTTCTTCTTTTTTCTCTTTATTCTTACACTCTCTTTCTTACTTTTCACTTTTCTCTTACACTCTCTTTCTTCATTTTTTCTCTTTCTTCTTACACCCTCTTTACTCATTTTCACTTTTCTTTTACACTCTCTTTCTTCCTTTTTTTTCTTTTTACTTTACTTTTTCCATAAATAATTATTCTCTTTCTCTTATCACTTCACTTTAATTCTTTTAACTAAATTTCTAAATTTATACAAACACTACTTTAATTAAAAATTTTGAAGACTACTACTATAAACCTACTATCTAAAAAACAAGAAGACTTAATGACTATTTAAATTAGTAATTAATATTTAAAACAAATATCTCTTATTGATAATCTAATATCTAACTTTTATTATCTGTAGTGATATATAAAAAAACACGGGATTAATATTTACCATTGATATTTATAATTTTTTTTGACAATTTATAATTAATATTTACCATTGATAATTAAAATTTTGGAAAACTACTATAAAACTACTATAAAAAAAAACATGTGATAACTGCAATAATCTACTAATCAACTCAAATAATCAATTGAAACTATGAGATAACTCCAATGATATATAAAAACACACGGGATAACTACACAAATATATAAAAACACAAAGGATTAATATTTGTCATTGATAATTAAATTTTTGGAAGACTACTATAAACCTACTATCTAAAAAACAATAAGATTTAATGACTATATTAATATTTAAAATAAATATTTCTTATTGATAATCTACTATCTCTCTTTTACTATTTACTATAATCTAGTAATTAACTAAAATAATTAATTGAAACTACGAGATAACTGCACTGATATATAAAAAAACACGAGATTAATATTTGTCATTGATAATTAAATTTTTTGAAACCTACTACTACAAACCTACTATCTAAAAAATAAGCAGGCTTAATGATTATTTAAATTACTAATTAATATTTAAAACAATTATTTCTTATTGATAATCTACTATCTAACAAACTTACTATCTACTATAATCTATTATCAGCTAAAATAATCAATTGAAACTACCAGATAACTGCACGGATATATAAAAAACACGGGGATAACTGCAGTGATATATAAAAAAACACGGGATTAATATTTGCCATTGATAATTATAGTTTTTGAAAACTACTATCTGAAAAAACAAGAAGACTTTAAGACTATTTAAACTGATTAATATTTAAAACACACGCGACAAATATTTGTCACTAATACCTAAAAAATGACAAATAATTGTTACTGATATATAAAAAAACACGGGATAAATATTTGTTATTGATAATCTACTATCTATCTTTCACTATTTACAATAATCTACTAATCAACTCAAATAATCAATTGAAACTATGAGATAACTGCACTGATACATAAAAAAACACTGGACAACTGCACTGATATATAAAAAAATACGGGGATAATTGCAATGATATATATAAAAACACGGGATAGTTGCACTGATATCTAAAAAAATATGGGATAACAACACTGATATATAAAAAAACATTGCACTGATATATAAAAACACACGGGATAAATGCACATATTGTTTTTAAATGATACTTTTACATTTTTAGTTTTAATATTTATCAATTTTTTATTTGAAACTCCTTTTTTATCTACTTTAAGTTTTTCTTTATTTTCACGGGGTAATGTTCAGACTATTTAAATACTGTCTAAATTCATTCCTAAAAAGAACATGACAACACCTGCCCGTATGCAAGTCATCCTCTATATTTTACAATTGATTTTAGATTAATGAGATTTCAAACTAACGTTTCTATTTGAGGTAATCGTATGACGTAATACGATTGGCCCATGCGGATGCACGGGTATAGTACTAGTTTTTTTTTAAAATACAAAATTTGGGACGAGTACATAATGTGAAGTAATTAGTCTCTCTCTCCTTTTACTAAATCAACACCATGAAATTTGGCTAAATCATCACTAAGCCTTCAGCATCAACTATAGACATTAATTGAGGCCTCTTTCATTGGCCAGCTCACTTCCTCTTTTATTATAAGATGGATTGTTTTACGCGAGTTGTCTTTGAAGCTAGTCGATTCAAATGAGAATTCCCAGGTCATTAAATATTTCCCTCAAGTGAGGGCGCACATTACCAATGGCTATAATGGCGTGTCTCGAGAAATTACACCCAAGCCAACTTCCTAAACATTTCAATGAAGTTAGTTGCAGACTCAGCAACATACTATTTTAGATTCATTTGATCGACTATAGTTACTTCAAGTTAGAGCCTATAGAACCGATCATGAAAATTCCTTTGTACGTTCTCCTAAGTTTGCATTGAATTGGATGGTACGGAAGAATACCATGTAAAGGCATTGTGTGCCAAGGACAGTAGGAACACTTGTAATTTGTGATGTTTGTTTTGGCTTTCCTCTCTCCACATTGGACACTGAATCGACCTATGCCCTCCATGGTGGACTTACCATTTCCTCTGAAAAAGTGGTAAAATTAGAAGTCTTAAATCCCCTGATAAATGACATTGTCTTGCGGATCCACTCAAGAAAAGCCTTTATGTACATAGGTAAGTCTAATGGTTTTAGTTGCAAAACAAATTATTTTCTTATCTCTTAGATATGAGAATATAATCTTTCACCCGAAGGGATTCAAACTCAGCACCTTGAGGATATAAGGCTAGCTCTTACCACTGAGCTAGCACCTCGACTGTTATCAAGCAAATTTAGTCTTTAACATGTTTTAGCCGTTTTCTTTCTCTCTGCAGTGCGTTATATATACCATAACCTTGCTTGAAGCAAATTTACGTATGGTACTCATTTCGACTTTAAAGTGTATACATATATACTATTGGTATGTCCCTCCGGGGACATCCGATAAAATTGGAACGATACATAGAAGATTAGCATGGCCCATGCGCAAGGATGACACACAAATCGAGAAATGATCCAAAAATATACTATTGTTATTTTATTGGCAATTAGAAGCTTGCAAAACATGTTTAATACTAATATATCATTTTTTCCTCTTTTAGCAAAAATGATTAATAGTATCAATTTAAAAAAAAATTGCCCCGTTTAGTGCCACATTGATTAATAAAATTGCCCCGTTTCCCAATTTAAAAAAAAAAAGATTAATAGTAAATCAGTTTCAAATATTTGTGTATCAATAAGTAAACTTAGATTGTAAAAAAAAAAAGTAAACTTACCGGAGGTTTAAAAAAAGCATATTTCATGTTAAACTAAAAGGACAAAAATTAAATATAAGAACGAATATACAGTAAAATATGAATGTAAGTATCTACCGTAGCATAAAAGGAAATGCGGAAAGATGGGCACGAAGTAGCCGTCTTTCCACTAGTAGTAGTAATAATAATAGGCTAAAGTGCTCCTGGGGTCTCTTATCTTTATTTAAAGTAACGATTTGGTCCTTTATCTTTTTTTTGTCCCAAATCAGTCCTTTATGTTTTAAATTTTTGACACATAAATCCTTTTATGTCCCAAATCAGTCCTTTATGTTTCAAATTTTTAACACATAAATCCTTTTTTTTGACACATTAATTAGCACTGTTAACGGAAAAGGATTTATGTGTCAAAAATTTGAAAGATAAAGGACTTATTTGGGACAAAAAAACATAAAGGACTAATTCGTTACTTTAAATAAAGATAAGGGACCCCGGGAGCATTTTAGCCATAATAATAATAATATTAATAATAATAATAAAAATTATAGTTTTCGTCCTCATATTTTCATAAATTCAGATATTTAGTTCCCCTATTTTAAAATTCGGAAATTTAGTTCATCTATTTTAAAAAATTCAGACATTTAGTCCAAAGAAGGATTTTTCAATTTTTTGCTGAGTTGGAATCCTGCCAAAAAAAGAATGCTGATGTGGCCCTTGACGTGGCAGCTGATGCACTTGCACAATTTCATGCCACGTCATTTAGTTATTTAGTCAACATGCCACATCATTTAATAATAACTAGTATTTTACCCGTGCATACGCACGGGTGATACTGTATGGTCGGTGTATTGTCATGAAGTCATAATAGTAATTTGGAAGATAATCATAAGTTGTGAACAATGTACAAAATGTATTATGTCATATAAGATACAAATGAAAATTATATTGAGTCGAAGAAATTAAAGGAGATTGACAATCAGAATTACATTGATCCATAATAATGTATTTAGACATTAGAGGTAAAATATGCATCCTCGTTGACACTCCCATTTGCATCCTCGTTGTCCCTCCCGTTGGCACTCTCATTGACGCTCTCGTTACCTCTCTGGTTGCCACTCCCGTTGCAGCTACCATTGCCAGTCTCTCGTTGTCGCTTCCGTTGCCACATGTTAACTCATATTTTTCTATATGATTTAATATTAATTAAATCATATTCGTTTAATTATAAGTAAGTTATTTTGTAAAGTTTGGTAGTGGCTAAAGTTGTATTTATATAATAATTCTTAGTCGTTAAATTGATTGATTTGAATAGTTTTAATAGAGAGATTACAGTAAATAATAAATTTTAGATGGAGTAAAAATGAAGAAAAAAGAAAATAAGATTTTTTAAAATATGCACCCACGTTGGCGCTCTCCTTGTCTCTCTCGTTCCCACTCCTGTTCTCGTTGTCGCTCTCGTTGTTGATTCCATTGCCGCTCTCGTTGTGTTGCAAATTTTGTCTTTTAGCGGTGAATTTACTAAAATAGTTGTGTTGCAAAAAGTTAAAACAAAGTCGGTATCTTCTTATAATATTAATAATGGAGTAAAAGGTAAAATATGCAGCTCTGTCATTCTCGTTCCCTCTCTTGTTGGCACTCTCATTGGCGCTCTCGTTCGCTATCTTGTTGGCACTCTCGTTGCCGATCTCGTTGTTGATCTCGTTGTCAATCTCTCGTTACCGATCATGTTTCCACATGTTTCTCCTTTTCTTCTATATGATTTAATATTACAATTGTTAGTGGTTAAATTGATTTTATTTATTACATGAAAAATTTGATTGACTTTAGTACTTTTAATAGAGATTATAATAAATAGTAAATTTTAAATTATTTAATTATTGAGTGTAATATTAATTTAATAATTTATTTTTTTGGAATAAATAATTTTGAAACTATTGTTAATGGAATGTTTTTTTTACAATTGCTAGTAGTTAAATTGATTAATTTTAGTAGTTTGAGTAAATTATAGAAATAGTTAAAAAACATTATGTTTTTAGTAAAAAAAACTGACAAAAAAGTGATTATTTTATGGAAAGAAAAACTGAAAAAAAATTGTTTTTAAAATTCTGCTGTTTTTTGTCTTTTTGCTGCGTCTGTTGCAGCTTCTGATTGCAGTTTTCAATCAATTTTTTGTCCATCACTTTGTTTTCTCTCTATCGTTGCCACTCCCGTTGCCTCTCCCGTTGGCGCTTTCTTTGCCACTCCCATTGGCATTTTACTACTTTTTAGTAATTATAAAATTGTTATTTGGTAATTTTTGGTAGTGGTTAAATTGATTGATTTTAACAAAAGTAGTTAAATTGATTAGTTTTGGTAGTTATTTTGTAATTTTTGGTACGGGTTAAAGTTTTTTACAATTCTTTTTTTGACAATGGATAGTGGCTAATTGATTTATAGTGACTAATTATTTTATTAATTTTAGTAGTTTGAGTAGATTATAAATATAGTGAATAATTGATTTATACTGACTAAGTGTTTTTATAAAAATATTGACAAACAGTTTTTAATTTTTTTTTTAAAAAACAGTGAATAAAAAAATTTAAAAAAATTTATTTCTTTTTAAAAAAAATATTTAAAAAAAAAATCAGTTTTAAAAAAATAAATAAAAAAACATCTATTGGTACTGTAGCGCGTCAGAATGTGCACTGTTGCGGCACTGTAGCGTTTGTCTTTATGTGGTGAATTGTCTATTTTGCCCTAATTGTGACAAATATCAAAATTTGGTGGTGTATAAAAATGTAAATGTGGTAGCATATGTTTTTATTAAATTGAATAGATAGATAGATTGAAAGTAGATTAAAATATTAAAATTAAAAATTAAAATCTGAAAACAAAAATACAAAATTAATCCAAATCCCCAATTCATCAGCATTTTCCACCGGCAACGCTCTTCTCCTGAAAGTATCCTCTTCTTTCCTAACCAACCACCTTTGGGGCAATGCTAGGTGACCCGTGAACAATGGAAACCAATCTTGTAGGTATTCGAATTTGATTGGGTATTAGAATTCTAGATCTACAACCTCCTAATCTTGAAAGTACCCTCCTTCACACCTCCTTCCACACTGCATGGAGGTGTCGTTCCCTTCTCTCAGAAAGCAACGTTGTTTCTTTGCCTTCTCTTAACATCTGTTCATTTTCCTCAATGACGTCGAAATACAGTAGATCGGCAACCTTAGCGTGTTCAACCAATCTCCCACAATCTGCATCTGTAAGTTTCAGATCTACGACCATCTCAGAAGAATTAGGGAATTGGATAATTTGTAATTTTGTATTTTTGTTTTCATTTTTTAATTTTTAATTTTAATTATTATTAAATGACATGGCATGCCGGCTAAATAATTAAATGCCATGGCAATGAAAGTGTGCAAGCCGCATCAGAGCTGCCATGCCACATCATTTAGTGAAAACCACGTTAGAATTTTAAAATACAAGGACCAAATACCTAAATTTTTAAAAATAATGAGGCTAACACTATAATTTAGCATAATAATAATGTGACACATTTTTTTGTACCCCCTCATTAGGGTGTTTTTTTTTGTTCCCCCCGAACCCCATACCCCCTTTTATGCTAAATCGCCAAAATATCCTTAATTTTATTTTTTTTACAAATTTCCGGAAATACTCATATGTTCGGAAGGCAGAAATATGGGTTTTCCGGAAATATCTCAGAAAGAGGTATTTCCGGAAGCTATTTTCAAATTACGCAAAATAATACAGTAAAAATACAAAAAACAATACAACTAAATGTTCAAAATCTGTAAAGCAGCCAACAGACTATCATAGACATCCTCAAGAATGTCGTCGACTCCGTCGACTGACAAAAGACGGTCATAGGCATCCTGGACATGCGTAGCTGCTGTCATCCTGGACTCGAAGGGAAGTGGAACAACATCCTCAGCAGCTGCAGGTGAAGGCGGAGCTGCATGTGAAGGCGGAGCTGCATGTCAAGGCGGAGCCGGAGTCAGGCAGGGAATGGACACCTGGAAGTACCATGGTAGGTACTCGTCATCACAAGTACCCTTGAACGGGTGTCTGTCGACCGCTGTCCCTAAAAGCTCGCGCTGGGGACTGATAGAACATCAGCTGCTGTACTATGACCTCCGGAGATGGACGTGGGCCCGAAATAGGTGGATCAGGAATCTGTTGGACATATCTAAACTGCCAACGGACCCTGTCTGGCATATAAGGCACCGCCACATCCCCCCACAGCAGCCAATCTCTGAATAATGAAATGTTGTGAAACCGGAGGTACTGTCTGTGGTCGTCCCAGGGGCTCCATATGACCTGCTCCCTCTGCAAGTCATCCAGCAGCTGCCGAAACTCCGGAAGCTTGATACTATCGCACTTCTTGTTCGCCCACCTGCTGCAACGTGGAAGTTCACTGGCACCGAAGTCTTTCCGCACCACGATGGTGGGGAAATACTCATATATCCAGTACTAAAATAATAAAATAAATAAATAAGTAATTATATAAATAAAAGTAATTAAAAAGAAATAAAAATAATTAATTAATTAGTTACCTGCAGCAGAGAAGCGTATCCGCCAAACTGCGACGTCTCCCAGTAACAAGCATCATTCAGCTGCTCGTAGAGAATAGCTAGAGCAGCTGGACCCCAAGCCCATTGGCCACACAGGGCAAAGTCTGAAATAAGAGTCACCCACTTGACAAGGACAGATGTGTGACTCTAGTCGGCAAAAATGGTGCTGCCCAACAAGTGTAGCAGATAGCACCGTGCCGCCTGATCAAGATGGCCGCGCTCCATGTTCTGTGTGTATGCGGCCGTCAAGAAAGAAAATCTGAATGTCGGTCCCCTGTTGAACTGACACTCTTGCCAGCAGGCTGTGTGGTCTACCCCCAGCAGGTCAACTCCAGCCCGAATAGCATCGACACTGTCAAAATGTGGCCGATGTGTAACACCCCTTTTCTACCCCTTAATGTGCACGTCATTATCAGAGTACTTTCATTTTCGAAAATAATATTTAATTAGTATGAAAGAAATGTCACATCTTCATTTATAAAAACTCATCGCCTTCGCCATTAAAATTTATGCACCAACGCAGTCATCGCAAAAGTTAAACTTCAAAATAATCTCATCACAGCGGAAATAGCAATAACTCACCAAGGTCACTCAAACACGTCTCAAAACATCCATAAAATCATTAAACAGCTAGTTAAATAAATTATCAACTTCAACCCCGCCCCCTAGGTGTTACAATATCAGAGAGCGACTCAAAACATCTCAACAGCTATAAAGGAAGGCAGCATGTCCTTCAATCGGAGTCACCTGCAGCGTTGCCACAATAGAGCAACATTCCAAGCAGAAGGGGTGAGAATTTTCAACAAAATATAATTAAGCATACAGCAGAGTAATATGAGCAAACTATCACACAACATCATCATTAATATCAACTTCGTCGTCATTACACACAAAACCAAAAAAATCACAATTCACATCACTCGTCATAAAAAAAATGTATGCGCATGAAGATGCAACCCACACCTGGGCATATGCATGATGGTACCATACTCGTCATAATAAGCCACTATGGGCACACCGTCACTGTTTTCTCGTCATAAATAAGCCGCTATGGGCACACCGTCACTAAGAGGCCGAAGCCTATTCGTCATAAGATGCACATGCTATGAGACCCTATGGACACATGTGCAAAACACCAAAATCACTCACTTGTAGTACTCGTCATCGTCATCATAAAACACACTCATCAAGTGAAGTCGTCATGTTCGTCACAATTTATCACAACATCATCATGAAACATCATATTTAAAGTTCGCGTAACAACTTCTTTAAAATTTGAGAAACAACACTTCTTATTTATAAAATGGCAGCCTTTTTGATCAAAAGAAACAGCAACAGCAACATAATTTTATTTATAAAACAGCACCATTACTCGATTAAAACAGCATTATTTATTTGTGGAAAAACAGCATGATAGCAGCCCATTACTTCATAAAACAGCACCTTTTTTTTTTTTAAACAATAAAGACATTTATTAAAAAACTAAAAAACAGGTCACAATGCACAAGGGGGATTAGACCAAAACCCTTGGAAAGAGATACAATAATAGAAAGCCCAATAAAGGTCTCTAAAATAAACAGCCATGGACCGGAATCGAAGCAACACCCCCAGACAACCGACGACGGGACCCCAACCCGCAACGCAGAGTCGTGCTACCGGCCAACACCGAGACAGCACCTAGCTTGATCATGGAGATTGAGCCACCAACCACCACCGCGGCTTTGTACCCCCGGCCAACACCGACGCACAAACAAGCACAACCGCGAGCGACAGGGAAAAGGGCCCACGCCGAAAAGGGGGAAGGTGAGAACATCAAAGCCAGACCACCATCAGCCACCACGAAAATCGATGGCCCACTGCCAACCACAGATAACCAACCACAGACCTCTCCCAGAGAACCAAACAGTGCAGATCACCACCAACCCCAACGACAGCGGCGGATCTACCAGATCGGAGCCAAGAAAACCGACCCCACGAACCAGACCGTGGCAGCGACGATAAGCCACAACCACGATTAGGACCCCACACGAGGCGCTGGAGGAGGTTCAGGAGGGGGCCGAACCTGGACAGCCACCGCAGGGGGTGGGGGATCCGACGGGACGCGCACCCAACCGCCAGCAGCAGCAGATCTGAAGCAAGGACCACGGCGCCACACGATCCACACCGAAACCACAGAGTGAACCGCCCCGTCCGCGACCTTCACCACCACCAACTGAACCACATGCGAAGCGACGACCACCAACGGAGGGGAAACCACCTGCGTAGCGACGACCACCAACGGAGGGGAAACCACCTGCGACAAAGCCACCTCCGGATACAACACAGCGTCGCGATCCATGCCCGACCAGGAATCGAACGCCACGGCCTGCCTCGAAGCCACCTGAAGCAGATCGGTTGGAGAGCCAGCCATGGCGGCCTCCGCCGCTGGGCTAGGTCGCCCTAGGTAGACCAACCCGTCACCCGGGTTACGCGACACCCACATCCAGAGGACCTTATTTTCTAAGAAAATCAGCATTACAGCACATATTTTCTTTTGAAGGAAACAGCAACATCGCATATTTATTTTTGAAGAAAACAGCAACCACAGCATGTATTTATTTTTAAGAAAAACAACACCCTTTCTTGGTAGAAATTTCAGCAACAACACATATTTATTTTTGAAGAAAAACAGCAAGGCTTCACGATTTTGTGGAGGAAAAACAGCACCTCTTTGATTTTAATAAAACAGCAACAGCACATATATTTTTATAGAAAAACAGCAATATAAATTCTGCAAAACAGCAACATAATTATTTGAAAAACAGCAACAATAAAATTCTGCATAACAGCACATGACTATTTGGAAAACAGCAACATAATGAAATTTTAATTTCTTGGTATCATTCAAATATTCATACACATACCCCTCAATTTATCAAAGTTGCCTTTCAACACCAACAATTCACCAAACATCAAATTTATCCACATCCCATTCACTAAAAAAAAATCGCAATTCATCTATTTCATCTCCTAGGGCAATTCGCATATCATTAATAATATTTCAATCCATCATTCCTCTTAACCTATCAAATTCGAATTCAACCACCACCAAAAACCCACAAACCCACCATACACCCAATTACATTAAATTGAAAACGCTCACCCTTACCTCGAATTCGTATGACCGAAACAACGATGAATGAGTCACGTACAAAACCCCGCAACACGACGAGCCAAGGTCACCAAAAATCGCAGCAGCCCCTCCTCTCCTCTTCTAAGCCGAAACGCACCCAGCACCAAAACCATGGGGAAAAATCGCAACAATGGAAAAAGGAAGAGTTTGAGACCATCACTTGAAATAGAAGAATAAATGGGAGGGAAAAGATCAAAGAATACTTACCCAAGCCAAGATGAGTCAAATTCCTCTTCTCCCCCTTATGCTGGAAGTCGCGCCTCACCTCCCTCTCACTCTCTCAGTTTCGCTGGTTCCTTTCTTTCTTGATGGAATGAAATTAGTTTTAGGTTTTTGAGATAATTAGAATGGGCTTGGGTCACTTAAGTGACTTGGGCCCATTTTACACCACCCTTCTTAATTCTTTTCACCTCCTAAAATAAAACAATTTATACTTTAATTATTCCACTTAAATAAATATTGTAACCCCTCAAATAACTTAATTAATTAATAAATTAAATTATTTTAGGGCGTTACAACTCTCCCCCACTTAGAGAATTTCGTCCTCGAAATTACCTGAATCAAATAACTCTGGATAGGCTTCTTTCATCTTACTTTCCAATTCCCACGTCATGCTCTCGCCCACGGCTCCCAACCAAACCACTTTCACTAATTTAATCTCTTTGCCTCTTAACACTTTTACCTCACGGTCGTCAATTCTAACTGGCATAGTCTCCACGGTGAGATTGTCCCGCACCTCTACATCATCTAGTTGAATCACATGAGACGGATCCGCAACATACTTCCGAAGCTGCGATACGTGAAACACGTCGTGTAAGTTCGAAAGGTTAGGTGGTAAGGCCACCCGATATGCAACATTTCCAACTCTCTCCGTAATCTGATACGGCCCGATGAATCGAGGAGTCAACTTTTTAGATTTCAGTGCTCGACCAACACCAGTCATAGGCGTGACCCTCAAGAATACGTGGTCACCGGCTTCAAATTCTAAATCTTTCCTTCTCTTATCATGGTAGCTCTTCTGCCGACTCTGCGACGCTTTCATTTTCTCCCGGATCATCTTTACCTTCTCAGTAGTCTCTCTGACTAGTTCAGGTCCAAGTACTAAACTTTCCCCAGTCTCGTACCAACACACCGGAGTCCTACACCTCCGGCCATAAAACGCCTCAAATGGCGCCATCCCGATACTGGAATGATAGCTGTTGTTGTAGGTGAACTCAATTAACGGGAGATGAGTATCCCACGCACCTCCCTGCTCTAGCACACATGATCTCAGCAGGTCTTCCAATGATTGGATTGTCCTTTCTGTCTGCCCATCAGTCTGAGGATGATAAGCTGAACTCAACCTCAATTTCGAACCCAACTCCTTCTGTAAACTACTCCAAAATTCCGAAGTGAACCTTGGGTCCCTATCAGACACAATGCACAAAGGAACCCCATGCAGCTTCACAATCACCTGAATGTAGATTTCAGCCAATCTCGACACTGGATACTTAATACCGATAGGAATAAAATGAACTGACTTCGTCAATCTATCCACAACCACCCAAATTGAATCATGCCCTCTCACTGTATTGGGGAACCCGGTCACAAAATCCATGGAGATACTATCCCACTTCCATTCTGGAACATTCAACGGTTGCATCATTCCCGCAGGCTTCTGATGCTCGACTTTCGATTACTGACAGGTCAAGCACGAATACACAAACTGCGCCACATCGCGCTTCAACCCAGGCCACCAGAACATCTTCTTCAGATCTTGGTACATCTTCGTCGCTCCAGGATGGATACTCAACTTACTCTTATGCCCTTCCTCAAGAATTGCCTTTCTCATTTCCTCATCTTCGGGAACACAAATTCTTCCACGATACCTCAATACATTTTGCGCATCTATCACGAAGTCTTCATTCTCAGACTGACCAATCCCACTCATCAGATCAACTAATTTCACATCTAATTTCTGCGCCTCTCGAATACCAGCCATAAAATCATTGCCAATTTTCAACATACCCAACCTGACACTCTGAGGCGTAACTTCACACACTAAACTCATGTCTCTGAACTGCTCAATTAACTCAAGCTCTCTAGCCATCAATGCCGACATGTGCAAAGTCTTCCGACTCAGCGCATCCGCAACCACATTCGCTTTTCCCGGGTGATAACTCAATTCAAAATCATAATCTTTCAATAGTTCTAACCACCGGCGCTGCCTCATATTCAATTCTTTCTGGTCGAACAGATACCGTAGACTCTTGTGATCACTGACCACTTCAAATCTCGATCCATACAAGTAATGCCTCCAAATTTTTAATGCGAATACCACAGCAGCAAGTTCTAAGTCGTGAGTAGGGTAATTCTTTTCATGAATTCTCAATTGCCTCGACGCATAAGCGATCACCTTCCCATTCTGCATAAGCACACCACCCAAACCCATCTTAGACGCATCACAATAAACCACAAACGGTTCAACCGGATTAGGCAGGGTCAACACCGGAGACGTAGTCAACCTCTTCTTCAACTCATTGAAGCTCTCCTCGCATCGGTCATTCCAAACAAAAGCCCTACCCTTGCAAGTCAATTGAGTCAATGGCAGAGCCAACTTCGAGAACCCCTCAATAAACCTTCTATAATAGCCAGCCAATCCCAGAAAACTCCTGATTTCAGTAACTGACTTTGGAGACTCCCATTGCAACACTGCATCAACTTTGGAAGGATCCACCGCAATTCCCTCACTAGAAATCACGTGACCGAGAAAACTGACTTCTTTCAACCAAAACTCACACTTGGACAACTTCGCATATAACTTTCGACCTTCAGAATTTCTAACACCAGCCTCAGATGTTCCGCGTGTTCCTCTTCTGATCTAGAGTAAATCAGAATGTCATCAATGAAAACTACCACAAACCTATCCAAGTACTCACGGAAGATTTGGTTCATGTACCCCATGAATACCCCCGGCGCATTAGTCACACCGAAAGGCATAACGGAATACTCATAGTGCCCATATCTTGTCCTAAATGCCGTCTTCTGGACATCTTCATCCTTGACCTTGATCTGATGATAACCAGACCTTAAGTCAATCTTGCTAAATACTTTAGCACCCACTAACTGATCCATCAAGTCATCAATTCTTGGCAACGGATATTTGTTCTTGATTGTAACTTTATTTAACTGTCGATAGTCTACACACAACCTCATACTACCGTCTTTCTTTTTCACTAGCAACACTGGAGCTCCCCAAGGTGACACACTCGGTCTTACAAACTTCTTTTCTAATAAATCTTCAAGTTGCCTTTTCAATTCTGCCAACTCGGATGCAGACATTCTATATGGTGCCATAGACACAGGCTTAGTGCCGGGAACCAGATCAATAGCAAACTCCACCTCTCTCTCTGGTGGTACATCCGGAATCTCGTCAGGGAACACCTCAGAAAACTCACGCACTACCGGCAACACATCAATCTTCGCTTGGCTCTCAGCAGACAACGACGCCAACAGAGAAAACAGCCGAACCTCTTCTCTCATCACTCTATGCAGCTGACCCGCAGATAACAGACCAGACTCCTCTTCAGGCGACTCAAAACTCACGGACCTCTCTCGACAGTTGATATGGACATGGTTATCAACTAACCAGTCCATACCCAGAATGACATCCATTCCACTCAGCGGCAAACAGATCAAATCAATTAAGAATTCTCTACCATATACAGATACAGGACATTTGGCACAAACAACGGAGGTAGTCACCGAACCCTTAGCTGGAGTGTCGATGACCATCTCCCTCAACATATCAGATAAAACAAGGCTTAACTTCTCAACACATGCAGCAGCAATAAAACTATGGGTAGCACCAGTATCAACAATAACAACAAGAGGAAAATTATTGATATAGCACGTACCTCGAATCTCGTTCACTACATCAGACTCAGCCAGAGCGAACACCTTTCCAAAGGACTTCTCCTTCTTGGGTTTTGAACACTGTGTACTAATATGACCACTCTCCCCGCAGTTGAAACATACCACTTCTTTCTTATCACATCCGGAAGATATATGCCCCTCTTTTCCACACCGATAACATCTCTTCTTATCCCCGCTTGGGCAATCTGGACTTTTATGACCCACTTTCCCACACGAGTAACAAGTAACAAGTAACACTGGCTGCAGCATCTCCCCCACTTCGCTTAGGCCCACCAACAAACTTACCCTTGCCCTTACCAGCAGGCGCCTCATATGGCTTACCACGACTTGAGAAATTCTTTTGTTTTTCTTTCATGACTCTGGAGAAGGCATTATTGTCCTCCTCAAAAATTCTGGCGCTATTAACCAACAATGGAAACACACGAATCTGCTGGTACCCTATGGCCCTCTTAATGTCAGCACGCAATCCATTTTCAAATTTGATGCATTTGGAGAACTCCGCACCCTCTCTATCATAATGAGGGTAAAACTTAGACAGCTCAGTAAATTTTGCAGCATACTCAGTTACAGTCATGTTACCTTGTTGAAGTCTTAGAAACTCAACCTCCTTCTTCCCGCGAACATCCTCCGGGTAGTACTTTCTCTTGAATTCTCTCTCAAACACAGCCCAGGTAATCTCCTCATTGGCAGCCGTCAACCCCTGACTAGTCGTCCTCCACCAATCATAAGCCTCTTTCTTCAACATATGTGTGCCATAGCGAACCTTCTGAGCATCGGTGCAATCCATGACGCGGAAGATCCGCTCCATCTCACTTAGCCACTCAAGGGCACCATCAGGATTATACCCGCCTTCAAAAGCAGGAGGGTTCTCACGCTGGAACGTAGCCAAACTACGCGTCCCATCACCAATAGCATTGGGTATGTTACCCACAACTCCAGCTATAGCCTGCAAAGCAGCAGCAAGTGCAGCATCGTTCCGTCCTGCCATTCTAGTACTGCAACAGAAAACCAAATTTAGATACGAGTAACCAGACTCAAATGCTACTCAACTTGACAACTTGACCACCGGCCGGACAGACCGAACTGCTCTGATACCACTAATGTAACACCCCTTTTCTACCCCTTAATGTGCACGTCATTATCAGAGTACTTTCATTTTCGAAAATAATATTTAATTAGTATGAAAGAAATTTCACATCTTCATTTATAAAAACTCATCGCCTTCGCCATTAAAATTTATGCACCAACGCAGTCATCGCAAAAGTTAAACTTCAAGATAATCTCATCACAACGGAAATAGCAATAACTCACCAAGGTCACTCAAACACGTCTCAAAACATCCATAAAATCATTAAACAGCTAGTTAAATAAATTATCAACTTCAACCCCGCCCCCTAGGTGTTACAATATCAGAGAGCGACTCAAAACATCTCAACAGCTATAAAGGAAGGCAGCATGTCCTTCAATCGGAGTCACCTGCAGCGTTGCCACAATAGAGCAACATTCCAAGCAGAATGGGTGAGAATTTCCAACAAAATATAATTAAGCATACAGCAGAGTAATATGAGCAAACTATCACACAACATCATCATTAATATCAACTTCGTCGTCATTACACACAAAACCAAAAAAATCACAATTCACATCACTCGTCATAAAAAAAATGTATGCGCATGAAGATGCAACCCACACCTGGGCATATGCATGATGGTACCATACTCGTCATAATAAGCCACTATGGGCACACCGTCACTGTTTTCTCGTCATAAATAAGCCGCTATGGGCACACCGTCACTAAGAGGCCGAAGCCTATTCGTCATAAGATGCACATGCTATGAGACCCTATGGACACATGTGCAAAATACCAAAATCACTCACTTGTAGTACTCGTCATCGTCATCATAAAACACACTCATCAAGTGAACTCGCCATGTTCGTCACAATTTATCACAACATCATCATGAAACATCATATTTAAAGTTCGCGTAACAACTTCTTTAAAATTTGAGAAACAACACTTCTTATTTATAAAACGGCAGCCTTTTTGATCAAAAGAAACAGCAACAGCAACATCATTTTATTTATAAAACAGCACCATTACTCGATTAAAACAGCATTATTTATTTGTGGAAAAACAGCATGATAGCAGCCCATTACTTCATAAAACATCACCTTATTTTCTAAGAAAATCAGCATTACAGCACATATTTTCTTTTGAAGGAAACAGCAACATCGCATATTTATTTTTGAAGAAAACAGCAACCACAACATGTATTTATTTTTAAGAAAAACAGCACCCTTTCTTGGTAGAAATTTCAGCAACAACACATATTTATTTTTGAAGAAAAACAGCAAGGCTTCACGATTTTGTGGAGGAAAAACAACACCTCTTTGATTTTAATAAAACAGCAACAGCACATATATTTTTATAGAAAAACAGCAATATAAATTCTGCAAAACAGCAACATAATTATTTGAAAAACAGCAACAATAAAATTCTGCATAACAGCACATGACTATTTGGAAAACAGCAACATAATGAAATTTTAATTTCTTGGTATCATTCAAATATTCATACACATACCCCTCAATTTATCAAAGTTGCCTTTCAACACCAACAATTCACCAAACATCAAATTTATCCACATCCCATTCACTAAAAAAAATCGCAATTCATCTATTTCATCTCCTAGGGCAATTCGCATATCATTAATAATATTTCAATCCATCATTCCTCTTAACCTATCAAATTCGAATTCAACCACCACCAAAAACCCACAAACCCACCATACACCCAATTACATTAAATTGAAAACGCTCACCCTTACCTCGAATTCGTATGACCGAAACAACGATGAATGAGTCACGTACAAAACCCCGCAACACGACGAGCCAAGGTCACCAAAAATCGCAGCAGCCCCTCCTCTCCTCTTCTAAGCTGAAACGCACCCAGCACCAAAACCATGGGGAAAAATCGCAACAATGGAAAAAGGAAGAGTTTGAGACCATCACTTGAAATAGAAGAATAAATGGGAGGGAAAAGATCAAAGAATACTTACCCAAGCCAAGATGAGTCAAATTCCTCTTCTCCCCCTTATGCTGGAAGTCACGCCTCACCTCCCTCTCACTCTCTCAGTTTCGCTGGTTCCTTTCTTTCTTGATGGAATGAAATTAGTTTTAGGTTTTTGAGATAATTGGAATGGGCTTGGGTCACTTAAGTGACTTGGGCCCATTTTACACCACCCTTCTTAATTCTTTTCACCTCCTAAAATAAAACAATTTATACTTTAATTATTCCACTTAAATAAATATTGTAACCCCTCAAATAACTTAATTAATTAATAAATTAAATTATTTTAGGGCGTTACACGATGCGCCAATAGTGTGCCGGTGAGCAGCAAGTGGAGCAACGCGGACACGTCGTCCAACGTCATTGTCATCTCCCCCCACGGCATGTGGAATGAGCTGGTCTCAGAATGCCACCTCCCCACAAAAGCTGATATGAGCTCGTGGTTGATGTTGTTGAGAGGTGTGATGTCCAGCTCAAAAAGGTGCGCCTGCTGCAACCATCCCGCTATATGTGGGTGGTGCTGCTGAGGTCTCTGTTGCGTTAAAAACACACTTAGAGCAAGTGTACTCTACCGCAAAAGTAGTATAAAAGATTATCGTATCCACAGGGACTAATTAACAAGTACCAAACTAGTCGAGATTATTTATTGTTTAGACGAACCAATAGTTTGATGATTATAGAAACAAAATAGAAATAACTAAATAACTAGAATTAAAATACTAGATTTAATAAATAGAGAGAGGTCTAGGGTCACGGTTTCACTTGCAAGCTATGATTCCCCTATGTCTAATCCTACCTGAATTCCCTTATTTTACTTAATTACCAATCCCTTTACTAAAACTATTAATCTGTTTGGTCATTCGCGATTAATATTCTTTTTCCTAAATTAACCCTTGTTTGGTCATGCAAGAATTTAAATTCAGGAAAAGCATAAAGAGCAAAAAGGTTGAATGATTGGAAGACTAAATTATGGTTTGGTCATGCCCTAATTATAGCCTCAATTATCCTATAGGTCCACCAACTAATTGCAGTACGGTCGCTGATCAACTAATTGATTATAAACATGCAAAGGGTAGCTAATCCTAATCATGTGATAAAAACAATAAGACAATATTAATTAAAATAAAAACAGGAATTCAAACCAGAAATTAGAACATAAAAAGGTCTCTAATCATGCAAGATCCACCTAAGACCCTAGAAGATGATTTAGCTATCCATAGTGTTCGAAAACAATAAAATAAAATTAGGAGTCATAAATTACAGAGATAAAAATAACCCGGAATAGAGAAATTTTTGATTCTGAAAACTTAGTCTCCTTTTTCTGCTCCAAAGCTCTCTCACAGTGTCAAGAACGGGGACCAAATTCTTCCCTCTCTCCTATGCGTTGCTGCTGTTCACGTTCGGCTACTGTACGCGTATGTGTAGGGTACGACCGTTTATTATCCTCCCCCTTCAATTGTGAAGCTCCCTCCTTTTTATATTCTTAGCCTAGGTTTTAGTAATTGAATTCTTTTTTTCAATCACGTGTGCTGGCCTTCCTTTTTTTCACCAACACATCCTTTCTTTCTTCAATTAAAGAGTGAGCCTTTAATTTGCTCCACTAGGCCATGTGGCCTTTTCTTCAATTAATCAGGTTGTGGGCTGCTGATAGTTTTATGAAACTACAATTCCATGCTCTTTTAAAATTCAAGCCCACACATATATATAATTTTGGCTTTTCGGTGGCTTTAAAGTAAACCTTCACTCTTTTATCTTATTTTCTTCTTTCTGCAAAATAAAGAGAAAATTAAGTCAATGAATTGTATAACTAGTAATAGTTGCTCTAAAAGTGACCCAATAATGTCTCTAAAAATACACTAAATTAGAGTTTATCAACTCCCCCACACTTAACCTTTACTTGTCCTCAAGCAAATTTTCTGGCTCAATAAAATTTTCAAATAAATAACAGAGACAGCCAAATAAGGAACTCAAAGTTAGAAGCACAATGACAGACAATAGGCAATATAGTACATATGAGGTGTCAATAGGTTGCCCAATTAGAGTCTCATGTCCCTGAAGAATACATTTCTGTGAACAAAGGCACTCGCTCACAATCTCTCTAAGTGTTTAGGGACTAGGGAAATATACACTCAAGTTTCCACAAAATGCACATTACCATAAGCTTGTAAATTGACCAAATCTCCACTAAATAGTTCACATGCATGCAAAAGATAGGGTGTTATGGGTTTGTAATGGGACCAGGGTGAGTTCATGCAGGGTAGGAAATAAGAAGAAAGGGATAATCAAATGGCTAAAAAAATAAACAAGAAACAAATAGTAACCTTTGAAACCAAATATGGAGCTCCTATCTATTTTACAATTTTTGTCCAAACTCCAAATTAATTTCACTTCCATTCTTCACTCTTCTTTTTCCTATTGAGACAACTCTTTTTGATTTGCCTTTTCTTTTGAGTAGACTCTTTTTTTTTTTGGATTTGCCCTTTGGCTCTTTCATTCTTTTGATGTGCCTTTTTCTCCTTCTTGCTTTCCTTTTGTTTTCATTTTTTTTGGAGGAAAAGGTATTTGTAACCACATTAGCCACTCCTATTTTGTTTTTATGTCCCGATGAGATAGACAATTGAAATACAGGACAAAATTGTAACTTTCAATAGTTGCTCCAAATTTAATTTCAAATTGTTACCACAAAAAAAAATTATATCTGGGTACCAAAGAAAAAAAATATGACAAATAGGCTCAAATGGGGAAACTAATGGATAAATTCAACAAACAACTCTGAGGCCAGAAAAATACATAAATTCCCCAAATCTTTTTACATGATGCAAATCAATTTTCACCTTGAAATGGTCAAAAGACAAATTCTAGAATGTAGCAAATTGGGAAACACACTCATAGAAAGAAAAGGGGTAAAATTTTTTGATTTAGGATCAATCCCCTTATGAAGGCTCAGATCTCACATTTAGAAGCTGGTTCACAAAAAGTACTCAACAGGGACAATTGCTAATTATCAGCTTCCTAAGGACAACCTCAGTTACAATTAAGCACAAGTCTGTCAAGTAAATTAATTATGGGATCCCCTAAAGGCAAAATCTCTATTTTTTTGTTCAACTTGAAGCATAAGTCGCTAAAATAAGCCAGAAAAAATGCTATCAACATATACGGTGGGTATGTGCATTAATAGAGATCAATTGACAAAATAACTCTCCTCCCCCACACTAGCCTAAAGCATGGTCCTCAATGCAAAATATCAAATTGGCACAAAAATAAATAAATGAGAGAGTAAGAGTGACTTCCCTGAGAGAGCTTGTAGTCTGAGCTTATTCCTAAAATCAAAACAAAACAAAACAAAACAAAACAAAACAAAACAAAAATAACTGAAAATAAAACACAGGTTGCCTCCTGCAAAGCGCTTGTTTAACGTCGTGAGCCTGACGATAGTTAGTGCTTAATCAGGGGGCTCTCCAAGAGCAAATTTTACATCTAACGCAGTACACCTTAACTTTCTAACCATGTGGTTCACATTGTTCTTTCTTTTTCCACGTGGTGGATGCACTTCAAAGGATGGTGAAATTTTTATTTTATCTCCATCCACCATTATGCTAGGATCCTGCAAAATAAGATTTTTTTCCAAAAGGTCCTGCATCTTTAATTCACTAAAACTGTTAGTTTCAATCACATCATCAAAATAAGGAGAAGTTAAAGAAGAGAAAATTTCATTGGAACTTAAAGCTTTACTAACATCATCTTCTTTACCACTCCTTAAAGTTACCTTTCCCCGGTGAACCTCAATCACAGCATCACCAATGGTTAAAACAATTTGCCCAAAAATGGGCGCTTTCTCCTCTTTCTCCAAATCTAGAATCAATGGATCTTTCTCATTCTCCTCACAACCGCTCTCATTAGTAGGATCTTTTGTTTCAATATGACTCCCTTCAGTAGGAGCTACTATTTTGATTTGACTCCCTTTAGTAGGAGTCTCCTCATCTTTCTTGAGAGCTTCTTCCTCCAGATTATATTCCATGGAGACACCTTCATCTCTCGTAGGAATACTTTCTTTGTATTGCTCAGCTTCTTCATTTTGGGTAGACTTAGTTTGTGAAGGAGTTTCTTGGGCCTCTTGAGATAACAAAGTAATGAGAGTTGAGATTTGACCCTCCAGGCTTCCAAATTTGTTGTTCATGGCTCCAATTTGACCCTCCAAGGTTTCAAAATTTTCATTTGTCTGCTGCATAAATTTGGCCAAGACCTCATTGACATCTGACTTTTCCTCCTCTTGCCCGTGCACTTGTAGTGACTCATAATTATCCAAGTGGGAGGAATAAGGAGGTGGCTCATAGTCATCCCAATAGTCTGAATAAGGTTCATAAGGATGAGGAGAAATTTGAATCTGGCATTGAGACATATACCAACATGACTTCTCTAAATTTCTTTGTGCCTCTGCCTCTCTAATGTAGTCTCCAAGAGTTTTAACCATGATTTAGACTTTTCTCTGCAAAACAAGGTGAACTGCAACGGTGTCTTCGAAAAGTATTAGCAGTTTTTTTTTTAATATTTTTTTAGTAGGATAAAAAAAACAAAATTAAAACTAAAGCATAAAATAAAGTCTAAAGCAATAAAAATCTTTTTCGTTTAATATTGCCAAATTAATCCCCGGCAACGGCGCCAAAAACTTGTTGCGTTAAAAACACACTTAGAGCAAGTGTACTCTACCGCAGAAGTAGTATAAAAGATTATCGTATCCACAGGGACTAATTAACAAGTACCAAACTAGTCGAGATTATTTATTGTTTAGACGAACCAATAGTTTGATGATTATAGAAACAAAATAGAAATAACTAAATAACTAGAATTAAAATACTAGATTTAATAAATAGAGAGAGGTCTAGGGTCACGGTTTCACTTGCAAGCTTTGATTCCCCTATGTCTAATCCTACCTGAATTCCCTTATTTTACTTAATTACCAATCCCTTTACTAAAACTATTAATCCGTTTGGTCATTCGCGATTAATATTCTTTTTCCTAAATTAACCCTCGTTTGGTCATGCAAGAATTTAAATTCAGGAAAAGCATAAAGAGCAAAAAGGTTGAATGATTGGAAGACTAAATTATGGTTTGGTCATGCCCTAATTATAGCCTCAATTATCCTATAGGTCCACCAACTAATTGCAGTACGGTCGCTGATCAACTAATTGATTATAAACATGCAAAGGGTAGCTATTCCTAATCATGTGATAAAAACAATAAGACAATATTAATTAAAATAAAAACAGGAATTCAAACCAGAAATTAGAACATAAAAAGGTCTCTAATCATGCAAGATCCACCTAAGACCCTAGAAGATGATTTAGCTATCCACAGTGTTCGAGAACAATAAAATAAAATTAGGAGTCATAAATTACAGAGATAAAAATAACCCGGAATAGAGAAATTTCTGATTCTGAAAATTTAGTCTCCTTTTTCTGCTCCAAAGCTCTCTCACAGTGTCAAGAACGGGTACCAAATTCTTCCCTCTCTCCTATGCGTTGCTGCTGTTCACGTTCGACTACTGTACGCGTATGTGTAGGGTACGACCGTTTATTATCCCCCCCTTCAATTGTGAAGCTCCCTCCTTTTTATATTCTTAGCCTAGGTTTTAGTAATTGAATTCTTTTTTTTCAATCACGTGTGCTGGCCTTCCTTTTTTTCACCAACACATCCTTTCTTTCTTCAATTAAAGAGTGGGCCTTTAATTTGCTCCACTAGGCCATGTGGCCTTTTCTTCAATTAATCAGGTTGTGGGCTGCTGATAGTTTTATGAAACTACAATTCCATGCTCTTTTAAAATTCAAGCCCACACATATATATAATTTTGGCTTTTCGGTGGCTTTAAAGTAAACCTTCACTCTTTTATCTTATTTTCTTCTTTCTGCAAAATAAAGAGAAAATTAAGTCAATGAATTGTATAATTAGTAATAGTTGCTCTAAAAGTGACCCAATAATGTCTCTAAAAATACACTAAATTAGAGTTTATCAGTCTCATCTTCAGTATCTTCCCCCCATGGGAACCAACTTTAATCTTACTCCGGTCCTGTAAAAAAATAAAAGTAATTAATAAATTATTAAAATTAATTAATTGTTAAAAAATAAACAAATTATCAAAGTATTACCTGTCCCATCTGTAGTAGTCTGTGAACGTAGTGGACATGTAACCGGTGTAATAAAACCTCATCATCATGCTGAGCAACCTCAGCCTGGTCATCTACATGCATGGCGTCTGGCTCAGCAGACTCGTGATAATAATGCTCTTGGTCCTGCTGCTGCGCTCGGTCTCGAACACGTCTCTGACACTCTGATGCGTGTCCCGCCTCTCTAGTCCTCAATCTGATCCTGGTCCTACTGCCAGCAGAACTCTGCTCATCTCGGGGTCCTGCTCCTGAATGCTCGCCTCGCTCTAGGTTTCCTGTTCTGGTTGCCACTGAAAAAAGCAAAAAAATTAATTAAAAGGGAATTCCAAAAAAAAATCAAAAACATTCCGGAAATACTATTTTTAAGGTATTTCCGGAATGTTAAATTTTAGGGATTTTCGGATATATCTCAAAAAGAGGTATTTCCGGAAGCCAAAATGGCTTCCGGAAATACCTCTTTTTGAGATATATCCGGAAATACCTCTTTTTGAGATATATCCGGAAATCCCTAAAATTTAACTTTCCGGAAATACCTTAAAAAATGGTATTTCCGGAATGTTTTTTGGAAAAATACGTTTCGGAAATACGTCTATTTCCGGGAAGTTTAAGGAAAAAACTCACTTTTTCCGGAAATATGATGGAATGATGAATGATTTCGTTTTTTAACACTTTTTTAGGGGTATTTTGGTCCATTTGGTCAATTTGGGGGGTATGGGGATCAAGGGGGGGTACAAAAAAAACACCCCCCTCACTAGACCCCATACGCCCATTTTACCATAAATCCTCAAAATATCCCTAATTTTTCGTTAAAAAAATATCCCTAATAGTCTGTTAGTCTAGGACCAACTAAAAGGCTTGGTGCATACGCTACGTAACCACTTACGCGGAGGTACGAGACTATATAATATAAGTGCTAGACTTGAATTCTCTCAGATGACCTAAGCAGTGACAAATGTTTGGTATTGATCGAGTCAATTTTGTCACTTTAATCTGATTATTGCCTATACTTGCAAGACAAGACACATAACTAGATTAATTTTTCATAAGATAATAAGATATATAAGACGGAAAATAAAGAATTATTTTATTTCCAACAAACTGGTGACTGCACATTTTCATAAAGAGAGCGCATCCAATCACAAAAAAGAATACAAAAAAAATCAGAATCATAATGAATTTCCTATATCATTGGGAGCACTGTCTTCCTCTTTCTCAGTCAAACTGTCTATTTCTCTTTCTCTCTCAACTCCCACTTCACATCCATCTTTGCTCTGCTCTCTCTATATATATAAATGAAAATGATGGTAACCCCATTTTTAACTGTGAACAAACACAACACAACACAATCAGTTGAATTCTCCTCTATAGTTTTCCATTTATTCTACTCCTGTTATTATACCATAAACATTCTTGTCTATTACCTGATTTCCTATTTCTTCAACCTTCAGATTGTTTCTGTTGTTATATGGGGGTTTCTTTGTCATGTCCATTTACATTATGCAGTCACGTGGAAGATGGTTTGGACTCCATTATTGCAAAATCCGTAAACTTTCTCAATGATGAAATCAAAACTCCAAAAGAAAATATGACAATCGAGGTGCGTGTGAGCTTCAAAAGGAAAGATATGGAGATGGATGATCCTAAGCATATGGCTGCAGTTAAATTACAGAAAGTATACAAAAGCTTTCGGACAAGAAGAAAGCTAGCAGATTGTGCAGTTCTTATTGAACAAAGCTGGTACTTATTTAATGTAATACTAATTAGAACCTTTGTTCTACTTTGCAAATATTTCATATGTTTCTGACATGTTTTATTTTGATTTTTTGTAGGTGGAAGCTTTTAGATTATGCTGAATTAAAGCGCAGCTCTGTGTCTTTCTTTGACATTGAGAAACATGAAACTGCTATTTCACGTTGGTCTAGAGCTAGGACAAGAGTTGCTAAGGTAAGGTACTACTGGTTAATTGATAGTTAATGCTCTCAATAAAGTTTTGTCCAATCTCTCAAATTTTGATATTTTCATGCTTGAGGCAAATGAATTTAAGCATCATTTTGTCATTTCAGGTTGGTAAAGGTTTGTCAAAAGATGTTAAAGCTCGAAAACTTGCACTCTTTCACTGGCTTGAAGCAGTAAGTTAAACACATCATCATACTATTTCTTTATATACTGATATGTCTGTTAATGTTATTCTACCAGTCCAAATTTACTGATATGCTGTTAATGTGCATGAAACAGATTGATCCGCGTCACCGGTATGGCCATAATCTACATTTTTATTATGACAAATGGCTTAAGAGTCAGAGCAGAGAACCCTTTTTCTACTGGTAATTTATATTCTTTGCAAAATATTTTATTGATCATATATCTATGTGTTAGAATCAGTTATTTCACTAACAATATGTATGTATATAAAATCACTAATGTTGAATTTATTAATCTTTCTGTTTGAAATTTTAGGCTGGATATAGGAGAAGGAAAGGAAATAACTCTTGAGAAATGCCCTCGAGTTAAACTTCAACAGCAGTGTGTTAAATATCTTGGTCCAGTAAGTTTTCCTCCAGTTATTTGAACATATTCTTCATTTGGCTTGTTTTTAATTTGAGTTTTCATTCATTATCTTAACTCATTCTTCTTTCTTCCAGATGGAAAGGCTGCCTTATGAAATTGTTGTGGAGGATGGAAGATTATTCTACAAGCAATCAGGAGAGCTTCTTCACACTACTGGAGAAAGTTCACGAGCCAAGTGGATTTTTGTCCTCAGCACATCTAAGACTTTGTATGTTAGTAAAAAGAAGAAAGGTTCATTTCAACATTCTAGCTTCTTGGCTGGAGGAGCCACATCTTGTGCTGGCAGACTAGTTGTTGAACATGGTGTCTTAAAGGTATAAATTTATTATTCTTTTTTTGATTCATATTGCCATTAATTAGTGGCTAATATTTGAATTTGATATGCATAGTCAAAAATAATTTTGTTTGTTTTTTTATAGGCAGTTTGGCCTCACAGTGGTCACTATCGTCCAACAGAAGAAAATTTTATGGAATTTATTACTTTCCTTCAAGAGAACAATGTGGACCTTTCCAATGTCAAGGTATCATAATTTAAAGATTTTGCATTTTTTTATAGTGCTTTGCATCTGCATAAGAGATCTGAGATATGAAGCACAGACACCGGACTAGACACGGACACAGACATGTAGACACTGATTTTAATTTGAAAAATACAAGTAATTGAAGTGTTGGTGTCTGACACGATACGTGTTGTACACCAGACACTTCAACCTTAAGTGTGAGTGCTATAGTGAGACTATGTTATGAGGAAATTAATTCTCTTTGCTATATGCAGATGGATCCGGTTGAAGGGGACTTAGCCGGGAACATGAGTGGCATAGAGGATGAAGAGAGTAATACTCCTGAAGAGTCAATTGAAAAGAAGGCCAAATCTATGAAAACTGAAAGTGAGTTTGCACCTAAGACAAGTAAACTCCAGAATTTTGGAAGAGAACTGAGCAAACTTGAAATACCCCAAAGGGGTCAAGTTGCTGAAGGACTGGAGAATGAGAAAGAGCAGAATAGTGAGAGTTATCAAATGGATTCTCCTACAAGTGATAAAGAACCAACACAAGCATTTGCTTCAGAGTTAGATCACAAGATTATGTCTGATGAAAAACATATTCCAAAAGTGGGAATATTAAAAAGGATCATCACCTCTAGTAAAGAAATGAAGTCATATCATTATCAGCTGGGGAAACAGTTGTCTTGCAAATGGACAACTGGAGCTGGACCTCGTATTGGCTGTGTCAGGAATCATCCTTGTGAGCTTCAGTTCCATGTTTTGGAACATGTTAAACTGTCTCCATCAAGTCATTGATACCAATTATTCCTATGTCATAGTGAATAGGTTTCCCAATTCTTTTATTCTTCTGTACATATAAGAAAAGCATAGGAACCTTTGTTACTTATTTTCCCCATTAATTCATGTAGGTCATTGTTTTTCTATTCCTTCATTGATGTACATATTATAGGATGAAATTTGACCAATTTTTTAAGGAAACAAATTCATTCTCTAGTTATGAAACAACTTTACTGAATTCATTACATGTATCTAATAGGAGTTTGCAGACTCCTAGTCCCAAATTTTACTTTAATTGTTGTTGTTACTCCGCATCTTTGGAAATGTTGTAAGATTGCGGGTTTTTCATTTTAGTCCCTAATAAATGTTCTGCCTAAGTTTAGTACTTGGTTTGTTTCCGGTTACTAAATTTAGTTATTGTTCAAACCACAATTAGGGATTAGGGACAGGCGTGGAAATGGAAACAGGTGACCAAATACAAACCTCCAATGCACACTCCTTGACACCCTTCAGTAGGCAGTAGCTAACGAGACTACAACAAGTGGAACTCCAGTTCAATAACCTATGCAAACTCTACCAACACCCAAGGTGTTAGCATGTTCTTTGGTGCTAGCATGTTCTTTGGCTTGACCTTTTTGTACTCGGCCTTCAACTTAAAGGGTAGAAAGAGAAGACATCAGTCCCCATACCAAGTTTGATGTTATGCATTAATGAAAGAATTTTAGACTTGGCTTGGACACTGGATTCTACCCGTGAGATTGTTGAAGGCCAAGTGCAAAGGATCATGCCAACAACATTAACACTAACAAAATTTGAGAAATTAGCGATGATGTTATTAGGGGTGTTCAAAACCGAACCAAACTAATAGAAAATCGGAAACCAAACCAACCCAAATCAAAAACCGCAAAAAAAAATTATTTGGTTTGTATGTGTTCATGTCACTTTTTCAATCAATCGATTGGTTCAGTTCGGTTGGCAGTTTGTTTTTCCAAAACCGAATCAAATCGCACATATTACTATATTATTATATACTATTAAAAAATAAAAATACTTACTTAATCTAGTCACACAAACACACGCGCCACATTAATCTCACACACATTTACGACTTACTTAGTCACATGAAGTATCTATTTTAATTTTACTACATTCTAAGTTTAATAGTTCATATGTGAATAAAATAAGAATCATA
Organism: Astragalus membranaceus; assembly: GCA_039519185.1. Classification (NCBI taxonomy): domain Eukaryota; kingdom Viridiplantae; phylum Streptophyta; class Magnoliopsida; order Fabales; family Fabaceae; genus Astragalus; species Astragalus membranaceus. The sequence goes on along the minus strand of CM076848.1, from coordinate 54,841,749 downwards.
TTTTTTTTATATTTGACTCTTTAAATTAATTAATTTAACTTTAGATCAAATTATATTTTCTGATTCGTAAAAACCGAACTAATTGAACTAATCCAAACCACATTGATTTGGTACGGGTTGGTTCGGATATTTTTAAGAAAGCCAATCAAATCAAACTAAACTGCGTGTTTTTACCTTGCAATTTAGATGACTTTTTTGATCAAAATCACACCAAACCGCGAACACCCCTAGATGTTACTAGAATTTGTAGAGGTTGTGAGCTATGTAGCACCAACACTTCTGGTTGAAGACGTGTAGTGTTGGACACCGACACCTCAATTACATATGTTGTTCAATGTTTTTTGATTTAAAACTGATGTCTGCGTGTCTGTATCGCGTTTGTGAGGTGCTTCATAGGTTGTGAGATTAAAGTTATAAGCGTTTTAATATCGTTTGCCGCTAAAAGGATTTAAGAAGTATGCACATTTTGACGACAATTTACACCAGATTACTCAACCTCTTTAAACTATTTTACCCTTTTCATATTTCTCAAACGATTTAATTTTTCTACACAATAAGTGTTTTACACTATCTACCGATTACATGTTGACACATCATTAAAAATAAATTAGTCAATTGGTAACCACGAATTAGTCAATTGGTAACCAACCATTCCATGAAGTGTGATTGGGTGTGATTGTAAAAGCCTGTACACTGTAGGTGTATATAATTAAACTCTTTCTCAAAACCCAACTTATTTAATTTTCTTGAATTATTGTGGTATTCCAAAAATTTCAACATTTAAAATTTCTGGAATATAATTATTATTCCAAAATTTTAAAATATTGGAATTTCTAGAATGTTAAATAAAAATGGATTTAATTTATATATTCAATAGGTGTATAAGTATTTTACTTTATCTACCAAGTATAAGTAGACACATTATTAAAAAGAAGTTTAATTGGTAACCACCTTATATGTCAACCAATTCATGAGTTGTTATTGACTGTGATTGTAAAAGGCTACACAATATATGTATACATAAATTAAACTCAATAAAAATAGGATTTAATCGGTGTAAGTCGTTGCTGTAAAAACAACTTTTACCAATAATTTTCTCGAACGTTAATATAATAATAAGTTGGGGTAGATGGGTATTTTTTGTTGTTGAATGGGTAGATGTGTTTTGCTGAAATATGAGAAAGTTAAAACCATAAAGAAAAAAGTCCGGGCCGAGACTTATCCCACACCCCTTGCTACTCAGCGCACACCCCCCAAAGCCCCTAAATCCCCAAAATACCCTTAAATCAAAACACCCCCACGAAGGAAAACTAGTGGATTCGGTTGAGGACTCCTGAAAAATTTCGGTTGAGGTCAACCGAATAGTGTAAAAGAGGGGTGTGTCTCAAAAAAATACCTGTTCGGGTAAGCCTAACCGTAAGTTTTCGGCTGACCCTAACTGAATCGGTAAAAATTCCCAAAAAAAAACATGGAGCGCATACCTCATAAATGACATATTGGTCATTTCGCAGGGTTTTGGGGTGTGGGGTGAGTAGCAAGGGATGTGAGAAAAGACAGACCCAAAGTTCAAGGGGGGTATGAAGTATATAAGTTTGGGGTAGAAAGTAAAAAAGCCCAAAAAGAAAACGATAGTTAGTGTTTGGGCCGGATCGGAGCAACATTGATCCAAGGAGTCACAAACTTGATCGGTAACCCTAGCGTAGGAGGACGAAAGTTCTCTATATAACATCAGACTGTCGGCGGCCTCCGCGTCGTCGATTAAAGCGAAACTTGACCTGACCACTGCAGTAACCGCACAAGACACGTATATGTAATTTTCTTACCAAATGTCAACGATTAAGAAATATGAATTATGAATTATGAATTCGATTCAAAATTCATAGTTGACCAGTTGTTGTTGATTTCTTGATTGCAGAAAAATGAGAGGAAGAAGCTACACTCCATCGCCGCCACCACGTTACGGAAGAAGAGGAGGAGGTAGAAGCCCTAGCCCTCGTGGCCGCTACGCTCCCCGTTCTCGCGATCGAGATCTCCCTACTAGCCTGCTCGTTCGTAACCTTCGCCATGATTGTAGGCACGTTCTTTTCCCTTTTCTTCGTTACTTTCTTTCTAACTAGGGTTACACGAATGAAAATTAACGAATTTGTTTATGTTATGTTGCAGACCTGAAGATCTTCGTAGACCTTTTGGTCAATTTGGTCCTCTTAAGGATATTTACCTTCCTAGGGATTATTACACTGGGTGAGTAGAGTAGTATTAATCTTTCTTAGTAATAATATATATTTTTTTAAAATTTATGTTGCTGTTTTGTGCCCCAATTTTACCTCAATTGTCCACTTTGAAACATGCAAGATTTTATTTAGGGCTTTTTGCAACTATTGTAATAGTAAGTTTCTTAGGTTTAGCAGTGATTTAGAGTTTTGAAGACATCTATCAAGTAATTAGAAGATGTTATTGGTAATGAAGATTTCAAGCAACTTGACTTTGATTACATTATGAAGATCTTCCAAGTCTTGAAGATTTTTCCACTCATCTTAAATTCCTGACACCAAGGTCAGCAGCCTAGTGCTTGCTTGCTTTCTTATAATACTAATCATATCATTGGGGGCTATTTCTGCAACGTATTAATTATCACCGAACCTTCACTCTCTGCTTGTGGTTCTTGTTTTGATTTTGCTCTGTTCCCCGTTGTGATGGTGTTTTGGATTTTTGTTTTGTTTGCCCATTTTCTTCTTTTGCAGAAATCCTCGCGGTTTTGGATTTGTCCAATTTGTTGATCCCGCTGATGCAGCTGATGCTAAATATCACATGGATGGGACGATTCTTCTTGGTAGGGAGCTCACCGTTGTCTTTGCTGAGGAAAATAGAAAGAAGCCCACTGAAATGAGGGTCAGGGAGAGAAGGTAAGATTTGTCTCTTTATTTACTTTGTCAATTTTGATGAATACATCTGGGAGATATGCATTTGTGATACTGCTTGTAGATTCTACTGTCTGTATTTATAGTAACCTTTCATGTTAGTAGCCCCATAAGGGAAATGCTCTGCTTGAATTTGTTGTTTGAATAGTACTATCAATAATGGGCACAACTATATTTTACCAGGCCTATTTTTGAGGACCTAAATTTGATTTGAATAGACTATTGAAATTTGAAATGGCCTGCTTTCCTCTGAATGATTTCTTTTGTTCCATATTTGTTACAATTACCGAAGTATATTGGTTTAATCTTCATTTCAATGCTTTGTTCATTTAAGTTTCTGCTTACTGCAGTTAAGAGGTCAGGTGGAAATTCTGAATGTCTTTTTTTGATAATAACATCTTTATAGGGGTGGTCGGTCTATGGATCGAAGGAGGTCTCCACCACGTTATTCGCGTTCTCCACCACCGCGTCATAGAACTCGCTCTCGCAGCCGTGACTACTATTCCCCTCCTCCTAAAGAAAGAGAATATTCAAGGTATGTTGTTGGTGGCCCCTTGACAGTTCATTTTTATTACTTGTATTTGTTTCAAACGCTGCCATTCCTTTCAGTTTAGTGCTTACCAAGAGAGAGCAGGCATGAGTAGTTGGTTATGGTTTAGGGCCAATGCAATCTGTTGAGCAGTATTTGTGTTACTTTCTTCGTGCCTTGCACTATGGTTTTGAATGTTCTTTGTTGGGGCCTTCTGGCCGAAAAATTTGAGTTTTGACCATGATTTCGTACATGGCCTTTGCTGTATTAACCAACTATTCTGTGTGGCAGCTTTCTTGCACTTATTTGATACATTACCCGTTTTGTAGATCTGCATCACCTGGTGGTAGAAGATACAGTCGTGAAAGATCATTTTCACAGCACAGTCGAGAGAGGTCATACTCACGGTCCCCATCCTATAATGGGGATGCAAGAAGCCGTAGTCAGAGTCCAGCGAAGGGCCCAGGCCGGAGCAGAAGTCCAACTCCTAAACGTGATGTCAGTCCTCAGTAGGTCCCCCAGTCAGTGAGACTGGAAGAGACTCATAGTCTATTAGATGCTTTCAGCAAATTGTTTTTGTTCTTTCTTCAACTCTCTGATACATAGAGTCGGATTTTAACTCATGTTTCATATATCAGATGTCTTTGTTGGTTGAACCATTAAACATCGGATTAGGTTTAGTTGGATATTATGTTGAATTTTATTTTAGTACGGTTCCCTCTAGTATTTGTAGGATATTGGTATGAAATTTGCTTGTTTTTTCTATCTGCATGTTTTGGTGTTTGCTGTCTTAACTGAAATATGTCAAATATATAGAGTTTGGTCCAATTAATTATTGGTTCATGGGGGCCTTTCTCTTTTGGTAATGGCGGCCCACCTATGCATCACTATTGATTTATTGAAAACTAGCGTTTTCACCCGTGCAGAGGGGGCCTTTCTTTTTTGGTAATGGCGGCCCACCTATGCATCACTATTGATTTATTGAAAACTAGCGTTTTCACCCGTGCTCTGCACGGGGCCAATGCTTTAGTTAACACAAAATTATTGTGATACTAAAATTTATTGTTTAGATTACAATATGAAAGAAGTTTTGTAAAAATACAAACAAGTTAAAAGGACATTTTGAAATGTATCTTAAAGCGACCATTTGAACATGTGTGTATTGAAGGTTGGTATTTTGATCGTGTTATGTGGTATGATTTAACTCAAACAAAAATCACTCCTTGAAATGGCATTCATGTTAAATTAGTTGTAAATTGTACAAATTCTCATAGTTTTCTTTAATGTAAGGACAAATTTAGAGTGGATTAGTCACTGCTGTCTGTGCGGTGGATACCCGGGTTTATCCAAAAATTTAGAATAGGAATTTGTTGAGAATTTGTTAAATTCAGATCGTACAAAAAAATATGAGCATATTTGGTAGTAAAATACTTCGTGTCATCAAAGTTGCAAACATAAATGTGTTTCAAATAGCAAAAGAAAATAACATTTGAATTTGGGAAGCGAAAAAGTTAAGCTATCTAAATGTCATAAGCATAATGGTTTGTCTAGTTTAAATGCTTTATACACGGGGCAAGCTGAAGTTTCCATTCGCCAATAGCTATGTTGTCTTTGACTTGGGAGCCAAAACATGTCCAAAAAGATGTAGCCTACGAAATAAACCTGCTAGACAAAAGATTATAAAGTCATAAAGTAAGAAAAAACCGAAACAAATTTCAAAATTGTAGTATCATAAATGAGAAAGTAAAAATTGTAGTCATTACTATATAGTTTAGATTTGCATGATGAGACATATATGAAAATACAGTCATGATTCGCATGATGAGACATAATACAATTAAGTGGCATATGTGAGATGACTGAAAACTTATAACAGGATAAAGAATTTAAATCAAACTGATTATGAGTGAAAAGGGGAGCATGCCACCCATGAATGAAAAAGAAGCATAAAATGGGGTGTTTGAAAGAGAGAGAAAAGATTCAAAGAAGTTTCATTTGGGGTGATAGGGACGAGGCTCGGCGAATGCACCTTATAAGTGGGACGCGCTAACGCTCCCCAAAGATCAAGGGGGGCTGGGACTTCGGTCTCTAGTGGATATGAACAAGGCTTGTTTAATGAAAATGGCTTGGAATCTCAAGCCGGATGAAAACAAATTGTGAAACTAATCTTTTCAATGAAAACGAACAAAAGGATTACATGGCAATTTATCTCATACACCAGGGGTGTGATGAGACAAACTTTGACAGGATCAGAAACTATAAGTCTTCTAAGGCTGCCTGGGATGCCTTAGAGAGGTATTACACTGGTGCAGCCCCTATCAAGGAAGAAAAGTTACAGGCCTTAAGAAGGCAATATGAGATGCTAACTATGAAGGAAGGGGAATGTATTTCTGATTTCTTTACAAGGTTAAAGAAAATCACTAATACTATGGCAATGTATGGGGAAACTCTTACAGAAAAGGTGATCTGTAAGAAAGTCCTAAGGTCCCTGACTAAGAAGTTTGGCTGGGTAGTCAACAGTATTGAAGATACAACTCTACCAGATGACTTTAAAGTGGAAGAGCTCCAAGCAAAGCTTAAATGAACTAAGGATCAATCTGCTAGAAGGTGAAGAAGAAGAAGACCAAGAACTATTCACCAAAACTAAGGGTAAGAAAGGAGCCAAAGACAACAACCAATCAGGTAAGCCTAATTGGTCCAAAGGTAAGTCAGGTAAATCTAACTCTAAATCTGATGTCACTAAGAAAGGTAGTAATGTATCTAAAAAGAAAGACAAATCTAAAGTGCAATGCTACAGATGTGACAAATATGGGCATTATGTTACTGAATGCCCTACTAGAAAGGACTCTAAGTCCAAAGAAACTGAAACTGAAGCCAATATGGCTAAAGAAGATTCTGATTCAGAATCTGAACATGTAGGTTTCAGTATGATAATTGATGAGTTAGGTGAAACAGAACCTAGGGAGGATTCTGTAGTAACAAACCTAGACTTAGAGGTAAGCAGTGACTGTGTTGTCCTATCAGTCACTACAAGTGATGGAAAGACCATCACTTAAATTTGGTATCTAGATTCAGGGTGTTCCAATCACATGACTGAAAACAAAGAGTGGTTGGTTGACTTTGACCCTAATAGAAAAACTACTATAAAATGTGCTAGCAATAAGGCTATAACAACTGAGGGAATAGGAAACATAAAGTTTACAAAAGAAAATGGACAAGTAATTTTAATAAAAGATGTGTTCTATGTCCCTGGAATCAGCTGTAACCTTATTAGTCTAGGGAAGCTTATAGAGAAAGGCTTTTCAGTAATAATGAAGGACTTAAAACTAAAATTGTATGATGTTAAAGACACATTAGTTTTAACAACACCTTTAGCCACCAACAGAACTTTCAAAACCAGCATCAGTGTCACAGAGACAGATTGTCTCAGTGCCACAGCTAACTTTGAAAGTATGTTATGGCATAAAAGGTTTGGGCATTTGAACTTCAAAGGCCTAAGTGACCTAAGTACTAAAGGGTTAGTAGAGGGGTTACCTAAAATTGAAGTTACTAAAGAGACATGCACTACTTGCCTAGTGGGTAAGCAACCTAGAAAGAATTTCAATAAGGAAATGAAACACTGTTCTAAGGATACTTTGCATGTTGTATATTCTAACCTATGTGGACCACTTGATATTCCCTCTATTAGAGGAAATAAATACTTTATGACTTTTGTAGATGAATTTTCCAGAAAAATCTGGCTGTATCTACTCAAGACTAAGGGAGAAGCCTATGGTATTTTTAAGGAGTTTAAGGCAATGGCAGAAACTCAAAGTGCTAAGAAACTTATGGTTTTGAGAACTGATGGTGGTGGTGAGTATACCTCGAAAGAGTTTGAGGAATACTGCACCACTCAAGGTATAATCCATGAAGTAACATCGCCCTATACTCCTCAGCATAATGGTATTGCTGAAAGGAGGAATAGGACTATACTTGACATGGCTAAGTGCATGATCAAGTCAAAAGGGCTACCTAAAAGGCTATGGGCAGAAGCTGTTCATACAGCTGTCTATATCCTAAATAGGTGCTCCACTAAAGGTTTAGAAGACAAAGTACCAGAACATGTCTGGTGTGGTGATAAGCCTAAGGTTTCTCACCTAAGGGTATTTGGCTCACTTGCATATAGCCATATACCTGATGGTAAGAGAAAGAAGTTAGAGGATAAGAGCAGGCCCTTAATCCTTGTTGGGTATCACCCTACAGGTGCTTATAGGCTGCTGGATCCTAAGAATGACAAAATTGAGATATCTAGGGATGTGGTTGTGCTTGAAGACAAGCAATGGGATTGGGACAAAGCTGAACTAGTGAGTTCAGTGGAATCTACAATCCTAGAGGAGGTCTTAAACACTGAACCTAATCCTATAGATGACAGTTCTGATGAAGAAGGTCCTATCCTACCTAATGAGGAACAGATTTCTCAAGGAGAGGAGGAGGACAATGCTGAAACAGATCCTGTACCTGCTGTGCAGGCCATACCTAGGACACAAAGGCTAAGACAACCTCCTAGGAGGCTTGCAGACTATGATATTGCCATAGATAGTGAAGTGAATGAGCATGGTGACCTCATCCACTTTGCTATGATGGCTGATACTGAACCAGTGGACTTTAAGGAGGCCTTAAAGGATAAAAACTGGAAAAATACTATGATAGAGGAGCTGGCCTCTATTGAAAAAAACAAGACCTGGACTATGACAGCTCTACCTAAAGGAAAGAAGGAAATAAGTGTCAAATGGGTCTTTAAGCTCAAACTGGATCCCAATGGAAAAATAGTTAAGCACAAAGCAAGACTTGTTGCCAGAGGGTTCCAGCAAAAGCAATGAATAGACTATGAGGAAGTGTTCTCACCTGTGGCCAGGCATGAGACCAACAGGTTGGTCACTGCCTTGGCCTGCAACAAGGGTTGGGACTTGCATCATTTAGATGTCAAGTCTGCATTTCTGAATGGACCCTTGGAAGAGACAATGTTCATCTCACAACCTCCTGGTTTTGAGATGAAAGGAAAGGAAAACTTAGTGTGCCACTTTCATAAGGCACTTTATGGACTGAAACAGGCTCCAAGAGCCTGGAATAAGCGTATTGACACATTCTTTGTGGTCAATGGCTTCACAAAATGCACCAATGAGTTTGGTGTTTATGTGAAGGGTACTATAGAATCTGATTTATTACTAATTTGCTTATATGTTGATGATCTACTGGTGACAGGTAACAACTCTAAGGAAATCAGCAACTTCAAAGACACCATGATGGCAGAATTTGAAATGACTGATTTAGGGAGGCTATCCTACTTCCTAGGATTGGAATTCCTAAAGCTTCGAGAAGGCATTATCCTGCACCAACAGAAATATGCCAAAGAGTTGCTGATCAGATTCAACATGGCAGAATGCAATTCTGCCCTTAACCCTGCTGAAGGTATCCTATGCTAAAAAGAAGGTGAAAAAGGAGATCATGTAGACCCTACTCACTATAGACAAATCATTGGCTCACTAAGATATCTATGCCATACAAGGCCAGATATTCTCTTTGCAACTGGAATGGTCAGGATATTTATGAATGACCCTTTGCAGCTTCACCTAAATGTTGCAAAGAGGATTCTAAGATATATACAGGGGACTCTTAACTATGGGGTATTTTTCCCTAAAGGCAGAAACTCAGATGACACTACCCTAGTTGCCTACTCAGACTCTGACTGGTGTGGAGATCAACTGGACAGAAGAAGCACCTCTGGGTACTTATTCAAGATTCTAGGGGCTCCTATCTGTTGGAGTTCAAAAAAGCAGCAGATAGTGGCTCTAAGCTCTTGTGAGGCAGAGTATGTGGCTGCCTGCAGTGCTGCCACCCAGGCAGCATGGTTAGAAGCTCTCCTAAAGGAACTACAGGTCAATCTAAGTTAAACTACTACCCTATGGATTGACAACAAGTCTGCACTTTGCCTTGCCAAGAATCCAGTGGGACATGGCAGGACAAAGCACATAGAAACAAGGTTTCACTATCTTAGGGATCAAGTCTCTATAGGAAATTTGAAGGTGGATTACTGCTCCACTAAAGAGCAACTGGCTGACATATTCACCAAACCTCTAAAAGGCGAGGTGTTTACTAGGATGAGAAGGGAAATTGGTCTGGTTGCCTTCAAGTCCTAATGAAAGCAACCATGCCCTAAAGCTATTCCTAAGAGCTTGTCTTAGGAGACTGTTTTTAATTGCTAAACCAGGGGCATGTCCTGGATTTCCTATTTCCTCTTGTCCTAGTTTTTAAACCTAAGTGTTTTTTAGGTTTTGTATTAAGGGAGACTATTGGTTTTTTAATAAAAACCTAAAATAACCTCAGGAGTTGGCAACGGCTATATCATACACCAGATAGTCGTTGCCCCAGCAGTTCTCATAAACAAAAATCTGTTTGTATAGTTGTTACAACTTACAAGTTTCTGTTTTAAAACAGAAAATCAGTTACAGTTAGTTACACACTGTAACTAACCATAACAACCCACTGAGGGGTACTTCAATGTATATATAAGCATACAATCTGTACAGAATAGTAACAATTCAATAAAAATTTACATTTGCTTTTCAATACCCTAAGTCTTCTGTTTTCTTCTCTCCTGCATACAGTATCTTCGTCTTGTTCTTTTCAAGAGTTCCATGTGAGTTTATGCACTTCAACAAGTGGTTGAATCAAACCTCACAAAACAAAGAGAAAAGCAATGTGTTAGTGGTTGTTTTCAGTGACTGAAAATACAAGTAAAAGAAAGAAAACAGAGAGAAGGTGAGAGTAGCAACCTGAAGATCTCAAGGAGAGGTCTACAACCCAGAAGCTGTTGTTGATCTTCAAAGCAGTGAAGATCTAGAAACATTCAACACAAAGAAACACGAAGAAGTTAGGGTTTGCGAAGCAAATCAACAAACAAGAAAGCAAACAGAAATCTAACAGCGTGGTTACCTTTGTTTTGAAGTCCGATCATCACCCTGAGAACCAGATCCTGAAAAAAACAAAGTTCCAGAAATTAGGGTTTTTGAAAAAAACCTTCAATCAGTGTAAGAAACAAAGGGGTTTATGAACAGAAGCGCACAACCTTTGTTTCATAGTGTTTGAAGCATAAACGAAGCTTCAAACACAGAGATTTAGTGAAGAACAACGAAAACCTAGCAGTGCTCTGTGAAGGAGAAGAGAGAAGAGTCGCAGCGGAGAAGAAAAGAGAAGAGAGAGAAGAAAGAAGAGAAAAGTGAACTCAGAACCGGTTTCTTTACCTTTTATACTCCTGGATCGGGTTGGATCTGTTTCCAACTGTGCAACCCGCGTGTTGCTACAGCAACTATCCATTGGGTTCCGCAGGAACCGTTTTGGGAAGTCATCTGGGCTGCTGAGTATTTTTGGCCAGTGTGGGCTGAGTAGTGGACTGGGCTTCTTGCTAGCTGCACCCCTGAAAATTGCTTTTGCAACCTGCAGAGTAAAATCAATATCAAATGTTAGAAAATTCAACAAGTAATTAATAAAAGTCTATGATTTTATCTATATGCTATGCTGCATACTCTTGTTGGTGGTGATTCGTTTTGATAGAGAGAAGGAAAGTTGGTTTGGCTGGTCCAATGCAAGAATGTTTGGTTGGTCATGTCTTGGTCACTGCCGTGGTAAACCAATCTTACATTCCTCCTAGTTTTTTGACCCTCAAATCTAACGGTCAAATCGTATCTCATGTTATAGTACATATTTGCTTTGCTATTTCTCCTCCTCAAATTGCTGCTTCTACAATTCTAGAAGAAGATGGTGATCCTCTGCTTCTACAATTGGGTCACACAATAACAGGTACTCTTTCTTCTTTGTGCCACCATTACCATTTCTTGTATGCATGTCATATCACACTATGGTTGCAGCTCTTATTATATATATATATATATATATATATATATATATATATATATATATATATATATATATATATATATATATATATATATATATATATGTATATGTATGTATATATAAATATAAATGTAGGCTTATCATATTTCTATGATAATGATACCATTTTAGTGAAATTATTTAGTGTTCTATATCATAATCAAGTAGCAAAGTGGATAACAATTAGTATATTATATGACAGTCTTTTAATTAGAAATAGTTAAATATACTGTGATGCTTTCAGAAATCAACCAAACCATGGACTTCAGAGCTTGGTGTGAGACCAACTTGGACGTAAGGTGCATACCACTTCAAATTAATTTTGATCTTTCTCATGGGAATCTGCTAGACTCTAAATAGCTTTAAATGCATGCCTTATGTTTATTTCTGATAAATACATACTCTGTTTTATTGAATGTATATATGCTAGCTTATGAGATGTAGGGGAATCGGGTCACGTGTCTATTGAAATATGGTGGAATACCCGATTCCCCTACATCTCAAACCTCTGCTGATGGTCTATAGTTGAACTTTGCAATACTTAGGTAGGTAGAGATCTAATGGTCTATATTCATAATTTTGTTTGGCAGTAAATAATACTACACGTTAGAAAATATTGTTTTTCTTCTTTTAATGTTTGATTTTAATAGCACTAAACCATCTTATTTTTCCTTAGATGGGTCGTGGATTCGAATCCAGCATTGAGCATGCAGTAGTGTTAAATATCTTGAGAGAGAGAGCTTTGTCGTCCATTGTGGTCTTACCCGGCTGGAGAAATTAGTCTCTGCAGTTGCGCACAGAACATACCCGATTTGGTAACCCGATTTATACCAAAATACCTTATTTTTACTTAGACGCTTCCCTATTAGAGGTTGTTATTCATCCTTTAAGATGTAATTAAACCTTATTGAAATATTTTGTGCTCAATGACAACACATAAATGATGCTAAAACTTTAATATAACACATGTACATGTACATTACTTGCCTGTCAGAAACAAATTAAGACAACAAACTCATCACTCATTCTCAACAGTATTTATTACATCTTTGACTGACGGGTGCAATTTACGGATTTCAAAAGGAGAGTCAAAATTTAGTTGGGTTGGAGAGAGCATTGAAGATAGGAGAAGAAGCATGAAATGAACATCACTCTCTTACTTTTGACTTTTCCAACCACACAACCCATTAAAAAATTTTGGTGAGTATACATAAAAAAAGTTATATACTCAATTGATAAATCATGATTAATTAGACATCTACTTTAATTTACACTTGTGTTTTTGTATTTTATATACCAACTATGCATATAGATGTGCGATTTCTATCTTTTGGTTTGGGCCAATTACTATTTATCTTGATCATTTTTGCTTCAGCTACTCCCCTGATAGAATATAAAAAATATACATGCAATGTGAATAAACTATTTTAGCTCTCTTAAATTCTCATAGTGCTTTACATAGAGTCCACCATACATGGTACCCTATAGAAAGGGCACAAAAAACTCCATAGGGCCACCCAAGAACTCGTGAAAAACAAACAATGACTAAACTATAGATCATATTTCTTTGAGATACGCTCTAGGGGTTTAACATGCTATTCATAGTGTTGAGAATTGATTAGCAATTGTACACTGAAATGCTTGCAATACTGATTCAAGATTGCAACATAGAATCTTGAATTCTGTTTGAACAATAAATGAAGCAATTCGCATACACACATACTTGAAGAAACTGATCTCAGACACAATCAGTTCAGAAGAATGATCTTGATTCGGATCAGATTCCAGAAATTGGCAAATAACCAGAAAAACAAATTGAACAATTAAAGAAAACTAAAGAGAAGAACATGTGCAGTTTGTTCACCCAGTTCAGCATCAGTTTGTTCACCCAGCTTCATTGAATCTTCAATCACGGAGAAATGTTACAATTTGAGTAATCCCCAAAGTGTTTCCCCCTCACTTGCCCCTTGCCCTTGTTTCCTGTGTTTCTCTCCACTCAATTCCCTTTTACAATTGTTGCCTCTCTCAAAAGGATCTAGAGGACTTATATACATGAAGTAATATAACAAACTAGTAACTGAACAACAGAATGTTAAACCACCTCTAACTGATTTTAACTGACTTAACTAACAAGCAAGCCAAGCAAGATTTGGCACCTTATGACTGGGCGCCAAGGAGCAGCAGAGACAAGTCACTGGATTTGGCGCCTGATGACTGGGTGCCAAGGAACCATATGGCAGGACATAGGATGGCGCCTGATGACTGGGCGCCACAGAGTGAGACACAGCATGGTGCCTGATGACTGGGCACCAAGTGTATGCCACAATGCAACAATCTCCACCTTGGCATACACAATTAAAGATTCAATTCTGGAACACAGCAGCTACTTAGTCCAACCAACCACTTAGCCTTTATCAACATTCAACAAGTTCAAGCAATGATTGAACTTGGCTAGTGGAACAACCTTGGGGATGAAGTCAGCTGGGTTTTGGGAAGTATGGACCTTGTGTATCTCCACTTTTCCCTCAGCTATAATGTCCTTGATCCAATGCAATCTAGTATCTATGTGTTTGGCCCTTTCAAGAAAGGATTGATTCTTGCATAGATGTATTGTACTTTGATTGTCACAATATACCCTTACACTGTCTTGAACCTCCCCAAGTTCATTAACTAGCCCTTTTAACCATAGAGCTTCCTTCACAGCTTCAGTAACACCTATGTATTCAGCCTCTGTAGTTGATAAAGCAACTACATGTTGTAGTGATGCCTTCCAGCTAACAGTACAGCCAAACAATGTGAATACATAGCCTGTAAGGGACCTCTTTTTGTCTCTGTCTCCACCAAAGTCTGAGTCTACATAACAATTACTCCACCTGAATATTGATTCCAAGTCTTATGTTCCCTTTTAGATACCTAAGTATTTGTTTTACTGCTGACCAATGCTGCTGGCCAGGATTGGCTAGGTATCTACTGACAAGGCTTAAGGCATATGCAAGGTCGGGCCTTGTACATACCATAGCATACATAAGGCTTCCAACAGCACTTGCATATGGAATTTTATCCATTTGCTTCTGTTCTTCTTCAGTTTCTGGGCAATCAGCTTTGGATAATTTAAACTCCAATAGGTATGTTGGCAGTTTTTGCTTCAACCATGTTGAACCTTTCCAGTATTTTTCTAGAATATCCTTCTTGAGTCAAAGTGAGACTTTGAGTATCTGGATTCCTCTTAATCTCCATTCCAAGAATTTTCTTTGCTTGCCCCATATCCTTCATTTCAAATTCTCTCTTGAGTAGCTCTTTCACTTTGTCAATCTCATGATGGCTCTTGCTTGCTATAAGCATGTCATCTACATACAACAACAAATAGATGTAGCTTTGGTCATCTAGTTGTTTGTAGTAGACACATCCATCATTGTTACTTCTTTTGAACTTGATGGTCATCATGTAATTGTCAAACCTTTTGTACCATTGCCTTGGGGATTGTTTCAAACTATATAGGGACTTTTGAAGTAGACATACCATATTTTCTTTTCCTTTCTCCTCAAATCCCTTAGGTTGAGTCATGTATATTCTTTCCTCCAATATTCCATGAAGAAATGCTGTTTTAACATATCCATCTGTTCTAGATGGAGATTAAACTGAGCAACCAAAGCTAGAAGCACTCTGATTGAAGTGTGCTTGACTACAGGTGAGAAAATCTCATTGTAGTCCACCGCTTCCCTTTGAGTATATCCCTTTGCAACTCGTCTTGCTTTAAATCTAGGTGGATCAGTGTCACTGTTCCTTTTTCTTGTATATCCACTTACAACCAACAAGCTTTACTCCAGCAGGCCTTTTAACCAATTTCCAAGTTTGATTCTTTTCCAGGGCATTCATTTCTTCCTTCATGGCATTGTGCCATTCACTATGTTGCCTGCTGTTCAAAGCTTCCTGATAGGTTGTAGGTTCTCCATTGATCAAATTCTCAGTAGTGTTTAGAGCATAGGCAATGGCTGCCTCATAGCCAAATCTCATCAGTGGTTTAGTTTGCCTCCTAGCTCTATCTCTGCACATCAGATAGTCTTGTTCAGAGTCACTTTCTTCAGCTTCTGATTCAGTGCTATCAACATCATTCTGATCATCAACTTGATTGCTAGTATTATCAGAGTCTTTTCTTTTGCTTTCTAGCTCCACCTCAAGCTGAAATTCATCATTTTTATCACTTTTCTCAAGAGTTTCACTCTCCTCTTTACTGTCTGTTATCTCAGATTCATGAAAAATCACATCCCTACTTATGATGCATTTTCTTTCACTTGGAAACCATATTCTATATCCTTTGACACCATCAAGATATCCCATGAATAGCCCTTTCTTAGACCTTGGTTCCAATTTACCTTCATTTACATGGAAATTAGCAGGACACCGAAGTACTCTCAAATTGTTGAAGTTTGGTGCCTTTCCTGTCCACACCTCTTGTGGAGTCTTGCAGTTCAAAGTTGTTGAAGGACTCCTATTCACAAGGTAGCAGGCTGTATGCACTGCTTCTCCCCCAAAAAGACTTAGGGAGTTTAGCACATGATAGCATACACCTTACCTTTTCCAATAGAGTCCTATTCAATCTTTCAGCCAAGCCATTTTGCTGAGGTGTTCCCCTCACTGTGAGGTTCCTATAGATTCCATGCTCCTTGCAATAACTATTGAAATCCTCATTGCAAAATTCTAGGCCATTATCAGTTCTAAGAGCTTTAACTTTCAATCCACTTTGTGTTTCAACCTTAGTTTTCCATTCCACAAAGGTTTTAAATGCCTCATCTTTTGTTTTTAACAGATAGATCCACACCTTTCTACTAAAGTCATTAGTGAAGGTCAAGAAATACCTTTTTCCACCATTAGAAGGTGTCTGAGATGGCCTCCACAGATCTGAGTGAATATAGCCAAGCTTCTCCTTTGTTTTGTGCACACCAGTAGCAAATTTCACTCTTGTTTACTTCCCAAAAACATAATGCTCACAGAATTGTAATTCAGTAATCCTGTCTCCACAAAGAAGTCCTTGCTTGTCAAGCTCTTTCAGACCCTTCTCACTCATATGGCCAAGTCTCTGAAGCCATATCAGTGTTTTATTGTCTGGTGAGCTAGTCACATGAGATTCACCTGTTACTGTGCTGCCTAAGAGCACATACAGATTGTTCTTCCTTCTTTCACCCTTCATAACCACCCTAGACCCTTTCAATTCATGACCTTCAAAATTGAATCTTCACCTCTGGAACTGAAACCAGCACTTTCTAAGGTGCCTAGGGATATTAGTGATCTCTTAAGGTTTGGAACATGTCTCACATTTGTGAGTTTCTTCACTGTTCCATCAATTAACAGAATTCTAATTATACCAATTCCAATCACCTTCCAGACCTTATTGTTTCCCATCATCACTTGTCCACCTTTGTAAGGTTTGTAGTCTTTAAACCATTCCCTTTTAGGACACATATGATAAGAGCATCCTGAATCTAACACACAGTCATCATCACCTGCAGTTGTGGCAGTAGAGTTGGATTCAATTTTTTCATCATTTTCTGCAACCAGCAATTCACTGTTACATTCATCAGCAGACAGATTTCCACTGTCTTCTTCACTAGCAGTGTCCTGTGTTTGTTCATCTATGTCACTAGCAGTGACCAGTTCTTCACAGTCTTCCATATCACCAGCAAACAACAGTTCACAGCTCTCAAAGCCATCAGAGGCTACAGAGGCAGACTCTGACTCCTCCTTGTTCTGGCCCTTTTTCTTCTGGTTCTTTTCTGGACAGTTTTTCTTAAAATGCCCCTCTTTATCACAGATATAACACCTGTTGTGTTTAGGTCTTGATTTTGACCTAGACTTGTTCTTGCCTTTTCCTTCTCTCTTTTCACTTCTGCCTCTAACCATTAGGTTTTCACTTTGATCATTGTTCTTGGATTTTGACTTCTTGGAGAATTCCTTAGACATGAATGCACTTTGCACCTCTTCAAGGGAAATTGACTCTCTCCCATAGATGAGAGTGTCAGTCAGAATGCCATATGTGCTTGTCAAAGACCTAATTAACAGTAGTGCTTGATCCTCATCTTCTATCTTTACATCAATATTTTCAAGATCCAGAATTAACCTATTGAATTCATCAATGTGATCACTTATTGATGTACCTTGATTCATTTCGAACATGTATAGCATTTGCTTGAGATACAACCTATTTGCTAAGGATTTAGTCATATAAAGATTCTCTAATTTTAACCAAATTGCAGCAGCGGATTTTTCTTTAGAGATTTCTCTAAGTACCTCGTCTCCTAAGCAAAGGATGATTGCACTATACGCCTTGTTCATCATGTCCTTCTTTTCTTTTGCTGGCAGTGTGTCAGGGAGCTTGCTTTCTCCTTCTAATGCTTCCTCAAGCCCTTGGTGTACCAGCATTGCCCGCATCTTCATCTTCCATAGGCCAAAGTCATTCTTGTCATTGAATTTCTCAATGTTGAACTTTGCCATCTCCATGGATGCAACCAATCTTTCTCAACAGTTGCTCTAGATACCAGTTGTTGAGAATTGATTAGCAATTGTACACTGAAATGCTTGCAATACTGATTCAAGATTGCAACACAGAATCCTGAATTCTGTTTGAACAATCAATGAAGCAATTCGCATACACACATACTTGAAGAAACTGATCTCAGACACAATCTGTTGAGAAGAATGAATCTTGATTCGGATCAAATTCCAGAAATTGGCAAATAACCAGAAAAACAAATCAAACAATTAAAGAAAACTAAAGATAAGAACACATGCAATTTGTTCACCCAGTTCAGTATCAATTTGATGCCTACATCTGGAGGACTAAGCAATTGCTTAGTTCCAACTTCATTGAATCTTCAATCACAAAGAAATATTACAGTTTGAGTAATCCCCAAAGTGTTTCCCCCTCACTTTCCCCTTGCCCTTGTTTCCCGTGTTTCTCTCCACTCAATTCCCTTTTACAATTGTTGCCTCTCTCAAAAGGATCTAGAGGACTTATATACATGAAGTAATATAACAAACTAGTAACTGAACAACAGAATGTTAAACCACCTCTAACTGATTTTAACTGACTTAACTAACAAGCAAGTCAAGCAGGATTTGGCGCCTTATGACTGGGCGCCAAGGAGCAGCAGAGACAAGTCACAGGATTTGGCGCCTGATGACTGGGCGCCAAGGAACCATATGGCAGGACATAGGATGGCGCTTGATGACTGGGCGCCACAGAGTGAGACACAGCATGGCGCCTGATGACTGGGCGCCAAGTGTATGCCACAATGCAACACATAGGAAATGCACTGACCGGACCGAGTCTTAGCTTCAGTTTAATTACAAATAAGGTCTTTGCGGGGTCTAGAACTCTATTTGAGAAAATATTCTCATTTTGGTTTCACAGAAGAGTCCAGAGAACTACATGTCAAACCATAACTAAACACTTCCTTTTCCAAGTCAGAAACACCCTACGATTAAATACTAAGAATAAAGTAGGAGGTCAGGCAGTAACACCACATGAGTCTCACTGGTGTAGCTCAAGGATAAGCCTTCGCATCCTCAAAGCATTTTGAATTGTCTTATCTGTCTTGTACAATCGATTGATGGGTGCCTTTTTAGAAGGATAAGTTGTGAAAAAGGTACTACCTTATATAGCGCACAATTTTTCCATTGTTTATCCAAGACAAAACCTCAAGAGGGGACCGCAATACCTTTGGTGGGTTGTTGAAGATTAACAAAATTATACACTAATTTGACTGCGTACACCCTATATTACCTTCCTCTTAAATCCACTTGTTTACACCTGAGGTAATCATAGAGGAGGATAAAAGAACAAGGAGGTATCCGAGTAGCTCCTCTTACCACAAGAAAAAGTCTCTCATCCAAGAAAATGATCATTCCCAACCCGACCATTGGCCACCTCAAGTACCCATATTGACAACCTTTAACTCTTTCTGGTTTGAAATAGAAAATAACCTTGGGATATAACCTTAAAGGGTGAATTATATGCCCACTAACTCATCACACCAAAAGAGGACAAATGCCTAGTTACCCAATTTGTTAGACACATGGAGAACCAATCTTGGTTAGGATTCACCCCAGCTCCTATCCTATAGAATGTACTTCCACCCCAAATAATAATAACATGAGTGTTGAATCCTACTAAGATGTCGGTTAGACACCATCTGGTTCCCCAAATTGACAATGCCATTAGAAAATATTTCCAAAAGCTGCCTCTATCCCAAAAAGCATCCACAATTAACTTCCCTTGTAAACTAAGGTTAACAATCAGAGATCTTTTATACCCAACCCCCTCACTCTTAGGTTTACATACTTCTGACTAGTTAACCCAAGCGATTTTGTTTCTCGTCTTGGTGCTCCCCATAATTACAAAATTTATAAGGGTTTCATGTCCCCTAAAGTGATATATTTGTTTCCCTATCCTTGAGAGGTTGTCGTAGTGTATCAATCATTTGTTGCCAAGTGGAAAGGCACCTGGGATTAACCTCCACTAGTAAACCTAGATAATTTAAAGGCACAATGTCAATTTTACAATGGAGAAAAGATACTCCCATAAAGATGAAAAGATCTTGGGCATTCACACCCATTAGAGCTCTTCCAGAAATTTACCTTGAGACTCCAAACTATGTTCAATGGACTATGAGGGTGTCATCAACATATTGTAGGTGTGAGACTTCAACAATGGTTACGCGTAGTAAACCTTTGAACATGTCTAGGTTGATTACACTTCTAAAAATCCAACTAAGCCCTTCATCCACATATAGAGAAAGAAATGAGACGGGAAGTTCCTCTTGCTTTAGACTTCCCTGTGTATTGATTTCCCCCATTGGGGAGCCATTTACAAATACAGGGAGGCTTCCAGAAAACACACATGCTTGGATCCAAGATCACTTATCGCAGAAACCGAATATAGTCTAAAAATCCCCCAATTGACCGAGTAATATAGACCTCAAGATCCACCTGAAAAATCATACATTCCTTTCTGGTTCTCTTAAGGTAGTTAACAAATTTGTTCCCGAAAACCACCCCATCATACAGATGTCTACCTTGGATATAGGTCTACTGCTTTTTAGCTATCCTATCATCCATAATCTCCCACAATCTAGTGTCCATTACCTTAGCCACAAGTTTATAGAGGCATCCCATCAAAGAGATAGGTTTGATTGAAGTCCCCAAAGGTTAAATGGTAGCCAATCTAGATACAAGAATAAGGAAGTAGAACCCTTCGGAAGGAAGAAATTACTATGTATTTCATCAAAGAAAGCCACTACTTTACCTTTTAAAATAGGCTAAAAATACTTGATGAAAGAAATTTTGAATCCATCAGGACTTGTGTAATTTTCCCGGTTTCCAAACTAAAGAACAAAGTTATAAGGAACACATTATTATTGGTAAGACACATGCGGAGCAATACACAAATGATCTAAATTAGGACACTCCTCACAATAGAGACCCATTCTCTCCCCTTTAAGGTTGTCGGCTTTGATTTCCTCAACCAACAACTCAATCATCACCTCCATCTTTCATAAGTATCTTATTCCACTTTTTAGGATTTGTTTTAAGCACCTCATTCAATTTTTCCTTTAGAGTAAACCTCGCCCATCCACAGAGAAGGAGACAAAAGTGATACTTCCCAAAATAACATCACTAAACCCCCAACAGTTATTAAAACGGAAAGGTATTGATCCCCAATTAGAGGCGTCATATCTAAGGACAAAAGGAAAATGATGTTGAATCTATTGTTGAATCTACTGACGAATCTAACAACGATGTTGAATCTATTTGCAAGAGAGTCTAAAGAGAGACATTTCGCCAGAGTTCTAACCTGTTATGGATAGGGCCTTTGCTAAATACACCCCCAAGGCCCATTTACAAAAGGCCCATTCAAGACAGCAAGATCCACTTATCAATGGCCAAGATTGCAGCGCAAGATCGGACGGTCCAGATCCATCAGGTCAAACACCACCAAAACTCTATAAATAAGCATTCAATGCTTCATTAAAGGTACACACTCTTTCCTACATTACTACCTCTAATCAGTTCTCTAGCTGACTTGAGCGTCGGAGTGCCTTCGCAGGTACCACCTGCCCCGGATCGGACGCAGAGCTCGGTTGATCAAGTCCAACCCCTACCAACTATCTAGGATCGGACTTTGTGTCTAAGATCGGATACAGGTCTAAAGATACGGTACAGAACATTGGCGACCACAGTGGGGGGATCTTGTACTCTAGTCCCATTACGGCATATAGGTCTATCCTTGGAACCCAAGATCGGAACTCCATCAAAGATCGGATCTCCATCCAAGATCGGAACTCCATCTAGGATCAGATCTCCATCCAAGATCGAAACTCCACCTAGGATCGGAACTCCTGATGATTCCTACTGTCCTGAGGGTTCCCCTCGACCCAGCACTCTGGCTTCCTCTTCTTCAAGGCGGCGTTCAAGAAGTCAAGAAAGGTCGGATCCCCTTCGAAGGTCAGATCTCCATCCAAGATCGGATCTCCATCCAAGATCGCCCAAAATCGGAACTCCACCTAGGATCGGACCTACACCTTGGATCGGAACTCCATCCAAGATCGGATCTCCATCCAAGATCGGAACTCCATCTAGGATCGGATCTCCATCCAAGATCGGAACTCCACCTAGGATCGGAACTCCTGATGATTCCTACTGTCCTGAGGGTTCCCCTCGGCCCAGCACTCTGGCTTCCTCTTCTTCAAGGTGGCGTTCAAGAAGCCAAGAAAGGTCGGATCCCCTTCCAAGGTCGGATCTCCATCCAAGATCGGAACTCCATCTAGGATCGGATCTCCATCCAAGATCGGAACTCCACCTAGGATCAGAACTCCTGATGATTCCTACTGTCCTGAGGGTTCCCCTCGGCCCAGCACTCTGGCTTCCTCTTCTTCAAGGTGGCGTTCAAGAAGCCAAGAAAGGTCGGATCCCCTACCAAGGTCGGATATCCATCCAAGATCGGAACTCCATCTAGGATCGGATCTCCATCCAAGATCGGAACTCCACCTAGGATCGGAACTCCTGATGATTCCTACTGTCCTGAGGGTTCCCCTCGGCCCAGCACTCTGGCTTCCTCTTCTTCTAGGTGGTGTTCAAGAAGCCAAGAAAGGTCGGATCCCCTTCCAAGGTCGGATCTCCATCCAAGATCGTCCAAAATCGGAACTCCATCTAGGATCGGAACTCCATCCAAGATCAGAACTCCACCTAGGATCGGACCTCCACCTAGGATCGGAACTTCATCCAAGATCGGATCTCCATCCAAGATCGGAACTCCATCTAGGATCGGATCTCCATCCAAGATCGGAACTCCACCTAGGATCGGAATTCCTGATGATTCCTACTGTCCTGAGGGTTCCCCTCGGCCCAGCACTCTGGCTTCCTCTTCTTCTAGGTGGCTTTCAAGAAGCCAAGAAAGGTCGGATCCCCTTCCAAGGTCGGATCTCCATCCAAGATCGGATCTCCATCCAAGATCGTCCAAAATCGAAACTCCATCTAGGATCGGAACTCCATCTAGGATCGGAACTCCACCTAGGATCGGAACTCCATCCAAGATCGTCCAAGATCGGAACTCCATCTAGGATCAAAACTCCACCTAGGATCGGAACTCCATCCAAGATCGGATCTCCATCTAGGATCGAAACTCCACCTAGGATCGGAACTCCATCTAGGATCGGAACTCCATCCAAGATCGGATCTCCATCCAAGATCGTCCAAGATCGGAACTCCATCTAGGATCGGAACTCCATCTAAGATCAGAACTCCATCTAGGATCGGAACTCCACCTAGGATCGGAACTCCATCCAAGATCGGATCTCCATCCAAGATCGGATCTCCATCCAAGATCGTCCAAGATCGGAACTCCATCTAGGATTGAAACTTCACCTAGGATCGGAACTCCATCCAAGATCGGAACTCCATCCAAGATCGGAACTCCATCCAAGATCAGATCTCCACCCAGGATCGGATCTCCATCCAAGATCGGATCGATCTCCACCCAAGATCGGAACTCCTGATGATTCCTACCGGCCCGGCTTATAAGTAAAGATCGCCCTACTGGCGGTCATACTTAGGGGGCAACTGTTATGGATAGGGCCTTTGCTAACTACACCCCCAAGGCCCATTTATAAAAGCCCCGTTCAAGAAAGCAAGATCCACTTATCAATGGCCAAGATTGCAGCGCAAGATCGGACGGTCCAGATCCATCAGGTCAAACACGACCAAAACTCTATAAATAAGCATTCAATGCTTCATTAAAGGTACACACTCTTTCCTACATTCCTACCTCTAATCAGTTCTCTAGCTGACTTGAGCGTCGGAGTGCCTTCACAGGTAGCACCTGCCTCGGATCGGATGCAGAGCTCGGTTGATCAAGCCCAACCCCTACCAACTATCTAGGATCGGACTTTGTGTCTAAGTCGGATACAGGTCTAGAGATACGGTACAGAACATAACCAATCCTCCGAGATCATATGCATTCTAATCCAATCATAGCCATCTCATTTGGTCGGACCCATGTATAACTCTAACCCATGATTGGTGGGTCATTGAGATGGAAGTCGTGGAGAAACCCCCAAATTTTCCTCCAATTCCATAGTAGAACCATACCTACCGCTACGAGCAATACCTTAACGGTCAGCTATTGAGTTGAAATCCCTTACTACTGGCGAAATCCCCCGTCCGAAGCCCCACTTAAACATAAGAAGATTTTCTCAAAGAGCCTGTTTTGCCGCCAGACTGCACTTAGAGTAGGCATCGCATACAAAACACCTTAACCTTTCCATGCTTACCCCAACCTGCACTTGTCTTTATGCTAATGAAAAGGGCAAAAAACTTCAGACTTAATAAATTATCACTAGAGAACGCACAAACGAAATGGGACAGGGTATATGTTCACAATTTAGAACCCTAGAAATTAACAGTCCCGTGCATTCAAGCTAACAGAAAACTGTTTTGTTTTCTAGATACTATAATTAGCTCGATATTTCCAATATATATACCATGTTGAGTTTATCACTTAACTAAACTTTTGAAATACTTATCCTCCTGCTTTACTCCGCAAGAGCATATAACCCACTCTTGAGATTAATGTGAATACTAATTTATACGCCTCTATCCTCCAGCTATAGAAGAACTGTACCCAAACCTCTTCATGATGGCAATACAAGGGAATGAACATTTGAAGAGACTACAGAGATATCAATGCTCACATGCATTTCGAGTGTCGGTCTAGCGCGAGGGAAAATAAACAGCATCAAAACAAAATAACAAGCTACAAAGTGGAGGCCTTTACAAAGACGGAAGCCTAATCAAATGCAATTCTTTGCTTTCAAATGTGACTGACTATGAAGGTATTAATTACAAATTCAACAGTTTTGTGGATATATATAGCCATGCATCCATTTAGTTTTTTTTTATCTTTATGTATTTAGTATAAATTAAACTTTCAAGAAATAAAGCATACAATATTAGCTGTTTTCTGGCTTTAGTATAAATTAGATTTTTTAATGGGGGGCGGGTCGACTTTGTAAGCTTATACCAAGTGTGTTGCGAAATATATTAGTCAGCAAACCAAGAAGTTTGATGTATTCAGCTCAATTCAAATTAATCTGAGTTCAAAAATAGATTTTGCATACCCAGGATCATTATATTTTATAGTGTTTCTCTTTCTCCAACAGAAATCCATTCAGTGCGTGTTATACGTACATTTGATTGAATTAATGATATGATATACAACTTCATAGTTTCTTAGTGTTTTTTGTTTGTCAAAAAAAATTCTTAGTAATTTTTTTATTTCCATAAAATAATGATTTATTCTCCAACATTTAGATTTAGATTTTATATCTATGATATAGTGAATACTAAAACAATATATTAGACTGTCATCTGTAATACTCTAAAGAATTCTATAGAACCTTCTAGTATTGCAACAAATCATTTTTTCTCCTATTAGTACAACTGATTGTGGACGGGAAAGGAATGGGAGAAACAAAATGTTGTGTGTTTAAACCCTAAATTAGGAGAAATGTTTAAATGTAGAAGACGTAGAGTACTATTTAAGCATCTGAATCCATATATGATCTTGCATGCAGGAGTAAATTAAAGGTAAACAATGTAATTTGAAAAGCAAAGCTCATTTATATATTTATATAAGAACGGACTATATATGTTTGTATTACAACAATAGGAAACATGCATGATATGATCACCCACGATTAAGATACAAACATATGTATAACTATAAATGCATGAGAAAATACACACATATAAATCTCAGTAGTAATCTTGGTAGCTATGAATTTGCTGAAATCAAATGTTGAAGATGCACGCACTAGATTGTTGAGAGTGAAATGCTATTCTTGGTGATCAATAGTGGAGTTGGGTTCCCAGACAACACCATCATCATAGCTCGACGGCACTGCTGCAGATGAAATCAAAGGATCATCAGAAGGTTGAATATTGAGATTCTCCGATTGCAGGTTACGCTGTGCAGCAAAAACATCCTCTTCGTTGATCAAAGAATCAAGGAAGGAAGTGAAAACATCATCACAAGAGTAACCCTTATCATCATCACCAACAAGTAGATGATCCATTGATGCTGGAACTGGAATATTATTAAAATCGTCATCACATGCATCATTATTAACAATATTGCCAACTGCATGAGCTTGTTGTTGATCATGATATTGATATTGTTGAAAATGATCATCAAATTGTTGGTTAACAGTAGGAGGAGATATAAAAGGGGTTTGATGATCGGTAATGATAGGAGGAAAACGAAGAGAATTAGGTTTAGAAGGTGGAGGTGTATTAGAAGAAGATGGTGGCAATGATAATGGTGGATTGAGAGGCTTGTGTGTTCGTGGATCAATCCCTTGACTGATAAGCTTCTTGCTAAGATGTGTGTTCCAGTAATTCTTTATCTCATTATCAGTTCTTCCGGGAATTCTCCCAGCTATCAAAGACCACCTAAATAATCACATTTCCACCAATCATCCACTTATCAGATTAATCGCTAATTCTCACATCGATCAATTCAATTCATTTATTTAATTAATTAATTGTTGATGAAAAGGAACGCATAAACCCTAAATAGTTAGATATAGGCACTAATAAGGAAACCCTATAAATTGGTATATACGTACTCGTGGAACTATAAACGAGTGTGAATGAGAATAGAAGGGTAGGTAGGTACCGGTTACCGAGGAGGCGGTGGAGACGGAGGATGAGATCTTCTTCATCGGGAGCGATCTGGCCACGTTTAACGGAAGGGCGGAGATAATTCATCCAGCGGAGGCGACAGCTCTTACCACAGCGGAGGATGCCGGCTCGTTTGGGGAGAGTTCTCCAACGACCTTCTCCTTCTTTTCTTATGAATTCGGCTAATACTTCGTCTTCTTCAGGCGTCCATGGACCTCTCTTCAAACCTATCTTGCTGCAACATGGTGTAGTAGTACTTGTACTTGTTTTTGCTTTACTACTGCTTCCATTTCTATTTTCGTTGCCTCTCTTCTTCTTATTTGATGATGACGACGACGAGTTCCTCATCTCAATTCCAGTTTCTAAATATTGACAGTGTAGTGTACATGTGTATGTATATGCACACAGAAAAGTGGAGGAACCTAATAATCACGCACATCACCTATCTCTTCTCTCCCTATCACTACAATAAATGAGTATTTTGTTCGAATCCGCTTACACGCGCCAAGGCTCGCTTTTGAGATCCACGTCTGCCTATCTCATTGCCAACAACACTTTTTTAATATGGCAATTTTTTATCCTTATTTTCTTAATTTTTTTAGTTGTACTTTTGATGATTGAATAATAATATCATGCATTTTTGGTACTATTTGACTCCAAAATTAAATGAGGGATCAATAGCGAACAATCCATGATTTTTTGGGGACTAAAAGGTAATTTAAAAATTGTAAAAATTAAATTGTCAAATTTGACCAAAATCATCAAAAAATAAAATAGCTAGAAGGCCAAAAATCACTAAACTAATAAGGTAGCTTAGTTGGCGAGCTAAGGGACATGAAGGGGTTGCAAAGTTGCAAGGAGGTCAAGAGTTCAAACTCTCACGGTTGTTACTGACCAAGCTGCTACGCATGATAACACTGGCGCTATCTTTTCTCAATTCTTATTGCTCTTTATGAACAAAACAAAACTGCTTGGTGTATGACTTTATGGAGTATTTGGCAAGAGAGGAACAATCTCATTTGGGACAACACAAGTGTTGATGCTAAATCAATAGTGTGGGTGGGTAGCAAGTTTTTCTCAGAGTGAAGTGCAGCCACTACAAGAAAATCGACGATTTCCGACGACAAAATCCGTCGGAAACGCACTGATTTTCGTCGGAAATTGACGTTTCCGACGGACAAAAAGTCGTCGCAAAATCGCTCGTCGGAAAACGTTTCCGACGGATTTTTTCGTCGCAAATGTCTCCGTCGCAAAGTCGTCGGAAATCCGTCGGAAATATCCGTGGCAAAGTCGTCGCAAACGCTGACACATTTTCGTCGCAAATCCGTCGGAAATTTTTAAAAAAAATTAAAAAAAAATTAAATTACATCCAAAATACTGTTTATTAGTTATACCCTATACATACTAGCCTAATTTCAAGTATTCTATTTCAAGCCCAATTTAATCAAAACTAGAAACTAAAACTTTGCAATTTAGTAATATCCACTCTACAAAATCAGATATTACAAGGACATTCAGCAATGGATCAAATATCACAGGGTTATAATTTCAAGGATTCTACTTTATTTAATATACACCTTCAAATCCATCTGAGACAGGCACAGATAGAAACGTGTTGCAACATGGTTACAAGTATTACAAGTAGCACAATCATTCGGCAAGACAAACAATGATTATAGCAGTGTCTAAGATGAAGCCGTGTCACGATTGTGTCTCAGAGAGTCTTCAAGCCTGACATGTTTTCTTGCACATTCCAAGATAGTTTTATCAGCTGTAATGAAATATGCTGCAATGGTTGCTGTTCACCAACCAGGGACCAGTGTTAATATGCATTCAAATACTTCACAAGAACAGACAACTTAAAGGAGAAATAATAACTCATGCATTGGTTTCAGAAAGCATTTTCTGTTCAGTTTTGATTTCAAAAATGCCACTTTGTTTTCGCTTTATTTCCAATTTCCAAAGATACAGAACTTTGAAAACAAGAAACAAAGTGAAAACAAGGTAACATATTATTAGAGCTCAGAGGCTAAAAGAAATACAAGATTAATAAATATCTATAGCAAATAGTTAAAATGAAAATTACTTACTGTGGGCACAGTACTGGCAACACACGCAATGGAAGCTGCCTTGAATCCAGCACGCACACCTTCTGCATATTAAGAAAAGGCTAGCTTAAGGGTATATAATTCATATTTCTCATGATCTCTGGCACCCTTTGACAAGATATCACATTAATGTTAAGATAACATGTTACATATATATGCTTTGCTATATTATTGAAACTGAAAATATTGGAAATGAAAACATTTATCAGATGTATGGCCAGGTAAAACATGCATTAGCTCAAACTAGTGCAATAAGGTTTAACATTGAATTTGCCAATCAGCAGACAAGTAAACAAGTGATAGTTCTTTTAGATTCCATTGTCCGGATTGTTAAAAATAAGATAAGGTTAAATTGATTCCCTCCATATATCCATTCTATTACTGAATTTTGCAAAGCTTAATATCCATTCTATTACTGAATTTGATTGATTCCTTCCATATATCACTAATAAACCAGCAAGCTCAAACTTCATTGTAGAAGAACATTGAATTCTAGTGCCCCAAATTACTCATACCAATAAACAAGGAACTACTATTATTAGTTGTATAAACAAGGTTCAAAGTTGTTAAACTTCATGAATTGCATCTGCAAATCGAATCTCCAAACTCCAAACAAATGAAGCTCCAATCATCATACATAAGCATAATTCAATGCAGTGCTACTGTAATCAAACTTAGTGTACAAAGGATCACAGCAAAATGAAATGACTTCACCTAATCAAAAGCTAAATTAACCTATTGATAAGTAACAAGTAGCAAGAACACATTCCAACCCATATAATCATGAACTAGAAGCATATACACACCTTGTGGTTTCAGCTCGCACTTCCCACCACGAAATCGAATCTTTACTCAATCAAACAACCTGGATGTACAAAGAAACATAACAACAAATCAATTTCGAGAATGAGCAAATCTGGAAAATCAGAAGATAAAAATGGAAGAAGAAATCACGAACCAAAGGAAGTAATGATGGGCATAAATGCTAAAGTCGAACCTGAAACCAAAACCGAAATAAGAGAGATAAGCAAAGGAAGTAATAATGCAGGATTAGCAAAGGAAGTAATGATGAGCATAAATGCTAAAAACATGGTGGAGAAAAAGGAAAAGCTAATATACTCTATAAGCAGATCAATAAAATAATGATCATGCTAAGGCCCGTCTTTCTTTTTATATGTCTCCTATAAATCTATATAGTCATGCCACGTCTACGTGACTAGTATTAGTATACTACAATACAAACTCAAAGGTCACCCCACAAGACCAAACATCAGCAACCTATAAGAATATTAGTGTGGCTAATATTAGCTTCAAACTGGGAGGAAGAAGTAAGCAATTTCTGAATTTCTCAAACAACAATTATGTGCTGATTTTTGTTCTTCAATTGCTCTCTGTCTTGTTTCTGCATTTACATAACTTTTGTTTATAAGGCAAAGAAAGCTGAAAGCAGGGTTCAGCGCTCAACCATATTGCCACCTACTATCATGTTGCCATCTCAAAAACCTGAACAAATCCCCTAATTTAGTTTATTTCTTATTAGTCTTGTCTTATTAGTCTTGCCTTAAGATCAAATTAGAGAGATGGATCATATAAGTACCAAATTGAGAGTTTACTGGTTAACTTCTTTTAAGCAATTTATGTGATCCTATCTCACTGTAAATTTATTAATAAGAAAACAATCAAACATAACAAAAGACATAAACCAAAACCCAAGTAAAAAAGAGAAAAAACAATGAACATGTAAATCTTATATTTACTCTTCTAATGGCAATCGAATCTGTGAAATAGCAACATTCTCATTTCCACACCTCTGCAAGCGAAATACTCAACATAATCATAATGGAATAGAGGAGCTGGTGGTGAAGCAATATAGCCCTTATTAGGTGAAGAAATGGACAGCCTCTCTTGGCAGCCATCAAATTTCATATGGAACTGAGGACTGTTTTGAATTCTCAATCCAGTCACCTTCAAATTGGAGCTCATGAATATATGCACATCTGAATTGTAGTGGTGAAATCAACAGTAAAATGTATTTGTTGTGAATAAATATTAAGAGAAGAACTAAGTTTTGTGAGTCATTTTGTCAAACACATCACAAGTCTTAAATGTACTAAACTAAAACAATGTAACTGATACAATAATCATTTAAAGTGTCCTATATTGGTGGATCAGCCAGGAGCACTCCTAATTAGAATTAGAATATTATGGAAGTTTATGCTATTTCCCCATCTTTACTACTCAGGTGTTTGCAATAGGTTATAAATGATAAATTTGTATGAGAATAGTTAGGCATAAACCTCTTAAGTTGAGAAAGGTCCCTTAACTTAGATTATCTACCAAACCTCACAGTCTGCAATTTGAAAGAATCATCAATCAATGAGAAGTTCAATACAATGAACAAAAATTGATATACCAGAACATCTCATATACAAGAAGCAAAATGCTAAACAAAGGTCAAATTGTCAAAACACATTTGATGAAAGCATTTCATAGATTGTATCACATTCTCCTAGACACCATACATTACAGTAGAAGGCAACAAATATGTGACTAAATGCATCAATATAGGTAAGACACTGCCAACAATTAAAAATATAAAGATTATAATTTTCTCACAAGATCATAATTTTCTCAGCATACAGAGCACAACCTAAATGCATAACAATACGGTTGCTGACTTCAAAAAGATTTATTTTTACAAAAACAAAGATCATAATTTTCTCACAAGAGAAATTGTAATGTTGAGGAAATTGAAGATGGTTCTGAATTAATTAATAATACTCACAGCTTGCATTAGATCAAAAGCTTCAGATTCATTGAGTTTAGCACCCAACATTTTTAGTCCAACTTTGAGTTTTTCAAAAGTAATATGACCACTATTATTTGTGTCTATCATGTTAAACAATTCTTTCAACACTGAAGTTTCCTCTTTTGAGAGATTCTTAGCAATAACCTGAAAGGAATATTGTGGAAAATATTAAAGGAGAGATGATTCCAAACTGAAGTTAAGTCATTCACATATTCAACCTTGTAAATATAGTTCAATATACTACAATCTACTAGTTAGCATAGCCAAAAGAGATAATTTCATGGACATAGTTATGTGATGATAGAAAAATTACTTACTCTAAGTCTAAGCCATTTTCTATAAGCTTGTTTGGATCAACTTCATCAACTTAAATCCAAGGGTGACCTGTAGAGAATTGTAACATTATCATTTACAAGATGTTAAGTTGGTACTTGGTACTAATAGCTCAAGTTCTGTGATTTAGTAATGCAGCAACTTTAGAGATGAAAAAATAAGCACTTAAATAATTAATTTTTTGTATTAAAGATTCATTGTAAGTGCTGAAAGTGTTAACAGGTACATGACTATTATAATGCCTTGTAAACCATTCATGTATGGAGTTTAAATGAAAACAAAAAGAACCAGTTATAACTTATAATAATAAAAACACATTAGATTGACTCAACAAAGGGATGTTTATCACCTACTGGTTCAACAGAAAAAAAATAACCTATTAATTAACCACTTAAAATTAAATAGATACACTTTTATAGGCAGGAAGTACATAATGTGATTGTGAACTACACTTTTATAGGCAGAAATTAAATAGATACACTGCTTTCTTGCATGAGGCAGAATCAGCTTCACCAGCATCTCAGCAGGCACACTCATATCAAAATATCCATGCCCAACAACACGCTCAGCCATGTAGCTTATTGTCTAAAATCATGAAAACAACTCAGTAATTAACAGCCCAAAATAGAAGTAAACAAATATTTCTTATACAACATTTTGAATTTGTTCACACAATTGTGAATTATGGTGACTTTCAATTTTCAGAAAACTGTAAAGTCACTGTATTCAAACAAAAGTGTCTTTCGTTAAATGAACTATTAAAATTGATTCTTATATGAAATGCATGATAGAATCTGCAGGTTACCTATCATCTTTCCAAAAAGAATGATGATCTAACTCAGGTACAACTAACGTAGCATTAAGAATTCATGCAACGACAACAGCATCTGTTATCTGGATGAAGGAACATAAATGTCATTTCCACCAAAAGAATAATATCTACCTAAAATCTGTTGATGGATCCTTCCCTTGCCAGCCTATGTCTTTCCATTGCTCAGAAATCAGGCCAGTGAGTTCTTCTTCAGGAAACGCGGCATGTATAAACAGCTATGCATCTGCAAACAATGAATTGACAACATCAGTATTTTGTTTTCTATTTTCGAAAGTGCATAAACACATGACTTTTGAGTCTAAAAATTAGTCAGCGTTGGTAAGTTAAAGCAGCCATTATTGCTCCTTTTTTTAACATCAGGAGCATAGAGATCAATGCTTACCTCATTTGTGCAGCTTTGGCAGCTTGCACTCCAGCTAGCGCATCTTCTATAACAATACACTAGGAAAACATACAAGGAGATTACTTTTTGACATTTAAAAGGAAATGCAACCATTATGGTGCTAGTTAGAATTGCATAAATGGTGTTAAGTTAATATGGAAGAAATTCAAGTCAACTTTCTGCATTCTGCATAGTAGCACTAACAATCATTCAACAAACTTCTCATCTAATACTATCCTTCTAAGTCCATGATTGTCAATTATTATCTACATATTTCCGTTATACTAATAACCAACAACAATAAAACACCACCACTTTACAAAGTCAGCCACCAAAAAATTACAAATTAGGCCTCTAATGACAAGCTCAATCTAGCTAGTATCATATACCTCACTGGGGGAACACTCAATATTCTGGATGCAGCTAAGAAAATATCAGGAGCAGGTTTCAAATTCTCAAAAGCATCTGCGGACACAATTGCATCGAACCTGATAAAACAAATACAACTGCACAATTAGAGCAACATTAACACACAGCAGGTTACAGAAGTCAGGCTGAGGGAGTCAAGCATAAAATGTATCAAAAATATATGCAGTTTGCACTTAATTTAAACAAAACAAATAACACCCTAGAGTATCATATGCAGCGAGCTTAAAATTCATCTTTATTGAATTTGTGATTAAAGGGCATCAATAATAAAAAAATTAACATAAATAAATAGTTATTGATGCATTCAAACCCAAAAATCACATAAACTAACAGTAAAATCAACCAAAAAAGTTTCGACAAAATCAAAAAATTAAATAAGTGAGAAAATGAGATGTATTACCTAATATAAAAATTAAACAAACCTGAATCTCTTCCTTCCCCTTTGATTTGAAGACTTCCACTTCTCTAGTTCATACATCAAGAATAGAGTAAAATTAAAAAGACGAAAATGGTGAAAATGAAAGAGAAAACAGTTCTGGAACTGAAACGAGTGGAGAGAGTATTAACCTTTCAGTGGCTGGATAAATAAGTAGTTGGCGGCACGCGGTGGTTGTGAGACTGAGGTTGGAGGCCGGAGATGGGTTTGGGGAAATGTGAGGTTAGGGTTTCGCCGTAGTTGAGGAGAACGAGGGTGTAGCTAAGGGAGGAGGCGAGCACGACGGTGGTGAGTTTGGGTAGAGGTGAGGTGGTGGCCGGTGATTGAGAGTGAGGGAGGAGGATCGAAGGTGAGAAGAGTGAGAGTGAGGATCGCAGCAGAAAAACCTTCCGGATCTATTCACGGCTGTCTTCTAGCCATGGAGCAAGCTTGGCGATGGAGGAGGACGCAGGAGGGTGGTGGAGGACGGAGGGAGGGCGGTGGAGGGCGGAGGGCAGAGGGAGAGAACGATAGTTTCAGAGGAGGAGAGTGAGTGACTTTTAGCGTGAAAATGAGTTCGTTTGTGAAAATGAGAGGGCTCGAGGGAAGAGGCTCTATTTTAATTGGGTTTTTACGTTTGCGACGGACTTTTAGCGTTTTCCGACGAAAATAGCCGTCGGAAATTAGCGACGAAAAACGATTTGGTCAGAAACGTAAGCGGGAATTTTAGCGCCCATTCTTCTTAACCGTTGCGACGACATTTTGGTCGGAAATCCGTCGGAAATTGCGACGGACTAGAGTTCGTCGGAAAAAATGGCAGGAAACAGCAGTTATTCTTGTAGTGAGCCCGAGAATCTACGGATCGGCCAGGGGCTGCCACGCATGTTTCACGTTCGCCCCATGATGACATGACTTGGCGTAAGTCACAGATTGGATGGGTGAAGTGTAATGTTGATGCCTCTTTCTCCCTAAGTGCAAATAAGGTTGGCATTGGCATGTGTTTGCGACATGAATGAGGCTCTTTTATTCGTGCTAGGACTCAATGGTTTTCACCTACCAATTATACGGACAGGTTTCGGATAGGTGGCCTTTTTATCTCGCTATAATTAAATTATTAAATTTTAAAACTCATCACAACCAAATTAAAAAGTCATTAACATTTAGTTTCTGTACAGCTGGTTAATGTACCATCTTAAGAGATGGATTCCGTTAGTATTTCGGTTCAATTCCTGGCGATGGAATAAATTGGAGTCAGACTTTACTTACTTTTTAATCGAACTCCGGATTATTTGGGACCCTTTTTTCCTGGACACCAGAGGGGTCAAAGACCCCTAGACCAAAAAATAATTAAAAAGTCATTAACAAATTAAATATCTATTAAATTTAAAAGTAACTAGCGCGTGCGTTGCACGTGGTAAAATCTCCAGTAAATACATGATAGTGGAAGGAGGAGAATTTAATGGCTAAATTCCAATATGAAAAAGTCTTGTTTAAATATAAAAAAGACAATTGTGAGCTTAAGAGCGAAATTAGAGTGTACATACATTATCCAAACAAATTGTTCCATACACATAATCTATAGTCATAATTTTATGTAGAAAGTTAAAAGACATAAGATGTGTAACCCAAAGATAGCATGATTAGGATTTTCTTTTCTTTATGTGCATTTGGTGAGGAAATTCCACTTGAAGGAGTAGTGATTGGTACGCATCACCGACGACTGATCTCAAAAAGTGTTGAACGAGTGATGAAACTTGACCAATATTTTTGTGGGGGCCTAAAATATTTAACAAATATATTTGTGTAAAGTAAATAATTTATTTTTATAATTTCGTAGACAATTCAAAGTATGTGTATTGCAGTCCCGCATCAAGCATGTAGTTTTAATTCGGTCAAGTATCTAACAATGTAAACTATAGTTAAAAATATCATTTTTAATTAACAAACACATTGAAATTGAACATCTATAGATAATAAGAAGAAAAAAGTCTAAAAAACTTTGAGTACTTAAAGAGTTAAATTTTTCCGAACGTTAAAGTAGCCCAAAACACATTACTTAGCATCGCACTTTACGTATTTTGTCATCAAACTATTTTTTTCACCAAACCGGCTATTGAGAAACAAAGTTTACATATCTGAACAGGTAAAAAAATTTCCGAACGCAAAAATAACCCAAAACACGTTGCTCCAAAAAAAGGAGGGAAGGGGAGGGAAGATTGGCTCCAAAAGGCAGGAGAGGGCCCACATGGAGACTACCATAGGATTTAAATATAATGATTATACAATTTATTTCTCATCCCTCTCATATTATTAGATGTTTTTAGTTAAAAAAATTATCTTATTCTAATTGTTTCTTATAGAATATTAAATATTAAATACTTTTTTCTTATTATACCAGTGAGGATTAAAGAAAAAGTGAGTACTATTCCACCTCCCCATTTTGTCTAACTTAGACCGTTTTACATTGACAAAAAATAATCTCGACCAAATAATATAAAAGATAAAAGGGTTTTTTCTTCTAAAGGGGATTAATACTTACTCTTCATTTCCCCACTTTATATCTCGAAAAAAGATATGTTAAGATATATAACTTAATTAAGAGTTGCTTCAAAAAAATATAACTTAATTAAGAGATAAATATTAAAATATTAAACATATTATTTTAAAAATCTAAAATATTCGTTGTATTTCTTAATTCTTGCAAATCTAATCTAATCTAATATCTATTTATACAAATAAAACACATTTAAACTACCAAAACAAACCTCCAAGATTAATTGACAATTGTACTTTCTGGTATATCTACAAAGGATACAATCGTAGTTTGACGAAAAAAAATATACAAACTTTGTTTACTTTATCTCAAATGAATGAGCTTTATCTATATTTTTTTGATAAAAAAAAATCAGCCAGCTTTATCTCCCTCAAGCCAAAACATTACAATCCACTCTTGGTTTCTCTTTCTGATTCCCCCTCCTTCTTTCTTGCTTTCTCTTCTATCTCCTTCTTCCTCCTCCCTCTTCTTTGCCAGTTTCACCAAGCAAAGCAAGCAGATAATCTGGAGAGAGATTAGTGGTACGAGATGGTTTCCGGCGGTCTGACGGCTGTGAGTGTTACTTCCTCAGTTTCTCTTTTTTCTCTATTTATATTTCCCTCCCTCTTATGCTTATATGTTGTTGTCTTCGCGGTGTCTGCGTCCGATAGAGGTGCGGTGTCTCTTTTTTTTTGTCCTGGGTTGTTAGGGTTTCATTATTTTTGTTTAAAAGGGTTTATAGCTTGTGAGCATTCTGGAAGAATTCTTCAAATCCTAAAAGCTGGAAGAAAAAAACTTAAATAAGGGGTTTCTTTGTCGCTGGTGTAGGGTGGAAGAATGAAAACATAACAGGGTCTTATGGGATGAAGAGGTGCAAGAAGCCGAGAAAAAATGAAAAGAAAATAATGAAAATCATATGACAAATATTGAAAGAGAAGAAAAAAAAAACATACACGAGAGCTCTGATCATGGTAAGAAAAGTCTACTTTATTCTTTTATTTTATTTATTGAAATTTTTAAGTTAGAAATGATAACAGACTATATGTTGGTAGATTAGAAAGTAAATATTTCCTAATTCCGGTATCTATCATCCACCACATGAGATATTTGAGGTTCGAAGTTTGAACAAATAAACTGTGTTATTATGTGTATGCATTCGTGGACACATTAGGTACAGGGCCCAATGTTATATTATGTTTTCTATTGATATCTGTATCATAGATTCATAATCTAAATCTGTACCATTATTTTGGATCCTTTGCAAATACCGTGGTCCAGTATATATTTGTTAGATTTTGTGATTTTTCCTTTGAGTTTTCTTCTTCACAACTAGGAAGGGTTTTCTCATTGCTAAAAAAACTGTTATTGGAGTTAATAGATGGACATGGTTTCATGTGTAGAACATGAATAATTTAAAATTAGAGGGGAAGAACTGAATCTTAAGGTAAAAGGTTATTTTTGCCCGTTCATTATTTGCTTCTTCACATTTTATCCCGTTTCCAAATTGCTTCAAGTTCTATCTCCTATGTTTAATTATTGTGTCAAATTGTTTTCTAACTTTCCCTTTATGGTTATATTATTTCCTATGTAGATATAGAAGTTGAGATGATAACTCATTGGAGTTTCAAACCTAACATTCCATCCATTTCTCGCCCAACCATCTCCTTTTATGCAGGTGGAACAATCTGAGACATTATGCCGTGAATTCTTTCTTCCATATCTCAGTGTAGTACTTTTAGTTTTAACAAATATCGCTCTATTCAACAATTTATAAATTTGAACGGATTGCTTTGGAATTTGGCTATGATCATTCTCTCACTTTAATTATAGTGTCTCCTGTCATGTTACTACTTACTATTATCCTGTTTTGCTTTTTTTCATCTCGCCATGGTTTCTTTATCATAGTTTCCCATATTCTACATGTTGAGTTTTTTCTATGTTTGCACCATAAGTTGAATTTAGGTGGTGCTTTTTTGTTTGTCAAAATTTGGGATTTTTGAAGGATGATTTGTGTGGCAGTGGTCTATATGGGTCATG
Source organism: Astragalus membranaceus (assembly GCA_039519185.1). Taxonomy (NCBI): domain Eukaryota; kingdom Viridiplantae; phylum Streptophyta; class Magnoliopsida; order Fabales; family Fabaceae; genus Astragalus; species Astragalus membranaceus. The sequence continues at coordinate 54,803,258 of CM076848.1, read as the reverse complement.
ACTCATGATGATTTTTTTTAGATGCTCATGAAAGTGATTTGGTGCAGTACATTACAAATTTCTTGATGTGGGTATGACTGTTGGGGAGTTTCCCTTTTACTTGATAGTTGAATTGGTTACTATTTATGCTTCTCATCATTCATCATTACAGAAGATTCACATATCTATTCTTTGTATTTAATATTTCATTTTTCTGCATATGCCTCATCAAAATGCATTCCATCACATGATTCTCAATTACGGATGAAGGTATGGGATGTGGAAGAAAACATGTGTCATGGAGTGTTAATGGGGCACATTTAGAGCAGAGAATTGTAACACTTCATGATTGTAAACGTAGTTCAGTGATTGTTTTTCCCAAGTCTCTGGGTCTCTCTTATTTGTTATTGTTATGCATGTGATGGAATAAAACTTAAAAAGGAGAATTTTTCTGCTATTTAGATACTAGAGGTTGTAGCTTTTATTTGCTGATGGTCAAAACATGACGTTATTATTGGCTCTGTACATAGATTATTGGTAAATTGGATTCATAGAATTGTGTAATATATAATTGTTCTTAAGTTTTGAAAGGTTACTTTGTGTTGCTCATTGTTTGTTTTAAAGATTATAGTCTCTAATTGCTTTTCTTCAATTCACTTAATTTCATTTTGCCTTCAAGTTTCACTAATTTTTCTTCTGCCATTTCATTTTTTTTTACTTTTTCAACATTATTGCATGGTACACACTGAAGCCTGGATTGGAAATACAATGGCTTGAATGATATGGCAGTGTAATGTGGGTGCAACACAAACTCTGATTACGGTAAATATTCAAATTTACTTCACTACAAGAATGTGTTGATTTACCTACCACATATTTCCGAGGGATTTTTTTTGGTCGCTAATATCTTCGTTTCCGACGGATAGTTCCCTCGCTACGTGTTTAGTGTATTTCCCGCTTATATTTCCGAGGGAATTTAAATCTTAAAATTATTTCACTTCTGTTATGATTCTGGGCATTTGTAAATTGTTTTTGTAGTTACTAGAAACTTCAGTATAATATCCATTTACTGATCATATTGTTGAATATGTAATCAACTACTCTGTTTTTGTTGAATATGGAATCAAGAGGCTTACTTCCACAATTAATTGTAGTTCTTCTCTCTTTGATCTATTTGTATTTTTGTTTTCATGGTTTGGTGCCCATTGTCTTTGGCTAGGCAACACAACTAGAACTAGTTCTGATTTGTTTGACTCTTTTTAATTTCATACTAAGCCATTGTATGAGGCACATGATGTGGGTAAAATTTATAACCCATGAATATCAGTATGTAATAAAAAATGTAATAAAAATTATTTGTGGAGCTTGAATGGATGACTGTTGGGATTTAGTTTTTTTTTTTACAGTAAATTTTTCCGACGGATTTTCGACGGAATTTTCGAGGGATTTGCGAGGGATATTTCCGAGGGATTTGCGAGGAATATTTCCGAGGGATTTTCGAGGGATTTCCGACGGAAGCGTTTCCGAGGGAATTTTCCGTCGGAAATCGTTTGCGAGGACCGTTTATCCCACGGAATTTTGTCCGTCGGAAATTCCGTCGGAAACGTGAATTAGCGACCGATTTTCCTGCTTTTCCGAGGGATTTTTCCCTCGGAAATCACCGAAATTCTTGTAGTGCTTTATTTGTGTGAATACTACTACTCAACGATTCTAATTGAAATTTGGGAGATAATTCACATTATCTTTTCATGATGCCAAGCCCTCTGTGACATTTACCAGTTGTTTATTCTTTGAATTGTGATATTTTATTGTGGTGTAAGATCAAACTTAAGAATTTTATTTGTGAAAACACTAAATTGGGGAAAACTATATCACTCTTTGAGTAAATTAAGTTATTATTTTTTTAGGAGGAGATATTGGAATAGGTGGAAAAACTATTGCAACTAGAAGTTGAGGACGAGAATTAAAAGCACCAAGTGATCATTAGCTACCATCTATGCATGCTAAACAAATTTCTAAACCTAGCCTGGACCGTACAACACTAACTATTGAGTTTCAATGAACAACTTTACATGGCTAAAATTGATCAATTTCAAATGCTTTGCAAGAATCGACATTTAGTCTGGAAAACAGCATTCATTATATGTGTTTGGTTAAATTTATGTTCGTAGAGTATTTTAGTTGACTTCTATTATTTAATTTTGTTGCAGGGCTTAATATATGTGATAATCAAACACGTTATTATGCTGATAAAGAAAATAAATAATCATTTAAATTTTATTCTCGCTTTCTTCTCCTCATACTATTAAAGGTCAATCCACCTCTATACAGTATCCATTTTCAAGGAGGCAGGCTATCATGGATAAAACCAAAGATGTCTTGGTTGAAAATTTCTAATTGTTATTCTAGATTTGGCTTCAACAGAGGTAGAGTATTTGTTTGCCTGCCTTTTAGTTGTTCTTACTAAGGTGAATCCAAATATTTCACATTCTCATTTACTTAGCACGTATCTTTTATTTGAAGGGTTGTAGAATGTTTTATTTGGATTTCTCTTTTGAATTAAAATCTGGCATGTTATTTCTTTGTTGGCCATCCTATTATTAATGCGGGAGCCTATCTGCAGTCAGCCTGCAGTCGCGCTCCCGCGCCACTTCTCCCTCCCCTTTTAATAATAATAATAATAATAATAATATAATAATAATAATAATAATAATAATAATAATAAAAATATTAATAATCTAAAACTTGGCATTTTTTTCTTTTTAATTTTTCATATTTTAAGTATTATTTTAGGTCTTTTAAAACCCAATTTTTTTTTATATACAAATACCTATTTGATATGAGCCAGCCGCTCTGCAGTTGTCCTGCAGTTGCGGTTCCGCGCCAAATGCATTTTTTTTTGTTTTTTTATTTTAATGTCTTTCTTAAATAATGTTCCCTTTTGTCCTTTTAAATCCTATTTGATATGCGCTAGCCGCTCTCAGTTGTCCTGCGGTTCCGCGCCAAATGCATTTTTTTTGTTTTTTTATTTTAATGTCTTTCTTATACCTATTTGATATGCGCCAGCCGCTCTGCAGTTGTCCTGCAGTTGCGGTTCCGCGCCAAATGCATTTTTTTTTGTTTTTTTTTTTGGTTTTTTTATTTTAATGTCTTTCTTAAATAATGTTCCTTTTTGTCCTTTTAAATCCTATTTGATATGCGCCAGCCGCTCTGCAGTTGTCCTGCAGTTGCGATTCCGCGCCAAATGCATTCTTTTTGTTTTTTTTTGTTTTTTTATTTTAATGTCTTTCTTAAATAATGTTCCCTTTTAAATTAGTGTATTATTGATTTACTAATAGAATTTTTTATGGCTTTTATTTTGATTACTTTAGATTAACCGGTATTAAAAGCAAACTTAATTTAGTGTTTATATTATATGTGAGTACCGCGACTTCAATATGTACTTCGCACCAAACTTTCACGTTTTTGTGTTTTTTTGTTTAAATTTTTTTTGATATTTAAGAGTCCGAAAAAAAATTAGATGTTCAAATACGCGGAATTCATTCTTCAATAACTGGTTTGGTAAAAAAAACTATTTAGTAAGAAAATACGTAAAATGATCGAGATGTTAAGTAGTATGTTTTGGTGAACCTTTAATAACTGATTTGATAAAAAAAATTATTTACTAAGAAAATACGTAAAGTGGTCGAGATGCTAAGAAGTATGTTTTCGTTAACTTTATAATTCAGAAAAATTTAACTGTTCATATTTTGATGCTTTTTTAAATAATGTTTATTTTTACTAATCGCATATTTATTCATTATGGCTTTTATTTTGATCACTTTGGATCAACTGATATTAAAAGCAAACTTAAATTAGTGTTTATATTATATGCGACTACCGTAGCTTCAATCGGTACTTCGCACCAAACTTCCACGTTTTTGTGTTTTTTTGTTTAATTTGTTGTGATATTTTAGAGTCCGAAAAAAATTTTAGATGTTCAAATACGCGGACTTCACTCTTCAATAACTGATTTGGTAAAAAAAAATTAGTAAAATACGTAAAGTGATCGAGATGCTAAACAGTATGTTTTGGTGAACTTTAGAGTTCAGAAAAAAATTAACTGTTCATATTTTAATCCTTTTTTAAATAATGTTTCTTTTTTTCCTTTTAAATTAGTGTAGTATTAATTTACTAATAGCATATTTTTTCTTTATGGCTTTTATTTTGATCACTTTAGATCAATTGTATTTTTTTTTTGTGAAGAGATCAACTATATTAAAAGCAAACTTAAATTAGTGTTTATATTATATACGAGTACTGTGGTAAAAAAAACTTTATTTAGTAAGAAAATACGTAAAGTGATCGAGATGCTAAGCAGTATGTTTTGGTGAACTTTAAAGTTCAGAAAAAAATTTAACTGTTCATATTTTAATCCTTTTTTTAAATAATGTTTCTTTTTTTTCCTTTTAAATTAGTGTAGTATTAATTTACTAATAGCATATTTTTCTATATAGCTTTTATTTTCATCACTTTAGATCAACGGGTGTTAAAATAAACTTAACTTAGTGTTTATATTATATGCGAGTACCATGGCTTCAATCAGTACTTCACACCAAACTTCGACGTTTTTGCGTTTTTTTTGTTTAAATTTTTTGTGATATTTTAGGGTCCGAAATAATGGGTTTGGTAAAATAAATTATTTAGTAAGAAAATATGTAAAGTGATCGAGTCTCGAGATAAGATTGCCAAAATCTATCTAATACAACTCGAGAGAATTACATAGGAGTGGTGCACAATCAAACCAAATTATTGATATGCATCCACGTGTTAAACAATAGGGCTCCAGATGCTCACCGGGGTTAGAGTTGTCCTCAGGGCTCTTTAACGACTTACGGATATACTTACAGATCACCCAGCACGTAGGTCCTCGCATTGACTATCGGAGTTTAACCCACGCCCTTATACCAACTGAGTCAATCTCATATTTGCTCTTATTTTATTCTAAATATGGAAGTATGATTGTAATTTAAGAAAAAAAAACATCTCAAAAAATAATCACACAATACTTATTATAAAAAAACATCTAAAAAAATATAGATACACGTTTAATATCATTTTATGCTACCATATCTCAACAGTTGGAGGTTGAAGAATTTTCTATTCAAAAACAGCACACAAAAAATCATGAATTTACATATAATTTACTATATACTACCTATATTAATTTACATACTACAAATATTAATATGTTATACATTTATATGCTCCGTGCAGAGCACGGGAACTAAAACTAGTTATCTTTAATGTTTTTTTGATAGTTCCATTATCTTTAACACACTTCGATTTTGGATTCCCCCTTTTGCACTGCGTTTGTGGGATGGACAAGATCAATGAACTATTATTCTTTAAAACTTGGTGAAAATGCTACAGCTGAAATCTTGAATGTCAATATTTCGTCTATTTGAATATTTGTAAGAGATATATTACTTGATGATTTCAGGAAAAAATATTCAAGAAGCTTGGTCATTCACAATTTAGTGCAACATTGAATTCAGCCTTTGCTGAATTTGTTACTTGAATACTTGGGACTTGGTTTTGTGGAGGTGTTGCTATTATGTAGTTATTGTCTGCTATCGTCAATGTAAAAAAAATTACATTATCAACCAATCACAATTTCTCACGTCACTATTAAGCAAGTTATTATTTAACGTTTATCATCTATTTCTTCTTCACAACTTCATTTTAGATAAAGTTCATTAACCTTCATTTTTAGAACACTTAACTTTCAAAATCTTAATTTCAAATTGAGTACAAATATCACTTAACATGATCCACCCGTGCGGATGCCCAGGCATGTTACTAGTAAAAGGAAGATAGTAGACAAAAAAATGAGAGTAAGATAGTAATATTTGTCAAAATACATTATCACACATGCGTGGAAAACAAATAAGGAAACAGGAAGAGAAAATTACAGTTAAACATAATGCTGATTTTTTTTATCAAAAGTTAAACATAATGCTGCTAAATCATAATGGGTTTATTGCCAGAATTTAGAGCACAGCTAATCAACCGGAGTTGTTTTTAATTTCTCAAGGAATTGGTAAGGAATTTTTGATAAAAAGGGACATAAACATAATTTGGTAAAAATTAGTGGATATTAACCCCGATCCTTCGTCAAAAAAAAAAAACCCAGTCCGCTTATCAAAAATAAAAAAAATAAAAATGATCCCTCCTATGAATAAACTTCAATGGAATTGGGGTAACTGTCTACATGGTTTGCTCATAATCTAAAACTTCAGAAGTTCGGATAATTTTCAAATGCTTCTATCAGCCGCATAAAGTGAATCAAAAATCAGGATACCCACAACAATACTATATCACAAATACATCCATATTCGTTGCTGTGGGAAAAGAAATACCACCAGTTGAACAGTCAAAAAGTCTTATTATCAAGAGAAAATTGGGAGAAAAAAGGTCACATGGGATTCAAAATTCATGACAATTATAATTTATATGCTGATCGTATGTATCACTGTCAACAAGTCCCTGCTCAAATTCTGGTTTAACTCACCCTATGCCTTGGCCCTGAGAATGAAGAGATAATACAACTTAATTGGCAACATCAAATTATATAATATTTAACCTAAAGATAAGATAAATCATATTTTTAAAATCGTTTAAAAAGAACAAATCACAAAAACTGTTAAGAACCTAGGAATTGGCTCCTAAAAAATATACTGTTTATTTAGGAAAGAAAGGAGCTCATAAGCTTTGGTCTATCATGTGCACTAAACCCAACTTTGACAATTAGTCCAGAAGAGAGAGACTTATCACGAGAAGAAACAACTTGCAAGAATGCTTTAAATACAATTTTCCTAGATGAAGGATTCAAGATATCCACCTTTATAAAAGGGACGAAAGTGGTAATAACAATTGTCATCAATACAAGAGTGGTTGATGTTTAACAAGCTAGGTAGTATCATAAATTGTATCATCAAATGCTTCCAATTAAAGTAGACCAACTAACCTTTCAAGATAAGAGTCGTCCTCTGTACTAACAACAATGGCATCACCTGCTACAATGTGAGGTGGAACCTGGAAGATGTTTATCATATAGATAAACAAGACGTTAAGGCATTTAACATTACCAGCAACAAATATTGAATTAATTCCATTTTATTCAAATGAAAAGAATTTATAGCACAGTTAAAGCCATGTCATTTTGTGAATTAGTTTCATTTTGACTTTGTTGAAAAACATGTGAGTACTGAAAATGTGTTAATGATAATTGGACTGCATTAACCATCTAGTTTGTTGTCGATTTTTTGTGTTTAAATAGTACGGGCATAAGTAAAATAAAAGAAATTCCACAGAAATGATTCTGATATTTGGAAGGAAAAAAAACTCAAATAAATATCGTGTGTAACTTTTGCATGAAATAATAACTAGACCACCAAGGTCAGTTACACATGTGAGTAATTTTTCACCAATTATTTATACTATTAAATAAATGCAGAAGGAAAAAGAAAAATTCAACTGACTTACTTCAACTGTAAGGCCATTTTCCAGTACTACCTTTTTATTCCTTAAATCAAGGAAGCAAGAGATTAGTACAAGGACTTTCCAATTTTGAGCGTTAAAGAAAAATCACTGACATGTATAAGTATAACAATGTCAAATTCAAATTAAAAGTAAGCGAATTTTTATTGAAACAGAAATTAAAAATTAATTAGACACAAATCAAAAAATAATCAGCATCATCAATCAAGAATTACACACGCCAAGAAATATCATTAGTGTGAGTAAAAAATGTAATTCATAAGTAGATAGTTATTTTCCCCACAGAGACCCCCTTCCCCGTTGGTCATTTCTCGCCCTGAGATTTGATCCAGTGCATGGCCCTTATTCTTCCTTCTTTCATAGACTTTAGTAATTCAAGGGATTTAATCATTTGGGAATCCCATATGCATGAGAAACATATTTGGTCTCTTATACTAAACACGGAAAACTTTTTATTCCCACTTCACTAACCCACGAATGTTAAAACATTTGTAATACCAAACACCGCCTAGGGAGAGGATAAGCTCACAAAAACAAGTGAAATATTTAACCAATAAGATGGAAGTTTGTAAGATAATACATGGCATATGCCATCAGAAAATATTTCAAGGCATTCGCAACAAAAATTGGAGAAAAAAACAATGAGAAGGGTAAAAGGCCAAATACATATTCTAAAAGCAATAACGGATAACACCATATACCTCGGAGTGGCTGCAATCACTTCCTTGACAGCACATATTACGCGTTTTGGAACTGATGCAGATAAAGGTTTGTCATCATAAAATTGTACCTTAACTTTCATTTCATCTGTCAATCAGGCAAAAGAATCATAATAATTAGTAATAGAATACATGATTGAACAAAATCATAGTTATATACATGAAAACAAAAATAGCTACTTGAGACTAACAGAGGGAAAAATAATATCTATGCAGAGAAATATATTGGAGTGAACAGAGAAGAAAGTACAATGGGTAAGGAGAACAAGGTCATTCTATACATAACATTAAGTAAGACGAAAAGTGGGGTGGTTGGTTAGTTAGTTAGGGAGTGTGTTAGAATTAGTTAGGCCAAATAAGGCATGTTGCATTCAGATAGAGAAGAGCGATAGAGAGGGAGGACATCTTTTCATTTGTAAAGGCTATGAGCCTTTTGGCATTAGAAGAGTCTAGAGTCTCTCAAATACTATAGGAGACCTGTCATAAACTTATACCATGAAAGCAGAATGATAGAGAAAAGCTACAAATGCAATCTTGTCCACTAAGTCTATAACACGCAATGCATACAAAGACAATCCAAAGGTGATTGGTAAAATGAGGAAATTAATGAAGTTGTAGGGATTTAGATAAAAGAAGAAGAGAAATAATAATGACTTTGAACATGATAATAGAATAATATTATTGATAATTAGTTTATACAAAAGACTAAATACCAATCAGTTATAGGGGTACAAGACGTCCAATCTTAATTGAATAGGGAAACTAGGAAACAAATCATGATAATACCAAAATAGTATTAGACTGATTCAAGGAGATAGTCTAGGATTCTCTAAGATTATAAACTAATCTTACGAGATGAACTACAATAATATCAAAATATTCTAACATATTTTCTTATATTCTAACACTCCCCATCGACAATAATATCAAAATATTCTGAGATGTTTTCTTATATTCCAACACTCCCCATCGGGTTAAAGGTTACTACGTTTAAGCTTGTTATAAATATACCCTTTGAAATTTGTGAAGGCATCCCACCAGGGACATAGCCACAATGTTGTGTTTATATTGCAGGACTTTGGCCTTCTGCTATCCCCCATTGATAACAATGTAACCTAGAAGTCTTCAACACTGATCTTTTTCCAATGTCACCACAGAACTCACTCCAAAATAATCAAGAACCCCAATTTTGGGAACAAACATCAAATGCCAAAATAGGAAAAAGCTTAACCTCTCAACACAAGCAACCCCAAAAAACTCAAAATTGTCTTCAAAGAGGAGTCTAAAGTGGAACTGAGAGTCAGAAGCAATACCCAAACAAAACCACAAATTGTAACGGGAAGTCATAAACAAACCAAAAGCGAGACCAAACTGCATTGATATTGGGTCGACGCTCAGTCCAGTAGCTGAAGCCATAATGGACAGGTGTCACGATAACAATGTTGAGTCAGGGCTCGCTCCGACAACTAAAACCATAACTGAAGTCTCACAACTAAGAAACAAACTTAAACAATAACCCAAAGTCCAAGGATTGGAAAATGTATCTGATATGATGTTGAAGTTATGGGGATTTAGATGATAAAAAAAGAGAGACAAATTAATTACTTAGCATATGATAATGGTATAATATTATTGATAATGAGTTGATACAAAAGACTAAGAATTAGTCCCTATTTATAGTGATACAAGACCTCTTATCTTAATTAAATAGAAAAATTAGGAAACAAATCATGATAATAACTAGATAATATGGAAACTATTTTTAGGTCATAATCTGAGATACTCTAACCAACACTGTTGGCCCAATGACATAAGCTACCCGGGGAAATGGGGGTCGATCTGGTGCTCTCGGGTTCGATTCCTGCAATTAGGCATGGCAACAAAACCCATACCCGCAGGGACCGACCTAAACCCGCCCCGATTTGTGGGTTTGGGACAAGTAAAAACTATTTTTTTTTATTTAATAAATTGATTTCACCGCGGGGACGGGGTTGGTTCGGGGATCCCCGAACCCATTGGGTACGGGGATGGGGATCAATAATTCATCCCCGTTGGGTTTGGGACGGGGAACGGGGAACTATATGAGATTCGGGGGTGGGGATGGGGAATGTCAAACCCGTCCACGCCCTGCCCCATTGCCATGCCTACCTGCAATAGACAAACTCTGTGTTGGCCAGTGCGAAATTTGCTCCTAAGCACGAGCGGAGAATAGTTTTTCGTTGAAAGCGTCGGGACACTCTGTGGGTAGCCAACAATGGTCCGAACCAAAAAATCTGAGATACTCTATGACTATATTAATATACTAATTGTACGAGATAAGCTACAATAATATCAAGATATTCCAAGATACTTTCTTATATTCTAACAGAAATGACATCATTTAAATATAGCAGACCTAAGCGAGGAGTGAAATAAGAAAAAGAAAACTAATCATGGTCACCAATTAGCACAGTATACTGATTGGCATTAACCTTTAAATCTTATGCATCATGGATGCATTAGATAAAGAAGCTCACAGAAGAGAACCTTGAAATTCAAGAAGTTATAGGAAGGAGACACAAAATTGAACACTTAATAAGCAAGGGTAAATCCTATTAGAAAGTAGAAGTAGCAAAAAAAATCAGTGAAACACTCCGGCATCAGTCATAAGTCATGACATTGATTACGCGGGGAATTGGCAGTAATGCATAGCAATATAACAAAACCAGAAAATAATTAGAGGTATGCTATTAGTTTACTGAGACACGGGTGCTGTTTTTAGATTCCGAGTATTAACCACAGTTCAAAACAACCCAAGTTTTCCATATAAGCTGATAATGAAAGAGCGGTGATCAAGGAATAAACAGTGGGAACTTCTATCCACCTTGTATATATGCACAATTCTTGCCAAACAAGTCTTTGGAAACTTCGACTTGATCCATCGTATCAGGGCTGACCACAAATAGATGGAGAAACCACGTTAAACAACTATGCTCACCAAGAATTTCTTGCACCCACTGCATAGTATGATATATTGACATCAAAACTGGATGAAAGATGTAAGAACTCACTCCATTAATACTACAGTTCCATCATGATCCGTGCACATATACATGAAAGTCTTTTCCTGAATATAGGCCCCTGCAACAATTTGAGAATTTGTAAGCATAGAAAAGGATACCAGTCAATTACCACCAGGTGCGAAGTGTCCTAGGCTCCTAACACATCACTAATCAGAAAGAGAAAAAACTGCCCCACGTCTTATTATTTAAATTGAAAAATGTAATCGTAGAATTTGTATTGCCATCATACAAGATGATTTGGATCTGCAGCATGAAGACATACACTGTTACAAACCCCAAACCGAAGTCCAAATATTTGCCGAGAAAGGTTTGAGAAACATATATAACAGAGAAAGAAAGAATACATTTGTATTGAATTTCTGAATCAAACAAAGAGCAAGGGAGAGAATCCTTCTTTTGAGGGGTTCCCCTCTCAACAAAATGTTTTCCCTTATACAGTCAAGCCCCAGCCCTGTTTAACAAACCAACAATGTCCGAGCCTCTCTTCCACCACTCTCCTATTATAATCTAATTTTCTAAACCTGGCAGTCTTAACTTCCCAACCATTCTAATTGTTCTAATCAAATACTCTCCGGTGCCCAATAACATGCCCTTCTGTTTTTGGTTTTCCTTAGGAGGAGTGAGTCAACATAAACAAATTAAAGAATCCTGGCCATATTAACACCTAACTAAACAATTTTCACACGATATACACAAAGTATATACTAATAATGGTTATGTTGCTCATAAATTTGCATTTGAAATATTGCATATACAGGGACATACTTTCAATATCGTCACCAGTACCCAGTCTTTGTGTTACCTTGTTTCCCTGGATAAGGTCACGAAGTTCCACCTATTATCAGAAACAGTTACAACTTTCAGTTAGGAATGGAGTTAAATGAGAGAGTCCAGAAGTTACCAGTTACAGACTTACAGTATACAACTATATCAAATAAAAGTAGCACAAATAAGAACAGGGAGTTGAGCAAACCAAGAAACATGAGATTTCCTTTAATCATAGGCAGTTCCACAGTTGACTAATAAAAATTGACAGAGAAGCACTACCATCCAAATATCACGAAACCATTTATCAAGGTTTCTTTTCGGATGAAACCATTTTAAACAACCAAATAAGAATAGTCGGTTAGGATTAAAGCAGAATCAACACACTCTTAATTATTTAAATCAAACAATACGTCCTTTCAATATCCTGTATTAACATCTATGTTAAAGGTCATGGAAAGTCATTAATTTATTAGTTAGTAGTTGATCCAAATTAATGGACTGCTTCATGGAGAATTTTTCTCCTATCATTTGTATTAATTAGCAAACAACTTTCCTGATAAATCTCTAACATTTGGGTTCAAGCCAGTAAATCTACACACACACACAACTCTTTTTGGGTATGCATATGGTTTCATTATTAACGATGATAACAATAACTTGTTAGTGGGTGTCCAAGCACTTATAATGACAAAAACAAGATGAGTGTGCTACACAACATAGGGAGAGACGCAGAGACAGACAGGAGATAGAGAGCAAAATTATGACAACACAAGTACATTATTATTATCTATGGCCGAATTTGGGTTAGCTTCTAGCTTATATGAGCTTCTCAATTAAAATAAGTTGGTGGCTCTTCACTTAAGAAAAAAAATACTTACAAACTTATAGATGTTTATAGAGAAGTTTAATAAGAGAGCTTCTAAGGAAATTAATCTTATCTCAATTTATACGCTAAGTTGTTGTTTAATAAACACAGCTATGGTATGATTCTTTCTATAGCTTTTTATCCATAAATACTCCTTGAGACGTTTATCCAAACAAGTCTATAAATACAACTTACTTCTAATAAATTATAGTCTAAATTATACCAGAGGTCCTTTAAGTTATTTAATTGTAACAAGTTGGTCCTTTAAGTTTTTTTGGTACCACTGAAGTCCTTTAAGTTATTCAATTGTAACAAGTTGGTCCTTTAATTTTTTTCGTACCATTTAGATCATTTAAATTATTTAATTATAACAAGTTAGTCCTTTAAATTATTAATTGCAACTTTTAAGGCCAAATAACTTACATTTTTCAGCCCTAAATTATTACAATTACATAACTTAGAGGACCTAACTTAAAACCAACTTGTTGCAATTAAATAACTTAAAGGATGGTAGTAAAAAAACTGAAAGGACCAACTTGTTACGATTAAATAACTTAAAACCTCAGGTGTGATTTAGCCTAAATTATAATAAGAACAATCTTGAATAAGATGTGCCTGTGTTCAGTGAGGATAACTATGAAGAAATAAAAGGAGGAAATATCTGAATAAACAAACCTTGATTGTGGCTTTTCCTCTTCCTTCATGAGAGTGTTCTACTTTAAGAACCTGAAGAGTTTTACATAATTACATTGCGAAAAACAAATGCTGGATAACAGGATTGAATGAACGAGTAATTAGGTAGTTATTACCTCGAAGATGCGTCCTGGAATGGAAGCAAGCCAGCACAATAGGAATACAAATCGAATTTATTAGTAAGCATAATTCAAATAGCTACGTATCGAATTGAACCATAAGAGACGGAAAAAATTCAATAATCCAAAAAGCGAAGCAACCTTCTTTTCCGATGGTATTTCCGACTCTAATCTGCACCGCGAGAAAAATAACGACACAGTGAAGCAAAAATATGATAATCAATCAGGATCGATAACGTTGAAGATATAAAAGATGCGTACATCAGAAGCGGGAACTTTGATTCCCCGGCGTTGAGCGGTGGACCATGGAGCGGTGAACAAGTTAGTGGCGGTGGAGTAAGCAGAAGCGGAAGAAGGTGAAGGTATTGAGTTTGGAAGAGAGGGAGAAGAATGTAAATATGATGATGAAAGTGTGAAGAGAAGGTTGAAGTTGGAATTGGAGAGCTTTCTCGGGTTCAGCCTCAATAGAGCTTGCATTTTCTCACTTTTCTTTGCTCTCCACTACAGTTCAATGCAAATGCAAACCCTCGGGTACAATATATAAATATTTGGCTATATTATAGTTTTGGTCTTTATTTTCAAAAATTCAGATATTTAGTCTCCTTATTTTAAAATTCAGATATTTAGTCATCTTATTTCTAATAACTCAACATTTAGTCTAATAGTGTTTTTTATATGATGTGGAGGGGTGTCAAAAAAAGTGATGTAGACCTCATTAATTGACTCTAACGTAGGCACCATACGGGAAGCAGGCGTGGAACATTGCTAACCACGCAGATACTATAGTTGGAAAGGTGTTCAAAGCAAAATATTTCCCTATTAGTGATTTCATGGGGGCTCGCTTGAACCATAATCTCAATTATGTGTGGCATAGTATCCACACTTCCGAGGTGATTTTTAAACTGGGCTTAAGATGGCGAATTGGGGATGGAAGGAGTATCGGTGTGGAATGATCCTTGGTTGAGGGATGGGGCCAGATGCGTATGTGAAATCATCGGTGGTAATGGGCTTGGAACATTTATGTGTAAGAGATCTTTGGTGTAGTGAATACAATGGTTGGAACAATGCTTTAGTTACTCGGTTGTTCTCTACTCAAGATGCTGAACGCATTCAACAAATTCCAATTCTTGATTCGGAGGGGAAGGATGAATTGTTTTGGTGGCGTAGTAGGAATGGTCAATAATCGATGTGATCCGGTAACTTTGGGCCAATGGAGGATTTAATAGATAACCCACATCTTAGAATACAAGGAAATTGGATGAGTATTTGGCGCCTCAAAGTCCCACAAAAAATTAAACTCTTTCTTTGGAGGGTTGCCCGAGGAAGCTTACCTTGCAAAAGTAACCTTCAAAGAAGACACGTACCATGTGGGGATCTTTGCTCTATGTGTGAAAGTGGTGTTGAGAATGAATTGCACATTTTCCTTACATGTTAGTGTGCTGAAGCAGTATGGCAACATGTCGATTTGATGTCAGAAATACGCGTAGCAGTAACTTTTGGGATGTCAAGTTTTAAAGATATATTTTTTCTGCTGCTGGAAACACTGTCGTTGTAGCAAAGGAACGTGTTAGCAATGATGTTTTGGACCATTTGGAAGATAAGAAACGAGAAATTGTGGGAAGGTACAACAAAATTGTACAATATATCAATTAATTCAGCTGTGGATATGTTGTACCAGTGGGAAAAAAGTGAAGGACAGCAAGAGGATTTTGAGTGCAGATGTCGATTTCAGTCCAAACAGAGAGCTTTTTTGGAAAAAATCAACAGCTGGTCATGTAACACCATTTTTCTACCCGGTAATTATTTAATAAAATCAGAGTTACAAAAAAAATTCATTATTCCATACTTCGGAAAGAGATGTCACACATTCATCGATAACCAAAACGTCTCATACGATATATAACACTTTGTCAAAATTCATCACCACGCAGCGGAATAAAAATAAGTTTCAAAACATAAAATCATAACGTCTTGAATGGACTCCAAACAAATAAAATGCAACAGCCAAAGTCTAGTGTTTATCCCCCTTGAGTGTTACATATCAAAGCAAAGGACACCGACTCAGACTAGCGAAGGTGGCTAAGCCTTCACTCGCGATCACCTGCACGTTACCGCATAGGGGTAACATTCAAACAGAAGGGGTGAGATATCTTCAATATAATAACGTAAATGATAGAAAATATGCTAGAATATGACAACTATATCTACCACTCCACTACACACATCGGATTATAAACACACGTCAAGTTGTAAACACCACAATCAGTCACAAAATGTCATGATAATGCATGAATGCAACCCACACCAACAGGCATATGCATGTGGTACCAAATCACCAAAATTTTTGCCTGTAAATAGAGGCGTCACCAAAATTGAGAGCTTTCACACCCGGCTCACCAATCTAGAAAAATTGAGCTTTCACACTCGGCTCACTAGTTTTAGAAAAATTAAGCTTTCACACCCAGCTCCAAGACCAAAGGGCTTCACCGAAATAAATGCGTATGCTGTATGCGACATCATGAATGCACACAGACAATCATCATAAATTAGTCACAATGTGACACAGCAAAAACCAATCACCGAATAACACCAATTGGGCTTCCACACCTAGACCAACGACACCGAAACACCAAACTACCCGAAACCACGGAACATCAAGATTTGGAGCCTTTTCACCTAGCCCCGACAACACCAAAGTTTGAGCCTTCACACCCAGCTCAAACAACAACAATACTTGAGCCTTCATACCTAGCTCAAACAGTACCAAGACACCAAGATGACAACAATTTCCAAAACATTTGAGACGCGATGATTTTTCCCAACACCGGAGACAACGACAATTTTCCAAAATATTTGGGACGACGACAAATTTTCTTTTTAAAACAGCAACATTTAACGGCTAAGCCAACGGCTAACAATTTCCAGAAAAATTAGAATATTCAGCTAGGCCTCATAATAAGCTTTCCAAAACATTTTGAAACGTCTCAATCGAACTCCCGAGTCAAAAGATATGTCGAAAACAGAACATGGGAAAAACTGAGAGACATCCTGAAAACGGCGCCCAGAAGCAGGGCGCCTAGCAGGCAACACGCAGAAACCGGCACCCTTGGCGCCCAGGCAACACAAAAACGCAACATGGCACAGGATATGGCGCCCATGGCGCCCATAGGCAACACAACGCAGGAATTGGCGCCCAGCAGGCAACTCTGCGGGAAATGGCGCCCTTGGCGCCCAGACAGTCCAGAACGCAACAGAAAATGCAACATGTCACAAAAACTGGCGCCCTTGGCGCCCAGACAACTCAGACACGGCTCAGCAACACAACACAACACGGAACACACACCAGACACGGCGCCCAGCAGCAGGGCGCCTAAAACAGCAACACAGCAGGAAAACGCAACACACAGGATGTGGCGCCCAGGCACAGGGCGCCGTTTCCTGCAGCACAGGCACCGAACGCAACACGACCAAACATGGCGCCCAGGCACAAGGCGTCGTTTTCTGCAATAGGGACAGCAACAACATTTGGCGCCCATGGCGCCCTAGGGACCCAAAATTTCAGAATTTCACCATGTTAAATCACCAATTCGATTTTGTCACCAATTTAGTTCACCAATTCTTAAACCCCAGTGTCAGTTATCATGAATTGTCAATCACAACACCAAACAACATTTATTCAAACACTTAGCATGCAATTCGTGATAACAACAATGAACACCAATTTTTAAAGTTACAACAATCACCAACAAGCCAATACTTCAATCAACATAGTCATGATCCAACTATCATCAAAACAACCATCAAAACCAAACAAGAAGCATTATAGGACCTATTCCCACATAACCCCATCATAAAACCCTATTATAAGGAAGAACCCCACCCTTACCTTATAGTAGGAGAGCACTAATCCTCTTGATCAAGTCACCAACAATAACCTCAGCAACACAACTTCTTTCTTCTCCTTGAACTCGCGAAATCCTCCTCTTCTTCTCTCTTGGATGTGCGCCAAATCCTCTTCTCCTCTCCTCTCTCTATTCGCGACTCCTCACTCTCCTTTTCTCAACAAAATCGCAAAATGAGCACAACCCTAGCCTAGGCGCTTCACCTATGCGCCTAGCTAGTGAGCTTTTGGATCACGGGCTTTCCTCCGGCTTAAGCCCGATCACTAACACCATCTCCTAATATCCAATTATACACCTCTTAATCAAATGCTAATATAATTACACCAACTGAAATAAATAAATGAATAATTGGATACCTAAATATTTAATTAAATAATTTAATTAAATATTTGGGCGTTACAGATCACCTTAAGTGTAATGTTGATACAACGATTTTCGAAGGGGAAAACAAGCTCGGAGTAGGAATCTGTGTGTGTGATGATCAAGGTACGTTTAGAGGCGGAAAAACAATGTGGTTTCAAGGTTGTCTAAGTCCTCAGGAAGCCGAAGCTATGGGTCTTTTTCAAGCGCTTAAATTTCCCCAAGAGAAGAATTTTACATTAGTTGAAGTTGAGATGGATTGTCTTTCAGTAGTGAATCATCAATAGTAACACTTCCATCGATACGGAACTTAGTGTACTTTTTCTCATTGTAAGACTCTTATCGCTCTTTTGTCAAAGCTATAGGATTAGCTTATATTAGAAGGCAAGCAAATCTTGTTGCTCATTCTCTAGCTAGAGCATCAATACTATATACTAGCTCTCACAATCATGATTTTAGTCCAAGTTTGTATTACCAATATTATTCTTAATGAAATGAAGTAATTTTGCTTTGGTCAAAACAGTCAAACATAATGCTGCTAAATCATACATACGGTGCATTTAATTGGTTTCATTGCCAGAGTTTAGAGCACAGCTAATCAACGAGAGTTCTTTTTAATTTCTCAAGGAATTGGTGAGCAATTTTCCATGAAAAGTAGTAACATGCATCCTAACTCACTTGGGATCCAACAAGCAACCCAACCCGTTCCTAGTACCGGTTCCCTATCGGGCCAGTTCGAGTTTGATAACACTGCTTACGAGAGTACAAAGACTCTATTTGGTAAAATTTAGTGGATATTAGCTACTAATCCCACCTATGAATAAACTCAATGGATCCATAATCTAAAACTTCAAAAATTTAGATAATTTTCAAATGACTTAAATATGTTATTCGTCCTTGCAAATATAACGATTTTTTTAAATAAGTCCCTGCAATTTTTTAAAAACAAGGTCCCTGCAAAATAATATTTTTTTAAAAATATCATTCTGTTAACTCTCTGTGAGCCATTTGCTAATGTGGCTAGCAGAGTTATGATGTGTAATTTTTTTCATTTCTAATCTTTTTAAAGCTAGTTGGCATATGAAGTGGCATCTAAAAAAGGGGTATTTTTAAATCCCCAAATCAAATCCTTCATCTTCTCCTTAAATCCCCAAATCTGACCCTGCATCCTAGTTCTTTGCTTGATTTGATTTGGGATTTGGGGTTAGGGTTCAAAGGTGGTTCAATAAAAAAGGGGTTGAACAAATAAATCATTTGGCTCCATTGGAGTTCAAAAGTATTCTCAATATCAAACTCGTAAAGATTGAAACGAATAGTTCCTGTATCATGATGAAAAACCATATTAAATAGTGCATCCCATCTAGGTATTGAACCCAGTCTGACATTTGTTCTCCTTGCTAATTCCTCAATTCTACCTCTACGATGCGTAAATTAAGCAAACATCTAATTTGAAGTGACTGGCTGGCTCCCATTGCTTCCAAAGGCAATTCCTAGGAGTTGATACAAACGAATACAACAGTGCTTTACCCTCTAGAATCGGAGTAGCAATTAGCTGCAAAATGAATATGATTGGTATTTTAATTAATTTAATTAATAAAAAGAGAAATGACCAAACCAGTTGCTTAGTAATGGAGGAAAATCAGTCGATGGTCCCAAAACTAAGATGGAAAAAGCTATTGGAATTTTTTGTAGGAAAAAATAAATAAATTGATCATTGTTGATAGGTCTCAAAAGTCAAAGCAACAAGTGCTCATACTTCAAAAATCAAACCAATTTTGTTTTCACATCTCCTCCTTTTAATAACTTTTGTTATGTTAGGAAAACTGGAAAACAACAATGGAAAGAACATTGCTTTACATGCAATTCGTGCAGTTCCAACCAATGGCTTCGCAACCTCTACGATGCGTAAATTAAGGCAAACATCTAATTTGAAGTGTCTGGCTAGCTAAGCTAAGGAACAATTTCAAATTGCATGCCAACTTACTTCCATGAAGTAAATCCCACATTTCTGCCCATAAAGCACTCCAATAACCTAGATTCCAATAATAACATTTGATGAAATGACTTGCAACATCCCAAATGAGGCTACCAAACTAGAATTCCCTATGTTAAGAATGTGAGAACCATAAATATTCATTTTAAAGAAACAATCTTGCGGAGCTTGCCTTCCTACATGAACAATTCTCCTTTTATTTTGAGGATTCCAAATTTCGTGCTCTATTAAGCATACTCAATTGGAGATCGAAGCCCATAACTTAGTTCCCATTCCAGTTTTATGAGAAAAAAATCAAGATGTCTATATCCTCCCTCGAAGTCCAAACAAAAACACTATAAAAGCTAGACCAACTCCATGGTAATGATATCACTCCTATCGTCTTCGAAGATAAATTAAGTTATAATCAAGGATGCTATCTCGAACTAAAAAAATTTGCTCCATTGCATAAAACATAGGCTAAATAGCATTTTTGGTCCTTTATGTTTGCTCTAGGTTTCACTTTGGTCATTTATCTTTTTTTTGGTCCGTTTTGGTCCCTCGTGTTTTATTTTGGTCCGTGACATTAGTTTTGACTAACGGACGCCACGCTGGCAGTTAACTGCTGACGTGGCATCCGTTATTCATTAAATTACGTGGCACAAGCCAGTTCCACATCAGCAATTCATTTTTTTAATATAAATAAAACATAAAACAATAAAACAAACATAAAACATAAAACAAAAACCATAAAACCAAAATGAAGAACAGCTTCATCTTCATTCTCCCTTATCAAGAACAGCTTGAAGAACAAAACTTAAAAACAAAATCTGAGAATCCATCTTCCTTCTCCCTTCTCAAGAACAGCTTCAAGAACAGCAACAACATAACCCCCTTTTAAAACCCTATCTTCATCTTCCTCACCACATCACCCCCATTTGAGAACCCTAAACCGTAAATTGGAAACTGCCATCTTCATCTTTCTCCCTACTGAGTTAATGGCATCTTCCAATTCAAACACCTACCCATCATTTGGTCTATCAACCCAACGTGAACGGGAAGCTTCACCTGAATGTTTGTGTGGGGAGAAATGTGTTATTCGAACTGTGAAGAAAGAAACCACAAACAAGGGAAGAAAGTTCTGGAGAGGCCATGGATCCTTGATTCATTTCATAATGAACATTACAAAGTTTTTCAATCTCCCACACTCGAACTTCGATCATCTCCTTCACCCATTCAATTGATCTCTCGCCATCCCTTTTATCTTTCTCACCATCATATCTCTATCTTTTAATCACGATCTCACTCTTTCTACCGATATAATTTGTGAAGGAGAGGATCTAAATTTCACACATATTTATTCGATTAATATCAATCATTAAAAGTATTTTTCAACTTTAATCATATTTTTCACCAAAAAAGACTTATATTTTAAAAATTGTTTTTTTTTTTAAAACAAAAATTTGGGGTTGAATACCACAACTGACAATATTCAACTTCTCATATATATATATATATATATATATATATATATATATATATATATATATATATATATATATATATAATATATATAAATAAATCTGTCGAGAAAAAAAAAATTTGTCAAAAAAACTTCCCATATAAATTCCGGGGGAGCCACCGAAGTTAAAAAAACCCTACTCGAGTGATTTTTGCGGGAATTCTGAATGCAATTACCGTTGGTAAAGCGAAATAGATTCAGTCTCGGTGGTGCATGAGCTGAATCAGATTCGGAATTTTTGAATGGAATGGCGTGGAATTTTGGTTACCCTTTGCAACTGCAGAAGCACGTAAACGCCTCATAATTATAAACCCTCCTCAACCCTATTCCCATTTCCTGGATCGAGCGCATCATCATATTCCCTATTCCAAACCCTAATTTATTTCCATCGAAGCCTTCACCACCATATTCAAGTTATGTGGACAAACGTCTTCAAAATCGTAAGTTTTTCTATTTCTCACACTCCATTTTTTGTTTGTTTGGTGATTACTCTGTATGCTGTAGCTAGAATATCATTAATTTGGGACTGAATTTCGTATTAAGCCAGTTTCTTTCCTCATAAATCTGACTTTGATTTTTGTATCCAGAGGCTTTAACTTATCTTTGATTATGTTGCCTTCTTTATCCTATTTGATCCCATACTGGAATTGTGATTTTTCCAATCAAGCATTAAAATTACTGGATAAGCATAATTGGACTGTTGCTGTGTGCTGAAGCACGGATGATAGTATGTTTCAGACTTCCAGACCCCTTCCAAAGTGGAAGACCAGTTTCTATCTCTGCCCATGTCTATAATGTTTGGTATTGCAGTATGTTAATGAAACTATCTACTCTATCCAAGAGTTACTTACCTATATCCCCCTAGTATGTTAGTGAATGGCCTTATTAATATATCCCCTGCATTCTAAGAAGCTTGGACACACAGTACGGTGCGATACAAATGCAAGGATACAGTAAATTTTTAAAAATTCAGATACGACAAGGCCCACATGCGCTGCCATATATATGTATGTTTTTTGTGTGATTGAAGACACAAAATTGTATGTTTTTGTGACTTATTTATATTAGGAAGAATATATTTTGATATGGGTGAGGGAAACATATGTAACTGTGCCCACTTGTCATGATCACCTGCATTTACGGTACATTTTTTAATGAACGGTATTTATTGTACATTGTGATCATCATATATTGACTACCAATATGTTTATACACTATGAACAAGCAGTAATGTGAATGTCACTTTGCAAACATTGTGCATTTATGTCATATATTATATTATATATATATATATATATAACGCACGAGTGTGTCGAAGATATATCCTATCTGGGTAACAACCATGTCTTTAGTAGGCAAGGCGTGTCAGAGAAGTATCAAGGAAAATGTTTTTATAAAAAATAAAAGATTACTGGATACTTTATGTGTAAGCATTCAGGAGTATCAAACGCTTATCGATATCAGATACGTATCTGACACTGATACGTTTTGAGGTTTGATAGCCCGCATTTTTGGTTAGCTTTTACCGTAAATTAATATATCCCCGACTGCTCCTTTTTGTTACGAATTCGCTTTGTTGTCTTTACATGTATATATGTTATTGGAAATTTGTACAGGGTGGTCTGCATCAGATATCATGGTTTCAGTTTCTCCCTCACGAACCTGATCTGAACCCCCTACCTGACAAAAGGTTGGATTTAATATATTTTCTCCTTTTCTCTTTCTTTCTGGTTTACTGTTTTAATATCACTGGGGTCACCTTCTGTTCAAACAGTGTAAAAGTGGACCAGAAGGATGCTGCAATGTTACTGGTGCTTTCATCACATCTGCAACTTCAAAAGGAAGGATTTCTCAGTACATGGACCAATTCTTTTGTTGGACCCTGGGATCCATCTCAGGGTTTGCATAATCCCGGTAGAGATTGCCATGGTTTTGTAATCATTTGCAATTTTTATTTTGTTTCTTATAAGAAGGAAAGGATGAAATGGTTATCCAATTTCTATGTTCCTAAATTTCTGCTTTCTGTACTAAACATGCAGATGAAAAAATTAAGCTGTGGCTTTTCCTTCTCGGGCGTCATTCATCAGTTGTTGAGACTGCTCAGCCAGCATTATCCAGATTAAGAGGTAACATAGATAACTGAACTTTAGTTAGTATTTGGTCATTTACATTTCCTTCTTCAAAGGTAATGGAATTGGAGCTTTTCCATTTTTATGTTTTCTGATTATGTTTTAATATGTGGAAACTTTTTTAATGAAGTTGTCGCGTCCGGTCTCTGGCTGGCTCCTGGGGATTCAGAAGAGGTTGCAACTGCTCTCTCTCAGGCTTTAAGGAATTGCATAGAAAGGTCCCCCCTTCCCCCTAATTATTCAAAAATGATGTTAATCTTGGTCATATCTTGTCACTTTATTTTATTGAATATTTTATTGAATTTGGCAGAGCGCTGCTTGGGCTTCATTACATGAGATTTGGAGATGTATTTTCAAAGTTTCATCATTTTCAAAATGAAGAACTGTTCAGGTATGTTTTAGCTACAATTAGATTTAGCATTGTTGTCTAGAGCATGATAGACCAATGCATGATGTGTGTTAGGTTAACAATGTAAAAATTTATAAGAAATTATCATTGATAGGTCATGTGTAACCCACATAAAATACAGTCTTCGGCTACAATTATGTTCCAAATCCCATAATTATAAGGCTGGCTAGTGGCTACTGTTCCTGTTAGACCCGGGGTAAATGGGTGGTTCCAAATAAGTTAGTTTTAGGTGGTTGGGAAAGTTGTTATAGTTTGTTGGGTTATTAGGGGAGTTGTTATAATTGAAGGGATAGTTATTAAGTGGTTAAGGGAGTTTGTTATAAGTGGTTGGTAGTTATTAATTTGTTAGGCCATTCCCTTCTATTCCCCCATGTAATGGAATCCTATAAATAAAGGATTCCACCCCCTTTTTTGATTATCTTTTGTCATTCCTAAAGTTTAGTCGTGACCGAGTGAGGCCGGATTCCGGGTGAAGCCGGAGGGCAGGGAGCCTAACATTCTCCTTTCATCCCCTTTACATTCCTTTCCGATTATTGATTGCGTCCAAATCCTAATTAGCTAGCGAACGTTAGGTTGGTGGCCTAACAATTGGTCTGACTTGCCGGATTGTTCGAGGGAAGCCAGCGCTGCTAGATTCGAACCATGGCTCAAGGCGGGAACGCGGAGCTTGTGGCCTTAGAGAAACGAATTGACAGCCAACGATTTGAAGGAGATCAAGACTAACATGGCTAAGGTGATGTCTGATATGACAAGGCGATTTGATGAAGTTCTGAAAGCAATCCAAGAACTCTCCAAGAAAGGAGATGCAACTTATGATGGTGACAGTTCTGCCACCAAGAAAGAAATCGTTGATGCACCAGAGGTGGTTATTGAAGAAAACGAAGGAAAGCTTGAACCGACCCGTTCTTGGGTCGAGAAAGCACCAGAAGTTACTGTTGCAAAAGGCGAAGGAAAACCCAATCAAAGAGTCGAGAATGACGACGAAGTTTTGACTCATCGCACCAAGACTGAGGCAACGACGAAATTACCATTCGTTCAGGTTGCCGGTGTGTGCGTCGCAACAAAAACATCCAAGAAAATTGAACACAAGAGCCCGACCACAGAGGTCGAAGCGGAAATTCGGGTGGTGAGAAAGCTTGAGGCGGGTCCGAACAAGATCTTGGAGGCGAACCATACGTTCGTAGAGGGAAAGAAAGAGAAGCACGACGCGAGGATAGTTCCACAGCCGCCGCCTAAGCCGCCGGACACGAAGCTGCGTGCGGTGGCCACTAGGATTCAATTTACGCAACACTTGTTTCCTCCTCTACTGCCACCTAAACCGCCCGATCTAGACATTTCCATGGACGTAGGGGGAGGTCGACTAGCAATGGGGTGTTTTCGAACCAAGCCGCCGCTGTCAGGGCTCCTTGATGCTGTCACAACCACCGTAGATGGGCCGGACTTGAGGTTGTTGCCGTTATTGCAGGCAGGAGCTTATGGTGCTAGAGGTATGCAAGCCAACACATTCGTTACCATCGTATCTAGTTGTGGCAAGGGTTTAGAGAATCCAAGGGCAAAATTGGAAATCTACAAGTTAGGTGCCATTCTAAACCTAATGGGTTGGGCCCAACTACATGGTAGAAGTTCAAAAGGATTAATTATGATCCTTATTTCCATGGGCATGATGCAAAACAGATTCATTTGGAAAGGGGGCGCCACCTATGTCTATATGTTACAATTGCACAGCTACTGGCCTTCTGTTCTTCCTTGGCCATTTTCCATTGGTCAAGTAAATATGCCTTCCACATTGGAAAAATTATGCACCACATTAAGTGCTCCTTTCGTCGTCAACAATTTTCTCATTTGGCTTAAGTCACATGAGATTATGAATGTTGATGGATTTGGATTTACGTGTTTTAAATTTTTTCCACGGGCTTGTTCCTCATGGTTTACTCAAATAGATGAACTTCAAGGAAGTAAGCGAAGTAACTACGCCGAGACTTGAGGACAAGTCTACTTTTCAAGGGGGCAGTGGTCCTAGGGGAAGAATGAGGAATATTAAGTGGAAGAAGCAGGTGTTGGGATTGCGGCGGCACCCAACACAAGGAGCGACAACAGGATGTGAAGAACCCAGTGAAGACAAGGTCAAGGATTGGAGCCACGGGCAACCCCTCGAAGCAACACGGTAACACCTAGCTCCCGGAAGACCCATTGATAGAGCCAACCTTGAGGACAAGGTTGTTTTTCAAATAAGTTAGTTTTAGGTGGTTGGGGAAGTTGTTATAGTTTGTTGGGTTATTAGGGGAGTTGTTATAATTGAAGGGGTAGTTATTAAGTGGTTAAGGGAGTTTGTTATAAGTTGTTGGTAGTTATTAATTTGTTAGACCATTCCCTCCTATTCCCCCATGTAATCCTATAAATAAAGGATTCCACCCCCCATGTAATGGAATCCTATAAAGAATCCTATAAGTTGTTGTAGTCAGAAGTGGAAAAACCCAGTGATGTCCACAGTAAGAAAGACACTGTATAATTCAATGTTTTCAAAACCGAACTAGACATCAAACCGCAAGACCTTCCGGTCATTGTTCAATTGCTTCAAACCGCTCTTACCGGCATGATCCAGAGGTCAAACCGCCCAAACAATTGAACTATAGACATGGCGCAATCCAGGTTCAACTATTTGAACCATTCGGTTTGGTTTTTAAATCACTAATATAAATAGCCTACAAAGCATTATCTATGTTAATTGAGTATAACAATAAATTATGCCCTCACTGAAAAAGAGGTAGTGTAACTATGGACAAAAGAAAGGAAACAATTTGTCAAATTAAGTTTCAGTGAATCAGTAAATCCAAAAAAGTGAATTAGCGTACTACGCGTAGCATGGAGAGGGTAAACTATGTGTCCTTCTCTGGCTTCTTTCCTGGTTTTCCTCACATTAGATATTTTTGATACATTCTATTCTTTTATAGTTCAAGGCAAGCTAGATGTAATTCGAATAATTTGAAGGATCCAGGCATTAACCCTTTTTGTTTGGACGCATGTGTTTGTATGTTTGTCTTGTACTTCTGTTTAGACTTTAGAAGCTGCACAGAGTCCTCAGTTCAATAGTAGCGTGATTCAGCTGTATAGTACTGAGTTTGTATAACTATGGAAACCTAACTAACTCAACATATTTTGTGTCAAAGCAATTCTCCTAGCTGTAAACTGTACCATAACAGACTTCTTTCCCAGCAGACCTTAAATTTCTGATAGAATTAGGCCTGTAGGCATTGACCTCAAACAAAATCACAAAATCCAAATCCAACCAGACCCGATTTACTGGACAGTGCAATTTGTGTGCATTGTATGTGATTTTGCCTCCTTTTGAGTTCACTGCTTTTTGACTGTGACCCTGATATTACATATTTCTGATATTTACAGGAGAGGACACCCTGCAGTTGAGTTTGTCTTTTCTGCAACAGAGGAGGCAATCTTTATACATGTCATAGTGTCCTCAAAGTATGGTGGTGCTACAATTGTTAGTTGGTCAATAGTTTAACTTGCATTGAAATACTTATCTGTTGGTGTCCCTCCTTTTTATCAGGAATATCCGGATGCTTTCCAGTGGTGATCTAGAAAAATTGTTGAAACATTCTACTGAGGCGACACATAGACTTCCAGGTTGGCATGATATTTTGTGCACCAACTAGTATTTTTCGCAGTCATTTCAGTTCTCAAACTTACTATTCTTTTTTATGCTATCTGGTGGTGTCAAATATTTGGGTTATGCCGGATTTTGTTTGGTGTGTCTCATGGAGACTCCTATCCTTTGGAATATCATTTTGCTTTTCCATGCATTTGCTAATGTGGTCATGTTTTGTTTTGGTTTAGTATAAAAAGTTCAGAGAGATTGGAGAGCTTTGTTGTACTACTAAGTTTTATTTGTGTTGAGGTCCCTGTTACTTCACCCGTATCAGTCCACACTTCAGATGTTTAGTCCTAAGCGTGAGGGGGTGTTGAAGTCTCACATTGACTAGAGATATGTTCTAAGTTGTCATTATAAGGCTTGGGCAGTCCTCACCTTACAAGCCAATATGGTAGGGATGGGTATTAGAGCCTATTCTATATTTATCATTAGGCCAAATTTTATGTTATTCTACTCATTTGTCCACGCTCTAGATGTCCAGTCTTGAGGGTGAGAGGGTGTGTTAAGATTTGTGTTATTCCACCTGTATCAGTTCAGACTTCAGGTGTTCAGTCCTAAGTGTGAGATGGGTGCTGAAGTCCTATATCGACTAGAGATACGGCCTAAGTAGTCATTATAAGGCTTGGTCAATCCTCACCTTACATGCAAATTTTGTGGGGATGGGTTAGGCTCTAAGCCAAAATTTAGAGTTTGTTTGAGAATTTGTTCAGATATTCGGATAATTTGATGGAAGTTGCTTCCTGCACTTGTTTAACCTTGTTCTCCTCTTCCAAAGAATTTTTTTGCTATTGCAAAAGAGGAGACAATTTTTTCTTTCTCTATCCACTAGTTATTGTCATTTTCTCCGTGTCACTGTCAAACTCTGTTTTTAGGTGTCCTAGATATCCAAAAGTGTTAGTTCTTCAGATTCTCAGATGGCTTTTCTTGGCACCATATCTGATTTTATTTTACGTTATTGCATTGCAGTGATTGTTTCTCCTCATGGAGTACGTGGCAGCCTGACTGGTTGTTCTTCAAGTGATCTTGTCAAGCAAAGTTATTTCAGGTCCTTTTTATAACCCTTTATGTGTACATTTGATGTATGAAGATATCAACAACGACTGAATTCCGTTTTTTCATTTTTTATTCTTTAGCAGTTCTGCCAAATTTAGGGTGTCAAATGGAATTATAGGTCTCCCATATCATGTTTCCCAGGGTGTTGGTTGCCAGCTGCGGGGGCAGAATTGTTTTGTTGAAGTAAGTCTTGGCTTCCCTAGATCTGGCACTGACAAGGTACTGCAGACACACAAAAATTTTGTCAGGAATTTACCCAAGCTCCATGCAGCTGAATCTCCTGTTGTGGGACGAAGTGATCACAAGGGATCACCAGATCATTTGTCAGATTATGAGAAAACATTTCTCTATCCAGCTGAGGCAGTGCTTGTACCAGTTTTACAAACGTCATTAGCTAGGTCTTCTTTGAGAAGGTATTTTTGTTTCCATGCGTTTATGCTTGTGTTATCTTCTTTTTGTCCCTTTCTTCGTTTAAGAGCTTTATGTGGCTGTTAAGGCAATCCGTTCAAGCTCGTATTCAGGTTTGGTTCTTTGTTGATGTGATATATTGGTTTTTTAGTAGTTCATTAAGACAAAAAGTAACAAGTGAATTGAAGAACAAGGGACTGTCCATAAAGAAAAAAGGAAAAATAAAACAACGAAGAAAAAGAGAAAACATCAATAGAGTAAAGTTGCTCAACCCCTTTGCATAATTGCACATCTACCTTGAAAGTCAAAATAGAAGCTAATGACCTATCTTATCTGAATCAGCTACATAACCAAATAAATTTTGAAAATACTTGCATAAGCTCCTATGAAAATGCACCAAATAGAAACATGGATTGCGTAAGAGTAGTTAATGGCATCGGAATGGAGTAGAGGACAGCCTCCTCTCTCCCGAATGCAGGTGATGGAGCGTTTCACCATTGTGGCGAAGTCTTGCAATTGTGCTTGCTTGCCATTTGAAAGTTGCCACAGCGACCACTATTAATGTTATGCTTGCAGCTGCTCAAATCCCATCCTCCATCTGGTGCTGCTCTTATGTTCTCCGTGTCCTCTAGTTGGAGAACTTTTATATGTCATCCACTGATCAAAACACAAAGCTAATAGCTAGGTTTTAGTCCACAAGCTGCTAGGCCTTCTCATCTCTGTTTTGAACAATTTTCTGTTTCCAAAAGCTTCCTCTGTTTCACATGCAGTACGGGCATCTTTACTTCCTTTAACTATTGCTTTTTTGGGGGATTTGAATTCTAACTCTTATTTGGCACCACTTCTGTCTTCAGCCGAAGTTACTACTTGAGCTGCAACAAATTTATTTTTTCATCAGATTAGATAGATATGTTACATACCTACATGTGGATTGTGAATGTTCTGCCATATGAATGGGCGCACTTCAATTCAATTCGTAAAAGCTCTGTGATTCTTACTCTATTAATGTGAACATACAGATTTTGGCTACAGAATTGGATGGGTCCATCCCTGCCTGGTTCCTCTTCCTTTATTCACTGGTTTGTTCTTCTCTATCTTATTATTTTTTCCTTGCATTCTTACATATTTGACTATTGAGGTTTAATTCCGAGCCCCATGTTATGTTCATCATGGCTTCTCTTATGTCTTCTGCTCATGGCTGTTTCATGGGAGCTACTAGTTTTGGCATACAGAAAGACTAGGAAGCCTTGCTGCATTTCCCCGCATGTATCTTATCTAGAATTTTCTGTGTTGATGCATTTCTTATTCTCTCCTTAGTTCTTTTCTTCTTTCTATTTTCTTATAAAACACTGTCGACATGTAGTAATAGGTTTATGGGTAAACCCTTCTCTCACTTGTATTCCTTTGGCTATCCCTATATTTATTAGTTTATGTTTTGAACACATAAATATGCTAGAGTACATTAGCTTTGGTTTTGGTTAAAGCCTCAATTTTGGACTCTTTATTTTTCTTTTGCCTTCTGCAGTGCTGGTAATGTGGAATTTACTGAAGATCCTTGGACTGAAATCAATGGAACCCGCAC
Source organism: Astragalus membranaceus (assembly GCA_039519185.1). Classification (NCBI taxonomy): domain Eukaryota; kingdom Viridiplantae; phylum Streptophyta; class Magnoliopsida; order Fabales; family Fabaceae; genus Astragalus; species Astragalus membranaceus. Next base: position 54,772,507 of record CM076848.1, on the reverse strand, counting down.
GCAAAATAGTTACGATAGTAGTAACAATAGCAATAGTAGCAGTGTCAGTAGCTTAAGTGCCAGCTCTAGTGATAGTGATTACAAAACAGGACCAAGTGAACTAGAGGCAGATGCTGATTCTTTAGCATGTAGACAGTCTATGGTATCTTCTGCTGATCGGGGTGACGGCTCCAAGTTGGTATGTCATTCTTTATTTCTGAAAAAGTAATATTGATTTTGTTAATAAGAAATTGTGTCAAAGCTAGTAAATAAATTACAAAGAACATGGAGGCGATTATCCAACAAGGAAAAGAAAGCAACAAAGAAACCATTTGAAAAAAGCTACCAAATCACTTTTTTTATCTGCTAGGGATCCCTTAAGAAAACCATGTGTTTTTTTACACCAAATAAGGAGCCAATTGCCCAATCTTATGTCTTTGGTGACCAAACATACAAATGTCACCCTTCGACCAAATGAACCAAATATAGCTTATACTGCCATAAAAATTTAGCCTCTAATATATTACTAATAATACCAAAATCGGTAAAGCTAGTCACCAAAATTTTCGCCCTTTATATTCTCGAGGCTATAAACAGTGATGATATATTTTTGGATGAAAAGAAAGCACAGTGATGGACTGATGGTGTAGCTTTTTTCTCAAGTGTAATATTTTGATGCATCTATGCTACTCTGATATAGACGAGAGTAGTAATAGTGTCCTCATGCATGATGTATAAGTACTTGATAAATCTTTTAGTCATTCTAACATAAAAGATGTATATTACATAAGTTCTGGAATTTGGATACAAGTTCTTATAATTTGTATACTCTTATATATTGGCCCCTTATTAGGATAGCAATAATGATGGGCCTTGTTAGTTAATATTAGTAGGCAGTTTTCATAAATAATAAGAGAAGGGTTTCCTGAAAATGGGTATGCCAAAATTTGATGGAAGTGAGTATTCCTATTGGTGGTTGATTCAGTTCTGCCAATATCTAACATATACATGCTTCTTACTTTGTACATTGTAAGGTGGCCACCTTTTTGGTTAACCTATGGCTAACTTACCGTGTTTTTAAAATGATAAATTTAGAAAAATGATTATATAGTTTTTCTTTGAAATATGAAAGATTATCTGCCACTATTCAATTTGCTCATATTATTGCACCATAGTTTTTTGGAAGAGCAAATCCTTTTAAATTTTTCTATTTGATGGATCTTAGGTTTTGTCCAATTGAACATTAATAGCAACTCTTGTTTCTATGCAGGGCTTTAAGCGGTCTCGAACAGGAGTGACAGGGTCATTAAGTACAGCTACAAATATTCCTGGGCAAGATGCATACATGTCTGATTTTGGTTCGACGGAAGTTAACAATTCAGCCATTACAAGAGTAGGGAATGAGGCAATTGGGTCTTACTGGGACGATGATGATGATAGAGGCACGGAAATGGATATTCAAGCTCTTCTATCCGAGTTTGGTGATTTTGGCGACTTCTTTGAAAACGATGATTTGCCTTTTGGAGAGGTATCTGAATATTTATGCTACTATATATTAAATAGATGATTCTTTCTTTTGATTTCAACTTTTTTTTGTCTATAATAAAGTAGTAGCCATTAAGCTATGACTTCCCTATTTAAACTGTTGTGCAACACATTTAAACTCGTAAATTGTAAATTCCATGATTTAATAGTCACATATTATATTTTAACCTTTCAATATCTGCTAGCACGCACCTGTTTTCCTTAAGCAGGCTTTTAACATCATTCAGCTTATTCAGAAATAGAATATTGATAATAGTTGTTCATTTTTTCATTCTAGTCGTTTATAAATTTGATCAGTAAACGTTTGGTTCTCCTATAGATAAAAAATAAAAATACATACATTTTCTATGCATTTTTGGTTTGTTTGCTACACCTCAATAGGAGCTTCCCGTTTTGGATACGAAGAGGGCTTGAAGCTTCTTAATTCTCATGCACAAATAAGGTTGTTTAGTTTGTTCTCTCTTTTATTGTCTTTGTTTGGATGGGACACGGTATACTCTTAATTTCTCATGCCCTTCCTTAGCTTTCTTTCACATTTAAGTGCACATGTAAAGTAATGAACCCTTAATTTATTTGTTGTTGATATCCTTTTTTTTTAAATAATTTTTTTGATTTAATATTGTCCTTTGGTTGATTGCATAGATTGTACTATTTTCAAAGTTTACTAATCTTATTCCTTATTCTTAACTCATAAATACTGCAAATTTATAAGCTTCTTTTTATTATTCTAATATTATCATTTTTTCTCTCTTCTTATTGGTCTCTAACATACTGGTTTCTTATTGTACGATAAATTTTCTGGAAAAGCCCCCAGGAACTGCAGAATCTCAGGCACTTGTGTTTTCTGCCCCAGATTGTGGAGATGTCAACAGTAGCCCAGTTAATGCGATGGATGTTTCAGATCAAATGCTTTTGCCTGTTGGGTTTCCTTCTTTTGAGAGCTTTAACCCAACTCCTCCAGCAGTCATGGAGGAGGGTCTTAACAGAAGTCAAGATAACTTAAATAACTCTACGCCAATGGGTCCAACCAATCAAACTCAAATGTTGTATTCAAGTGAGTTTGATCATATATTGAAAGCTGAAGCAATGATGACATTTGCTCCTGAATTTGGAGCAGTTGAGACCTCTACTAGTGAGTTGTCGTCGACATTATTCAAAAGCCCATATTTTCCAATGTCTCGAAAAGCAGAGAGTTCAAATTCTAGTTCAAACAATTACTTGTATGGTGCAGAACCACCCTCTTCTCCCTACATTGAAGGATCAGAGGGGAAGAATGGACTGGTCTTCAACACAAAAACATGTTCTGGAAAGCATGATACGAGTCTTGACTCAAAAAATTACTATACTCTTGTGGAGAGTAGGAAATGCATAAATGACAAAAAACCAGTCACATGCATTGATAACAGTATTGGTAAATCTGAGGGGATGGTACAACCTCCGTTCTCAAACATTGGTTCTAATGCCACTGTCAAGTCTGTTCTAAGGAAGAATACTGAAGGCACACAGGAAGCAGATCATTTCCTTCTATCTGCAAAAACTTTATTGGCAACTGATGTCACATGTGCCATGTTGCAAGCTTCCTTGTGCAGGCTACGACACACACTCTTATCTTCCGGTAACCTCATTCCTGTTGGTTTGAGCAGGTCAACTGGGGTTACATTTTCTAATCAGCTTCCTAGTGACCCGAGTACCACCACAGACAACATATCTGGCAAGTATGAGATGAAAAAGAAAGAAAATATACCAGTCAGAATTGCAGGTGATATTGATGGAGGAATGCTTGATGGGCACAACAATACGATTGGTGTTTGGCGCACTGTAGGAGCTTCAAAAGTTGTAAAACCTTCAAATTCACCAAACATGGAAGTTGGTCCTTCCTTTTCTCATAATTCGTTCAATGAAGAAGGTATCCTTTCTTACGGTCAAAGAAAACCACTTCAGGAGCTTCTTGATGGGATTGTATTGCTTGTGCAGCAAGCCACATCCTTTGTTGATCTGGCCTTGGATGCGGATTGTGGTGACGGTCCGTATGGTCTGCTTGCGTTGCAAGAACAGTGGAGGCGTGGGTTTTGTTGTGGGCCTTCCATGGTCCATGCTGGTTGTGGGGGAACTCTTGCCTCTTCTCATTCTCTGGACATTGCTGGCGTGGAGTTAGTGGATCCACTTTCTTCTGATGTAAGCTTTTATTGTATATATTTTTCTTAAATGTTCCTTCTGGTTGCTATTCATTTCATAGTTGACTTTGATAGCATTCTTTATGTATTGACACATTGTAGTTCTTATTGGCCATGATTCACAACATAAGTAGCAGTGTTTAGATTTTCATATCAGAATACTTTAGATTACATGTTGATCCTCTTTCTTATTTAGGACATTATCTCTAACAATGTTTGTTTGTATACTTACATTGACACTTTCATGTAATCTTTTCAATATTCTGGTTTTACTGAGTTGTTTAGCGAATAAGCCAGTCATCTCTGTTGATAAATCACATTATCTGTCATGAGGATTTAACGAAGTTTTATGTTTGCTGTCGAATATCTGGCACAACCTTCCTCATTTGTCCAGGTTTGAGACTGGCTATGTGATTGTAAATATTGACACCTGGGAAAAGGCTGTTGTTATTGTTAGCAAATAAGAAATCTGTCTTTGATGATTTACCATGTATGAAAATATGTTGTAAATTCTGTCACAGCCCTTTCATATCTTTGTTACTTTTTGGTAGTCTTTAATACTAATTTTAGGCTAATCTTGAACCTGTAAGAAATATAATATAAAACCATTCACGTGTCTTCATCTAACAAATTATGCTTTTGAGATAGTTGGTTCATGAGATGGTATCGGAGCCTCTGTGACCAAGTGGTCTAGAGTTTGATCTCACCCGCCACTATTCTTCTAATAATAAATTGAATTTCAGGCAATGGCCTATGCGTTGCTCAGGCTTCAATCCCAAATTGTATGAGGGGGGTGTTAGAAATATAATATAAAACCATTCCTGGGTCATCATTTTAAGCTTTTGGGATACTTAGTTCATGACAGCACCCAGTGGTGGTGTTGATTGGTTTATATTTCATTTTATACTTATATTGGAAGTATTCTAAAATTTCAGGTTCATGCATCTACCGTGATCAGTTTGCTGCAGTCTGACATAAAAACAGCATTAAAATCTGCATTTTCCAATTTGGAAGGGCCATTATCCGTCACTGATTGGTGCAAAGGACGCAATCAATTAGTTGATGCTGGGAGCATAGTTGATGGAGTTTCTGCTGAATCCAGCATTAGTGAATGTAGGGATTCTTCAGAACCAATGAGTCCATCCCAATCATCTGTTGGTGGATCGTCCAATACTAAAGGTATAAGTTTGCTTTTACTTAGTGATGGAAGTTGTTATTTTCGGTATACAAATAAAATTTAAATGTTATTGCAGTTTCCAGCATGTTGGATGGTGCTAAGGTGGATGAGACTTCTTCCCAAAGGAGATTTGGTCAAGATATGTGCAACTCAGAGTCAGAGCCGCAGCTGTGTTCCCGACTGAAACCTACTCTCATTGCTATTCCATTTCCTTCTATACTTGTAGGGTATGTGTGCTTGTAGTCATATATGTTTTCAAGCAAGTATGTTTGAATACATAGTTTCCTAGGGCACAATGCTTTTGATAGTAATTGAATGCATTGATGGTTTATGTTAGAATCTGGGCTTTAAGCCTAACTCAAACCCAAAAGCTAACTCAAGATGTGAGGTTTGCCCAAGCCTTATAAGGACTACTTTGGTCTTATCTCTAGTTGATATGATATCTCAACACACACACTCAAGCTCATAATTGGACATCTGGTGCATGGACAAATGCGGGTGGTCCAATAACATCCCCTCTTGACTAGGATTGGACATCTTGAGCATGGATCATTACGGGTGGTCTAGCATAAGCTCTAATGTTGCCTTAGACTTTAGGTTTTAGGCCTAATTCAAGCCCAAGAGCAACTCAAGAGGTGAGGATTGTCCGAGCCATATAAAGATTACTTTGGTCATCTCACTAGTCGATATGGGATCTTAATAGTTTAGATGAGTGTTATCAAGAACGTGTTACTTATATGATTGTGCAGTCTCATGACTTTTGATGCTCCTCATAATACTGAGTATATTGGGGATCATTACATGGCATGATCGAGGTTTAATCAATGGACAAATTTGCTTGAACGAGGGATTGCTAAAGTCTGGTGAGGTGGGTAAGCCTCAGATTTGGATTCAGTGACTTTGAAATCCTTGCCCTAAAGTCGCAAGGATCCCTCCTGGTAAGCCTCTATGATAATTTGAACTGAACAACATGCAACAACATCCCATGACCATATGACCTTCGACGACAAGTCACAATCAACAACGAAATCCCTTTGTCTCTACCTCCCTAAATCACTCAACCTCTCTCTCTCTCTCTCTCTCTCTCTCTCTCTCTCTCTCTCTCTCTCTCTCTCTCTCTCTCTCTCTTTCTCTCTCTCAAGCCTCAACCTCTGCCTCCTGCAGTCCTCAACCCAGTCCTTGACCTCTCTTTCTCCTCGTGAAATGGATTTTGATCTTTGGCTTCTCTATGGATCTTCAAAAATTATAATACTGAGATACTGATGAAATCGATGTTGAGATGTGAATAATACAAAAACTCTAAAATAAATATCCAAATTTTTATCTGATTTACTAATGAATTCAGTTACACATACTATGAAATTGTGTAACTATTATCTAATGAATTCTAACGATAAGGGTAACTAATGAATTCTAAAAGTGAAAACAAAATTACAGTTAGTATGTCTAAGTGAATTCTGTTAGTAATGTGTTACCCAAGTGGGGTTACCTAATAGTGTCTAAATAAGTGGACTGATTTTTTTTTTGGTGATAGAATAAATGAAGTGATTCAATGAATAATAATAAGATAAAGTATTATCAAGTAGTTTTCTGATTCTCTCTAAATTTGCATCTCTTTTGTGTGTGCTACAACATTGTGTGTTTAGTATATTTTGTGCCAACAATACATAAATAATTAAACGAGAATGAACAAGTAAACATAGCCCGAATAGTGTGGTTAGTGGTTACCTAGACTTATTAATGTGTGTGTTGAATTTGTGATTGTCTCTGTGTGTCTATAATAGAGCACACTCATATCTATTTATAATGAAAATAAGAATCAATTACAATAAAGACTAATTAAACCTAATCGATACTAATTAATACTAATTGATATGGAAAATCATATCTGATATTCTAACACCCCCCTCAAGCTAAAGCTTACTAAGCTTTTAAGCTTGTTACAATAACAACATTTTCCCCATAAAACTTGAAACTAAAACTGACATCCATATTTGTGAGTCATAACCAACATAAGACACCATCGGAATGACCGTCGATGGGAGAAGTCATCATTAATGATTAATATGTGGGAAAGAGTTACCACCGGAATGACCATCGATGGGAAGAGAAGACACCACATTATAACTCATTAATGAGAAAGGAAGGCATAACAAACAAAACTAGAGCCAGCAAATCTAATGTTTGAAGAGGAGAGAGAAAGTGATAGTTTGAACTGTAGTGTAACTGTTCGTGCACCAAAACCAAAAAGTAACCACAGATCCAGGACGTGGAGAGGAAGGCGACTCCGATGACAACAAGAACGGCCGGAACAATGGCCGGATGCGCGGCTGAAGACGGCAGAGAGTGGAGGATTTCCCCGGAGGTAGATCGACGCGTACGGGCGCGTGACTGGGCCGGTGAGGTTGGAACTTGGACCATTGTGTAGATCGGGAGGAGGCAAATCTGATGGTAGTGGTTTCGTCGGGAACGGTCACCGGAAAATTTTCCGGCGCGGTGGCTGACGGTGGTTCTGGTCGGAAAACACGCCGGAGAGACGAACACGGCGGCAAAAAGCAGAAACCGGAAACCTAAAAAGGTGATTGGAGCAGTGAAAAAGAGATAAATTAAAAACTGAAAAAAGGCGGGGGTTGCCGGCGGCAGATGACGCCGCCGACAACGGTGGTGAAGCACAGAGACGATGTCAGAAGATCAGAACCCGCTCTGATACCATGTTGAATTTGTGATTGTCTCTGTGTGTCTATAATAGAGCACACTCATATCTATTTATAATGAAAATAAGAATCAATTACAATAAAGACTAATTAAACCTAATTGATACTAATTAATACTAATTGATATGGAAAATCACATCTAATATTCTAACAGTGTGTTTATAGAATCAAGTTGTTCCGTTAATGTTACTAGTTCCCTCGGATTATGGTAACATGTTTTCTCTAGTGCTTATGGCTGAGTCGTTCTCCTAGTAATAAGCTAATCACAACTTTAAGGCAGCTCCGCTTCAAATTTGGAGAAGCTTGGGCATAGCTAGCTGATACACATAAACAAGCACAATTGAATTTGAAGCATGCATGTGACATGAGAAATTAGGTGGTTAAGATCAGGGGGAGTATCCACTCTTTTCAACACTATTATTAAGTAAACTCCCATGCTGTCCCACTAAATAGCCCAGGGTCCCTATTTGTTTGTGAGGGTCAGAATGGGACTTCACCCAATAATGAAGTGTTAAAAGAGAGTGTTCTTAGCAGCCTAGCAATTCTCAAATCAAGGGATATTAGTAATCAAGAGTGAGAGAGGAAGTACAAGAAACTGAGAAAGAGGAAGAAAATATTCAGATTTTTCTGAATCATCTGTGACTGTAAATGCAACTGAAAGAATTAATTGTTAACTAGAGTGTTCCCTAATACATCCGTAATTGGAGATCTAACTCTCTGACCAATTAACTAATTGGCAACAGTAACTTACCCACTCAGTTACTCCAAAAAGGGACATTCGATTCCAACCGGCTAACATGGATTTTTTCCTTTCATCAGCTCCCTCCCCAGCTGGTGTATCTCCTTTGGTGTTTATAGCATCTGCACTTGTGGGTTGCATGAAAAAAGCATGTTTGGTGAGAAACAAATACAACTATGACCCTGTTTGTTTAAGATTGAAAAAATGATTTTTACATTAAATAGTATTTTTTTTTTAGAGATTATGTATTGCAGAATATAATTATTAGTTTTTTAGAGATTATGTGTTGCAGAAACTAATTTATATTTGTCTATAATCATTAAAATCACCTTTTTTACCCTACATCTCATCTTACCACACATTAAAGTTATATTACTTCTCAGATGATACAAAAAATAGCTTTTAAATACAATTGTTCATACTTTTTCAGATGTTTATTTTAAAAAACTAAAAGAAATGGTAGAAAATCTTAAAAAGGTTATTTTTTAAAAGTGATAGAAAAAAATTTGAAACAAACAAGCCGTTAGTCCTTTGAATATTTACAGGTTGTTGGCACAAGCAATGTTCAAATCAAGTAGTCCTATAGGTAAAAAATTCCAATTCAAAGAGGCAGAAGCAATAGTAATACCTTTTCCAGTTTTATTTATCTATTATATATGAAGCCTGGAACTGATTCATACAAGTGTTTTGTCCTTCATCTGTGCTTGGGTTTGTTTAGTAAAGAACGAGTTTTGCTAAGCTTTATTAAGCCTGATCTATGTTGGATATTGTTGTTTAATATATTTAGTTTTAAAAAAATTAAAGACTTACTGTATTTGGAGTATTTGTTTTTGATTCAACTAGTTAATAGTTAATTGGGTTGTAATTCCTGTCATTATGGGATGTGATTCTATACATTAATGTATATAAATATACGTCTGCTGGGAGGCGGTTTCTCAGGGAATTCAGCTACGAACAATTTTGGTTATTTGTTTTCAAGTGCAGCAAATAACTTGGTTGATTGATCCCTCACTTGCTTGCTGGCATAACATCATATGTTAAATTTGATTATTTAACAAAGCTGCCACCTTGTACTGTAAAATTTGCATTTAGTTAATTGGGTTGTAATTCCTGTCATTATGGGATGTGATTCTATATATTAATGTATATAAATATACGTCTGCTGGGAGGCGGTTTCTCAGGGAATTCAGCTACGAACAATTTTGGTTATTTGTTTTCAAGTGCAGCAAATAACTTGGTTGATTGATCCCTCACTTGCTTGCTGGCATAACATCATATGTTAAATTTGATTATTTAACAAAGCTGCCACCTTGTACTGTAAAGTTTGCATTTAGTTAACCACTCATGCCAATATAACATGTTCAATAGGTATCAGGATGATTGGCTCAAGACATCAGCAAACTGTTTGCAGCACTGGGAAAAGGCTCCTCTAGAACCCTATGCTCTGCAGAAACCTGTAAGCTTAAAATAACCAGTTGATGCTGTTACTTGTAAAACTTTGTTGTCTATCATATCGTCTGATTTAATTGCTTGCTTTTATTGATATTATTATATGCATTGTTGGTTGCAGATTATATATCATGTTGTATGTCCTGACATTGATCCCCTTACTTCTGCTGCTGCTGATTTTTTTCAACAACTAGGAACAGGTGAGTAATGGTAATTATGCTTCAATTGATCTATGAAAATTGTTTGATGACGATATTTTGGAAATAGCATATTATCCTTTACATTCTGGCCATAGAAAATTTGTCTACATGTCCAATTATTTTTAAGGATGGGTTATAAACAGTAGTAAAAAGGATGAAAGAAACTGTGGAGAACCCATAGTGGGATCCTGTATCTTGGGAAATAAAAGTCATTTTTCTTACAATGATACTTTTTATTTGAAGTGCTTTGTACACTTTGTTTCTTGACTTTCCTATGTGTCAATTTAATGTAGCAATGGCTGTGTGCTTTGCCAGCTGCATGCTTTCAGAATTTTATATACTATGATTGCTGATTTAAGTTCCATCGAGTCTTGTTCCTTCACTCTGATTCTGCATATTAAGTTGTTTTATCAATCTTATTTTGCTTTTATTCTTTTCAGTCTATGAGACATGCAAGCTAGGTACTCATTCACCTCAGGGCTTAGGGAATCAGATGGAGATAGAGTCTGCGAAGTTGTCATCTTATGGTTTTGTTTTACTTGATTGCCCTCAATCAATGAAGATTGAGAGCAGCAATGCATCTCTTGTTGGTTCAGTTAGTGATTATTTTTTATCTTTATCTAATGGTTGGGACCTGACTAGTTATCTCAAGTCTCTTTCGAAGGCGCTTAGAGCTTTGAATCTCAGCTCTTGTTTTTCCATGAACCCTGCTGAAGGAAGTAACAGTTCATGTTTGGTAAGTGACTTGTTTTCTTTTTTGGTTTGATTCTGTAGATTGAATGGCCATTATGTATCCGTAACTACTAATCAAATCATCTTGTGACAGTGTGTGGTACTGTTAATATAAGAAAATAGTATAATTTTACTGTATTTTTTGGTAGATCTACATGCCAAGATTGTTTTGTTCACATTTTTTTTAATTTCCTTACATTTAGGTAATCTATGTGGTGTGTCCATTTCCCGATCCTACTGCAATTTTGCAAACTGTTGTTGAATCGTCTGTTGCCATTGGAGCGCTTATCCAACAGTCAGATAGAGAGAGGAGATCTAGCTTGCATAGTCAGGTTGTGAAGGCATTGAGTGGCTTGGCAACTGTTGATGAAGCTTCAGCATCTAATATACTGGGACTTTCCGGGTTTAGTATTCCTAAATTGGTCTTGCAGATAGTTACAGTCGATGCCATTTTCAGAGTCACGAGTCCATCAGTGAGTGAGCTTGTCATTTTAAAAGAGACTGCCTTTACTGTGTACAGCAAGGCTCGTCGGATTTCACGCGGTATCTCTAATGATTATGCTCAAGTGGCATTTTCAAGTAGATCTCAATCTGTGTTGGCACAAATGCCTTCTCCCATCTCGGGGATGTGGAAAGATTGTGTTGGTCCTCGAATGGCAGGACATTCTCTTCCAAGAGAGGGTGACATTGATGCTAGCTTGAGGCCTGGTTCTTGGGATAATTCTTGGCAACCAACGAGGACAGGGGTTCTGAGCTGTGATCCAAGTAGAACTGGGGATATTTTTCTTCATGATGAAATTCGTTATATGTTTGAACCCCTTTTTATTCTTGCTGAACCAGGTTCTCCAGAACATGGTATTTCAGTTATTAGTAGCCCCGGTTCAGAATCATCCAAGGCATTGGCAGATGACAGTAGCGGTAACTATGTGCAGACTACAAGTACAGCAGGGAGTGTGGATTCTGCTTCAAGCAATGATGGAGCCGGGTCTGATCAGAAGGCTCATCCAAGCTTACATTGTTGCTATGGATGGACAGAGGACTGGCGTTGGCTTGTATGCATCTGGACAGATTCAAGGGGAGAATTGCTTGACTGCAATATTTTCCCCTTTGGTGGAATAAGCAGTAGGCAGGATACAAAAGGTCTGCAGTGTTTGTTTGTTCAAGTTCTTCAGCAAGGTTGTCAGATACTTCAATCTTGTGATCCTGGCCTTGCAAAGCCTCGAGATTTTGTGATAGCACGCATTGGAGGTTTCTATGAGCTTGAGTACCTTGGTAAGATTTCTATCTCTGCCTATCTTTTATTTTGACGTACATGCATGGGTTTGGGGGCATGGAAGACATATTCTTTGATGACTTTGTGTAAAAGTTAATTGAAAACACCGTCCCCAAGTGAATTGCCTATAGTCATACAGTGTCATGTTTAAGTGCATATTGTCCCACATCCATGCTGAAAATTGGTCTCTCAAGCCTTGTCATACTAATGTGTGTGTGTGGGTGGGTGGGTGTGTGTGTGTGTGAGAGAGAGAGAGGTTGCATGCATGAATCTAAACTGTGCGGAAAAAGTTAGGGAAATGGATAGGTGAGATGGTGGAGGATCAAACCTCAGACATCATAATCAAGAAGCGGGTTGATGCCTGCTAAGTGAAATTATTGCAAAGCCTCTATTGGTGATGTTTTAATAATCATGTTATGAAGGTGTTCATCGTCATTTTTCTGAAACATCACAGCCCTCGGTGCTTCTCAATAATCATCCTAAAATTTTAAACCAGTTTCATTGAAATTAAGGTGGGTCCAGCGTAGGTCCTGTTCCTGATATATGTTGCCTGATAGAGCACTAGATAATGGACCTGATGTAAGCAATGAGGTTGAGGTCTGAACAAAGCATGGGCCCCGGTTATTGGACGAAACCCCAAAGGCCCATGCTCTGGAAGGTGAGAAAATTATTTAGGCTGCTGAGTTAGCAAGTCTGACCAAGCTGGATGTTTATAGGGAGGCGAGGAGTAGTATGAGAGGAGGTTAGTCATTGGTTGTTTTTAGATATAGAAGTTTTTTTTTTGAGAAGCAGAGACTCTGGTTTTCCCTTGTAAGAGGTCTGGCTCTCCTTTCTGTTCAAGTAACAATCTCACATCAGTTCTTATTCCGGGTGCTCCACCTCTGCCATGTGTAGATGTAGCAGTGGTGTGCAAGAGCATACCTTTATGAATTGTGTAACACAATATGTCAGAACAAGCAAACACTTCAATTGTAACAACGAAATTTAAGTGGCTCTATTTGTTTTACATTATTAAATCCAACAAATCGATTCTGGATTAGGGGGGTTGTCACTTTCAATTATCTAATATTTATTTCATTATAATGTGTAGTGGGACAAGTGATTTCACTTAAAATGGGTAAAAGAAAAGAAAATAGAAATACATTATCTCTGATGTTCTATGTTAAAAGTAGTTTTTCTTTTAATGTTTGTACTTGTGATTGACCATTCAGCGAATCTACCAAATTGAGCCCTATTGCTTGCTAACTATTAGTAATAGTGGATTCTACCAGAAGTTACACAGGCATTGTTCCAAACGTATTTAAATGTCTTCTTTTAGACCATGTTCAATCTTTTCCAACCTGCAAGCTATTTATATATACTTCCATTACATTGCGATTGTAAATTTGTATTTTTCTTATTCTTGAGATAGTGGTCAATTAATGCTAAATGTAGCAGATTGGATTGGATTAGATTATATTCACTTCTTATGTCTGCCTTAATACATACATCCTCACTTTGACATTTTATTCAAACAGAGTGGCAGAAAGCCATTTATTCAGTTGGTGGATCTGAGATGAAGAGGTGGCCCCTGCAACTGCGGAAATCTCTGTCTGATGGGCCGTCCACGACTAGTAATGGTTCTTCTTTGCAACAACCAGATATGAGTTTGATCCCAGAAAGAACTCTTCCTTCATCTCCTAGTCCTTTGTACAGCCCTCATGCCAAATCAACTGGTTTTTTAAAAGGTAATTTAGGTCAACCTGCTGCAAGAAAGCAGCTTATGGGCGGACATTCTATGGTTGACAATTCAAGGGGTTTACTTCACTGGGCACAAAGCATTAGTTTTGTTACAGTTTCTATGGACCATACACTACGACTAGTTCTCCCATCTGATTCATCATCTTCTGGTGAGTGATATTTACCACAATAATTTGTTTTTTCTCTTATTTCTCATTAAATCACATTCAGGAGGTGGAAGTTCTTAGAATTTGGACTAGGCTTAACTCAACCTCAAAAGGTAGCTCTAGGAGTGAGGATTGTACAGGTTTTTATAAGGACTACATTCTTGTATCTTTAGTCGATGTGGGATCTCAACACATCCTTCATTCCTAGGTACTTTTAGAGTATGGATAAATGTAGTTGACCTAACAAAGATAGGATGGACTCTAGTACCGTCTTAAATTTGAACTAGGCTTAACTAAACCCCAAAAGCCAGCTCAAGGGGTGAGGATTGCTCAAGTCTTATTATAGCTATAAGGACTACTTTGGATATATCTCCAGTTGATTTGGGAAGAGTGTTGTGATGGATGCGTGAGCATGTGAATTGACAAGATTAGAACTGAACGTGTTAGAGAGAAAGGAGTAGCATCTATTTAGGAAAAGATGGTAGAGTTGTGCTTAAAATGGCTTGGCCATGTAAGAAGAAGACTAGTCAGGAGCGGTTGGTAGTGTCCATAGGGTAGTCTTGGCTACTCAAAAATAATATATGTATAATGTATTTGAATAAGTAGGTATATTTTATATTTAGCTACGTCAATAATATATTATTTAGCTACCCCAACTAAGTTTATTTGTCTAAGAAGATAAAAGATCAAATACAAGTCATTAGTCTATTGCTTTAAAAAAATCCATTAGTCTATTATCCAAACAAATATGGTGGCTTTTATTAACTTGGTAATTTTGGTCCCTCTATTTTACTTTTGACAATTTTGGTTCCTAGTTTTCTTAATTTTGCAATGTTTGTCCTCAAAACCATGGATTATTTGAACTTTTGGTCCTAAAAAATCTTGGATTTGGGGAAAATGGTGGACTAAAATTGCACAATCCATGATTTTTGGGGAAGAAAAGTGCAATGAAAAAATCAGAGACTAAAATTACCAAATTAGACGAACAAAATTGCCAAAAGTAAAATAAGATGACTAAACTCGCCAATAGGAGAAAGTTGAGACAAAAAATGCAAGTAAATTTTTATAGTTAATCGCCTCATAAAATTTATGCTAGTTCCGCCACCGAGACTAATAGAAGCCCCAATACGAGTTGATTAGATGGACGATGGCCTAATTGTTGAAAATAAAGGAATAAGGAAAGCTCTAATTGAAATCGTTCAAAGGACCCATATCTAAATGGCTTCTTTGTAAACTTAGGTTTGTCATAATACAATGGCATCATTTGATTCATGTAGCCGACCCATATTGTGGAGGGCATTTGTTGTATTTCGTCAAATCATATTGAATGAAGCTATTGGTTGAAAAACCTAAATCATTGGAAGGTGGATCTGACTGTGGGAAGAAGGCATCTGACATTGTAAGATTGCTGTGCCACAAATTTGAGAGCCAGAGGAAGGGAGGGTATAAATTAGTATATATATTTTGTTAATAATAACCCTCTAGCAGCCTCCTAATTAACATTGGTCAATCACTTGAATATTCAGTGTGAAATAACTCATTTAAATATTGATACCAAAAATTTTGGGTGAACTAAAAGTGGTGGTGGGATGTCTATTTTAGGTTATGTAGAAGGTTTCACTCCAGTGAAGTCTCTTGGTGCCACATCTTCTGCGTATATTGTAATTCCTTCTCCCAGCATGCGGTTCCTTCCTTCAACAGCTCTTCAACTCCCTACATGCCTCACTGCCGAGTCTCCCCCTCTAGCTCATCTACTTCACAGCAAAGGTTCTGCTCTTCCGCTCTCCACAGGATTTGTGGTTTCAAAAGCAGTAGCTTCCATGAGGAAGGACCATAGAAGCAACCTGAAAGAAGAATGGCCTTCAGTACTTTCAGTGAGCCTCATTGATTATTATGGAGGTTCTAACATCCCCCAAGAGAAGATTGTTCGAGGAATTAACAAGCAAGGTGGTAGAGGTTTAAGCTGGGAAGCTAAAGATTTTGAAACTCATACTCACTTGGTTCTGGAGTCCATTGCAGCAGAGCTTCATGCCTTGTCGTGGATGACCGTCAGCCCTGCATACCTAGATCGACGCACGGCACTTCCCTTTCACTGTGACATGGTTTTAAGACTTCGACGACTTCTCCACTTTGCTGATAAAGAGCTCTCCAAGCAATCAGACAAATCTTGACTATAGTTTGTATACAACGATGACCACAAACAGCTAAACTGAGCTGAGTAGACTGTATGATACTTGATCCTCTGTTACTCTTTGTAAATTAAATGTAAAGCCTGATGATGTGTTCATGGAAGGAAAGGAATAGATTTAGCTATAGTTGAGAATGTACATGAGGTTTCTAGAACAGTAGCCTTTAACCCAGATTAGCATGGTTGATAGAAGCTGTTGATTGCGGCATAGAATATACCATATTCTCTAGTATTGGGGGCATACAGAACAGCAGTTCATTTCCTTTGTAATTATATTTTGTAAGTCTATAATGTGCCAATATCTCTGCTTAACTTTGGTTTCCTGGCCATGATTAATTTTGTGCTGAATGTTAATAGGAACTAGGCCTCTTCATTAGAACTAACCGAACTGAACTAAAAAACTAGGCCTCTCTTCAGTTCGGCAAACTGCTAATGCAGTTCAGTTCGGTCAAACTATTTAAACAGTTTGGTTCAGTTTGGTGCAATTCTCCTTGTGAACTGAATCATAAACAGCCCTACCACCGACTACAAATAGGAGGTTGCCCTCACCCTAAAAAGCACATTGGGATATTTACATAATGAAGAGAGTTGTTCATAAGAACCGGTGGAGGTTCTCGAGGAAGTCTTGAAGATCAAACTTGACTATCCCCGTTTGTAGATTAATAATTTGTTGCTTTGATAGAGTTGTTTATTAATTCAGTGTATTCTATGTTGATAATCTATCCTCATTTGTAGATTAACTTGTATGAATAACCCGTGCCATGCACGGGTATACATCGTTCTTTTAAAATATCAGAAAAATGTTATTATATTTGATATAATATTAAATTTGTTTATATATAGATCTATATATTAACAAGTTTTTTATTTTTTTATATCTAATTTTATGACATATAAATAATCACAATTAAATAATAACAAATATTAACATTTACTATTAATTGAAAATTAATTCACTGATTAACTTTTACTATATATAGATCTATTAATTTGATATACTATTAATTTTGCTACTTTGTTGAAAAAATATGTGACATGTAAATTATATTCTAATGTTAGTTATAGTCCATGCAATTAAATTATTTTAACTCTAAATAGCCATTCAAAAGCGTTTTATTTTACAGATTTATGATCAAAAAACTCAAAAAATGATGGTCTCACAAACCAGCGATGGTCCGAACCAAAAATAATAATAATTAGGAGTTGAATCCCTACATACCAATTTGGGACATGGGCAGTGGTGTTGGGGTTTTGCTAAATCCATTGGCATTTGTTCTGTGCTTGATGCCGAGTTGTGGGGGATTTAGTGGGCCTCCAATTTTGTCTTCAGAGGAATTGTAAGTAAATTATTTTGCAGGTGGACTCTGAAGTTGCTTGTAATGAGATTTGTGGTCGCGTGCGCGCAAATGTGGCTAGTCGGAGTCTTGTGTTGGAGATTCAGAGGCTCTTAGCGCTCTCGTGGGATGTTAAGTTGGTTCATATTCTTCGTGAGGCCAATAGATATGCCGATGAACTTGGTAGTTTTTGTAATGGCCCTCCTGGGTCTTTGGTTTTCTTCGAGCAGTGTCCGTCCTCTGTTGGGGCACTAGTGCTCTCTGATGGTTTGGGGATGAGTATTCCCCGTTGTATTTCTCGCTAGTTTGGTTTGTTGCTGCTGTTTGGGGCTTTAGCCCCCATTACATACCAAAAAAAAATATGTATTTTAGAAATATGTTTTATATATTTGACACATTGCACTGGTATATTTATACTATTAAATAGTTCTATATTTTTTTGACAATATTAAATAGTTGTATATTAAAGGTAGTTATATATATATATATATATACATAAATATGTATATGAAAGAATATTTATTTTAGATATATGTTTTATATATTTGACTCATTGCACCGTATATTTATACTATTAAATAGTTCTATTAAAAGTAGTTATATATATATATATATATATATATATATATATATATATATATATATACACATTTTTTGCTTATAAAAATATATTTTATTCTGTTAAAAAATGCTATTAAAAGATAGGTATAGAATTATTTAGATTTTACTATATGTTAATAAATTGTATTATTTTGATAATAAAATTGAAGTTATTGCACTAATTTGATATCTTTCTGCATAAAAGGCCACATCATCTGTTATACTAAAAAGATACCAAGACGAAAATAATTGAAAAGTCCTATGTACAAAAATTCTACATATGTATTAAATATATTTTGAATTTCAAATTAAAAAAATTCTATATATACATTGCAATTATTAGGACGTTTTGTGTTTCCATTAACTCCTAATTTATAGTTACCTATTATAATAAATGCAAATTAAACAAGTTATTTTTAATATAAATTCCATGTCAATAAATCAAATTCCAGGTCATAGTTGTTTGGCTCTTTGGGGAAATTCCCAATTGTATTATATATAGATAGATACAGATATAGATATAGATTTGCTTAAAAAAAAGACATAGATATAGATATAGATATAGATATAGATTTGTTTCTTTGATGGAGTTGTTTATAAATTTAGTGTATTCTATGTTGATAATTAATGAGTTACTAATTTAATACTTGGGGTTTGGTTGATCCCGTGCTGATTTCTAATTGAATCTCTATAAGCCCCGGTCATCCTATAATTAATTGAATAGTTGACCATACCATAATAATATAACATTATTTCAAATGGTATATAAGTTGCAAGCTCGGTGTGCCTTAGAGTAGTTTATCTCTATGTTGTAATTTTGTGGTTTACGATTTTGTCCCTCCCGCTATCCACTCGATCATTCTTGAGGATAGCGAAAGTATTACTTTTGTGTAGTTGTTCTGGTTTCGCTTTGGGGTTTAATCCCCTCTTTTCTCACAAAAAAGAGAAGCTTGGTGTGCCTTAGTGCTTTCTCTGATTTGTTTCCAAGCATGACCATGAGAATAGTTGATTAGAAGGAAGAATGTTGCTAATGCTATTATGCTATTATGGAGTATGTGATTGATGA
The DNA here is from genome assembly GCA_039519185.1 of Astragalus membranaceus. Classification (NCBI taxonomy): domain Eukaryota; kingdom Viridiplantae; phylum Streptophyta; class Magnoliopsida; order Fabales; family Fabaceae; genus Astragalus; species Astragalus membranaceus. Next base: position 54,753,451 of record CM076848.1, on the reverse strand, counting down.
CCAATAACCAATAAGGATTACAAGTTATTGATTAATCGATAGCGTTTGGAGTATTGGTATATGGTGTATTGAGCTCTGTTTGGGAAGTCTCATCTGCGAGCGGATTTGACTAGCGAGTTTGACCAACAAGTGATGAGTACATGTGTTTGATAAGCATTAACGTTTAGCGTTTTTTTAAACGCTACTTCAAGTAGCGTTTGAGCGGATAGCGTCTCACATTTTTTTGCATTTTTGCCCTTATTATTTTTCTTAAACTCCTTCTCTTTCCTTATTTTTTGGTATAAACCGGGTATAAAGACTAATCCCTCGAGTCGGGTAGGACAACAATGGGCGGCAAAGCTCTCCCTCAAGAGATTTAACACTACTTCTCTATCCTTATTAAAATAAACAAAGCAATTTAATTATAAATTAAATAAATATTTTCTTTTATGTCATTTTACATTTATTAGTTAGTTTAACGCTAGTTTTACCAAACATATCATTTGCCATCAGCTAGCTTATCTGCTATCCACTATTTTTACCAAACATAGCATTTCCTTTTATGTCATTATAACTATTTTTTTAATTTTTTACAAATGGGGCATTAAATGAGAGGTACGCCTTGGTGAGAACATTTGGTTATTATGAGAAATGAGTAATTAAAATTATCGGTTAAGATTACGTCATTAATTACAAGATTTTGTATTATTATTTCCTTTTTAATTAAAGATCACAATAAATCCTGTAACTAATGACGTAATCGAAACAAATTCAACGATTAATTCTTATTTCACATAATAAGAAGTGTTTTCACGTGAGTCCTCCCTCAATTGAGGTTAAACAAGGTAAATTATATTAAGAGGGATAATATTTGGTACGAAGGCAAATTTACTAAAGGTAAGAAAACACCTGATTTTGGAACAATGCAGCACCGTACGGGTGTTTAAAAATAAAGGGTAAGACTGTTGCCATGTGGTTGTTGCTTTTCGTTCGTACTTTTTAGCATTTTTCTTACATTAATGCATTATTCCGTTAAATTCCCCCATCCCCAACTATGTCAAAATTCGATGTTCTTGTGTTATTAGCGCGTAGATGAGATGATGATCGGTCAGCTTCTATAGCCAGACAAAAGAAGACTGGTGCGACGTGCTTCATAGGGGTTACATTTAACCATAGTCATTATCACAATTCATCAAATAAATGTCAATTTCTAAATTCAAGAAGCAGCGTTTACCAGTACAATTCATGAGTCCTAGTAGCCAAGAAAGTTTATATTACAAGAAGAGGATTTCAAAGCCAGACTTAATAAATATGTATATATACCAATATAGTACAAATTAACGAGATGGGAAATTAAAACCACCAACAGACAATTATACAGATACCAAGTTGGGTGGTAAAAGTTAAGGAAAGATATAGCAACTGATGCAAGAAATTTAGTAAAAACAAAGCCACTTGAAAAACCATAACTTATAATCTCAACATTGCATCCTTTAATCAGTTGTGCTCTCTTCTCTGTACATAAGCAATGCTGCAGCACATGAATAATACAAAGGATATGCAAGAGTACTCAGTTGTGTTCTGATTGAGTACCATTTCCGTTTCCATTGGAACTAGAAGATGATGAAGAAAATAATCCATTAAAAGGCCATGGAAATGAGAATCTTCTACCCCCATTTGCATTTCCCACTTCACTATCTCTTTCTTCAGTATTATTATCATGTCCAATATTTTCATGCTCCCTAGCTTCCCTTTGATTTCTGCTATTCCTTGACACATCAGAGTCTTGCTTAGATTCATCTGATGGCAATTGAAACCTGCAAACTGGACAAGAACTATGAAGCTCCAGCCATGGCAGGATACATGCACTATGAAACCTATGTTTACAGGGCATCTCTTTTGCTTCAGAACCAACTTCAAAATCATCCAAACAAACAGAACACTGCAGATTCTCCTTGATTTCCACATTAGGTAGAGCTTCAATGGCCTCCTTCTGTGCTGGTGGAGTTCCATATCTATTGGGGTCATTCTCAGCTAAATGTTGCAACAATAGATCCAAACCAGGCCCTACAAAATAGTCACCTAGAGACCCAATGGTGGTATGATTATCACCTTGATCCCGGTTTGAATCATAGGAACCTTGAACTATGATAGTTTGATTAAAAGGATTGATCAAGATTACATGCTCTCTTTCTCTTTCCCTAGCATGGTCATCACTGTCGGTATTCTCATGTGATTCAGATGTAAGTCCAGCTCTTATGCCTTGGAGCAACTGAATGGTAGCTGAGCTTCTCCTCCTCCTTCGAAGGATGGTCTCAAGCTCCCGATCATATTCTATTTCTCCACGGTGTCGTGCTAGCTCTCGATCATATTCAAGTCCTCCTCGGTGTCGTGCTAAACCATCACCATCACCATCAGGATTAGTATTCTCATAGTCGTCATCAAGCTCTATTCGTCTCAGTCTTCGACGATGCCGTGGATTGCCCATCATGCCTAACAATATTGGTGCCCAGAGGGAGAGAGCCCGATCGGATCCAAGATCAGCTTCAGGCATACTGTGCAAGTCGCTGCCACCAGAGGCGGCGTTACTCATTTCTTCAACAAATCCACTTTGACAAAATGGGCATTTCATCTCCATTTCCATTATGGGGTTGACCATTTGAGAACACATGTGACACCAATATCTCGACGCCATTGCTTCCTCCATAATGTCTGTTCACGAATGTGTCCTCCAAAGATCACAGATGTTTTATTCCTTGATTCCTGAAACATCAAGCCAGTACAACTTTGAATTAAAAGCCAAGACTCAGCAGCCATTAGAGTCACAAAATTAAGATTGTTTGGTTTGGCATTCCAAATCTTCATGGTTTGGGCAAAAACTACAAGAGACAAATTTTTTCACAAACCATGATCTGAGCATTTCTAAACACCAAACCAAACATTCACTAATTCATCCAGAAAAGATCAAACCACGATTAAGATTATATTCTTTCTTTTCTAAAAATGATTTCAATTCTCTAGCAATCAAGATCAATAATTGATTGAACAAAACTCATAAACCAGAAAGCGGAAAATATAATTCACTCTTGATAAGCGTTAATTATACAGGAAATGGCACAAAATCACCATAGAATATATTTTTTATTTTTTTAAAAAAAGGACCCGAAAACCCCAAATAAAACCTAAAACCACGAAAGAACAAATAATCAGGTAAAAGAAAAAAAAGTAAAATCAAAGGAATAATAAAAAAGGAATCATCACCTTAACCAAAGAACGATGAAATGGCAGCAGCCACAAAAAATTGTTCAGCGAGGGTTTTACGAAACATGAACAGCAGAAAAAATAACTCGAATCGGTTTATGAAAAAAAATAAAACTCAAAAAAACAACTACGAGAAGGATCTGGAAGCGTCGATTGACATAACAAAAACACGTCACGGCCCACAACTTTAGATCGGTGAATTTAAGCGTAGTTGAGAATGAATAGTACAAGAAAAGGAAATAAATATGATTATCATCGCAGAAGCTGCAAAGCAACAACACGATTGATTGTATTCACACGCAATATAAACAATTAATTAATAAATGGAAAGAAATTGACACAGTAATTAATAAATGGAAAGGAAAGTGTCAAAAATTGAATGGAAGAGTAAAGAAAAGACTAACCAAAATCAACGAAGAAAGGTTTTCGATTTGAACATAATTTTGGGGGGTTTTGTGTGCTGCAAACAGGAAGCGAAAGATGGAAGAAGGAATTTGGGTAGAGTGGTTCTTAGGACCGTCCAATCACAACCGCATCTTACCTCATTTTTGCTTATATTTTTAGTACTTTTTCTAATCACAATTAAACTATATTAACGATTTTAACATTTTGCTGTTTTTAATAATAGATAGATATAGAGTTTTGTAAAAAACAATTAAATAATATATAGATTTTAAATGATATGTTTTACTTTTACACCACAATTAGAGGAGGAAAGGGGTACTTGAATTAGCTTTGATTAAATAGGTGTGGTCTAATTCAAAAATGTAAGGCATATTACGATTTGTGATTGACTTTTGTTTTAGAGTTTCGCTCGGTCTGTTTAAAAGTCTGAATTAGTTTGTTAATCTATTTAAATACTTGTCATGATTTTGATAAAAAAATGCTTGCCATGATTTATGTTTAAGCAAAATAAATAATTAATAAGGTATCAGGTTCAAATTTTGGGTGCGGCAAAAACTCTGTTGGGAGGGGAGAACCACACGAATCGGCAAAGTCGGAAATTCGTGGCCAGCCAGGTTCCCCGTCGGTGGAAACTACGCACCATGGTAAAAAAATAAAATTAATAAAGCCAGGGGAGATGAATTTTTGTTTGATAAACTCTAAATTAACAAACTAAACTATCTCTACGGCATGAAACATATGAGTGGAAATATATTATAATGGGATACCATTTTTTAAGACCAAGACTAAGTTTGGTAAAAAAAAAAGACCAAGACTAAGAGTCTAAGACTATGTTGTTAATTCTAGACTTTTCTTTAGCTCAATACCGGTACTTTATCCGTGCATACGCACGAGTGACATTATATTTGTTATAATTTGTTATGAGCTAACAAATATTTTGAAAATTGTAAAATTTTAATAAATGAAAAATGAAAAACTCAATAAAAAACATATATTTCAACTTGCTTAAAAAACTCGTGTCGCACAAAGTTAAAAAAAAGTCAGTATCTTCTTCTAATTTTAATAATGGAGTAAAAATCAGAAAAAAGAAAATGAGATCTAATATAAGATATACACCCCCATTGTTGCTCTCGTTGACGCTCTCCATTGACTTCTTGTTGCCGGTCTCTCGTTGTCGCTCCTGTTGCTGCTCCCTGTTGTCGCTCTTCATTGCCGCTTTCTGTTGCCTCTCTCGTTTCTAGTCTTTCGTTGCCATTCCCGTTGCGGCTTACCGTTGTCTTTCTCGTTATTTCTCCCGTTGCCTCTTTTGTTGGTAGTGGTTTGTTTGGTTATATTTATAGTAGAATAGTAGATAAATTAAAAAAATTAAAATGTGAAAAGAGATAATGGAGGGAGATATCTACTATAGAATAGTGAGTGAGTGAGAGAGAGAGAGAGAGTGTGTGGAAAAGACAAGAGAGAGAGAGAGAGAGAGAGAGAAGAGAAAAATGAGATTTAGAAATGAAATAAAAAATTAAAATATGATGTGAGAGTGGGACCCACAAAAGATAAAAGTGAGAAAAAGAAAGGAAAAAATGAGATAAAATAATTGAAAATGACATATTTGTCCTTAAAATTGATAATGTGTCATATTTTTAGAAATGAGTAATTAAGTATTTTTGGTAGTGGTTTGTTTGATTATATAATATATATATATATATATATATATATATATATATATATATATATATATATATATATATAAGTAGAAGTAGATATAGTAGATAGATATATAGTAGATATAGTAGATGGTAATGACTTATGCATGATACTTAGGAATTCTTTAGTAACGATTACTAAATTTTTGGTGACCATTATACAACAATCCAAAGTTTAGTACATACTAACCACAATTTAGTGTTTGTGTGGTGAGTGAGCGGGTAAATGAAAACACTGGTTAGTACATACTAACCACAATTTAGTGTTAGTGTTAGGGATGTCTATGGATATCCATGGGCACAGATAATACTCATCCGCTACTTGCTCCATTGGATAAAAATGATATTTGTGTCCTATCCATATTTGTGCGGGTATCCGTTAATGCAGATATTTAGTGGATATGTCACTATTCGTGGATATTTGCAGATATCCATAGATGTTAGAAATGCATGTGTTAAAAAAATTATTATTTTTAATTGTATAGAATTTCTTCCTTTCTTTTCACAATAAAATACTAATTGTTAAATTAACAATTTGAATACAAACATTCATTAAGCATAGAATTTCGTCATTATAATTTCCATGAGAAACAAAAAAAAACAAAATAGTCCTCTTGTTATAGCTTTATAGTCTCTAATAATAAAAAACAGAAAATCAATAGTATTCAACCAATATAGTCTTGTAGAAAAGAGAATTTTTGCACACCGTAGAGTAGAGCATGAGAAGAACAGTGTACGTAAGTTAGGGCTTCTTATATTGTGGGAACTTGGGGTTTTGTATTTAAATAATGAGTATTTTAGTAATTTTATTATAATTTAGTAACAAATACGGATATCCACGGGTATGGATACCATTATATCCGCCTCCGCATCCATTAACTAACGGATAGTTGAAATATCCGTTTAGTTTATCCACGGGTATCCGTTAAGCTATCCGCCTTGTGCCCGTTACGGATATTAACCGCGGATATCCGCGGTTACAGATTTTTCTGCCATCCCTATCCGCGGTTACAGATTTTTCTGCCATCCCTAGTTAGTGTGTGTAACACCCTAACATTTAAACCATAGAAGAAATATTGGAACGCACATAAAAGCATACATCAGAGTAATATTTCTAATTTAAGACGTTGAACATAACTAGAGTAGATGAAAAACTCATCATTAGTATCCACTTAAACATCTTAAGTCCTCAATGGAAATTTCTTATCAACAACAGACCCAAGTTCTAGTCATTTCATACCTATTGTTCAACATCTCAAATAGAAATAACATAGGTGATACATAACTTTTACAATGTCTAAGTTAAATATCGAAATTCATATTAAACTAGGAAACTAAACAAAATAACAAGCGGATCTCCAATATCCTTCAAATCGTCATACTTAGCACAACTGCTACTCGTTTTGCTTTGCCTTTGCTTTTCCCTGTTTGTCTATAAACACCACAAATATAAACAGTGAGATAATAATCTCAGTGAGTTCTTTCGTGACCCCTCACAACTCTACTCGCGGTGTTTTATTTAGATTTCATTCGGATCCCAAATTCCGATTAATGGCATACCGAATGCCTCATGTGGATTACCAAAATCCTTTGGGAAACATAAATATTCGGACCCCAAAATCCGACCAATGGCATACCAAATGCCTTTTTATGGATTACCAAAAGCCTTGGGAAAATGGATACCAGTCCTTTTTATTCATTAAGCATGTTATGTTCTCTCTCGGACATAACTAGTCAAACGGTTTTGACACTATAATCTATATATCATTATTTTCGCTTCATAAAAATAACAGTTCAGTGTGCAAACATATGCAATCATCGATGGGAAGGGTTAAGAAAAGGATTGGGAGAGGTTTGGAATAAAAAAGAATAACTTTGGACGCATTTTAAAAACGGTGACAGAAGTCGGCGCACGGGTTGTGCTCAAAAGCGCACGGGTCGTGCTTGCCAAAAATTTCAGCTTTTGAGTATCAGCAGGGGACGCACGGGTCGTGCTCCTCTGACAGCATTGAAAAATTTCCCGTTTTCGTGTAAATTCACTTTTCCGTTCGATTCCGCTACTCGTTCCACTTGATTCCTAACTTAACCACAGTCTATAACAGTGCCAAAAACATGTCCAATCAACAACCACACAACCAATCATATCAATCAAAAACAAGTTTGATAACAATAACGATTTAGAGGTTTTTACACAAAATCATTACACGATAACATACACCAAACCGAAATAACAACGCAATATACCGATTTCATCGAGTAAAACCTAAAACGGAGCAAGAACTCACCTTCAAATCGGATTCCACACAAATGAAGCAAAAGATGACAATTTTCCCCAAATTCCCAAATCAAACCCTAGACACCAACAAAGCTTTAAAACTCAAAATCAAATTTCAATCTTCCATCAATCTACCATGGGTTTGCTCCTAAACATCTAGAAACCTTCAAAATCAACATTCAACCAAAAAATTTCAACCCACCTAATCTCTCTAACTCACAAATTTCGCAATCCAAAGGAAAGAGAAAAAGGAGATGAACTTACTTGGTGATGGGGAAACGAAAATGGAAGGGAAGGAGGTGATGATTTGAAGCTAGGGTTTGGTTGGAACCCCCCCCCCCCCCCTCTCTTCTTCTTCTTCTTCTTCTTCTTCTTCTTCTTCTTCTTCTTCTTCTTCTTCTTCTTCTTCTTCTTCTTCTTCTTCTTCTTCTTCTTCTTCTTCTTCTTCTTCTTCTTCTTCTTCTTCTTCTTCTTCTTCTTCTTCTTCTTCTTCTTCTTCTTCTTCTTCTTCTTCTTCTTCTTCTTCTTCTTCTTCTTCTTCTTCTTCTTCTTCTTCTTCTTCTTCTTCTTCTTCTTCTTCTTCTTCTTCTTCTTCTTCTTCTTCTTCTTCTTCTTCTTCTTCTTCTTCTTCTTCTTTTCTCTCTTTTCTCTCTATTCTCTTCTCTTCTCTTTCTCTTCCTCGACTTCTCTCTTTCTTTCCCTCAATTATCTCTTTTCTTTTCTTTTTATAAAACACTACTAAATATCAAGTGTGGGCGAAATTCCTAAAATGCCTTCACCCTATCCTCAATTCCCTAATAAACCCTATTTAAATCATTAATTCATTAGCAATTAAATCAATTTCATAAAATCATCAATCATCAAACCATCATAATTAATTAAATTATTCAAGCATCAAAATAATTCAATTAATTATTTTGGGATGTTACAGTGTGATCACCGAATTTTTTCATTGATGGGGAATAACTATTATACCCATTTAGTAACAATTACTAAGGAATTCCTTAATAGATATAGTAGATACTTAAATATTTTGATATGTAGATAACAGTATAATTTTAACGCACTATTAAAATATCCTTTTTATATCTATAACAAAAAAATATATAATAATATTTGTGTTTATGTAAATAATCAGTCTGTTTTTTTCCCGATGAGCAATGATATATTAAAAAGAGCATTAAGTATGCTCAAAACCAGAATAACGGAAAGGAATGAGAGATTGTTGATACAAGTGAGAGAATTATTCCACCATAGTGGTGGAGACAAACTAGAATCTCTTCCCACCCCAAAGATAAACCAACACCAAGACAGATATTTTATACGAGCTACAATCGAGTCTATCTTGGCTTCTTCCCCTCTAAAACACACATCATTTCGAGCTAGCCAGATGAACCAACAAGTTGTCAACTAGAGTAAAAATTTAACCTTTTTGGATTTCTTCCCAATACATACCTCGCCAAAATGAATGAAATGTTGGTGTAAGTTATGAGAACTAGGCAAAACAATATCAAGCCAGCACTCCACCTCCCGCCACACCTTCCTCGAAAAGTCGCAATCCAGGAATAAATGTTGAGATGCCTCTCTGTGATTATTACAAAGCACACAGACTGCCCTTTCCTCCGAGAGAATGATATGATGCCTCAACAGGATGTCGTGAACCGGTAAAGAATTAATAAGCAATCACCACCCAAAAATTAGAACTTTCGATGGAATTGAAGTTTTCCAAAGAACTTTAAAATCTGAAAACACGCTGTCACGTGCCTCTGAATGCGTTGAATCTCTTGACATCAGAAAGAGGTAGCAAGATCGCACTGAGAAACACTTTGAGGCTCCAAAATCCAGCTCCAAGAATCTGATCTATCACAATTAAAAAGCATCTCCCTTAAAATATCGATCAACACAACATCGTCATCATTGGGAAGCTGCGAACCAAACGAAAAGGCAGACAAGTTCCAGCGCCAACTGCTTTGATGCCACATACCAAGATCGGCAATCTTCACATTTTGCTGAGAACGACCTGCAAAAATATTCGGAAAATCCAACTTCAAAGGACGTTGCCCAATCCAATGGTGATGCCAAAAACTCACACCACGACCATCTCCCACCCCTTTTAACATTCGCCTCAAACCACCCCTCCGAAAACCGCTCCTCACTACCCTACTAAGGTCACGCCACCATAAAGAGGAGTTTGACCTTCTAACTGGTGGTATTTCTTTAAAGAAAATAGATCCCAAATCACCATACCGGTACAAAAGAATATCCCTCCATGAAGCTTCCTCATCTGAAAAAATACGCCATTTCCACTTGGCCAAGAGGGCAATGTTAAACAGCTCAATATTTTTAATGCCAAGGCCACCCTCCTTCTTAGGCTTGCAAACCTTATCCCACGCCACCCAATACATACTTCTAGCATCATCTTTTATACCCCACAAAAAATCTTTGTATTTTAATCAAACTCTTGATCACCATCTTCGGCGCCTTATAAAAAGATAAATAGTAAAAATGAATACTATTTAAAATAGAATTGATAAGAGTTACCCGACCACCCATTGAAAGATGACGCCCTTGCCACAAAGATAACCTTTTGCAAAGCTTATCAAGCACCGATTTTCAAGTTGCACTCCTTCTTGGATTTGCCTCCTTCGGAATACCCAAAAACTTGAAAGGAATAGACGCCGTTCGACAATGAAGAAATAATCCATTTTGTTAGACATAAAAGATTTTTGAATAGGCTAAAGTCTGGTTTTTTTTTAAATAGAATATTCCAAAGTAGTTTCTTTATTGGTTTGAATCGAATATTAGACGGAGATTGGGAGATGGCCGTGGAGTGAATTTTTGGAACCACTAATGGCGTGGGCAACGCCCGTTGAAACATGTGTTCGGCAACATTTTTAAGAACTGTGAGGCTGGCTGAGCTTGGTGTTTGGTGCGAGGATACTTGGCATTGGAATACTTATTTTTTGCAGGTGCTGCCTCTGAGCTTAACGATGATGTTACTGAGCTGCTGCTAATCCTGCGTGACATTCAGGTGGTCCGTGGAGTTGATGACCGTTGGTGCTGGTCTTTGGAACAATCTAAACAGTTTACGGTCCGTTCTTGCTATAAGTTCATATCGCAGTCTGCTCATATCCCAACTGCAGAAAGCAACAGGTTGTTCTCGACGCTGCAGAAATCTGATCTGATATCAATGTGGAGGACTCGCAATCCGACGAAGCTTTTTATGTTCGGTTGGAGAATTTTTAACAATTCATTACCAGATCGTTCTTTGTTATTGGGTCGCCGTGTTATTTCTTCGGAGGAGGAGGCGATTTGTGCCTTTTGTAGGCATGACTTGGAGGATTCACGACACTTGTTTTTGGGATGTGATTTCTCCTTGAAGGTGTGGAGTGAGATTGATCGTTGGCTGGATGTCCAAGTGCCTTACCCTTCTAGCTTAATTGATCATTTTCTTGGTTATGGAGCGCTTTGCATTGGCAAGAAAACAAAGAGGGTAAAATATCTTATTTGGTTGACAACTTATTGGTGTATTTGGCTATCCCGCAACAGTGTTTGTTTTAGAGGGGATGAGCCAAATGTTGATTCGATTGTGGCCCAAGTGAAGTTCTTATCTTGGTGCTGGTTCATTCACTAGTGGAAAAAATGCATTTTATAACTGTCATTTATATCGGTTAAAAACGGCCTGATATTAAAAGAGACGCTGTGAACACCCAATTTTAATCGGTACATTTTTACTTTTTCAAAAAAAATCACAAAAATATGTTTTTCGCGTATATTTGATTCCTAATCCCTCGAATAGGTCATTTTGCGCTAATTTACAAATTTTGCGTTAGTATTACTTTTTTAGTGGTTAAACAAAAAATTAAAAAAATATGCTAATTCAAAAAATTACAAAGTAGATTTAATTTATTTTTCTTGTTACAATACCTTTAATTAAAAAACGAAAATAAAAAAATAAAATAGATAAGAAATAATACAAATTCCAAAAGAAAATAAAAAAGGGGAGGTGCAATAAAAAAATTATTATTACAAAAAAGGAGTGTCCACTTACATGCATTTACATGATTTGGCCCAAGAATGCCAAAGTTACCAAAATACAAAAATAAACCAAAATACCCAAAACTGCAGCTACTTTGCGAAGGTGATTTCTCTCCCTTCAGACCTTGTTTCGACGATCCGAACGGTGAAAGTGAATATGAATGTCTCAAGAACCTTTTGGCAAAAACGAAAACGATCCAACGGTTAACGAATGCAGAATCGCTCTTGTAAGGTGGCTGGTTTGAGGAAAACGGGGGTTGTTTTTTCTACTTTTGCGAAGACAATTTCTCTCTCCTCAGACCTCATTTCGACGATCCGAGCGGTAAAAGTGAAGAGGGATGTCTCACGAACCTGGTGTCAAAAAACGACGATGATCCAACGGTTAACGAATCAGGAATCACACTGCTACAGTGGCTAGTTTGAGAAAAACGGGAATGGCTTTCTCCATCTTGTTTTAGTCCCACATTGTTTGGGAGAAACAAGAACCACCTAACATTTGACTATAAAAGAGGCTAAGAGGCAAAGACTTGAGGGGGAGGAGTCATTGGCAGATTAAGTGATCTTTTGGGCTAGCCTTTGCGGTCCAAACACTAAAAGTCTGTCTTTGATTAGTTTGTAATTTTTTTGAATCGGTTTTTTTCGGTTCTCAAAGCAGTCCGGTTCGCAGTTGACCTAGTCAGACTGCTCGATCCGGTTCGGCGTTCCTCGCGTTCATCAGCTTGAGGTTAGTTTTGTATTTATTTATTTATAATTTATTTCGTTATTTATTTATGTACATATTTATTGATTACTTATTTATTGTTTGTTTATTTCTGTATATATTTATTTATTTATATTTCTTTTAGGTGTATAGTTATTTATTTATTTATTTTTATTTTTTTCTTTCCTTTTTCATTATTATTATTATTATTATTATTGTTATTATTATCTATTATTATTTAGATTATTATTATTGTTATCTATTTCTAAAAATGAATTAAAACATCAATAAAAATGGCTTTGATCGAGATGTACATCTTATCAAACCCGCAACCCGGTTTAAGAGACTTTAGCTGTACAACTTTGATCTTAAACCCCTTCAAAATATAAAATCAAACCAACACACATCAAATCATTTTCCAAAACTCCAAAAACTCCATTTTTATAAAATAGGGGACTAAGTCGACTGTACAGACGGGTTAGTCAGCGTTCTAGGATGGACGAGCTGTACAGCTCAATAATCCTAAAACCCCTATATTAAAAAATACCAACCAACAAAATTTTTCAGAAAGAACTACGTGACTTTTGAATTCCTCATTGCACCTGAGGATACGTAGGAGCGGGGCTTCCCCGTCAAGTCAAAATTAAACTTTTCTAAATTAAGTCCTATTTATTTTCTATTATTTTATTTTTGGGTAAAACAAATAAATTCGTAAGTTATATTTGCACAACCAGATTTAGGGTAACTGTCTTAGGACGGATGTACTAGGGGTGTAGTGGAATTAAGATTTCGCCCTTCCCTATGGATAACCGACTCCCGAATCCAACCTAGTTTACGCAGACCAATAATTTTAAGGTAGGTTTTTCTCAATTTTCCCTATTTAATAAATTGGGTGGCGACTCTCTGAAATATCAATTTTTGGGCCGTCTACGTCAGGACCACGGTCACGACAGATGGCGACTCCACTGGGGATAGTGAGAGTCAAGCCTGGTATGTTTGGTTGTGCAATGATTATAAGGTACGTGTATTTGTTTACCCCTCTTTACTTTTATTTATTTCTTTAGTTTCTTTTCGTATATCTTTATTTTATGCTTGATATAAACCCTAGGGTAGAAGACTATTATTTTCTGTATACGTGTTTGTTTGTTTTGCAGCTAGGGGGTATATTTCACATTTTGCTCCTACACACACTCCACTATCACACTTCTGCACACATGTGAGAATAGTCCTATACCCGGACTAGAGCATACCCTAAGTTAGAACGAGACCGCGTAGTGATGGCCTACTGGATGTACGTCCTGTTGGGTGGTCACGAAAGTCTCACCTAGAGTTTGGTCCCTTTTGAGGATGCTATCACTTCTAATAGCTTGCCTATTGTCGCGATTAGCGTTCTTAACTGGGGTCGTTGGCTCTAAGAACCTCTTTAGGACCTTATAGAGCTACCCTTTGAAAGGTTCACTCAGTAGAAAAATCTTAGATCTATTCCTAAGGAAACCCTTCTAGGTTACAAAGGGAGCTACCCCACCTCTTACCTTATTTTTCATACAAAAAAAACAAAAAAAAAAAATCTTTTCCCCACAAACAAACTTTTGGGTTCAGAAAATCACTCATTTTTTTCTATAAAATTAAAAATCATATTGCATTTCATGCATAAACAACATAAAAATTGCATTACATTTCATGAATAAAAAGCATAAGAAAAAAACATGTTGCATTGTAAAATACAAGTGCATTTCATGTAAAAAAAATAGAATTTGCTTTTTTCTTTGCATAGTCCTTAGGAAAATTTGTTTTTTTTTCTGCGGGTAATGCATATTTTCATTGTCAATCATCATTCTAATTTGTCAAAAATCATTCATCATAAAATTTCTCCATATTTCATTTTTTTTCTCTTTGCATGTATATAAAAATCTTTGCTTGTTATGCATACTTTCGTGAGTGAATAAAACAAAGCACATTATCATTTGTCAATCCTCATAGAATTTCCCTTCAAATGGGGCAAAAAAAATTGCATTTCATTTCTTGCATGAAAAGGATTACAAAAAAAGCCATTACAAAACAACACATGTTGCATTTTAGGGTGAATGCTTGCATACATACCATGCATTTCATAACATATTGGTCTCTTTGACCCCTTCTCATAAATTTTTCTTTAAGCAAATAAATAAAAAGGAGTTTGAAATTTTTGTGCTTGTGTTCCAATCAAGCTTAGACTCGTGGAATTGGATCATTCGCTTGAGAGTTGTTGGGAAGATTAATCATTAGAGGTGTAGAGAAATAATGTGAGAGGAAAGATATCATGGGGCACAATACTTGGGCATATTGAAATAAAGAGCAAAGAATGTGTAAAAAAGTGAATGTTATTTCGAAATTAAAATTTTGAAAATATGGAATCATGACTTGAAATGAAGAGTGGCCATTTTTCTCTATCCCAAAAATGAACCCTTGCCGTCCCCTTTTGAGCTTGTAGTTTCCTTCCATTAAACCCTGGACAAGGATCGACCCTGCAGTGAAATTTAGTGCATTTAGATTTCCAAAGGTACAATGAGATAAAAGAAAAAATGAAGCCCGCAAGACTGAAAACATGTATAGGCAGTCTTGGCAAAAATTAGGGCATAAAAGAAAGAGAATGAGAGTCATAAATGAAGAAGAGGTGAAGGATGAAATCAGCTATGCCAAATTAGAAAGAAGGGAAAAATGAAGAAAAAAAAAGTGAAAAAGTAGAGAAGTGAAAAAAAAATCAAAAATCATGTGAATGGATGGGTTTTACAAGAAAAATGTGATGTCTTGGAAACCAAATGCACTAAAGATCATTGGTCCATATAACCCGTAAAACATTTCTTTGAGCCTTCTAATCATTTTTCTTCCATAACCCATACCCGTAAAACATTTCTTTGAGCCCTCTAATCATTTTTTTCCATAACCCATAACCCATTGCCACATTACAAGCCTTTAAAAGTCCACTCTGATTGATGAATGATTGTTTTCATTTTCATAATATTAATTTTGAAATAAATCATTTGCTTCTTTTAAACTTTTCTTTGCTCTAAGAAAAAATGAAAAAAGAATGAGGCCCGCTAGACTGAAAACCTGTAAAGGTAGTTTAGGCAAAAATTAGGGTTTTAAAAAAAAATAATAATAAAAAAAAGACAAAGCCCGCTAGACAGAAAACCTGCAAAGGCAGTCTAGGCAAAAGTTAGGATACAAAAGGGGAATGAGACTTACAATGTTAATTTTTGTAGTTCACTGGAGTTCTCCTACTTATGCCGAACAGGAGTGCACATTGGGGAAATTTTGTCGAATGTAAGCTTGAGAGTGTCAAGAAATCCCACACTGGGGCATAATTTTGTAAGACCCTCTATGAGTCAAATATTTCTTTCTACACCAGTGTAGTATTCTCTTGGGGGAATGTCTTTCATTAGAATGAGGAAGAAATCTTACAAGATCCTACATTGGCCTCACCTTTTACCCATCCTAGGAAAGAAACTTTTGCAAAGACCCTTCATGAGCCAAACTAGTTTTGTACACTAATGCATCCTTCTCCTGGGGCAATGCTTTCGACCAATACTGGGGGAAAAATTTGCAAGACCCATCATGAGTGTATAGTACACCAATGCATCCTACTCTTGGGGGTTCCTTTTACCAATACTGGGGCAGAAATATTTGCATGATCCTTGATGAGTCAGATTTTGCTTGCTACACCTAGTAGTCTTCCCTCTATGGTAAAGCTTGTTTCCAATACCTGACCAATTTCCAGCAAGCCAGCTACCACAAATAAAAGAAATCCTCAATAGCTGGAGGTTACCACTAACCTTTTTCCCTACCATCTTGTGTCGTTTTGTCTTCCCTACGCCTTCGCTTTCCAAAAACCCTCCACTTCCAAACCTTCAAATTCCAAAACAGGAAAACCAAGAAACACAGAAAAGTCTAGCTTGTCAATACCCACAAATCCATGCATGCTCATTAAGTAATGCTTCAAAAATAGTCAACTTGGAATCAATGATATGATTTAGAGGGCTAATGACGATATATCTGTGAAAAAATATATATAGAGAGAGGGTCAAACTTGAAAGTGTTTTGTTTGAAGAATGAGAAGTGATCATAAAAGTAAGGAGATCTTAAAAAGCTAGCGAGGATGAGGATCACCTTCCATTTGAGAATCAGTTTGATTGGGTTCAAATGAAGCATGCACAAAAAAGAAAATGTTTTCGGTGAATCTAACTTTCATGACACGTGCATCACAATTTTAACTCAAAGATCATGCATATTTCATACATTTCATGTCATATCATGCATACATTCATGTCCAACCATGCATCCCCTTCATGGATAGAAGCATGTGTTTTTTCAGTCGCTTTGTGAAAATAAATAAATAAAAAGAATTATTGAAAGCAAGACATCCATTGCATTTTATGTTCATTTCAATGCTATGGTCTAGTCCTGGCATTTGACACCGCGTTTCCATGCTACGGTTCAACCCTGCAATGGTATTTTTCGTACTACGGTTCAGGCCTGGTACTGTCTTTAGTTTTGTGCTATCGGTCTTGCCCTGGCATTGTCTTTAATTTTGTGCTATCGGTCTCGCCCTGGCATTGTTTTAAATTTGGTGCTATCGGTCTCGCCCTGGCACTATCTTTCATCTTCATGCTATCGGTCTCGCCCTGGCATTTGTTTTTAAATTTCATGCTATCCGTCTCGCCCTGGCATTGTCTTTAATTTTGTGCTATCGGTCTCGCCCTGGCATTGTCTTTAATTTTATGCTATCGGTCTCGCCCTGGCATTGTCTTTAATTTTGTGCTATCAGTCTTGTCCTGGCATTGTCTTTAATTTTCATGCTATCGGTCTCGCCCTGGCATTGTCTTTAATTTTCAGGCTATCGGTCTCGCCCTGGCATTGTCTTTAATTTTCCTGCTATCGGTCTCGCCCGGGCATAGTCTTTAATTTCATGCTATCGGTCTCGCCCTGGCATTGTTTTTAATTTTCATGCTATCGGTCTCGCCCTGGCATTGTCTTTAATTTTGTGCTATCGGTCTCGCCCTGGCATTGTCTTTAATTTTCATGCTATCAGTCTCGCCCTGGCATTGTCTTTAATTTTGTGCTATCGGTCTCGCCCTGGCATTTGTCTTTAATTTTCGGCTATCGGTCTCGCCCTGGCATTGTTTTTAATTTTCATGCAATCGGTCTCGCCCTGGCATTATTTTAAATTTGGTGCTATCGGTCTCGCCCTGGCACTGCCTTTCATCTTCATGCTATCGGTCTCGCCCTGGCATTTGTTTTTAAATTTCATGCTATCGTTCTCGCCCTGACATTGTCTTTAATTTTGTGCCATCGGTCTCGCCCTGGCATTGTCTTTAATTTTCATGCTATCGGTCTCGCCCTGGCATTGTCTTTAATTTTCAAGCTATCGGTCTCCCCTGGCATTGTCTTTAATTTTGTGCTATCAGTCTCGCCCTGGCATTGTCTTTAATTTTCATGCTATCGGTCTCGCCCTGGCATTGTTTTTAATTTTCATGCTATCGGTCTCGCCCTGTCATTGTCTTTAATTTTCTTGCTATCGGTCTCGCCCCGACATTGTCTTTAATTTTCTGCTATCGGTCTCTCCCTGGCAATGTCTTTAATTTTCTGCTATCGGTCTCGCCCTGGCATTGTCTTTAATTTTCAGGCTATCGGTCTCGCCCTGGCACTGTCTTTAATTTTCATGCTATCGGTCTCGCCCTAGCATTGCCTTTAATTTTGTGCTATCGGTCTCGCCCTGACATTGTCTTTAATTTTCATGCTATCGGTCTCGCCCTGGCATTGTCTTTAATTTTCCTGCTATCGGTCTCGCCCTGGCATTGTTTTTAAAATTTTGTGCTATCCGTCTCGCCCTGGCATTGTCTTTAATTTTCCTGCTATCGGTCTCGCCCTGGCATTGTCTTTAATTTTCTTGCTATCGGTCTCACCCTGGCATTGTCTTTAATTTTGTGCTATCGGTCTCGCCCTGGCATTGTCTTTAATTTTCATGCTATCAGTCTCGCCCTGGCATTGTCTTTAATTTTGTGCTATCGGTCTCGCCCTGTCATTGTCTTTAATTTTAATGCTATCGGTCTCGCCCTGGCATTGCCTTTAATTTTGTGCTATCGGTCTTGCCCTAGCATTGTCTTTAATTTTCATGCTATCGGTCTCGCCCTGGCATTTTCTTTAATTTTCCTGCTATCGTTCTCGCCCTGGCATTGTTTTTAAAATTTTGTGCTATCGGTCTCGCCCTGGCATTGTCTTTAGTTTTCATGCTATCGGTCTCGCCCTGACATTGTCTTTAATTTTGTGCTATCGGTCTCGCCCTGGCATTGTCTTTAATTTTCATGCTATCGGTCTCGCCCTGGCATTTTCTTTAATTTTCCTGCTATCGGTCTCGTCCTGGCATTGTTTTTAAAATTTTGTGCTATCGGTCTCGCCCTGGCATTGTCTTTAGTTTTCATGCTATCGGTCTCGCCCTGGCATTGTCTTTAATTTTCATGCTATCGGTCTCGCCCTGGCATTTTCTATAATTTTCCTGCTATCGGTCTCGTCCTGGCATTGTTTTTAAAATTTTGTGCTATCGGTCTCGCCCTGGCATTGTCTTTAGTTTTCATGCTATCGGTCTCGCCCTGGCATTGTCTTTAATTTTGTGCTATCGGTCTCCCCTGGCATTGTCTTTGATTTTCATGGTATCGGTCTCGCCCTGGCATTGTCTTTAATTTTCATGCTATCGGTCTCGCCCTGGCATTGTCTTTAATTTTGTGCTATCGGTCTCGCCCCGGCATTGTCTTTAATTTTCATGCTATCGGTCTTGCCCTGGCATTGTCTTTAATTTTGTGCTGTCGGTCTCACCCTGGCATTGTCTTTAATTTTGTGCTATCGGTCTCGCCCTGACATTGTCTTTGATTTTCATGCTACTAGTTTTGCCCTGACATTGTTTTTAAATTTTGTGCTATCGGTCTTGCCCTGACATTGTTTTGAAACTTCGTGCTATCGATTCAGCTCTGGCACTGTTTAGGGGTGTTCGTGGGTCGGTTTGGATCGGATTTGACCAAATCTGTTTCCCGAACCAATGATAATTATTCGGTTTGGGTTGGTTCGGATTTTACACTTTTTCCGCCAAAATCCGATATTGGACGGGTTGGTTTGGATTGGGCTCACGGGTCATTCACAAAAATATTAATTTTCTAAAACATAAAAAAAAACATTTTTTTATGATATTCCAACACTTTAAATAGCTAAAAAATTGAAAATCACACGAAATCAAACTCAAATCCACTAATAGTCTTCCCATTCATAGTATTAAAATTTTACAACTTAATCATAAATTATTAAGGTAAAAATTCTAAGCAAATAAAATCGTGTGCATCTAAAATTACAAAATTGTTATGACGTACTATGGGTTGGTTCGGGTTCGCGGATTTGATTTTTAAAATCCGTTGCCCGATCCAAACAACTACGTGTTGGTTTGGATTTGTTCGATTTTGACCCGAACACGAAAAATATCTGAACCAAACATATCAGTTTGGATTGGATCGTGGGTTGGTTTGGATTTGCCCGAACCACTGAACACCCCTAGCACTGTTTGTATTTCTTGTTACCTATTTAACTTTAACAGTCAAAAGACAATATATTGTGCATATTTCACCGATTAAAATTGGGGTTCATATCTGTACTTATTCCTTACTTTGATAAAACAAGAAAACACAATTTTATGTATTATCTCGTAAGAAAGTAAGCACAGAGGGGCAACTGTGAACACCCAATTTTAATCGGTACATTTTTACTTTTTCAAAAAAAATCACAAAAATATGTTTTTCGCGTATATTTGATTCCCAATCCCTCGAATAGGTCATTTTGCGCTAATTTACTAATTTTGCGTTATTATTACTTTTTTAGTGGTTAAACAAAAAATTTATAAAATATGCTAATTCAAAAAATTACAAAGTAGATTTAATTTATTTTTCTTGTTACAATATTTTTAATTAAAAAACGAAAATAAAAAAAATAAAATAGATAAGAAATAATACAAATTACAAAAGAAAATAAAAAATGGGAGGTGCAATAAAAAAATTATTATTACTAAAAAGGAGTGTCCACTTACATGCATTTACATGACTTGGCCCAAGAATGCCAAAGTTACCAAAATACAAAAATAAACCAAAATACCCAAAACTGCAGCTACTTTGCGACGGTGATTTCTCTCTCTTCAGACCTTGTTTCGACGATCCGAACAGTGAAAGTGAATATGAATGTCTCAAGAACCTTCTGGCAAAAAACGAAAACGATCCAACGGTTAACGAATGTAGAATCGCTCTTGTAAGGTGGCTGGTTTGAGGAAAACGGGGGTTGTTTTTTCTACTTTTGCAAAGGCAATTTCTCTCTCCTCAGACCTCATTTCGACGATCCGAGCGGTAAAAGTGAAGAGGGATGTCTCACGAACCTGGTGTCAAAAAATGACGATGATCCAACGGTTAACGAATCAGGAATCACACTGCTACAGTGGCTAGTTTGAGAAAAACGGGAATGGCTTTCTCTATCTTGTTTTAGTCCCACATTGTTTGGGAGAAACAAGAACCACCTAACATTTGACTATAAAAGAGGCTAAGAGGCAAAGACTTGAGGGGGAGGAGTCATTGGCAGATTAAGTGATCTTTTGGGCTAGCCTTTGCGGTCCAGACACTAAAAGTCTGTCTTTGATTAGTTTGTAATTTTTTTGAATCGGTGTTTTTTTCGAATCTCAAAGCAGTCCGGTTCGCAGTTGACCGGGTCAGACTGCTCGGTCCGGTTCGGCGTTCCTCGCGTTCATCAACTTGAGGTTAGTTTTGTATTTATTTATTTATAATTTATTTCGTTATTTATTTATGTACATATTTATTGATTACTTATTTATTGTTTGTTTATTTCTGTATATATTTATTTATTTATATTTCTTTTAGGTGTATAGTTATTTATTTATTTATTTTTATTTTTTTCTTTCCTTTTTCATTATTATTATTATTATTATTATTATTATTGTTATCTATTTCTAAAAATGAATTAAAACATCAATAAAAATGGCTTTGATCGAGATGTACATCTTATCAAACCCGCAACCCGGTTTAAGAGACTTTAGCTGTACGGCTTTGATCTTAAACCCCTTCAAAATATAAAATCAAACCAACACACATCAAATCATTTTCCAAAACTCCAAAAACTCCATTTTTATAAAATAGGGGACTAAGTCGACTGTACAGAGGGGTTAGTCAGCGTTCTAGGATGGATGAGCTGTACAGCTCAATAATCCTAAAACTCCTATATTAAAAAATACCAACCAACAAAATTTTTCAGAAAGAACTACGTGACTTTTGAGTTCCTCATTGCACCTGAGGATACGTAAGAGCGGGGCTTCCCCGTCAAGTCAAAATTAAACTTTTCTAAATTAAGTCCTATTTATTTTCTACTATTTTATTTTTGGGTAAAACAAATAAATTCATAATTTATATTTGCACAACCAGATTTAGGGTAACTGTCTTAGGACGGATGTACTAGGGGTGTAGTGGAATTAAGATATCGCCCTTCTCTATGCATAACCGACTCCTGAATCCAACCTAGTTTACGCAGACCAATAATTTTAAGGTAGGTTTTTCTCAATTTTCCCTATTTAATAAATTGGGTGGCGACTCCCTGAAATATCAATTTTTGGGCCGTCTACGCCGGGACCACGGTCACGACAGACGCAGTGGCAATTTTGTAATTAAAATTACAATTTTAATATCGGTTGCCACAGGAACCGATATAGAAAGTGCAAAAACCATCTTTCATATCGGTTCCATTGCATAACCGTTATAGATAGTGCAAAAATTTAGGCTTCCATAACGGGTCACAAAACTACCCGTTATAGAAACCTTTCACGCCAAAACTTTCCCAGAAACCTTTGTCTAAAAATTCGCTATTCGAAAACCCTTTCTCCCCAAATCTTCCAAAACCCTTTCTCCCCATATCTTCATCGTAGAAACCCTTTCTTCCAAAACCCTCACTCTTGAAGCCTCCTCTCCCGCTCACTCCATCACCACAACACTCAACCTCACCACAGCACTCACAAAACCCTCACCACCGCCACACACTACAACAAAGGCATTTTCCCTTCCCTTCACCGCGTGATTTTCTCTAAAGAGCACGAAAGAGCTGATGGAAAACCAGAGTGAGAACCCTAATCGTATTCCAGATCCTAAGTTAGAACTGTATTCCTCTCTCAAATCTCTAAGCGTAGGCTTAAAACGTGATTAAAGGGTTTGAGAGAGGACAGACCTTAGCATTGGATCCCTATGTGTGTGCAGCTGTATGTTTGATGTTGGTGATGCTAGGTGCACAGTAGTGCAGTTGCCTACCTTGTGAAAACATGTCACGAAGATGATAAAAGAAGCTCTAAACTTTAACCAAGAATAGAAAATGCTTACTGATGCCTTTTTTTTGTATTTTTTATTTATAATTTTCGTTTTCTATTTTTTTTTGAATTTTTTATGTGTAAAAAAATATTTAATGCTAAAACAAATTTTTTTGATTAAGTTTTTTTTTCTTAAAAAAAAGGTTCTACTAATGATGATAATATTGATGATAATGCAAAAATCGACAATAAGCCCAAAATGACACGCGAAATTAATAAAAATCACAAAAATGCATAGAAACGATATTTTTTTGGAATTTTCGCGAAAAAGAAGAAAATGCCGGTAAAATTGGGTGTTCACAGTTGCCCCTCTGTACTTACTTTCTTACGAGATAACACATAAAACTATGTTTTGTTGTATTATCAAAGTAAGGAATAACTACAGATGCGAACCTCAATTTTAATCGATGAAATATGCATGATCGTAAAAACAGTGCCAGAGCTGAATCGGTAGCACGAAATTTAGAAACAAATGCCAAGGCTGAACCGATAGCATGAAAAACAAGTGCCAGAGCTAAATCGGTAGCTCAAAATTTAGAAACAAATGTCAGGGCTGAACCGATAGCATGAAAAACAAGTGCCAGAGCTGAATCGGTAGCACGAAATTTAGAAACAAATGCCAGGGCTGAACCGATAGCATGCGGTGCCAGGGCGTGACCGATAGCACAAAACTTAAAAATGCGATGCCAGGGCGTAACCGATAGCATGCAGTGCCAGGGCGGAACCGATAGCAAAAAATTAAAAATGCGATGCCAGGGCGTAACCGATAACTGTGAACACCCAATTTTTTACCGGTATGTTCTTCCTGTTTTCGCGAGAATTCCAAAAAATAGCGTTTTATGCACTTTGGTGATTTTAACCGACTTTTGCGTGTCATGTTGGGCCTATTGCTGATTTTTGCTTTTTTTTGTCAATCTTGTTATCATTAGTAGAACCTTGTTTTAAGAAAAAAACTTTAGACAAAAAGATCTATTTTAGAGTTAAATATTGTTATTATTATTATTATCATTATTTTTACATTTAAATTAAAAAAGGAAAAAATATAATAACAGAAAACGAAAATAAAAAAAGATTAATAATAATAGAAACAAAAATTAAATAACAGCACATGGTATCCTTGGCTAAAAGCTGCAAGCTCTTTCATCATGGTTTTGTTTTTTTACTGAGAGTTTGGCAAGCTGTACAAAAGACAGCACAATGGTACAATAAAACAAGAGAAAAAATCCAAATCGCTGCAGCAATAGGCCTAGGCTTCAAAGCTCCAAATGGAAGGTCTCGCTTTCTATGTGTGCCTGCCCTGAACAAGTAACCACAAATACAATTAGGCAATCAGATGGAAGTCAAACAAGCCCACTTTTGGAACAAAACAGATGCTTGGGGGAAGAAATTTTCTACAGGGAAAGCTTTAAGCATCAAAACATGAAACACATTGAACAAATACAAAATCAGAGTTTTAGAAAAATTGACTTCATGGTGCAATCTGGCCTATAAATACAACGTCAAAACACAACAGTAGGGGGAAAAAAATATAAAAAGAGCCATGACTAAATCAACAAAGTAGAACCAGAAACAAAAAAAAACAAAAAGGGGATAGTGAACGTGAAACTCACCCTGTAAGCTCCGGCCACCATAGGCGGTGGCCGTTGGCCGTGCGCTTCCGTCGTCGCCGCCGCAAATCACCAACACAGAAACCGAACCATCAACAGCCTCCCCAACCACCACGGCCTCACCATCTTCCCGAACAGCCCTCTCCTCCCCTTCGCAACCACCACGAACAGCCACCACCCACCGTGCCACCACCCACAACGCCGTAACCCCCCACCATCAAAAGCCTCACATCACCGTCATAGAACCCCATCGTTGCAACCACTGTCAGTCCTCCCTCTCGCTGTTGTCAACCCAGCACGAACGAGAGACCACCGCGAGCAAACGTGAAGGCTCATCACCATCACGACGTCGCCCGGCCGTGGGCCTCACCGGTCACCACCGCGCCACTCCTCTCTTTCCCGGTTTTCTTCCTCTTCTTCCCTCTTCCTTTCTGCTCGCAGATCTCTCCGTCGTCGCATCCTCATCACCACCACCGCCCCAAAACTCCGGCCACCGCACGACGACCATCACCGTTCCGAACTCCTCTCCGGCATGGCCACGGGGCCATCCCGTTCGCACCCCCACCCCCCTGTTTTCTCTAACCCGAAGTCCTCTTCTCTCTCTCTCTCTCTCTCTCTCTCTCTCTCTCTCCCTCCCTCCCATTCTCGCGAGCTTTCTCTCTCTCTCTCTGTTTCATGGCAGGGAAACGGCGCTGAGGGTGTGAGACTAGAGAAACTAGGGTTTCCTTTTATGTCAAGCCTTATATACTTTTATTTACTTATTTATCTTTTTTTTTTATTTTTAAAATTTAAAACATCAGAGTGATCCTTGCACCCCCTTCTATTCAGTGCGAGCAACCCCCCTGAAGCCCATGTTTTTTTCGAAACGGACTAGCCCACTAAAAATGTGAATGGGTTACTGCCTACACCCCAGTTTTAATAATATAGCCCCCGTGGTTAGCTGCACCCCATTTTACTGTTTCACCCCCTTTGTTTGTTTCTTTTCCTCTTTATTATTTCTTCACAAAATAAATTTTCTTTTTTACAAAAAGACCTATCAAAATTATAAAAATGAGGTTTGGCTGAGATGTACATCTCGTCGATCCCGGTTTAAGAGACTTTAGCCGTACGGCTTTGATCTTAAACCCCTTCAAAAATTAAAATCAATTAACAAAATTTTTCAATGAAGAACCACGTAGCCTTCTTATTCTCCGCTTCGGAGATACGTAGGAGCGGGGCTTCCCTGTCAAGCTAAATTAATTTTTTCCAATAAATAACCATTTTTTTCTTTAACACCTATTTTCAAAAAACTATAAAAATGGGATTGACTGAGATGTGACATCTTGTCAATCCCGGTTTAAGAGACTTTAGCTGTACAGCTCGGTGATCTTAAACCCCTTCAAAAAAATAAAATCAACCAACCAACAAAATTTTCCAAGAAAGAACTACGTGACTCTTGAGTTCCTCATTGCACCCGAGGATACGTAGGAGCGGGGCTTCCCCGTCAAGTCAAAAATTAAAATTTTCTTAAAATTGGTCCCTATTTTATTTATTTCTAAATAATTCTTTTTACTTATGTTTTTTGGGTAAACAAATTTTCTAAACTTATTGATATGTTGCACAATCAAATTTAGGGTAACTGTCTTAGGACAGATGTATTAGGGGTGCTGTGGAATTTAGTTTTCGCCCTTCCCTATGCATAACCGACTTCTGAATCCAATCTAGTTCATGCAGACCAAATAATTGTTAAGATAGGTTTTTCTCAATTTTTCCTATTAAATAAATTGGGTGGCGACTCCTAAAATAACGAAATTTTGAGCTGTCTGCGTCGGGACCCCTGTCACGACAGATGGTGACTCCGCTGGGGACAGGTGAGAGTCAAGCCGGTTATATTTGGTTGTGCAAAAGATTATAAGGTACGTGCATTTGTTTACCCTTCTTTACTTTTGTTTACTTCTTTAATTTTTTTTTACGTTTATATTTATTTTATATTATGCTTGATATAAACCCTAGGGTAGAAGACACTTGATACTATTGTCGGGTTGTTGCTTCTAGTTATTTTGCCTTTACTTATTTTATTATGATTTGAGGTTTGTATGCTCCCTTCACACACTACACTTACATTTCGAGCACACACTGAGAGCTGGATTCATACCGGAGCCCTAACAAAAACACATAAGTTAGAACGAGGTTGTGTAGTGGAACTCATTTCAGATGTACGTCCTGTGTGACTTCCACGAATTCCTCATCTAGAGTACGATTCTTCTTTGCGGGTATCCACATTTTGGATGTACATCCTGGTGTGGTCAACCTTCTAGTTGAGTACTTGACTCTAGAGACCTTGAAATATCTAGGTTATAACAGCCAACCCTTGTGACTGTTCACTGTAGAAGAAGCATTAGATCCATTGGACCCAAAACCCAATGTTATGGTCAACCCATCATAGGCCACAAAGGGAGCTATTTCATCTTATATCATTATTCTTGGTTGTACATCCTTTTTTATTTCTCTCATACGGTTCATTCTTCTCCGGCAAAAAAAAAATCAATAAAAATCATATCGCGTTTAATGCATAAAAAGCATAAAAAAATCATGTCGCATTTGTTTTATAAAAATGGTGCACTTCATCTTGCGTTATGCCGCATGTCATTGAAAAGCATAAATTTATTTGCGTTTTTCTTTGCATGAGTTTTCAGAAAAAAAAAATTTATTTTTCTGCATGTGGTGCGCATTTTCATTGCATCGTCATTCATCATAAATTTCTCCATATTTCATTTGTTTCTTTGTTTGTATATAAAAATCTATGCATGTTATGCATCCTTTCATTAGTGAATAAAACAAAATATATTTGTCAATCCTCATAGCATTTCCTTGCAGAAGAGAGGAAAAAAAAGAAAAAAATCGCATTACATTTCATCCATAACGTATCATGTCGCATTCTAAGAAAAAATGTTTGCATATAGAGGCATTTTATGTCAAATATATATATATATATATATATATATATATATATATATCTATATATATATATAGTCTTTTCTTGTTGAGCATTAGATCGAGTGTCTTTGAAAAGTACAATCTTCCTCCACATTTAATTTTTTTCATGGAATAAATTCTAGAGAAAAAAAATATTTTCGCATTCTCATAAGTAAATAAAAAAAATCACATTGTCATTCATCATTCATCACGGTCTATTCTCTTTCATAGTTGCAAGGTTTTTGACTGTCGCTTCTTATGATAAATACTTTCATGCATAACAACAATACATACACTTCCATAGCATAACACCCTAAAAATTATCCCCATTTCATTTTTTTTCTCTGCATATACATAAAAAAAAATCGTTCTTGCATGTTGTATGTGTTTTCATGAGTAAATAAAACAAGTCGCATAGTCAATCCCCAGGCTGCATGACATATTTCCTTCAAATAAATACAAATTAGGAAATTGCATTTCATGCATGAAAACAATTCAAAAAATGTATGAAAATAAAAAATTTCCCCCATTTCATCGTCGCAGGTCGTCCATATCTTACGAGTAAGTGCATCAAAATGTATTGTCATTTGTCAATCTTCATAGCAGATTTCCTTTAAAAAAAGTAAAAAAAAAACTAGGAGAATTGCATTGCATTTCATGCATAAAAGATCATGTTGCATTCTAAAAAAAATATTTGCACATATTCAAATGAATAATTTTTTTTTTGCATGGTGTCTCATAAAAGAAATACATTGAATGTGGCATCATAGGATAAACATCGGTATGATGGCTCTTAGTTCATGCACTGTCATAGCATAACGTCATAAGAATTCTCCATTTTTCTTTGTCTATACATAAAAAAATTTTGTTGCATGTTATACATAATTACACGAGTAAATAGAATTGCATTGCATTTCTTGCATAAAAACGAAAAAATTATCACAAAACAAATGCATATTGCATCTTAGGACGCGTGTTTGCATACATAAAATATACCCATGCACTCCATAACATCATTTTTTTTCTGGACACATTTTCAGTTGTCATAATTTTTCTTGAAATAAAGAATTTTAAAAGTCATGGAGTGTCCATCCACATTTTTTTTTCAAGAGAAAAGTTGAATCTTGTGTGCTTGCATCAAGGTGGATATCAATAAAGCGTTGACTCGTGGAATCAGATCATTCTTTTGAGACTTGTTGGAAAGAGGCGTAAGGAAGTGTACTGAGTGGGAAGATTTCAGGGGGCATTCAAAAGGGAAGGGAGACATGAGGTTGGGAATTAGTTCTTGAACTAAAAGCTCAAAGCAAAAGAATATGATTGTCATTAGCACTTTGTAATCATGTTGTGTAAAGTCAATTTGGCTTTGTTGAAGCTTTATACTAATGAATTTGCAGGGACTTAAAAGCTCTTTCCCATTCTTTACACCCCATTATCCCTTAAGATTTGGTCCCCAATCCAATGATTGCCTCAGGTGATAATTCTCGAAGCCCTTCTTGTGTGTGTCATTCGAGGATGAACCGGTGAACGAATATCGGATTTTGAAGGTCCATTTCCCCCCAAAAAAAAGTGCAAAAAAAAAGCAAAGAAAAAAAGACAAAAAAGAAGCAAAAGAAATAAAGAGCAAAGAATGTGTAAAGGAGTGAATGTTATTTCAAAATTAAATTTTTGAAAATGTGGAATCATGACTTGAAATGAAGAGTGGCCATTTTTCTCTATCCCAAAAACGAACCCTTGCTGTCCCCTTTGAGCCCAAAATTTCCTTTCATTAAACCCTGGACAAGGATCGACCCTGCAGTGAAATTTAGTGCATTTAGATTTCCAAAGGTACAATGAGATAAAAGGAAAAAGAAGCCCGCAAGACTGCAAACTTATATAGGCAGTCTTGGCAAAAATTAGGGCATAAAAGAAAGAGAATGAGAGTCATAAATGAAGAAGAGGTGAAGGATGAAATCAGCTATGCCAAATTAGAAAGAAGTGAAAAATGAAGAAAAAAAAGTGAAAAAGTAGAGAAGTGAAAAAAAATCAAAATCATGTAAGAAGGAGAATGGATGGGTTTGACCAGGAAAAGTTGATGTTTTGGAGCCCCATAGGAAATTGAATGCACTAAAGATCATTGATCCTTTTAACCCATATGTAATACCCTAATTTTGTCCTATTCAAAAATAAGAAATTTTATTTATTTTTAATAAAAATAATAATCTTTTTTTATTATTTTCAGGCCATGTTTTATTTTATTTTAGTTGCCACAAGTTTTTTTTTTTAAAAAAAAATATATTAATTAGAAGTGAAGAAACACAAAATAAGCAAAGGAGGAAATGGAGGGGGGCGGTTTTAAAAAAAAAAAATAAGGTGCTGTCGTGGATTGGGCCATCAGAAACCGAACCCAGCAAACATGGCTAGCCCAATTCGCATGACCCAACCCAACAAAAAAAAAACCTAACCCACAACCCATAACCCAACTCACTCCTCCACCAAAACCCTAATTCTCCCCACCAAAACCTAGTCAAATTCGGCCACCCCCTTACCCTAAAAACCATCCACATTCAATCCCCCCTTTCCCTAAAATTTGGCCACATTCACTCACCTTTCCCCTCCTTGATTTTCGACCCACTCCCCCTTTTTCCTCCTTGGAAATCGCTTTTTTTTTTCCTTTCCCACACTCCACCTTTCCTCTTTTCTCTCAACTCCCCACTTCCCCACACTCCATTTCCCAATCTCACGCTTCCTTTCTCTCTTTCTTCCACTCACACTCAACCCTTCCCTTCTCTCTCTCCCCACTCCCTACGACCCCCCATCTCTCTTTCCTCTCACACACTCATTTTTTTTTCTCTTCCCTCTCATCACTCTCACACAACTCACGCATACCTTCCCCATTCCCTCACACATCCATCACTTCTCTTCTCTCACCAAAACACAAAATCATCATTCTCTCCTCTGCACACCTTCTCACCCACATGCCTCCATACCTCCCCTTCGAATTCTTTTCACTTCCATGCCTTCACCAACCACTCTCACCTAACCCTAAGACACCATGCCCCTTTCCTCCTCAGAAATTTCTGCTCCCTCTGTCATATCAAGCCAGTCTCAAAGAAAAGAAGAAGCAACAGGGTATGGTGAAGGACAGTTTCGAAAAGAGAGAAGCACAGGACTAAAAAAAATCTCCAGGTATAAATAGGGGTCGATCCATTGAAGAAAGGGGGATTCTTTTTTTAGAGAAAGGAAGAAGAAGAGGAGTTTTCGAAAAAAAAGGAAAAGAAGGAGAGTCTAGGTTTTGTTTAGAAAAGAGAGTTTGAGAGTTTTTTTTTTACTGTTATTCTTTTCTTCTCTTTCATAAATTTTTTTAGTTTCAAATTCTATTGTATTGAGGAAATCCGAAGAAGAAAACTTCTCCTTCAACATTTCCGGATTTTTTGTTTAAGGTATTGTAATGTAATATTTTATTTAATTATTGCTGTTTTATTTTTTTTAGTAGCTGTAATTTTATTCATGTAAATATTGTTGCTGTTTTTTATTTTATTTTTAATATTGTTGCTGTTTTTTTTATTTTTGTTGCTGTAAATTCGTAAGCTCCTTTTTTTTATATATATTATTGTTGCTGTTTTTTTTATGTAAATATTGTTGTTGCTTTTTATTTTATTTTTAATATTGTTGCTGTTTTTTTTATTTTTGTTGCTGTAAATTCGTAAATAATTTTTTTTTTAGATATTATTGTTGCTTTCTTTTTTTATTAAATGTTGCTGTTTTTTTTTTTCTATTAAATGTTGCTGTTTTATTAATTTGTTGCTGTTTTTTTTATTAAATTGTTGCTGTATTTTTTGTTATTTTGCTGTATTTTCGGATTAAAATAAAATATTAAAAAAAAATATTTTTTAAAATTAAATGTTGCTGTTTTTCTATTAAAAAGTGTTGCTGTTTTTTTATTTAAATGTTGTTATGTTTTATTAAATGTTGCTGTTTTTTTTATTAAATTGTTGCTGTATTTTTTGTTATTTTGCTGTATTTTCGGATTAAAATAAAATATTAAAAAAAATATTTTTTTTAAAAATAAATGTTGCTGTTTTTCTATTAAAAAGTGTTGCTGTTTTTTTTATTTAAATGTTGTTATGTTTTATTAAATGTTGCTGTTTTTTTTATTAAATGTTGCTGTTTTTCTATTAAAAATGTTGCTGTTTTTTTATTAAATTGTTGCTATTTTTTTGTTATTTTGCTGTATTTTCGGATTAAAATACAATATTAAAAAAAAATATTTTTTTTAAAAAATAAATAGTTACTAATACCACTGCCCTCTCTAAAAAAAAATAATAGCAATAATCATCTTAAAAAAAAAACAGTAAAAGCATAACTATGACAACCATTTTCAAAAAAAAAGAGAACATTCCTTTATAAACTAAATCTGTTCAAATGCAATGCGTGTTTAGTCTAGGTTTTTTTAAAAAAAAAAAGAAAAGAGAAGCGCTTCAGAATCATGTATTCTAGGGTAAGGTAATAAAGTAAAAAAAAATCAAGCAATCATTTTTAGCGTCAAACCGCTATTCGCACCTCTCGCATTTTTAGTAATACGGCACCCCGCTTTCAGCCCAACTTTCGCACAAGAGTCCAAAAAAAAAAAAAAAAAAACGCCGTTTTTGGGCTGATACTAAGTACACCCCCCATTTTTGATATAACATCCCTGTTGCTCGCTCCCCCTTTTTACTATCACCCACTACGCTTTTATTTACACCATAATGCTTTCAAATCATTTTTCTTTATTTCAAACAACCATACTCACACAAAAAATAGGTTGTTACTAATGGTCACTCTAAGCCTAGCTTGTTTGACCGTTAGGACTAACCTTCTTTTTTTTCACAGCGGATTAGTAGCGGTAATCACTCTGAATTTATTCGTTTGATCATCGCAAACACCCGCCTAAACTTCAAGAAATTTTCAGTTAATAGAAAACAAACGTAATCTCAACTCCCTTTTTCTAAAAAAAAATCACGCTTCCCAGTAAGCATTTTTTCGAAAGAAACGCTCGATCACAAACCGGGTATTTATAACAGTCACTCTGGGCCCCGCCCGTTTGAACGCTGTAAATACCTTCTTTTCCGAATAAGCCATTAATGACGACCACTCTGGATTTTTCTGTTTGGTCACCATGAACGGCCTCTAGTTTTCGCAAACTTTTCAAAAATAAAAAATACCAACACACAAATATTTTCTACCCGAGAACTACGTAGCTTTGATTTCTCCATCGCACCCGGAGATACGTAGGAGCGGGGGCCCACTCCTGTCAAGCGCAAAAAACTAAAATTTTTATTAAGTCTTCCTTTCCGTTTTTTTTGCAAATAACAAAAAGGGTAAATTAAAATGTTTTCTTTAAACTAATTTTTCTACACATTAAATTAAAAGGTAACCTTTTTAGGATGTTGCGGGGTGCTAGTACCTTCCCCGCACTTAATCGACCCCCGAACCCAAAAACAAAAGGTTTTTTCAATGTTTCCCTAAAAATAAATATTGATGGCGGCTCCATTGTTCAAAAACCACGAAGAATCCCTCCTCCGGATTTTTCGGTCGCTACAGCTGGCGACTCCACTGGGGACTATTTAAGAGGGTCAAGCCTAATTTAATTAAATGTGTAGATATTTGTTAGTTTAGTACTTTATTTACCCTTAGCCCTTCTATTCGCATGTCTATTTTTACTTATCTATTTATTTGCTTTATTGAACCTTAGGGTAGAAAACCTTTGCACTATTATCTGTATTTCTTTTGCAGCATGGGTAGTTTAGGTTGTTTATATCACACACATCAATTACACTTGTTTATTGTACACACTCTTGAGCGGGGCCCTATACCCGGGTCTGAACAAAAAAACCTAGGACGAGTGGAGGCGATTAGTGTCAGTCATTCTGGATTTTATCTGTCTGACTCTCACGAAAGCCTCAGCCAGAGTACGCTCTTTCGTGATATCCCACACCAGGTAGCTCGCTATCGTTGTGGGTGATATCACGAAAGAGATTTCAGCTCTGGAGACCCTTGTGAGGACGTGATTAGAGCCACCTGAGAGATTGATCACACAAGTAGCCCTAGACCGTAACCTGTATATAAGACCTAACCTGTTTAGGACACAAGGGCAATTCACCTACCCGTTGCATCATCGCAAAAAAAAAAAAACAAAAAAAAAACTTTTTATCTTTCAAAAAAATCAAATAATGAAAACCATTTACTCTTTTTCCCTTTACATATATTTTATGTGACATGGTTAATGTTTCTCAAATTTTGAATCACCAAAATTTTCTCTGTAACGTCATTCTTTAATTCATCATACATCATCGTCATTTCAAAAAATAATATACAAAAAAAAAATCCTCACATGCATGCTATTCTTTTCATTTAGGTTTGCCGGGAATTGTAAGAGGTTTGAAGGTTTTGTCATAAGCAAGACGATATGGGATCAAACTGTGAAGCAATCCAAGCTCTGAACTACCCTATAGTAAAACAGCCTAATCTGACAAGTCTAAGGGAATGTGCTGGTCGATTGCCGCCCATCGAGCGCAGGTCTTTTGATAGAGTGTATGGGAAGATTATTATGTTACTACAATTGGACGTGCAAACGGAGGCCATTGCCGCTTTGAGTCAGTTCTACGACTCTTCATTAAGGTGCTTCACCTTCAAAAATTTCCAGATGGCACCCACCCTGGAAGAATATACACAGATCTTCGGCTTTCCTCAACAAGACAATGGACCCTACCAGTATCAGGGACGATACTACACAGATGAGAAACTCGCCTCAATGTTACAAACCAGCAAAGAGAACTTGAAGCTCCGGAAGAAAAATCGAAATGGCATTGCAGGATTCCCACAAGAGTATCTGGAAAGCCAAATGAAATCCTTCGCCGACGCTAGAAATTGGGGTCCTTTTAAGCAGGTGTTAGCCTTGACCATCTTTGGCATTGTCCTATTTCCACGCCTTGAAAGATATGTGGACACAACAGCTATTGGTGTCTTCTTATCCTTCAAGGATAGAGAAAACCCACTCAATCAGATTCCAGCCATGCTCGCTGACACTTACTGTACTTTCACTCATTATAGTGAGCTAAGGGGAAAGAGGATATCTTGCTGCCTGCATGCCTTGTATGTTTGGCTTCTCACCCATGCTTTCGTTAACAAAGTCAGAGTAGAAGGCCCAATTGAAGACGCCAGAGGGTGTGATGTGAAGACAATGAACACTAGTGAATGGTTGCAAGTGCTGGGGGGGCCTTCATGAATACAAGGTTCGTTGGCACCCATCATGGTGGAAAGATAGGCCTGCAGTAGTTTTTCAATGTGGAAACTTTCAAAACGTCCCGCTCATAGGGACAAGAGGATGCATAAATTACAATCCTTCTCTAACTCTAAGAGAGCTGGGGT
The DNA here is from genome assembly GCA_039519185.1 of Astragalus membranaceus. Classification (NCBI taxonomy): domain Eukaryota; kingdom Viridiplantae; phylum Streptophyta; class Magnoliopsida; order Fabales; family Fabaceae; genus Astragalus; species Astragalus membranaceus. Next base: position 54,718,725 of record CM076848.1, on the reverse strand, counting down.
ACCCCATGCGAAATCCGCCCACCGAAGACATGTTAATCCCTTTTTACCTCCATGAAGGAAGCCCAAAAGAGGTTGACATGCTCCGGAAGATTTCTCAAGCATGGAATATGGTCGTCCGCAAGGGACAAGAGCTTACTTTCATACCCCAATTTTGTCCGGCTTAGGTCAAAACCCTAATTTCCCGAAAAATAAATAAATTGAAGAGCGAAGAGCCTTATGCACTACATTTCGGATCCTAGAAGGCATTCCAAGGTTCTTGAAATCGTTTTTAGGGTTGGAACGCATTTTTCGGGCAAATTAGGGTTTTAGCGCCAAAAAGGGTATTTTGGTCAATTATAACGGTTTTTTTTCCTCTCACTTTCAAAAAGGCTCAAAAATATGTATAATTAAAAATAGAAATCTGAAATCAAAATAAAAAAATGAATAACAAAATAATATTGGATGCTTATGGTATTTTTAGAATTAGGGCTAATTCCTTTTAGGTGCTTTTTGCTTTTATCCATTTTTGGCCAAAGTAAGCACCAATTTCACAAGCAAACAACCCCCCTCACTCCACCCTCATGCCCTTCACTTCAGCCCCATCAAGTGCACATCACAAAAAAGCCTTTCATCATGACAAGCACACCTTTGAATCCAATAACATTCAATACACAACATATTTTTACCTTCTTTCTCTCTACACCACTAAATACACACTAATTTCTTTATTTCCCTCTCACAACCTTAAACCCATTAGATCTTTGGCCTCCCAAGGATTTGAATAAGGACAACTCACTCCTCTCCTCCCCAAAAAGACCAAGAAATTCGTAGCCCCTCTCCTCTCCCTCACTTCTTCTTGTTTTTCTTTCATCTCAAAGGAACCTTCCCATTTCTCCTACACCAAAAAACCCTAGCACACCAAAAACCTCCCCTTTTCTCTCCCAAAACCGTGGCCTCCCTACTCCCTTCCCTCATCCATTTTTGATTTCCTCTTCACCCAAACACCACCATCTCACTTCATTATCATCCCTCTTTCATATATCTTCTCCATTTTCCATTCAAGATAAAACATCATCATCAAGGAAGGTTTTCATCAAGCTTTTTTTTGGGGTTGGAGTTGAAGTTCCTTGGAGGTTCTTGTTGATTTGGTTTCTATTTTCTTCATCTCATTGCATTTTCTAGCTTGGATTTGAGGTAAAAACTTTCAAACCCTTGCATCATCTTCAACCTTTTTTTTTTGCATTAAAACCCATTCCCCTCTTCACTTTGCATTTCACATATCATCATCATCATCATCATTTTGTTTAAGATGTAGCTTGTTGTTGTTGGTGAGAGGAGCCTTAAACAATATTGACAAGCACTTAGGGAGGCTTGGGTGTTTAAGGTGCCTCTCACTCTTGAATAAATTGAGTCATGTTGTTTTGTGTTGATTTTTTGCATTTGTTGTGAAATAAAATTGTTGTTTCATGTGTTGTTAGGTTCGCATATCCTATTAAAGTTAGCTTTAATTTGATTTTGTTGTTTCTCTTTGCTTGATGGGGCTTAATCATGTTGTAGATATTTGATTTTAGTGTTTTCATGCTTAGATACTTCGTTTAGGTTTGCAAATTTCTTTTCTCACATAGATTTCGCACAAAGGAAAGAGTTTGAGAATAAATGTTGATTTGACGCTTTAGTGTTTAAATTATGTGATTAATTGTTCCTAAATCTTGTTAGTATCTTTTGCTTGCTTGATTTTGGGAGTTTGATGAATAAATTTATGGTTTGACTATGTATTGGTTTCGCAAGTCATGAAGAATAAATAGAGTTTTTATATGTTTGCTTATTGTCTCAAGTTGATGATAGGCAATATGATTCTCACTTGTGCCTAGTGCACCTTGCCTAAAGTGATGAGGATTGTTCTATATGATTCAACCCTTTTAGTTTATATGTTGTTTAAGTTGATGATTGGCAAGAAGATTCACACTTGTGCACTTGCGCACACTAATTTAAGTGTTGAGGATTGACCAAAGTGATTCAACATGCTTTGGTGTTTTGATTGTTAAGATGACTTGCTTGTTTAGGGTTTGCCAATGATCATGCTTGAGGCTACTCTTTTGAATTCATTTGTGCCTACCACTTCTTTGTCTACTCCCATGTGGAATCATTAATACTTAGATAGGCCCATTCCTCACATTGCATCTTCCACTAGATGTGCATTTAGATTCCCTTGCGTTTCGTAGAAATATTTGAGTATGGTTCTCGCCTAGCATCTTCCACTAGATGTGCATTTAGGTTCAATCTTGCCCACTCTTGTATTTTTGCTTAATGCCCAATTCAAGTTCCTTCTTTGCCTATTTATGTGTTGTGGTCTAACATGTGTAGTCTAGGCTAATATTTGCTCAAGAATTCAAATGAGATTGTTATTTGCCTAAGGATTCGATTTGCATTCATTGCTTTCTTTTCTAAATAGTTTAGCATGAAAATGGTAATTAGTGACAATCACCCATAACCTTTGTTAGTTTGATTGTCCTAAGAGCCTAAGTTTCAAAAAAGATGTTTTCATATGCATAAGCTACTAGTGATAATCACCCATAACCTTTGTTAGTTTGATTATCATGAACGCTTTCGATTTCAAAAGATATTTTCCTAAGCATCGAAGTCATAGCAAGTGCTAGTGATGGCCACCCATAACCTTTGTTAGTTTGGTCATCATGGAGGCTTTCATTTTTCAAAAGAGATTTCTACATGCACTTAAGTGGGTTCTAGTAATGGTCACCCATAACCTTTGTTAGTTTGATCATTATGAACGCCCTCCACTTTTCAAAACCAAAGCAAAAAGACTATCATTTTCAAGGCTCGTTAGAACTACGTCGCTTTGATTCCCATTCGGGATACGTAGGAGCGAGTCACATTCTCGTCAAGTGCAATCATAAAAAGTTTAGCATTTGCATAACAAAAAGAAAAGAGTTATTTTCATAACAAAAAAGATTCACTTTTGCAAACCAAGATCATTTTCAGAACGAAAACCTTTTCCTTTCTAAAAACATTTTCAACCCATCGTCGCTAGTGGTTAATCAGAACCTTTGTTCGTCTAGCCATTGGTGGCGATGTCTTTTTCCCCAAAGAACAACAAGCGATGATCACTCATAACCTTTGTTAGTCTGATCATTCGTGCCAATCAATCTCTCTCGAAAACCACTTTCAAAAAGGCAAATAAAAAACGGGTCGCTACTAATAGTCAATCAGAACCTCTGTTCGTCTGACTGGCGGTAGTGACTCTCATTTTCAAGAGTACTTAGCGGTGATTACCCATAACCTTGGTTAGTTTAATCATTCACTAAATGCTCGTCCTATTTCGAAAACTCACTAAAAAGATGAAAGACAAAAACCTTTTTTCAGGACAAAGAAGAACTACGTAGCTTTGAGTTCTCCATCGCACCGGGAGATACGTAGGAGCGGGCCATGTCCCGCCAAGCGTTTTTTTCTAAAAAACCTTTTTTCCCCCTTTTTTCATAATAAATAAAGATGTTCATTAAGAACTTTTCAATAAGAAGTAGAGAGGCAAAATTGAGTATTTTCAAGTCAACACACTAAAACCACACATTTGATTAAAGGTTCCCTCTCAGTAGAGAGGACGTGTGGGGTGCTAACACCTTCCCTGCGCGTAACCGACCCCCGAACCATATTCTCTAGTTTCGCAAGGCCAATCGCTTTCCAAAAAAGGTTTTCCTAATATTTTCCTTAATAAATATTGGTGGCGGCTTCATTGTCTTAGGAAAAGTTGTGAACGGGGAAGGTTCTCCCTCGGGGACTTTTTCGGGCGCAACAGCTGGCGACTCCACTGGGGACTAAAAAACATTTTTTAAAAAATGGGTCGAGCCTAATTAATTAATTGTGTGGTTTGTGTGATTGATTTGAACATCTTGCTTTGCCTCTATTCTTCTTATTTTTCATAAGCATGTTGCATCCATATGCATTCTTCTTCTATGTTTGCTCTTGTTTAAAATAATAGATAGTTACTTCTATTGTTGTCGGCACCCGAGATTAGTTGTATTTGATTGGTATTGAACCCTAGGGTAGACGACATGTTATTGCTTTCTATTGTCTGGACTGTTCTGGATTTTCATTTGCAGGTGGGGTAGTTTTTTAAGGAAATGCCCTTCGCACACACACACTTGTACCTTGAGGCTATATGATTAGAGAAAGAGACCATAACCCAGGTCTGTTAGGATACCTTAGGATGAGTGGATTCGAGTAGTGGGAGCCCATCAGGACCTTTGTCCGTTTGGCTACTCGCGAAAGTTTCAACCAGAGTTGTGCTCTTTTATGATGCTTCGTATCTAGCAGTTTGCTGTATTTACGGGGATTTTCATGAGGGGGACTGTGGCTCTGATGGCCTTTGTGAGGGTGTGAATAGAGCTACATGAGAAGATTATCCCTAAAGTGCCTTAGATCATAGGTTCTACCCCCTTTTAGGTCACAAGGGCTTCCCAAATTGTGAGCTGCATTGTTGCATTTCGTCCAGTTAATTTTTCCCTCAAAGATTTTCAAAAATAAAAAAAAAAGATATGATTTTCCCTTAAACACCTATATGAGGTGGCATATAGTGTGAAAGTCTTCTAAATTCCGCCTGTGAATACCCTCCTTATGCAGAACCTAAAAAAAAAAGAAGTATCTTGCATCCTGCATCATTGCATCATTGCATCATTACATCATTGCGTCATTTGCACTAAATAAAGTTCCAATTTTGAAAAAATTATTCATCTTGCATTTCATTTCATTGCATAAAAATGAAAAAAACAATTATCATCTTCATAGCTTAAGCATTTCGTTTATAATCGAAGAAGAGGAAAAAGCTCCTCGCCAAGTTCATCCAAAACATGGTATTCATGCATAAGCATTATTTCAAAAAAAAGATCCAGTAGAACTACGTAAGCTTTGATTCCTCATTACAATGGGGATACGTAGGAGCGGGTCATACCCCGTCAAGCACATCCTTTCTAAAACCCTTTTTATAATAGATCATTTGCATCTCCAAATAATTTTCAAAATCATGTTTCAAAACTAGAAATAAAAAAAATGAAAAGTTTCCAATGCATGCATCTTCTCTAAACAAAGAAAAAATAGAAAAGCTCTTCATGTAAAAGCTCAATGAGTAAAAGTGCGCCCTCGGATGACGAAGGGTAATATCTCAAATTTGTTTGTGCACTACAAATTTGAGATGTTACACTACGATATCGGGGCACTTTGACCCTATCAAGTGAGGTTTGTTTTCAAATAAGAGAATAAGTTTGAGTTAACCAAATGTCGAAGCATTTCAGTATATTGCGTGAAGTATTGAGTCAGGATCCACTCAATGTTTCATGCAAGTTACTCAGAGTAACGACAATTGGTTGCCTCACGCCATTATTTTTACAAAAAAAAAGAAGATTTTGAAGGAAGAAAAGAAGAAAGGGTTACCGTTGTAGCCTTTCTCTTACCGGTTCATACGAAATAACGTACGGTCGCATTTTCCAAAAAAAAATAATAAATAAAAAAATAAAAAATAAAATAAAAAAAAGAGCTTGAATTATTGCCAATAAAAACCTTTTCATTTATCCTGCATACACGTAGAGCATCATCATCATACATAAAGCAAAATTTTCAAAAAAAAAGGGGTAAAAAACAAAACTTTCAAAAAAATCATCAGTCTTTTCTTTTACCGGGCTATATGAGGTGATGTTCCCAAAATTTCAGTCACCAAACTCGAAAAAAAATGTTTTCATCTTATTTTTCATATGCATGTCAAGTCGCATTATCGCCGTCATTTTCATATGAAGACATCATTTGCATTGCATAAAACAAAACTTGATAGAATTCATACATGCATCTCATTTAGGTTTGTTAGGAGTGCATTCTCCGCACGTGTGCGTTTCCATTCACTAAGGCTTTTTCCCCTATTTTTCTCGAAAGATCCAAAAAATCGTGTCTTATTAGGAGCGCGTCTCATGCATCATTGTGTTCCTTTTCACACATCATGAAAAATAATACATTAACCTATCATTTTGCATGCATCTCCATTCAATAAAGATCATGTCTTTCCACGCATTTTAAAAAAAAAAATCATTGTGAGTATCATGCATTGCATTACACAAAAAATGAAACACAAGAAAGCATCTCATTCATAATCATGAACAAAAATCATCATCAAATTTATTCAAAATGTAGCATTCACGCATCATTTCGTTAACCTCATCACTTTAGTTCAAATACATCATTCCTCCATACATGCATCTTTCAAAAAGGAATGGGCATTGGCATTTCATACTTTGCCTTGCCTCTAAAAAAAATCATCATTTAGAAAAAAGCATCATTCCTGCATCTTTCATCATTCAAAAGAAAAAGGGGGCATCGGTATTTCATATCTTATCTTGCCTCTATAAAAATCATTTTGAGAAGAAGCATCATTCTTGCATCATTCGCATTGGCATTCCATATTTTGTCTTGCATTAAAAATAACAAAATTATTTAGAATAAGCCACACTCTTCGAGTGGTCATTCTCCATGCATTTGCATCATACTTGCATATCATAATTTGTTCATTCATTCATTGCATAAAATAAGAGGTGTGATGAGAAGCGAGACGTTCTTGCGAAACAATCATCCTTTCTGAAAAAGTTTATCCTTACTTGGTTGCAAACTCAAGGTGTTCCAAGGCACTCAGTTTTTCAAATCAATAGCTCATTCGCATTTCTTTCAAAAGCACTGTATCCCATCCATTCTATGACAAAAGACTGAAATAGTGTATCAAAGAAAAAACAAATTTTTAACTGATGTTAACTCTTTGTGAAGCATTCTTCTAATGAGCGTGCATGCTATGAGTACATTCTCTTGTTCGAGTCTGTTGGTTTTCCTCCCTTACCACAGTTTCCCGTCCAAGTCTAGTCCCGCCCCGTCCACCCATAAAGTGCATATTTGTTCGCGCTCGTGTGTGTTCTAGTCGCAATATCAGTGCAAGTATACACGTCGTACAAGTAATAAAGTGGATAAAAGTAAGAGATCGTTCCCACGAGGATTGATTAACTTTCAGAGTTCAAGTCTTTAAAACACAAGTGAAGCAAGTAACAAATCGACACTAAAAGTTGGTATTAAGACTAAGAACATAAATAAAGCAAATAAATGAGAAATGGTTGTGAATATGGAATAGTATGAGTTGGATTGCTGCATGCAAGTAAATCTCCTCTAGTCAGACGTTATAACGTTTACACGTTAACACGTACAAATGCTATGTTGTATAGACGTTATAACGTTTGAACGCTGTTGCAAAAGAGCTGTGCTTTTCAGTCACAAAACGTCAGAGCTTCAAGTACTAGAATTCCTATGTCTAGGTTCTAAGTAGGCCTACTCCTGTATTTTAAGTACCCACAGCAAAGTCCTATGAACTATTATCCATTCTATGTCTAGACTTAGATAAAAATGCCTAAATGTCTTTAGTGCACCTTGTCATTCATATAAATCTTTGAGATCTTTTCATAGACCATGTCTGTACCTATGAATCTACTTGTTTTAAGTGGCCAAGTTCAAAACAAGTTTGGAAATATTAACATGCAAAGATTTAAAACGCATAAACATCAATACGTCATAACATTAAACTAGGGGTTCATTACATGCAGAACAACAACCCAACTACCAATGTTTAGCTCATGCTGAGCATCCTTACAGAAATAAGAGGAGTAAAAATCCAAATACCGTACATAGAGAAAAGGAGACTAAACGCAAAAGATACGCCTAAGTGGCCTTCCTTCATGCACGCTGTAAAGACGTTACAACGTCTGAGCTTTACAGTAATGGTTGCGAATGAAGATGGAAATTGGGGCCTTGAGAGAATTTAAAATGAAGAAGTCCGTGTCCAGAACTTCTTTTAGAAAACTATCTCTGAAAAATGGAGGAAGGTGGATGATGAATGGAGTCGTCCCTTCCGCATGGTGCACCCTTGCCTTTTTATAGAGAGAGAATAGCCATGGTCAAAAGAGGGTCACATGTTGCTGATGTCATTCCCCACCTTCCAAGTTTGCTTGCGAGTTGACTCTGCCCTGAAGTGACACCGCACTGCTACAGTGCGTCAGCCGCGTCAGTGCTGAGGAGAGAGAAGATCTTCTTCATTTCCAGATCTCTGGCCATCATTACATGCGCGCCAAAATGATATATATTATTTTCTTGCTCTGCTGTCCTTCTTCAGACGTGATGAGAGACGCTGCCACGTTTGGATTACTGCACAAACACAAGAAGCATCAAAACGCTCACAAAGGCGCCAATTGGCACCAAAATGCCTAGAACTTGTAATTTAGCCCCTTTCTAACTAAAAGCAATAAACTAACAGAAACTTAATAGAAACAACCTACTATTGCCAGAGAACTTGCATGATTTAACTTTGAATAAGTATAAATAACTCATATAAATATGAGTTATCACACCCCCAAACTTAAACCATTGCTTGTCCTCAAGCAATCGAAACACTGCATATGAAAAGATGCAAGAAATTAAATACGCCAGCAGTTTACACCCTGCTCACCCATTTGATCAAAAATTATCCTTAAGGGGCTAATTCCTTCAGACTTACACTACACACTCACGCACCAATGCACAATTACATTCTAGATTCATTACTGCCCAAAGTGAGTGTGTGATCTCTGTATCAATTCTATTCCTAGCTAGGTTCAGAAGCTACCCTAGCCTATGAAAGAGTGGTTTCAATATGGTGAGAGTATAACATCTTTCAAAACAGAGAGTAGGCTAACATTTCCACATAAGACATGAGGGTTATTTTAAGCACGACAAAGGGTCTTAATTTGGGTGCTAGGACTAGATTAGTGCAAACTATTTTTCTGACTCACACAACGCAAAACACACACAGCTGCAACCCCTCATTACTGAGCAACTTTTCTTTTGATTTTCTTCACTTTTGGTTTGGAGTTTTTGTGATTTTCTCCTTTTTGATCCTTTGGATTTGACAATTTTGGATTGAGATATTTGGGGTACCCAGTATTTGTTTCGGGAAATTGCAGCAAACACAGAGGACATGTGGATTTTTCCACTTGTTTGAGACAGCACACACTTTTTGGTCTTTTTGGAGTAGACGTTATAACGTGTATATGAGAGACGCTACAACGTTTGATAACACAGAACACAACACACAAACACACACGGCATACGTTATAACGTTATGGGTAGACGTTACAACGTTGCACTCACACTGCACAAGCACTAATCATCCTACAGTCTTTGCACCCAGCCTTAGTACAACCTGATATACCCCCAAACTTAGTTTCTACTGCTACTCTAAGTTTTTAATCAAGTTTTACACTCACCAAAGTCAACCAAAACTAGCTTTGCATCAAATAGTCCTTAGCTAACTAGGTTTTCCTTAAAACAGAGTTTGTGTGGAAGCAGTAATCAATTCTATTCATCTAAGCATGCATCAGCTACTCACACAAAGTCACACATAGCTATTCTTAGATTTAGCCCAAAGAGAAACATTTTTGATAATTACTTGAGTAGGGAAGGTAAACTGATTTTGCATTTGATTTTATGCATACACAAAACATAAAAATGATCCTCCCCCCCAAACAAAAAGATGAGCAGTGTCCCCACTGCTCACTGAATTTGACAAATGAGAGAGGAACATTCACACAAAACAGAAACAAAACAACTACTGACTACTAACTCTCTAGACGTTGTAACGTCTGGACAGCTATTTATTTGTACTGAAATTGTAAACTATAACTATTCTACTGCTAAAAAGAGGGCTAACTTACTTGTTCAGAGCACCGGACCTGAGCCTTCCACTTTGTCTGGCTGGGATGCTTGCTTGCACAGTCTTCTTTTTCTTTTCCTTCTTCTTCTTTTCTCCTTCACCGTCACCAGCCTCAACTGAGACTTCAGTTTCTTGGGGCCTCTTTACACTGCTCTCAGCAACTCTTTTCTTTGCTTCCTCCCATGCTTTCTGCTTTTCCAGCTCTGCAGGATGAATCTGCTGCTGCTCTTTGGGTTCCCCCTGGGCTTTTTCAACCTCTGGCTCATGAGACGTTGTAACGTCTGCAGCTTTTTCTTCAGCAACAACAGCAGGAGCATTCTCTGAACCACTAGCAGCGACAAATGCTGCACTGGTGGCTGTTGCTGGCTTGTTTTTAGCAGCTTCAGATTTCTTTTTTACCTGCAACTTTTGCCTTTTGGTTGCAGGAGCATCAACTAGTTGTTCTTCTTCTTCACCATGTCTTGCTTCTTCACTTGCGGCGGCTACTTCACGCCTTTTCTTCCTCCCAAATGGACTCTGGGTGGGTACAGTCTTGAATCTTTGCCTTTTGGGTGGGGGAATGAGTTGTGGGTCTGGGTTGGTTTCAACAGCAGATGGGTTAGACGTAGTCACGTCTGCACTTGTTACTTCTGGAATGGATGGTTGTGATGACTCTTTAGTTGGTTCAGGTTGAGTGGGGGTTGGCTTTGAAATGGGTTGATCTTGAGGTTCAGATTGTGGTGTTTTGGGGATGTTTTGGTCATGGGTGGGTTGGGTTTTAGCTGAGGGTTGGGGTTGTTTGTCTTTTGGTGATGGAGGTGTGGGTTGGGCTGGTTCTTTGAGTGTTTGGGTTGGTGGAGAGTCAGCCTCAATATCAGTCTTATCACTGGAACTTCTTTTCTCTTCTGAATGTGTTTCATCATCACTTAGGATTTCCCTACTCACCTTCTTTGATTCCTCTGCATCACTCTCACTGATGCTATCCATATCAGCTGATTTAAGTTCTTCTTCCTCACTACTTACCTTCTTTTGCTCTTTCTTTGCTGGGCTCTTTCTTTTTGTGGCTGGTTTTCTTGTTTTCTTGACTTTTTCCTTCTTCACTTTCTTGGGGTTCATTGTTGATAGGAGTATGTTGTCTTCATCTTCCTCTTGCATCCAATCTGGAAGTGCTGGTTCTTCAATCACCATCTTGCCTTTTGTTGTTTGTGCATTCACCTTCTTTTGCCACTCAAATTGCTCCTTGACAAACTTGGCTAGGCTGTTTTGCTGGTCTACCAGACGTTGTAACGTCTGCGCATCAACTGACGTGGTAGCATCTGCAGCTCTCTGCCTAGCTTTGAATTTTGTAGAGAATGCCCCTTGGGGTTCCTCTCTTAGCTCAGATGCTTCAATCTCCACTCCAGCTTCCATGCAGAGATCAGTGATTAAACAAGGGAAGTATAGGTATCCATCCTTCCTATTCTGCCATTTGTTTATCTCCCTGTTGATGAGCTTACCCACCTCAATCTTATCTCTTGACATAATGGCATCAATAGCAATCAGCCTCTCTTTATCAACCCAGAGAGTGTGAGAAGTGGGTATCAAGCAATGCCTAATGAAATGAAACCAAGCACTGGCCTCATCACACAGGTATCTCTTCAAAATTTTGAATTCATTTCCATGGTCGCCTCTTCGCTCCCAAACAGCTCCTTCAACACATATCCTTTCTTTGATTTCAGTCATCTCTGCCACTCCGTAAGTCTTTTGCTTCACCTCAACTGCCTTGCCATAGTAACCTAGCCCAAAGTAGTCATTTATGACTCTTACACCAAATTTGACTTCTTCTCCTCGAACGATGGAGGTGCTTGAAAGTTCTCCATCGGTTCTTTCAACGATTCCTTTGTAAAAGTCATGCACCAGAGTTGCAATGTATTCCTTTCTGTGAACTACAAATTTCTGCCATCCCAATGCTGTCACTGTTGCGAGAAAGTCAGGATTTGGGTTTTCCAAGCTGAAGCCCCTTTCTGGCAGCAGGGCTTTCTTCTTTGAAGGAATGAGGATTTCTGGATTTGGAACAGAGGAAGAACTTGGGTTGACATTCTTTCCTTTACCAGATGATTTTACTGCAGCTTGCTTGGTTTTAGTCATGGTGATTGTATGAGTTTTCTGGAGAGTGGGGGATTTGAGATTTGAGATTTGGGGTTTGGGATTTGGGATTTGGGAGAAGGGATAAGATTGCGGTTTCTGAAAGTGTATGAAGGTGGTTTTGATGATTGTAACTGGTGTGTGTTTATTGGGGAGGTTTTATGGGAAGTTGCGAAGTAGGTGGTGGCGTGGGTTTGGGAAAAAGGGGTAACCGTTGGAAGTGACGTCATGGTCACTTTGGCAGTCACGTCTAAAAAAAATCATTAAAAATTGTTTCATTTGAAAACTACTTGACTCATTTTCTTTTCTTTTTCATTTAAAACTTTACCCAGGCAGCGAACGTGACAACATCCTAGACACGCAGAGACGTTATAACGTTTATACTACTTCAGCTTCCATTCCTGCACAAAACAAAAATTTAAAGACACAAAATTGCTGGTTAGTTAAAACCATTGGGTTGCCGCCCAAGAGCGCTTGCTTTAAGAGTCTTCAGCCAGACTATCCCCTTTTTTGAATTCAGGGGTTGTTGAGAGCCACTGTGGTCTTGTCCCTAACCACATGTTCTCCATAGTAATGCTTCACTCTTTGGCCATTGACTTTGAAAATGGAATTAGTTTTCTCATCAAACAGGTCCACAGCACCATGAGGATATACTTTTACCAGCTTGAAAGGTCCTGACCATCTTGATTTTAACTTCCCAGGGAACAACTTTAATCTTGAATTAAACAACAAAACTGATTGTCCTTCTACTAGCTCCCTTCTTTGAATTTTCTGATCGTGCCACTTCTTGGTTTTTTCTTTATACATTTTTGAATTCTCATAGGCAGTGTGCCTGAATTCATCTAGCTCATTTAGTTGAAGGAGCCTTGCTTCTCCAGCCTTTGAATGATCTAAGTTCAGTTGCTTCAGTGCCCAGTGAGCTTTGTGTTGGAGTTCAATGGGCAGGTGACAAGCTTTTCCGAAGACTAACTTGTATGGTGACATGCCCAGTGGTGTCTTAAATGCTGTCCTGTACGCCCACAATGCATCATCAAGGTGCAGCGACCAATCCTTCCTGTTTGGACCAACCATCTTCTCAAGTATCCTTTTAATTTCTCTGTTGGAAATTTCTACTTGACCACTTGTCTGTGGGTGATAAGCTGTAGCAATCTTGTGCTTCACTCCGTACTTAGCCAATAGGTTCTCAATCAGCTTGTTACAGAAGTGAGAGCCTTCATCACTGATTATAGCTCTTGGAGTACCAAATCTTGTGAAGATGTTTTGCTTCAGGAATTTGCTGACTGATTTGGCCTCATTATTGGGCAATGCAATGGCTTCCACCCATTTTGACACATAGTCCACAGCTACCAAAATGTATAAATTTCCATGAGACATAGGAAATGGCCCCATGAAGTCCATTCCCCAAACATCAAACAGTTCCACTTCAAGGATATTTGTCAATGGCATTTCTTGCTTGTTGGAGATGTTTCCTGTTCTTTGGCATTTATCACAGCTTTTCACTAATTCATGAGCATCTTTGAAGAGTGTTGGCCAATAGTATCCTGACTGTAACACCTTTGCTGCAGTTCTGGTTCCTCCAAAATGTCCTCCATAAGGTGATGCATGACATTGTTGTAATACATGGAGTTGTTCCTCTTCAGCCAGGCATCTCCTAAGCAACTGATCTTGACACATCTTATACAAATAGGGTTCATCCCAAAAATAGTGCTTCACGGTGTGGAAGAATTTTTTTCTTTGCTGATGGTTGAAATCCACAGGCACAATCTTGCTGACTAGGAAGTTAACTATATCAGCATACCAGGGAGCAGTAGCATCAGACGTTATAACGTTTGAAGGAATTGTCATAGACGTGGTAACGTCTGCAGCTACTGTGGCTACTGTCAGCAGTTTTTCATCAGGGAAATTTTCTTTTATCTCTTCTGCACCTGTACCTGCGTCAACATTCTCAAGCCTAGAAAGATGATCAGCAACTTGGTTCTCCACCCCCTTTTTATCATGAATTTCCAAGTCAAATTCTTGGAGGAGGAGAACCCATCTAATGAGTCGTGGCTTTGCATCTTTTTTAGAAATCAAATACTTGATGGCTGAATGATCAGTAAAAACAATAACTTTTGCACCCACCAAGTATGATCGAAATTTGTCAAAAGCAAATACAACAGCCAGTAACTCTTTCTCAGTTACAGTATAATTTAGTTGGGCATCATCTAAAGTTTTACTAGCATAATAGATAGAGTGAAAAATTTTGCCATACCTTTGACCCAATACGGCCCCCACAGCGTAGTCACTCGCATCACACATTAATTCAAATGGTTTGGACCAGTCAGGAGTGACTATCACAGGAGCTGTTACAAGGGCAGTCTTCAATTTTTGGAAGGCTTCATGACAATGCTCATCAAAGTTGAAGACGTTATCACGTTGCAGCAGCAGACACAAAGGTTTGGAAATTTTTGAGAAATCCTTGATAAACCTTCTGTAAAAACCAGCATGTCCTAAGAAACTTCTAATACCTTTGACAGTGGTGGGTGGAGGTAATTTGTCAATAACATCAATTTTTGCCTTATCAACCTCCAACCCTTTCTTTGAAATCTTGTGCCCTAAAACAATTCCCTCTTGAACCATAAAGTGACATTTCTCCCAGTTGAGTACTAAGTTGGTTTCTTCACACCTTATTAAGACTCCTTCTAAGTTATCCAAGCATGCTTTGTATGAGTCTCCATAGACTGAAAAGTCATCCATGAAAACTTCCATGGATTTTTCAATAAAATCTGAGAATAAAGCCATCATACACCTCTGGAATGTTGCAGGTGCATTACACAATCCGAATGGCATCCTTCTGAAGGCAAAGGTACCATAAGGACAAGTGAATGTGGTCTTCTCTTGGTCCTCAGGCACAATAGCTATCTGGTTATATCCTGAGTAACCATCAAGGAAACAATAGAATTCTTTGCCTGCAAGTCTATCCAACATCTGGTCAATAAATGGCAGAGGAAAATGGTCCTTCTTGGTTGCTTTGTTCAGCTTCCTGTAGTCCATACATATCCTCCATCCAGTCACTGTTCTTGTTGGAATCAACTCATTTTTGTCATTGGTCACCACAGTAACTCCACCCTTTTTTGGTACACATTGAACTGGGCTCACCCATGAGCTATCACTAATTGGATAAATGATTCCTGCATCTAACCATTTGATGATTTCCTTCTTGACCACCTCTTTCATTATCGGGTTCAATCGCCTTTGTCCTTCAATGCTGTTCTTAGCATTCTCTTCTAAGACAATTCTGTGCATACAGATTGTGGGACTGATACCCTTGATATCTGCCATTTGCCAACCAATGGCTTTCTTGTGCCTTTTCAAGGTGCTAATGAGATCACTTTCCTGCTCTTGTGAGAGGTTAGAAGAAATGATCACTGGTAAAGAATCATTTTCCCCTAAAAAGGCATACTTCAGGTGATCAGGCAACACTTTCAATTCCAGAGTGGGTGGTTCTTCAGTGGATGGTACTATCTTCTTGAGATTGGAGTCTTCTTGCCCCAAAGATTCATACTTCTTTGTCCACGCCCTGGGTACATGGGAGTCAGACGTGACAACGTCTGTGGTTGACGTTGTAACGTTTAACGGGTCAGCTTCTTCTGATAACAACTCTTGAATCTCATCATTGCCCAGAATCTTCTCCAAGTGGTCATTATCTTTATTGAATTGCTTTTGAACCACATGGTCAAGGGCAACCACAAAGGAACATTCCTCTGTGTTAGGTTCTGGATACTTGAGTGCGTTGAGGACGTTGAACTTGACTTCTTGGTCATTGACCCTCATGATTAATTCTCCCTTCTGCACATCAATGAGTGTCCTTCCAGTGGCTAGAAATGGTCGCCCCAAGATGATAGGAACTTCCTTATCTGCATCAAAATCCAAAATAACAAAGTCCACTGGAAAAACGAATTTGTCAACTTTAATCAAAACATCTTCTAATATGCCCTCACGATAAACTCTACTTTTATCAGCTAATGTAAGACTTAAAGAAGTAGGTCTGGCAGTTCCTATACCAAGTTTTTCATAAATGGACTTGGGCATCAAGTTAATACTTGCCCCCAAGTCGCATAAAGCTTTGCCAAGGTAAAAATCTCCAATGGAGCATGGTATAGTAAAACTGCCAGGATCTTTCAGTTTTCTAGGGAGTTTATTCTGCATGATTAAGCTACATTCTTCAGTTAAGGCAATAGTTTCAAACTCCCCTAGCCTTCTTCTTTTGGTGATGATGTCCTTTAGGAACTTGGCATAGTTTGGCATCTGCTGTAGAGCTTCAACTAAGGGAAGGTTTATGTGTAGCTGTTTTAGCATCTCCATGAACTTGCTGAATTGCTTGTCTTCATGAGCTTTCTTTAGTCTTTGAGGGTAGGGTGGAGGAGGATATTCAGGTACAAGCTTTGGAACAGTCTTGATTCCTGGTTCAGAACTAGACGTTGTAACGTCTGGCTTAGACATCACAATATCTGGAATATTCTTCTCTTTTTCTCCACCTTTGTTTTTCTCTTTTTCCTTGTCTGGCACCTCAGATTCCTTAGGCATAGATGGTTCTGGATACTCAGTGCCACTTCTTAATGAGATAGCATTTACCTGTGCATTCACCACATCTTTACCATTTGACTTTGATGAAGATGGTGTTTCAGTTGTGGATGGAAGAGATCCATTCTGTCTTTGAGTAAGAGCTGAGGCTATCTGTCCAATTTGGTTCTCCAAAGTTTTGATTGAAGACTCATGGGTCTGTAAGGTTGCCCTACAATCACTTATGAAAGTTTTCATCAAGGCTTCCAAATTGCTGTTGTTGTTATTCTGCGTATACTGCTTTTGTTGTTGAGGGGGAAATCCTGGGGGTATTGCAGGAGCAGCATTGCTAGCATTCAAAGAATTGTTGTTCTTCCAACTAAAATTTGGGTGATTTCTCCAATTTGAATTGTACAAGTTGGAGAAGGGACTGTTACCTTTGTTATGTGATACAAAGTTTACAGACTGGGGGTTATGGGGACACTCTTCGTAGACATGCCCTCCTTCACAATATACACACACTACTCCCCCAGATGGTGTTGGCTCAATAGCTGCAGCAGTCTGTGTTTCAGACGTTGCCACGTTTGGAGTACTCAAGTTTTTAATCATGTTGGTCAGAGAAGCAACCTGAGCAGAAATGGCAGTTACTTCACTTATCTCATGGACACCAGCCTTCTTTCCGGGAGTGAGTCTATCAGAAGGCCAATGGGCATTGTGAGTGGCTATGTCTTCAATAAGTCTGCATGCCTCAGAGAAAGACATGTTTAATATGACACCGCCTGATGAAGCATCAAGTATAAGCCTGGTAGGTTGATCTAGACCATTATAAAAAGTCTCCATTTGAATAACTACGGGAATGCCATGGTGTGGGCACATTCTTAGTAATTCCTTCCATCTTTCCCAAGCCTCAAATAATGATTCCCCTTCTCTTTGTTTGAAGGAAGTGATGTCATTTCTTAACTTGGCATTTTTGTTGGGAGGGAAGTATTTTCCAAGAAATTTCTCAGCTAGCTCATCCCAAGTATGAATTGAATTTGGCTCTAAGGAGTTCAACCAATTCTTGGCCTTATCCTTAAGAGAATATGGAAATAGCTTCAGTAGGAAGGCATCTTCTGAGACTCCAGGGATGACAAAGTTGCTACACACATCCAAAAATTGCCTTAGGTGTGCATAAGGGTCTTCTTGAGGAAAACCCCCAAATTGCCCTGCAGTCTGCAACATTTGGAACATCATTGGCTTGAACTCAAAGTGACCAGTATGAATAGGTGGTCTTGCAATGCCTGTTTGTAAATGGGCAGGATTGAGCACGGCATAATCACGCATAGGCCTGTCCCTGTCATTGACCATGTCTTGTGGCCCTGCATTGATGAGTTGCTGTCTCTGCCAGTGTTCATCATCAACATAGGTTTCTGTATGAGTTTGTGGTCCACGACCACGTCCTCCAGCATCTGAGTGCCTTCCTCCTCTTGGAGTGCGTCCACCTCTAGAGCTTCTACCACCAGTACCATGTTCAGACATGATTGGTGGCTGAAATTGCTGTTGTTGTTGCTGCCTTCTTAACCTTTGTTGTCTCCTTAGTCGCCTGAAGGTTCTTTCAGGTTCTGGATAGAATTCAGGCTCAGATCCACTCCCTGGTTCTGTTGAACTAGAGCTTGAACTGGAACTAAGCATACGCTGTAACGTTTACCTGTTCACTCACAAAAACAACAAACAACACAGCAGAATTCTTTCACCTAGTGTTTTAATTCTTGTTGAACAATAAAAGTTAAATACAATCCCCGGCAACGGCGCCAAAAACTTGTTCGCGCTCGTGTGTGTTCTAGTCGCAATATCAGTGCAAGTATACACGTCGTACAAGTAATAAAGTGGATAAAAGTAAGAGATCGTTCCCACGAGGATTGATTAACTTTCAGAGTTCAAGTCTTTAAAACACAAGTGAAGCAAGTAACAAATCGACACTAAAAGTTGGTATTAAGACTAAGAACATAAATAAAGCAAATAAATGAGAAATGGTTGTGAATATGGAATAGTATGAGTTGGATTGCTGCATGCAAGTAAATCTCCTCTAGTCAGACGTTATAACGTTTACACGTTAACACGTACAAATGCTATGTTGTATAGACGTTATAACGTTTGAACGCTGTTGCAAAAGAGCTGTGCTTTTCAGTCACAAAACGTCAGAGCTTCAAGTACTAGAATTCCTATGTCTAGGTTCTAAGTAGGCCTACTCCTGTATTTTAAGTACCCACAGCAAAGTCCTATGAACTATTATCCATTCTATGTCTAGACTTAGATAAAAATGCCTAAATGTCTTTAGTGCACCTTGTCATTCATATAAATCTTTGAGATCTTTTCATAGACCATGTCTGTACCTATGAATCTACTTGTTTTAAGTGGCCAAGTTCAAAACAAGTTTGGAAATATTAACATGCAAAGATTTAAAACGCATAAACATCAATACGTCATAACATTAAACTAGGGGTTCATTACATGCAGAACAACAACCCAACTACCAATGTTTAGCTCATGCTGAGCATCCTTACAGAAATAAGAGGAGTAAAAATCCAAATACCGTACATAGAGAAAAGGAGACTAAACGCAAAAGATACGCCTAAGTGGCCTTCCTTCATGCACGCTGTAAAGACGTTACAACGTCTGAGCTTTACAGTAATGGTTGCGAATGAAGATGGAAATTGGGGCCTTGAGAGAATTTAAAATGAAGAAGTCCGTGTCCAGAACTTCTTTTAGAAAACTATCTCTGAAAAATGGAGGAAGGTGGATGATGAATGGAGTCGTCCCTTCCGCATGGTGCACCCTTGCCTTTTTATAGAGAGAGAATAGCCATGGTCAAAAGAGGGTCACATGTTGCTGATGTCATTCCCCACCTTCCAAGTTTGCTTGCGAGTTGACTCTGCCCTGAAGTGACACCGCACTGCTACAGTGCGTCAGCCGCGTCAGTGCTGAGGAGAGAGAAGATCTTCTTCATTTCCAGATCTCTGGCCATCATTACATGCGCGCCAAAATGATATATATTATTTTCTTGCTCTGCTGTCCTTCTTCAGACGTGATGAGAGACGCTGCCACGTTTGGATTACTGCACAAACACAAGAAGCATCAAAACGCTCACAAAGGCGCCAATTGGCACCAAAATGCCTAGAACTTGTAATTTAGCCCCTTTCTAACTAAAAGCAATAAACTAACAGAAACTTAATAGAAACAACCTACTATTGCCAGAGAACTTGCATGATTTAACTTTGAATAAGTATAAATAACTCATATAAATATGAGTTATCAATATTCTCCCCATCAGTGCGTATTTGACTTTTGGTTCATCCTAATGCTTTAAGTCCTCCATGCTGGGGCAAGTCGGTGATCATTAATTCCCCTTGATTAATATCATATTCCTTCAGTGCAAGTCTCTCAAAAATAATAATAATAATAATAATAATATAATAAACAAGAAAACAAGCTCGCTAGGTTGAAAACCTGCAAAGGGCGGCCTAGGAAAAAAGGAGCGATCGGTGGACTGAAAACTCGCAAAGAGCGGTCCAGGCAAAAATTAGGGCACAAAAAAGGAAAAAAGAGCAAACACATGAAGATAGATAAATTATTGTTCTAAAGTTAAGTCTTATAGAAATAAGCAACCGGGATTTGAAATGAAGTTTGGCCATCTCCTCAAAAACCCCAAAATCCCAGAAAGTCCCTTTCCTACCCATCTTGAGCCAAGAAAAACCAAAATCCAAAAATCACCCTAGACAAGGATCACCCCAAATAAAAAAAAAACAGTGCATCACTTTTGATCAGCTCACCCGAGTCAATAAAAAAAAAAAGGGAAAAAAAAAATCAAAAAAAGGGGATTCAAAAATGAAAATCCCAAAACAAAAGAAAATACAAAAGAAATGTAAGTGGTGAGCTGGTACATGTTACCACAAAATACAAGAGAACCTTGTCTAAATAAACCTTCAAACACTTCATCATTCCAACACCTGGTTCCATAAACCTTCAAACACTTCCTTTGGCCTCAACATCAAACCCCTTAGTCAATCTTGTTGTGCCAATAGCAAACATTCCTTGTTTTGAATGATAACAAATTACAAGTTACTGATAATTTACTTGAGGTAAAGCGCAGGAAAAATATAAGAGCGCAAGGCGTTGAACAAGAGAGCTTCGGAAGCTGACTCAAAGTTGTAGAAGCTCGGACGAAAAGCTGCTCAAGCATTGAAGACATATATCGCTTTGCGCAGGACTCATGTAAGATCGTATTACCCAAGTCTTTATAACATTCGTAGTTGAGAGATGATGATTAAAAATAAAATTGTTTTAAAAAAAAATAAGATAAAATTGTTTTAACAATAAGATAAAATTGTTTTAAAAATAAAATAAAATTGTTTTAAAGGAGGAGCGCTCCCTTGCATGTAGCTTGCTGAGGAAGAATCGCTTCCTTGCCTATTTTTGGAAAAACATATTTTCAACGGTCATTTTTTTTCTTAAGTGAGATAAATAGAAACCTAGGGCTTTTCATGTAAACGTGTGAGAACAAAAAACAAAAGCTCAGAGCCGCATATCTCAAAAGAAAAAGAAACAACGTGAAACCAAAACTTGAGAATGATCCCTTTCAATATTTGATCATCTTCTTCGTTTCTCAATCAAATTTCTGGGGTTTTCATCATCATATCATCTCTCTCAACTCTTATGGTTATACACTTGATTAATCGATCATAGTTTTAATTGTATTCATCTCATCACTTGGCGTTTTGTATTGTTGTGAAATCCTGGGAAATTGATTCTTGGGTGGTTCGATCGGGGAGATTGGATCGTAGAAATCCTAAGCGAGGAGCTCGGGTTCTCAATTGGGGAAATTGAGAGGTTGTGTTGTTGCTGTAAAGTGGTGTGCGTTGTAAGACTTTGAAGAAGCATCTTCACCATTATAGCGTTATTTTCCCAAAGTCCAAAGGTTGCAAAGCCAGAGGCCGAGGAGTAGGATTTCAATCCGAACCTCGAAAAATCGCGGTGTTCTTCTTTCCCTTATCTCTTTACTTATTTATGCCCCATTATTCTTGTTCCTGTTATTATTGTTTGGTTTTCTATTATAGCGTTAACTGTTGAATTGTTATTATAACTATCGAAATTGAAATAACTGTTGAATTGTTATTACAACTATTGAAATTGATATTTTTGTTAGTTGTTTTGATTTGCACTATTAGTATACTCATTGTTACTGTGTTGCAATCTCTATATTACAGTTAAGTGGATTTTGTGTTACTGTAAAATTCATCATTGTTGCTATATCTCTATAATAGCTTGCGCAAATTGCTAGCATATAAACCTTTTCCGCATTTGTTTTTTAAACTAGCTTTAAACAACTTTGAAAACACAAAAAAAGAATGATTTTTAGCCTATAACCTTATTCACCCCCCCTCTAAGGTTATCGTTTAGTCCAACAATTGGTATCAGAGCAGGTAACTGCATATAGAGCTTAACATCTCGCATTTTTCTGATCATGGGGTCTTTTATTAAAGAGGGGATGTCTTTTAATAGGCCACCTTTGTTTGATGGAACTAATTACGACTACTGGAGTAGTCGAATGAAATGTCATGTGCAGGCTATAGATTTCACGTTGTGGAGAATCATTATAGATGGACCGCTCACACCGATGAAGATCAAAATTACAAAACCAGGTGATACTGCTGCTGGTGATTCTACAAAAACTCAAGCAACTGGTAAAGCTGAAGAAGTACCTGTTGAGGACATCTATACTATTGACTTGAGCGAGTTAAGAAAGTCCGAACTTGACAAGATCTCTCTGAATGCCAAAGCTATGAATATTCTACATCTAGCACTTTGTGAAGAAGAGTATGGAAGGGTAAAAGGTTGTCAGACTGCAAAAGAAATCTGGGATTGTCTAGAAGCAACTCATGTAGGTACAAGTCAAGTGAAAGACACCAAAATCAGAGTTCTCACTTCTGAGTATGAAGCTTTCAAGATGAAGGAAGGTGAAACTGTCGCTGCTATGCATCAAAGGTTGAATTTGATTGTAAACAACTTGAGAGCACTTGGGAAAAAGTATTCTACAAAGGACTTGAATGGGAAGATACTTGCTTCGTTAACTGGTGAATTTTTTCCTAAGACTTGTGCTATCACTGAAGCCAAGGATATTGGTACTTTGCCTACCGAAGACTTGATTGGGTCACTACTAGCTTTTGAGGTGGTTTTGGGTGCTAAGAAAACTCAAGAAAAAGAAGCGGTAAAAGAAAAGAGGTCTCTTGCTCTTGCAGCCGCGAAAAATTCTAAAACGGGAAAGAAAGTGGTTGAATCTGATGAAGAATCTGATGAAGAAGACATGGTTATGCTTGCCAAAAAATTCAAAAAATTCATGAGGTTCAACAAGTTAAGGAAAGGTGATTTTTCTAAGAAATCCGGGTATTACAAAGGAGATAGTCATGAGAAAGGAGACGACCAACCAAGATGTTTTGAATGCAACAAACCGGGTCACCTTAAAGTAAATTGTCCAAAGCTAAAGAACAAATATCCAAAGAAGAAAGCAATGAAGGCTACATGGGATGACACCGAAACTGAAGGTGAAACGGAAGAAGAAGAGGAAGTTGCAAATGTCGTTGGTCTTACAGCAGATTATTCTCCGAATGATACATGGGACAATCTAAGCAGTGACAGTGAAATAGATGAAGAAGTGACTGCTTCAAAGCTTGCTTGTCTCATGGCCAGTGACGCAACTAAGGTAACAAATTCTAACCATTCTTTTTCTAATTCCGATGATTCTTGTGATGATGAAAGCAGTTGTCAAGATTTGAATGAAGCTTTTGAAGCTCTTTATTATAAACATGAAAATCTTTTGATAAAATCTAAGAATCTGAAAAAGAGCAACAAAAGCATGACTACTCAAATCAGGACTCTTGAGAATGAAGTAGCTAAGTTGAAAAATGAGCTACAAAATGCTAAACCATTCAACCTTGAATTTCTTGAGCTTAAACAAATTTTTGAAAAAATTAAGGCTGAAAATGAAAATTTAAAAGATTCTTTGAAAAGGTTTGAGGTTGGTGAAAATACCTTAACCAAGTTACTACACTCTCAACATGAATATGTTGGTAGGAGAGGTATTGGTTATGAAGGTAATTCCAGCCACTCTAATTTAAAAAAGGATTTGGTATTTGTAGCTGCTTCTTCAAGTAATAAAACACCTACCTCTTTCTCTTGCACTTATTGTCAAAAAGGAAATCATAATTCTCTTAGATGCCCTATTCGTAGATTATGTGAGCTTGGTACTCTTATACCTGCTTGCAAGAAACCAAGGTGGATTGTGAAAACAAACCCCTTGAGGACTAACTCCCATGGACCCAACAAAAATTGGGTACCTCGCACTAGTGTTTGATGTTCATTTTATAGGTGCGTCGGTTTTCCAAGAAAAGGAACGTGTGGATGGTTGATAGTGGTTGTTCAAGGCATATGACTGGTGATGCTTCACTCTTCTTAAAATTGAGTAACAAAGCTAGTGGATCTGTGAAGTTTGCCAACAATGAAACTGCTCGAGTTATAGGTAAAGGTTGTGTGGGTAAGGAAAACACAATCAAAATTAAAAATGCTTTACTGGTTGATGGTGTGAAATTTAATTTATTGAGCGTAAGTCAACTATGTGATAATGACTTTGATGTGTATTTCTCAAAAAATAAATGTGTTATTGTTCATGAAGCTTCAAATTTTCACATTGTCGGTTTTCGTGAAAACAATGTTTATTATGTTGATTTTGACACTGTTAGTGATGATATTGTATGCATGCCTTCTCTACTTGATGATGTGAATTTGTGGCATAGACGCTTAGGACATGCGAGTATGGAACTTTTAACTAAATTATGTGCAAATGAACATGTTAGAGGCTTACCCAAGCTTAAATATGAAAAAGGACAGTTATGTGATGCATGTCAATTGGGTAAGATGCATAAAAATTCTTTCAAATCTAAACCTGTTATTTCTACCAAAAATGTGCTTGAATTGTTACATCTTGATTTATTTGGAGAAATTGATGTTGTAAGTCTAGGAGGAGCCAAATATGTTTTTGTAATTGTTGATGATTATTCTAGATACACTTGGGCTATTTTACTTGCAAAAAAAAGTGATGCTTTTAACGAGTTTGCAAAGTTGTGCAGAAAATTACAGAATGAGAAAAACTTAGCTATCAAGGAGATTAGAAGTGATCATGGAGGAGAGTTCGAAAACTCTTCATTCAAAACTTGGTGTGAAAAGTATGGAATTCATCACAACTTTTCAGCTCCAAGGACTCCTCAACAAAACGGCGTGGTGGAAAGGAAAAATAGGACCATACAAGAGATGTGTAGAACAATGCTAAATGAGCATAACCTTCCTAAGTACTTTTGGGGACACGCTGTTGATACAGCTTGCCACGTGCTAAATCGGGTATATCTAAGGCCATCGCTTAACAAGACGCCATATGAGCTGTGGAATGGTAGGGCTCCAAACATTTCATACTTCAAAGTTTTTGGAAGTAAGTGCTATATTTTAAATACAAAGGATAAATTGGGTAAGTTTGATGCTAAATCAACTGAAGGTATTTTTATGGGTTATTCAAGTCATAGTAGAGCATATATTGTTTATAATAAAATTGATAAATGCATGCAAGAGTCAATACATGTTTCTTTTGATGAGACTAACCCTCTTGCAAAGAAAGTTGATGATGAGGATGAGTTTGTTGAAGTGATCAAAAGCAGAATGCCTGAACCAAATAATGAAAGTGACAAAGAAAAGGAGGTGCAAGCAGAACCTCAAGAAATAGTTGAAATGGAACGAGAGCTCCAAGACACTGATGATCATCTCCATGGAAGAACACATGATGATGTGCCCAAGACATGGAAATCAGTTCGAGATCATCCCATGGAGCAAATTATTGGTAGTCCATCAAAGGGGGTAACAACTCGTTCTTCTCTTAATCTTTTATGCTTTCATAGTGCTTTTGTCTCTCAAATAGTTCCCAGTAACATAAAAGAGGCTCTAGGTGATCCAGAATGGGTTGTGTCAATGCAAAAAGAACTTGAACAATTTGAACGAAACAAAGTTTGGCATTTAGTCGAAAAACCTATTGATAGAACCATCATTGGGACTAAATGGGTTTTTCGCAACAAACTTGATGAAAACGGTGTTATTTTATTAAACAAAAGTCGTTTAGTTGTTCAAGGTTATAATCAAATTGAAGGGGTGGATTTTGAAGAAACTTTTGCTCCGGTGGCTAGATTGGAGTCCATTCGCATGATACTAGCCTTTGCTAGTCACATGGATTTCAAGCTACACCAAATGGATGTCAAAAGTGCCTTCCTCAATGGATTTTTAGAAGAGGAAGTATATGTAAAACAACCCCCTGGTTTTGAAGATTTTGAAAATCCAAATCATGTTTTTAAACTTGACAAAGCCCTTTATGGATTAAAACAAGCCCCTAGAGCTTGGTATGAGAGATTAAGCAAACATTTAATTGCAAATGGTTTCAACAAGGGTAAGATTGATTCTACCTTATTCCTTAAAACCAAAGGCAAACATCTTATTGTAGTTCAAATCTATGTTGATGATATTATTTTTGGATCTACTAATGATGAATTGTGCAAGGAGTTTTCTGACATGATGACTAGTGAATTTGAAATGAGCATGATGGGGGAGTTGAACTTCTTTTTGGGACTTCAAGTGAAACAAATGAAAGATGGAATATTCATCAGTCAAACTAAGTTCTCAAAGGAGTTACTAAAGAAATTTGGCATGAGTGATGCAAAGGCGATTGGTACTCCAATGGCGACTGCAACAAAATTGGACAAGGATGAACAAGGTAAACCAGTTAATGAAACTATGTATCGAGGTATGATCGGTAGTCTCTTATATTTAACTGCTTCTCGACCGGATATTATGTTTGCTGTGTGCTTGTGTGCTCGATTTCAAGCATGTCCAAAAGAATCACATTTAAAAGCTGTAAAACGGATTCTTAGATATGTTAAGGGAACCACAGACTTCGGATTGTGGTACCCGAAATCGAGTCACTTTGATTTAATTGGTTTTTCTGATGCTGATTTTGCTGGTTGTACCTTAGATAGAAAGAGTACTAGTGGAACTTGTCATTTTCTAGGTCCTTGTTTAACCTCCTGGTCTAGTAAAAAACAAAACAGTGTTGCTTTATCCACCGCTGAAGCCGAATATGTGGCGGTTGGAAATTGCGTTGCACAAGTTTTGTGGATGAAACAAACTTTAGAGGATTTTGGTTTATTATATGAAAATGTGCCTATTCTTTGTGATAATACTAGTGCTATCAATATTGCAAAGAATCCCATCCAACACTCTAGAACTAAGCACATAGAAATAAGACATCATTTTGTTAGAGATCATGTTTCTAGGGGGAGCATAGAATTAAAATTTGTAGGCACCGATGACCAACTAGCTGACATATTCACGAAACCTCTAGCCGAAGCTCAATTTTGTAAAATCCGGAGAGAGCTAGGTATGCTTGATTTTTCCAGTTTGTGATTACGTGATTATCTGCCATGTGATTCCCTCCTTTTTGATGAAAACAAAGGGGGAGAAATAATTGCTATATAATTGTTTTCTGCTATGTATGTTTATTTTTTTTTATGATTATGCTTAGGGGGAGCGTATGCTAATGTTTCTTGTTTACCGCCTCCCTATGCATAAGGTAATTTGTTATCATCAAAAAGGGGGAGTTTGTTGTGCCAATAGCAAACATTCCTTGTTTTGAATGATAACAAATTACAAGTTACTGATAATTTACTTGAGGTAAAGCGCAGGAAAAATATAAGAGCGCAAGGCGTTGAACAAGAGAGCTTTGGAAGCTGACTCAAAGTTGTAGAAGCTCGGACGAAAAGCTGCTCAAGCATTGAAGACATATATCGCTTTGCGCAGGACTCATGTAAGATCGTATTACCCAAGTCTTTATAACATTCGTAGTTGAGAGATGATGATTAAAAATAAAATTGTTTTAAAAAAAATAAGATAAAATTGTTTTAACAATAAGATAAAATTGTTTTAAAAATAAAATAAAATTGTTTTAAAGGAGGAGCGCTCCCTTGCATGTAGCTTGCTGAGGAAGAATCGCTTCCTTGCCTATTTTTGGAAAAACATATTTTCAACGGTCATTTTTTTTCTTAAGTGAGATAAATAGAAACCTAGGGCTTTTCATGTAAACGTGTGAGAACAAAAAACAAAAGCTCAGAGCCGCATATCTCAAAAGAAAAAGAAACAACGTGAAACCAAAACTTGAGAATGATCCCTTTCAATATTTGATCATCTTCTTCGTTTCTCAATCAAATTTCTGGGGTTTTCATCATCATATCATCTCTCTCAACTCTTATGGTTATACACTTGATTAATCGATCATAGTTTTAATTGTATTCATCTCATCACTTGGCGTTTTGTATTGTTGTGAAATCCTGGGAAATTGATTCTTGGGTGGTTCGATCGGGGAGATTGGATCGTAGAAATCCTAAGCGAGGAGCTCGGGTTCTCAATTGGGGAAATTGAGAGGTTGTGTTGTTGCTGTAAAGTGGTGTGCGTTGTAAGACTTTGAAGAAGCATCTTCACCATTATAGCGTTATTTTCCCAAAGTCCAAAGGTTGCAAAGCCAGAGGCCGAGGAGTAGGATTTCAATCCGAACCTCGAAAAATCGCGGTGTTCTTCTTTCCCTTATCTCTTTACTTATTTATGCCCCATTATTCTTGTTCCTGTTATTATTGTTTGGTTTTCTATTATAGCGTTAACTGTTGAATTGTTATTATAACTATCGAAATTGAAATAACTGTTGAATTGTTATTACAACTATTGAAATTGATATTTTTGTTAGTTGTTTTGATTTGCACTATTAGTATACTCATTGTTACTGTGTTGCAATCTCTATATTACAGTTAAGTGGATTTTGTGTTACTGTAAAATTCATCATTGTTGCTATATCTCTATAATAGCTTGCGCAAATTGCTAGCATATAAACCTTTTCCGCATTTGTTTTTTAAACTAGCTTTAAACAACTTTGAAAACACAAAAAAAGAATGATTTTTAGCCTATAACCTTATTCACCCCCCCTCTAAGGTTATCGTTTAGTCCAACAAATCTACCATGAGACACGAATTTGCTTTAACAGAGCCCAAACAAGCCCAATAACCATCTTCCTCATAGACCATTAACCGTCAGTCAACGCCAAACAAAACTCATCCTCCCATTAGCCTCAAACACTTCATTAAGCCTAACCCTCCTTCCTCCACAAAACACCACAATCCCGAAAAGTCCATTCCGATCAATGACCGGTTGCTTTTGTTCTCTCAAATTCTAATCTTAGGACGAACAAGCTTATCTATGTACAATGTGTTTGCTCAAAAGAAAAACAAACGATCAGAAAAAAGAAAGCTGATCAAGAAAGAATAAACCCTCAGAAAAAAGAGAACTGAGGAAACAAAAACGAACAGTCAGAAAAAAGAAAGCTGACAAAATAAAAAAAGAGGGACTTGCACTCCAAAACACATTCAAGATGCATTAAAACAAGGTTTAGTGATCACCAGGTAAGGATTCTTTCGCACCAAAAGTCAAGACATCAGTAGAGAACCAAAGATTTGCGCTGAGAATACCACTCAGACCCAAAAGCTGGGGCATTCTCTTCACCACCCACACACCCTAATCTTGGGAAAGTCTGTTCAATGCCCATCCCATGTCACTCCAGTTGTCAATGTCATTCCAAAGTGGGGCAAGTGCATTCCCATTCCTTCACCTCATTCATTCCCATAAAAACCTCACCGGGGCAATCTCTCAACTCACTATCCTAAACAAGACCTTGTCATTCTGATTGGGGCAGCTTTGTCCTTGTTATGACTGGGGCAACATCAAATTCTGTAGGTTGAAGCAAAACCCCTTTCATTCCAGCTTTCATCCCAAGAGCCGAAGCGTTCCCAATTCATCATCTTCTACACCCCTAGTTGTTGTCACCACTAGACAGGGGCAAGTTATTCACTCGTCGAAGACCTGAATTGGGGCAATCTTGTATCTCTTGGTCCCTCATAAGCTTCGGCAATAACCATGTCTGTCATTCCTTCACTTGCCATAAATGTCCATGCCCTAAACCAATTCCAAGTTAACTGACTCATTCATTCACATTTGCACTCCTATGCATGCTTACTAGATAATGCTTCAAAGGAGAGAACACAAGTTGTTTACGTGATATCTAAAATTCAGTCATCATGGAAAGAAAGAGAAAACAAGTGAGGTTGTTTGTAAATAAAAACCTTGAGAACACCAGAGTTTGAATCAAATTCAATTTTTCAATAGAATGGTCAATAATCATCTCAAGCCCTTGCATTCAAAGTCTCGCATCTCATCATCACAAAAATGTTTACCTCATGCATCTAGGCATTATAGCATATGCATCAAAGCATTACATTTGCGTCTTCACATTTTGTGCATTCATCACATAGTAAAAAGAAAAAAAACGTTCCACATCAGTTGCACCATATTAATACTTGCATTTCATAGAAGAAAATAGTAAAGAAGAAAAAGCAGAAATCTTTTCATTGCATTGGCATCATATTAATGTTCGCACTTCATAAAAAAGAAAAAGAACAAAAATCATTGCATCAAACATCAGAGCATTGCATCATATTAATGTTTGCATTTCATAGAAGAAGCAAAAAGAAACAAACAGAAGTTAGAACAGGAGCATTCCTTTCATCAAAGCATCAATCACCGCATACACTTGCATTCAAACATCAAAACATTATGTTGATATTTGCATTTCTAAACTACAAAGAAGAAGCAGATACAAAAGAACAAAAGCAGTCCATAATATTCAAGACATCAATCATGGCATACGTCTGCATTACATGTGTCATTCATTGCATTGCTAAGCAAAATGCGGATGAACACAAGATGTTAATCCTCATGCCTAGTTTCCAAGAGTCAGCCCTTCAAGTGTCAGTCTTCAACCTAATTCTCAAGTCAGTCATCCTGGACTTGTCAGTCTCAAAATCTCATTCCCAGTCGCTCCTTCAGTGCGGAGTTCAAATGCCCTTGGGTCCCAAGTGGTTCATTAAAAGCACGCTAAGTGTTCAGTTACTGCTTTCCTTCTAGCAAACCAAGCATTCATCATCATTGCAAAAGACATCAAATCAATTTTCAAAATACAAAATCGCTTTCAATAAAACAAAAAAGAACCAAAGATTCATCATCCCATCAAACATCAAAGCAATACAGTTGCATCACGTCAATACTTGCATCTCATAGAAGAAAAGAAAGCTAGAACATCCCACGTCATTCATCATTTCATGTTATTCATCATTTTATAGCAATATTCCCATTTCATAAAAAAAAAGGGCAAAGAAGAGAAAGTTTTCCTTTGCATGTCATTCCATCAAAACACAAGAGCATTACATATCATCAAACACCAAAACTTTGCATTCGCATACCCATGATTCTTAAAAGAGCAAGAAAGAGAGAAGCCAAAAGAGAGAAAAGAGAAGAGCCAAGAGAGCAACAAAAAGAAAAGAAAAGAAAGAAAAAGAAAAAAGAGAAGCTAGAGAAAGAGAAAAAGGCATATAGGAACAGGAGAAAATCATGCACTCATCAGACCTAAACAAAAGAAAAAGAAAATCATGCATTACATACAGACGGGAGAAGAAAAGGAAAATCATCGCATTCATCAAGCATATAAGAACAGTAGAAAATCATGCATTCATCCGACATAGACAAAAGAAAAAAGAAACTCATTACATTTACATTCATCATAAGAAAAAGAAAACCGCAATCATGGCATTTGCATTGCATGCATTTGTTCAGCTGCAGGTACAAAGAGAGGATGAGCACTTCGGTGTTAGCCCTCGCCCCCAGATTCCAGAAAATGTTCCCCCAAGTTGGGAGTTCAGAAAGAAAAAAGAAAAGAGAGAAATAGAAAAGAAAGAAAGAAAAAAAGAGAGCGCTCAAGCGCGCATTGCGGATTGGAGCCCAGAGAGATCATCGCTCCCTTCTGCCCAGGTCTCACATCGTGTACGAGCAACGCGATGGACCGCAGCCCTATGCGAGGCGCAACGGAATAGTTGTATCGAGCCTAAGATACAGTGGACGCCGTGCATTGATCTGTATATCAGTTCCGGAGCTGATAACGATCCCCCCGGTCGCTCGAAAGACCAACAGGAAGAGCGTGCTCCTCAAAGCCACGTGCAAACTCGGATTCGTCAAGAGTTCGTTTAAGGATTACAGGTTTTAGGCGGCCTGGGCAATTTACCGCTTTTTGCACGCCAAGTGCCCATTTTACTTTTCTGTCTGCACGCCAAGTGCCCATTTTACTTTTCTGTCTGCACGCCAATTGCCCATTTTACTTTTCTGTCTGCACGCCAAGTGCTCATTTTACCTTTTCTGTCTGCACGCCAAGTGCCCATTTTACTTTTCTGCCTGCACGCAAGTGCCCATTTTACCTTTTCTGTCTGCACGTCAGTGTTCATTTACTGTTTTCGCATCAACACGAAAGTGTCTATCTTTCCAAAAAAAGGGGAAATTCGGGTTTCTCCAAATGGACAAAATTGGTATAATTTCTGAATTCTTTATTTCTATTTTACCTTCGAAATATGTCTCGCGCAATTCATATTTCTTGGTAAAATCCAAATAAAGAGGGGCAGCTGTCATACCCCAATTTTGTCCGGCTTAGGTCAAAACCCTAATTTCCCAAAAAATAAATAAATTGAAGAGCGAAGAGCCTTATGCACTACATTTCGGATCCTAGAAGGCATTCCAAGGTTCTTGAAATCGTTTTTAGGGTTGGAACGCATTTTTCGGGCAAATTAGGGTTTTAGCGCCAAAAAGGGTATTTTGGTCAATTATAACGGTTTTTTTTCCTCTCACTTTCAAAAAGGCTCAAAAATATGTTTAATTAAAAATAGAAATCTGAAATCAAAATAAAAAAATGAATAACAAAATAATATTGGATGCTTATGGTATTTTTAGAATTAGGGCTAATTCCTTTTAGGTGCTTTTTGCTTTTATCCATTTTTGGCCAAAGTAAGCACCAATTTCACAAGCAAACAACCCCCCTCACTCCACCCTCATGCCCTTCACTTCAGCCCCATCAAGTGCACATCACAAAAAAGCCTTTCATCATGACAAGCACACCTTTGAATCCAATAACATTCAATACACAACATATTTTTACCTTCTTTCTCTCTACACCACTAAATACACACTAATTTCTTTATTTCCCTCTCACAACCTTAAACCCATTAGATCTTTGGCCTCCCAAGGATTTGAATAAGGACAACTCACTCCTCTCCTCCCCAAAAAGACCAAGAAATTCGTAGCCCCTCTCCTCTCCCTCACTTCTTCTTGTTTTTCTTTCATCTCAAAGGAACCTTCCCATTTCTCCTACACCAAAAAACCCTAGCACACCAAAAACCTCCCCTATTCTCTCCCAAAACCGTGGCCTCCCTACTCCCTTCCCTCATCCATTTTTGATTTCCTCTTCACCCAAACACCACCATCTCACTTCATTCTCATCCCTCTTTCATATATCTTCTCCATTTTCCATTCAAGATAAAACATCATCATCAAGGAAGGTTTTCATCAAGCTTTTTTTTGGGGTTGGAGTTGAAGTTCCTTGGAGGTTCTTGTTGATTTGGTTTCTATTTTCTTCATCTCATTGCATTTTCTAGCTTGGATTTGAGGTAAAAACTTTCAAACCCTTGCATCATCTTCAACCTTTTTTTTTACATTAAAACCCATTCTCCTCTTCACTTTGCATTTCACATATCATCATCATCATCATTTTGTTTAAGATGTAGCTTGTTGTTGTTGGTGAGAGGAGCCTTAAACACTATTGACAAGCACTTAGGGAGGCTTGGGTGTTTAAGGTGCCTCTCACTCTTGAATAAATTGAGTCATGTTGTTTTGTGTTGATTTTTTGCATTTGTTGTGAAATAAAATTGTTGTTTCATGTGTTGTTAAGTTCGCATATCCTATTAAAGTTAGCTTTAATTTGATTTTGTTGTTTCTCTTTGCTTGATGGGGCTTAATCATGTTGTAGATATTTGATTTTAGTGTTTTCATGCTTAGATACTTCGTTTAGGTTTGCAAATTTCTTTTCTCACATAGATTTCGCACAAAGGAAAGAGTTTGAGAATAAATGTTGATTTGACGCTTTAGTGTTTAAATTATGTGATTAATTGTTCCTAAATCTTGTTAGTATCTTTTTCTTGCTTGATTTTGGGAGTTTGATGAATAAATTTATGGTTTGACTATGTATTGGTTTCGCAAGTCATGAAGAATAAATAGAGTTTTTATATGTTTGCTTATTGTCTCAAGTTGATGATAGGCAATATGATTCTCACTTGTGCCTAGTGCACCTTGCCTAAAGTGATGAGGATTGTTCTATATGATTCAACCCTTTTAGTTTATATGTTGTTTAAGTTGATGATTGGCAAGAAGATTCACACTTGTGCACTTGCGCACACTAATTTAAGTGTTGAGGATTGACCAAAGTGATTCAACATGCTTTGGTGTTTTGATTGTTAAGATGACTTGCTTGTTTAGGGTTTGCCAATGATCATGCTTGAGGCTACTCTTTTGAATTCATTTGTGCCTACCACTTCCTTGTCTACTCCCATGTGGAATCATTAATACTTAGATAGGCCCATTCCTCACATTGCATCTTCCACTAGATGTGCATTTAGATTCCCTTGCGTTTCGTAGAAATATTTGAGTATGGTTCTCGCCTAGCATCTTCCACTAGATGTGCATTTAGGTTCAATCTTGCCCACTCTTGTATTTTTGCTTAATGCCCAATTCAAGTTCCTTCTTTGCCTATTTATGTGTTGTGGTCTAACATGTGTAGTCTAGGCTAATATTTGCTCAAGAATTCAAATGAGATTGTTATTTGCCTAAGGATTCGATTTGCATTCATTGCTTTCTTTTCTAAATAGTTTAGCATGAAAATGGTAATTAGTGACAATCACCCATAACCTTTGTTAGTTTGATTGTCCTAAGAGCCTAAGTTTCAAAAAAGATGTTTTCATATGCATAAGCTACTAGTGATAATCACCCATAACCTTTGTTAGTTTGATTATCATGAACGCTTTCGATTTCAAAAGATATTTTCCTAAGCATCGAAGTCATAGCAAGTGCTAGTGATGGCCACCCATAACCTTTGTTAGTTTGGTCATCATGGAGGCTTTCATTTTTCAAAAGAGATTTCTACATGCACTTAAGTGGGTTCTAGTAATGGTCACCCATAACCTTTGTTAGTTTGATCATTATGAACGCCCTCCACTTTTCAAAACCAAAGCAAAAAGACTTTCATTTTCAAGGCTCGTTAGAACTACGTCGCTTTGATTCCCATTCGGGATACGTAGGAGCGAGTCACATTCTCGTCAAGCGCAATCATAAAAAGTTTAGCATTTGCATAACAAAAAGAAAAGAGTTATTTTCATAACAAAAAAGATTCACTTTTGCAAACCAAGATCATTTTCAGAACGAAAACCTTTTCCTTTCTAAAAACATTTTCAACCCATCGTCGCTAGTGGTTAATCAGAACCTTTGTTCGTCTAGCCATTGGTGGCGATGTCTTTTTCCCCAAAGAACAACAAGCGATGATCACTCATAACCTTTGTTAGTCTGATCATTCGTGCCAATCAATCTCTCTCGAAAACCACTTTCAAAAAGGCAAATAAAAAACGGGTCGCTACTAATAGTCAATCAGAACCTTTGTTCGTCTGACTGGCGGTAGTGACTCTCATTTTCAAGAGTACTTAGCGGTGATTACCCATAACCTTGGTTAGTTTAATCATTCACTAAATGCTCGTCCTATTTCGAAAACTCACTAAAAAGATGAAAGACAAAAACCTTTTTTCAGGACAAAGAAGAACTACGTAGCTTTGAGTTCTCCATCGCACCGGGAGATACGTAGGAGCGGGCCATGTCCCGTCAAGCGTTTTTTTCTAAAAAACCTTTTTTCCCCCTTTTTTCATAATAAATAAAGATGTTCATTAAGAACTTTTCAATAAGAAGTAGAGAGGCAAAATTGAGTATTTTCAAGTCAACACACTAAAACCACACATTTGATTAAAGGTTCCCTCTCAGTAGAGAGGACGTGTGGGGTGCTAACACCTTCCCTGCGCGTAACCGACCCCCGAACCATATTCTCTAGTTTCGCAAGGCCAATCGCTTTCCAAAAAAGGTTTTCCTAATATTTTCCTTAATAAATATTGGTGGCGACTTCATTGTCTTAGGAAAAGTTGTGAACGAGGAAGGTTCTCCCTCGGGGACTTTTTCGGGCGCAACACTTACTAAGAAGAGTGGCGATAAGGAAACCACCTTTCGTCAATGGCTCCAAAAGAGGATCCAAGACACCCGATTGCCTTACCAAAGTGCACTATGGGTGGAGGAAGAAATACTTGAACCTACCCTTCCCACTGTCGAAGATTTAGATAAGCTTAAAATGGCATTGTCAAAAGCCGATGAAGAAAAGAAGGGCTTGCAGGCAGAGTTAGAGAAAGTGCTCCTAAAAAACCAGAAATTGGAGGAAGAGAACGCAAGTAAGTCAGTGGCCATTGAAGACAGCCACAAGCAGCTCAAGATCGAACAAAAGAACAAACTAGAGGTTCAAAAGTACCTAAGAGGAGCGAAAGAGGAAATAAAACGTTGCAACCTGAAAATGAACCAAGCCATCGATGATACATACAAGTGGAAAAAGTTATGGGAAGAATCAATGATGGCTGAAAAGACCGCACAGAGCCTGCTAATGGTATCAAAGAGAGAGTCCCGGATGATGGCAGCCGAGTTTGAAGAGCAAGTGAAAAGTATCAAGCAGGATAAAGATACCATTGAAGAGATACTCCGAGAATACCAACAAGCCTTGAGAAGGGAGCATGAAAAATCTGATGAGCTGAACGACCATATCAGATATCAAGAGGAGGTTTACCACCAGCTGAAGACAGAAAGCATCTATTGGGAGAACCGCTTTGTGGAGTTGGTCAGCAGGATAGAAAACCATGAAGCCTTCATAGAGTTGAAGAATGAAAGCTTATACTGGAAAGACAGATTCTCAAAGTTGGCATGGCTGGCCGATCGAGCTATCATAGGAATCCCCAAACGTCTAAAGGAGGCTAACGCGGCAATGCACCCGTTTAACACCCCGGTCCAAGTTTCCGAATTCATGGAGTTTTGCGAAGTTCTGATTGCCGAACTCCGGGAGAAGGCTGGCAGCACTACTAGTAGAAAAAGAGGGAGGAGTGGAAAAATGAAAGCCATATGTATTTGAGTGAAATTTAAAGAACATTGTACTTTTCTTTTCGAAGTTTTACTTCCAAAATGTTGTACTTTCCTCCATCAATGAAGTTTGTTTGTCTCACATGCTGATCCTTTA
The DNA here is from genome assembly GCA_039519185.1 of Astragalus membranaceus. NCBI lineage: Eukaryota > Viridiplantae > Streptophyta > Magnoliopsida > Fabales > Fabaceae > Astragalus > Astragalus membranaceus. Next base: position 54,681,928 of record CM076848.1, on the reverse strand, counting down.
TCTTGAAAATATTGCGGAACTTTAATTTGTGTACTTATGACAAATCAGGATGCGCTTGCAATTCCCGACCTAAAACAATAAGACTCATGCACACATGCATCATTCGCATTTTCATCCATTCATATTCTCATACATATACTCATACCATGTGTCCCACCAATAGAGAGTAAAAGACAAGCTGGTGCGTCAACATCGCTATTGGACTCGTTCTCAGGCCAGAAACATGGAAGAAAATCAGGACAATCCGCCTCAAGATATCCCGGATCAAGGCAATCCACCCCAAGACCTAGGCAATCAAGAGCTTAGGGCAGAAATAGATGGGATGAAAGAACAGATGGCTGAAATCTTAAAGGTCTTACAAGCTTTGAGGGACAAAGACACAAGTGAAGATGTCTCCGCTGGGAACACGGAAAATCAAGTTACCAACCCTCCTCCTCCCAATGGACTCGGGATCCCGCATACAGTGCCCCCCACTGGGACTAATGACCAGGGTTACATATGGCCTCCTTACGGACTTCCACAAGGTTACACACCTCCGACAGTCAATGCTAGTCCAGAAGACGGTCCCTCAGGAGTCGCGGGCCAACAACAGCTTACACCAACGGGTCACGATGGTAATCCAGGGGCACCACAAGTTCAAAACCCGACCCCCGTCGTCGTACCACAAAGACTCCCACTTGGCTTCCCTCCACCGCCGATAGTTGACGCTCAAGCTCAGGGTTCCAACCTCAGGAATTCCACTCATTCACATACCCCAAATGTGAACCCAGCCATAGTTCCGATGATCCATCCTTACTATGGTATGAGTGGGCTCCCTCACAATCACTCTATGGAGAACCCTCAAGCCAAAGACAAACTACAAATGCTTGAGGAAAGGTTGAGAGCAGTCGAGGGATCCAATGTTGGTGCGAGAGATGCTTATGACTTGTGCCTCGTCCCTAACGTAGTCATCCCTCCAAAATTTAAGGTTCCAGACTTCGACAAATACAGAGGGTCGACTTGCCCTGTAAGCCACTTAACCATGTACTGCAGGAGGATGGCGGCGTTTGCTCACGACGACAAATTGCTCATCCACTACTTCCAAGATAGTCTGTCTGGGGCAGCTTCGAGCTGGTACATGCAATTAGAACGTGCCCATATCAGATGCTGGAAAGACCTAGCCGATGCATTTTTGAGGCAATACAAATATAACATTGACATGGCTCCCGATAGAACACAGCTGCAGAGCATGACGAAGAGAGATAATGAGTCCTTCAAAGAATATGCCCAACGCTGGAGAGGTTTGGCTGCACAGGTGGTACCACCTTTGTTAGAAAAAGAGATGGTATCAATGTTCATGGATACTCTTCAATCACCTTTCTACGACAGGTTGATTGGGAGCGTGTCTTCAAACTTTTCAGATATGATCGTCATCGGAGAAAGATTAGAGAATGGATGGAGAAACGGGAAGATTGCATATAGCTCCGCTGGAACCAGCAATCAGAAAAGGCCCTTCTCAGGTTTTCCTAAAAAGAAGGAGGGCGAAGCTAATGCCATCTCTGGATCCGGAAAGCCTCCCTACAACAACCCCCGACAGACTTTACAAATACCTACTCAAACACCACAAGCCCCACCTCACCAAGTCAACCCAGGCTATAGACCACAAAACTACCAAGAAAGAAAGCCCGCCAATTTCGACCCAATACCCATGTCATACACGGACCTATTCAATCACCTCATCAGTCACAACTTGATCACTCCCCGTCCAATGAGACCCCTTCAACCTCCTTTCCCTAGGAGCTATGACCCAGAGGCTAGCTGTGGATTCCACGATGGGGCAGTTGGCCATTCAACAGAAAATTGCAAGGCATTGAAATATGTAGTACAAGACTTAATTGAATTTAAATGGTTAGGCTTCGCAGAAGATGGTTCGAATGTTGCCACTAACCCTCTGCCGGGGCACGGGAAACCCTCCGTCAATGCCATTGAGAATGTTGAGGGGCAATTATTGGTCAGAAAGGTGGAGGACATTGTCACACCCCTGGACCTCATCCATGCTGATTTGTGTCACTTCGGAATCATTATGAAGGGATGTACCGGAAAGGGCTCGTGTGCTGTTCCCCTTTGTGTCGGGGCCTGTGAAGCATTCAAGCCAGTCCTGCAAGACTTATTAGACCGACACATAATACAAATAGGTCTTCAAAAGAAAGAGGAAGGCGTGTCGACTCTCCAGTCAAGCATCGACCAGAGCAAGAGTATCCGGAAACCCCTGGAAATCCACTACAAAAAGGACACAAAGCTAACCACCGCTGTGCCTAAACCAATCACTATTCAAGTGCCAGTCCCTTTTCCCTTTAAAAGCACCAATGCAGTCCCGTGGAGTTACGATGTGAAAGTTCAGACTACCCCTGATGTCATTAACATCTCAGGGACCGGTGGGATGACTCGAAGTGGACGTTTCTATACCCCTGGAGGGCCTAGTGAAGACCGAACAAAAGAAGGGGAGGAACGAACCCGTAAGGGCAAAAGCATAGAGCAGGAACCTGTCGATAAGAATGCAGGAAAGAAGACGTTATCCGAGCAAGAAGCCAGTGAATTTCTGAAGCTTATGAGACAAAGTGAGTATAAGGTGGTTGATCAACTGAACCAAACTCCCGCAAAGATATCTCTGTTGTCATTATTGCTCAGTTCCGATGCCCATCGTGCAGCATTGACAAAAGTATTGAATGAGGCCCATGTCGCTCATGACATCTCGGTCGGCCAATTTGATGGGATCGTCGGAAACCTTGTTGCAAGTAATTATCTCACCTTTACTGATGATGAGATTCCAACTGAAGGAAAGGGGGCACAACAAGGCCCTACACATATCGGTGAAGTGTGGAGATTACTCTCTTGCTCGGGTACTCATTGACAATGGTTCATCTTTGAATGTATTACCCAGATCAACCATGGAGAAATTAGATGTGGACTGTTCATACATGAGACCAAGCTCCGTATTAGTCAGGGCCTTTGACGGATCGAAAAGGGAAGTCATCGGAGAAATGGAATTACCTGTGCAAGTAGGTCCGGAGCACTTCGTGGTGACCTTCCAGATAATGGATATTGCCCCATCTTACAGTTGTCTCTTGGGGAGGCCATGGATCCACTCTGCAGGGGCAGTTCCCTCCTCTTTACACCAGAAGCTCAAGTTCATAGTCAACAATAAGCTGGTGGTTATTTTCGGTGAGGAAGAAATGCTGATAAATAAGTCCGCTCCCACTCGTTACATTGAGGCTGCTGAAGAGTCTTTCGAGACTACCTTCCAAGCATTGGAAATCGCCAATACATCTGCTATGTTAGAACCCAAGCTATCCAAGACTGCCGTAATGGTTGCTAAGTTCATGTTAGGCAAAGGCTACCAAGCTGGAGGAGGCTTGGGAAAGACCGGACAGGGGATCCTGACGCCAATACAGCCAAAGGAGAACAAAGATAGGCATGGGATAGGATATCGGCCCAATCGCACTGACAAGAGAAGGATTGTGGAGGAAAAGAAGGTGCGGAGGTTAGCCAGGCTTGAGGACAGGGTGCCAAATACGAAGAGGATCATCATCTGCGACATCAAGGAAAGCTTTCGGAGTGCGGGAATGTTGAACCCCAATCAGATCGCCGCAGTTGAGGACGATCTAAGCGCTGAAGAAGGTGTCGACTGTCTTGTACGCCCTTGTCCTGCAAACAAAAGGCTCAAGAATTGGGAGATCATTGATTTTCCTGTGGTTTTTAGTTCAAAGTAATGTTTCTATAATGTAATCCTCTGGCTCTGCCCAAGGCCTTAGGATATTTCATTCGGGCCCGCATGTTTTACTTTCAGTATTAATATTAATGCAACGTTATTTCAGTTCCCAATAAACCCTCGTTCTCCTTTTTCTTTTTACATTCGCTTCTTATTTTCTTTCTTTCGTTTTTATTCCGTTAATTTACACTAATGCAGATCCGAAAAAAATGTCTTTGAAAATAACAACGCCAATAATCCATATTGTAACTTTGATCACCCCATCAATCAAACTGAGGAAGATGTTGAGGATAATTGGGAAACCCCTTCAGAGTTAATGAGAATGATGGAACAAGAGGAAAAAATAATCGAACCCCACGAGGAATCAACTGAAACGATCAACTTAGGCACGGAAGAAGACAGAAAAGAAGTCAACATTGGCACCACATTGAAAGACAGCGAGCGAGAGAAATTGGTTAAGTTGTTGTTTGACTATGTTGACGTCTTCGCATGGACATACCAAGACATGCCTGGACTGGACCCCAACATAGTCGAGCATAAGTTACCAGTAAAACCAGAATGCCCGCCGGTAAAACAAAAGTTAAGAAGGATGAAACCAGAAATGTCGCTGAAAATCCGAGACGAGGTTAAGAAACAGTTCGATGCTGGGTTTTTAGCAGTGGCAAAATACCCTCAATGGGTAGCCAATATTGTACCGGTCCCAAAGAAAGACGGGAAGGTCCGGATGTGTGTTGATTATCGAGATCTGAACAGAGCTAGTCCCAAAGATGACTTCCCTTTGCCTCACATTGATGTCCTGGTAGATAGCACAGCACAACACTCTCTGTTCTCCTTCATGGATGGATATTCCGGATACAACCAAATTAAGATGGCCCCTGAAGACATGGAGAAAACCACCTTCATCACTCTCTGGGGAACCTTCTGTTACAAAGTAATGCCATTCGGACTGAAGAATGCTGGTGCAACGTACCAAAGGGCAATGGTCGCATTGTTCCATGATATGATGCATAAGGAAATAGAGGTTTACGTGGATGACATGATTGCAAAATCCAAGACTGAAGAAGAGCATATCGTCAATCTGCAAAAACTCTTCGAACGTCTCAGGAAGTTCAAACTCAGATTAAACCCTGCCAAATGCACTTTCGGTGTAAGATCGGGAAAGCTGTTGGGTTTCATAGTCAGTCAGAGGGGAATAGAAGTAGATCCAGCCAAAGTACGAGCAATACTAGAAATGCCGGTACCGAGTACTGAAAAAGAAGTTCGTGGTTTCCTGGGAAGATTGAACTACATCTCTAGGTTCATATCGCAGCTAACATCTACATGCGAGCCTATCTTCAAGCTTTTGTGCAAAAACCAAGAAACAAAGTGGAATGATAATTGCCAAGAAGCCTTTGAAAAGATCAAGAGGTACCTCCAAAATCCACCGATTCTGATGCCGCCTGTGCAGGGTAGACCTCTCATCCTGTATCTAACAGTGCTAGACAAATCAATGGGTTGTGTACTGGGGCAACATGATGAATCCGGAAAGAAGGAACATGCCATCTACTATCTAAGCAAGAAATTCACCGAGTGCGAGACAAGATACTCATTGTTGGAAAGAACGTGTTGTGCTCTGGCCTGGGCTGCACGTCGTTTGAGGCAGTATATGCTGAGCCACACGACTTGGTTGGTATCTAAAATGGACCCAGTCAAGTATATTTTTGAAAAACCCGCACTCACAGGGAGGATCGCTCGCTGGCAAATGCTACTATCTGAATACGACCTTTTATATGTCACCCAAAAAGCAATCAAGGGTAGTGCATTGGCTGAATACTTGGCACACCAGCCCATCGAAGATTACCAATCAATGCAGTGCGATTTCCCAGACGAAGATATAATAGCTCTATTCGTAGAAGGGAATCCTCCGGACAACGAAAGGTGGAGAATGTTATTCGACGGCGCTTCTAATTTATACGGGCACGGGGTCGGAGCTGTACTGATCTCTCCTGATAACCGCTTCATACCGTTTACCGCTAGACTGAGTTTCTATTGCACCAACAACATTGCAGAATATGAAGCGTGCGTCCTAGGCATCAAAGCAGCCCTTGAATGGAAAGTCAAAAGACTCGATGTATATGGGGACTCAGCTTTAGTCATCCATCAGACAAAAGGTGACTGGGAAACCAGGGATTCCAAATTAATTCCTTATCATGATCACATCCAAAAGATGGTTGAACAATTTGAAGAGATCACTTTCCATCATCTCCCTCGCGAAGAAAATTAGTTGGCCGATGCTTTGGCGACTCTGTCATCAATGTTCAATATCAATAACGACAAGAGTCTGACATTCATCCGAATCCAACACCGAGACCTACCGGCACATCATTGTGTGGCAATCGAAGAAGAGCCTGACAGTAAACCTTGGTATTACGATATCAAGCACTATATCACAAACAGAGAATATCCTCCTGGTGCCGCCGAGAATGATAAGAGGACACTTAGGAGGCTGTCAATGGGTTTCTTCTTAAATGGGGAAGTGCTTTACAAGAGAAATCACGATATGGTCCTCCTCAGATGTGTAGCAGAAGAAGAAGCAGAAAGAATTATGAAAGATGTCCATGAAGGCTCGTTCGGCACCCATTCTAATGGGCACACCATGGCAAGGAAAATCCTAAGGGCTGGCTACTACTGGTTGTCAATGGAGACCGACTGCTTCAACTACGTCAGAAAATGTCACAAATTTCAAATCTATGCCGACAATATCCATGTACCACCTGCCTCTCTGAATGTCCTTAACAGCACCATGGCCATTCTCAATGTGGGGAAGGGATGTCATCGGTCCCATCGAACCCAAGGCATCAAACGGACATCGTTTCATTCTCGTCGCTATTGATTATTTCACCAAATGGGTCGAGGCCGCTTCTTACGCCAGTGTAACAAAATCGGTGGTTGTCAGGTTCATAAAGAGAGATTTGATTTGCCGCTACGGTCTTCCAAATAAGATCATCACGGACAATGGGACCAACCTGAACAATAAGATGATGAAAGAGTTGTGTGACGACTTCAAAATCCAGCATCATAATTCCTCCCCATACCGTCCAAAGATGAATGGGGCAGTTGAGGCAGCAAATAAGAACATAAAGAAGATCGTGCAAAAGATGGTAGTGACCTACAAGGACTGGCATGAAATGCTGCCCTTCGCTTTGCACGGGTATCGGACCTCTATCCGCACGTCAACAGGGGCAACACCATTCTCACTAGTATATGGGATGGAAGCAGTTCTTCCCATCGAGGTGGAAATACCCTCCCTGCGAGTGCTAATGGAAACAAAATTGGAGGAAGCAGAATGGGTTCAAGCTCGTCTGGATCAGTTGAACCTCATAGAAGAAAAAAGATTAGTTGCTTTATGTCATGGGCTGTTGTACCAACAAAGAATGAAAAAGGCTTATGATAAAAAAGTGCGCCCCCACCAGTTTCAAGAAGGAGACCTCGTGCTCAAGAAGATGTTGCCTATCCAAAAGGATTTCCGTGGAAAATGGACCCCTAACTATGAAGGACCTTATGTGGTAAAGAAGGCCTTCTCTGGAGGAGCATTGATTCTCACAAAAATGGACGGTGAAGACCTCCCACTCCCAGTGAACTCGGACGCAGTTAAGAAGTACTATGCCTAAAGAAATATATGGAAAAAAGAGAAAGATGAGCCAAGCAAAAATAAGCTCGCTAGGTCGAAAACCCGAAAGGGCGACCTAGGCAAAAATTAGAGCGACCCGGTGGACTGAAAACTCTAAAGAGCAGTCCAGGCAAAAATTAGGGTCAGAAGTTGGACTTTGAGTTACAAAGGCAGTCAATACCTCCGAAAGTTGGATGATGAATGCTCATAGTTGTGTTAATGGGCGATCGGCGTTATTACTTCAAAGATACAAACAATCAAAGGATCAGCTTTCCTTGTTTTCTTTTTCTTCTCTTTCTTTTTGTAGTTTAAACTCCCAATGTAATTTTCAGCCAGCGCGACCTTCTGCGCATTTGTTATCCATTTGAATATTAAACACTTCCTTTATTCTCTCATTTTCCTATTATCGTAAAAATAACGTTCATGGTAGACGATGTTGAATTGCGGAACATGTGCATGATCACAAGCATTATAATCATTGCGAAATTTCTAAAAATCACAAAAAAGAGATGATCTCTCATAAAGTTGCAAAAAGGACAAATGCACAATCACTTCAGCAAATCTTAATAACCCGCACTTTGGCACCACTGCTTGAGGCAACCCTCGTATCCCACGTCAAGAGTCATGCGAGTTTGATGATGCCAGCAAAGTCAATAAAGAGCTAAAGAGCAAAAAGAGCAAAAGAGCAAGAAAAGAAAATGAAAAAAGAAAAAAGGCCAAGAACAAAAGCCAAAAAACAAAATCATTCCACATTTCATTCATCATGTCATCAATTATTTAACTACATGCACGCATGCATCATTCATTGCAAGCGTCTGTTGAGATAATTTTAGTATGTATCGTTAGCAACAATTCTTCAGACCCCCAGCGATCCTTCAGAGCCCAGGCGCTCCTTCAGACCAACATTGGTCCTTCAATCCAGATCGCACGTCGCGTTATCGAGCAACCGACGGATCATCCGGCCCCAGGCCCTTCGGACTAGCTGTGTCCGCCTAAAAAACACAGTGCACGTCCTTCGTGGTTATATCAGTTTCGGACCTGATTAACCCTAATGGCCGCTCGAAAAAAGGCCACCCCCAGACCGTATTACTAGTACCATAAGCTAGTTGCGCTCCCTCAGACCCAACGGTCCCTCAGGCTTAGGCATGCCCTTCAGACCCCGACGGTCCCTCAGTCGAACGCAAGTCGATGCGCCAAGCATTGATTTTGAACTAGACCTTCAGAGCCCCAGTGCTCCTTCAGAGCCCCAGTGCTCCTTCAGATCCCCAGCGATCCTTCAGATCCCCAGCGATCCCTATTTACTTTCTGTCTAAAGCAACCCAGTTTTCATAAATTTCAAAAAAAATCTCGGTCCAAACAAAATTAGCGTCTTGTTATCTTTATTTCTATTTTCCTCGAGAAGCTCGGAATCCCTCCGATTTCCTAGCAAAATATAAATAAAGAGGGACAGCTGTAATACCCTAATTTTGTCCTATTCAAAAATAAGAAATTTTATTTATTTTTAATAAAAATAATAATCTTTTTTTATTATTTTCAGGCCATGTTTTATTTTATTTTAGTTGCCACAAGTTTTTTTTTAAAAAAAAAATATATTAATTAGAAGTGAAGAAACACAAAATAAGCAAAGGAGGAAATGGAGGGGGGCGGTTTTAAAAAAAAAAAAAGGTGCTGTCGTGGATTGGGCCATCAGAAACCCAACCCAGCAAAAATGGCTAGCCCAATTCGCATGACCCAACCCAACAAAAAAAAAAACCTAACCCACAACCCATAACCCAACTCACTCCTCCACCAAAACCCTAATTCTCCCCACCAAAACCTAGTCAAATTCGGCCACCCCCCTTACCCTAAAAACCATCCACATTCAATCCCCCCTTTCCCTAAAATTTGGCCACATTCACTCACCTTTCCCCTCCTTGATTTTCGACCCACTCCCCCTTTTTCCTCCTTGGAAATCGCTTTTTTTTTTCCTTTCCCACACTCCACCTTTCCTCTTTTCTCTCAACTCCCCACTTCCCCACACTCCATTTCCCAATCTCACGCTTCCTTTCTCTCTTTCTTCCACTCACACTCAACCCTTCCCTTCTCTCTCTCCCCACTCCCTACGGCCCCCCATCTCTCTTTCCTCTCACACACTCATTTTTTTTCTCTTCCCTCACATCACTCTCACACAACTCACGCATACCTTCCCCATTCCCTCACACATCCATCACTTCTCTTCTCTCACCAAAACACAAAATCATCATTCTCTCCTCTGCACACCTTCTCACCCACATGCCTCCATACCCCCCCTTCGAATTCTTTTCACTTCCATGCCTTCACCAACCACTCTCACCTAACCCTAAGACACCATGCCCCTTTCCTCCTCAGAAATTTCTGCTCCCTCTGTCATATCAAGCCAGTCTCAAAGAAAAGAAGAAGCAACAGGGTATGGTGAAGGACAGTTTCGAAAAGAGAGAAGCACAGGACTAAAAAAAATCTCCAGGTATAAATAGGGGTCGATCCATTGAAGAAAGGGGGATTTTTTTTTAGAGAAAGGAAGAAGAAGAGGAGTTTTCGAAAAAAAAGGAAAAGAAGGAGAGTCTAGGTTTTGTTTAGAAAAGAGAGTTTGAGAGTTTTTTTTTTACTGTTATTCTTTTCTTCTCTTTCATAAATTTTTTTAGTTTCAAATTCTATTGTATTGAGGAAATCCGAAGAAGAAAACTTCTCCTTCAACATTTCCGGATTTTTTGTTTAAGGTATTGTAATGTAATATTTTATTTAATTATTGCTGTTTTATTTTTTTTAGTAGCTGTAATTTTATTCATGTAAATATTGTTGCTGTTTTTTATTTTATTTTTAATATTGTTGCTGTTTTTTTTTTATTTTTGTTGCTGTAAATTCGTAAGCTCCTTTTTTTTATATATATTATTGTTGCTGTTTTTTTTTATGTAAATATTGTTGTTGCTTTTTATTTTATTTTTAATATTGTTGCTGTTTTTTTTATTTTTGTTGCTGTAAATTCGTAAATAATTTTTTTTTAGATATTATTGTTGCTTTCTTTTTTTATTAAATGTTGCTGTTTTTTTTTCTATTAAATGTTGCTGTTTTATTTATTTGTTGCTGTTTTTTTATTAAATTGTTGCTGTATTTTTTGTTATTTTGCTGTATTTTCGGATTAAAATAAAATATTAAAAAAAAATATTTTTTTTAAAAATAAATGTTGCTGTTTTTCTATTAAAAAGTGTTGTTGTTTTTTTTTATTTAAATGTTGTTATGTTTTATTAAATGTTGCTGTTTTTTTATTAAATGTTGCTGTTTTTCTATTAAAAATGTTGCTGTTTTTTTATTAAATTGTTGCTGTTTTTTTTGTTATTTTGCTGTATTTTCGGATTAAAATAAAATACTAAAAAATAATATTTTTTTTAAAAAATAAATGGTTACTAATACCACTGCCCTCTCTAAAAAAAATAATAGCAATAATCATCTTAAAAAAAAAACAGTAAAAGCATAACTATGACAACCATTTTCAAAAAAAAAGAGAACATTCCTTTATAAACTAAATCTGTTCAAATGCAATGCGTGTTTAGTCTAGGTTTTTTTAAAAAAAAAAAGAAAAGAGAAGCGCTTCAGAATCATGTATTCTAGGGTAAGGTAATAAAGTAAAAAAAAAGCAAGCAATCATTTTTAGCGTCAAACCGCTATTCGCACCTCTCGCATTTTTAGTAATACGGCACCCCGCTTTCAGCCCAACTTTCGCACAAGAGTCCAAAAAAAAAAAAAAAAACGCCGTTTTTGGGCTGATACTAAGTACACCCCCCATTTTTGATATAACATCCCTGTTGCTCGCTCCCCCTTTTTACTATCACCCACTACGCTTTTATTTACACCATAATGCTTTCAAATCATTTTTCTTTATTTCAAACAACCATACTCACACAAAAAATAGGTTGTTACTAATGGTCACTCTGAGCCTAGCTTGTTTGACCGTTAGGACTAACCTTCTTTTTTTTCACAGCGGATTAGTAGCGGTAATCACTCTGAATTTATTCGTTTGATCATCGCAAACACCCGCCTAAACTTCAAGAAATTTTCAGTTAATAAAAAACAAACGTAATCTCAACTCCCTTTTTCTAAAAAAAAATCACGCTTCCCAGTAAGCATTTTTTTGAACGAAACGCTCGATCACAAACCGGGTATTTATAACAGTCACTCTGGGCCCCGCCCGTTTGAACGCTGTAAATACCTTCTTTTCCGAATAAGCCATTAATGACGACCACTCTGGATTTATCTGTTTGGTCACCATGAACGGCCTCTAGTTTTCGCAAACTTTTCAAAAATAAAAAATACCAACACACAAATATTTTCTACCCGAGAACTACGTAGCTTTGATTTCTCCATCGCACCCGGAGATACGTAGGAGCGGGGGCCCACTCCTGTCAAGCGCAAAAAACTAAAATTTTTATTAAGTCTTCCTTTCCGTTTTTTTTGCAAATAACAAAAAGGGTGAATTAAAATGTTTTCTTTAAACTAATTTTTCTACACATTAAATTAAAAGGTAACCTTTTTAGGATGTTGCGGCGTGCTAGTACCTTCCCCGCACTTAATCGACCCCCGAACCCAAAAACAAAAGGTTTTTTCAATGTTTCCCTAAAAATAAATATTGATGGCGGCTCCATTGTTCAAAAACCACGAAGAATCCCTCCTCCGGATTTTTTGGTCGCTACACCATAAATCATTTTTTGAGCCTCCAAGTCTTTTTTTTCTTAACCCATAACCCATGAAAGTGGTTCTTGAGCCTTCTAACCCTTTTCGTCCTAACCCATAATCCATAAAACAATTTCTTGAGCCTTCTAACCCCATTTTTCTTAACCTTATAACCCATAGCCACATTACAAGCCTCTAAAAGTCCACTCTAATCGATGAATAATTTCTCTCATTTTCATAATGTTAATTTTGAGATAAATCATTTATTTTCTTTTAACTATTTTTTGCTCTAAAAAAAGGAACAATAAGAAAGCGAAATAAAGAATGAGACCCGCTAGATCGAAAACCCGAAAGGGCGGTCTAGGCAAAAGTTAGGGTCAATCAAAGCTCGCTAGACCGAAAACCCGAAAGGGCGGTCTAGGCAAAAATTAGGGTTAAAGAAAAATAAAAAATGGAATGAAGCCCGCTAGACTGAAAACCTGCAAGGGTAGTCTAGGCAAAAATTAGGGCACAAAAGGGGAATCAGACTACATTTTGAGAAGTTTATGTTTGACATGTTCATCCACTAGCATAATCTCTTCCTTTCGAGTCTAACAGAATGGCACATTGGGCGCCATGGGCGCCATCTTGCTGTTGTGTGTTGCTGTCTTGCAGGTTCCTGGCGCATGGGCGCCAAGGGCGCCAAAAACCTGGCTGCCCAGTTGCTGTTTCCTATGTTGTTCTGGCGCATGGGCGCCAAGGGTGCCAACGTGGTGGCTTCCCAGTTGCTGTCGGGTGTGTGGTTCTGCGCATGGGCGCCAAGGGCGCCAAGGTTGTGGCTGCCTTGTTGCGGTGGCTGTGCTGTCCTGGAGCATGGGCGCCAAGGGCGCCAAGATTGGCTGCCCGGTTGCTGTTGTTGCGTGTTGTGTCTGGCGCAGGGGCGCCATGGGCGCCTAAATCAGGATGCCTCGCATTGTGTCTGGCGCAGGGGCGCCATGGGCGCCAGAATCTGGCTGCCTTGTGCTGTGTTGTGTTGCTGGGCGCCATGGGCGCCAAGGGCGCCAGTTTGGCTGCCCGTTGTGCTGCTGGGCGCCATGGGCGCCAGTTTGGCTGCCAATTGTGTTGCTTGGCGCAGTGGGCGCCAAGGGCGCCAAGCGTGGCTGCCCAAATGTGAATTTCACGATTGTTCTTTAAAATGATGTTGAATATGTGATTAGGCCCAAAGTTGCCAAAATGTTGAAAGTTGCTAAAATCTTGCGATGTTGCCAAAATGTTGAAAATTGCTAAGTTGTAAATTGTTGACGACGAAGGTTGTACGAAGACGAATTTGCCTCTATTTATTGGCTGGTGATGTGTTATAGGCCTACGGCCAATGTTGCTTCCGATGTTGTGCGTTGCTATGTTATCGTTGCTATTGTTTGTGCATTTACATAGCGTCGCATGCATAGCATATTTTTACGATGGAGCTATGCTCAAACCACGACGACGATGTTGCGATGTTGATGCCCCTATTTACGGGTTTTGGATTATGGTACCACATGCATTATAGGGCGGTGGCCCTGAGTTGAGTCACATTTTGCATTATGTGCATACTTATGTGATTGAGACGATGTTGACTACTGATTAAATGATGAATTGATGTTATGACCTGAATTACATATTGTCTTTCATATGTCTGATTATATAGTGCGATATCTCACCCCTTCTGTTTGAATGTTACCCCAATGTTGGTAACGTGCAGGTAATCCCGAATGAAGGCAGTTCACCTTCGTTTGATCGAGTCGGTGTCGTCGCTCTGATATGTAACACTCGGGGGGAACGAACACACGTTTTAATGTTATTTGCTTTGTTATTTCGTTGTTGGAGCTTTAAGCTGTTTGTTGCTATTTTGATGTTTTGAGCTGTCTTGAGTTGTTAAGACACACGATGATTTTAATTGACTTGTTGTGAATCCGCTGCGTAATTACAAAGATGAATTAATTGGAGGACTAAAACGTTGTTTTACCGGTTCATCCAAAAGTGTTATATAACTGTTTGCAAAAGCGAATTAATATTGTTTGTTGTTTTCACGAAGCAAATGTGGCACTCCATTGTGCGTTGAAAAAGATTTTTATGAACTCTGATATTTTCGTATTATTTTACCGAGTAGAAATGGGGTGTTACAACTCCTAAAATAACGAAATTTTGAGCTGTCTGCGTCGGGACCCCGGTCACGACACTATGCACAAAGTGATAATAATGTCTTTGCTCCAGTTGAGAGGGAGTTGAGAGGGAGTTGATTTTTGATATAGTAAGATTTTGACTTAGGTATCTAAGTTAAACCTTTAGCTACTGTGATTTTCTTTACATTTGTTACATTACTTTTTTCTTTTTGGGATTCTGTAGGATATATCAGATTATGATGATGTCAGATATTGCTGCACCGGTGCTAGCTGATGTTTGCCTGGAATGCTGGCCATTGATGACTATAGCCATCAAAGTGATTGATACTACCTTAAGAGGTAATGATTTGTATCTTATATGATATTGGATAGATGATGCAATTGCTTGTCATTTATGTTGTGCATTGAACAGAAAACTTAGTTTTTTAAATAATAAGATAGTGCCACTTCGATAAGTTGGTGGTGTATTGAGTATACCTACTAAAGCCTCAAAGTAAGCTCCAAATCAGTAGTAAGCTCCAAATCAGTAGTTGGCTAAGTTAGTTAGTAGTTAGTTGTGTTAGTCAATTCTGTTGTAATCCTTTTTTCGGTTGTCAATAGCAAATGAGCTTGGTTGAGTTAGTTAATTAAGTAAAATTGATTGTTCCGCTGATAATATGGTGAGCTGTAGTATCTGGCACCTCCAGAGAGATGGTTTGATCATTGATGGTGTTGTTGGGGAGGGATTGAAACTTCTATTTCCTTTTCATTCTTTTTGATCTTCAGCTCAGATGCTTATCTTATATTAAGATAGTCAAATACTTTTGGAAGGATATAAAACATCCTACTTGCCGTTAAATTATATTTACTAACTTTTTAAGAGGTCACATTGTACCTATTTGGAAGGATATAGAACATCCTACTTTCTAAGTCTGCAATAGTTTCCACTCATTCATCTAATAAACTTGCAGGGAAAATGTAGGCAAATTGGTTAGCTAACCCCCTTACATTTTTTTCTTTCAGAATTTTTTGTATGCTTCAAAGGATGAAACTTCTGAGTTAAAAGCTATATAGACTTTGGGTTATAAGATTTTGTCAAACCAGGTTTTTCTTCATAAATCCTTACTATGTATTGGTAATTCAGTATTAGTATCTTTTACCTCGTTTAAGTTCATCGGTATTCTTAATTTTTTTATCATGTGATATAGATGAAAGGCTTAATGACATTGTTGGAAGTGCATATTATGTTGCTCCTGAAGTTCTCCATAGATCTTACACCACAGAGGCTGATGTGTGGAGTATAGGTGTGATAGTATATATTCTATTATGTGGTAGTCGTCCCTTTTGGGCTCGAACAGAGTCTGGTATTTTCAGGGCAGTTTTGAAAGCTGATCCAAGCTTCGATGAAGTTCCTTGGGCATTGTTAACTTCAGAGGCAAGAGATTTTGTCAAACGCCTCCTAAATAAGAACCCGCGGAAGAGAATATCTGCCGCTCAAGCTCTAAGTAAGTTTACTCGTTACTTCTTATATCAACAAGGTTCTAATACGACACTTTTTGAGATAACAACGATAATCTTGTGCTTGCATTGCGTAAGGCTGCCTTAAGGGTGTGTATATTTATTACTAAAAGAAAAGTTGAACCAATTTTCTCGTGTTGTTTAGCTCCCATATTTATGAATGCTGCAATTGAATTTGAAGTTCTAGCGCCAATTGAAAACTTACTAAATACAATAGAATATATAGTTTGCACTTAAAATTACCTTTTTGGTTTTAATTGTATTACTTAATTTATGTTATCTTTTTGGCAGGCCTTGTCAAAGACATTGACTGCTGATAAACTCTATTATCTGAGGGAGCAATTTGCACTGTTGGAACCAAGCAAAAATAGCAGCATATCCTTAGAGAATATTAGTAAGGTTGGTTGTCGTATCATATCAACTTGCGAGAAATTTACTGTTTTATCAGAATCGATAGGTTTTTCTTATTCATATTTTCTGTGCAGGCCTTGAAGAAATATGCTACAGATGCGATGAAAGAGTCTCGCATTACTGACTTTCTTTCCTCTGTAATAACACCTTGTTCTGTTACTTAGATTCCCCTCAGTTTGTCTGGTTGCTCTCTCATATGTTCCTTTTGTTTCCCTTTTGGTCTCAGCTGAATTCATTACAATATAGAAGGATGGACTTTGAGGAATTTTGTGCAGCTGCATTGAGTGTGCATCAACTTGAAGCTCTTGATCGTTGGGAACAACATGCACGCTGTGCGTATGAACTTTTTGAGAAAGATGGAAATATGGCTATTGTTATTGAAGAACAAGTTAAAAGCACTTCTGTCATAGTAATTGTTTGTTACTATTCATAAGTATATGGCTAATGACTGTCATGTTTTTTCTTAGATGAATCGATTAATCCACATAAGTATATCCTAAGTTTTCTCCTTGAATGAATCGATTAATCCAAACAAAGCTACAAAGCTATAAAGTCTTCCCTACAGAAGGATCTAGAGTTGATGGAAGACAACCTCACTTTTTTTTTTAAAAAAAAGAGACTTTTCATATCGGTTCTAGGGGCGACCGATATAAAAACAACTTTTCATAACGGTTCAGGAACCGATATGAAATGTCCCTATTTTTTATATCTCCTTTTTCGGCATCGGTTCGGGAACCGATATGAAATGTCAATTTTAACCGATATAAAAAGCATTTTTTTCCATTAGTGATTTATGGGGTGGGTAGTAAGTCTTCTTTTATTTCGTCTTTATGGTGGAATAACGCACTCTCATGTATAAACAACTTGTGAACCCATATTTGTATTTGTGGTTTTGAGCACCCCTAAGCTTCTACAAATTATATGCTATTAACTCACATAGATAGAGTCCATTATAATCAGCAAAACCTTAAATAAAACCTTAACTCACATAGATTAAATAAAAAACAGTAATGTTCAAAATAAGCAAAACCTTAACTCACATAGATTAAATTTGATCAAATTTGATCAAAAAAAACCTTAACTCACATAGATTAAATAAAAAACAGTAATGTTCAAAATAGAAAACAGTAATTAGTTATAAAATTCACTAACTTAATCTATCACCAACTACTAGAAATAAAGTATAATTACAAATTGTTATTTAACATATTTGAATATATCTTCAAAAAAATATTTGAATATATATATATATATATATATATATATATATATATATTTGAATTAAAAAAACAAATGTTTTATTTCTTACAATATATAATAATAATTATAATTATAAATAATATCTAATAATGAATTGTTCACTATAGTCAAAATATAATAAATACTAAAATATGTTTATACATTTATATTTAAATTGAATATCAATATAGTATTAAAATTTATGTTTTGGGCATATCTAGCAAAAGAAGCGAGCATAGGCTTGCAGCTGGGTTTTGGCGCCAATATATTATTCATTTAATTCTCTGACAAAACCTTCAACCCATCTGCTGTCTCTCACAGTGCATGTGGGACACATGCTAACTTCCTTTGCATATTTTGCCTGTCATGGTTTTAAAGACTTCTCTGCATATATAATAGACACGTGTTCTTATATTCTTGATAGAAGTGGCACATTTTCTTTACACATTACACAAGGGAAGAGGCGCTGGAGAGAGAAGGAACAAGATCAGAGCTAAAGAATTAAAAATTAGAGAGAGAAGGAAGAGAGGGAAAAGGAGAGAGAGAGAGAGAGAGAGAGAGAGAGAGAGAGAGAGAGAGAGAGAGACGGGATGGTGGTAGTAGTGAGGTGGAGGCCGAGAGCGAGAGAGATCAGAGATGAGGGGAATGCCGTGAGAGAGGAGAAGAGAAGAGCTGGAACGAGAGAGATGAGAGATGGCGGTTGGGCGGTGGAGAGAGAAGGGGTATGGTGATGAACCGAGAGAGAGAACTGGGGGAGAGAAACAGAGGGCCAGTGGTGGAGGTCGTTAGTGGAGAGGGAGGATGGCACGATGAAGCTAGAGGAGAGAGAGCGATGCGAAACAGGGAGAAGGAGTATTATTAGTTAACTCAGTTATTAGGAGTATAGTTTCACTTAACTCAGTTAATTAGTTTGTTCAGTTAACCACCTCAGTTTTTCTATTGTTATAGTACTCTATTTGACTTTCTAATTATGCTTAAATTCTTATCAAACTCGCCTCATCACTCGGCAAAGATTTTTGTTTAGCTTTTGTTGGTTTTCTCTGTAGGTAGGATATTTCAAGTATTACCTTTAGTATTTTTTTTAGGATCGATATTGCACCTTATATATGTGTGGAAATGAAGTCTATCAGTTGTGCATTTTAATGCTGCAAGGATTAGAATGAATAGTTTTTATGGTTATAATGTAAGCAATTATTTTGTATTATTATTATTATTAGTATTATTTTAGTTTTGCAGGTTGATGATCCTCATCAGAATGTTTCAAGTGATTGTTTGGGTTTTAGTGGACGCCATCTTCAATTCATACTCATTCTTAATTTTCTTCGGTTGTTGGTTACATTGTTATTACTGTGGAGAAATATTTTGTAATAGTTTTTCAGCCCAAGCAACTTAACGTCTAGAAGCTTGAGATGCTAGCTGTTCTCTTAGTTTTAAATATCATAGATTTTACATATGTTGTTCTTGCCTGTACTGCACCGTAGTGGAATTCATGATTGGGTGTTGTTTGCTTTCTACCTTGACTATAAATAATGGTATTCTATTTTTCATTTATGAATCGGTTTTGCGGACACGACACGGACACGGACACCTAGACACCAGTTTTATTTTAATTTTTTTTGAAAAATACAAGTAATTGAAGAGTCGGTGTCGGTGTCCGACACGATACGAGTCGGACACCCGAACACGGCATTCGGAAGAGGTGTCTGTGCTTCGGACTACTGTCATGCTTTTGGGAATTGGGGTCTCGTAGTGTTTTTAAATATGTTTTCTACATTTATTTTGTATTTAGCCACTAATTTAGACATCACTTTAGCATAATTATTACTTATCTTTATGTTTTGTTTTATTAATCGACTAATGGTTCAAGAAGTTGTAGTTTAATCTTTTTGGTCAGGACAAAAACCTTGGAGTAAGTTTGCACCTTCCTTCAATTGAAATATTCAACACATGAAGGATATCGTGGAGCTACACATTGTGCTTATGCCCTCATTTGTGCTCTCTTTTATTCATATTTAGCTGATATTTGTAATTTTAGTTTTGCACGTGACTGCTCTTTTCTTTGTTTCACACCTTCACTTTTTCTCATTTAGTTGGAGCCTTAGGGGTTATTAAATTTTTCTTAGCTTCTTATAGGTAATAAACTTTTCTTTTTGAAAATTTTTCCTTGCCAGGTAAACTTTTCATTTGTGAGCTATATGAAGTTATTGAACAAAATTTTGCTTTATTTTCTTCATTTAGTTTACATTTTCATGAGCTCCTCTCTAGATGCATATCCAAGTGAGAGAGGAATTGAATCTTGATGTCAAATATTATTCAAGAATACACTTAAACATGAATTTGTGTTTTTCTATTAGTTTTATATTGTGACATTATATAGGTACATAACTAATTCTAATCTGTACATTGCATTACCATTCTAAACATTGGCCGCAGCAACCAAATCCAAGAAAGTAGGTAACAATTCTCCCTCCCTCTAACTACTAACCACTAACATTTACCTATAAAAAAAATATAAACCAACTAACAAGTACAAGCACATGTATTGGTTTTCCTTTTAAGTTTGTGGTTAACTTGGATGATTAAGTCACACCTCATTAAGGAACAGTTGTTGTTTATGCTTATGTATTAACCAAAGTTAGCCGACCCCGTGCAACGCACGGGTGCTAAGGCGAGTACTATATATATATATCAATGAAAAATGAATTTATATATGTTTCCATTGATTTGTTGTCACAATATTTAATGAGTTTAGAAACACGAGTTATCATACACATTAAATAATATGGCAACACATCATTAAATACATGAGAAAAATATTGTTAGACTGACCGTGTATATAAATTATTTATTTCGGTCTCAAATATAAACAAAAAAAACTACCTCACACCGTAGTGTCATTTAATTTTCTTAAAATAATCAAAAAAGAAATTGTATCTCTCTAAGAAACAAGTTCTTATGAAGGGTATTCGTAAGGCCTAGCTCAACTGGCAAATGCCATTGTTAGGCTGGATACCATGTCTTGGGTTCGAACCCGAGACCTCACAGTTGTGTGTGAGTTTCTAGTGGCAGTGACCACTCCGTCTATATATCAAAAAAAGTTCTTATGAAGGGCGATTAGTGGATAAAAAAGTTATTACGTAATTGAATATATATAAACTAAATGAAAGTTGTTTTTAGAAATTAAGGAGTAGTATCACACATAGTTTCGATTGCTACAAGAGGGAGGGGTAAAGATCCTCTCAATTTCCTAAGGGTGTGTTTGGATGGAGGATTTAGGAGGGGAGGGGAGGGCTTGGTTTTCAATTCTAAGTTGAGGAAGTTATAAAATGCTTCTAAATAAAAATGAAGTGTGATTAACAATATTTTGTCATTATCTATTATGTTATTCTTTCAATTTTTCAAAATCTCAAATAGATAGTAAAATATAGATCAAGCCCTCCAAAGTCCTCCCCTCTCAAACCCTCCAAAATCCCCCTCTCAAACATACCCTAAAAGAAATTGAGGATCAATTACTAAAGTTTTGGTGGTATAAAAATAAACATTTAAATATGTGACATATATTTCACATTTATGTGCATTAATATACCAAAAACTTTGGTAATTGACCTTCAATTTCTTTTAGGAAATTGAGAGATCTCTACCCAAGAGGGATGGTGTAGTGTAAGCAAACTTTTACTAATAGAGGTCTACTTCGACCCATTACAAATTACAAAAGGTGAAGTTTAGACACTACCTAGACATATAATTCCACCAATCTACACATGTATACTCAGATTTTCCTCATGCATATTGTCAATGAACCATCGCAAGACAAATATTTAATCTGTTTCATACTTCTGGTCCTGTTGACAGTTTCCCGTTTAAATAGAATACCATTTCTCAATATCCATAGATTCCAAGTGGTTGCCAACCAAATCAAGTAACACATCTTGTCTACTTTTCCCCCTAGTATGAACTTTCCAAGTTGCAAATAGTGAAAAATAGATGAGTACATGATTCCTCATTTTCCTAGCACATAACACAGCAAGTCTTCATCCACCAGTCCATTTTGCATCAAATCTCATCCTTATTAGAGTAGAGTGTGCCTATCTACCGTGGCACAACAATGAAAATATACTTAATTTGTACCTGTTGAGTTGTGAATGCGCTAGTATGGTCCACAACTAATGTGTCGTCTAGAACACTATCCATTGTGAGGTTGATATGGCATCAGTTAGAACTCTTAGATATCACTATAAATACAACTATGTACCCTGTAATCATCCATCAATGAAATCTCAATTACACTAGAGTTCATCTTCCATACATTTTCTGTTTCAGTGTTTCATTCTCTATTAATGCTAATCATCATGTACTTCTAAAGTTGAACATATATATAAAAGTTAATTTTAGTCAATTGAAAATGATCGATAGATATACTACCTAAAATTGGAGTCGTTCGTATATTATGTTGACTTCAAATTAAGAGTTGAAGCGCATGAGGGATCGATGAAGTGGAGATAAATATTGGTAAGAAGAATATAAGAAATACTACTAATATTAATAAGGGGAAAATTGATTAATTGAACTGTGGAAAGGGTTGATACATATATATCTATATATCAACCAGCACATGACATACAAATAATCTCTCTATGAGTATATATATATATATATATATATATATATATATATATATGTGTGTGTGTGTGTTTAACCACCACAACACAACAACAATAATCGCTCGTCATATACAATTAAAAAACGCTCTATGAGGAGTATGGTGGAGGCTTGGGCAAGCTCTTGACAACACCGCAAACAAGCTGAGTCTCTGGTAGATTGTACTCATCCCTCAAAGAGTGTTCTGGAGACAAGACACTAATGTAGAGTTGTTGTCCTAGGTAACGGTTCTCAGCATGCTCTGACCTCAAATTCCACATACCAGCGTTGTCGAATGTCAACATAATTGCTGCCCATGATTTGGGGAATACCTGAATTGTGTGTCTGCTAATAGCATCCAAAAGGTTGTAGTTCTTCCTCTTCTCTGGGGTCCAGGTCCCTGGCTCAATACTACGAGAACAATGCAACACAAAACAAAATTAATTAATTATATCTTAATTGAAGATGATATGACTTTAATTATTGTTAATCATGTATGTATCTATTATATATACTTACGCGACGGCGAAGAAAGAGTAACCATCCAAGTTGTATGACTGAACGGTCTTTCCGGGGTTCTCGAGGATGATTTCGATGAAGGTACGGAAAGTGGCGTTGATGACGTTGGGTGCCAAGGTGATGGTGTTTAGGTTGGCAGGGGGATTGTCGGAGATGATGTTGTACTTGAAGACTTTGTCAGCGACACCGTAGTACTCGGCGAGCTTGAGGGGAGTCTCACCGTCGACGTGGGAGACACCGTTAATGGCATAACGGAGTTTACCGTTTGATCGGCTGACGGTGTTGACGAACTTGATGGTGCGGGTAATGTTGATCTGACCGTAATGGTAAGATCCCTGAGGGTTAGGCCTAGCAGCACTAGCGGTTAGGTTCCAACGGTAAGAACGGAACTGGTTCAAAGACCAAGCCCAGCCAGCAGTAGGTGCAGGTGGGAGTTCAGGGGATGCCGGGCCTGCACCATTAGTGTAACGAACAATACCCTTGCCGGTCAAAGTGTACTTGGTGAAACGAGTGGAGGCAACCATGTAGTAATCCTTTGGTGTCTTGTCGGCGGTTACGAGGACAGTGTAGCATTGTCCAACGTGGACGTCGAGGGAATCATAGGTGTTTTGAACAACGTGGGAGCCTTCAGTTTCGACAAGCTTCAATGGGTGACCTTGGAACCTGAAGTTAAGTGCGTCCTTGAGACCAACGTTGCAGATTCTGTACTTGTAGGTCTTTCCAGGCTTCATGGTGTAAAGTGGCTGGTCAGATCCATCACCCTTGGCATTTTTACCTTGGATGAGAACACCGTCGGGTCTTCCAATAGAGCGACCACTGTCCAAGAAACTCTTGAGAGATTTGTGGCTCTTAGCATACCAGTCACCAATGAGAACCCAGTACTCATCTTCAGGATCAGCATAAGGGACAGGGATCAACAAACGGCTGAAGATTCTAAGACCACCGATACCACCAGCGGCTCTGTGGAGAGCTGTGGTTGGGTAGTAAAAGTAGCTTCCGATTTGATCCTTCACTTGGTATTTGTAGGTGTAGTTTGTGCCTGGAAGGATGGGGCATTGGGTACCTGCGGTACCATCTTGCCATGAGTTCTTCCTCTGTTGGATACCGTGCCATGTGAAAAGCAATGGCTCATCAAGGTTGTTGAAAACGTTGATGACGATGTTGTTGTTGCTAGTGCAGTTAATTTCGGGTCCTGGGAACTGACCGTTGATAAGGATACCCTGCTGGGGGACACCCAGAGGTGAAATGGTTCCGTAGGTGACGTTCCATGTGTAGTATATGTAAGGGTCTTCACCATAAACGGTGACGCCCAAAAGGCATAGCATCAGTGCTAGCACCACCCCGCGAACCATTTTTTCGTGTTTTTTTTAAGAGATGATCAACCCTTTCCTATCTTCTTCCTCTCTTCTTTATTGGAAGAAGATAGTTGTTCTTTCTCAGACCCAAACTCTCCCTTTTATACCATTGCCCCAACCCTTTTTCCACCATACAAACTCTCCCCGAACTTTTCTCTTGTCTGTTTTCATTGAACACCTTACGGATCAATCGTTCTGCTTCTCGTTTTTCTTCCTTGACTTTCTATAAATTCCTTCTCCAATTTTAGAAATTTACTGTTGGCCATTAATTATTTTAGCTCATAGGTGACAATGCTTTTAAAAATGCAACAAACAAGCCGTGTATTCGTTTTTTTGTTGATAAAACCGTGTGCACGTATTTTTTTTTTGATACAAGAAGGAAAAGGGAAAAAACAAAAAAGGGGAATATATATATATATATAAAAGTTAGAAGCCATTGACACCAAGTGTAAGACTTAATTAACATACTTACAGTTTCAAGAACTCTTAATAGAGGGAAAATTAAATCAATCTAACCGTTTAATTGAAGGTTCTTGTTGAGTAAATCAAGTATATATAAGTTTATAGAACTTGAGCTTCAAAAAAAGTTTATAGAACTTGAAACTATTTGATATTTTATCACATCTATCGTTTTATTTTAACGTATAATACGCTATCTAAACCATATAAATATCCATTATACCAATATGGGTTGGTGGGCTTAGATTAGTCATCGGCAAGGCCGGTAGAAACGGCACACCAATAACATGGTAACCAAAAAAAATTACAAATATCTATTATTAAAAAATATACAAACGAAAGCAAAAATTGTTTAAAATTTTACATATATACAAAATCATCATGTTAATGTTAGCTGATTCAAATGAATTCTTTAAAGTGTTTCAAAGCTTTCACGAGAATTTGACAAGCTTATTTTCTAATTAATATGCATAGATTATGAACCTCTGATTTGGATGATATATTTTAGCCTCACTTCTTTTTTATCTATTTGTTTGTTCATTTTCTCAACAACGTTGTGTTAGGAGGTCTAGTAATTGAGGTCCGCATATTTTGGGCAGCGATAAAATTGTTGAATCAAAATTGGTTTGGTGTTTCTTGTCAACTTTACATTATTCTATCTTTTGATTCCCTGGAGAGTAATGTTGAAGTTTGCACATGGTACTTGAGCTATTTGTTTTATTGCTTTTGTAGATTACTTAGATTTATTGTTCTTTCCACTTCTTTCTTTGTTTGTGTAGTATTGATGCTGTTAGTAGCTATTAAATGCTCACGTGTAGACAGTTAGGAGTTAGTTAAATTCTGTTCTTACTGTTATTAGTCATTTTTAGTTCATTCCGTAAGTCCTTACTTTCCTTATATGCAGTGATAATAATGGAGGTGGAGGTGGGGATCTTCTCGTTGGCTTTCTCTTGGGAGGTGCTATAATCAAAGAGAATATTATTAGAAGGAATACAGGTGATTTCTTCTCTCTAATTTACAGTTTATTAAGTCTAGTTGAACAGGGATCGATGAGATTGATATATACTATTTAAATGTAAGATAAAGGGAAACTGATTTGATATGTTGTAAACGACTGCTTTTGGATTTGAGAGTATTTGATGCTGGTGCATCATATTTTGAATTGGATAAATACATGTCTAAATTAGTGCGCTGCTAAACTTTTTATTCCATGTTTGGTAGCCATTTACCTTTCTACTAATGAGTAGGGGTCATCTTTGTATCATTCTTTATGTTGCTGTGTTTCCGTTTCTTCACCTTTGTAACATTTTTTGTATGTGATGCAGATCAGAAGATCTCTGCTTAATGAAGATGAATATGGGTTTTGCAAGGCCAAAAGGCCAATTTATTATGATGATGGTTTAGAGGTAATTGGTTTCTCTTTGCTTTCCATCTTATTGTCGCTTAAATTTTCACTCTGCCACTGGAATGTGCTATAATACTCTCATGTTGTTCTTGAAAACAGAGGACCAGGCAGACACTGAACAGAAGTGGAATGTAAGGAGGATCATAGGAAGATATTTTTGTGTCCTGATGTTATGCTACTTTCCTTCCCTTTCATTAATTCATTTTTTCTTTCCATTTTGATGACAATGACTACCCCTTCCCTATACAAAGCGCAAGAAACTGATAATTTCGTCAAGTGCCTCCAAACTAAGTTTGTTCTGACCATCCTGAAGTATTTGCTGTAATATGCAGTCCATTTTTTACATATACATACATTCTTTATGTCGTTGCCAACAATTTTAAAGGACCTCTTAGCGTGTTTTATATGTTTAACTTCACATTTTATGTTGTTCAGTATTGATGATGATAGATTAAATCTGTATATGGCCCTTGCTGCTGCTTTGCTATTGCTAACTAGGAAAACTTGCAGAATTACTTTCTGTCTTCATGTTATCTTTCTTTTCTTCTTTTTTTTTTTTCCATTTTACTCTTTTTGCAAAACTCTCAGCTTCCAATTAAAAAAATAGACATTTAACATCAGTTGTAAAACAACTGATGCTAAATGTCTTTTTTTTTTAAAAATTAGACATTTAGCATCGGTTGTTTCAAACAACCGATGCTAAATATCATTTTCAGGACATTTAGCATCGGTTGTTTCAAATAACCGATGCTAAATGTCATTTTCAGACAGCAAAAACAGTGATGAAATAGACATTTAGCATCGGTTATCTGAACACCCGATGCTAAATGTGACATTTAGCGTCGGTTAAATAATCAATGCTAAATGTCTGACATTTAGCATCGGGCGATTTAGCGTCGGGCGATAACCGACGCTAAATGCCTTTTTTGCACTAGTGATACAAAATCATCATGTTAATGTTAGATGATTCAAATGAATTCTTTAAAGTGTAAATATGTTAAGTCTTGCACCTTCTATTAATGGATTTTGACTTATATATATATATATATATATATATATATATATATATATATATATATATATATATATATAAAAGTTGATATATCTCTCTCTAAATATCTCTTACGCACATTAAATTTTACCAATCCAACCGTCAAAGTAATAGTTCTAATTGAGTAGATCAAATATCTATATTTTCATAAAATTTTAAAATTTTTGATAATAGATCAAATAAGTTCAATTCAATGTGTATTATACTTTTTAAAATATAAGTAATATACTATAAGATTATATAGCTACATATATTCAATTTCTATAATTTTATGCATGATCATTAAAATAATAAAAAAAACATTCAACGATCGGATCGGTAAAATTTAATGTTTTCAAAGAGATATTAAATGAGGTAACTATTACAAGAGTTATTTTTAGAGTAAGTTGATCCCTACTTATGTGTGTGTATATATATATGTGTGTATGTGTTACAGAGAGCCTCCCCATTAATTAATGCTCCTCACATACATCTATGCAATTATTTTTTTCATTGGACCCATGTAACTATTTATTACTACCTCCGTCCCATTTTATAAGTTGTTTTAACAAAATCAATAAATCAATTTGTCCCAAATTGATTGTTGTTTTACATTTTCAAGGTACCATTTAATATTCTTTTCCACTAATGCTCTTCTTAGTTAGGACAACTTTTTATATTTAACAAATGATTCACATTTATTTATGTAGAAAGATAAAAGGTAACTTAGACAACACTTTTTATAAAATCTAGATTACTAATCATTTTTCTTAATGGGCGTGCCAACTGCCAAAACCATAAACTACCTATAAAATGGGACGGAGGTACTAATAAATAGTTACATTATTTTGAAATGGTCAACTTTTCCTATAGTAGTCATGCATTAGTATTTAGAGTATATTATTATAATAATTCAAGCATCTCTTAATGGAGGTAAGTATAATTTACTCTAAATTTTTTACTTCTCAAGGGAGGGGGTGCATATTTTAATATAAGAGGGGAGGAGAGTATAATTCAAGCTTCTCCTTAGGTGAGGAGAATGTAATTTACTCATAAAATAATTAACATTGTAACTGAAACATCAAATACATTTTGTCAAAAAAGGCTAAAGTGCTCCCGGGGTCCCTTATTTTTATTTAAAGTAACGAATTAGTCCTTTATGTTTTTTTTGTCCCAAATAAGTCCTTTATCTTTCAAATTTTTGACACATAAATCCTTTTCCGTTAACAGTGCTGATCTATGTATCAAAAAAAGGGATTTATGTGTTAAAAATTTGAAACATAAAGGACTGATTTGGGACAGAAAAGGATTTATGTGTCAAAAATATAAAACATAAAGGACTGATTTGGGACAAAAAAAAGATAAAGGACCAAATCGTTACTTTAAATAAAGATAAAGGACCCTGGGAGCACTTTAACCGTCAAAAAAACATAGAATCCATTGACCTTTTGCTGCCACATCACTACAACAATTTTAACTTTAGGCCACGCCTCTCATTGCCACGGCTAAAAAACCGTGTAACTTCACTTTGTAGTTCCCTAAACCAAACTCTAACATGGCTATGTAGTTCCCCCTGTGCGTATGTTACGTTCAATTTCAGTTTCGTTTTAAGCTATAGTTTCAGTTTTTGTTTAAGTTGCTGGATTTTTAGTTTAAGTTTCCGGATTTTTAAGTTGCTGGATTGTTTTGTTACATTCAGTTTCAGTTACTGTGCCCTTTGAAAAAATGCTTTAATTCTTTGTATTGGGATAGTCTACGAGAATCTATTGAAAATTCAAGTGAAGATGAAAAAAAAAATATTCCAATTATTACTTGGCAAAGAAAAGCCTCGTAGAGTGTGTTGCCATGGAAGAACTATGACGCCATCAATAATGGAGAAAAATGAAGAAATTGCTTTGGTAAAGAAGCAATATTCTAGTAAAATTACAGCATTGGAAAAGAAGATGTAAGCATATATGCTCTTTTAAAAAGTGTGTCGATGCAACAGAATCCAAATTTAAGTGAAGAGGTTGTGAACAACTTAATGCACTGTGCTTTTGAAAATGACAATAGTGAAGCACCACACAATATTGATAACAATTTGGCACCACGTTCTTCTACATCAACTAATGATCCTCCTCTTGAAAAAGTATGTGATCTTGTAGAAGGTGTTTTACAATGTTTGTAATGTTCTTGAATGTCATGGATATGTAATTTTTGTAATGTTTTATGTTTATAGGTTGGAAGTGATTTGGAAGAAGCACTACAAAAAAATTGATCATTAGCGAGGGATACTTCCCTTGCAAATGGTCCAAATTCCGTCGCTAATTCCTGTTTGCGAGGGAATTAGCGAGGGAATCTGCATCCCTTGCTAATTAGCGAGGGAAATTTCCCTCACTAATTCCCTCGCAAAATGACAGCCACGTGGCTAAATTTTGATAGCCACCGCTAATGCCCAACTAATTAAATTTCTTTTTTTGCTAAACCTGCTTTTATACCTATTTATTTTATTGATAAATAATAAAATCTAAAATAGGTAAAACAGTTTAAAATAAAAATTCCGAAAATAAAATATTTCAATAACATAAGATCCGAATCAACAAAGCTTAGTCTAAAATGTTATAACAAAATACTGAAATGTCAAACTGATATAACAAATCCTAAATACTGCCATCAGACTCCTCAGACTCCTCATCTAACCTAGGGTTCATCAAAACAACAATTAAACGTACAACCTTTAAAACAACAAGTTTATTTTAACAACAACAACAACAACAACAACAACAACAACAACAACAATTTCTAACTCACATTTCACACTCAATTTAACTCGCATTTCACAACAACACTTAATCCTAACACTCAATTATAACATTTCACAGCAACACTCAATTCTAACACACAACAACAACAACAAATTTATTTTAAAAACTAACCGTTATGAGATTGAGGTCCGGTGCGGTGGTTCGGTGACGGTGCCAACTCCGGTGCGGTTGAGAGGTTTCAAACACCAATAATTTCAATCCTAAACAATTTCAATTTCAATCAAAAAAATAAATAAATTAAAACAAATTCAATAAAAAATAAAAATCAAAACAATATCATAAAAAATGAAAATCAAACACTACAAGAATTTTGTGCATTACCGGCGGATTTTTGCTGTTACCGGCGGATTTGTTCCGCCCGTAAATTACCGGTGGGCTTTCCTCAATTTCCGGCGGCTTTTAATCCCCCAGTAAATTACCGGCGGATTTTCCCTCTGTTTCCGGCGGAACTGTTCTTTAGAAAAAAAATAATAAAAAAACAACAACTCGATGCGCTGGTAATTACAGTTACCGGCGGAAATATTGCGTAATATTAAAAAAATATAAAAAGAAATCCTCCGGTAACACTGGTTTTCGGTCCATATATCCGCCCGTAATCACCGGCTACAATTTCCGCTGGTAGATAGATTTTTTGGCGGATGTTTTTGAAATTCAAATTTTTAAAATTCTGCCAGTAATTTTGAAATATCTGCCGGTAATCAGCAAGGCGATTTTTTTAAAATTCGAATTTTTCAAAATTCCTCCGGTAAGCTCAACATTTCCGCCGGTAATTGCGTAAGATCAATACAAGAAAAACTGGACTTTTCGGCGGGCAAAATCCGCCAGAAAAGCCAAAAATCCGCAGAAAATGTGGACTTTCCGGCGGATTTTTGGCGCCGGTAGCCAGCTCGCAGCAAACGGTTTCCGGCGGATTATCCACCGGAAATTTCCGGCGGATTTGTGGACTTTCCGGCAGATAATATTATTTAAAAAATTAATATTATTTTATTAAAAACTTTAATTAATTTTTTTATTAATAACTTTAATTATTGATAAAAATATAAAATTTAATAATTAATTAATTTACTATTTAAAAAAATAAAAATTATGAATGAAAATTAATAATTAATTTAAATAAATATCCATACAACAAAAAAAATATCCATACAATAAAAAAAATATTCATACAACAAAATAAAATAATCCAAAGCTACTGGGGTGGCTGCTGGTCTGTGTCATCACCATGATAACAGGTATCATCAGATGCAAGAAAAGCACTAATCGCATCGATGTTAAGATCGATGTGGGGCTGCTGGGGTGACCGCCGCTGGGGGTGCTGGTTTGGCTGGTGGGGTGACTGCTGCTGGGGCTGCTGGTATGACTGGTATGGCTGAGGTGCATACTGCTGGGAATACTGGGGTGCATACTGCTGCTGAGGCCACTGCTGAAATGCACCGCCGTAATGTTGCTGCGACAGGTAGGATGCATATGTGATGAGGATGGCCTCGAGTGCTGAGACATCAGCTGATCCTGCAAAAACTTAAAGCGCTCCTCATTTAGCCTAGCCTGCTCCACAGCTACCCTAGCCTGCTCCACAGCTACCCTAGCCTGCTCCTCCATGCGCTCCTCAGCTATCCTGGCTTTCTCCCGAAGCGCCTGCACTTCCCGATCATTTTGCTCCTGCCACTCGGCAAACTGACGCTGGGCCTCGCTCAGTTGCTGCGTCAAGTGCGTAACAACATTCAACTCACCAGCATTGGGAACATATGAGCGACCAGTACTCGAGGATCCAGAATGTGAAGCTGATAGACTCGGAATAATGCTTGTTCGGAAAGCAGTCGGTCCAATACCACCTGATCCTACCATACGATTACTCTTTTGGGGACCAACTGCTCTCTCCCAAATATCACGAGCTACTCTAGCCTCCTCCACTGGATCGATATCAGCTGCCCCACTGCTCTATTGTGACTCATGGTACTCAGCCAGCCCACCCTGGAAGCTCTCCTGAAAAAAATAACCCAACAAATAAATAACTATAGCAAAAGTAGTTTTAATATAATATTCCTCACCCGATATAAAGATTAATATAA
Organism: Astragalus membranaceus; assembly: GCA_039519185.1. NCBI lineage: Eukaryota > Viridiplantae > Streptophyta > Magnoliopsida > Fabales > Fabaceae > Astragalus > Astragalus membranaceus. The sequence continues at coordinate 54,650,281 of CM076848.1, read as the reverse complement.
ATAATAAACATTAATATATAATTGTAAAAGTAGTTTTACCTGAATATTCCTCGCCCGATCTGTAGCAAACTCACCAGTGTCCTCCCGCATATGCATGTAGCGATGCAACTCAGTCAAAGTGATTGTCCTTTGTTCCCTCGCCTCCTATATATATATATATACATATTATTAATTAATACACATGAAAATGACTAGTTAATTATAAATAATTAATTAATCAAGTAATAAAGTAATAAATTTACCAAACCCATGTGATGCGTTGCAGTATTAACACTCCCCCCCTGTGTGTTTGCAGCCACCTTTTTCAGAAGCACGGTTCTTCTTGGCTTTCTCACAATAATTCCTAAATTCTGGTGTCTGCCAGTACTCCTTTAACCCAGCCCAAGGTGAGTCTCCCATATAAGATGGCTTCGAATTCTTACCGCGCGCCTCCCGCAGTAATTCAGAATAGCGATGGGAACATCTCTTATGGAACACTCTCTCAACTTCTCTTTGCTGCTCTGGTAACCATGTACATTTTTACTATTTAAGAAATTTACAATAATGTTGTTAATTATAAGACAAATTAATTAATCAAGTCAGTAAGATAATACACCAAATTAATTATTTCGTAGAACAACTTACCAAAAATGATTTTAACATCCTCTCAATTGCCTCTTTATCTTTTCTAACAGCTGTACGTCCAATTCTTCCAGCTGTTGGTGAAATTCTCCTTGATTGTTTTTGTGATGGCGGTAGCTGTAGCCTTCGAAGGAAGAAACCTGCATTAAAAAAAGATGAATTTTATTACACCAAATTATATAAGTTATATAAAAGGCAACAAAAATAAAGTAATAAATAATAATATATATATACTTACGAATCGCCAACAGTCTCCAATATGATACTCCCATCAGTTGTATACCTCACCACCTCACGGTCAACAGTGAATGTGCGTACCCCATCTGCATCAACATCTGTCGGGGGGCTAAGCCCTCAGTACCAGCAGGAATCACTGGGTTCCCTGCTGTTGCGTGAAAACGTAGATAGTGCAAGTATACACTGTCAACAAGTAATATAGAGTAAGTGAGATCGTTCCCACGAGGAATTATGCTAAATAACGAGAGTTTAATTCGATTAACAATTTAGTGAGGAAAGTAAATGACACACAAGTTTTGGGCAACATAAACAGTAGTAAAAAGTAAAGGGTAATGGAAATCAGTGATGAGAACAAGTCAAGATGCATTCACTTCAGTAGCTTCATTAAAATGTGATTAAGGGTACGTTCAATGCTGCAGCATTAGGTGCTGCAACAATAAGACGTTATTCTCTCGAATACTTCACACTAGGTTTCCTTTCAAGAGTTTATCTCTAAACCCTAAAGAAGTACCTCCTAGGCTGCTTGAGCACCGGCAGTGTTCACCTTATGGGTTATGCCCTCCTATCTCTAGGGTTAAGCAAGGAACATAAAGATCTCTCGTTAATGTTCACTACCCATATTACCTTGTGAGATAAATTTACAAACCATCTCTGAATTTATAAATGCTATTTAGAATAGGCGGACCATTCCTACTCTAAAATGGAAATATTTTCACACACAAGATAAAATGCATAACATTGAACATACTTCATTAATCACATAGTAATTTAGCTACATCAGATCCAGCATCTCAACTATGAGTATTTAGCTCATATTGAGCTTGCAAAACATGGAAAATAACTTAAACAAAATAGTAGAAGTCATATTACAAATTTCAAGGTAAGAAATGATACTACGAAGAGAGAACAGTAGGAGAGCTCCAAGGATGACAATGGAGGACTGATCCAGCTCGTCCAAGTAGAATCCCCCGAAAAAAATGTAACTCTAGTGATGCTGCAGCAATAGTCTCAGCAGTGGAAGTGTTTGGTAGTGAAGGGTGAGCTTTTGCACGCAAGAGGAGCTATCTCTAAACTTCCCCTGACGGCAGAGCATGCTAATGAAGAAAGGGAAACGTCCTTATATAGTGTCTCCTTGCACACAACCCTAAAATGATGTCCTTTTTGGGAAAATGCTGCCTAGGCTAAAGGGCAATTGTGGGAAACCCACATTAGGTCATATCTTTCCGTGCCATACAGCTCTGACACCTGTCCTTGCCTTGATTTCCGTGTTTTCCGCACTCCCCTTGAGCTTTCTCTCTCATCTTCCGCATTTCCACTATTGCGCACGCACCTGTTGCTGCAGCACTGACACTAAACATAATTAAATGCATTAAGGGCATCAAAATGCCCAATTAAAACCAAATCATTCCTGCACCAATATTTCTAACCTAAACACATAATTACATCATAATTGACACAACAAGTTTATTAAATCTCCTAAAATCAAGCTTAGAGAGCAAGTAATAACCATCATAAAAGATGGTTATCACCTGCAGTACTAGTACTAGCACCCTCAGACCCAAGTGGTGGCAAATATCTGCCACCAGAAACAACAACACGAGCAGGCTGAACAAGACGCCCTAGGCGAGTAGAAGTCTTCCGCCTGCTAGTGCTGGTGGCATCACCCGTGACAGGTGGAGGAACATATGTGTCGTCATCGGATCCTGAGTGAGATGCCATGACTGTATCTAGACATATACATTTAAACAAACAAACATATACTAAACAGGTTAACATAACATACTAAAAACAAATTAAAATATATAAACATATATACTAAACAATTTAAAATATATAAACATACTAATTAAACAAACATAAATTACATCCTTGATTAAAAATAGGTTAACATATATTGTTGAAACATAAATAACTAATTGGAATCCCATTCATTCTCAAAATCATCATCATCAGGGGAATGAATTCTTGATACACCAATGTGGTCTGGTGCATCTTCATCAGCATCTTCTTCGTCATCAACTTCATCGCCGGTGTTGGGCTCATCACATAAATGACTAATGGGTTCAACTTGAATCACTTCATTTACATTAGACATCTCTTCCATTTGATATGGCACATCTTCCACCGTGTCATCATTTGTCTCAATGCGACCTCTTGGTTTTGTTTTAATTGCGACACACCAACCACGCCTATCAGTCCGCGTTGATGGATAAGGGACATAATAGACTTGTCTCACATATTGTGCAATGACGAACAGATCATACAGTCGATATCTACCATTCATTTTAATGTCCACTGAATTTGACTTTGGATTCACCTTTGTTCCTCGAGCAGACGGATCAAACCAATTACACTAAAAAACCACTACCTTCTGACTAAAATCTAGATAGAGGTACGAAAGTTCATATATGTGTTGAACCACACCATAAAAATCATCTTCACCTCCTCCAGTGACACCCTTCATGCACACTCCACTATTGACTATCTCTCTGCCCTGTGTCCATTCATTGGTGTGAAAATTGTATCCATTGACAAAGTATGTGTGTCATTCTTTAACACATCTTCGAGGATCGTCTGATATGTTCCTCAAGTGTTGGTTGGTAGGAGTTGGTGGGAGGGCATAAACATGTTGCCTAAACCACGTTGGAAAATGTGCATTAATATGAGCATAAGATTGTTGCTCACTTACGTCCTCTGATGACAAGAATTCCCTAAAAAGAAATAATTAATTGTTACACATTTGTCTACTTTATATTAACTAATTAAGATCGATAGTTAATGTTGAGGACCATACTCAATAAAAGGTTGCACTTCAGTACAGTTTATCAACACATGAACATGTGCTGAACCTAACTCTTCATCTGTTAGCCAGTGAATTGACTCCTTCCCAGATGGACGACTGGGTAGACAAAAGACAGACAAAGCTAAATGATTTCTAGGCCATTCAGTATCCATTTCATTTCGACTGCTTCCCGGAGAAAACTCATTCTTGAAATAATAAGAACAAAAATGTGTGTTTCACGGTGTAAGTAAGAAGAACATATCGATCCTTCAACTCTAGCTTTGTTTTTCACCGATCTTTTTGAATCACCCATGAACCTAGAGAAAATGATATTAATTAACATAATAATCATATATTTTAAACTTGTTTCTTATATTATAAAAATTAACTGGTCTTTCAAACGGATACATCCATCTGTATTGGACAGGTCCGCCAAGTTTAGCTTCATATGCGAGATGCACCGGTAGATGCTCCATAGAATCAAAGAAACCAGGCGGAAATACTCTCTCCAAATTGCATAAGATAAGTGGGATGTCTTGTTCCATTTTTGAAAGATCATCAGTTTTTAGCGTTGCAGAACATAAATTCTTAAAGTATTGACTTATTTCAATGAGCGGAATCAAAACGTGTGTTGGCAACGAACTAAAAGCGATAGGAAGTAAGCACTCCATGAATACATGACAATCATGGCTCTTCATCCCATGCAACCTCCCATTATCCACATCCGCACATCTAGATAAATTATAAGAATAACCATCTGGCATTTTCAACTCTTTTATCCACTGATAAACTGCTTTCGCTTGTTCGGTAGATAAAGTATAATTGGCTTTGGGTTTCAAAGTCCTAGTACCTTGCTCAACCAACAACAAATCCTTTCGTCTACAGAAATAATCTATATCCTTCCTAGCTTTCTCATTGTCTTTCGTTTTGCCTTTTGCGTTCATGACAGTGTTAAATATGTTGTCAAAAAAATTCTTCTCTATATGCATGACATCGAGATTGTGTCTCAATAGATTATATTTCCAATAGGGAAGTTCCCAAAAAATACTTTTTTTTGTCCAATTGTGCCATTGTCCATAGCAATCTGGACGAGAAACAACACCCGCTACGACTTCCACAGGAGGGATATCCCTAACACTATTCCAAACTTCCTCTGGTGTCAACTTACGAGGAGGTCCGGCTGTTTCAACATTTCCCTTGATGAACGCATATTTCTGCTTTCTAAATAGGTGATCCACAGGTAAGAACCTACGGTGCGAGTCAAACCATGAAGTTTTTCCTCCGTATTTAAGACTAAAAGCCTTTGTGTCAACCATGCAAATCGGACACGCCATCTTACCATGTGTCCCCCATCCAGACAACATTCCATAGGCAGGGAAGTCATTAATGGTCCACATCAAAGCCGCCCTCATCACAAAATTTTGTTCGCGTGCTGCATCATAAGTTCAAACACCATTCCACAACCTTTTTAGGTCATCAATCAATGGTTGCAAATATATGTCAATACCAGCTGTTGCATTACTTGGCCCTGGAATAATAGAATTTAAAAACATGTATGGTTTAGACATACACATTTCTGGAGGAACGTTGTATGGGGTAACAATAACTGGCCAACATGAATACGGTGTTGCCGAGGCTTGAATATATGGTGTGAAACCATCAGAGCATAAACCAAGCCGAACATTGCGTGGATCACTGGCAAAATCTGGATGAACACGATCAAAATGATTCCAAGCTTCACCATCAGATGGGTGACGTAATTCACCAGAATTATTTCTATTTTGATGGTGCCACGTCATTTTACCCGCGGTCTTCATTGAAGTAAACATCCTCTGTAGCCTTGGTATAAGCGGCCGATAGAACATTGATTTTCGTGGAACTGGATTGCCTCTGCTCATCCCTTTCCTACTGACACGATAGCGTGGCTCTCCACACAACTTGCATTCCGACAACTCTCCATCATTTATGCCAAACTCATTGTTATAATAGAGCATGCAACCAGACACACAAATTCTTTTAGATTTTAAGCCAAGCTTCGATACCAGTCTTTTAGCTTCATAATAACTTTGCGGCAAAAGCCCTCTAATGGGGGTTGCATCCAACATCATTTTGGTCATATATTCCATGCACAACTCAGCAACATTAAATTGAGACTTAAGACCCAACAGCCGAACACACATTGATAATTTTGAGTCTTTAGATCCTTCAAATAATGGTTTATTTGTCTCACTCAAATACATGTAAAACCTTTGAGCTTCCTCATTTGGAACTTCTTCAGCATCATATTCTGGTTCTTCAAAATCCAAATTTACTCCAACAGCGTCAGATATCATTCCCTGATAAACATCTAACGGTTGTATAATTTGGCCTTCAGATGTCGTAATCGTCAAATAACTACTTGATGTGGGAGCTACTACTTCAACCGGAACATTAACCGCATGAACTGCAGCTACCCCTGGTCCTACTTCCCCGTGACGACTCCATATCCAATAATTTGGCCTAAACCCATTATTGTACAAATCAAGTCTAATTTTTTCTTCATTTTTTATAAATCGAAAGGAACATTTCAAGCACGGACATCTAATACCGCCTTGTCGCGCAAATTCTTCATGACACTTAGCACAAAAAATAAACTCTTCCACTCCTTCTACAAAACGTCGCTTTAAACCGGATCTTCCAGGAAACAATCGATCATACATCCAACTACGATCCATAATTTCAAGATCTATGTACTACACTACAACGTAAATGAAATAAACTATCAATTACTTTATATTTTCATATATATTGATATATTAATTACTTTATTTTGATATATCAATAAACTATCAATTACCAGCAACACAATGAATTTTTAGATAATGTTATATATTAATAATTTAAACATTATAAATAATAAGTGCAAATTTAATTTTAAATTTCAATTTTTATAAGACAATATCTGTTAATAAAATTTATAAGTGAACTTAATAAATAAGTTTTTTCAATATAAATTATTTTGTATTATTATTGCAAACAAAATTTCTAACAAAATTTTACTATAAATAGTGAAGTAATTAATATTTTATTAATTTTAATATTGTACCAAAAATGTGATTTAAGAAAACCAACTTTTAAGACACGACAATGAGACACAGGAACATGTATTCAAATCATCGACAATAAGCATTATTAAAAGTCACCAAGGACTAAAACAAAAAATCCAAATTTTACGGTGACCAAAAGTTGGTAAAATTTTTTTAGACACTAAAAACAAAAAATCCATATATATATATATATATTGATATATTAATTACTTTACTTTGATAACTAACCGTAGTGAAGAGAAGGCTCTGACTTGAAGCGTATCCCCAACTCAAACAAAGAGGGAAAAAGAGGAACGCAAACTCAAACAATACCTAAACAAACAACACCACAATTAGTAACAAACTCATATTATAAAATAATTCAAAAACTAAAACTATTAACTCATATTACAAATATACCTTAGATCGAAGAAATTTGCCAAAGAGAGGAAGAGATTTAGTAGAGAGAAGAAGAGAATTCGTAGGGAGGAAGAGAGGAATTTCAAGAAGAGATTTAGTAGAGAGAATGAGAGTATTGGTAGAGGTGTGAAGAAGTGGAGAATGGAGAAGGGATTTATATAGAAGAAACGAAGTCAAATGGTCAAAAGGCAGAATCCGCCGGAAATGTCATTTACCGGCGGATTTAGGGGATTTCCGGCGATTCAGGGGATTTCCAGCGGATTTTCAAGGATTTCCGGCGGATTTTCAAAAATCAAATCCCCCGCTTTTTTCAAAAAAATCCGGCGGGATTTTAGTCGGGTCGTCATTTCCGGCGGATTTTTTCCTCCGCAACATTTCCGGCGGATTTTTACGCATTTCCGCCGGAAATACCTAAAAATCCGCCAGTTACGGGTTTTTTAAAAAAAATATTGAATGGCTCAGATTCTACCGACACTTTTAGCCAACGGCTCACAACCAGTCAAACGTGTCACGAAAAGGAGTGAATGGCATTTCCTTTGGAAATTGTGACCCAACGGATAGAAAATAAACGGCTCAAATTTGTGATCTAAAATTTTGATCAACGACTCATGTTTCCCCACGCCTATTATAAATTGGGCTTCAGCTTTCCTTTCTACTTCACAAAAACCCTAACCCCTTCTCTGCTTCTTCTCCACCAAATTGTATAAACACAAAAAAATGCCCCTAACACAATACTCAGAGGATTCTTCACTCACTATCATTCATCATCAGGGCATCATCACCAACAAAGTTGATGGTGTCTGTTTCGAGGGGCGAGACACAATGCAGTGTAGGCTTAAACACAACATAACATTCGCTGCCCTAAAAGATAAACTACTGGGTAAGGTGAAAGTGGAGGGCGACGAGCGAGAGATAACTCGTATAGTTTATCGGAAACCCGATTGGTCTGATGGACGCGTGCACTGGGCTACAATGGATGTCAAGAACGACGATGACGTCCAATCAATGATGTCCATTTATGTCCTGTTTAAATGGAAGGATTATCTGCATTTGTACGTAGAAACCACACGGACCGTCGCTGAGATCCTTAGTCGTTTAACTCCACCAGCTCAGTAGTTTCTGTCATTTTATCGTTTTCGTGTATTTCGAGTTTTATGTACGGTGACGCTTTTTAATAATAAAATTGTTATTTAATTTAAACGGTACTGTAAACCAAAAAATAATCAACCCAATATTTATTACTAAATCAGTGACGATCAATTACAATTATTGATAAACAAAATAACAGTAAAAAACTACAACTGAGTAACAACAGAGCTGGATCCAGCATCACTCGCAGTATCACTGTCACTCCCACTCCCATCAGAGGCAACCGCCGGCATAATCCTGGCGACCTTGAAGCTCCCGGTCTGATAGTATGTTAACGAGGCTTCCACACTCTCAACACCCCAATACGCTTGGCAGATGGCATGCGTATCAGTAAGAATGTTGTCACGGCGCATGTTGTTGACACCACGAATACAAGGGCCAACTTCCAATACAAAATAAAAGGAACAAGGCAACTCTAGTCTCCAAATCTCATTTGGAATGGAAATCTCCCAGTATTTCGTTCAATGAGGGTAACGAATTGGATCATACCTGCAACCGAACATATCAAACACAGTCAGTATCAGTATGATTCGATTTTCTATCCTTTAAGGAAGCACAAAATTGATTTAATTATCTTTTAAAGAAGCACATAATCGATTCCTTATCCTAGATCTAATCAAGCATGAAATCGATTATCCATCTTAGGCAAATCAAGCACACAATCGATTTCTACATTTCTTCATTTCACTCAACGGTCATATTTTCTATACGCCTATAAATAGAGGCTTTACAATTCATTTTGACAATCAACCCAAGTTTACGATCTATCACATCTTTGAAAAACTCTTTACACTTTATTCTCTGCTATTCTCGCACCACTGGTCCGTTAGTCTGATCTTTCGCAAAGAGTTAGTTGGGGTTGCATTCTTCAAGTTGTATTATCTGCCTACGTAAGAGGTATTTCAGTCTTTAAGTTTGTAATTGTTTATTTGTTGTATTTTGTACTAGGGAGTGGGGTATCTCTCTAGGGTAGCTGTTTGTACTAGGAAGTGGGGTATCTTTCTGGGGCAGCTGATTGTAACAGGGGTGGGGTATCTCTTGTTATTGTTGTAATAGATTTGAGGGCTCTTCATAGGTGGGGTATCCTAGGAGGAGAGTGCCTGAGTCTGTAAAGGTTTCCAAGGCACTCGTAAGCCTTGTTGTGTTAGTGGAAAATCTCACAAGGGTGTGAGGACTGGACGTAGGTCACTGGGAGGTGACCGAGCCAGGATAAATCTCTGTGTGCTTTACTGCTTTATTTCTAATTCCTTCGCTTCCATTTAACTTGCGCGATAATTAATCTAAGTCATTGAAAAAGTGGAAAAAGTTTTCAAAAGATCTGAAAATTTTTTAAATCTCAACTCACCCCCCCCCCCCCTCTTGAGACTGAAGCCACTTGGCAACAAGTGGTATCAGAGCTAGACTCTTGTATAAAGGGCCTAGCAGCTTCAAGAGAAATGGCTTCAGGTTGGTATACGCAAGAGGGTGCATCTCTTTTCCGTCCTCCGGGATTCAACGGAGAAGACTATGCATATTGGAAAGAAAGAATAAGAATATTTATAGAAGGGGTAGATATAGATATATGGGATAATGTGGAAAATGGTCCTTTTGTTCCCACGCACATGGTAAATGGCACACTCACAGTAAAAGAAAAAGACGAATGGACGGACAATGAGAAAAGGAAAGTTCAACTTAATTTCCGAGCCAAGAACATTATCACTTCCGCACTTAGTCCCGATGAATTCTTCAGAGTGTCAAATTGTAAAACTGCTAAAGAAATGTGGGACAACCTTCAAGTCACTCATGAAGGTACCAGTGAGGTAAAAAGAGCAAGAACAAATACTCTCATCCGGGAATATGAATTGTTCAGAATGGATCAAGGAGAATCCATACAAGAATTGCAAAAGAGGTTCACTCACATAGTGAACAAATTGGGTTCATTAGGAAAATCATTTCCTCCCGAAGACTTGATCAACAAAGTGCTGAGATGCCTAAACAAAGAATGGCAACCAAAGGTAACTGCTATAACTGAATCGAGAAATTTAGCTACCATGTCACTTGCCACTCTATTTGGGAAACTACTAGAGCACGAGTTAGAGCTCACTCGTCTAGCAGAGCATGAAGGAAAAGGCAAGAAAAGGAAAATCCTAGCTTTCAAGGCTTCAAGTTCAAGTTCATCCGATGACAGTGATGATTTGCAAAATGAGAATGATGAAGAGGATGAGAATGTGGATCTAATGGTAAGACAATTCAAAAAGTTCATAAAAAGATATCTCAAAAAGAATTCTCCAACCAAAAGAGTCTCATGCAAAGAAAACTTCTCAAGTCCACAAACTTGCTACGAATGTGGCGAATCCGGACACATGAAGATGGAATGCCCAAAATTACAAAGAAAACGATCAAAGGGATCCAAGAGAAACAGAAGTAGAAAAGCCTACACAGCATGGGAAAACAATGACATGAACTCATCAGATAAATCAGAAAGTGAAAAAGATCAAATTGCTCTCATGGCCGACCACGACAACAAAAGTGAAACTGAGGTATCTTCTAACTCTGAAATTTTGCAAGATGATTATGATGAACTGTATGAAGCATTTACTGAATTGCATGATAAATCCTTAAAACTAGCTAAAGCATTAGATAAATCTAAGAAAGTTATCACTCATCTTGAAAATGATGTTACTGCTTTAACTAAAGAAAAGTCAGAGCTTAGAAAAGAAAATGATAGCCTTGCATGTTTTAAAGAAAATTATACTTGTGATAAATGTGTTGAATCTGAAAAGAAAATTCATGAACTGGAATGGACTGTTGGGAAATTGTCTAGTTTACAAAATGTGCATCATAGATTCCCTAGAAACAAACCCATAGAAAGGCATGTTCATTATAAACCAAAATTTTCCACTAGACCTTATATTACATGTTATTACTGTGGTAAACCTGGACATACTGCTTCCGTTTGCAGAGCAAGAGGTAATCAAACTATGAGAAAGGTATGGGTTCCCAAAAGAACCATACCAAGCACTAACCCACAAGGACCCAAAGAGATTTGGGTACCAATAACCTTGTTTTAGATCATTGCAGGTATGGTTCAAGGTATGGGGGCAGATTGATACCTTGACAGCAAAGACTCAAAGCGCATGACCGGAGACGCAACAAAGTTCCTAACACTCACCCCCGGAAAAGCCGTCATGTGACTTGTGATAAATAGAGGAAGAATCACTGGTAAATGTTAGATTGGTAAAGCATTATTCACCTCTATTGAAAATGTGCTTAAGAATAGTTTATTAAGTCAAATATGTGACTAGTGAAACAGAGACTGATTTCATGCATCATTAAGAACAATATTTATAAGACATGATTAGAATAACAGGAATCAACAAAGTATTCTGGTCAGCCCTGTAGGACTGATCATATAGAAATTATACATCACCTTCTTAGAGGTTATGGTTAGAAAGGCGATAGTGTGATTGAGCTAGTTGAGTCGTCACAAACAGCTAGTTGATAATTTCACGAATCCATTGCAAAAGAAAATCTGGTTCTTCAAATGAGTTTTTGTTTCTCAAGTGATTTTATAAAGAAATGTGAATTCAAGTGAAATTGTGACTTGTGAATTTCTGCAGTTAAAGTGCTACTTTTTCTTGAAATCTATTTTACAATCAAACTGCTAGCACTGGTATTTTTCGAAAAATACATGCTCACAATCGCTGTCTATCTAGAATAATTTTTCCAAAACTCTACCTCCCATATTCCGGCTGCCTTCACCAACTTTCAAACTAAGCAGCATGAAATATATGACGCTTAAACAAACTGCTTCACAGATCTTGAGACTCATGATTAGATTTTACCTGTCTTGATGAAATATTCTCTTCATGGTTTCAAATTTTGTTTTTATTTTGGTTTTGACGATCACTTATAAATCTGCAATGGTTCTTCAAATAGCTGTGTCATTCGATTCGCAAACTCTATCTTACGTCGACCCTTTTGATCATGACAAAAAGGGGGAGAGAAATATAGGGTTGCATAAAGCATATAGAATGAGCATATAGAACTGTCATAGCATTGTCACTATGCATATAGTCAATAAAACAGGGGGAGCATCATGATAGGGGGAGCATCACACATATGCATTATCTGTTTGAACTAACCTCCCACCTTGAGATGAGTAAATGTTTTGTCATCATCAAAAAGGGGGAGAATGTGGATACCTTGCATTGCAGGTAACCTATATTGCAGGTCAGGTTTTGATGATGAAAAAGACAAAGAGAAAGTTGATGGCCAAAGTTAATGAAAGTGACAAAACATCAAAGTCGCCGTCCAAGACAATTAAGCTCAAGAGTTGAAGTTTCAAGTTTAAGGGTAGTCCTTAAATATAAGGGTAGTCCTTAGGGTTTGAGTGTGTCTTAGGAAAAAGTGTAAGCTCTTACGAAGGTCAGCTCATCTATCAAAGTCCCACGTTTTTCAAAATGCATGCATGCACACGTAAACGCAAAAAGCATTTTTGAAAAGCATAAAATCGATTTTCTCTATTTTATTCTATATATCAAAATCGATTTTCAGGTCAATACAAAAGCTAAGAATCGATTCATACTAGTTTCACTAAGTATGCAAATCGATTCCTAAGTATTTCCAAAAAGAAAGAATCGATTCATACTATTTTACACTAAGTATACAATCGATTCCCTCTCTCCTTTAATCAATTACAAAATCGATTAGGAAGCACACAATCCATTCCTATCATTTTCTATGAGACCACAATCGATTTCCCCCATGTTTTAAAGAAGCACACAATCGATTTCATCTTTATTTTCAAGAAACACATAATCGATTTTCTATCCTTTAAGGAAGCACAAAATCGATTTAATTATCTTTTAAAGAAGCACATAATTGATTCCTTATCCTAGATCTAATCAAGCATGAAATCGATTATCCATCTTAGGCAAATCAGGCACACAATCGATTTCTACATTTCTTCATTTCACTCAACGGTCATATTTTCTATACGCCTATAAATAGAGGCTTTACAATTCATTTTGAAAATCAACCCAAGTTTACGATCTATCACATCTTTGAAAAACTCTTTACACTTTATTCTCTGCTCTTCTCGCACCGCTGGTCCGTTAGAGCTGATCTTTCGCAAAGAGTTAGTTGGGGTTGCATTCTTCAAGTTGTATTATCTGCCTACGTAAGAGGTATTTCAGTCTTTAAGTTTGTAATTGTTTATTTGTTGTATTTTGTACTAGGGAGTGGGGTATCTCTCTAGGGTACCTGTTTGTACTAGGAAGTGGGGTATCTTTCTGGGGCAGCTGATTTTAACAGGGGTGGGGTATCTCTTGTTATTGTTGTAATAGATTTGAGGGCTCTCCATAGGTGGGGTATCCTAGGAGGAGAGTGCCTGAGTCTGTAAAGGTTTCCAAGGCACCCGTAAGCCTTGTTGTGTTAGTGGAAAATCTCACAAGAGTGTGAGGAATGGACGTAGGTCACTGGGAGGTGACCGAACCAGGATAAATCTCTGTGTGCTTTACTGCTTTATTTCTAATTCCTTCGCTTCCATTTAACCCGCGCGATAATTAATCTAAGTCACGGAAAAAGGGGAAAAAGTTTTCAAAAGATCTGAAAAGTTTTTAAATCTCAATTCACCCCCCTCTTGAGACTGAAGCCACTTGGCGACACGAACGTATTCGGTTGACCTCAACCGAATGGGTCCATTTTGCTTTGTCCCCAGGAGCATTCGGTTGTCGTCAACCGAATGCTTCGCAAAAATGCAGAAGTAAAAAAACGATAAAACACAGCAAATTAAGCAAAATGCAAGTAAATGAGGGTTAGAAATCGTGTACCTTATGTCGCGATCGTGATCCCGACGTAGACGGCTCAAAAATCAATTATTTTAGGAGTCGCCACCCAATTTATTTAATAGGAAAAATTGAGAAAAACCTATCTTAACAATTATTTGGTCTGCGTAAACTAGATTGGATTCGGGAGTCGGTTATGCGTAGGGAAGGGCGAAAACTAAATTCCACTACACCCCTAATACATCTGTCCTAAGACAGTTACCCTAAATTTGATTGTGCAACATATCAATAAGTTTAGAAAATTTGTTTACCCAAAAATAAATAAAGTAAAAAAAGAATTATTTAGAAATAAATAAAATAGGGACCAATTTAAGAAAATTTAAATTTTGACTTGACGGGGATGCCCCGCTCCTACGTATCCTCGGGTGCAATGAGGAACTCAAGAGTCACGTAGTTCTTCCTGAAAAAAAAGTTTGTTGGTTGGTTGATTTTATTTTTGAAGGGGTTTAAGAACAAAGCCGTACAGCTAAAGTCTCATAAACCAGTATTGTGAGGTTAACAAGATGTACATCTCAATCAAGCTCATTTTTTTTTTAGTTTTTTTTGGAAAATAGGTGTTAAAGAAAAAAAGTTGATTATTTATTAAAAAAAATTAATTTAGCTTGACGGGGAAGCCCCGCTCCTACGTATCTCCGAAGCGGAGAATCAAAGGCTACGTAGTTCTTCTTGAGAAAAAAAAGTTGTGTTTTGATTGATTCTAATTTTTTGAAGGGGTTTAAGATCAAAGCCGTACGGCTAAAGTCTCTTAAACCGGGATCGACAAGATGTACATATCAGCCGAACCCATTTTTATAATTTTTATAGGTTTTATGTAAAAAGGAAAATTTATTTTGTGAAGAAATAATAAGGAGAAAAAAAAACGAAAATGGGGGGCTGACGCGGTGAAATAAGGGGGTGTAAACAGCAGTCTCCAAAAAACGTATGGGTTGTAACAGTAACATAGGGGAGGTGCAAACAGTGACCAGGACTAGTTGGTCCGTTTTTTTTCTTTTTTTTTATTGAAAGAAATGGGCTTCTGAGGGGGTGTGTGGGTTAAATAGTGGGGTGCGAAAAGTAACCCAAACTTAAAAAAAAATTAAACAAGTATAACCTGGACTACATAAGGTAAAAACACAGAATAAAAAAAAACCTAATTTCTAAACTCTCATTCTCTCAGCCGCAACACCACAACAGAGGAGAGAGAGAAGAAATTTCAGCCATGGAGAGAGAGAGGAAAATTGTGGAGAGAGAGAGAGAGGGAGGATGAAATGAGAAGGAAAGAAAGGAGGAAAGGAGAGAGAGAGAAAGAGAGAGAGTGAGACGTGTGAGGCTATGGTGGTGGTGGTTGTTCGCGGTGAGGGCGGTGGTGGTTGGATGGCGGCCGTTTGGTGGCGGTGGTCCGCGGTAGTGGATGGGGTTTTGGGGTGGTGAGAGAGAGAACCGAAGGGAGAGAGAGGAGGGGGGTGCGATGGTGGTTGTTGGTGGTTAGGGGCGGGGAGAGAGAAAAGGAAGGTGGTTCACGGCGGAGGGTGAGGGTGCGGTGGTGGGGTGGCTTCGATGGTGGTCACGTGGTGGTGGCGGTGGGTGGAGAGAAGGGGACGGTTGCTGGTTGTTGGGGAGGAGGAGGTGGTGAGTGCTCTTTTTTATCCTCCCTTCTCCTCTGTGTGTTTGTTTCCTCCTCTCTTCACACTTTTTCAAGAATCCATTTTTTCTGTCTGTGTGTTGTGGTGTTGTTGTGTTGTTAATTCTTTCTTTTCCAGTACCCTCACGGTTCCCCCCCTCCTCCCCTCTGATTTTCGATTTTGCCTATTTTATAGAGGATTCCCATTTTTTCTGTTTGCAAATGCCAGCTAGTAGCTCTTGAGATGTCTTTTTCAAATGCTTAATTTATGATGCTGTGTTTTCTGCCTGCTTTGATTCTTTCCACTGACCTTTCTTTATTTTCTTGTTTGATTTTGCAGATGGTGCATATGGTGCAGAGCAATTTTGAATAGCAAAGAGAAGACTTCCCACTTGAAGCATATGTAGCATCGATCCCTTCCTATAAAGCTACAACAGCTTGTCCTATTCTCTTGTTTTATTGTACCATTGTGCTGTCTTTTGTACACAACTTGCAACATTGTATAGTCAAAAGATTTGCATGCATAAAAGTGTAGTACACTCTCAGTAAAAAAAACTAAACCATGATGAAAGATGTTGCAACTTTTAGCCAAAGATAGAAGATACCATGTGCTGTTATTTAATTATTGTTTCTATTATTATTATTATTATTATTATTATTATTATTATTATTATTATTATTATTATTATTATTATTATTATTATTATTATTATTTTAATTTTCGTTTTCTATGTTTTTTTAATTTTTAATGTGTAACAAAAAAATAATATTTAAGGTTAAAACAGATTTTTTTGATTTAAGGTTTTTTCGCTTAAAACGAGTTCTACTAAAAAAAAACCAATTAATAATAACAAAACAATACCAAATCGCCAACAAGCGCAAAATGGCACGTGTGAACGATAAAATCTAAAAAAGCGCAAAATGACATATTTTTGGGATTTTTTACCAAAAAATGAAAAATACCGGTTAAAATCGAGTGTTTACAGTTGCCCCTCTGTGCTTAATTTCTTACGATATAATACAAAAAACCAAGCTTTGTTGTATTATCAAAGTAAGGAATAAGTACAGACATGAACCTCGAGTTTAATCGGTGACATGTGAGAATGCGGCGTGAAAAGGTTGAATTGATACTAATAACTAAAGAAGAGCGAAATGCCAGGGCAGGACCAGTGGCATGAGAGACATGTGCCAGAGCTGAATCGATAGCACTAACTTTAAAGACAATGCCAGGGCTAAACAGGTAGCATGAAAAGAATAAGACAATGCCAGGGCGTAACCGATAGCATGAAAGAATAAGTGCAGTGCCAGGGCGCAACCCATAGCATGTAGTGCCAGGGTGTAACCGATAGCACAAAACTAAAAATGCGATGCCAGGGCGTACCCGATAGCACAAAATTAAAGACAATGCCAGGGCGAGACCGATAGCAGGAAAATTAAAGACAATGCCAGGGCGAGACCGATAGCACAAAATTAAAGACATTGCCAGGGCGAGACCGATAGCAGAAAAATT
Source organism: Astragalus membranaceus (assembly GCA_039519185.1). Classification (NCBI taxonomy): domain Eukaryota; kingdom Viridiplantae; phylum Streptophyta; class Magnoliopsida; order Fabales; family Fabaceae; genus Astragalus; species Astragalus membranaceus. The sequence continues at coordinate 54,633,069 of CM076848.1, read as the reverse complement.
AAAGACAATGCCAGGGCGAGACCGATAGCAGAAAAATTAAAGACAATGCCAGGGCGAGACCGATAGCAGAAAAATTAAAGACAATGCCAGGGCGAGACCGATAGCAGAAAAATTAAAGACAATCCCAGGGCGAGACCGATAGCACAAAATTAAAGACAATGCCAGGGCGAGACCGATAGCACAAAAATTAAAGACAATGCCAGGGCGAGACCGATAGCAGAAAAATTAAAGACAATGCCAGGGCGAGACCGATAGCACAAAATTAAAGACAATGCCAGGGCGAGACCGGTAGCACAAAATTAAAAATGCGATGCCAGGGCGTAACCGATAGCATGCAGTGCCAGGGCGTAACCGATAGCACAAAACTTAAAATGCGATGCCAGGGCGTAACCGATAGCATGCAGTACCAGGGCGCGACCGATAGCACAAAACTTAAAAATGCGATGCCAGGGCGTAACCGATAGCATGCAGTGCCAGGGCGTAACCGATAGCACAAAACTTAAAAATGCGATGCCAGGGCGGAGCCGATAGCATGCAGTGCCAGGGCGTAACCGATAGCACAAAAACTTAAAATGGCAGTACCAGGGCTAAACCGTAGTACAAAATCAAAATGACCAGTGCTGGGGCTAAACCGTAGCATGGAAGGGAAATTAAATGCAATTCATGTCTTGCTTTGAATGACTCTATTTTTTATTATTATTACTTTATTCACAAAGAGACTGGAAAAACACATGCTTCTTGTCATGAAGTGGAATACATGGTTTGATATGGATTGTATGCATGTTATGACATGAAATGTATGAGTTACGCATGCGCATAGAGATGGACATGTTCTAAAGGTTATATTTGCTGAGAATATGTTTCCGTGCATGTTTTATTTGAAAACAATCAAGCTTGTCCTCGGCTGGAAACTTATCATTATCTTTGTCTTGTCAGATCTCTTTTACGATCCTCATCCTCCAAAGCATGACACATTCCAATTTTACCCTTCCTCACAGATTGTCGTTAGCGCTCTAAATCATATCAATGATTCCCAGTTGACTATTTTTGAAGCATTACCTAATGAGTATGCATAGATTCACGGGCATTAATAAGCCGGGCTTTTTTGTGTTTCTGGATTGTTTGTTTTGGTTTTTTTTTTTGAAGGTTTGGAAGTGAATGCTGTTTTGCAAAGTGAGGAAGACGGGAAGAAACAGAGATGGTTGGGAAAAGTGATTAGGCTTGCCTCGAGGTTAATCTTTTTGAGCATTTCTATTTACCTAGGCAACTTACTTGGTAGAAATTAGTAAGATGTTTTACACAAAAGGAATGACTACTTGGTGTAAGCAACCCAAGTTGGACTTATGAAAGGGTTTGCAGAAGATTTTCCCTTATGTGGAAAATGATGTTCTCAAAGAGGAGATAACACTGATGTTAGAAAGCAGAGTTTGACTCACAAAAAGTTATTGCAAAAATTTTGCCCCAGTATCGGTTAAAAGCATTGCCCTGAGGAGAGACTACACAGGTGTGTCAAACATTGTTTGAATGGTGTGAGGTCTTGCAACATTTTTGCCCCAGTTTACTGAAAAGACGTTACCCCGAGAGAAGATTACGCTGGTGTAGCAAGCGAAGTTGGACTCATTAAAGGGTCATATAAAACTTTTGCCCCAGTTGGTGTACGGTATTGCCCCTGGGATGATACTATAATAACATGGCACACAAAGTTTGACCCATGAACGTTTTGCCAAGTGCTTACCCCAGTATTGGTGAAAGGCATTAGCCAGAGAGGAGACTGAACTGGTATAGCAAGAAAAGTTTGACTCATGAAGGATTGTGCAAAAATTTTGCTGCCTCGGAGTGGGATTTCTTGAGACTCCCAAGGTTACCTCAAACCACAAAAAATTGCCCCAATGTGTCATTCTGTTAGACTCGAAAGGAAGAGATTACGCTAGTGAATGAACATGCCAAACATAAACTTCTCACATGTAGCCTGGTTCCCCTTTTGTGCCCTAATTTTTGCCTAGACTGCTCTTGCAGGTTTTCAGTCTAGCGGGCTTCGATTCAATTTTTTTTTTTAAGACCCTAACTTTTGCCTAGACCGCCCTTTCGGGTTTTCGATCTAGCGAGTCTCATTCCTTTTTTCACTTTCTTATTGTTCCTTTTTTTAGAGCAAAGAATAGTTAAAAGAAAATAAATGATTTATCTCAAAATTAACATTATGAAAATGAAAACAATCATTCATCGATTGGAGTGGATTTTTAGAGGCTTGTAATGTGGCTATGGGTTATAAGGTTAAGAAAAATGGGGTTAGAAGGCTCAAGAACCTCTTTCATGGGTTATGGGTTAGGACGAAAAGGGTTAGAAGGCTCAAGAACCTCTTTCATGGGTTATGGGTTAAGAGAAAAAGGATTTGGAGGCTCAAAAAATGATTTATGGGTTAAAAGGATCAATGATCTTTAGTGCATTCAATTTCCTATGGGGCTCCGAAACATTCCATTTTTCTTGTCAAACCCATCCGTTCTCCTTACATGATTTTGATTTTTTTTCGCTTCTCTACTCTTTCGCCCTTTTTTTTTCATTTTTCACTTCTTTCTAATTTGGCATAGTTGATTTCATCATTCACCTCTTCTTCATTTATGACTCTCATTCTCTTTCTTTTATGCCCTAATTTTTGCCAAGACTGCCTATACAAGTTTTCAGTCTTGCGGGCTTTATTTTTCCTTTTATCTCATTGTACCTTTGGAAATCTAAATGCACTAAATTTCACTGAGGGTCGATCCTTGTCCAGGGTTTAATGAAAGGAAATTACAGGCTCAAAGGGGACAGCAAGGGTTCGTTTTGGGATAGAGAAAAATTGCCACTCTACATTTCAAGTAATGATTCCATATTTTCAAAAATTTAATTTCGAAATAACATTCACTCATTTACGCATTCTTTGCTCTTTATTTCTTTTTCTTCTTTTTTGTCTTTTTTCTTTGCTTTTTTTTTGCAGTTTTTTTTTTGGGGAACTGGACATTTCAAAACCGACATCCATTCGCCAGCTCATCCTCGAATGACACACACAAAAGGGCTTCGAGAATTATCACATGAGGCAATCAATGGATTGGGGACCAAATCTTAAGGGATAATGAGGGTAAAGAATGGGAAAGAGCTTTTAAGTCCATGCAAATTCATTAGTATAAAGCTTCAACAAAGCCAACTTGACTTTAAACAACATGATTACAAAGCGCTAATGACAATCATATTTTTTTTTTGCTTTTAGTTCAAGAACTAATTCCCAACCTTATGTCTCCCTTCACTTTTTGAATGCCCCATGAAATCTTCCCACTCAGTACACTTCCTTACGCCTCTTTCCAACAAGTCTCAAAATAATGATCTGATTCCACGAGTCAAAGCTTGATTGGTATCTATATTGATGCGAGCACACAAAATTCAACTTTCTCTTGTGAAAAAAATGTGGATGGACACTCAATGACTTTTAAAATTCTTTATTTCAAGAAAAATTATGACAAATGAAAATGTGTCCAGAAAAAATGATGCTATGGAGTGCATGGGTATATTTTATGTATGCAAACACGTCCTAAGATGCAATATGCATTTGTTTTGTAATGTTTTTTTATTTTCTTTATGCGAGAAGTGAAACGCAATTTTTTTGTGGTTATCTAAAGGAGACATGCTATGAATATTGGGGAATGACAATGTGATTTTTTTTATTTACACATGGAAGTATGCACAACAGGCAACAACGATTTTATGTATATGCAAAGAAAAAAAATGAAATATGAGAATATTTGATGATGTTATGCTATGAAAGTGCATGAACTACGATGAATGATGGATATCGATGAAAATGCACCCAATATGTAGGCAATATTTTTCCGGGATGCAACACAATTTTTAATGCCTTTTATACATGTAATACACCTACTTTTTTTACTTTATTTTAGAAAACCTATTATAAAGATTTACAAACGACAATACACTTTGATGCACTTACTCCTAAGATATGGACAACATGCGACAATGCAATAGAGAGAAATTTTTATTTTCATACATTTTTTGAATTGTTTTTATGCATGAAACGCAATGCAATTTCCTAATTGGTATTTATTTAAAGGAAATATGTCATGCAGCTTGGGGATTAACTATGCGACTTGTTTTATTTATATGCAAAGAAAAAATGAAATGTGGATAATTTTTTAGGGTGTTATGTTATGAAAGTGTATGTATTTTGTTATGCATGAAAGTATCTATCCTAAGAAGCGATAGTCAAAATCCATGCAAGTTTGAAAGAGAATAGACTGTGATGAATGATGAATGACAATGTGATTTTTTTTATTTACCTATGAGAATGCAAAAATATTTTTTTTCTAGAATTTATTCCGTGAAAAGTATTAAATGTGGAGAAAATTATACTTTTCAAAGACACTGACCTAATGCTCAATAAGAAAAGCTATATTTTTTGACCTAGAATGCCCCTCTATATGCAAACATTTTTCTTAGAATGCGACATGATGCTTTATGGATGAAATGTAATGCGGTTTTTTTCTTCTGTCAAGGGATGCTATGTGGATTGACAAATGTATTTTGTTTTATTCACTAATGGAAGGATGCATAACATGCATGGATTTTTATATACAAGCAAAGAAAAACATGAATTATGGAGAAATTTTGTAGAATGACGATGCAATGAAGATGCGCACCACATGTAGAAAAATATTTTTTTTTCTGAAAACTCATGCAAAGGAAAATGCAAATAAATTTATGCTTTTCAATGACATGCGACATAACGCAAGATGAAGTGCACCATTTTTTATACAACAAATGCGACATGATTTTTTTATGCTTTTTATGCATGAAATGCGATATGATTTTTATTGATTTTTTTTTTTCCAGAGAGGAATAAACCGTATGAGAGAAAGAAAAAGGATGTACAACCAAGAATAAAGCTATGTGATAAAATAGCTCCCTTTGTGAGGAATAAACCGTATGAGAGGAATAAACCCATACTATTGGTTTTTGGACCTTATAGATCTAGTGTTTCTTCTACAGTGAACACTCACAAAGGTTGGCTGTTATAACCTATGAATCTTTAAGGTCTCTAGAGTCAAGTACCCTTCTGGAAGATAGACCACAATAGGATGTACATCCAAAATGTGGATATCCGCACAGAAGAATCGTACTCTAGATGAGGAATTCATGGAAGTCACATAGGATGTACATCCAAAATGAGTCCCACTCATCCTCGTTCTAACCTATGTGTTTTTTGTGGCTCCGGTGTGAGCTCAACTCTCTGTGTGTGCTCACAGTGTATGTACAGTGTGTAAATAGAGCATACAAACAACAAATTCTAATAAAATAAGTAAAGAGAAAAAAAAATAATTAGAAACAACAACCAGACGAAAATATCAAGTGTCTTCTACCCTAGGGTTTATATCAAGCATAAAATAAAAATATACATAAAAAACTAAAGAAATAAATAAAAGAACAGAGGGGTAAACGAATGCACGTACCTTATAGACCTTTGCACAACCAAATATAACAGGCTTGACTCTCACCTATCCCCAGCGGAGTCGCCATCTGTCGCGATCGTGATCCCGACGTAGACGGCTCAAAAATCAATTATTTTAGGAGTCGCCACCCAATTTATTTAATAGGAAAAATTGAGAAAAACCTATCTTAACAATTATTTGGTCTGCGTAAACTAGATTGGATTCGGGAGTCGGTTATGCGTAGGGAAGGGCGAAAACTAAATTCCACTACACCCCTAATACATCTGTCCTAAGACAGTTACCCTAAATTTGATTGTGCAACATATCAATAAGTTTAGAAAATTTGTTTACCCAAAAATAAATAAAGTAAAAAAAGAATTATTTAGAAATAAATAAAATAGGGACCAATTTAAGAAAATTTAAATTTTGACTTGACGGGGATGCCCCGCTCCTACGTATCCTCGGGTGCAATGAGGAACTCAAGAGTCACGTAGTTCTTCCTGAAAAAAAAGTTTGTTGGTTGGTTGATTTTATTTTTGAAGGGGTTTAAGAACAAAGCCGTACAGCTAAAGTCTCATAAACCAGTATTGTGAGGTTAACAAGATGTACATCTCAATCAAGCTCATTTTTTTTTTAGTTTTTTTTGGAAAATAGGTGTTAAAGAAAAAAAGTTGATTATTTATTAAAAAAAATTAATTTAGCTTGACGGGGAAGCCCCGCTCCTACGTATCTCCGAAGCGGAGAATCAAAGGCTACGTAGTTCTTCTTGAGAAAAAAAAGTTGTGTTTTGATTGATTCTAATTTTTTGAAGGGGTTTAAGATCAAAGCCGTACGGCTAAAGTCTCTTAAACCGGGATCGACAAGATGTACATATCAGCCGAACCCATTTTTATAATTTTTATAGGTTTTATGTAAAAAGGAAAATTTATTTTGTGAAGAAATAATAAGGAGAAAAAAAACGAAAATGGGGGGCTGACGCGGTGAAATAAGGGGGTGTAAACAGCAGTCTCCAAAAAACGTATGGGTTGTAACAGTAACATAGGGGAGGTGCAAACAGTGACCAGGACTAGTTGGTCCGTTTTTTTTCTTTTTTTTTATTGAAAGAAATGGGCTTCTGAGGGGGTGTGTGGGTTAAATAGTGGGGTGCGAAAAGTAACCCAAACTTAAAAAAAAATTAAACAAGTATAACCTGGACTACATAAGGTAAAAACACAGAATAAAAAAAAACCTAATTTCTAAACTCTCATTCTCTCAGCCGCAACACCACAACAGAGGAGAGAGAGAAGAAATTTCAGCCATGGAGAGAGAGAGGAAAATTGTGGAGAGAGAGAGAGAGGGAGGATGAAATGAGAAGGAAAGAAAGGAGGAAAGGAGAGAGAGAGAAAGAGAGAGAGTGAGACGTGTGAGGCTATGGTGGTGGTGGTTGTTCGCGGTGAGGGCGGTGGTGGTTGGATGGCGGCCGTTTGGTGGCGGTGGTCCGCGGTAGTGGATGGGGTTTTGGGGTGGTGAGAGAGAGAACCGAAGGGAGAGAGAGGAGGGGGGTGCGATGGTGGTTGTTGGTGGTTAGGGGCGGGGAGAGAGAAAAGGAAGGTGGTTCACGGCGGAGGGTGAGGGTGCGGTGGTGGGGTGGCTTCGATGGTGGTCACGTGGTGGTGGCGGTGGGTGGAGAGAAGGGGACGGTTGCTGGTTGTTGGGGAGGAGGAGGTGGTGAGTGCTCTTTTTTATCCTCCCTTCTCCTCTGTGTGTTTGTTTCCTCCTCTCTTCACACTTTTTCAAGAATCCATTTTTTCTGTCTGTGTGTTGTGGTGTTGTTGTGTTGTTAATTCTTTCTTTTCCAGTACCCTCACGGTTCCCCCCCTCCTCCCCTCTGATTTTCGATTTTGCCTATTTTATAGAGGATTCCCATTTTTTCTGTTTGCAAATGCCAGCTAGTAGCTCTTGAGATGTCTTTTTCAAATGCTTAATTTATGATGCTGTGTTTTCTGCCTGCTTTGATTCTTGCCACTGACCTTTCTTTATTTTCTTGTTTGATTTTGCAGATGGTGCATATGGTGCAGAGCAATTTTGAATAGCAAAGAGAAGACTTCCCACTTGAAGCATATGTAGCATCGATCCCTTCCTATAAAGCTACAACAGCTTGTCCTATTCTCTTGTTTTATTGTACCATTGTACTGTCTTTTGTACACAACTTGCAACATTGTATAGTCAAAAGATTTGCATGCATAAAAGTGTAGTACACTCTCAGTAAAAAAAACTAAACCATGATGAAAGATGTTGCAACTTTTAGCCAAAGATAGAAGATACCATGTGCTGTTATTTAATTTTTGTTTCTATTATTATTATTATTATTATTATTATTATTATTATTATTATTATTATTATTATTTTAATTTTCGTTTTCTATGTTTTTTTAATTTTTAATGTGTAACAAAAAAATAATATTTAAGGTTAAAACAGATTTTTTTGATTTAAGGTTTTTTCGCTTAAAACGAGTTCTACTAAAAAAAAAACCAATTAATAATAACAAAACAATACCAAATCGCCAACAAGCGCCAAATGGCACGTGTGAACGATAAAATCTAAAAAAGCGCAAAATGACATATTTTTGGGATTTTTTACCAAAAAATGAAAAATACCGGTTAAAATCGAGTGTTTACACCTTATGTTCTGAAAATGAGTTTGAAGGTTAAAATCGAAGATTGAGTGGGTTTGGGAGAGGGAGAAGTCGAAGAGGGTGAGGGAGAGGGAGAAGGAGAGGGTTTCGGCTGGGTGTGTTTTTGGTGGGTGTGAGGGGGTGTGAGGGGTTTAAGAGGGAGAAAGAGTGTTTTTGAGTTAGGGGTATTTTTGGGTTTTAGGGGGTTTGGGGGTGAGTAGGGAGGGGTGTGGGAAATCAAATCCGGCGGATTTTAGGGGGTCAGGGGATTTCCGGAGGATTTTCAAGGATTTCCGGCAGATTTTCAAAAATCAAATCCCCCGCTTTTTTCAAAACAATCCGCCGAAAATGACGTTTTCGGTGGATTTTAGTCAGGTTGTCATTTCCGGCGGATTTTCACGCATTTCCGGCGGATATTTGAAATTCAAAATTGGCGGTTCTTTTAACTATCCGTCGGAAATGACCTTACCGGCAGAATTTTTAAAAAAAAATTCGTAGACACAAATCCGCCGGAAAGGTTGCGGAGGAAAAAAAATCCGCCGATAAATCCTAAAATCCGCCAGAAATTTTTCCGAAAAGTCCTGGCCGGAAAAATCAGTTTTTCTTGTAGTGGATCCGTCGGTATGTAGAAGATCCACCGGTAAGATCCATTTCTGGTGGATTAGCGTCTAGGAAATCATTTTGACTCGTTTGACCGAATCCGCCGATAAGAACCATTTCCGGCGGATATTTCCGTATTTTAAAATTATAGCCGTTTGAGAAGCTCTATATATTGAGACATTTCTCACTCCCTACTCTCTCCACCCGAAAATCACTCTATTCTCTCCATTTTTTTCTAAACTAAAAACTACACTATTTCTCTCCAATTCTCTCCATTCTTCTCTTGCTGCCCATTCTCTCCTATTTCTTTGTTCGTCGGTTCATCAAGCAGCATATAGGTATGATACTTCCTTCCTCTTTCCTTCATATTTTTCTCCATTTTCTTTTATTGTTTAATTAATACTTCTGATACTTCTGAAATTATTTTGTTAGCTATTCTTTGGAGTTTGGTCGAAAATTTATTCGAAGGAATCTGGAATTAGCGTCAAGTCAGACACTTCTCTTCACTACCGGACTTATAGATATTATTAGTATTTAGTAAAAACTTATTTGATGTTGCTAGTTTATATGTTTTTGTTAAAAAAATAGATAAATTTAATTTGCTGTATAAAAATTAGATTGTAATTAATATTGGTTGTTTATGTATTTTAAAAAAATAAATACGAATTATTATAAAATATAATAGTATATAATATAAGAATTTTTTAAAATAAAAAAGTAAAAAGTAAAAAATAAATACGAATTATTATATAATATAATAATAGTATTATATAAATACGAAATATTATATAATATAATATAATATAATACGAATTATAAATATTAATTATTTTGTTTATTTATTGAAATAATTTGAAAAAATAAATAAATTAAATTTGTTGTATAATTTTTAGATTAGATTGTAGTTAATATTTGTTGTTTATATTTTTTAAATAAAATAAATACGAATTAGTAATATATATTTGTTAAAAAAGTAAAATTAATATGATATAAAATGTTTCTAATTATTAAAAACAAATTATATTGTAATTATTTTATTTATTTAAATTAATTAAAATAAAATTAGAGTAAATTATTTAGTAACACATTAATAGAGTTGTTCTAATACACATATATGATATATATATATATATATATATATATATATATATATATAGTCCTATATATATTATAGGAACATCCACAAAAAAATGGATCGTAGTTGGATGTTTGATCGAATGTATCCTGGAAGAGCTGGGTTGAAGCGACGTTTTGTGCAAAGAGTCGAAGAGTTTGTTCTTTTTGCTAAGCGTCAAAAAGAATTTGAGCGATAAGGTGGAATTAGATGTCCTTGCTCCAAATGTATGTTTCGATCTATAAAAAATGAAGGTGATGTTCGACTTGATTTGTACAATAATGGGTTTAAGCCAAATTATTGGATACGGACCCGTCATGGCGAGGTAGCAGCTGGAGTTTCTGCGGTTGAAAATGTTCATGTTCAAGTAGAAGGTCCCACGTCAAGTCCAGTTGTAGCTTCCACATCAAGTAGTAATCCAACGACTACGGGATTTCAGCTGTCGTTTGATGTTGTTCAAGGGATGATATTTAATGTTGTCGGTGTAAATTTGGATTTCGAAGAACCACAATATGATGCTGAAGAAGTTCCAAACGAGGAAACTCAGAGGTTTTATATGTTTTTGAGTGAGACAAATAAACCATTATTTGAAGGATCTACAGACTCTAAGTTATCAATGTGTGTTCGGTTGTTGGGTCTTAAGTCTCAATTTAACGTTGCGGAATTGTGCATGGAATACATGACTAAAATGATGTTGGATGCAACCCCCGTTAGAAGACTTTTTCCGCAGAGTTATTATGATGCTAAAAGATTGGTGTCGAAGCTTGGTTTAAATTCCATAAGAATTGATTGTTGTGTGTCTGGTTGCATGATATATTATAACAATGAGTTTGGCATAAATGATGGAGAATTGATGGAATGCAAGTTTTGTCAAGAGCCACGGTATCGTGTCAGCAGGAAAGGGACAAGCAGAGGCAAACCAGTTCCAAGGAAAGCAATGTTCTATCTTCCGATTATACCAAGACTGAAGAGGATGTTCACTTCATTGGAAACTGCGGGTAAAATGACGTGGCACTATGAAAATAGAAATAATTCTGGTGAATTACGTCATCCATCTGATGGTGAAGCCTGGAAGCATTTTGATTGTGTTCATCCAGATTTTGCCAATGATCCACGCAATGTTCGGCTTGGTTTATGCTCTGATGGTTTCACACCATATATTCAAGCGTCAGCAGCACCGTATTCTTGTTGGCTAGTTATTGTTACCCCATACAACATTCCTCCTGATATGTGTATGTCTAAACCCTACATGTTTTAAAATGCTATAATACCAGGGCCAACTAATCCAACAGCTGGTACTGACATATATTTGCAACATTTAATTGATGACCTAAAAAGGTTGTGAAATGGTGTTTTAACTTATGATGTAGCACGAAGACAAAATTTCATGATGAGGGTGATAAACTTCAAATAAGTGCATTTTTAGAGATATTTTTCAGTCATTTTTAGAACAATAATTATCACTTAAATAAATTATTAACTTAATTTGTTCTATATTTGACGGGAGAGAATTAAACATAAAAAAAGGAACTAAAAGCCATTTTAAGCCTATTTATATATGGGCTGATTGTTGAATTGTGAAGAATTAAAATGTGCCAAGCCTATTTGAAAGAAGAAACATATGGCCCAATTGTTGAGAGTGAAGCCCACAATGGAAATTAAAAAGAAAAGAAAGAAGGCACCGCATGAAGTGGAGGAGGCACGTGAGATAATTCAACTCCACTTGAGTGCGCACGGAACCCTAGGCGCTACTTGATAAATAGGAGCCGCACAACATAACAAATGGAGGACGGCAACAACACAGAGACGAGGAGAGAGTGGAGAACTTGGGTACCTTGTTGACACCGTGGAGAGCTTTGGAGCAGAGATGGAGACTGAATACTCAAGATCAAAATTTCCTCCATCTTTCGGGTTATTTTTATCTCTGTAATTCATGACTCCTAGTTTTATTTCATTGTTCTTAGTCACTATTGATTAGAGACCTTTTTATGTTTTAATTTATGCTTTGAATTCCCGACTTTTATTTCAATTAATATTATCTTATTGCTTTTATCACATAACTAGGATTGACAACCCTTTGCATGTTCATAATCAATTAGTTGATCAGCGACCGTACTGCAATTAGTTAGTGGACCTATAGGATAATTGAGACTATAATTAATGCATGACCAAACTTTAATTTAGTCTTCCAATCATTCAACCTTTTTGCTCTTTATGCTTTTCTTTAATTTAAATTCTTGCATGACCAAACAATGGTTAGTTTAAGAAAAAGAATATTAATCCCGAATAACCAAACGGATTAATAGTTTTAGTAAAGGGATTACTAATTGAATAAATAAAGGAATTCAGGTAGAATTAGACATAGGGGAATCGAAGGTTGCAAGTGAAACCGTGACCCTAGGCCTCTCTCCATTGATTCAACCTTTCATTTTAATTCTGGTTATTTATTGTTTTATTTGTTTCCGTTACAACTTTCAAATATTCGTTCGTCTAAACAATAACAAATTTTGATTAGTTTGGTACTTATTAATTAATCCCTATGGAGACGATATTTTTTATACTACTTCTGCGATAGAGTACACTTTCTCTAAGTGTGTCTTTGACGCAACAAGTTTCCAAGCTTCCAAATTTTTCATTTGTCTGCTGCATAAACCTTGTCAACACATCATTGGTATCCAAATTTTTCTCCTCTTGCCTTTGCACATGTGGAGGCTTATAGGAGTTTGAGCTTTGCTCCTTTTGTTGTCCTCCCCAAGAGAAATTAGGGTGATTTCTCCAACCCGGATTGTAAGTGTTTGAATAAGGGTCATTTTGGGTCCTGTTGGAATTCTGAACATAATTGGCCTCTTCAGTTGAAGTTGTTGGCCGGCCCTGTGCTTTTATCAGTTCTTCAATGGATTGCAACCTCTCATCAGTCCTGTCCATGTAATTGGCTAAAACACCCATGCACGGGTGTCCAACTTTTTCCATGTATCTAACTAAAGAATCTTGCATACCAGGCCTTAACTCACTTTTCTTCTGACCAAGATAGTTGACTTTTTCAGTTAGGCCTCCCCAGAGATTATTTGTGATGTCACTAGTGGAGGTAACTATTGGAGTAGATGAAGCTTGTACCTTCATCATAGATTGCACCTGTTTAGAGAGAGCATCCAGCTTTATGTTAACACTAGTGTCATCTTCATGGGATACCTCAAGCACTCCATAAGGAAACACTTGAGTAATAGTGTAGGGGCCATACCACCTTGAGCGCAACTTTCCTGGAAAAAGACGCAAACGTGAGTTATAAATTAAAACTTTCTCACCTACATGGAATTCACGCTGCTGGATGCGCTTGTCATGCCACTTTTTAGTCCGCTCCTTATATAACTTGGCATTCTCATAGGCTCCCAAACGGAGTTCATCCAATTTATTGAGCTGCAGCAACCTATTTTCACCTGTAAGCTGAGCATCAAAGTTTAGAAATTTTAAAGCCCAAAGTGCTTTATGCTCTAATTCAACAGGCAAATGACATGCTTTTCCAAAAACAAGACGGTAAGGATACATCCCAATGTGGGTTTTAAAAGCAGTCCTATAGGCCCATAGTGCATCATCAAGTTTCAAAGACCAATCTTTTCTTGATGCACTAACTGTCTTCTCTAAAATCCTTTTCAGCTCTCTGTTTGAAATTTCAACTTGCCCACTAGTTTGTGGGTGGTAAGGAGTTGCTACCTTATGAGTGACACCATATTTGCTCAAGAGATTTTCAAATTGTTTATTACAAAAATGAGTGCCACCATCGCTAATAATGGCTCGGGGAGTGCCAAATCTGGAGAAAATGTTTTCCTTTAAAAATTTCACCACCACCCGAGCATCATTAGTGGGTAAGGCTACGGCTTCTACCCACTTAGACACCTAATCCACAGCAACAAGAATGTATTGATTTGAAAATGATTTAGGGAAGGGCCCCATAAAGTCAATACCCCATACATCAAATATCTCACAAACCAAAATGTTGTTTAAAGGCATCTCTTGACGCCTAGAAATATTGCCACTCCTTTGACAACTATCACAAGCTCTCACAAATTCATGAGCATCTTTAAATATGTAGGCCAATAAAAACCACATTGCAAAACTTTATATGCCGTTCTATTTGGGCCAAAGTGGCCACCTACCTCTTTAGAATGACAATGCTCAAGGATAGAAGTTACCTCATCCATAGACACACAACGCCTAATTACCTTGTCTCCACATACTTTAAACAAGTAAGGGTCATCCCACAAGTAGTGTCTAGCATCAGAAATTAATTTCTTCCTTTGCTGAAAGGAAAAGTCAGGGGGAACAACCTTACCCACCAAGTAGTTGACAATGTCTGCAAACCAAGGAATAATAGAGATAGCTAAAAGTCTCTCATCACGAAAAACCTCCTTGATCTCCCTCATTTGAGGCCTGCATCACACTATGGTCAAGCCTTGAGAGGTGGTCAGCTACAAAGTTCTCTGAGCCTTTCTTGTCTCTAATCTCCAAGTCAAACTCTTGTAGCAACAAAATCCACCTGATTAACCTGGGTTTGGCATCCTGTTTTCCAGGCAAATATCTAATAGCAGCATGATCAGTATAAACAATAACTTTAGAAAGAACAAGGTAATGACGAAACTTGTCAAAAGCAAACACTACAGCTAGCAACTCTTTCTCTGTGGTAGTATAATTTCTTTTAGCATCATCAAGGGTGAGACTAGCGTAGTAAGTGGTATAGAATACCTTATTCTTTCTTTTGCCTCAAAACAGCAACCACAGCAGTATCGCAAGCATCACACATAATTTCAAAGGGAAGCGACCAATCGGGGGCAACAACAACAGGGGCACTAATTAATTTTTCCTTTAAACAATTAAAAGTCTTCAAACAAGTGTTAGAAAAATCAAAAGTGGCCTCCTTAACCAAGAGGTCACTCATAGGCTTTGCAATTTTTGAGAAGTCTTTAACAAACCTTCTATAGAAACCAGCATGGCCTAGAAAACTACGAACCCCTTTAACAGAATTGGGTGGGGGCAACTTTGCAATTACCTCAACCTTTTGCAGGATCAACTTCAATGCCTCTATTAGACACCTTATGTCCTAGAATAATGCAATATTGTACAATAAATTGGCACTTCTCCCAATTGAGCACTAAATTGGTATCCCTGCATCTCTGCAACACTGAATTCAAGTTATGTAAACAATTCTCATAAGAGGATCCAAAGACGGTAAAATAATCCATGAATATCTCAATGCATTTTTCAACCAAGTCAGAGAAAATGGCCATCATGCATCTTTGGAGAGTGGCAGGGGCAGTACAAACCGAATGACATCCTTTGATATGCAAATGTTCCATATGGGCAAGTAAAAGTAGTTTTTTCTTTATCTTCAGAAGCCATTTGTATTTGCAAATAACCGAAATATCCATCCAAACAACAATAATAATCATGACCTGCCACTCTCTCAAGCATTTGATCAATAAAGGGAAGGGGGAAGTGATCTTTCCGGGTGGCATCATTTAATTTTCTATAATCAATGCACATACGCCACCTGGTAGTTTTCCTAATCTGCAATTAATTAATTTTTTTCATTCTCCATCACAGTAGTACCTCCCTTTTTAGGAACACATTGAACAGGACTTACCCACTTACTATCAGAGATAGGATAGATGATACCTGCGTCAAGAAGCTTAATCACTTCCTGTTTTACCACCTCTTTCATGTTAGGATTGAGGCGGCGTTGAGGTAGTGCCCGAGGTTGGTAATCATCCTCCATATAAATCTTGTGAGTGCAAATTGAGGGGCTAATGACTTTTATATCATGAATAGACCAACCAAAGGCCTCTTTGTTGGACCTTAATACCCTCAAAAGCTTATCCTCCACGGTGTCTGTCAAATCTGCAGAAATAATCACAGGCAAAGAGGAAGGGGGTGCAAGAAATGATATTTTACATTTGAAGGAAGAGGCTTTAATTCAAGCTCAGGAGCCTCTTCAATTGAAGGTTTGGTTTTTGGAGTATCACCCCATTCCAATTCCTCAAATCTATGATTACTCCAATTTTTCTGAGGAAAGCAAAAAGGAAAGGGAAAAATATGAGCAAGCAAAGGTAAATTTTCCTTATCCTCAAAGACTTAAAAATGAGCAGCATGATAAGCAATTTGCCAAATTTCTTGAAATATTTAGAAAATTTCCTATCAACATTCCTTTTGCTGAAGCTATTGCTCAAATGCCTAAATATGCCAAATTTTTAAAAGAAATTATTTCTAACAAGAGGAAGTTAGAAGGCTTTGAGACAGTTAGGCTTAACGAGGAATGTTCTGCTATAGTTCTAAAAAAGTTACCACCTAAGTTTAAAGATCCAGGTAGTTTTACTATCCCTTGTACAATTGGTAACTCTCATTTTGAAAAGGCTTTATGTGATTTAGGAGCAAGTATAAATTTGATGCATTTTTCTGTTTTTAGAAAGCTTGGTTTGCAGGAACCCCATCCTACTAACATCACTTTGCACCTGGCTGATAGATCCATTGCCCACCCCCGTGGAGTGGTGGAAGATGTTTTAGTTAAGGTTGATAAGTTTATTTTCTCTGCTGATTTTGTTGTATTGGATATGGAAGAAGATGAGGAAGTCCCAATTATTTTGGGGCGTCCTTTCTTAGCTACAGGAAAAAGCTTAATTGATGTCCCAAGTCTTGAACTCATTAAAAAATCCTTCCTCATTTGCTTCTTGTAATTTTATTCAAGCTATGGATATTAATGACGTGGTTACCTCTGAAAGTTTTGATGATTTTAGAATTCAGGACCCTCTAGAAAAAGTACTTACTGTGCAGGGACTTGGCATATTGCAGTTCTTAATGTTCTTGCAGCCTCACCACCCTCAGAAAAATTGGAGTTTATCAAAGGGCGGCTTTGATGTGGACCATTAATGACTTTCCTGCGTATGGAATGTTGTCTGGATGGGGGACACATGGTAAGATGACGTGTCTGATTTGCATGATTGACACAAAGGATTTTACTCTTAAATATGGAGGAAAAACCTCGTGGTTTGACTCGCGTAGGTTTTTACCTACCGAGCATCCTTTTAGAAAGTCAAAATATGCATTCATCAAGGGGAATGTTGAAACAGCTGAACCTCCTTGTAGGCTGACACCAGAAGAAGTTTGGAACAGTGTCAAGGATATCCCTCCTGTGGAAGTTGTTGCGGGTGTTGTTTCTCGTCCAGATGGTTATGGACTATGGCATAATTGAACCAAAAAAAGTATTTTTTGGGAACTTCCATATTGGAAAGATAATCTATTGAGACACAATCTCGATGTAATTCATATTGAAAAGAATTTCTTTGATAACATATTTAATACTGTTATGAACGTGAAAGGTAAAACAAAAGACAATGAGAAGGCTAGGAAGGACGTGGATCATTACTGCAGGCGAAAGGATTTGTTGTTGGTTTAGTAAGCTAACGGTAGGACACTGAAACCTATAGCGACCGAAAAATCCGGGTGAGGATTCCTCAAAGGTTCAAAAGATGAAGCCGCCACCAAAGTTTAGTTTAAGGGCAAACATTGGAAAATCCCTTTTGGAATGGATAAGGGTCCTTGAGACCAGATTAGGGTTCGGGAGTCGATTATGCGTGGGGAAGGTATTAGCACCCCATAGCATCCTTCCTAAGGAAGGTTACCTGCTAATTAGTTGTAGAAGTGAAGGTTAATTTTGAAAACATTTATTTTTACCCTTTTATTGTGAATTAAGGAGGAAGAAGAAACTCGATATTTTATTTGAATTTAAGAAAAGGATTATTTAGGAAAAGACTAAAAAAGGTTTTTTATTAGCGCAATTGACAGAGGTCGGCCGCCCTCGGCTCCTACGTATCTCTTGGTAGAGAATCAAATCACACGTAGTTCTTGGGTAGAAAAAGTTTGTTTGTTGGTGTATTTTATTTAGGGATTTTAGGACTCCTGAGTGATCGGTTCATTTGTCCTAAAATGATGACTAACTCGACTGTACAGTCGGCTTAGTCCCCTACTTTGTGAAAATGGAGTTTTTTGAAGTTTGGAAGATAGTTTGACGTGTGGTGGTTTGATTTTATTTGAATGGGGGTTTTAGGACTCTTGATCTGTACGGTTCATTCGCCCTAAAATGCTGACTAACTCGTCTGTACAGTCGGCTTAGCCCCCTATTTAGAAAATTGGTTTGTGGAAAGAAATGTGTTTGTATTTATTTTAATTTAGAAGTTTGTTTTAAATAGGGATTTTAGGACATGATTCGTAACGGTTCATTAGTGACCTAAAAACAGACTAACCCGACTGTACAGCCGACTTAGGCCCCTATTTATATTTTTTAAAAATGAAATATTCATCTATTTATTTTTATAGGTTTTTTGTAAAAGAAAATAATAAAAATGAAGAGAGAGGGTGCAATAGTAAAATGGAGTGCAGTTCGCAGAAATGGAGTTGTATTATTAAAAAGGGGTGTGAAAGGCAGCAGGCCAGTTTGTAGACTGGCCTGCGAATTTATGGGCTTTTCAGGGGGGCGTATACAGGAATTAGTGTGGTGCATACAGTAATCTGAACCAAAAATTAAAACAAAAAAAACTGAGGGATATAAGAGCCCATTTCATTTTAACCTAAACCTAATTTCCTTCCCTTTCATTCTCCAGCTGCGTCGTTTCATCAAAGGAGAGAGAGGGCAGCATGCGAAATTTTCTGGTGAGAGAGAGAGATTTGCGGAGAGAGCGAGATGATTTCGGAGAGAGAAAGGGGGGAAGAGGGAGGAGAAAGAATGAAAGGGAACGAAAGAGAATGAGAGGGAGGAGGTCACCCGGTACTGCTACGACGGCGGCTGGCCCTTCTGCTTCCGGTGAAGAGCGTTGCAACGGCGGCGGCTTACGATGGTGACGGGGAGGACGACAGTGTTTGGTTTGGATTTCGTGCGTGATGGCTACGATGGGCAAGGAGAACCAAAGGAAGGTGACGGCGTGGTGGTCCACGGGTAGTTCACGGTGGCGACGACGGCGCGTTTGGGGAGACGACCACCGTCACGGTGGTCGGAGCTGAACGGTAACTTTCTGATTCTATTTTTCCTCTGTTTCGTTTCCTCCTCCCTACGTCCTATTCCGTTTTTTCTTCTTTCCTGAATTCGTTTTTAGGGTTTCGAAAATCCCCAAATCTACTCATTTTTTATCTGTTTCCTATATGTCTTTTCTTCTGGACCCTAATTTTGGTTCAAAAACAGTAACACAAATCTTACCCTAAATTAAGACTGAAGCTATATTATTCTTTAAAACCTTAATGTCTATTATTTAATGCAAAACAATCCTAGTTTCGCTTAACCCTGGGCCCTATTTTTAAATCATCACCAATCCTAGATGTTGGTTCCTACTTTAGTTCGTATGTACAAATATAATTTTTACAGAATAGTCTATTTCAACCCTAATTCAATTGTTGCTTATGCAACCTAATCTGTTCATAGCCCTAACTTATTTACATTATTAGTACTCATAGAAAAAACCTAAACTGGATAACATATCATGTTCCTGAAATTCCTAAAACTTAAAAGAAAGCCAAAACATTTTAACCAACCTCTTTTCCAGCCTCTGTTTGGTTTCCTGTTGCCTGCTGTTAGTATTTGCATGTTGTTGTTACGCCTGCTACTGTTGTTCTTTGTTTCCTTACTGCTATGGCTGCTGTCCCCTTTTCAGAATTTTGGTGATTAGGTGATAACTCTATTTTATATAGAGTTATTCATACAATTAAGCTTGAGTTATTGCTTGTTTTCAAGAACATTTATATATATTTATAGCTTATTTAGCAAGGAACAACATTCTACATATTCAAATGGATAAAGGGCAATGATCTAGGCAAAATGCACAATTCTTGTTAAGTTTGATGTTTTTGTTCAGTGCAGCTACTGCAGGAGTGGAAACACTGCCAACACCAGGAGTGGAAACACCAGGAGTGGAAACACTGACAACACCTGCTAAAATTCTGCAGTTAATACCAAAACATCCAAAGACCATTTCAATGCTTCCACACTTGATTAGTGACGTCATGCCTAGTCACCTGGAGCTGAGCCACTTGCTGAAGTCGGCGATACACATAAAAATCAAGTTGCAAGACTTAAGCTTATCTAAAAGACATGTGGCACTTCTCCAATGGACCTCTTCTTTTGTTATGCATGCAAGCGACCAAAACTGTGCAGCTTGCTTGATTGGTTGTCAACAAACTAACCATGTTCGGTCCCTCAGCTGATCTTTCGCGCCAAAGGAAACCCCTTGCAAGAGGAAAGCTTTCAAGCCTATAAATAGAAGCCAAATCCTTCACAAAAGAATATATCATCTATCTTCTATCATCTTTGACATCTTTAAATCTTTTATCTTTCAGTTTAGTTTAGGTTTAGTTTATTTTCATTTTAAGTTTCTAAGGAGAGGAAGGTGAGGAAGTGCTTGACAACCATTCCCTTCACTTCTACTTTGAAGAAATTCGTGTAAGAAATCTTTATTGTACTTCAACTTGGGAACTTAATGCAAAAGATCTTATATTCAAGTAATCTCTACTCTTTTAAGTTCTTTTGCCTTATTATTCATTTACTTATGTTCTTTGCATATTCTTTGCTTTATAACATGAGTAACATGAGCTAAATTCCCTTAAGTTGAGATGTTCTAACCTTGTAATGAACTTCTAACTATGTTATTATGGTTTATGTAGTGTAAACACTTTAAACTCTTGCATAACACTTCTTTCAACTTATTCTGGAATTGATCACTTTAGAATAGGTAAAACTTGTAGCAGCAGACATGGGCTACATTTATGAACTCAAGAGTTAATAGGAACAAGTATTTAATAAAGGAAACTTTGTTAAATATATGCTAAAACCTAGACATAGGATAGCATAGTTCTTAGGATAATAAAATTACAAGAGTGAACCTATTTAGCAACTTGGATCATTGTTAGGAGGCAAGGGAGGAATTGACAAACCTTTCTTTACTGTAGAAAACAAAGATCATAAGAGCTTGTAATGAAACTCTGAAGAGAAGTGCTGAAAGGCACAAACTGATGCACCTACATCCAGTGTTCCCACACTACATACTCCATTAAAACACTTAGAAGTAAAGTACTTGGTGAAAACATCTCAACTACTTTTTCCAACTGATTTCTCACACATTTTATTGCTTATTATTATTTTACTTATTTTGAAAAAACTCCAAACCAAAAATACTGAATAGTGTAGACACACTAAGTGTACACTTTGAACTACAAAAATTTACAATACATAATCCCTGTGGGTTCGACCTTTCTTATCACTTTATAACTTGTGTGACTATGTATACTTGCATATAATAAACCACACCATTAGGGTTTCGGTACAAAACCCTAATTTTGCTCCGAGTTTTTCTCAATTTCGTGTCTGTTTTTTTTCTATTTCTGTGTCTGATTTTCTCTGTGATTCAAGCTCGTTTTTATAGGCAAATTTTAGGTTTAGCTTTTAATTTCCTGATTCTAATTTGATTTTATTTCCTATTTTGCAGGTTTTGGGCTTGGGTTGGAGAAGGTGGATGCTTGGTGAGCAAGGAAAGGAGCTAGGGTTCAGCTGCTGCCTTTTTCTCATTTTTTGTAATTTTTGTAATTTTCGTTTTTCTATATTTTTTTGTATTTTTTATTATTTTTAGGAATTTTTGGATTTTTTTTGGGATTATTGTAAATTATAATATATATTTTTTATTTTCTGAATTTATTATTATTTTTATGGCTTTTGAGTTGAATGACTAAATTGGGCCCAAAATATTAGACATAAGCCCACTTATTAAAAAACTGTCCCAAAGATGTCAAGTATAGGCCCAATTATAGAACTACCAAAATCAGGTCCAAAATGCTGGACCTAGGCCCAATTGGACAAACTGGTCCAAATTGAGACAGTGCTCGCAATTCCGTTTTCGTAATGATATTCCTTGGGACCTATGACACGCGGACTAAGTTAAAAATGATTGCGAGAAAAAAAAAAGATCGGACAAAATTGGGGTATAACAAAACCCAAAGCCAATTATACTTTATCTACGGAGCAAGCGAAAGCAGTTTATCAGTGGATTTCTGAGTTGAAAATGCCAGACGGTTATTCTTCGAATTTAGCAAGATGTTCCGATGTGGATAATGGGAGGTTACATGGGATGAAGAGCCATGATTGTCATGTATTCATGGAGTGCTTACTTCCTATTGCCTTTAGTTCATTGCTAACACACGTTTTGAATCCGCTCATTGAACTAAGTCAATGCTTTAAGAATTTGTGTTTTGCAACGCTAAAAGCGGATGACCTTACAAAAATGGAACAAGACATCCCACTTATCTTATGCAAGTTGGAGAGAATATTTCCGTCTGGTTTCTTTGATTCTATGGAGCATCTTCCTGTTCATCTCGCATATGAAGCTAAACTTGGCGGACCTGTCCAATACAGATGGATGTATCCGTTTGAAAGGTCAGTTAATATATATATATATATATATATATATATATATATATATATATATATATATATATATATATATATATATATATATATATGAAAGAAGTTTATATATATCATTTGGATTAGATGATTATTAACATATCATTTTCTGTAGGTTCATGGGTGATTCAAAAAGATCAGTTAAAAATAAAGTTAGAGTTGAAGGATCGATATGTTCTTCTTACTTACAGTGTGAAACAACTCATTTTTGTTCTTATTATTTCAAGAATGAATTTGCTCCGAGAAGTAGTCGAAATGAAATGGAAATTGAATGTCCAAGACATCATTTAGCTTTGTCTGTCTTTTGTCTACCTGGTCGTCCGTCTGGAAAGGAGTCAATTCATTGGCTAACAGAAGAAGAGTTAAATTATGCCCATGTTCATGTTTTGATAAACTGTATTGAGGTCCAACCATTCATTGAGTATGTATTTCTCGACCTAGCTATCTCAATTAGTTAATAAATTAAATTACACAGTTGTGTAACGACAATTAATAATTTCTTATTAGGGAGTTCTTATCATCAGTGGCAGTAAGTGAAGAACAACCTTCTACTCATATTCATGCGCATTTTCCAACGTGGTTTAGGCAATGTGTGTATTCCCTCCTGTCGACTCCTACCAACCAACACTTGAGGAACTTATCTGACGGTCCTCGAATATGTGTTAAAGAATGGCACACATATTTTGTCAATGGATACAAATGTCACACTAAGGAATGGACAGAGGGCAGAGAAACAGTCAATAGTGGAGTTTGCATGAAGGGTGTCACTGGGAGAGGCGAAGATGATTTCTATGGTGTGGTTGAACACATATAAACTTGTGTACCCTTATCTTGATTATAGTCAAAAGGTAGTTGTTTTTTTATTGTAATTGGTTTGATCCGTCCGCTCGAGGAACAAAGTTTAATCCATAGACAAATACAGTGGACATTAAAATGAGTAGTAGATATCGACTGTATGATCCGTTCGTCATTGCATAAAATGTGAGACAAGTCTATTATGTCTCTTATCCAAAAACACTGACTGATCGGTGTGGTTGGTGTGTCGCAATTAAGACAAAACCAAGAGGTCACATTGAGACAAATGATGACACAGTGGAGGACGTGCCATATCAAATGGATGAAATGTCCAATGTAAATGAAGTGATTGAAGTTGAACCCATTACTCGTTTATGTGATGAGCCAAACACTGGTGATGAAGTTAATGAAGAAGAAGATACAAATCATGAGGATGCAGCCGATCATGTCGGTGTATCAGGAATTCACTCATCTGATGATGATGGTGATTTCGAGAAAGAATGGGATTCTAATTAATTAGATGATCTTATTTGTAATTAATTAATTTGTTATGAAATATTAATATTTATATTTATCAGACTTGATTCATGTATGTTATTCATCATTTATGCATGTTATTCATTATTTATGTTATCAATCATGTATAGATAGATAGATAGATAGATAGATAGATAGATAGATAGATAGATAGATAGATAGATAGATAGATAGATAGATAGATAGATAGATAGATAGATAGATAGATAGATAGATAGATAGATAGATAGATAGATAGATAGATAGATAGATAGATAGATAGATAGATAGATAGATAGATAGATAGATAGATAGATAGATAGATAGATAGATAGATAGATAGATAGATAGATAGATAGATAGATAGATAGATAGATAGATAGATAGATAGATAGATAGATAGATAGATAGATAGATAGATAGACAGAGATACAGTCATGGCATCATCAGGATTAGAATCTGATCATGACCTACCTCGTGCTCCACCTGCTAGTATGGATGATGGCAGTGGACCTAGTACAGTGAGTCGTCCATTTGTGCCTCCACCCGGTACTCCCATACCCCCGCCAGATGCAGATGGGATGCGCAGATATAATATTGATAATGAGGTGGTTGAGGTTACGCTCGACGGTCGTATAGCAGTGAATGTTGTTGGTCAGCAGTAAATATTTATTTATTTATTAATGATATTTGTTTGATTTATATTTAAAACTTTAAATATAATTATTATCTAAAAAATAATCTTGTTTATGTACTGATTTATTCCTGGGAGGATTGTATCCAGCACGATCACAGACATCATCAAAGCAAATTACACTAAACCCTGGGCGAATTGGACGGAGGTCAAAAAAGATAAGGATTCAAAGATGTGGAATGAATTCAGAGTAAGTATTTTTACGAATTAATTAATTTTTAATTTTTTAATTTTGTTGAATTGATTAATTTGTTTTTACTAACAAGTTAATTAAATTTGTTTAAATAGGAAAAAATGGCATGGTACTCAGATGCGGCGAAGGAAGTTGAGAGAACATTCAACACGAGAGCTTCTCATCGCGTCTCTGAAATGCTCCGGGAACACCGTAATAAGAAACAAAAGTCGACATGGATCAGTGATTCTGATTGGCATGAGCTCCAACTGAAATGGAACGATGAGAAGTATAAACAAAAATGTGAGAAAGCCAAGAAGAATCGTGCTTCTGAGAGAGGGGGTTGCATAAACACGGGTGGTTCTATCAACGCAGCTGAACATTACAGACGCATGGTAAATTTAATAATTAATTAAATTTATATTATACATACGTACATATTTTATATTTTATTAAATAATAATATTAAATAATAACTGTGTATATATAGGAGGCTTTTCTTGGTCGGCCACCTACTTTGCCTGAGTTACACCGCCAACTTCATATGCGAGAGGAGACTGGTGAATATATTGAAGACCGGTCAAGGGAAACTTCGGTAAATAACGTTTATTATTTATATTTATATATTGTTTTTATTATATTTTATTATGTATTACATACTAATGGTTATATATTCATTTCTTAGTTGTTGTTTTCAGGAAAATTTCTATGATTGGCAGACCAGTTATCGTGAAACTCAACAGAGTAGTGGCAGTGAGATTGATGTCAATGAGGAGAGTCGAGCGGCTTTTCTTGCTTGGCAGAAATCTGTTGGGCCATCAAAAAGTGTCGGTTAGTAGGAGCTGGTGGTTTGGGCCCGTCTGCTTTCCCAAATTTCATTATTTCAAATCTGATTCCCGCATCTTCTTCAGACAGAAGTACTGGTCGCTCTTATGTCCCTACACCTTCAGAATTAAGCGATGTCCAGCTGTTGACGCAAATATTGAGCGATAAACAGTGTGAGATCGAAGAGCGACAGAAGGAACATGATCAGGAAATACAACAGATGCGGGGGCAGCAGGCGGAGCAACAACGGTTGAATGAGGTGCGCTTTAAAGAATTGATGGATACTATGTCTCAATACCCGAGGCCATCTATGCCATCATCATCATCATCATTTTATCCACCGTGGCAGATGCAGCCTTACGGCTCTGCTTTTCAGCCGTACGCACCATTCGTCCAGCCTTCCTTCCACAGCCCGTATGGTCAGCCGTACTCTCAGCCTCAGCAGCTGCCCCAGCAACTTCAGTAACCCGAGCAACCCCAGTAGCAGCCCAACACAGATCTAGACCTCAACAATACTGATTTTCAAACATGGTTAAATAATATAGACCTAAACAACCACTCGTCCGACCGCTACTATCAATAGCAGTTTTATTAGATATTTTAATTTCAATTGTTGGATATTTTAATTTATATTTTGTAATAAATATTTTATAATAATTTTATAATTTAAAGCATTATTCAATTCTCGTTTAATTAGTATTTATTTAAAAAATAAATATTTATATTAAAAAATTAATAATAATTTTTTTTAATTAAATAAACGAATTAAATAATAAATATTTTAATAAACGAATTAAACAATAAATATTTTAATAAACAAATAATAAAAAAAAATTAATAAAAATTAAAGTTCCGGCGGAATCCTAATATGTTACCGGCGGAATTTTGAATTACCGGCGGATCATAAAGTAAATTACTGGCGTATTAGGTAACAGTTACCGGCAGATTTTCCGCCGGAAATTACCGGCGAAAAATCCGCCGGTAACGGTTACCTGCGAGTGATTTTCTGGCGGCTTTCCGGCGGAAAAAAATCCATCGGTAATGTGCAATTTCCGGCGGATTATTGCCATTACCGACGGATTTTGTTCGCCGGAAATCCCAAAATTTCTTGTAGTGAAAACCTACAAAAGGAGAGTTCCGATTGTTGTGTTGTGGAGTTCGTGGTGGTGGTGGTGTGGTGAAAGGTGGAGAGAAGAAGAGGGAAAGGGGAAATTAAAGTAAATTCGTAAGAGAGTGAGAGGAGAGGAATTCGTAAGAGAGAGAGAGAGAGAGAGAGAGAGAGGGAGAGAGAGAGGGGGGGGGAAGAGGAGACGATTTCGTGGGTGGTGGTGGAAATGAGAGAAAATGGGTTAGGGTTCGTGGGTGGTGTGGTGAGAGGTGAGAGAGAAGAGTGAAAGAATGAGAGAAGAGTGAGAGAAGAGTGCTACGGATTGAATAAATTGGGATTTAGCGACGGTCGTAGCGAGGGATGGGTCCGTCGCTAATCCTCCACGCTTCCCAAGTACCTGTAATGGTCTGAAATTTGCGAGGGACCAGGGAATCCGTCGCTAACGTTTCTTGGTTTTCGTGCTGCGCAGTTTTAAAATTGGCGCCCTGGATTTAGCGACGGACAATCCGTCGCTATTGCTCCAAATTCCGTCGCTAATTTTCAACACGACTAGGGCCCTTATTCCCTCGCAAAGTCCGTCGCTAATTCCATTTTTTGCGAGGGACCGTGGTTCCCTCGCTAATGTCCCTCGCAAATATCCAATTTTTTTGTAGTGAAGATCTTGGAGATGATCTTGAAGGTTTTTTTGAAGAGTGATGTGATACAAGTGGAAAAGACTACTTTTTGGATTTTGAAGAGCAATGTTGCTACAAGCATAGGGAGGCTATTTTGTGGATTTTATTTTGATTAATGAACGAACATACTTTTTATATTTTTTGGATTCAGTTTATATGTTTCTATATTTTGACTATTAATGACAATTGACATGATGAATGTTGCTTAATGCATAATATTACCTTGAAAATTTGCTTCTCGATCTTTTTTAATATAATGTTTAAATTTAAAAAGTTGATGTCTATTTTTTGTTAGTGTTAAACAAATGTGATATGTTTATTAAAATATTTCCTTGAATGATAACATCTAAATAAAAGTAGTAAAAAATATTTAAACAAAAGAAACTTATACGCTACAATTGAAAAAGCGTAGCTTAAAAGTATTTCCCACAATTGAAAAAGCGTAGCTTAAAAGTACCAGACAACAGTTTTTAAACTATGGTTTAAACTTATAGGCCACACTTATTTATGTGTGGCCAATTAAAAATTGTGGCCGGAAACTAGACTAATAAACTATGGCCTATTTTAATAACTCTGACGACGGTTTTGATATTTCGTGGCCTAATGCGAACAAACTGTGGCCTGAAGGAATAGACGACGGCCACCTACACAACGCCTCAAAAACTGTGGTCAAACTGTGGCCTAAAGTTCAGGCCACAGTTTATTCACTTCTGGCCACAGTTTTCTGTCGTTGCCTAAACTACTTTTTGTTGTAGTGCACCCATTTCATTTCAAATGGTTTTTTTGTCCCAGAAAGGTAGCTGAGTTTGGCGAGCTAACAGACATAAAGGATTTACAAGAAGGAGGTCTAGGATATCTTGGAAACTAACATTTTCCCTACCCCTAACTAATTACTAACATTTGCCTATAAAAATGGTTCTTTTTTATCATTTAATCTAATTTATATAATGTGTGACCTTCTATTTCAACTATATGACCTTCTCTCAATCATATATCTATATATCTCCACATGCTATGTTCCTCTCAAGATGGATCCTTTAATCTTTCATGTTCGGTGGCACCACCATGGTCCTTAATGGAAATTAATTTTACTCTAAAGTCCTTTGATAAGAATTGTCTTGTTTTTCTATTCATTCTTCAATATTCTTCCTTAGAATTGATGATTTTTTGAACATCTTTAGCACTTTTTCCTTAAAGGTTGAGTTGTTGGTGTGACGATCAAATCTAAGAATGAGACTTACATTAGCGATTTGAATTAAAGAGATTCCAAGTACGTTTTCTTCATCTTCCATGTCTAGCTATTACAATCTATGTAAGGTTTTGGATTAATATTGCGCTCCATGTCACTACAACATTTTTGGTCTTTGGCAACACAGGTTTTTCCAACAGGCAAAAAATGTTGCATGAGAGGTATTAGACAACATACTAGAATTGTTGCCATAAAATGAGTGTTTTATACAACATCTTTTTCGCAACATTGAGTAAATATTCCCTAAAAGTTATATAACTACATTTTTAAATATTAATCTTTCTCAATTATAGTGTTGCGTTTTCCTATTGATTTTTAAATATTTACTAACATATATATGGTTTTAAATATTGTTTTAAATTTATTTTCTATATCAAGCTAGAAAAATAACATAGTAAGCTAATGCTAATGCTACTAACTTCTTGATTGAGTTTTCAAAAATACAATCCAATCACTAATGCTGCTAATCAATGTATTATCTAACACATGTTTTATTATATTTTTGAAAAGTGTTTGTTTTATCGAACCCAAAACATGATATCCAGTCTAATAATTTCGTCATTTACGAGTTGAGTTAGGCCGTATAAAAAACTTTGACTCCACTAAAAGACATGTAAGATGTTTGCAATACTATTATTTAAAAGTCAATGTATTATTTGATTAAGAGTGGCAAATATAATTTGATTTTTTGCAATTGGTATTCTCTAAGATGAAAATTTAGAATTGAAGTTCACAAATTACAAAATTTATCTCGAATTTATGTCAATGATATACTCTATCTTGATTTTGTATTGATGATCATGATGGCTTCCAAAAGCAGGGAGAACATTGAGTCATAAAGACTTCAAATATACTTCTGAACAATTAAAGTAACTCCAACTATTCCTCGTAATTACTTCTACATGAGGAATAGTCGAAGTATTTGGCGTCTTTATTAGTGGAAAAAACAGAATCTACATCAGGAATTCGCATCGGTTCAAAAACTAATTGATGTTAATAAAAAGGCAGTGGCGTTTTTGAAATTATGTAAACATTTTTGGCATCGGTTTAGAAACTAACTGATGTTAATAAAAAGGCGGTGGCATTTTTGAAATTATGTAAACATTTTTGGCATCGGTTCAGAAACTAACTGATGTTGATAAAACAGCGGTGGCATTTTTGAAATTATGTAAACATTTTTGGCATCAGCTCTCGTTGCACCTGATGTTGAAAAGGCCCAAATTTTTTAGGGCGCGAACATCGAAAACCAACGAACACCAAAAACCAAAAATCCTCGCTCTCTCTTACGTTCTCAAGAACCAGCGAACATAAAAAAAACAAAACACATTTCATCTCAAAGTTCCAAACCCTAACCAAACGCATTTCATCTCAAACGAAAACCTCACCCTCGATTTCCATTCTCTCAGCCAAACCTTCCAATGTAAAATACAACTTTGTGGTGGTAACCAAATGCTTACATTAAGTATTGTACAATTTTGGTTGATGTAAGTGTGTTTTACTTCTACTTTAGTTAACCATTTAACTATTAGACTGTATGATTAACATTTAGCATAACATCTTAGGTATCTGCAACGCCATTGTACCTTGAAGGGCAATAGTCATTTGTATGGTTTCATTTACCCTCGGCATATTTTGACTCCTGCAAATTGCTCAACACGTATTGATACCTTCATTCAAGAAAGGCTACACAAAGGCAACAAAGAGTTTTACCTAGCGCCTTACTTGGATTCGTAAGTACATGCATCTTTATCAATTATTTTAAAATTCTATGTGGCTTGTCACTAATTGCTCTCCATGTAGACTACATTGGCAATTGTTGATCATTTGTCCTAGGAGTAATGAAGTTGTCTTCCTTTGTTCGCTTGTTGAAAGGAAGCTGAATGAAACCCTCAAGCATAAATTTAATACGTAAGAAACTCGTTAAAGTCTATAATGAAGTTAGAGATTGTCCTCCTTTTTATGTAAGCTTGTATGATGTCTTTCATTTTTTTATATCAGTGCTATGGAGGGATATAATAAGTTGATGGGCTCTAGAAAGAAGACGCCTACATGGATTTTCCCCAATGCAAGCATGAGAATATTATGAAGTAGAAGAAAAGTGAACATTTTATAGCAACTTCTGTATGGTGCACTATTTGAGTTGAAGATATGTTTAGTCTTATGTTATTTAATATTGTAGAGATTCAACACTACAGAGCCATTCGCTAAAGAGGATATTTACGACATTCGGTATCGTTGGGGAAGACTATTTCTTGATCTTTATCCAAGTCATATTATTGGGTCATAATAGGGTAAATGCATAAAAAATTCTCTCTCTTTCTAACCTTAATGTGCTCTTTATTAATATGAGAATGTATATATCTCAATCAAAAACTGGCTTCGCACTCTGATCAATATGTTGTCAATTGTGATTTAGGTTCAAAGTGATCATTACGATGTTCGATGCAGATTTGGTGGAGATACGCTTAGAACATGGACTTAATGCAAAGTTTGGTGTTTGCGCTTAGTTATGTTTAAGTAATTTTTTGGTTAGGTTTAGTATTATGTTATAACTAGGTAGCTTGGGTTACTATCTTGGAGAACATGAATTATGGAAAACTACTAAGTTGTATTATGTTTTGACTATTTGGGATTGTGCTAGATAGATATGACACTATGTATTTGAGATTGTGTTGTTGCATCTATTAATTATTTGAGTATTTGAGATTGTGTTGTTGCATCTTTTAATTATTTGAGTATTTGAGATTATTTGAGTATTTGAGATTGTGTTGTATATACTCCTATATCTCAGATTACTATTTGCTAGGTATGCTGTTGAGAAAACCAAATTTAAAAAAAAAATAGTTTTAACATCGGTTCCCAAGAACCTGATGTTAATAAAGGAACCTTTAACATCGGTCTCTACAAACAACTGATATTAAAAATACTTTTCGCATTAGGTGGTTCTGAAAAGCTGATGCCAAAAAGGCGCTAAACCTTCTTAAAAAAGACTTTTCGCATCGGGTGGTAATACACCGGATATTAAAAATACTTTTTGCATCAGGTCCGTAACTGATGTAAAAGGTGCCTACTTTTAACATCATCTGAATTTGTAACGGACACGGAACTGATGCGAAAAGTCATTTTTAACCAATACGAAAAGCCTAAATTGTAGTAGTGCTTAGTTCGACCAAGATTTGTAGATTGTCGTATTTGCTATCTGGTTAGTCTTTTGGTTAGACCGTATTAATAAACTCTTAATTATAAAAAAAAAATTCCAAACATGCCTAGTGAAACACCTTCACATCAGTAATTGTTTTTATATTTTTGTTTCAAGATGATCCCAAATCTAGCTTGTGATCAAGCTGCAACCAAAAAAAAGCTTGTGATTACCTTGTGCGCCCTAGGCTTGTAATCATCTTTATTGTTCACTAGTATTTTACCCGTTCATCTGCCTGGGTGACACTATATTTGTTATATTTGCAATGAAATTATAAATATGTTAAAAATTGTAAAATATAATAAAAGAAAATAAAGTCGGTATCTTCTTTTAATTTTAATAATGGAGTAAAAATCAGAAAAAAAAATGAGATTTAATATAAGATATGCACCCCCGTTGCCACTCCCAATGACGCTCCTGTTGCCGCTCATGTTGTCGCTCCCTTGCCTCTCCCGTTGCCGATCACATTGCCAGTCTCTCGTTGCCGCTCCCGTTGCATCTTCTGTTACCGATCCCATTGTCAGTCTCTCGTTGTCGCCATTGTTGCCTCTCAGTTGCTGCATCCGTTGTCAGTCTCTCATTGTCGCTCCTATTGCCACTTGTTTATATTTTTTATTCTAGATCATTTAATATTAATTTAATTGGTTTAATTAAATTATTAAAAAAAGTTATTTTGGAATTTTTGAAAGTGGTTAAATTTTTTTTTTGAGAATTGTTAGTGGTTAAATTGATTGGTTTTAGTAGTTTGAGTAGATTATAGTAAATAGAAAATTTTATATCATTTAATATTAATTTAATCATTTTAATTATATTTGTCAAAAAAAATCATTTTAATAATATTATTAATTTTGTAAATAAAAAATTATTTTGGAATTTTTGATAGTGGTTACATTTTTTTTTGACAATTGTTTTAGTAGTTTTAATAGATAGATTATAGTAAATAGTAAGTTCTAGATAATTTAATATTAATTTAATTATCTTAATTAAATTATTAATTTATTAAAAAATTTTAATAATAATTCACTTGTTAATAGTTAAATCGATTGGTTTTAGTAATTTTAATAGATAGATTATGGCAAATCAATTATATTATGGTTTTGTTATTTTTTGACTAAGTTTATTATATTATTAATTTTTTTTAGAGAGGATCGACGCTGACGCCTCAGTTTTTTTGCTGTTTTTTTTACCATTTTTTGTGACAGCTTTTTGTGACAGTATTATATTGTATTAGCTTTTTTGAGACCTTTTTTTTTGTGACAGCTTTTTTGTGCCAGTATTTTTTTTTAGCTGTCGCGTCAGTGCTGCAAAAAGTTGAATATTTTTTGTCTTTTAGCAAACATATTACTATTTTACCCTTAAAATTGGACACGTGGCAATTTAGTAGAATGTCCAAAAATGTCATTTTGCTAACATATTGTTTTATTATAGTAGTATCGATGATTTCCTCTTCATACAGATTTTTCAATTACAGCCCTATTCTGCGTTAGATGTTTCTTGTAAAAAATAAACAGCCTAATTGTGTGGGCTATCCAAAGCTAAATCCCAAACTCAATTTTATTCTGATTTCTTTTGGTAGGGCCAAACAAGCTCAAATGTAGTAGGGTTCCATTTTTTATACCCCCACCACTATACATCATACCCCCACAACCACCGTAAAATACCCAAAATACCCTCCAATCTTAACAAAAACCAAATTTCCTTTCTCATTCTTCACGTACTTCCGTTCTAGACAAAAGTAAGTCCGAAAATTTGACAAAATGGAATTACGTAAATCCGTCATGTAGGAAATACATAATTTCGTTTACAGTTTTTTTCCAAAACAAATTTACATAAATCCGTATAATTTTAAAATTTTTGGAAACAGATTTACATAAATCCGCAGTTAAAGTTGAATTTTCCAGACGGATTTATGTAAATCTATAGTTGATGATTTTCCATAAAATGCCTAACGAATTTATGGTAAATCCGTAGTTCAATTTTTTCTAAAAATTTACTAACGGATTTATCTTAAATCCGCAGTTCATTATTAATTTTTTTTCAATTTCTTTTAGTTTATATTTACAGGCTGGTGTATCGTCACGGCTCCTATAGCCCCCATCTCATGCAATGCCTTTTACCACTCTTTCTGTCATGGTATTAAGGAGTCTTGGACCAAATTGTTCAGTGTGCCCACAGTTTTTGCTACTCAATTCGGTAACAATCGATATCGAAATGCTAGAGCACTTTATGTTTCTGAGGGCAAAGAGGTGTTATTGGAGCTTTGGTCAACGTTGATTGTTTAAAATTTTAGTGACAGTACTTTCAAGACTCCAGAAATTCAATATATTCAAAACATCAGTGCTTAATTCGCAAAGAGACGATGGGTGTTTGGTCCCAAATGTCTACGTTGAGAGTTTGATATCACATTGTGATTAGTTTTGGGATGACAGTTTATTTATATTGTTGTTTGTTGTTTTTTTATTTATTAGATGGATGATGGTTTATTTGTATGGTTACTGGTTAACGTATATTGTTGTTTGGGCCGTTGATCAAAAGAGTCTGTGGAATCATAACCGTTTATTTTTTTAAAAAAATTATGACAACAGATTTATCTACTTATCAGATAAATCCGTTTTGGTTTCAAAACGGATTTATCTGATAAATAGATAAATCCGTTACAGTAAAGTAACAAAACAGATTTAAGTTTCTCTGATGTAAACCCGTCGTTTTAAATTTACTTAACTGATTTATGTTTTTTGAACTTAAATCCGTTATTCGGTTTTTTAAACACGGATTTATCTGATTAAATGATAAATCCGTTGTGGTTTTTTTACTAAAGCGGATTTACCATCCAATTAGATAAATCTGTTAGTTAAAAATTATCAGGGGAAATCTGGGAATAAAAAAACGTGGGGGTATGATGTATAGTGGTGGGGGTGTAAAAAATGGAACCCAATGTAGTGTTGATTCAAAATTGCAAGGCCTGCAATCCAAAGCCTACATTTTAGTGTTGCCTCCGACGTAAGACCGAGAACTGTAAAATTGGTCCACCCGATCTAGTTTGGCTAGGACCAATGGGCCAAAGTCTCGATGGAAGCTGGGTTGTGTCAATCCAGTTATCTACTAGATTGTGTTTTTGTAGTCTAGTCTAAAATACTGAGTGAGCAGGCTAACCTAGTCCAACTTTTAAAAAGGTGACCACTAAAAAAGTTTGAAAACGTATAAAAAAGAGCTCGGTTTGACCCACAAGCCAACATAGTTGGACCAAAACGGTCTTGTTTTTTCCCACTTTCTATTTAAAGAGCCAAACCCTACCTAAAACACTAAGCCATTAGACCAACCCGTTGGGCTAGGTCAAAATTGACACTTAACGACACCTATCAATGCTTGACGCAAACAGAATAGTGTTCTCCGTCGACGATGAACTCTAGATTGGCTTCAATAATACACACTTCAAACAATATAATATTCTTCGTCCTCTAGTGAAGAAGTCTTAAGTCTTAATCAACATTCAACGTGACTTGCTTTAGAAACTTTGTTTTATCCATCTCTTTTTTCCCAAAGCATTTTTATAATTAGTTCGAAAAGGAAAACCAGAACTTTAGAAAAATAAATGTTGAATTTATCAATTAAAAGGTATCTTCAATATATTAAATAAAATAACAAGACAAAACTGATAAAAAAAATATTATCAATCTTCTCGAAACCTTAGAAGAAAACAATTTGAGAAAAAAATGTTGGGTTATCTTAGTCTAATTTTCTGAATGTCATGTCAGCTTCATTTTGTTTATTTCCCTTCTTTAATATTTTCCCTTCATTGAATTTCTTCATTTGGTAGCTAAAGATAATTAAGTTGAGGCCTACACCCCATAAAGATCGATAACTTCTGTTTATGGTCATTGAGTCATTGGTGGTCCAAAAACAGCTTGGGGTTCATCATTCATGTGCAGCCAGAATGTGAAAAGGAAAGACCATTGAAAGAGACAGGCCAATAAATAAGTATTCCACTTGAATAATATTTTATTATTAAACATTGATATTTTTCTATATCATAAAATATAATAATACAAGGAAACACTCCACTTAACTTCACTCACTAAAGTAAAACATTATATACTAATTTAAGAAACTTATGAACCTCCCAGTAACCTTTTTTTTTTTACTTTGCTTAATTCCCCCATAAACAAACATGTTTCTAGTTATAGTAAAACAGATTTAAGCAGTTGCAATTGGGCCCACATTGACATTGGATTCTTTGAAAGCTTCAAATCTTGGCTCCTTTGCCTGAAACTTCAATGCAGTATAGAGTTTCATGTAGTCTTCAAACACAAATTTTGGGTACACTTCATTATTCTCCTCAACCAATATTGGTGCTGGGTAGATAATAGCATCACTACCTGGGTTGTAGAATAATGCTATGGACATTCTTGTCCCCTCAGTTTGTGCTATCACACGATGCTCCACACTCTTGTACTTACCATTTGTTATTACCTGTTTCACCAAAATAAAGGCTTCACTTGAATCATATATATTTGTGTAAATTTCTACTAGTTTATAAAAAACTTCGGTGACCGCGATCCGGGACACGACATCATAGTTTTTTTATGTTGTTGCGATATAACCATATGATATGGAGACCGCATTTGAACGTGATTCTCCTTAGTATCAAAGATCATCATGACATGACCGTAACTCAGTGATCGTGAACTGGGACACAACATCATCATTTTTTATGTTGTTGCGACATTACCAAGATATGGAGACCGCATTTGACCGCGATTTTCAATAATATCAAGGATCGTGACACAACTGCAACTCAGGGATCGCGATCTGAGACACGACGTCATAGTTTTTTATGTTGTCATGTCACGACACAACCATGATATGGAGACAACATTTGACTGCAAAATTTCCACAATATCAAGGATTGTGACACAACTGCAAATGCGATTTGGTTATATTATGAATTGGAAGCTAAAAAGTTACCTCAAGTTGGTCACCAAGGTTGATGACAATGGAATGGCGCATTGGAGGGACATCAATCCAGTTACCATCTTTGAGAAGCTGAAGGCCACAGACCTTGTCATCTTGAAGAAGGAGAATAATCCCACCAGCATCAGTGTGAGCACGAAGACCCTTCACAAGTTCAGGGTTTGGGCATGGAGGGTAGTTAGCAACCTTAGTACCAAAAGTTGGTCCCCTTGATCCATAGAAAGTCTTTTTAAGGTACCCCTTTTCTAGTCCAAGATTCTCACACAACAAATCCAACAATTCCTCTGCTAGTTTCTCTAACTTCAAAGCAAATTCCTTCATTGCTTTCCTGCATCATTTTCCTTAACTAGTTTAGAATATGTAGATAATACTCTTAAAGTCTAAAGGAAATATAGATGACAAAAATGCATGGAGAAGTGTTTAAAACATGTCATACGAGGGAAAATTAATATAAATATATTTTTTTTTTTTACTAATCGAAGTGAGAAGGGCTAAAATGTAAATATATTTGATTTGATTAACCTGTAATCATCATTGAGATCAGGGACCTCAGAAATGTTTGACTCGGGGAGGTGACGCAAATGGAAGGTACTCTCCCAGTCCATATCTTTGACTTCAGTTTGAACAGCATCTAAACCTTTGTTAGCCACTAATTCCTTAAACCTTTGTTCCATGCACTTCCTGTAGTGTTCTTTTGTCAACCTCTCCACAGTATCCATTAAGTCATGTGATATACCATGATTCACCAACTATAGTTTCAAAACCCAAAAAATAAACATCAACAGAGATCTACAGACCAATGTAAAAAGAAATATTCATAAAGAAAAAAAAAGTTCTATATATTGTGTTCATATATAATTTAAGTACCTCAAAAAATCCCCAGTTCTCACAAGCATCCTTGATTTTTTCCATAGTAGCTTTTCTCTCCTCACCATTGAGCTTCTCCAAGTTGATAATTGGAAAGTTATCCATCTCTCAAGTAGTACTAATTAGCTTGAACTCTTTTTGTATGCTTCTTTCTCCAAGTTTTGTGTAGGTTATGATGCATTTGAGTTTTGCAGGGTGTGGTATTTATAGACCTTTAAATCAAGACCAATTACACAACTAATTCTTATTTTAAATAAAAATGAATATATTCTAATAATTTTCTTAGTTCAACTTTATTTCTTTAACTTTTAAGTCCAAATCAGAGTTTGTGTTTTTTTTGGGGTTACGTTGTTGAATTGTCTTAACACTTGGCTTACGTTGGACCTACTTGATGGCTTATTGCTCCTCTTGAAAATTTGACCAAATTCAGCTACAAAGGCTGCCACACGAGTCATGACCATGTATTATAATTATTCTTAATCTCATTTTTATTTTTCATTTTTTGTTGATATGAAAATGATGTCTAAGAAGGAAAGAACCTAGCAGCTGCATTTCCCAAATCTAATAGCGTCCCCCACCTTAGAAAGTTTACACTATTTTGTCTGAGCATAATAGTGCGTGCATGTTCATCTTCATTAGTATTTTAGGCACTTACACAATAAAGGAATGTTACAAATCTCAAATTTTGGGTTATTTAGTTGAATATCCTATTTTTATAATTTGGTGTCCATTGTACTCAATCATCATATACATTATTTTCCTTGTATAGGTATATTGCTATTGACAAGCAAAGTTCTAGGACTTTCCTAAAAGCTACCTTTCATTCCATCCCTTAAATGATTGGCCATGGGTTCCATATCATGTTTCATTAGTATACGATCGACTCTTAGTTGTGGATCCGTTGGACTGTATCTCCAAGAAATAGGAGTATTTGTCTGTATGATATATGCTGCTAGCGGTGTATACGTGCATAAGCAAGGGTCGCACTACATAACTTAGAATTTTTTTTTGAATAACAATAGTAATTTGGATGTTTTTTGAAAAATACAATTAAAAAAATTATATAGATGACATAACTTTCTCGGTCAATACTCAAAAGTAAAATTGTCATTTATAAAAAATTAAAACACTCATGAAGATAAAATATAAAAAAAATTATTATGCCGACGATAATAATATTTCTTCATCGGACTAAAAGGTAACATAACCATCAATAATAAATAAATACATCTATAAAGATAAAATTCAAAAAGTATATATCCCCTCTTTTTTTTGACAAAAATATCTCCCTTTTGAAAATCAAAAGTAATACAATATACTAATAGCATACGGTATTTCCCCGTTGAAACTCAAACAGAACGATAAATTGTAAAAAAAAAAGGGTCAAAAGAGATAACATGTATTGTATCTTGTTGGGTGTCAAAAGGTTAAATTGCATTTTTTTATCTTCTGAGATTTATAGTTTGGCAAATTTAGTCATTGCATTTTTTATTTGCACTTCAATCCATCATTTTCCATAATCAATAAAATTTATGACTAAAGATGCAAAAAAAAACAATTTTGTGGCAAAAAGTGCAATTAAAAAATATTAGGACCAAATTCATAAGTAAAGAGTTTGAGAAAATGGAAAAAGAAATAGAGAAAGATGTAGAAAGAAAAAAAAAACAGAGACAATGATAAAAGATGGGGTGACATAAAAGAGAGAGCGGGTGAATTTGAGAAATTGGAGCTTAAAAAATAATAAGAAAAGAAAGAATTTTGAAAGAAGAGTGTGGGGACCGACCATAAATAGTTGATGAGAGAGAGATGTGAGAAACATGTGATTGAGAGTGTGTGAGAGAGAGAGAGGGAGAAAAGTGGAATAAAAATGTGAGAAATAAAACTAAAAGATAGATTTGGCCCCAAAAGTGATCATGTGTGAAAAAAATCTTAGATGTCTAGAATAGTCCTTTGATGTGTAGAAATCTAGGTAGTAGATTATTGAATTTTGGGTTGCTCCATACCCTACTTGAGTTTTATGTTGTTTCGACTATGTTACTGATTTTCTTTGTTCTGCATCCTTATTTTTGTATCGTGGACCTCATATAAAGGTTGGAGCTAACCGATCTGTACAAAACCGACTTATAAAGTGAGAGATGTCTCCCATTTATAAACTATTTTTCAGGTCATAATATATTCACTGTGGGACTTTGGTTTATCCTAAATAAACCCCTTTATGCTTAACACTATTGGACTTGGTACATGGGTAATAATGGTGGGATGGCCCGATGGATCTAGGATAGCTGGATAGGCTCTGATACCATTTAAGAATTTGGGTTGATTGGTTGAACCTAACTCGACTCTACAAAACCAACTTGTAGAGTGAGGGATGCTAGCTAGGCCATATTATATTTGATGTGGGACTTGGGTTTTTCCCAACACGCTCTCTCACATCTAGCATTATTATTGGATTGGTGCGTAGATAATAATGGTGAGTAGTTTGATGGATCTAAGATAGGCTTGGATACGATTTGAGGATTTGAGTTGGGTTTAACTAAACTCTACCAAAAAAAAGATTAGGAGAATTTTAGTTGAGCCCTAGCTAACTTAACCCTATATACACTATGAATATGTCTCCCACTTATAAATTCTTTTTCAAGCCATGTTATATACCATGTGGGACTTGATTTTTCTAACCATCTCGACCACCCACAATTAGTCGTTAATAGTAAAACTAGTTTGCTTTTAAAAAAAAACGTATACGACTCATAGTCTAACTCAATTTATGTTTCTTCTACTTAGTTGAATTCTCAAATTACATTCTTCATCTTGATTTTTCATGTTCGTTGGTTGAATTCTTCAATTCTTTGTAATGCATAATTTTCTACCAACGTGGGTTAATTGGTAGAGTCGGAATCAGTCAAATAAACTCTTCAGCAATAACTATTTTGTTTGAAAATTTAAAATATATTCCATTTCATGTGCAAAATTAACTCCCTGTTCTTAACCCCAAAATATCACGTTTAATTCTCTTTTTTTTTTGATAAAGAGGGCTAATGTCCGAAAGAGAAATTAACAAAGAGTTCTAATATTTCGAGGCACAGGCGTCCCGACCATGTCATCAATAATAAAACGAGATAGTGCCCACTACCCCAGAGGCTCTTCGAGAATAGCAGTATCTAAGCTATCATTTTGTAAGCTCGACGCAACTAGCCAATCCGCACACATGTTCCCTTCACGTCAGGTATTAACGATCCCAACCTCCCAGTCTCCGGTGAGGAGCCTCTTGATTCGCCTAGCAAGAGCAAAGTGGGCATCTGTCTCATCTCCTGTTCTAGTCAACATGCTTAACACTATTACGTTTAATTCTAATAATTGCATCGTAGAATACGGGCCCGTTTGGATCGCTTTATTTTGGCTTATCTATTGACATAAACACTTGTGAAACTGTTTGGGAGAGCTTATGAAAATAGCTTATGACATGTTCATAAGCTATTTTCAGCTAATTTCCATAAACTCTTCAAGATAGCTTATGAAAACAGCTAATGACTTATAGAAAAATAGTTTGACATTATTTTATCTTTTATTACATAAACAGCTTATGCATAAGCACTTATATGGTAAGCGCTTATACCATAAGCACTTAATTAAGCTGTTTATCCAAACGGACCCGTATGTGTAATACGTTTTCTTCAAACTCAATAAAAACTGAATCAATTAATCTAATCTAAACCATGTATGTTTATTTGTTCGATTGGCAATTTTTTTTAAGGAAACAATCTAAGCAAAACCAAAATGCATGTTGTTTTCAATAACTTTTTACCAGTGTTTTAAAAATCGAACTGACCGAACACTTCAACCGATTAAATCATGAGTTGACGTTATTTCCAGTTCAGTTATTTAAACGGTTCAACATTGGTTCAATCCAAGTTTTAGTGATTTAAAACGATTAAACCATGACCCAAAAGTCTCGCCGATTCGATGTCTCTTTCGATTTTACTTTATGAGGATATTTTTACCAAAAAGAATTTAAAAATAGTTTTTAATGGTGAAATTTAAGGATTTAATTATAAGGATTTAATTTATGAGCATTGCTATTTGTTAAGAGAGATTTTTACAAAAAAGAGAAGAATGTATAAAAATAGGGGTATTTGACCGGTCAACAACTTGCTAACAATACATAGGAGAGTGGGTAGTTACAATTTGTGAGTGTTTTCTATGCTGCCACATAACATTCTTCCCTTTCTTGCAAAAATTTCTCGTAACATCTAGCATTTTTCTTAATTTATATAAATAATAGGTGTACGCATGTTATACACTATCTACTAATCACAAAGTGACACGTCATTAAAGAGAAATTGGTCAATTGGTAACCAACTACTCCATGAATTATAATTAGTAGTGGTTGTAAAAGCCTATACAACTATCGTGTATAGAAATTAAACTCTAATTATAATGTCGCTGTTGAGGAATGTGCCAAATCGAATGACGGAAAAGTATAATAATAAAGAAAAAGGATTAATGACCAGCCAAGATACAATGTACTATATTACATATTTTCCTCAGCGCATGAAAAGAAAAAAGCCAGCGGGAAATGATTAAATTCTCTTTTCAATATAACCTCCATTTAGGCATTTACAAGCTATCTGATTGAATAACATTAAATATTGCTGATTGAATAAATATCTGATTAAAGGCAGCTGATTGAATAAATTTTCTTGGCAATAACAACATTAAATATTTCTTTGATACATATGTCTGTCTATCCAAACTTACTATATTTTTTAATTATATATGGTCAATTAATTACAACCATAATTGTTAATTTTCTAATTATGTACAAGTCATGATCTAGTAGGTGGCAGGAGATAAAATTGCACACAAATAGGAATGGTAGTTGGTCCCATATTATTGCTGGGCACCTGTTCACATGCATGCATGTATCTTCTTTTATTTAGTTTATTTCATTATTACGTTTTTTTGCTTGGTCTGGGACTTTGGCACAAGGAGTTTAAGAAAGGGAAAAAGATAGATTCTTTCTTGGGTACTTTTATAAGGAAAATCCAAATGTAATGATATAATTTAAAAAACGTATATAGCTTTTTATTTTAAATAAGTTATAAAAAAAATTAACATAAGATTTCCTCAATAATCTTGGCTGAACAAATTAATTAATTAATCAATTGCACACTTTTCTACAAAATGTCACGAATGTTTGCCAAAGTAACATCAAGTTATAAATTTTTATGAGTTAAATATGTTTTTAGTTAGTTCTCGTAGGTTATGTCGGAAAACATGGGAAAATTGCACACGTCAATCGATTAGCCCACACGTCTCCAGGAACATCTCAACATCTCAACATGTCAATCGAGTATAAAGGAAAGAAGAACACAAACAATTTACGTGATTCGGCACCTCTTGCCTACGTCCACAGGAACATCTCAACATAATTCATTCATCAACTCAAACATGATTCAATATTAGTAATCCAACCCAAGTTGTGTATCACCCTACTATACTCTTCTCACTCTAAGAGTTACAAGGAATGATAACACTCACATCTCACAACAAATGATCACCTGGCACTCTCCTCTCACTATGACCTGGTTGGAGATTCTCCACCTCTCTACATTGTCACCCAAGAATGGGTATGCCTCACCTCTTCATTTGGGCATGTCTCATCTCTTCACAAATCTCTCTATTTATAGGAGAGAACATGACTTCCATGCATGCATAAGACTTAATGGATATTTATTGTCTCACCTTTTCAAGACTCTAGATACATCCACCTCACTTGTCAAATGTATCTCTTAAATTTCCCCACATTTACATTTCATAGAAATTTGAATTGACTTCCCAACACTTTATCCGCCTCTAATATAATTAATTTATTCATCTTTTGGTCTCTATTTATATTCCTACAGTTTGCATTTTTGCTCTATTGTGTTAAGTATGTGCAACTAAGAACATCCTTAATTGAAGGATCGAACTATCATCATTTTAATCCTTAAGTGGGACCTACTTTTACATTCTCCTAAAAAAATTACTAAATGGGTCTCATAAATAACTACACTTTTTTACAATATCGGCAAATAATTTACATCATTTTTTTCTTATAAAAAATTACATCAGT
The DNA here is from genome assembly GCA_039519185.1 of Astragalus membranaceus. Classification (NCBI taxonomy): domain Eukaryota; kingdom Viridiplantae; phylum Streptophyta; class Magnoliopsida; order Fabales; family Fabaceae; genus Astragalus; species Astragalus membranaceus. The sequence continues at coordinate 54,589,565 of CM076848.1, read as the reverse complement.
TTTCAATGAGACCCACATAGAGAGGCCACAAACAAATTTACTCCCTCATGGTTGTGCTTGTGGAAGACCATTATCGGACAAGCACTATATCTAAGATACTGCCATTGGGGATGCTCTAACCAAATGTCACGTTGGCACATGTTGCACTTTATTTTTTATGACTCAGATGTAAAATCACCCACCACAATATTATATTTTATTTTTTAAAATATTTCTTCAACTTTTAATATTTTTTACTAGTTATATTAATTCTTAAATTTTTTTTGAATCGGTGGGTTTTTTAATAATCTAATCAGTTTTTTTGTAAAATAAAACCATCTCTTTTTTATTGGCATATTTAATTTTGGTACGTTCTTAAAGAAATTGAGTGCAAGAGAAAACAACTAAAATAGAGATAATTTTGTTTTACAAAAATATGGTTATAAGGTTTTTATTTGACGCGTCCCATCCGCTAACGAATAACGGATGAGATTAGCGTATTTGACTAACGGTTAATGAATACAAGTATTTGGTAAGCACTAGTGTTTTTTGGGTAGCGTTTAACGTTTTTTGAACACTATTTCAAATAGCATTTGAGCGGATAGTGTATAAAGTTTTATTTTTTTGACATTTTTGGACTTGTTATTTTTTTAAAATGTCGTTTCTATCTTTATTAAAATAAACCGAGCAATAAATTTAATCATGAATTAAATAAATATGTCATTCTATGTCATTTTACATTTATCAGCTAGTTCAACCGCTAGTTTTACCAAACACATCATTTTGTATCAACTACTTTATCCGCTATCTTCTATCTGTTAGCTCATCGATCTGCTATCCACTATCTGATAGTTTATTCACTATCCGTTATTTTTGACCGAACAATGCCTTACTATTGGAAAGAAATGTGACTTAAATTTTAGACGTGTATTACTAAAAACACTCTAAGGTTGAGTGTGCCTAAGTTGAAAATTGAGAATGGATCTTCAGCTACGTGTATAATGGTGTTGCGTCAATAGAGACTCTTAGACCAAATCTAACTGTTCCCACAGACGCAGAACCATTCTGCCAGGACTGGAGATCCTGGATCCGTTGAAAGTCTCCCTCCTGAAGAAGAATGTAACAATGTAATATTTACCAACCTCCTCCATGTTAGAATTAGGCACACAGTACGACAAGCCCGTCATGGCCACATGTGCAATTTAGTTGAATTGCCACAAAGTTGGAGAATATGTGGCTTTTAGTCCCTCCACGCACGCAGTTGGGACCATTTGAATGCACGTTCTGTTCTGTTCTATTCTCTATATCGACTTCGCATAAAAAAAGCACTTATGACTCATACAACCATTTCATTTCATATTTTTGCAGAGTTTATCACTCAACCTTTTATCTCTTTGGTTTCTACTTCTACTAACTTGGACCTACTCAAAAATTTCTTTCATCATAATGCTCTCCACTATAGCTTTAAATTTGGGTCCACAATTGAACTCATATTTTAATTCAGTTATTGCGACATTATAGCAGAAAATCAACTGCGGATAATCACCAGCCTACAATTTGTTTTTATTTTATAAAAAAAAATTGAAAAAGTTATGCATTCAATCAAAAAATTGTCGTGATCTCTTTTAAGAATTCTTTCGCCCACACACGCCTTCGCCATCTTTCACATCGAAGAGGAAAGAAAAGTCCTCCAAGTTAACGAAGACGTCTGATTTGCACAGGATTTTTTTATTTGAAAAATATACCTTCATATATTTAAGAATTAGAGCAAATAAATAAACATTTGTAACCAAAAAAATAAATAAGTAAACATTCTAAAAAGACTAGATTAGCAATACACAAGAGGATATTCATAACACTGGGCCTAGAAGGGTAACGTTGGCAAGCATATGGGCTCTTTATTAACGGACCACTAGCCCACGTGATTGATGCAATGCAAGTCCAGCAAATCGAGTGTCGTCCTAAATTAATATCCGAATCAAGGTTGGCCACCCCATTAAGGATTCCACCACATGAGCAGCGTCAATTTTTAAGGGTTAGTTGTTAATGGTTAGGGAGGAGAAACCCTAAATATCATTCGTATTCCAAATCCATACCTTCCTTTTGTTGAAATTTTCACTCATATAATGATTTGTTATCTTGCAGGTAGTATAATCACAAATCTGGGGTGCAAATAGTGAAAGGCCCAGTCCAAATGCAACTGGTTTGAATTTTACCCGTGCGGAACCCAACGGGTTCGCACTGTTCAGAGGCGCGGATCTGGACACGGGTAACCGGGTTGCGGAATCGGATCAGTATAAAAGGGCTTCTCAGAAACCCTAGTTCATTTTCCTTCAAGATTTTGTCCTCCGTTTCTTGAAATCTCTCTAGTTCTTCGCTTCGTCTTCTCCACCGAAGCACCTGGGTTCTTGATTTCTTGATGGATCACGCTCAGATTCTCAGCATAGCTTCGCTTCACCATGAAGCTCAGGTATGATGGCTTCTTCCTTTCTAAAACTCTTCTCAGTTTCTTACAGTTTGAAACCCTAAGTTTAAACACTGACTTGCCTTATCTATTTCTGTTTCTGGTGCGATCTTGATGCTACGCACAAGGATCTGCTCACACGAAGGTAGAATAGTTACTTTTCACTTGCTGTTTTCAGTTTTTGTTTCTAGGTTTTGTTACGAACACAAAACCCTAACTCTGAAAACTGTTTTCTGGTTACAGATCATGAAGATTTGCTTGCAGAGATCCTCAAACAGGTAAAACACTACGCCTTAGTCTTTTACTTTTGATTGTTTGAAGATATGGTGATACTTGTAATGATTCTGACCTTGATTTGTTGTTTCTGGGTTTTGGATCTTCACGCCTTGAAGATGGTTCAACAGTTTCAGTTCTCACCTTGAGAACTCAAGTACTTTATTTCCCTCTCTCTCTCTCTCTCTGTTTTTCTTTTCTGCGCTTTTTCAGTCACTGAAAAACCTAATTACTAACTCTGTTTTGTTTCTCTTTGTTTGTGAGGATTTGCTTCGACCACTTGTTGAAGGTGCAACACAAAGAACACAGAAACCTGGGCAAAGAGATTACGCAGAAGAAAGAAGGGAAACAGAAGAACACAGGGGTATAAAGAAAGTACTTAGAAAATTTTATTCACTTGTAAAAATAAAACTGCTGTATATTATTGTACATAGTTGATGTATATATATACACTGTAATGCAACGGCTAGTTTGGTTGTTAGATTAGTTAAAGTTTGTTAGGATCAAAACAGCTTGCAAATAACAAACTTAACTAACTTAACAACCTTTAGTTGTTAATAAACAGACTTTGGACTTTAATACCCCCCAATGGCTAGTTTAGTGAAACTAAACTGTGCTGTTATTATTTTTTTTTGTAATAAGGGTAAGGTTTTGGTTTCTGATTATAAACCAATACCTTTTCCCTAGTAGCCGCCACACACACCAAACCCTTAGAGCATCTTTAGTGGGGGTGTGTGTTAAATGAGTGAACTAAAGTGATTTTTGTGGGTCCAAAGTTCCACGTATGATTTAAGCAATCCATAGTTGATAAAAGTAGTTTTTACTTCATTGGTGGTTGTTTATAAGAAACCGTACTTGACTCCACTTATTTATATTTTTTATTTGCATTTATTTGATTCAAGCAAATTTTATGTTTTGATGAGAGAGAAAAAGCTATACTTGGCCCCACTTAAAATTTTAGTTTGTATACACTAATTTCTCTACGGCAACTAACTTTCAACAATAGACAATGCCAACAAATATGTCTTTAAAGCATGTTCTTTATAGTTGACGGAGCTTATAGTTACTTTACCATTTAAAAACTAGCGTTAAAGCTTAATTATCATCTCGAGTTGTTGGGCCAAAGTAGTTACTTTTTATGAAAAAGTTAAAGAAAATCAAAAGTAAGAAAATTTATGTATTGTTTATTTTTATTTTTTGACAGCAATTTATGTATTGTTTATATAACATAGGAAAGTATTTCTTTTTATTTATTCAAATAAAAAATTGTTAAGAAAAAATGTATTTGCATTCAAATATTGTTTTTATCTCTATAATATGGTCACTAGATGCCTAAATAAATAATTCATTGTTTTTTTTATCTCTTATTGTATCTTCTCAATCTCACCGGAAGAAAGAACAAATATTATAGAAGTCCATCATAATTTTGTTTTCACTTATTATATTTATGGAATGATGAGGCAATATCAAAAGAAATGCCTAGTTAGAATGTTGATCAGATTTTGTATGACAGACCGCGTAGCCATGTGTATAGTTTTTGGATTTGCATATCATGTTCATGATTGGCTTATCTGTTTGTTTTCTATGCGAATGTGATGTCTCACCTCTTGTTGTTTTCTCTTGTGACTTTTAATACACTGTGGTGTATATCTAAATGATGAGTTTGCGGGCCATGATGATTTGATCAATACGGATATCAAGGAGTGGGAGAACCCCAAAATAAGGAGTGTTGGCTTGAAACTAATACCAATGTGACAAAACTTATGGCAATGGGCAAAAATTAGAGAGAAGTGAGTGCATTTTTTTTTTTACCATTGCAGTGTGAGTGACAACAAGTAAACGGTTGCTTTTTCTTTTCTACATATATTGATGTACGAATTTACATCATTCTTCCAAGAATTTTTCATCCTAATAAATTTCATTAATTTGTTTTCTAAGCCCCAATCTTGTTTTCTTTTTTCATAATCATTGATATAATGGATCCAAACACCGACTTTGATAAATTCGAGAATGAAATCATGGATGAATGTCTTGAAGACAACACTCAAAAAGAGGTGATAAGGTTAGTAGTGAGGCACAACAACACCAATAGACACTGAAAAAAGATTAAATTGATAGATCGAAGTCGTGAAGAATGACACAACTAATTGTTCAATGACTACTTCTCTGAAAATCATGTATATACGGAGGCTCAATTCTGATGAAGGTTCCAAATGTGGAGGCATGTGTTCCTTCACATCGTAGAAGCCATTGGCAATCATGATGAGTACTTCCAAATAATGATTGATGCAGTTGGAAGAATAGAACTTTCACCATTGCAGAAGTCCACTGATGCTCTTCGTATACGAGTATATGGATCACTGCTGTCAGTATTGTGGATCATTATGTTTGCATCGTTGAAAGCACAACATTGGAGTGCTCAGACAAGTTTGTAATGTGTGTGTGCGTGATATTTGGTGTTCAGTACCCGAGAAGGCTAAACAATGAAGACGCTGCATGTCTACTACAAATTGGAGAGGTGTGCACGTTTCTTGGTGTGTTAAGTTCGTTTGATTGTATGCATTTTTAGGATTGGAAAATTTGTCCGGTCGCGGGGAAATGTCAATTTTATAGAGGTGATCATGTTCGAAGATCAGGCTTGAAGTTATGGCATCTTAAGACTTGTGGATTTGGCATGTTTGACATTGTGTGTTCTAACAATGACATTAATGTGTTAAACACATTTGATGTGTTTAACGATGTTTTGAATAGACATGCTCCTGCAGTGCAATAAACAGTGAATAAAACCACACATTATATGGGCTACTGCTTGGCAAATGGCATTTGTAAATCGAGAAGAAAAGATGTCAAACAAGCCTTTGAGTGCTTTAATCCTGGTTCGCAATTGTGCGTCATCCAGCACGTGTTTGGCAAGTGAATACAATGAAACACATAATGTTAGCAAGCATCGAATTGCATAACATGATTGTTGAAGATGAACGAGGCACATATGCTAGTAATTTTGATTACGACCACGTAGATGAGGATTTCTCCACGGTTGAAGTATCTAACGGTCCATATCCCAATTATACAACATTGCTCCAAATGATAGCACATATTCATCAAAAGTGAAACCTTTGCCAACTTCAAGTAGACTTGGTTGAGCATATTTGGGAGTGGGTTTGAACATAAGAAAAATGAAAATTATTTTTTATATATTATTTTGTAATCTACTTGAAATGTAATTTGTTGCTTATTGTGGTGTATTTTATATCATTTATAATTTTATAATTTTATATTTCTTATTATTTTTAAACTTGTTATCCTAAATTTTGTTAAAAGTTTTTTCATTTATAATAACATTTTTTATGCGCATTAATTAAAATAATTAAATTAATATTAAGTTTATACAAATAAATAAACATGTTGAGTTAGGTATTGTTTCTTATATGCAACCAACAGTGGAGTAAAAATTACTTGAGTTTTTATAAATTACTCAAAATCTCTGTGGCAGTTTGAATCCAAAAAGTCACTTTAATTCACAAATTTAAGATGTCCCACTAAAATTACTCTTAGTGCCAACGAAATTAAACATTGAGACTTTAAACATTCACTTTTTTAGTAATATAAATAAAAGGCAATGAAGATAATTTTTTACAACAAATTATGTGAACAATTACTTTTCTTAATATGTGGAATTAATGTGTAATATTAAATAGGCTAAATTATACTGGAGGTACTTTAAGTTATTTAATTGTGATAAGTTGGTCCTTTAAGTTTTTCACCACTTAGGTCCTTTAAGTTACATAACATTTACACCGTTAACCGTTTGTTAAACTTCCGTTCCAAAAATGCTTAGCTGGCATTAACGTCGCTGATGTGTCAGTTACTAAGCCTATGTGTCTTTTTTCTAACAATTTGGTCATTTAAAACTACTATTATGTAACAATTTGGTCCTTTTTTATTAAAAATAAAAAATTCCTACCCAGGAACTAAACCCAGAATTCACATCTTCATCTTCTACATCTCCCAACCCAGCTAAACCCAGAAATCCCCAAAGTTGGTGGCATTCCTTCATTCACACAAAGACCCTCTACTTTTGGTTTTCATCTTCTATGTATTAATTTATTTTATATATGACATGTGAATTGGAATGCTTATTCCTACAGATACAAAACAGAGATAGATTTCTTCTACTCTTCTTGCTTTCTTTCTTTTGCAGTAGCATAATCACCTTACCTTCAGATTCTGCTCACTTTCACTGTGATGGATTTACTATTCACCAAAAATGAAAGGAGGTGTTCCTTGTTTTTTCTACTCGCTAAAATCGAAACCCAGATTTTTGTTCCGATTCGTTGGGTGTGTTCAAAATCAAAACCCAAATTTTTGTTCAGAATCAAAACCCAAATTTTCGTTCAAATTCGTTGGGTGTATTGGGTTTTATTTTCGCTCAGATTTGAGTACCATTTTCGTTCAGATTTGGTCTCTAAATTTCGTTCAAATTTCCTGCAATAGATCTAGAAGAGATGCAATGAAATTGGGGATAAACATAAACCCTAAATTGGACACTGTCGTATTTTTGATTTTTTCTCAAACTCATCATTTTTTTCCACCAAACCCATTTCTTCAGATCTGTTGTATTTGCTGCAGCAAACTTGGGAGATGGAGGGAAAAGAAGGAAGAGAAGAAGAAAGAAGAAAGAAGAAAGAAGAAAGAATGAGGTGGCGTGGATTAATTTTGTTTTAATAAAATTAAATAAAAATGACATGGATTAATTTATTTTTTGACACATCATCACTTAACTGCCAAATAAGCGTTTTTTGACGGTGTTAGACCGAAAATGAACGGAAAGGGTAACGGTGAAACCGTTAAATAACTTAAAGGACTTAAATGGTATAAAAACATAAAGGACCAACTTGTTCAAAATAAATAACTTAAAGGACCTCTGGTGTAGTTTTGCCTATTAAATAAAAATAAATCAATATTTTAAGGAATTATTTTGTCAAAAGATGTTTTACTTTGCTTAATTTCTTAGATTATATTTTATAAATATTTTAATTTTAATTAATTTTGAACATCATATGATATTTGTCTGTCAAGAAAAAAACATGGTATGATATTTAATATTCATTAAAATATATTAAATGTATTTTAATGAATATTGTTACATTTGTCATATAATGGCTATAACTGGTCCGTGCGTGAGAGAAAAGGGTAATGAAGACACAAGATTTTGAAACAAAAACCATTTGGAGATGCGGGGGATCGAACCCCGTGCCTCTCGCATGCAAAGCGAGCGCTCTACCATTTGAGCTACATCCCCGATTGATTAACCTATTAAGTCTAACGATTATATATCTAATACTGTTACTGGCCACGGGAAAATCCTTATTATATCGCCTTATCCAAAACAAATAGCGACAATCTACAATCTACAGAGCAAACTATCCTTTCTAAATTTTGAACAGATGACTATGACACATTTAATTTAACTAGTTGAGGAGATCAACTTGCAGTTGCAGCCACTACGAGAGTGTAAACCGCAAGCAGTAACAGAAATGACTCTAATTTCTTCATTGCAAATCACCACCGTCTCTTCTCTTCAACAATCCCCAACCCTTCACACTCTCAACCCTTCTTCAGTTATACTCCACAAAACCGTTTTTCTAGGTTTTACAACGGTACCTTCTATTTCCCTTAAAAGCTTCGTCTTTTCCAGTAAAAAAACCAGAACATGTACACATGCTTCTTTGCTAGAGGCTCCTGTTTTATGGGCTGGTAGAATCTGTATCTTCTATGCTCTCCTTAAGGCTGGTTTGGCTGGATCTCCAACAAATCCACTTCTCTCAGGTTTAACATTCGTATGAAATTATTATTTTATTAAGGTGTTCTCTTTAATTGATAATGATAAGTTGATTTCATTGCTTGTTTCAGATTTGGAAAGTGGCGATGGTGGTGACACCAATGAATCTGGTGATTTAGGGTTCTCTAAATGGACACAGAGCATACTAGGAAAATCAGGTATTTCATAACCTTTTTTGTGTTTTGGTTTGCTGGTTGTTTTTTTTTTGCAATTTAGAGAGATAGTTCAATTATGTTTTTCTACTTTCTTATCTTTCGTTATCTATCTCTATAGGACCAAGGCACTAACCACCAAGCAATCGCAGTAATGAACTTTAGATAAACAAAATAAATTTCAATTTCCTGTTAACCTTTTTGGTAAAAGAATTTTTGAGACATTGACTGTGCACTGTGCAGTTCAACTGTTAGTCATTCAACTTTCTTATGTTCTAAAATTTTCATAAATTTTACCAAAAAAATGGAAATTGACCAACACTTCATGAACTGGTTTAAGGGACTTATAGAAATGATTTTATTTGGTTTCTACTTTCTAACCTATGTTAGATTTCCAGATTGAAAAGACTATAGTCTCTCTGTGTGAGGTTGTGTGCTTTTGTTTCCCTTCCTTTCGCTCTGATACTTTTATCGTGTTCTAGGTTCAGGGCAGCAATGAGACATACTATATTTTCTTCTAACTTGTTTAGCCCCAGGCCCTCTTCCCCCTGTTTCTGTATCGATTAATATCCAATATACTTGTGTTTTATATCTGATTGGAGTCATATCAGTTGAATGCCAGAAAATTGAATTTGCTCCATGATGCTTCCTAATACTTAATTAGTCATTACTTCATGCTTCACAGTGGAACTAGAATGTACTATATGTATGAAAAGGTGAATGATCCCTTATAGGTGTTGCACAATCAGGTCTTTGAGCATAAAAATGCATACAACTTTAGTTATAGGCTAGAGAATAGAGATCTAACTAACTCTAATTAATAACTACTGGGCTGTCATAGATCATTGTTACATTTGTCATATAATGGCTATAACTCAATAATGACAATCTAAGGTAGTGTTTGTCTGTTTGGTAGATGGGTTAGAAATTATAATAAGACAGAATATAACATATGTAACAGGATGAAAGGTGAAAAAGTGGTACAAATGGGTGGAAGTAGAGTAGAAAAGAACAGGATGCCCGGTTTCTTTCTGTCTTCATGTCAGGCGCTCCCTAACAGTGGCTAACAAGAGCCACTTAAATTAATAAAGTAACACACAAGATATACACTGATACTTCCCCTGATTCTGGATCCCGTCCACGCCGCTGCCCTCTCCCTCTGTCCTCCACAAGTCCCTCTTTTCCCCTTTCTAGAATATACCTTTATATCCTAGACCATGGCCTAACTGCAAGCCCGTAATACTGGACCATTAACAGTAACTCCTATATTGTGCTCAAGTATGTTAACAATGTCTTTTTGTTACAATGTGTGTTGCTTATCTGCCTGTTTTATTTGGTCAGCAAAAGAAGAAGCAAACGGAAGCAAATTTACGAGCAAATGGCATCCTACAACGAAGGGCACGCTTAGAAGGAACTATAGAGTCCCATCCAAGTCTGAGGGGCGACGTCTTCTTAAAGCCATTGCATCTCTATTGTCAGATGATGACCACTTTGTGGATGCCACCTCTCACAAGGTTACCATTTTTCCTTACCACTTCTTTTATCCCCCTATCCTTCATGAATTGATTTAGTTTTATGCAATGCATGTTTGATATTTATGCTATTATGTAACTAACTATTTATAGGGTTGCCAAATCCGGAGGGAAAGTGCTCATGGAGAAAGTGTATGTTGCAACAATGTCAGAGCTCTGTTTGATGAGCTACCAACTCCCCATCTCATTGTAGAAATCACACCTTTTCCTGCTGGACCACTTACTGACAAGGATTACACTAAAGCTGAGAAACTTGAGAGGGTTCTTAGATCAAGTCCTTCTGTTTGAGCTGTCTTTGCTGTTTCTCGCTCTCATGTATATATTGTTTTGCTAGCTTGTAAATATTGGCATCATGAAGAGAAATTTGTATACAGTATTTTACTTGAGCTGAATCGTAGTACAAGTTTCAAAGACTACTACCTCTTGCCTTTTGTAGAAGACTCTAAACATGAAAAAAAAATGTTTTAATTTTAAAAAACGTCGCACAATAGTTTACTTTAGGCCTCAATATTTATGAAGTGAATGTTGAAGAAAGAATATTAAAGAGAATCTTACTAACACTCTTCTTGTAGACATGTTTGGTACAAGCGAGTCTAAAAAGAGATAAACATTTGTAAAAAAAGAGAGGGAGAAGAGACACAAAACTTTGGTCCCACAATTTTTCCAATCTTCTCAAAGAAAGACAATGTTTTTCTTTTGCTTCTATAGTTGCCCTTGATGGAAATTTCACCCCTCAACTAGTACTATACCGTGCATCCGCACGGGACGATCGCGTTACGTGATACGATTACCTCAAATAGAAACGTTAAGTTGATATCTCATTAATCTAAAAATCAATTGTAAAATATAGAGGATGACTTGCATACGGACAGGTGCTGTCGTGTTCTTTTTATATATCACTGCAGTTATCCCGTGTTTTTTATTTATCAGTGCAGTTATCTCGTAGTTTTAATTGATTATTTTAGTTGATTAGTAGATTATAGTAGATAATAAAAGTTAGATATTAGATTATCAATAAGAAATATTTGTTTTAAATATTAATTACTAATTTAAATAGTCATTAAGTCTTCTTGTTTTTTAGATAGTAGGTTTATAGTAGTAGTCTTCAAAATTTTTAATTAAAGTAGTGTTTGTATTAATTTAGAAATTTAGTTAAAAGAATTAAAGTGAAGTGATAAGAGAAAGAGAATAATTATTTATGGGAAAAGTAAAGTAAAAAGAAAAAAAATGAAGAAAGAGAGTGTAAAAGAAAAGTGAAAAGGAGGAAAGAATGTGTCAAAAGAAAGAGAAAAAAGGAAGAAATAGAGTATAACAGAAAAGTGAAAAGTAAGAAAGAGAGTGTAAGATAAAAAGAGAAAAAAAAGAAGAAATAGAGTGTAATGACATTTTTACCCTAAAAAATTTGAGGTGTCTTTTAGATAGAATGGGGGTATTGGTAAATCATATCTGGTTTAGTTGTATAAATACTAGTATTTTACCCGTGCATACGCACGAGTGAGTGCATACGCACGAGTGATACTGTATGATCGGTGTATTGCCATGAAGTCATAATAGTAATTTGGAAGATAATCATAAGTTGTGAACAATGTCCAAAATGTATGATTTGAAATTCAAAGTGGAAAGAGATAGGTATTATGTCATATAAGATACAAATGAAAAATATATTGACTCGAAGAAAATAAAGGAAATTGACAATCAGAATTACATTGATCCATAATAATGTATTTAGACATTAGAGGTAAAATATGCATCCCCGTTGACACTCCCGTTTGCATACTCATTGACTCTCCCGTTGGCACTCCCGTTCGCGCTCTCGTTACCTCTCTCGTTGCAGCTCCTATTGCCAGTCTCTCGTTGTCGCTCCCGTTACCACATGTTAACTCATATTATTCTATATGATTTAATATTAATTAAATCATATTCGTTTAATTATAAGTAAGTTATTTTGTAAAGTTTGGTAATGGCTAAAGTTGTATTTTTATAATTCTAAGTGGTTAAATTGATTGATTTTAATAGTTTTAATAGAGAGATTATAGTAAATAATAAATTTTAGATGGAGTAAAGATGAAGAAAAAGAAAATAAGATTTTTTAAAATATGCATCCACGTTGGCGCTCTGTTGGCGCTCTCCTTGCCTCTCTTGTTCCCACTCATGTTCCCGTTGTCGCTCTCGTTGTCGATTCCATTGCCAGTATCGTATTGCCGCTCTCGTTGTGTTGCAAATTTTGTCTTTTAGCGGTGAATTTACTAAAATAGTTGTGTTGCAAAAAGTTAAAACAAAATCGGTATCTTCTTATAATATTAATAATGGAGTAAAAGGTAAAATATGCAACCTCGTTGCTCTCGTTCCCTCTCTTGTTGGCACTCCCGTTGGCACTCTCGTTCCCTCTCTTGTTGGTACTCCTGTTGCCGCTCTCGTTGTCAGTCTCTCGTTTCCGCTCCCGTTGCCACATGTTTTCTCCTTTTTTCTGTATGATTTAATATTACAATTGTTAGTGGTTAAATTGATTGATTTTATTTATTACATGGAAACTTGATTGATTTTAGTAGTTTTAATAGAGAGATTATAGTAAATAGTAAATTTTAAATTGTTTAATTATTGAGTGTGATATTAATTTAATAATTTATTTTTTTGGAATAAATAATTTTGAAACTATTGTTAGATGTATGGTTTTTTTTGACAATTGGTAGTAGTTAAATTGATTAATTTTAGTAGTTTGAGTAAATTATATAAATAGTTAAAAAAAATTATGTTTTTAGTAAAAAAACTGACAAAAAAGTGATTTTTTATGAAAAGAAAAACTGAAGAAAAAAAATGGAAAAAAACTGGAAAAAAAAGTTGGTTTTAAAATTTGCTGTTTTTTGTCCTTTTGCTGCGTCAGTTGCAGCTTCTGATTGCAGTTTTCAATCAGTATTTTGTCCCTCACTTTTTCTTCCCTCTATCGTAGCCACTCCCGTTGGCGCTCTCGTTGCCACTCCCGTTGGCGCTCTCGTTGCCACTCCCATTGGCGCTCTCGTTGGCCTTCCCGTTAACATTTTACTCTTTTTTAGTAATTATAAAATAGTTATTTGGTAATTTTTTGTAGTGGTTAAATTGATTGATTTTAACAAAAGTAGTTAAATTGATTAGTTTTAGTAGTTATTTTGTAATGTAATTTTTGGTAGGGGTTAAAGTTTTTTTACAATTCTTTTTTTGACAATGGATAGTGGCTAATTGATTTATAGTGACTAATTATTTTATTATTTTAGTAGTTTGAGTAGATTATAAAAATAGTGATTTTTTTTTATAGTGACTAATTGTTTTTATAAAAATATTGACAACCGTTTTTTAAAAAAAAATTAAAAAAAACAATGTATAAAATTTTATTTTAAAAAATCATTTTTTTAAATTGAATTAAAAAAAACTGTATTGGTACTGTAGCGCGTCAGAAACGTCACTGTAGTGTCCAGTAGGGTGACATAAGCGGTACTGTAGCGCGTCAGAAACGTCACTGTAACGTACTGTAGTGATACTGTAGCACTTTGTCTTTATGTGGTGAATTGCCTATTTTTCCCCTAAATTGTGACAAATGTCAAAATTTGGTGATGTCTAAAAATGTAAATGTGCTAGCATATGTTTTGATTATATAGAAAGTATTTTAAAAAATCAGTTTTTTTAAAAAATTGAATTAAAAAAAAAATTGTATTGGTACTGTAGCACGTCAGAAACGTCACTGTAGTGCACTATAGAGTGACATTGTGACACTCATATTTACTAACTTGTAGAAACATCGAAATGCACCACCTGGCATACATCAGAGTTACTTCCTGTCTCAGATATTGAACACGACTAAAATTTTCGATAATAAATTATCGAACGCGCTTACATAACTTAACATAATCTGAAATACGTGCCTTACTACTTCTCATGCCTAGTGTTCAATACCGAAAATAGAAAGTTGCGGAAGCGATTTACAACTTGATACAATAATAAGTCGTACAATCGAATATACATATCAGACAATAGAAAAAAATAACATAAACAACTAAACTAAAACATCTACATCTTCTTGCGGTAGCTTCATAACCGAGCCTCATTGCCTTCAACCTTTCCTGCTTCTTTGAAACAAAACAACAACAATGATTGGGTGAGACAACTTGTCTCAGTGAGTTCTATCGAGACCCCTTACTAACTCTCTCGGTTCATTGTGCTTGATTCATTAATCGTAATCCTTAAAGTTGACTACGTGGAGTACTCTAACATTGTCCCTCGTAGCCCTTAAGCCGACTACAAGTGACAATCCTTAATATGACCCGTAGCCCTTAGGCCGACTACGAGAAATATATCTGAAACATGATTGTTAGCATATCACCGTAGCCCTTAAGCCGACTGCCGGTAAACCCATTCCCTGACCATAGCAGGGACAAACATGACGGGGCCTAGGTTCATAGGGCTCATGACTTCCCCTCCCCTAGTACGCTAACCTGAAAATAGGGTCGTCACCCTAGACTGAACTGATATGTATATAAATATATACCTGACATGGACATAACATGATCTTATACATAACATGATCTCATTATCAACACTATAATCTTAGGGACATTAAGTCCATCTTATCTTAGCCTGTCGTGATCTCACTCGTGGTTACTAAGTTCGTTAACCTGACTGATATACATTTACAATTCAATCCAATCATAATTACTTCAATCACAGTCAACCTAATCATAAACATCAAGCAATTCATTGAAGACATAATCCACTAAAGAAGCAACAATCCAAACACTCTAATTCAGCAGCCATACCTAAATTTTGAGAATTTACTTAACCTATCAAGCGGCCACGGAATTTAGCGAGCGATCTCTCTACAGAAAGCTTATGAAGTCTAGTTTCTCACTATATTTTTATAATTTCAAAATAATGAGTCAAATAGTACAGTTTTCGCAAACAATGCAGTAGGTCCAGAAAATGGGGCAGCAACTGTGTCCTAAGTTGTGACTCTTCTACAATGACCAAAACAAACCCAAATAACCCGAAACTTGAGCATAATCAGTAGAACATTTTGTCTAATTTTCAAAGAAATTGGATTCATTCAAAAAGGAGTTCATTTGAAGACACCACAATCAAAACACTGACCCTATGTCCAGATTGTTCCCATAATTTTATTCTAACTTGTGGAGCCTATAACTTGAGCTACACAATTCCAAAATCAACCAAATCAGAGCCAAATTAACGAGCATTCAGTCTAGTTTCTAAAAACATTTACCACATAATTTTTGGATTCATAAAACATTCCCAGTTTCAAAAAGACAGTACCTATGTCTAGAATGCTTCCAGAATATTACCTTATCTTGTGAAGCCTATAACTGGAGCTATACTACTCCAAATGCGACTAAAAAAAAGCCAAAATGACAAGCATTCAATCTAGTTTCTAAAAAGGTAAGTCACATAATTTTTGAACCGGTAAAACAGTCCCAGTTACCAGAAAACCGAACCTATCCAGAATGTCTCAACACAGTGAAATATCAACACAATAAGCATCCAATTTCAGTCATCAAAACATATATTCATCAATGAACAACAACACATATATTAACATCAATTTCCCTAGTGAGTATAGAACTCACCTTTGGCGATGATAATAGAACACCACCGAAACTTCGTGAACTTGAACGAACGGTAACTCGCGAACTCTCCCGAATCCGCTCCAATTAACTCAAAGTCGAAACCGATCCCGGACAAATCCCCAAACTTGACCAGCTACTGAAGCTTCTCCAAATGCATCTCGAATCAACATTGAAATCCCCTTTTTACTCCAATGTAGCCCCAATTTCCAGAACACAACAACTAACTTCAAAACCAGTTGGGCAGCATCTATCACTGTTTTGCAACAGACCTCACTCCTTCGATTCTTAAACAAAACCTTTCCAACCAGTGCCAAAAGTGTAGACAATTCCGTCTAGTTTCTGAGGGTTCAGGTTTTGTGCTCATACGACATGTATTTGAAGAGTTATCGACGAAACATGGTGGCTGGCTCAAGACTAGCACTGATTCAAAACAGGAACTTGTAAACATGATATCTCCCAGTAATCTCAGTCAAATTAAGTGTTTCTGGTGCCTAAACTGAAGGATTTTGAGTCTAGTTTTGAATGAAACAAAAATGGGCTTAAAATGAGGTCTGTACAAGGAATTACGAAGAAAACACTAAACGGTGTCGAAACTGTCTTTGTATAGCATAATCTTCCTATGAGTTTGCATCTTCAATCCCTCCATCATGAACCACAACTCAAGTCCCAGCTCTTTATATTCAACCCCAGCTACTGGAAGTCCCTCCTAGGCTGTTTAATTCGCAATGTAGGTGTTGTTTCTTGTTGAATCGCTCACCAATACTGATATGTAGTACTTCAAACCACTCCTAGAGCTTCATTGAACTCACATGCAAGCTAGGAAACTCATTTTTCTCCAAAAGGGAGCTTGGGTGCGAAAATGGTGAGAAGTGAATGGAGGGTTCTTTGGTGGTGAAATCAGTATCAATATAAAGAGGAGAATGAGATGAATGTAATTAGGGATGTCAAAACGGGTCTGGCCCGCCGGGCTGACCCGTTGGCCCACCAAAATAAGGCGGGCAGGGACTAAGGTATTGATGCCCGCCAGCCCGCGTTGCCCGGCCCGCTTCGCCCGCCAGCCCGCGGGCTAAAAACCGCCCGTTTAGCTTTTTTTTTAAAATTCAGTGTACATTGACGGGTCAGCCCGCCAGCCCGCCACTTCGCGGGCAGGGCATGAATTTTGGGCCTGTGTTCGGTTAACGGGCCGGGCCGGGCCGCCCGTTTTTTCGCGGGCATAACGCTTAACGGGCCGGGTCGCCCGTTTTGACATCCCTAAATGTAATGGCATCATGGAAGGTGACATGCATGAAGAATGGTCAAGGTTCTCTCCTCTTTCCTTCCCTCTCCCTCTCTCTATTCTGGAAACTGTTTTGGCTGAATGAGTTTTGAGAGTGGGTCAGCTGGGTGTTAGTGAGTTGAGGGTGTTAATGAGTGGGAATGACGAAAATACCCTTGGCTCACTAATACTCACTTAACCTATGTTCTATCCTTTTTTTTTCAAACCAAAAATCAGAAAGTGGAGTCATTGAGTTGTATTTTGTGTTTTGCAATTATTGACTCAGCTGGTATTTGATTTGGGTGGTGAAAAGACCAATTTACCCTTCGCGCTCTAATTCTTAATTAAACCCCATATATACCCCAACATTCACACAATTAAGTAACGACTTCATTCCTTGCATAAGACCATGACTCGATTTACTATTTCCTTGAATAATAACTTTCCAGTTGATTTCATGAAACGAAATTAACCAAAATTAGGGGTGTTACAGACATAAGCGGTACTGTAGCGCGTCAGAAACGTCACTGTAGCGCACTGTAGTAATACTGTAGCATTTTGTCTTTATGCGATGAATTGCCTATTTTGCCCCTAAATTGTGACAAATGTCAAAATTTGGTGATGTCTAAAAATGTAAATGTGCTAGCATATGTTTTGATTATATAGAAAGTAGATAGTGTAGATATGGTAATTTTTTTTTGTTACACGCGCCCTCATTTTGAATTATGAAGGAAGTGAGAGAACCCCTCCCCTCACTTCTTTTGCCAAATTTGCCCTCGCCGAACTTCAAAAAATAAACTATTTCAAAATTAATACATAGATATTTTTGTCTTTTTATAATCAAACATACATATATCTTTTTTATTTCTCTTGTACCAAACAACTCTATATAATTTGTTTGGTTGTAGGGAGAGATTGAAAAGAGTGAAAGATGTGAGAATAGCGAAATAGGTAAGAAATATAGTAAATTTGATGTATAATTTTGCATAAGAGAAATAGACGATAAATAGAAGAAAACAAAGTTTGTTTTAGATGATATCATTTATGAAAAGACAATTACCGTCTAACTAAAAAATAAAATGTGGAAACAAATGGGATTATAAGGTTTAACAAATGACAAATCGGTAAGAACAAGCAAAAATTAGGATGTTTTCTTCCATTTCTACGCATAATCACTAAAGAGATTGGGTTTTAGACATGGGGCCACACATATTTACTCTCGCCCCTATTTCGACCGGACGAGGCTAATTAGACACTTCTATTCAAGTTTTTTCTCTAATCCACGACTTCTATTCAAGTTCTTTCTCTAATCCACGACTTCTCTTGGTTGATATTTCACGCCAGAGTAAATCAATTCTATTTCTCACTCTTTTCTCTCTTTTCACCCTCACCCTTATTTTAGTCGGACAAGGCCGATTAGACACTCTTATGCAAGTTCTCCCTCCATGACTTCTCTCGACAATATTTCACACAAAACAAATAGAGACTAAATCTATTCTATTTCTCACCCATTTTTCTCTCTCTTCACTCCTACTTCTCAATTTTTTTCTCACAAGCAACAACCAATCACACCATTAGTAATTTTAGAGGTAGGGTGGTGTCACTGAACTTGTAGCCAAGAAGTCAAAACTTTTCCCTCTCTTTTTAGGCTCCGTAGCTATGAAGTAGTAGGCCACGAACGGTGACTTCCATTTCGAAATTCAGCTATAGCTCCACGCCAACCACCAAAATCCTAAAACCCTACCGTACAACTGCGACCTCATTTCGGTATGATACCTTCTCTCTATCCATCCCATTTGATCTGAAATCTCATTATGTAGGAATTAGTGCTTTTTGTGTTTATATAAACGATATATCAGCTCGATTATAGTTTCGTAAATCAATTTCTATGAAAGGTATTGATTGCATGTTGTTATTTTCCGTGAGCTTTCAATGTTGGGGTTTTTCTCATTCCTTATTTGTTCTGCATTGTTCTTTTTTCTTAAATTAGAGTATTATTTTGACTGGTAGAACGTAAACCCACTGGTTCATCCCGGTTCTTTGAATGGGGAAGCTGATACACCGGATGCAATTTTCCACTTGATTTGGTCAGGAATGTATTGTTGAAAATGAAAATATATGGTCAAAATCAATTAGTACAATCTTTTTATTGCAGACAAGCATTTCTTCTTTTCTTCTGTTATTACTCCTGCTAATTATCATAATTGGTAAATGGCACTAACTTCTAGTGAAAAAAATACATCTAGGTCAGATAATGGTGTTTGATTGGCATGAACCTCTGCAATGACCGTGAGTTGCTTTGGAAAACTACTACACAGTCATTTTTTAAAGTCTCTAGTATTTTAACATATCAATGAAAAATCATTTGAAATCATCACTTATATATTTGTATTTTGGCTGTCAAATACAGTCTTTCCTCTTTCCCGATTGATGTTTTGAAATGTCCTCTGTAGCTAAAGGAGAAAATATGGAAAATGCACTCGAGATCAAGGAAGCTGCATCGCCACCTGCTATACCTCCTCCACCTCCCGATGTGCTGCCTAATATGGATACAGAACTAATAGCTCCCACAAACTATTCTATTATCAGTAGACCTGGTGTTGGGACCACAGGAAAACAGATACCTTTGCTTGCCAATCTCTTCGAAGTTACAGCTGATACACCGGATGCAATTTTTTTCCAGTATAGTGTATGTCAAGTATTTTTGTCCTTGCAATTTTGTGTATATGGCTTTGGCTTATTAAAGAATTTCCAGGTTACAATTACTTCAGAAGATAAAAGAGCTGTTGAAAGCAAGGGCATTGGGAGAAAACTGATTGATAGGCTTTACCAAATATACTCTTCTGAACTTGGGGCCAAAAGGTTTGCCTATGATGGAGAAAGAGCTTTATACACAGTTGGTCCTCTTCCACAAAAGAAATTTGAGTTTAAAGTATTGCTTGAAGAAGCATATGCAAAGTGGTATGTCTTTTATATGACTGTCTAAGTTGTCTTTTTTATTTTTTAAGTCTTAAAGCTTATACCACTTTTTAATTCAAGCAGTAATGCTGAGAGTCCTAGTGCTAATGGAAATGGAATCCATTTTGAGGAAACTAAACGGTCAAAGCATTCTCTTCAGTCAAAGGCATTCACAGTGGAGATAAGTTTTGCTGCTAAAATACCCCTGCAGTCCATTGCTCTTTCCCTCAAAGGGACTGGGTCAGATGCTGATTCTCAGGACACATTGAGAGTTCTTGATACTGTACTGAGGCAGCGAGCAGCTAACAGGTACATACTATAAAGATAAAAATGGAAGTATTTTGAAATTTTAGTGAATGAAATTTAATCATTTCCTGCTTGGTCTAACTTTATTGAATCATTTCTTCTGAATGTAAAGAGGGTGTCTCTTGGTAAGGCAATCTTTTTTCACTGACGACTCGAGGAATTATGCCGATGTTGGAGGTGGAGTAACACGAATTCAAGGTCTTCATTCCAGTTTTCGTCTTACACAGGGAGGATTGTCTCTCAATATGGGTAAGACCGTAAGACCATCATAGATATCTTAAATCTCATTACCATAAAGTTGTATTCTCTTCTCCTTTATGTTCTAAATGTATTTTTTTTCTAGATGTGTCCACAACGATGATCTTAAAACCTGGACCTGTAATTGATTTTCTCCTGTCCAACCAGAATGTGAAGGAACCCCGTTATATTGACTGGGCAAAGGTGACAAACTTCTAAATAAGGTTCATGATTCGGAATTAGTAGTTTTTTGAAAGATTTTTTTTCTTTCTGGGTATTCTATAGGCCAAAAGAATGCTTCAAAGTTTAAGGGTACGTGCAACACATCTTAACCAGAAATTT
This sequence comes from Astragalus membranaceus, assembly GCA_039519185.1. Taxonomy (NCBI): domain Eukaryota; kingdom Viridiplantae; phylum Streptophyta; class Magnoliopsida; order Fabales; family Fabaceae; genus Astragalus; species Astragalus membranaceus. The sequence goes on along the minus strand of CM076848.1, from coordinate 54,568,619 downwards.
AAAATTTCTGGCTTGAGTGACAAACCTTGCATTCAACTACTGTAAGTTCTTGTTTTTGTGTTTATTCTTTTCCCTTGAAATCTCAGAAAAGGGGAAAACAGAAAGATGTGATCTCATGATAAGCAAAAAACCCTAATATTCTGATTTCTTGCCCAGTTTTAGTATGAAGGTGAAAAATGGAGACACCGATAGTGCAGAGCAGATGGTGGATATTACTGTATATGAGTATTTCACTAAGCACCGTGGCATTGAGCTGACCTCTTCTGCTTATCTTCCTTGTCTTGATGTTGGGAAACCAAATCGGCCAAACTATTTGCCCTTGGAGGTTTGCTGAATTCTATGCTTTACTGAACCTTTTTTGGTTCTTGTTTTATACCAATTGTATAATTGTGCTATAGTAACAGTTTATCCTTTTGGACCAATTACATCTGCTTATTACTTTTTTTCCCGATTCTGTCCTTTTGGTGGAGTAGCTATGTTCACTCGTTCCCCTTCAGCGGTATACAAAGGCACTATCTCCAATGCAAAGAGCATCTTTAGTTGAACAATCACGCCAGAAGCCTCAAGATAGAGTCAAAATGCTGACAGATGTATGTTTATAGTTTTAGTTAATGATATGTTGTTTCTGTTTTTATTGATAACATGTCAAAGCTCATTAAAATTTATAGGCTGTAGAAAATTGTTCGTGTGATGATGATCCTGTTCTTGCGGCATGTGGCATTTCTATTGACAAGCAAATGACTCAGGTTGAAGGCCGGGTTCTTGAGACACCAAAGGTATGCATTGGCATAAAACATTGTTCACATTTTTGTGTGCACAGTAGAGTCATAGAGAAACAATAGATAAAGTGGTATAGTGACGATTGTTTTGCTTCAATTAATTTTGAGAACTAAATGCACTCTCTAATACAATTCTATTCGAGATACGCAGTTGAAGGTTGGTAAGAACGAGGACTGCTTCCCGCAAAATGGAAGGTGGAACTTTAATAAGAAGGTATTGCATTATTCTTTCACATTCGAGAGAGTATTTAAGTCTTCCTGTTTTTTAGACTTATCTAAAACTTCATTAGCTAGTTAATTGATTGATGTTGCTACATTTCCTTTTCTGTAGACACTTTTGCAACCTTCACATATTGATTTTTGGGCTGTTGTCAATTTCTCTGCACCTTGTGATACTAGTTACATAACAAGGGAACTGATCAAATGTGGAATGAGCAAGGGCATTGTACGTCACTATACATCATTCTAATGTTTCTAACTATATTTATCTGCCATCTTATTCTTCATTTGGATAACTGTTTCATATGTACCTGAGCTTTTACACAGAATATTGAACGGCCATATACTTTAATAGAGGAAGAAGCACAGTTGAAAAAAGCTAACCCTGTTGCAAGGGTTGAAAAGATGTTTGACCTGATTACGTCTAAACTTACTAAAGAACCAAAGTTGATTCTTTGTGTCTTGCCAGAGAGGAAAAATTGTGACATCTATGGTATATCTCTTAGCAAAAAATTTCAGGGTTACCTCCACATGGGTATTTTTTATTCACCCCGTGTTCTTTTGTCAAATTTTAGGGCCTTGGAAAAAGAAGTGTCTGAGTGAGTTTGGTGTTATCACACAGTGCATTTCACCGGTCAAGGTCAAGATCACTGACCAATACCTAACTAATGTACTTCTCAAAATTAATTCAAAGGTAAATGACAACTTTATAATCTTAAAAAAGTTCTACCTTATTTTGACTAAATATCACTGTGCAGTGCATACTTTTAATAATTTTGTGTACTGATTTTCAATATAGCTTGGAGGAATAAATTCTTTGCTGGCGATAGAGCATTCTGGCCATCTTCCCTTGGTTAAAGATACCCCAACTATGATTTTAGGGATGGATGTCTCTCACGGATCCCCTGGTCGGTCAGATATTCCATCAATAGCAGCGGTGAGGCTATTTCTGTTTTGTTTTTTCCTCTATATTTGTTGTAAAAAAACATAGTGCTATATTTTCCTTGAACCACAATTTTTTTGAGTTTTTTCCATTTCTGCAGCATATTATTCTGATTTTATAATGATTGGTTGTAGGTTGTTGGATCGCGACAATGGCCTAGGATTTCACGGTATAGAGCATCCGTGAGAACACAATCATCTAAGGCGGAGATAATTGATGCTCTATACAAGCCTTTGGATGATGGAAATGATGATGGTATTATCAGGTTTGTGTAAAATTGTTGAACTATTGCTGTTTTAAATTTATAAGGGAAAAATACTAAATGTACCCCGAGTTTTATCCGATTTTGATCTAGTCAATATAAACTTTCAAATCTCGATAGCTAATGAACTTTTTGAAACTTGCAAAACAAGCCATTATTGCCCAAGTTAAATGAAGACTATTCATCATGTGATTCGATGACATTTCGCCCCCATAATTTAATTTCTTTTTAAAGTATTTGTTTTTGTTGAGAGTTGACTGTATTATGCATGTGATTAATATGAAAACGGTAGTTGTTGCCTGTGTACGTTACTATATTGGTGACTGATCTTGCGGCAAGGGTTGAAGGCAAGCCCTTTCAAAGAAGAAATAATAGAGAAGAATATTTTTGTTTATTTCTTTGTTAATAGTTGCATCGTACATCTTATTTAAAGGAAGAATTCATCCTGATTTAGGAAACTAGTCTTCTGAACAAAAGGACAGAATCAAATAAAAAATTACTACCCTAGGATCTGGTCAGATATAAAATTTTATTATAACCTGATACTGATACAGATTTTATTACAAAACAAATCAAATTATAATAAAAAAGGAAACAAATAATAAGAGAACAACTACGAAACCCCCCCTCAAGTTTGTGCTTAGATATACATCATGCCCAACTTGCTCACAAAAAATTCAAAGTTCTTATAAATAGTCTCTTAGTAAGTATATTTACCACTTGCTGAGTGGTTGGGTTAGGACAAATGGCATGCAAACTGTCCCATTCTCTAGCTTTTCCTTAATGAAATGCCTATCAACCTCCACCTGTTTGGTTCTGTCATGCTGAAATGAATTTTCGTGAAGCTATTTGCAGCCTTATTATCACAATACAACTTCGTTGGTAGATCGATAGCCATTCCTTGTTTTTCAAGAACTCCCTTTAGCCAAATTATTTCCCAAATTCCTTGTGTCACTGCCATACATTTAGCTTCAACACTGATCCTTGCAACCACACTTTGTTTTTGGCTTCACGAAGTGACAAGATTACCCCATACAAAATGTGCAGTACGCTGACTTTGATCTCATATCACTGGTGGAGCCTGCCTAATCAGCATCAGTGTATGCTTCTATAGATTGTTGTATAGTTTTTTTGAACAACTGCCCTTATACACTTCTATAGATTGTTGACTAGTTTTTTTTTTGAACAACTGCCCTTTACCCGATGTACTCTTCAAGTACCTTAGGATTCCATCAGCTGTATCAAGATTAGAGAAATGTATTTAAGTGTTGTGTGTGACCACACATATGAGCTCTATTTAAAATGATATAATGAATACAAGGAGTATCTTCTAAGTTCTAATTATTACTGAGGATTCATCTGCAACTAGTGTCTAGTCACCACATCTACTTAAGATTTAACACATGTTAAATGTGTTGATTTAACACTATCCCTCAAGCTGGAGCATAAATGTCAATGCACCAAGCTTGTTACAAAAAGATTCAACCGAAGATATTCTATAGCAGATTTAGCAAACATATCAGCCAGTTGATCATTAGAGCCAACAAAATTAGTCGTGATTTCTCCCGAAAGAACCTTATCTCTCACAAAATGGTAGTTGATCTCTAGGTGCTTAGTTCTTCATGAAAGGCTGGGTTGGAAGCAATATGCAGTGCAGCTTGGTTGTCACAGATTAGTTTTATTGCGTTGACATCCAACAATTTTATTTGTTGGAGTATTTATCTTTGCCATATGAGTTCACAAGCTGTTACTGCCATAGTCGACACTCTGCTTCTGCACTGGATTTTGCAACTAAATTCTGCTTCTTGCTTTGCCAGGAGATCAAATTACCTCCAACAAGGACACAATATCCTATAGTGGATCTTCTATCTAACGATGAACCTGCCCAATCAACATTAGAATAGGCAACAACTTGTGTTGCCCTTGTTTTCATAAAGTAATCGTCTACGCGGTGCATTCTTGATATACTTAAGAATGTGTATCACAACATCAAAGTGGTTGTTGCAAGGAGCATTCAGAAATTGGCTAACGACACTTACAACAAAGGTAATGCCAGGCTTGTCACCGTAAGGTAATTAAGTTTGCCGACCAGACATCGATATCTCTTAAGGTCTTTCAGTCCCCCCCCCCCCCCCCGACCTATTAGCAGCTTGATGTTGGAATCCGTAGGAATATCAATGGGTTGGTAATCAAGCATGCTGCTCTCATCAAGGATATCAAGGTCATTCTTCCATTGAGTAATAGCTACACTCGTGTTAGATTTGAAGAAAATTTAGATACACTGAGTGAAAATTTTAAGCTTTTTGAAAATTCATTTCTAGCAAGCCACTAATCAAACTAAACAGAAACTTACAGATTCCAAACTATCTGACAATTATCATAAAGAACAATAACAGATAGAACAATGAAAGACTTCAAATATTTTTCAGACAAACAAAATTAGGCTGTTGTATACGTTCTGCATAATGCAGTGTACATAAGTAACAAACAAATAAGCAACATGCAACACTACACTTTATCAGTGTCACAGCTTTATTTCTTCTATCAAATCTTTCCTAAAAGCAGGTTGAGTGTTACTATAATTTTTTTTTATGATAATTATATATGTTGTTTATGATTCAGAACTTCTTGTACAGGATGAAATACGATGAAGTTATTATTTTTCTTTATATTTTTGGCTTGTACATGCATGGGGACATAAATTGATCATATCAATAAAAATTTGAATTGCAGGGAATTGCTTCTAGATTTCTATTTATCAAGTGATAAACGCAAACCTACGCAAATTATCGTCTTCAGGTTTCATTTTATCTCTCTTACATTTGATAGATATCCATTCGTGTATGTTCTTTGGGTGAACTAAATTGTTTCTAGTTTAAATCTTTGAAAACTGAAGAAAGTGAAAACAAGGTGGCAGTGTAGTGTTGCATTCTCAAGCCAAACCAAACAGGAAATGAAAACAGAAAGTGCATTCTCAAAACAAACAGACCCTTAGCATTGTTGGGCAAATTATGAGGGATGATTCTTCCGTGCATATCATAGATTGTGGGTCTGTTTGGATAGGCTTGTGAACAACTTATTTGGGCTTGTTTATTGGCATAAACACTTGTCGGAATGTTTGGGTGGGAGTACATATGGAAACAACTTTTTACACTTTTTTTCTAATAAAATCATTTAAAAAAAATCCTTTTGAAGACTATTTCATCTGTTTCTTACAACTTTTAGAAAAATGAGAATCTGAAGAAAAAAATCTCAAAACTGCTTCAAATGTGAAGCTGATTTGAGTAGCTTCTCTTGAAAATCATTTTCAATAGATGTCATTAAAATAGGCTTTTTATTGTAGTAAACAAATAAGAAATAACTTCTACTTTTCTTAAGTTATTGAATGTTAGAATCACTTCTTTTTTAATTTGTATAATAAACAAACCCTTATGATATGTCTATAAGTTGTTTTCAGCTTATTTCGATAAGCTGACCAGTATAGCTTATATGAAAATAGGCTATGTTTTTTTTAATTCTATTATAGAAATAGCTTATACTTAAGCATTAATATAATAAGTCTGTATTCTATAATTGCTTGATTAAGTTGTTTACCCAGTCAAACCCTAAATGTTTTGTCAAGCTACTGATTGCTTATATACCTATTGGGTTATCCAAATGTAAATTCGAGCCTGAAATTTTACAGCTAAAGGTATATTGCCGTTGTCCTAAGACAGCAAAAGGAGTTGGTACAAATGTAAATTAAGGGCAAGGTATATCGAGATAGGGAAGTTAGTTCTGATTGGGGGATTAATTATAGGAAAGAGAGTGAATGTAAAAGGATCAAAGACTCATTTTGCCATTAAGACTTTTCTAATTTTCTGTTTGTATCTTCAGCCAATAAATTTTTTCCATACTTGAGAGTTTGTACTCTTATTTTTTAGTTCTGTCTGATTTTGTTTACTAATACAGTATCCAAGTTAAGACAGGAACTGAGTCCTATGAATAGGTGCTTTATGCAAACTTGTATGTCATCGTCAGCCATTGATTCTTTGGATGCTCTTATGGTGTCTGTTGAGTCTGCTCTTAGAGATCAACTTTTGTTGTGGACGCATAATTTTCAACTTAAGAAATGCACATTGTAGTCAAATGATCAGTAGGCTAGGTTGGGTTTTTTAATGACCAGTGTTGCGGACATCATCCAGTTCCAATATCAACAGGGGCAATGAGAATCATCCTTTTGCTTTTCAGGACATTAGGTGCCATAATGAGTAGTTCCAATCCAGTGCGTTGCTTGAATCACAATGAATGAGTACTGCCTCAGTATGCCAAGCACATCATACTCTTTCTATGGAGATGACATACGTGATTCGGGTTTTTTTGTAAATGGTTTTCAAAGAAGTTATTCCCGTCTTCTTGTTTTCCAATGCCGCTGCTTTTAGCCCGATTTAGCCACTGTATTTATGACCTAAAACTGCCTGTTGCCTCAGCAAACCTGAACAGCACTTCTGTTTTGTCTTTCAGTTCTGATTTGATTTAAACATCTGAATTTGCCACTGAGTTGTACATGAAAGTTGTAGAACTTTGTCGTTTCTGTTTGGTTTCTTTTTTCATTTCTTGTTTTCACTTTTAATTACAGAAATGTCGTATTTTTACTTTGCGTATTCAAAGATTTGGGCAGGAAATAGCAAAAAGGAAAAAGAGCTGCTTTCACTATTTCTATAAAAAAATTGACATAGGAAACAAAGGTGAAAAGGTGTCATTTTGTAATTAAAAATGAAAATAAATATAGAAATGGAAACCAATTAGGCCTTTACTTTCCTGCATAGTATAATTTGTTATTTCTAAGAGTCTAACAATCAAATTATGATGTTGAGTTTTTGATGAATGGTTATGAAGTGGACTCACTTTTGGTTGCTTTCAATTCCTCAATCACGTGTTTAATATGAATTCACTTTCTGATCTGTTTTCTCATGTTCAGGGATGGGGTTAGTGAATCACAATTTAAACAAGTTTTGGATATTGAGCTTAACCAGATAAAAAAGGTTACGTGCAACACTCCTTTTGTTCAATTTGATTATCGATTGGTTGCAGTGTTCCTTAAAGTTTTATATGTCGATCCTAGTATGTATTTGGATTCAGTTTATTTTGCACTTTAAAAAAACTGAAAGCTTTCTATAGAGCTTTTGTTGTTACAAGCTTTTCTTTAGAAAGACATTAGCTAATTCAAAATTTACTAATAGAAGAAACTAATCCAATCACCAACTCAATTTTATAATCCCCCTTTGTTGATTATATCTAGATTCTAGGGTGATGATAAACTATTATAATTACAGGCCTATAAACACCTTGATGGGGTTGATCTACCGAAGTTCACGGTAATTGTGGCACAGAAGAATCATCATACAAAGCTGTTTCAAGCTAATTCTCTGGAAAATGTTCCTCCTGGTATGCTACCTTCCTGTGTTGTATGTATACAAGCACTTAGGATCATCATAATATAAGCTTTCCTCTACAGGGACAGTTGTTGACAAAAAAATTGTGCATCCCAGAAATTACGATTTCTACATGTGTGCGCATGCGGGAATGATTGTAAGCCTATCTATCCAGTTTCCTCATCTTTCCTTTTTCACTTATATGCAATTTACAAGCATTTCAATAGCACATGGTACCAGTGAAATATGTCACTCCTAGTTCATGTCCTGATGTTTCATCTGTTTCCATGTTCTCATTTGTGCTGTCCCTAAACAACAGGGAACCTCTAGGCCGGTACATTATCATGTGTTGCTTGATGAGATTGGTTTCTCTCCAGATGGCTTGCAAAATTTGATCCATTCGCTGTCTTATGTGTAGGCGTTCTACCTTGTTGTTTATATCTCATTTATAGCATGTTTGACCTACCACCAACGTTACCCTGCTTACCGGCCTCTATTGCTCATTTCAGGAACCAAAGGAGCACATTCGCAACCTCAATTGGTATGCCATCAGAATTGTCTTTCACTTGAAAAAAATGTTTAAATTCTGTTTTATAATAATCTCCCATTGTATTCTTCTTCAGTGGCGCCTATAAGCTATGCCCACCATGCTGCATCTCAGATGGGACAAATGCTGAATTTTGATGATTTGTCAGAAACATCTTCAAGTCTCACTTCGGAGGGAAACATCCCTATTCCAGAGCTTCCAAAGTTGCATGAGAATGTCAAGAGTAGCATGTTCTTCTGTTGAGATGGAAGAGTAAATACATTTTGATTGACCATTTAAAGTGTAAATATCTCTGGGATGTACAGTTATTATACATGCAATGATGCAAAGACCTACCCCAAATTTTGTTTAATAGGGAGAGGGGTTTGCTCTTCGGTTGCTGATGTTGTTTGTCATTATGGGACATCTACCATGGTAGTAATGTTGAATCTGTTTTACATTAAACTTCCTATCTTTGGTGCATATATTGCTTGTTTTGAATTAGTTATTTCCTCTACCCATCTTGTCCTTTTAAGAATGATTCTGTGATGTGTATCCCGCTCTTGTGTTGATCATTTAGGTTTCTGGTTTAACCATTTGGTATTGGCTACTAGAACTAGAACAAGATGGGAATTACTAGTACTGCTGGAGGGGAAAACGTTTTATTTGTAGTTGTAAAATAAGTTAATAGGTGAGACTTGAGAGTTGAGTCGTGGATGGTTTACATACTTCTAGGTTCCGTCACTTGAAAGTTCTTTGTAAAGTTTGTTTTTGAAAAACGGTACAATACATTTTTTTTGTAATTGGGATCAAGTAACTTTTGTAGAATTGTTTTTCCCATTACCTTGGAAGCGAAACTTGTTTGAAAATTCCATTTTTCTATTAGGCTGCAAGGGATATGTGAAACTCTTTTTCTTTCTCATTTGATTACTATTGCTCTCTAGTGTCGTTTGATGGACCAAAGGGGGAGGGGTATCATACTCTAGTGTCTTTCATTCAATCCTAGTAACGTTTTTGCTCTAACTAAACCCTTAGAAGATATAGTAACTTTTTTCCGGAGCCTGTCTTAAAAAGAGAATTTGAGATACTAGGATAAAGAATTAGGTATGAGAAGAAGAATGAATGAAGGCACTTCAAAACTCACGTCACTCACTAAACTTAGAGAAATTTTAGGGAAACAAATAATTTTAAAAAAAAACTATTATAAAGAAATGAGGAAATAAAGGATAAAGAATTAGGTATGAGAAGAAGAATGAATGAAGAGAATGGGAAAGAGGCACTAACCTTGAGGAAGGGTTGGGGGTGGTGGGAATAGGTGTAATGTAACGCAGGAAATTCTATTTCTTGTTCGCAGCAAATTAGGGATTTATTATTGTTCTTTTTTGAAGTAGTTTTTAGTTTTCAAAATTTTAAAGGAACAAATTTCTTCTATTAATTTTTTTATAAAACACAACTATACTAGGCTATTAACACTCTTGTAACACAAAAAAGGCTATTAACACTCCATAACAAAGTAACAATGATGATGTTTAAGATGGGGAAATTGTTAATGATGCCCAAAAGGGGCATATATGTAGAATATGTGAATGGAACTTCCGATTTTCGTGAATAATCCGAAGTAGTTGGTAGATGTCGTCCTTGATCAGTATTGTTCGATCTTGAGGGGGCGATGTCGTACCTGCAAGAATACTCCGACACTCAAGTCAGTGTTTGAGTGAATCAGTGTTTAGTTTTAGAAATTGCCTGCTTTTATGAGCATTGAATGTGGTATTTATAGGGTTTGAGTGATGTTTGTTTTGACGATCCTGAGTCGTTAGATCTTGTAGAGGTATCTTAACTGTTGATCGATTGGGCCAGAATTTCTAGATACGGGCTAGTTGGTTATTGCGCCCTGCAGGGGGTGTAAATATCATTAATACCTTTTACTTATTACCATAACATATACATGTGAAAAGAGTTTTCAAAAGTTAAAAGAATATATTTGTAGAAAAGAGTCTGTATTTATAATAATTAATTATAAAAAAAGATGTGTGGAGGAAATCTTTAAGAGTCTGTATTTATAATAATCAATTGCATTGCAGTAATTATGATTTCAAAGTTCGTGATGGCAACAACTAAAAAAGCCTTATCCCATTAAGTGGGTCAGAAAATTATGAAAACCAGAACAAGCAAAATTGACTGAATTCATTATAAAGAAAGGAAAATTCAGATCACAGGCAGATGAATAAAAAGTAAATAAATAAGATGTTGTGAAATTCATCAATCTTTGACAATTCTCAATAAATTAGTGGTAGTGGATAAGGTAAAAATTTATATAACAAACATCCAAACAAAATGGCTGCATATACTTTAGCATGAGCCAATTTCAAAGTACTCTATAAACAGTATAAACCGTTATCAATTTTAAGTGTCTAAGAATACTGATTAAGCGTAATATGGTATTGATGCAACACTATCATTATCATGGAACAAGACTTAAAAGTGCTATAAAAGGACAAAAAAGTTATCGTTAAAACTCATGAGAGACTAAAAATATTGACGAAGGAAAATGTGAGACGAAAAGTGAGTGAATTTTTTATAAAAACTAAAAGTAAAATTTGCAAATTTTTTAGAAATCAAAAACATAATACACACATGCATGCAATCGACGAGTTGCATTAAGTAGCATTAGGATACTACATATATTATATGAGTAGCACGATTCGTATGAATAAAAAGTAAGAACAATTTCTTTTTGTTTGTAAAAAAGCCAAAAAAATTGTGGATCATTGACATTTTAAAATATAATTTATTAGTATTTTATGGATATATTTAAAACCAACTATATTTAAAAATAATTACCTAATTGAACATATAAATATATTTATAATATTAATTACTTGTTTACCTATCTCTTGAGTTTAATAAAATTTTTTAAATAAGTATAATAATATAATTAATTCTTAACAAGTAGCACCAATCAATAAACAAAAAATAAATCTAGAAACACAAAATACATAACAAAAATTATATAAAATAAAAAAATATAAATGTTAGTAATATATATATATATATATATATATATATATATATATATATATTACTAAGCCGACAAAGCCGGGTAGTCGTGGTCAGCCAGGTTCTCCGGCATAGATTAGTCATCGGCAAAGTCGGTGGAAACTACGTACCAATGATATGGTAACAAAAAAATAGATAGATAGATAGATAGATAGATAGATAGATAGATAGATATGTAGATATACACATATAATTATCTAGCTGCTTCATGAACCAAACGAGTCGAGTTATACCTTCAGCCCATTTATTTAACGAGCTCAATTTTTAGCTCAAGTTCAACTCATTTGGTTCACGAACCGAGTTCAACGAGCTATTTATCGAGTCGAGTTTCGAATTTTTTCGAGTTAGTTCTATTAATTGCCAGCTCTATATAACATCAATCAATCATGAAATGACATATCATAAAAATGGTTTTACTTTCTCTCAACTACTTTAAAAGTCATCTATACCATGTACTTTTATTGGTTGATAGTGTAGTAAATTTTGTAGCGTATGTGTACACCAATTAATCCTATATATATATATATATATATATGGAGAGGTTTATTTTTCATTAAAAAAATCTACTAAATTTGTATGATCAAAATAAACTGTGCTTTTAGGGTGAGGGATTAATTCAGTCACTCACCAGTGAATCACTAAAATTAATCGTAGGATATTGTATATAAAATGCTAAGAGTGGTTAAGACTGAACCAACTAATACTAAATCTCAACCATCGATAAAATTTTTGTAGTATATCACGTGTTGAATTTCAATGGTTCACTAGTGAAGGACTTAGTTGATCCCTCGGCCTCAAAGCACCCAATATAAAAGTATAAAAATGATTTGAGAGAGTCAAGTTTATCCGTTAAATTTTATTTTTTCATATATAAGAAACATGGTGCTTCTAAGGTGAGAGAGCAAATCAAATCCCTTGTCGGTGACCCGCTAAAATTGACTATAAGATATTGTGTAAAATATTATGGGTGGTTAAGATTGAATAAACCAGTATTAAATCTCAACCGTTGATAAATTTTTATACTACATCCTATGGTCATATTTAATGGTTCACCGGTGAGTGATTTGATTTGCTACCTCACCCTAGAAGCACCCTAAGAAAAAATGTTTATCCGTTAAAAAATTACTCCCTCCATCCCTATTATAAAAAGATTTTACAAAAATTACAAAGACCAATGAGGTTATTAAATAGGCTTAAATATGTTTTAGGCCCCCTGCAAATATAGGGTGTTTTGGTTTAAGCCCCTGCAAAAAATTTTTTTTGTTAAAAGCCCTTGCAAAATGACATATTTTGTTATAAGCCCTTCTATGACTAAAATGTTAGCCTTAACATGGAATGCTATGATTGCTGGATATGTTGAGAAGGGCTTATAACAAAATATTTCATTTTGCAAGGGCTTTTAACAATTTTTTTTTTGCAGGGGCTTAAAACAAAACACCCTATATTTGCAGGGGCCTAAAACATATTTAAGCCTATTAAATATTGTCAAAAAAAGGCGGTTATTAAATGTGATGCAATTTAGGTTTTATCTCAATTATATCCCTAGTATTTAATTTTTATACCCACTAAGACACTTTTTAGTAAACCTATATCTCATATTAAATAGGGGTATAAAAGAAATTTTAGCAATTAATCTACTTTGAAAAATGTTTTTTTCTTATAATTAGGAAAACAATGTACTAAAAATTTAGGCAAAATATCTCTCGAAGTTCCTTAACTTATTTTCAGGTAACGAATAATAGGTCACTTAAATTTTTGTTCCTAACGATTAGGTCCTTTATCTTTTAAAAACATTGCACTGTTACCTTTTTTTTGTAATTTCAAACAAAACTGTCTTTGGTTGTTAAGTTGTTTACATGTCAATTATTTATGCTTACGTGCCGATTCCAACTTGAATTTTAATTAAAATTTTATTTTTTATTAAAATTGAAAAGACAACTCATCATTTTCCCAAATTAGTTTATCTTCTTCATCTGAACCTTCACCCTAACTGCCAAGTTTCATACCCAGAAAATCCCCAAATTGATACCCAGAAAATCCCCAAATCCCCAATCTGCATCATCATTTTCCATAGAAGGAGGAAAAGACAAAGGGGTTGAATAGCTCTTTTCACAGTAGACTTTGATTTGGGGATAAAGGAGGCTTTATGTGAAACAGAGATTTTTGATTTGGAGATGGAGTATTGTGAATCTCTATAATTATCAAGCCACCATTGAAGTTGAATCTGTGCATTTGTGTTTCGGTATTTCAGCCTTAGCAAGCACAACACCCCTTTCATTATGACTTTCATTTTTGGTTGAAGTTCGATTTTCATGGGAAAGCTGCTGCAGCAAAACCCATTTTGACTTTCGATTTTCAATTCAAGGTCCTCCTGGTGTTCTTCGCTTCAAATTCCAGATTTTCGAAACCCATTACAACGAAACCTAATTCCCAAATAGATTTTGTGTTTCTAAATAAAAATTAAATTGAAAATGAAATTTTTGTCAAAAATTAAATAAAAATGACATAGATTAATATTGTGTAAACAAAAGCCTAAACGGAGTAAGAACTCACATTGAATGTGATGAAAATCACAACTTGTGCAAAAATTTCGAATTATAAGAAAGGAGATAGAATGTTCTTCACAAAAACAGCTCCTAGAACTTCAAAACTCAACTCCAAGACCCCAAACTCGAATTCAAACCCTAAGTTCACTCCTTGATGGTTCTAATCAATAATGTGGCTTGTAGTAATGCCTATTCCAGCTCCAATTTCGACATGCAAGCCAAGCTTGGACCCAATCTAGCTCATTCTCCTCACTTCTGCAAAGATGAAGAGAAAGTTGATGAATGGTCTTTGGTGGTGTGGGCTGAATGTGAGTTTGTGCTTGAATAAGGTTTAGTGAGGCTTGGATGAGAAGAAGGGAAGAGGAAAGTTTCTGATTTGGAGCTTTGAAAATTTCCCTCTTTCCTCCCTTTCCTCTCAACTTCGAACCCTCTCTCTCTCTCAACTCTCTATCTTTCCTTTTTCTTTGTATTCTCTCCCTCTCTTTCTATTTATAAAAACTGATTTTAAATGCGTGTTATGTTTGGTGCGGGAGTGAGGGAATAATAAAGGGGTCAGCTGAGGGTGTTTGGGAACAAGGTGAAAAAGACTACTTTATCCCTACACTCAAATACCCACTAAAACCCATTTCTATCATATACTAACTCAACCCTTTGCGACGATAAGATTGTAGTCGTTAACCTCAAAGTTTGTTAAGGTTAACGGTAAATTGTTTTGATTTTAGTCAATTTGACTAGTCAAGGCGAGGTTTCCGGTTCAGTGTTCTATTGGTTAAGTGGCAATAGAATAAGTATATGTTGAACTTGATATTGTTCAAGAATTAGCACAATGTATGGGATGAATCGTGCTTGGAATTTAATGATTCTGGTATATATTAATGAGTTTTCCACTTGTGGTGTTTCGATTGAATAGTGTTTCTGAGATTCCATTGAATAACTGCTTGAATTAAGGTTGTGTGCTGAGTTTAAACAATGCATGTATTATGGAGTAGTTTTAAATTAATACAATGTGATGAATGAATGAAATGGATTGCGTATAATCAAACGATTGCTATGTGCGATTGAGGAAAAGATATGAATATGACTATATGATTGGGCAGTGAATGTATAGCACATGAGCCCTTGATAGTGAACTCCTTTCCCACTTTTGTTATTGTTGTCTTGATTTGTTGGTCCAAGCATATAAATTGTGTCGAAATTATGGTCTTGCATATGGGTTCTGAAGTGGGGATATGTTTTGGACTTAATTGTGATAAAATTTTGTGAACCAAGAGATGGTAAGCTAAGTGTGCTGATGTATCTTTAATTAAAATGGTTAAGTCTTTTAATTTGGTAATCGATGCTTGTCACTAGCTTGATTGATGAAGGACTAAAGTTCTGTGGTGACTTAAATTAAGTTAAGGCTGGATCGCAAAAGAAATCGAATCGAACGGAGCAACGAAATTCGACGAAAAACAGAGTTTTGGAAAATCTGATGAAGGAGCCCGATCCGTGTGCTCTAGGACCCGAACCGTGCATCCCCCTCAGTCCCATTTTATAAAAAACTTCAATTTTGCTTTTCGTTCGGCGCGAATTCCTTCTCAATCTTTTCCCTAACCTAACCTTAGTTACTCCAACCCTAATGAGACTAGATTGAAGTAGGATGTGCGAAAAATATCGAGATTTTGATTACGCGAACGATGGATTCCCACAAAAAGTTGTATTTTCCATTTCACATATGACGTTTCAATTTTGAAAACCCGTATGTGACTATACCTTTTATTGAAACGTCGTATATTGAGTAAGGTTATTCTTAAGTTGGGGTGAGTTATCGTTCTTGGGGAAAATGTTTTCAAAATATCGTTGTTTGAAACACTTGTAAAAATGATTTCTACCAAGTTAAAATGAGTTTCCTACCAAATTCCGAAAATGATTTAATGAAATGGGCATTTTACTACAACTTTAAAGTTTCAGTTGAGTCAAGTTACAAGAAAACCCTTTTTTCATATCCGGTTGAGCGAAGAAATAATCTATTTTAAGTTGATTAAGTTTTCTTTCCTTGTGATTTGTGGATAAAAATGAGTAGGCGTTTGTGTAGCGTAGGTAGGAAAGATGAGAAGACCTTTCTTTCGGATACATTATTGTTCTATTGCAAACCACTCTCCTCATAAAGATTATTTTCCAACATAGTATTGCGCCTAAGTATGCGTATTCTGAGTTTCACTTTGTTTAATTGCGAGAATATGCCTCGACCCTAGGTCGTAAGATTGTTTTTCGAACTAATTGTGTGTACACATATAGGTCAATGATTATTGGTGTCTGCGATAGGAAAGTCATGTATAGTCGATCAATCGACGAATTTTTGGTCTCGTGTTAACTATGCGAATAGAACTTGAACGATTTTGAGGACAAAATCTGTGAGAACAATTTGTTGGTGGGAATAATGCTGCAACTAAGTAGAATAATCAAACATAGAAAATCATTAGTAAAATTAATTGTGAATAACATGTAAAATAAATAACAAGGAGAAGATGAATTTATCATTGCACAAGACTCCAAGGCGTGTATAACACTAAGCTTTAGGTTCGATTCGCTCCCCACCAATGACTCTAGATTGGATGCAATAGGATGACCAGCGAATCCCCTTCAGGATACAATGGAGTTCCTTGGCATGGTCTGCACACTCACACCAAGCGTATCGAAAAATAATACTTTACGGAATAAAGTTTCCGTACTCATTCTTGTACACCAGAGAAGCAAAGAGATGATTTAGAATAAGAAAATGATGGAATTTATACTTAGGAGAAATTAATTTTCGTGTGTCTTTTCTGGCTCCAGAATATCTCTATTTATAGAGTTACATGCCTTTTAGTGAAAGAAAACAACCCTTGAAAAGAGTTTCTGGAAAAAGAAACGGTTATATACCAATACCGTTCAAAATGATACCAACAAGATTCGAACTCGCAACCACACGGATAGAGCCACAACGCACAACCACTGGGCCACTTTGTAAACTATGATATTTTGTATTAATAATTGTATTTAAACACTAATAACTTTCCAAATATATATTTTGGAAATTTCTCCAACAAAATCTTTCAAGTTGGGGTGTATTGTAACATCCCCAAATTAGCTCATCTCAAATTGTTGAGATTGGTGAGTGTTTTTATTTAATTATATTCCCTCGGGTTCTAATTTGATTGTTTGAGTATGTTTGAATACATGAATATTAATTAAAATTGCCTAATTTTATTAATAATGTGCATTTGGTTGAGTTAGTATATGATAGAAATGGGTTTTAGTGGGAATTTGAGTGTAGGGATAAAATAGTCTTTTTCACCTTGTTCCCAAACACCCTCGGCTGACCCCTTTATTATTACCTCACTCCCACACCAAACATAACACACATTTAAAATCAGTTTTTATAAATAGAAAGAGAGGGAGAGAATACAAAGAAAAAGGAAAGATAGAGAGTTGAGAGATAGAGGGTTCGAAGTTGAGAGAAACTTTCCTCTTCCCTTCTTCTCATCCAAGTCTCACTAAACCTTATTCAAACACAAACTCACATTTAGCCCACACCACCAAAGAACCATTCATCAACTTTCTCTTCATATTTGCAAAAGTGAGGAGAATGAGCTAGATTGGGTCCAAGCTTGGCTTGCATGTCGAAATTGGAGCTGGAATAGGCATTACTACAAGCCACATTGTTGATTAGAACCATCAAGGAGTGAACTTTGGGTTTGAATTCGAGTTTGGGGTCTTGGAGCTGAGTTTTGAAGTTCTAGGAGCTGTTTTTGTGAAGAACATTCTATCTCCTTTCTTATAATTCCAAATTTCTACACAAGTTGTGATTTTCATCACATTCAATGTGAGTTCTTACTCCGTTTAGGCTTTTGTTCATGAAAGTGTCCCTGCATGCTACTGATTTAGTGTTCGTTGTGTTCTCGTTTCGCAAATTCGTGTAAAAACCGTACGCTTTAGTGTTTGGATAAATGTTGTTAATGAGTTTCTTGAGTTGTTTAATTTGCCTAAATGGATGATTGATTGTTCCCTAGTTTCATTGTATTTTCGATATTATGACTTGTACTTGTATTAGAAGTTGTATATCGTTTCTGCCATTTCTGTTATGGATATTGAACACTAGGATGAGGGAAGGATATTAAAACATGTTTTTTATGTAAATTAAGTACTTCTATTTTGAAGTTAAGAAAATATGAGTTATCATCAAGCCTTAGTTTTGTTCAATGTTCAAGCAAGAATTTTACTCTGATGTATGCTAGTTTGTGTATCTTAGTATCCCAGTTATGGTTGTGATGACAGGGTATTACATTTTTATTATCTGTTAAAGTTAATAAAAATTGTTTTGATTTTAGTCAATTTGACTAGTCAAGGCGAGGTTTCCGGTTCAGTGTTTTATTGGTTGAGTGTCAATAGAATAAGTATATGTTGGACTTGATATTGTTCAAGAATTAGCACAATGTATGGGATGAATTGTGCTTGGAATTTAATGATTCTCGTATATATTAATGAGTTTTCCACTTGTGGTGTTTCGACTGAATGGCTTATGAGATTCCATTGAATAACTGCTTGAATTAATGTTGTGTGCTGAGTTTAAACAATGCATGTATTGTGGAGTAGTTTTAAATTAATACCCTGTGATGAATGAATGAAATGGATTGCGCATAATCAAATGATTGCTATGTGTGATTGAGGAAAAGATATGAATATGACTATATGATTGGGCAGTGAATGTATAGCACATGAGCTCTTGATAGTGAACTCCTTTCCCACTTTTGTTATTGTTGTCTTGATTTGTGGTTCATGCATATAAATTGTGTCGAAATTATGGTCTTGCATATGGATTCTGAAGTGGGGATATGTTTTGGACTTATAAAATTTTGTGAATCAAGAGATAGATGGTAAGCTAAGTGTGCTGATATATCTTTAATTAAAATGGTTAAGTCTTTTAATTTGGTAATCGATGCTTGTCACTAGCTTGATTGATGAAAGACTAAAGTTCTGTGGTGACTTAAATTAAGTTAAGGTTGGATCGCGAAAGAAATCAAATCGAACGGAGCAACGAAATTCGACGAAAAACAGAGTTTTGGAAAATTTGATGAAGGAGCCCGATCTGTGTGCTCTAGGGCCCGGACCGTGCGCCCCCTCAATCCCATTTTATAAAAACTTCAATTTTGCTTTCCTTTCGGCGCGAATTCCTTCTCAATCTTTTCCTTAACCTAACCTAAGTTACTCCAACCCTAATGAGACTAGATTGAAGTAGGATGGGCGAAAAACATCGAGATTTTGATTACGCGAATGATGGATTCCCACAAAAAGTTGTATTTTCCATTTCACATATGACGTTTCAATTTTGAAAACCCATTTGTGACTATACCTTTTATCGAAACGTCGTATATTGAGTAAGGTTATTTTCAAGTTGGGGTGAGTAATCGTTCTTTGGGAAAATGTTTTCAAAATATCGTTCTTTGAAACACTAGTAAAAAGGATTTCTACCAAGTTAAAATGAATTTCCTACCAAATTCCGAAAATTATTTAATGAAATTAGAGTATGTCCTACAAATTCTATTTTTCTCTTATTTCTCTCACGATTTTCGGGATTGGAAGTTTATACAAATGCTCCTTGTTGTGCACCAAAGGTGTCATCCCAAATCTTTTTCTCTTTACGATTTAATCTTTAAATTGGTTTTTGTTAAGTCAAATAAAGTGAAATGGGTATTTCATTACAAATTCAATTTTCAATTAAGTTAAGCTACAAGAAAACCCCTTTTTCATATTCGTTTGGGCTAAG
Organism: Astragalus membranaceus; assembly: GCA_039519185.1. NCBI lineage: Eukaryota > Viridiplantae > Streptophyta > Magnoliopsida > Fabales > Fabaceae > Astragalus > Astragalus membranaceus. The sequence goes on along the minus strand of CM076848.1, from coordinate 54,549,088 downwards.
AATCGACCTATTTTAGGACAATTAAGTTTTCTCCTTGGAATCAATTCTTTTCTCCTCCATTTTCGAAATACACACAAAAGGGAGCATTTGGGTTTTTGAGTTTTGACTTGCATGTGAGTCAATAGAAGCTCTAGGAGTTGTTTGAAGCCTTGCATGCTAGTTTTGAGTGCTGTTTAGCAAGATTGAGAAGCTACATTACGATTAGGAGCTGTTTGGAGAGGACATAGAAGCTGGTTTCGATTTGGAGTAGCTTTTGGGTAGTTTTTCTTGTTGGTTGAAGTCTACACTTGCTTAATTGTTGTGGTTGTTTGTGATTCTCATCACAATAAGGTGAGTTATACTCCGTTTAGGTTTTGATTTGTGAAACTGGTCCTTGCATGTCACTGTTTTGGCCGAACATTGGTTGTCCATATAGCGATTTCGTTTTAAAGACCGTAAAGTTGATATTTTTGTAAATTTGATTGTGGAATGTTTTCCTTTGTTTTCATATATGATTGAGAGTGTAAACTGTTGTTTGGACATGTTATTGGTACTGTTATGAAATGTGGTCGTGTTAGGAATCGATCGGATTGAGTAATGGAATCAAACGGAAATGTCTATTTTTGAAAAAAACGTGAAAATTTTCAATGCTGTCAAACAGGCACGACCTGTGCGTCCAAAGCTGTCACTTGTTGAAACATCTTTTTCAAGGAGCACGACCCGTGCGTATATGAGCACGACCCATGCCGAAGTCACTGTCCCATTTTTCAAAACCTATCCAAAGTCATTCCAATTGATTCCAAACCTCTTTTAATCCTTTTCCCAACCTTATATAATGATGAAATAACCGTAATTCGTGGAAAGCGCTTATGTTTGAGTTGAATCGTGTAGATTCTTTAAGTTATGTAAATTACTATAAACCGTTTAGTATATATACGAGTGAGATAACCCTATGAAATGATGAATAGATGGACTATGTGTCCATTTAAGGTTAAAGTATTGCCTAATGTAATGATAATAATGACATGATGATGAAATGGACTTTGTGTTCATTAAAGTTGTTGCATTTCTGATTAGAAATCAAATGGATCACTAATCTCATTGAATTTCTTGGATGTATAATGCAGTAATTTCCTTGCAATAAGGAGTGAATTTCAGTAAACAATCGCGGAGATTAGACTTTGATTATAATTTGGTTCTGCTCCTTAAGTAGATAATAGATTTCATAGTTCGTATATTTCTGTTTCTTAGCTGTCAAACTAGATATTGAATTTTGTCTTAGACTCTTGGGCTGTCATTTAACATGGATGGATTGCTAGCTTTATGATTTTTCTTCGAATTCCTCTTTCATAGTAATTGTTTGCATTTGCACTCTATAGTCATCTATTCAATGACAACACAAGTTCGTAAGTGATAGTTCTCAAGAAACTTGGCCAACAGCTGCTGCCACCGCAGCAAAGAAGATGGAAAGTGGAAAGGCAGAGGTTAATTGCCTTGAGCAGGAAGTTATTCATCGTGTTTCTAGTGCAGACAAAGTTACTCTCCGGGACATTGTAGAGAAAGTGTTGATATAATCTGTGAAAAAATGCACCGTCTTCCTAAGGAATTTCTAAATGAGCTGAAAAATGGACTTCGCGTTATCCTTGAGCGAGGGGAAGGTTCTCAGCACAGAGAGGAAATTTTCATTATGCAGAAGCTTGTTCAGAGTAGAACTGATTTAACACCCGAGACACTGATTAGAGCACATCGGGTGCAGCTTGAAATCCTTGTTGCACTAAAAACTGGAATTCAGGAATTTTTGCATCCTAGCATCAGTTTCTCACGGACTTCCCTGGTTGAGATCTTTGGGTATAAAAGATGCAGAAACATAGCATGCCAAAACCGGCTTCCAGCAGATGATTGTACCTGTGAGATATGCACCAGCAGCAATGGTTTCTGCAATCTCTGCATGTGTGTGATCTGTAACAAGTTTGACTTTGAAGTGAATACATGTCGCTGGATTGGATGTGATTTCTGTAATCATTGGACTCATACAGATTGTGCCATTCATGAGCAACTCATTTCCATGGCCCCCTCTGTGAAGAGTGGAGCAGGACTAAGTGAAATGGTTTTTAGGTGTCAAGCATGCAACAGGACTTCAGAACTCTTGGGTTGGGTTAAAGATGTCTTCCAACACTGTGCTCCTTCTTGGAATGGAGAGGCCTTCTCGAGGGAGCTTAATTGTGTTAGTAAGCTTTTTCATGTTAGTAATGACCCTCGAGGACGGAAACTACTTTGGAAGTGTAATGATCTCAAGGAAAAACTGAGAAGTTTAAAAATGGAATCAATGGGTGCTTGCAGGGCAATGATGATGTTTTTCCAAGGTACTACAAATCTAGTTTTTATGCTACCTCTGCCTTGTTTTATACTCTTTTTTATTTAACTAACTATTTTCCTTGTTTCTCTTTTCTTTTTGCAGATACGATGGCCGAACCCGCCTCTTTTGAGGAGTTGCTTGCCTTGGCTGGAGATCCTGACATCCAGACTGTGGGGCCGGGTCTCCAGAGTTGTGCGCCAAGTGCCGAGTCTCCAAAATGGCATCGGGGCGTCCTCGGGGGCAGGCTCGCAGAGAAGGGATCGGTCCCGGGTTCAATCATCTGCTGATTGGGGAGGCAAAAGACCTTGGGTGTCTCTTGAGGTCGGCCCAGAGCAACGGGCCAAGAAGTCCAAGCGTCAGAAGGATGAGGGGCCTAGTCTTTCACCTAAGGTTAGATTGGACGGATTCACTAGGGTCGAGTACGATACTTATGTGGATAACCCCTTCGCAGCGTGCATGCAGGTGGGCAAGTATGGGTGCGACCTGCTCAAGAAGTGGAAAGCTGATGCAGAGGAGTGCGAAGCATGTAATCTTCTTGGGGCCAATATCTTGTGGTTGGAGGGGGAATTACTATTGGATACATCAGATAAATTGACTTATTGTTGTGACGTACTTTTTGTAGAGACAAGGGAGGAACGAGATCGCCTGCGCCTGGAGAAGGGTGAGCTTCAGAAAGAACTGACTAATGCTGGAACCACTCTCGACCATCTTAGGAAGGACCTGGCTGATGCCATTGCCGCTAAGAAGGCCGCCGAATCCAAGTTTCAGGATGCTGAGAAGAAGGTTAAAGGGCTCGAAGGCGCCAACTCAATTCTTCACAGACAACTCGCTAAATTGCAGGTGGATTTAGACGTGATGAGGAAGGAGAGGAATGATGCGAAGTTGCAGATGAAAGGGGTAGCACGCATGGTGGTAGACTTTACTCAAGATGCTTTCCAAAAGGCCCTAGATCAAGTTCATTGCTTGTATCCCGAGGCGGCGCTGGGCCCAGAGATTTTCAAGATGGATCACGATGTTCGAGGGAGAAGATTGTGAAGCCTCATGCCAACTTCGACGTCATTGCCCCTACTTCTCCTTAGTTATGCCATGCTTTTGATTTTGTTGGATTGCAATGGTGGCCTCGAGTCGACTCGGGGGTTGCCTTTGTTTAACTTGTTTATCAAATCTATGATGTTTTGTTGGTTGATATTTGTTCCACGACGGTTTAGCTTTTACCACGCGCGAAATTACAAATTGTCAACGCCGACTTTTAATTTTACCTTGGTTGTGTCAGAGACCTTGGCAACCTTGACTGGCTTGACTTCGAATTTAACACCGGTTTAATTTATACCACGTGTACTTTCGTAGCTAAGTCTCCAATATCAGATACTCACTGGGGACACTTTACCGGGACTCGGCTCAGTTTGAACTCATCCCACAGGGGTCGCGACATCCTTTAAAGTCGAAAGGTGATGCGAGCCAGTAGACTCGCGCCTCAGTTTTTAGGGAACTGTTAACTTTGAAAAATCATGCTTTTCAAGTGAATAACAACTCTCATTAGTTTGCTTCAAAGTAGTATTCTGCAAGGAAAAATATTCTTCCTATAGTCTTCTCAAATTTTTTTACCATGGAACAGGAAGCTTCTGGTTTTTTATTTGTATCTTCAATTCTATTATTATGATTCTCTTCCTTGCAATGTCTGCAATCAATAAGGGAACTTCTTCAGCCATCAAGTTGAAATCCATTCTCACTGACTTTAGGTTCTTCAACCTGATCACTTTTGGCAGTCTCAAAAGCATTAGAATCAAGTATTGTGTGTATTTCTCCATTGTAGTCTCCATTAGACCTTATTGTCATATCATACGTATTATTCATCATATCAGACTTGTAATCTTTAAGCTCCTTCATGCATTGGTCTGGCTTGTAATCCTTTGGTTTCTCCTTTTCTGATCCACATCTGCTCAGTTTGTTTTCTTCATTAAAGTACCTTGCAGATTTGGTCTTGGTCAGGCTCAAGTTGGTTATCCACAATAGTTGGGGGATCAGATGTAGCTTCTAAAGTATCTATACCCTTCCCAAAATCATTTCCATCTCTCTCATCTAACTTGTTTGCACATAGTAACAATTTTTCTTGGGATTCCATGTCTTTTTCTAAAACACCATCATTAATCTGCTGAAAATGAGAATTAGCATCTAGCAAAGTATCTCTTGCTAGTGATTCATCATGATGTACACTTGGTGGTTCTTGAAGTTCTGAATCATTTGATTGAGTCACAGCATTCAGTGTTAAAACCATTGTTTCCTCTTCATCTAGCAAAGTAACTTTTCACCATGTTTACATCTTTTTTTTGTGGTCATCACCATGTTTACATCTTTGGCAAATTAGAGTCTTAATTTTTATAATTGAAATCACCATGTTTTCACCATGGTTACATCTTTGGCAAATTAGAATCTTGACTTTTATAATTGAAATCTTTTTTTTTGGGTACAATTTATAATTGAGATCTAATCATATATAAGTTACAAGTTAGCAATCCTCTGTTTTGTTTATCAAAAAACGCAATCCCATATTTTACCGTAATTTGTTACATAATATTGATATTGATTTAGGGTTAAATATGATTTTCGTACTTAAAAAATTTGTGAATTTTCTTTTTAGTTTCTATAAAAATTTTTTTTGCTTTCTCAAAAAAAATCCACTCACTTTTAGTCACCACATTTTATATATTTTTCCCACTTGTTGTTACATTTTATTTTAACTAGTTTGATGTATTTTTGGCTATGTATTGTACGATTTTTATAATGATTTAGTTATTTTTCTAAAACATACTTAACTACTTTGATGATATATGGTCTTTTGATGTTATGAAAGATGTTTATTTCTTATTTTACATTGTAAGTAGTTTTGGAGAATAAAAAACAGAAATCCAATCCAAACCAACGTAAAATCGGATTTGTATTTCAAACCAAACTAATTAGATGATAAAAATACAAAACCGCAAGGATTCGATTGGATGATTTTTCCCCCAAAACCAATCCAATCCGCGAACACCCCTAAAAAGCATTGACGGAGACAAATGTGAGGACTAAAAGTGAGTGAATTCTTTTATAGGAACTAAAAGTAAAATTTGCAAATTTTTGAGCGATCAAAAACATAATACGCACCTGTGTGATGCACAAGTTATATCTTATAGTAATAGAACACTATGTATTTGATAGGCCGCAAGTGCACGGTTCTATCTATTTGTAAAGAGTATTGATCCACGGAGACTTTGTGATTACCAATTTCAATTCCGGCTGTGATTAGCTAAATTGAATGATTTAGTAGAAGGAATTGTTGGTTGGTTGTGAATTCAGAAATTAAAAAGCCTCCTATGATTGTGGTCTCGTTTCAATGATAGAAACAATTCACAATCCCTCATCCATCCTCTATTTTATGTTAAGTTTCTTTTCTAAGGACAGAGTATTCAATGGTAACTCAAGTTTCTTTTCGGAATACAAGAATGTGTCTTGAAACAATAATCAAACCAATTTTCATGGTTGATTATTGCCGAGACCCCTTAAGTACAAACCTTATTATCCCAAGAGTCTCAAAACTATTTTCATGTTTTGATCATCTTGTCTAACCTCATAGTTCAAATATCAAACTTCACCTTTCGGTACTTCGTTTGATATTTGAATTATGACTTTGAAGAATGATGAGGTTAGATTAGAATGAAAACTTTAATAAAATAGAGTCTAGACTTGGGATTGTTTAGGGATCTATCATTGGATTATTCCTACAATCCCAAGACTAGAAATGTCTACTCACTCATGATCATAGTAGACAAGGACGTGAAAGTACTTCATGAATTGTAAATGGCAAAATGTAAATGACAGAATTGTAAATTGCGGAATTGTAAATGACTGAATGTAAATGACTTGGAAACGTAAATGAAAGCGATAAAGTGCAAAAAATAAAATGCGGAATAGTAAGAACAAAATAGTAGAGTGCAAGAAGAATAAAAAACGTAAAGTAAAATAGTAAGAACTTAAGAGAAAAATATAGCTTGCATAAAGAACTTAGAATTCACTTTGAGGAGTGTTTGCAAATGACAAAAGTTCTCTAGACACAAAATTCCGTGTCTTATATAGGCCAAGATAAGAGACAAGTGAGTTAAGTCACATTACAAGCCTTAAGTATACAAAAAGTAATAGCTCTGGCTTCTCACTGGACGCACGGACTGTGCTCAGAGGCGCACAGACCGTGCTACCATTGGGTTGTAAAGATAGAATTTTCCATTAGCTTTCTAACGCATCAAAGAACATCTCAATCGGGTTCCCGGATTGTGAGATATGACCAAAATGGTGTAAACAGGTATAAAACTGTTCAATCCGTGCTTGGACGTAAGAGTATGCTCTTGGGGCGTCGACAAGGTCTGATTCTTTGCTTCATTCTTGATCTTTTTCTTGATTCCTTTTGACTTGGGACTTTATCCTTATGCTTTTGAAGCTCAAATCCCTTCACTTTACTCAAAACTTGACCTAAAACGAAAAACAAATATCCGGTAGTAAAATAGCTCAAGAATAGAACTAAATTGCTTCACAAATTACTAAAAACAAACCCTAAAAAGACACTTAAACTAGACTTATCAGAATTACATTAGTCTCTAAGAAATACAAAGTGACTACGTATTAAATTAAGTCTTCACTTGTTAAGAAAATAAAAAATGAAAAACTTTTATTATAACACATATATGCAATCGACGAGTTGCATAAGTAGCATTAGGATACTACATATTACATGAGCATTAATTTGTAATATACAAATTAACGTTTGAAAAATAAAGCTAAAAATCGTGATTTAACTAAGGTTTTTTTTGGTATAAACTATAAACATTACTGCATGCCTAAGACTGGATTCGAACCCAGGACTTTAAGAGATCCAAATCATCTCATGTAAGTGTTATTGGATTTTAACTAAGGCGAAATGCAATTATGGAAATCAGACAATACATTAAATAAATTACTCAAAAATCTAACCATGTATGAGATATGTAAACACCAAACACTTATATATGATTTAATTTATAAATAGTCGATGTTCAAGAACTTTTTTTATGACATCAACCAATCACGAAATGACATATGTAAACATTCAACACTTATATAGGATTTAATTTAGATATAGTCGATGTACAATTTTTTTTTTATCACATCAACCATGTACTTTTATCAAATATAAAAAATGTTTGATTTTCTCCCCATTACTTTAAAAGTCATCCATACCATGTATTTTTATTAGTTAATAGTGTAGTAAATTTTACCGCGTATGTGTACACCGATTAAATTTCTCTCTCTCTATATATATATATATAAAAGGAGAAGTTAATTTTTCATTAGAAAAAAAGTATAAAAATGATTTGAGAGTAAAGTTTATCCGTTAGATTCTATTTTTCATATAAAGAATTAAGTTAAATAAGGTCGTCGGGTCACCCATAAGGGAACAAAAAAGCGTCGTACATCAACCGGCTAAAACGGTCACCCCTGGCGTGGCGTAGAAAAACACGGATATTCCTATTCTCCGTCTCCCTATTCTCTCTGTTCCGTTTTCCTCACTCGCAGTTGCAGCTCAAATCCCTCCCTATACTCATCGCTCAGGTTAGTATTGTATCGATTCACTCTTTATATTGTGTTCTGAATTCATGAGTAAGCTTCAGCCACTTGAAACCTTTCTTTCTCTTCCTTGATTTTAATATAATCAATCAATTCCTAAACAACATAAATAGTAGATTCACTAATGGAAGACTCTAATTTTCATATTGCTTGTTTTTCTTCGTTTTTAGAGGTTTGTGTGGCGTTAATTAAATATGTTTAGTGAATAAATTTACTGCAAACACTGATTTGCATATTAAGGAAATCTTTAAGTTCTATAATGATTTTGTCTTTTGTGCTGCAAATAGCTGATCGGTGACTGAACTGGTTTGTGCCAAAGGATGCTGAAGTTGTTGCAGTTCTGATTAGAAATCAAATGGATCACTAATCTCATTGAATTTCTAGGATGTATAATGCTGTAATTTCCTGCAATAAGGAGTGAATTTCAGTAAACAATCGCAGAGATTAGACTTTGATTATAATTTGGTTCTGCTCCTTAAGTAGATAATTGATTTCATAGTTCGTATATTTCTGTTTCTTAGCTGTCAAACTAGATATTGAATTTTGTCCTAGACTCTTGGGCTGTCATTTGACATGGATGGATTTCTAGCTTTATGATTTTTCTTCGAATTCCTCTTTCATAGTAATTGTTTGCATTTGCAGTGTGTAGTCATCTATTCAATGACAACACAAGTTTGTAGTAATCATGGTTTGTGGTTTACTAATGTGTATATAGTCCTGGCGAATGGTGATTGACGGAGCAATTTTTTTGATAGATACATCATTTTCCCTCTAATCAAACAGGAGTCCTCTCCCAAAATGCTCCCTTTGCATCAGCAATCACAGGTTGGAGGACCACAAACATCTCTATCTCTAGTTTCTTCAGATCCCCGCCTCTCTCCTGATGAAACTAGATCAAACTCTGACAATCTTCGTGAATCTCCTACTGAAAGTGCTAGTTCTCAAGAAACTTGGCCAACAGCTGCTGCAACCGCAGCAAAGAAGATGGAGAATGGAAAGGCCGAGGTTAATCGCCTTGAGCAGGCAGTTATTCATCGCGTTTCTAGTGCAGACAAAGTTACTCTCCGAGACATTGTAAGAGAAAGTGTTGATATAATCTGTGAAAAAATGCTTCGTCTTCCTGAGGAGTTTCTGAATGAGCTGAAAAATGGACTTCGCATTATCCTTGAGGGAGGGAATGGTTCACAGCACAGAGAAGAAATTTTCATTATACAGAAGTTTGTTCAAAGTAGAACTGATTTAACAGCCGAGACACTGATCAGAGCACATCGTGTGCAGCTTGAAATCCTTGTTGCAATAAAAACTGGAATTCAGGGATTTTTGCATCCTAGCATCAGTCTGTCACAGACTTCCCTGGTTGAGATCTTTCGGTATAAAAGATGCAGAAACATAGCATGCCAAAACCGGCTTCCAGCGGATGATTGTACCTGTGAAATATGCACCAGCAGCAGTGGTTTCTGCAATCTCTGCATGTGTGTGATCTGCAACAAGTTTGACTTTGAAGTGAATACATGTCGCTGGATTGGATGTGATTTGTGTTCTCATTGGACTCATACAGATTGTGCGATTCATGAGCAACTCATTTCCACGGGCCCCTCTTTGAAGAGTGGAGCAGGACCAAGTGAAATGGTTTTTAGGTGTCAAGCATGCAACAGGACTTCAGAACTCTTGGGTTGGGTTAAAGATGTCTTCCAGCACTGTGCTCCTTCTTGGAATGGAGAGGCCTTCTCGAGGGAGCTTGATTATGTTAGTAAGATTTTTCATGTTAGTAAAGACCCTCGAGGGCGGAAACTACTTTGGAAGTGTGATGATCTAAAGGAAAAACTGAGAAGTGGAAAAATGGAATCAATGGGTGCTTGCAGGGCAATAATGATGTTTCTTCAAGGTACTACAAATCTAGTATTTATGCTACCTCTGCCTTGTTTTATGATACAGCAACCCCGTACTTCTCACATTTCTATGTTTCTTTCCCTATTTATTGACTTTGATTATGCCCAAGAGTATGATAATGCTGCTGATACGAAAGCAAAAAGATCCAAAGCTAGAGATAGTAGCAATGATAGAGTGCTTTTACTTTTTAGACTAAGCATTACATGTTTCTTCACTTTCTTGGTTATGTTTTAGGATGATTTCCATACCATCCAATTTCTTATTTATTAAAACATGAATTTAAACACATGTAGCAAAGGCAAGCATGGTATCATTAGAAAAGTAGGCATTGTCGATAGATATAAATGCTACAACAGCAACTTATATTTTAATCTTTAAGACACAGACTGTTAGCCTGGGGGATGCATGGTTGTAATTATTTATGCTTTCCTTTTGTCCAAGTTCTAACCAATGCATATCCTAAATGAAGAGCTTGAGATGGACTCTCCACAAGGCCTGGAAAATGGAGAAAGTGGAAGATTGGTTGCTCCGCAAGATGCATGCAATAGAATTGCTGATGTGGTGCAGGAGGCTATAAGAAAGATGGAAATGGTAGCTGATGACAAGATGAGAATGTTCAAGAAGGCACGCTTGGCTCTCGATGCTTGTGATCGTGAATTATCAGACAAGGCCAGGGAAGTGGCAGAACTAAAGATGGAGAGACAAAAAAAGAAGTCGCAGATAGAAGAACTGGAGAAAATTGTGAGGCTTAAAAATGCAGAGGCTGATATGTTCCAATTAAAGGCTCATGAGGCTAAACGAGAGGCCGAGAGGCTTCAGAGGATTGCTCTTGCTAAGACAGATAAATCAGAGGAAGAATTTACTAGCAACTACTTGAAACAACGATTAAATGAGGCGGAAGCCGAGAAACAATATATTTACGAGAAGATCAAATTGCAGGAAAGTTCCCGTGTTTCGCAGAGTAGTAGTGGTGCTGAGCTTTCTCAAGTGATGATGTATTCCAAAATTCATGATCTGCTTTATAATAATGTTCCTTCCAAGGCAGATGGTCAGGGTAATACACGCCATCCTTTCCGGACAAATCCCTGAGTGTTCATTGTATGTAGTCATTTTCCAAATTATGGCAATTTTCTTGAACTTTCTAGGAAGATCCAGTCTAATTCCATTTGATTTGGGAGTTTTATTTATCTGTCTTTGTACATAGAAGTTATTAATGTGCTTTTGAAACTGAGTACTTTCTAAACATTAATGTGCTTTTGTTTACTATTGCAGAATTGTTTGTACTAAAGTTTAAGTTAGATAGCATGACGACCCCTACTCTTCTAGTTATTAGTAAAATCTGATTGAAACTGGGCACAATTGCAACAACTAGGCTCACAGTAGTATCATTTAAATGTGATTTAGCTTGCTGCGAAGATGTTTGGATTTTTGAAGGGAAAGCAGTTTTGCTTTCCAAAATCAATTTTAACCGAAACAACAATTTGTAGCTTCTAATCGTGTTTTTGTTCTAAGTAATGTTGATTGTCGCAACGTAGCTTTTCATGAATATCATGACTGTCAGATTTAAGCTTCAATGGTTAGTTGTTTTGTTGGTTAACTATTAAGCCAAAAATCAAACCACGATAACTGATGGGGATATTCACCTTGAGAGGAGAGGAGAGAGAGAGAGAGAGAGCGCGAAAATAACAGAAAGATGGAAAACTGTAAAATGGAAAAACTTATTATTCAGTAGCGGTTCGACACCTTATATATAGCTAGTGTCGATGGTGTCGAAAGCTCATATATGCTAGTCGAACTGAATGTGTTGAAAACTTATATAGCTAGTTACAATCTAAGCAATTGAATTCAAACATATTTCAATATTCCCTCTTAATTCACATTGCTAAGTGACATTATTCCAAGCATTGTCCTTAATTCTTCAAATCTTCCCTTTTGCAATGGCTTGGTCATTGCATCAGCTACTTGAAGTTCTGAGCAGCAGTATTGCAGGTTCAGCTTCTCCTTCTTGACATGATCACGCAAGAAGTGATATGTTTCGACCTTCCATGGGCAACAGGATTTTTGGCCAAATCTATTGCAGATTTATTGTCTATCAGCAACTTCATTACTGAGTTCCTGTGTAGTCCAGTTTCAGTGAGCAACATGCTCAGCCATGATGCTTGGCAGGCTGCAAAGGAAGCAGCCACATACTCTGCCTCACAGGAGGACAGGACTACTATGCTTTGCTTCTTGGAGCACCATGAGATGAGTATTGTTCCATACATAAAGACATAGCCACTTGTGCTTTTCCTGTCACATTTATCTCCACTCCAATCCGAACCTGTGTAGCCAAACACTTCGACAGTAGCAGAAGATTCAGTCTTGCTAGGGAACAGAATACCATGATTTTGTGTTCCCTTTATGTACCTAAGCACTCTTTTTGCAGCCATTAGATGAGAAGTTCTTGGCTCCTCCATGAATCTGCTAATCAATCCAACACTAAACATAATGCCAAGTCGTGTGTTGCAAAGGTACCTAAGGGATCCAACAATCTGTTTGTAGAGGGTGGCATCTACTTCACTCTCTTCCCCATCCTTCGACAGATTGGAGTAGAAACTGGTTTGCAATCAGCCATCTTGAATCTGTCCAGGATGTCTGCTGCATACTTATTCTGATGCAGAAATGTACCTTTGCTTGTCTTCATAAATTCCATTCCTAAGAAGTATGATAGGTGTCCCAAATCACTCATTTCGAATTCAGACATCATCACCTTCTTGAAGGAGTCAACTTCAGTCTCATTGCTGCCAGTCACTAGTAGATCATCTACATACAAGCAAAGCAGCAACTGAGTTTCAGTTCCAGTCCTTTTAACATACACACCATGTTCATTGGTGCATTTAGTGAATTTTTGAGCCAAGAGGAATCCATCAATTCTCTTGTTCCATGCCCTTGGGGCTTGCTTAAGTCCATACAGGGTCTTCTCAAGCTTGAACACCTTGTCTTCTTGTCCCTTTAACTCAAATCCAGGTGGTTGGCAAACATAGACTTCCTCCTCCAAAGGTCCATTAAGAAAGGCTGATTTTATATCAAGTTGATGTAGGGGCCAGTCTCTATGACTAGCCAAGGCCACTACTAGTCTTATGGTCTCAATTCTGGCTACAGGGGCAAAGACTTCATTGAAATCCAAGTCAGGCTTCTGTAGGAAACCTTTAGCTACTAATCTGGCCTTATACTTGGCCACTTCTCCATTGGGTTTGACTTTAGTCTTGTAGACCCACTTCACATCTATTGCCTTCTTTTACTTTGGAAGTTCGACTAACTTCCATGTGCCATTTTTCTCTATTGACTTCAGCTCATCTAGCATAGCTTCCTTCCACTGTTTGTTATTAAGTGCCTGCTCCAGACTCACTGGTTCTGCCTCAGCCATCAGTGCAAGGTGATTCAGGTCTCCCTCTGCTGTAATAGCAGAATCTGGGAATGTATCAAATCCTTCTAGCCTTACTGATCTCTGCCTTTCCCTCTGTGACCTTCTGATAGGTGCCTCAGTAACAGGTGCTTCAGGTTCTGCAGTTTCAGTAGCTTCATTCTGATCATCTGGATCCTGAATCTCATCAAAATCCAGTACTATAGTTCTTTCACAGCCTTCTTCATTCTGAGTATCCCAGTTCCAATTCTTGGACTCATCCATTATGACGTCTCTGCTCTTCACTATTTTCTTCTGCACAGGATCATACAGTTCCAATTCTTGGACTCATCCACTATGACGTCTCTGCTCTTCACTATTTTCTTCTGCACAGCATAACTTCCTTCCACTGTTTGTTATTAAGTGCCTGCTCCAGACTCACTGGTTCTGCCTCAGCCATCAGTGCAAGGTGATTCAGGTCTCCCTCTGCTGTAATAGCAGAATCTGGGAATGTATCAAATCCTTCTAGCCTTACTGATCTCTGCCTTTCCCTCTGTGACCTTCTGATAGGTGCCTCAGTAACAGGTGCTTCAGGTTCTGCAGTTTCAGTAGCTTCATTCTGATCATCTGGATCCTGAATCTCATCAAAATCCAGTACTATAGTTCTTTCACAGCCTTCTTCATTCTGAGTATCCCAGTTCCAATTCTTGGACTCATCCACTATGACGTCTCTGCTCTTCACTATTTTCTTCTGCACAGGATCATACAGTTTGTATGCTCATGTCGAATGATATCCAACAAGGATAATTTGTTGTGCCCTATCATCCAGTTTCTTTCTTAGTTGCTCAGGGACATGTCTGTAGCATAATGAGCCAATTATTCTGAGATGCTTGACACTTGGCTTTCTTCCTAGCCAAGCTTCTTCAGGTGTCTTCCCAATCAGTCTTTTTGTGGGGCATTTGTTTAGAATATACACTGCTGTGGCTACTAATTCTCTCCATAAACTGTGAGGTAGCTTCTTTTCCTTCATCATACTTCTCACCATGTTGAGGATGGTTCTGTTTTTCCTCTCAGCAAATCCATTATGCTGAGGTGTGTAAGGTGAAGTGACTTCATGTACTATGCCTTCTTTTTCACAAAGCTTTACAAATTCATGTGAGTTGTACTCACCACCTCCATCTGTTCTAAGGGATTTGATTTCACATTCACTTTGCTTCTCAATCATCACCTTAAAGTTCTTGAATGTTTCAAATACTTCACTCTTCTTATTGATCAAGTACACCCATGTCATTCTAGTGTACACATCAATGAAGGTGACAAAGTAATTGTTCCTTCCTAATGAACTGACCTCAAAGGGATCACAAACATCAGAGAATATCACCTCTAACTTCTTCTTTGCTCTGCCTGGCACCTCTGATTTGAAGGAGTTTCTAGGTTGCTTTGATTTGCAGCAGCTATCACATACTTCACTAGGCATTTTCACTGCTGGCAGCCCATGAACCATCTTCTTCTCATGTAGTTGTCTCAAGCTCTTGAAGTTTAGGTGACCAAATCTTCTGTGCCACTTCCAGTTTTCATCATCAACAGTGGTTGTGAAGAATTGCTCTTCAATTACTTGCAATTTGATCTTGAAAGTTCTGTTACTTTGCATTGGCACCTTCAGGATCAGCCTCTTGTTTAAATCAAACAAGCTGAGACTGTTATCATCCATTTCGACAGAGAATTTCTTCTCAATCATCTGCCCATGACTCGGCAGAATACTCCTCATCTTTGGCACATACAATACTTCCTGGATGTAGCACCACTTTCCATCCTTCGACAGAAACTTTATGGTGTCAATTCCTTCTGCAGTGACTCTGCTGTTATCTGTAAATCTGATTCTTTTACTTATTTGCTTCAGTTCGACAAACCACTCCCTATGGCAGCACATGTGGTTTGAGCATCCCGTGTCGAGATACCATTCATCAGATTTTCCTCCGATCTCATTTGTATCTGCCTTCAGTAACATCAATTCTGTGTCAGTAGCTGTCATGAAGGATAATTCTTCATCATTGTTGCTGGCCATGTTGGGGGCATCACCAGTGTCACCACTGCCCTGCCTCTCACACATTGCACAAGTATTTTGAGCATTACACGTGTTTCCACTGTCACAAGTGTTCCCACTGTCGTGCTCATTACTTTCAGCAACTGTTACATTGAGATGAGTGTCTTCTTCAATCTCATCATCTATGATTGCCATCAGCATTAAGCCTTCTGAGTCAGAGTCAGAATTTGTGCCACCATCGCTTGCAAATTTGGCTTCAGCATCTTTATTCCTAGGAACCTTCTTGTTCTTGCATTTGTTCCTATAATGCCCAAATTGCTGACAGTTGTAGCACTGCACTTTACTCAGATCGTATTTCTTCTTATCAGAGTTTCCTTGTTCATCTTTCTTGCTGTCAGATTCCTTTTCTTTACCCTTCCAGTTTCTCTTTTCTTTCTTGTTGCCTGCCTTCCAATTTCTCTTAGAGGAGTGTGACAACAAGGCTTGTTCAGTCTCCTTTTTTGAACTTCTCTGCATAATTCTCAATTCACGAGCCTCTAAGGAACCTTGAAGTTCAATTAACTTCATTTCATCTATGTTCTTGGATTCTTCAATGGCAGTTACAACATAGTCGAAATTTGGGGTTAAGGATCTAAGCACCTTTTCTACTTTACTTTTTTCAGATACAGTTTTACCATTGCCTTTCATTTGATTAGTCAAGCCTGCTAACCTTGTGATGAAATCACCAATCGATTCTTCATCTTTCATCTTCAATGTCTCGTATTGCTTCCTGAGCGACTGTAGGCGTATCTTCTTCAGTCTATCCGCTCCTCCATAAGCATTCTTGAGGATATCCCACGCTTCTTTTGCTGAATCACAATCAATGATCAGGTTCAGAATGTTTGAATCAACGCTTTGGTGAATCAAGAACAGCCCTCTTCCATCTTTCTTTCGCAATGCATGGTGGTTGTTCCTCTGCGCTTCTGTGGCGTTTGCTGCCAATGGTAGAACACCTTCATCAACGATTTCAAGTACATCTTGAAAATGAAACAGGACCTTCATCTGCGCACACCACCGTTCGTAATCCTTTCCATTGAAGATAGGGAGGTTCACCGGAATCCCACCGTTGTCTCGCGTCTCCATTGGAAGAATCTTTTAGGATGTTTATAGCTCTGTTATACCAATTTGATGGGGATATTCACCTTGAGAGGAGAGGGGAGAGAGAGAGCGCAAAAATAACAGAAAGATGGAAAACTGTAAAATGGAAAAACTTATTATTCAGTAGCGGTTCGACACCTTATATAGCTAGTGTCGATGGTGTCGAAAGCTCATATATGCTAGTCGAACTGAATGTGTCGAAAACTTATATAGCTTGTTACAATCTAAGCAATTGAATTACAAACATATTTCAATAATAACATCAATCTACAAGTATTTTTTCCTCTGTTTTGTTACCAAAAGCAAGTAAGCAACCACCATCACTCTCTGTTTGAAATAGTGATATCTCTTTGAGGTGGTTTTTAAGAGCATCTCTAATGGTAAAAAAGTAAGCAACACACTTTGAGTTGTATACAATGTCACATCATACTTAAGACATCTATTAAAATTTCACTTCAATGGAAATTTCTAACTAATGAGTTATTTTAACTCACAAACATTGTCACTCTCTTCAACACACTATATTATCTCTCCTAAATTTACATTCTCAAAAGCAAAAGAAATAATATTTTAATACTATGAAACTCTCTCTAGATATGAAACTCTCTCAAAATATTATGCAACTCTCTTTCATTTATGACACATAAATATAGTATTTTATTATTAACCAACTTTCATTTATGACACAAATTCATCTTTTTGTGTAACGTACACAAGTGCACTTTTACCCATTATACCAAGTCAGGTGTTTTAATGGTATTTATTACAAATTCTTCCCCAAAACTTATAACAAACCTAACTAAAATCATTCTTTGTTTCCAATTGCAATACGAGTAAGAAGTACAAACTGATAGTGACGTATCATATAAAGCTGGAAAGTCACCTTATAGGTATGTGTAGTGATTTAGTATTTTTTCATGTATTTAAACTCAAAACATGACTTTTACGATAGTACTTTACAACAAGATTTCTACTTAAATTAACATAGATTTCAAATTAAATATTTTATTTATAAAAGTGTCTTCATAATGTAATAGAGTTAACAATTAATGAGACCAGTTATATACCTACACATAGTGCTACCGCCGGCAGCACCACCTTTTATTAATTTTCAATTTATATCTTTTCAGTGTTGCATGTTTTTTTAAACAAAAACCCAATGGTGGGATTTGAACACCTCACCTTTTGAAACAACATGCTAGGCGCTATCATAAGGCTACCAAGCTTTTTTAACACTTTCCTCATCTCAAATATATATATAATTGATACCGCTTTTCATAAAAATCAAAAGATGATAACAACAATTAAACAAATTTATTTAATATTAAGTTATTAAATTATGAAATTTATTCTAAAAGTATTTTTATTGAAGCATGATAATAACTTTTAAAGTATAGAATAAATTTTGTAAATAAAATTTTAAACAGTAGTTATCTTAAAAAATTTATTTAATATATACCAAGCAAATAAAATAGGCATGGTGTGTAATTTTAGCAAATTAAGTTTTACAGGTATGAAATTTATAGGTCCAGAAAATTCGTGAATTTTTCAACTGGGACCGGGTCATGGCCATGCGGTTCAACTGTCGACCCCTCGGTCCGACCCTTGACCCAGTGACCCGGTACCTTCACCGAGTCGGTCACCGGTCATAGTTTTAAAACATTGACCGCAAGCCATCATCGTCTGGCGTCTGCCGCCACCGGTAAAACTTTCCGGCGACCATTTCCTGACTAAACCACCACCAATAGGGGCGAAATTCACCGATCTACTCAACTGTTTAAAGGTGCATATTCATCAGACCTATTCCTGTTCTGGCTCAGTTTTCATTTTCTCTCTCCTATTTGATGGATTTTCTCTCTCCTCTTCAAATGTTAAATCTGCTCATCTGATTCTGGTTGTGTTTGTTATGCCTTCCTTTCTCATTAATGACTTATAATGTGGTGTCTTCTCTTCCCATCATTGGTAATTCTGATTGGTCTTCTCTTCCCACATATTAATGATCTTCTCTTTCATCGACGGTCATTCCGATGGTGTCTTATGTTGGTTATCACTCACAAATATCAATGCCAGATTTAGTTTCAAGTTTAATGGGGAAAATGTTTTGTTATTGTAACAAGCTTAAAAGCTAAGTAAACTTTAGCTTGTGGGGGAGTGTTTGAATATAAGATATGATTTTTCATATTAATTAGTATAAATTAGTATCAATTTGGTTTAATTAGTCTTAATTGTAATTGATTTCTATTTTCATTATAAATAGATATGAATGTGCTCTATTATAAACACAAAAACAATTACAAATTCAACAAACCCTAATCCGTCTCTAAATTTTGGTCGGGTCAATTCTTTGGTCGGGATGCAGTGGCGGACCTGGCATGTAACCAGGGGGTTCAGTTGAACCCCCTGGAATTTTTTTTTGCACTAAACACCCTATATAAATAGCCTAAATCTCCTGAAATTTTAATTTTGACACCCCTGAAAATTTGAAATTGTACTAGTAGACCAAGTTTTGCACCCATTTGACACCGGCCTTAAAAAATTTGACACTCCTGACCTCGGGGTCCTGGGTCCGCCACTGTCGGGATGGGTCTTAGAGTTGGGACCCCTAGAAGCTCTAATATAATGAATGGCTTACAATGAGAGTCAACTTAAGAATAATTAACATAAAAAATCATATTTGCAAAAATGTCAAGTAACACTACAAAAAACGGAACAGATTGCGGGGGGTTTTTTGCGGAGGTTTTAATAACCCCCTCAGTTTAAAGATAAAAAAGGAAATTTCGCTGGTTTAGTTAAAAAAATTGTTTCAATTTGAGGAGGTTTAAAACCCCCGCTAACTGCCAAGAAAAAACCTCCACTACTTGTAAAAAAAACCTTCAAATATTTAACCAAAAAAAACCCATTCCCTCTTTTCACTTTCACTTTCCCTCTACCCAACTCTCAAAAACCTATTATCAAAAAAAAAACTCTCAGAAAGCCTTTCCCCTTCAAATTTCACTCATCTCTCAGAAACCCTTTCATCTTCCTGCCGCGAGAAAACCCTAGCCAGACTCTGGCAGCCGTACTTTCTCCTCTCAAATGATTTCGATATCCGATTTTCGTTCCTTATCTTCTCTCACTCTGATTCTAATTTTGTTTCTTGGAAGGTTGGAGATCACTTTCGGGTTTACTGTTGTTGATTCCGAGAAACCAAATATCGAAGATGAGGTAACTTCTTTATCCATTTTTTAAGAATTCAAATACCTTTCTAGGTTTTTCATTGACAACCGAGCTTCTTTGATTTGATATGGTGTTTTGTGTTTAGTTTGTTCAGTAAGCTTCAGAGCGAGGCTTTGAGAGAAGCTCCAGATTGGACTGAAGAACTATGATCCACAAAAAGGACAAGTGTTTCAGTGGCTCTGTCAAATGCCCCACATTCCTAGACCTAAGATAAAAATTTGCATGCTTGGTGATGCTCAACACGTTGAAGAGGTAACAATCTTCTGTAATCATATAATTGTTCTTCGAGCTCATCAATTAGGTCAAACATTCAGTGCTTACTGTAGGAAATACTACTTAAATTGTTGTTGTTCTTTAATTACACTGTTGCTAGTTCTATCTATCTGATCCCATGTAATAATGTGATAAAACTTAATTGTTGTTGTTCTTTAATTACACTGTTGCTAGTTCTATCTAATATGTTATATTATAATTCTGTTTTCATTATCCAGATGGAATTCCTACCATAGATCACGTTGGATTAAAGTCCCATGAGCTTTCCCAGTTGAAGAGAGGTTTACATGTGGATCTTTCAGATGCTAAACTTAATGAACTACTGAAATCAAACAATTTGGATGTAAGTAATAATATACTTAATTTGTTTGTCTCTATCAATGTTCTGTTTGTTCTTTCATTTGCCATTAGATAATTCCTTTGGCTTTTATATGAATTATGCAATTGAGTTGTTGCTATTAACTCATCTGCAACCCTAACATATTAGTTAATTCTTTTTTTTGCAGAGTGTCTCAACTCAATTGCTTTTTAATATAGGAAATAGGATCCTAAGCGATATCTTTGAAAGGAAGAATGGAGATGTACCTCAAGTAAGTGGCTAAATACTTCTAGAATAAATGGTGCATAATAGTACTTCTTTGCTTGTTCTAGCAAAATCAAATTTGATTGTGGCACTGGGCATTTGTTCAATTTACCATTTATTTATTTGTTTGTAGGCTCAACGTGCAGCATGCTTGTTGAGGAAAATTCTGCAAGTGATTGAATTACGCTTTTCAAATCAAGCAGAAAGTAGTTGTCAAAAAAAAAATCAAGTAGAAAGCATGAAAAATGTAAATTTAACATTCCTTTTATTCTTTATGCATTTTCCCCCCGAAGAATATTAGTTTTGTAGTTGCCATTGAACACTGACCATTTTACTATTTTGCATACCTGAAGCAAAACAACCTTTTCAAGACCCGTGAGGGAAAGTATCAAACAAAAATAAATGCTCTTGAAACCTTAGCAATAGGGACAACTGAAGAGAACGAGGTATCTTCTTTATTAATGGATCCAGAGGCATGCCTTACCACCTTTTAAATTATTATTGTCTGCTAATTTAATTTTTAAAAGTTCTCTTCACTTTCTACAGGTTGTGACAGGCTGGGTTGATGTCTCATACTGTAATGTGCACCTTGCAGTATATTGAGCTGATGTCTCATACTGTAATGTGCACCTTGCAGTCAAGAAGTATAATGCCTTTTTAGCTTCTGAAGCAGTCATCAAGCAGATTTCCCGTCTTTTGGGTCCTGGTCTCAACAAAGCAGGCACGTGTTTGAATAACATGGATATACTATATACTACTAGGCTATTCTATTCTGTTTTGATCGTTTATAAGTTTTAAATTGCAGTTTTTTATTAATCTCCGGCTATGTTTGTGCTGTTTATCTATTGTTTTGAGTGCTACATGTTATACATTACTTCCTGTTTCTGCTTGCTTCCCTTTCATTTGATGAACATTTTTATTTGAAGGAGTTGCTACTTTGCCTTTCTTTGAATTTCAGTTATTGCTTCAGCTGATTTTGATATTTTGCATGGCTTTGCAGGGAAGTTCCCTCCTCTTGTCTCTCACCAAGAATCACTTGAGTCAAATGTTAACGAGACAAAGGCTATGGTCAAATTCCAGCTTAAGAAAGTGCTCTGCATGGGTGTAGCTGTGGGCAATGTTAGCATGGAGGAAAAACAAATCTTCCAAAATACACAACTAAGTGTTAACTTCCTTGTGTCTCTGTTGAAAAAGAACTGGCAGAATGTGAGTACTCCACTCTCATAACATCTAGTCAAATAACTGCTTTGCTACTTTTAATTTTATGTTGGTTGTTTTTAAAGTTTTGTTTTTTGTTATATTGGTGTATTAAGAGCTCTGCTAGCATAGTATTCGTTGTTAGCATTAGATGAAGTGTGGCTCTATATTCACTTCACAATGTGACCTGAAATTTAGGAAGGGAAATCTAATAATTTGGATTTATGAATATTAATTGGCGGATTGATAGTTGAAAATATAACATATTTGATGGATGGTTACTCTGTCTAAAAGCCAGAGAGAAAGTGAGTATTTAAAGTTTGCAGATATTCACTAAGGATGTCTGATTTCAGGTTGTTCCAACAGATGCATCAAAACTACCGGGCTTTCAGAAGATCATCAAATGTACATCTGAATTTGAATCGGCTTTAAAAGAGCATATGTTCATTTCAGCATCAGATGACAAGGATAACAGGCTGAGCAATTTTGCTGAAAATGTTGAGGTTCACTTTGCATTTAAGAAAAAGACTGAGATCTTAGCTATTTGTCCTTTCGATTTGTCCTTTATGAATTGAAAGTAAAGATACAGAAAGAAGAGAAACAGAGTTGAAAGCTATTTGTGCTGCCAAAGAGAAAGAAAAACTAGAGGATGCTCTAAAAGATTACATGCCCCAGTAACCGAAGCTTACATGGGATGAAATAGTTTCAGCTGCTTCATCTTTTAGTATAAAATTTCTTTTAAGCTATTTTAAATTGAGTTGTATTACATTGAATATTTGATGTACAAATGTTTGAAATACATTTTCTGTTATCATAGTTATATTTTTAATGAAATTTTGAGACCTTCGATTAAATTTATTGAATGTTTTTTTATGTAATATAATTTATGGAATGTTTGGTAAGATATAAATAATATATGGGTGCTAGTAATTTAAGTGTGATAATGGGATGAGGAAAAAAACTCCTCAATTATAAATGATAACAAAGACAAAAAAACTCCTCAATAATATATAGGAAGTTGTAACCCCCACAAAAAAGTCCTATCAACTATGGCAATAAAAATTCTCCACGAAAAATAGAACTCCATATCACTCGATTTAAGGAGGTTTATAACCCCCTCAAAAAAACCTCCACTAATCGTGGGGGTTAAAAACCCCCGCAGTAAAACCCCCGCTAAAAGACATGATACCAGCGTTTTCTAAAAACCCCCGCAAAACGATTGCGGCACTTGAAACTCCGGCGTTTTTTAAAACTCCCGCAGATTACGTTGCAAACCCCCGTTAAGCGACTTAAAAACCCCCGCAATCTGTTCCGTTTTTTGTAGTGTAATATGGGAAGAAGATAGTATTGTAGTTTTAAAATATTTTTATTACCTTGCTTGATTCTAGTAAGAACCCATCGGCTCTTACCCACGAGGACTTGGGCACATTTATCAAACATCGTTAACAATAGTTTGTGCGTTTATGTGTGTTTTCATTTTTTGTCGGATTCACGTCTTTAACGTAAGAGTATAACTAATTTCTATTCTAAGCTAACTGACCAACTTCAAATAACAGAGCTAACAAGTTCTAATGCTGGCGCATGCGGTCTAACAAGTTCTTTTTTTGGTCAAGAGTCTAACAAGTTCCAAGTGTGACGTACGAAAGATTATTATGGATCCATTTCTGCCACACTTTGTCAAAACTTTAAGGTGAAGTAGTTATTTTTTGTTCGAAGTTGAAGTAGTTAATATTAACTCTGATCTAGTTTCCACCCAAAAAAAACTCGAATCTATATTATAAGAAAATTTTGCACTTCTAAATTTATTGAATGACTGATGTATCTGATCTATATTATAGATTATCTTCTAATTTTAAAAAATGAATTCCACTGTGGGAACGAGGTTGGGGCGGGGATCCCCGAACCTGTTAGGTACGGCGATGGGGATCAATTCTTCATCTTCGTTGGGTTTGGAACGGAGAACGGGGATGAATATGGGAATCGGGGATGGGGATGGGGAATGCTAAACCCGCCCCCTCCCCATTGCCATGCCTATCTGCACGTCAATAAGTAAAAAAAAGGGATAAGAAGGAGGTTAGCGTATCAGACAAAAGAGTTAATTTAGATGGTAAAATAAAAGTTGAATTTTAAAAGACAGGGATTTTTTTGTTTACATAAAAGACAGAAATATAGTACGGATGTCAAGCAACTATATAGCTAGCTAGTATGCATGTTGATACTGCGATTGCAATTACAATAGCTCACTTCTGAGGTAATTGTCGGGCACGCCAACCGTATGAAACTAGTGATATTTGAATATGATGTTACATTTCTTTAATTCGTCTCCAGTAATTTCGAGATCGAAATTCACATGGACACAAGACTAAGACATTTCAAACTTTCAATCAATACAAAGTTACTGGAATTTCGAAATACATCAAGATTCAAACACCCAAGAATTCTGAAATTTCAGTTTAATCTTCTCTCTCGACCAGTTTTGGGGTTGCATGTCATTGTGGAAGCTAGGAGTTAGAATAGTGAGGCTTGCATGAGGGTGGAAGTGCTTAGATTGTGAGATGTTAGTTGTTGCATGCTTGATTTGAGAGATGAACTAGGTTATTGAAGGGCTACATTGTGAATTGCAGAGCTTAAAAAGAGGGATTGGAGCTTGGAGGTCGAATTTGGAAACTTAGGGAACTTGTGGTGTGCTTAGAACTTCAACCCTTGCTTGCTCTTGATTTGGTTTCAGCTCTAAGGTGAGTTCTCTGAATGCATTTTTGTTTTAGTTGATGTTTATGTCTTTGATTGATGATGGTGTTGAATGTGTGGTAATGCATGTACTATTTGATTCTGAAAAATACATCATATGTGTGAACATGCTCAAATGAACAGAGGTTAAATTCAATTTATTTGAAAATAGAATGATTTGCATGTGTGGATTGAATTGTTGTTTTAGAATGTTATTTGATGGTTCATTGGTACTGTTTTGATGTGTGTTGAGTTAAGGATTGACTGGGAAAGAAATCGTTTCGAACAGAGTAGTGATTCGTAGTGAAAAACATTCAAAATTTCAAAGCTGTCAAAGTTGCACGGACCGGGCTCCTGGGAGCACGGACCGGGCTCCTGGGAGCACGGACCGGGCTCCTGGGAGCACGGACCGGGCTCCTGCTTCTGTCATTTTTTTCAAAACACGCGTTTCCGCTTTCCTTTCGACGCGAGTTCCTTCCCATTCTTTTCCCTAACTTAACCTAAGTTACCCTAATGAGACCTAATTGAAGTATAATTGAATGAAATGATTGAGGTTATGAGTATGCGATTATTGATCGAACGAACGACGTTTTACGAACTATCGAGTGAGAACAACTAAGGATATTAATAAAACACCATGGGGATGACGATCTCAAGAGGTTAAGTAGCGTGCTTGGAATGGGGTCATGTCTCATGAGTTCAAGGCCCAGATTGTTTATCCGGATTGAGTCAAGACTCAGATTGTTATCCGGATTGGGTTCTCTGCTGAAGCTGGCGTTGTTCAGTCTTCTTATGGATTACGCTACACTATGACAAGTGAGAAGATAAAGAAAATGACGATGAGAGGAACGGTGAGGGGTCGCGAAAGAACTCACTGAGATTAGTAAAATCTCACCCTTTATGTTGTTTCTGTTTTTCAAATTGACAGGTTAAGTTTAGGCGAGGCGAAGGAACGTAGCAGCTGTTTTGGCTACAGAGTTAAGGGATCCTTTGATATCTAAGTTTTTTGTTAGTTTCTCCAGTCAAGGATTATGTATTATAGTTTTGACATTTTAGGTTTTAAGTTTTAAGTTTGTACTTAAGTCAATGTACTATGTCTGATTCGTTAGTTGAAATTTGAAATATGGTTTAAGGAATGACATTATGTAAACTATTTAAGTTATGTCATTTAAGTTATCCTTTTTGGTAATTATACCACTAAAGACCATGTTTATTCGAATTCATTAACGGGTTAGAACTCTGATTGTATTAAAATGGTTAACAGCCTAGACATTGTGACGTCCAAACTTCAGGGTGTTACATTCGAGCTCTCTTACTATACCAAGATCAGCTACCACAAATTAGATGGTTAAAGAGTTTTAATTAAAAAAGATGGTTAAAGAAGTACTACTAATAAGTAATAACCTACCACATTATGATTTATACCACTTTACTTGAACAAGATTTGTTCTATAGGCTCATACAATTGTATCCTTGACTACTAATTAAGGAGACATGAATCTAGGCTGTGGTGCTTTGTCTTGGGCTGTAGAGAATTGTTCCCGGCTAGCAATGCTTGTTGGGTTGGGTGGTCACACGGTGCCTTGACAGACTTCAAAACATTTGAGCTGTCAAAAAAAGAATCTACCAACCACATAATACTATATTTTTATTCCTTAATTCCTATTATAATAACCACCATTGGCCACCTCTTATTCACAACATAACAATACGTTAACCACGTAGCAAACTTAGCATTCTTATCTCAGAAGCCAATCAAAGACAAAATGGCTGCTACTGCTGCCCTTGCAATCCCTGAAGTAATCCTCCCCTCCTCCACTGTGGAGCGAAAGATGCCCGTGATTGGCCTCGGCACGCCACCGGAATCAACTAGTAAGGTTCCCAGAAAAGTTGATGTCATTTGAAGTTGAAGCCATCGAACAAGGTATATAGACATTTTGAATGCAAGTTTCAATCTAAATGTTTATATGTCCCTAATTTGTATTTTCTTTGCAAAACTAGCCATCTTTGCAATGAGCTACTCCACCAGGTCAGATTGATTTATCGAGTGTTGTAGTTGGAGTAAATAAAGGAACGATGTCATATATGGCTATGGACAACATTCGATCGTAGTGTTGAGACTTTACTATTACGGATCAAGTTCTACATCATCTAAATGGGTGCAAAGACAGGAGTTTAATTAATAAACTAAAAAAAAATCATATGGAAGGAGTGAGAACTGAAAGAGATGAACTTTGAGTCGAAGTAGAAAGTACCAAGAACGAAGTTGAAAGTACCAAGAAAACCTATGAGCAAAATAACAAGATGATAAAACAATTGATGAAAATTATGAAGTTTCACCAACCTCCATTTAATGTGAAGAGCTAGACGATGAAGTTAATAAAGAGCTGGATGATGAAGATAATGAAGAGTCTAATTCAGAGGGACAAAATGATGCAAAAAGTTAAATATTTAATGTCTTTTGTTATGGCTTAAAAATGAATTACTATATTGCATAGTATTTAGTTTAAAATGACTATGATTTTTTTTACCAAGTACATGAAATTTTTAATGTAGTGAAGTGTTTCTACTATGCAAAGAAATTAGCAAGAATCAATCAAGTATAAAAGAATATTTTTAACCTTTGACATGTTAGAAATTAAATTAGTAATTAAAAAAAGTTACAAGTTAATTATTTTTTTCACTATATTGATAAAGAAATTGCATTAGCAAACCTTGTTATATTCATTTGCAAAAGCAGTCGATATATTGGTCACTAAAACTAGCCATTACATAGTTGCAAAATCAGTCACTAAATCAATCGCAAATTGTAGTCACCAATTCGGTCGCTAAACCAGTTGCTATATCAGTCGCTAATTACAGTCACAAAATCAGTCTCTAAATTCAGTCGGTAAACTGATCGCAATAACAGTCGCTAAATCAATCGCTATAGAATCGATCATAAATCGGTTGCTACCGGTTAGCGTCCAGTGATTTAGCAATTGATTTTTTTGGGTCACAAATTCGATTGCAAAATCGCGTAATGACCAATTTTTCCTATATAGCGACTAGAATACCGGTCTTTCTTTGCGTTTTTTTGAGAAGTTATTTTGATGTTGCTGCTTATGGTGTAGAACAATCAGTAGGTGAAGCCATAGCAGAAGCACTTAAACTTGGACTAATTTCATCTAGAGATGAACTCTTTATTACTTCTAAATTGCCGGTTCATGTGATTCTCTCCTCCCAACAGAGTTTTTGCCACACCCAAAATTTGAACCCCTTGGAGTGGGATCCAAACCCAATGACCACTCAGACCAACCATTGTTGGTTTTAAAAAAAATTACCTCCATTTGTAGACGAAAAAATACTTCCATTTAATAATTGTTTATAAAAATGGACGTGTATTTAAGATTAAATATAAACACCTAAAACTTTTATTCATATCTCTCTCTCTCTCTCTCTCTCTCTCTCTCTCTCTCTCTCTATATATATATATATATATATATATATCTCACTACAAAAAAATTGGTTATTAGCGAGGGAAATTTCCCTCGCAAATTGACCTAAATCCGTCGCTAATGGTCATTTGCGAGGGAATTAGCGACGGACTGGTTCCGTCGCTAATTCCCTCCTCGCAACTGGGATTAGCGAGGGAATTTGAATCCCTCGCTAATTAGCGAGGGAATTCGCCGTCGCTAATTCCCTCGCTAATGACTGCAACTTTTCAGGTGATGGGACTCAGTTGCAGGGGTTGGTAAATGCGCAGGAATTAGCGAGGGATACTTCCCTCGCTAATTCCCTCGCTAATGACTGCAGTTTTTCAAAAAAAAAATGACACGTGTCCGGTGCTGAATGGCTTGTTTTTTTATATATTTATTATTAATTAATGAATATTATATTATATTATTAATTTTGTGGTGATGTGTGGTGGTGGTGGTGGTGGTGGCGACGGTGGTGGTGGCGTGGTGGTGGTGTGGTGGTGGTGGTGGCGTGGTGGTGGTGGTGATGGGTGGTTTAGAGTAGAGAGAGAAGGAGAAGAGTAAGGGAGAAAGAGAGAGAGAGAGAGAGAGAGAGAGAGAGAGAGAGAGAGAGAGAGAGGAGTGAGAGTGGTGGTGGTGGGGTGGTGGTGGTGAAGAGTAAGAGAGAGTGTGTGAGAGTGGTAGGAGGTATATATGGTGGTGGTGGTGGTGGAAGAGTGAAGAGAGAGTAGAGTGTGAGAGGAGGTGGTGATGATGGTGGTGGTGGTGGTGGTTGTGTGGTGGTGGAGAGTAGAGGAAGAGGAAGGGTGAAAAGGAAGGGAAGAGGAAGGGAAGAGGAAGGGTGAAGAGTGAGTGAGTGAGTGAGAAAGAAGAGTGTAAACGGATTTAAGGGAAAAAAAAAGAAAAAAAAATTGCGAGGGAATTAGCGAGGGAACTGTCCCATCATCTGAAAAGTTAAATTTAGCGAGGGAATTAGCGAGGGAACTGTCTCTCGCTAATTCCTATGCACTTACCAACCCCTGCAACTGAGTCTCATCATTTGAAAAGTAAAAAAATTAGCGACGGAACTGACATTCTCTCGCAAATATTTTTACTTTTGCCATTAGCGACGGAAATTCCCTCGCTAATGTCTAAAATGTCGTCGCTAATTCTCAAAAATACGACAGCTCCTATTCCCTCGCAAATTCTGTCGCTAATCCCAATTTTTGCGAGGGACCATTAGTCCCTCGCTAATTTCCGTCGCTAATGGGCAATTTTTTTGTAGTATATATATATATATATATATATATATATATATATATATATATATATATATATATATATATATATATATATATATATATTAATTTCTCTTAAAAACAATCTACAACTTACCCTAAAAAACTATTCTTTCTTCGATATACTTTTTTTACGTTAGTATGCTTTTGACGTATAACAATTTTTTTGACGCATAAATAAGAATAGTAAATATTGAAAAACAAATGTATGAATAGTATATTAACTGTTCTGGACTGGCCCGATGGCCCAATCCCCGCACTCGGCCTGGGTCAGTCCAAATCGCCGCAATCCACCCGTCATGAGGCCCAAAGTGAGCAAGAAATATGATCAACGGTTGAGATTGACTTGGCCAATCCTACGGCTAAGGATCAACGTCTCGCTTTATAAATCGAGGTCAACTCTCGCCTAAAAGGTACACATTCTAACACATTTATCATATTCTGTTTTGACTCCTCCCCGGACTTGGGTGTCAGAGTGTCTTTGCAGTTACAACCCGACCTGAGCTCTGCTTCCGACTTCACCATCAGGCAGGACGACCTGGCATTCAATCGACCAAACCTAGAGCAATTAAGGTACGGTTCACTAACAATAACGATGATTTGAAAAATGCATCTTTAAAATAATGGCCCAATTTCTCAGAACCTTAAACGAGATAGGACCCCGTAGGAAGGGTAAGATGGTAGCAGGTTCAAAAAAGAAGAAAGATAAAGTGAAAATGTCGGGGAAAGTGAAAAGTTGTTTTTGTTTTTTAGTGAATCAATTACATTTTTATTCTTAATTAATATAAGTGTCATTTTTCCCAAATGTCTAGATTGGTAAAATTATATGTGATGAATTTGTATAAATTTTTCAACAATTAATAGTGCAACATTCAACAATTCCATGATATACAATTAATGGTGCAACATTCAACACTTCCATGATATATATATATATATATATATATATATATATATATATATATATATATATATATATATATATATATATATATATATATATATATATATATATATATATATATATATGAAAGCACCGTTTGCAGAGTCCATTGCGGTGATAGGAGAAAACTTGCATTTAAGGATTTGCTGGAAAGGAAGATTTGGGGATTTGCTAGAAAGGAAGAGGCACGTGACATACTAAAATTCAGCTTTTAATCTCAGCCCTTCATTATAATGTAAGGGTTGATTAGAGCCCCTCTCTATAAAAATATCCATCAATTTTTAGTCCACATAATATTTTTGTCATTAGTTTTAGATTCGTATAAAATGCTAACTCACGTATATCTTTCAATTTTTTGAATGAAGTTTTGCATATATACTCTGTAAGTTACGATAGAATTCTATAGAAAAGATACGCCCAAAATTCGATTTCTAAGTTCATATTTCCTTTCTCTTGTTTCTTGAGTTTTTGATGCTTCAAAAACTCATTTTTAATTCATTCCTTGTTAAAAATTCCAAATTTTTGTGCGGAAGATGTTTATAATGTTCTTAACATTATGCCAAATATCATTAAAAAATTTGAACAATATACATGAGTTGATATTCTATAAGGACTAAAATTGTTGACAAAAAATATGGTGGGGACTAAAAGTTGCCAAGTTCTTTTATAAAAGTCTAAAATAAAATTGTAAAATCTTATGAGGATTAAAAACACCAGTCCTATTGCCCGTGCGTTGCACGGGGTCGACTAAATCTGATTTGTGTAAAATATAGTTTTTTTTAGTTTGGACCAATATTGTTAACTACCACACAGCGTCTCAGTATACTATCAATGAAAGACTAATACCCGCTCGTGTTTAGGAGCAAATTTTATAAATTAAATAAGAATATTATAAATAATAAAGAAACATTAACAAAGACATTGAAATTGAGCACACATGCAGGATCTGATGAAAACCACCAATAAAATAAAAGCTGTTATATAAAGTTGAAAAAAGATGATGCGGGTTCTATTGTGAATGTCGCTAAAGTTCCCGCAGGAGTAATTGCGCAGAGAGATAAAAATTTTAAGGATGCTTCTAATACTCGTTGGTGCGAAATGACCAAAACAAAGAAGACAGCACAAATAAAAAATGAAACACGTAGTATCATGCAGGTTTGGATGAAAATAACCAATAGAATAGAAACCACTATACAGAGTTGAAAGAATATGATGGGGGTTCTATTCTAAATGTGGCTGAAGTTCCCGTCAATAAAAATTAAATTATAACTATGAATTAAATAAGACGATTATAAAATTAAAAAAGAACATTAACAAACACATTGTGTGAAATTTAACATCCATAGATAATAAAAAGAAAAAGTCAAAAGAATTTTAATATCATAATCCATATTCATGCAGAGTTGTGTGAAAAGCCAATAAAATATAAGCAGCTATACAAAGTTGAAAGAAGATGATGCAGATTCTACCGTAAATGTGGCTGAATAAGTTCTCGTGCGAGTAAATGCTAAACTAAAGATAAAAATACAAATACCAATATAAGTATGCTTCTAATACTCGTTGGTGCGAAATAATGAAAATAAAAAAAAGACAACACAAATAGAAAGTGAAATACGTGGGTATCATGCAAGGTTGGATGAAAACCACCAATAAAATAGAAGCACCTATTCAAAGTTGAAAGAATATAATTGGAGTTCTATTGTAAATGTAGTTGAAGTTCCCGCAAGAGTAAGTATCTATGACATATTATATATTGCAAGACAAAGAATCAACTTTCAGTAATGATAAATTAAATACTGAATTTAAGAATGTTTGTCATATTCTATATATTCATTAATTACTATTTATAATCAAGTACTAAAAGCGAGACTAAAATAAACATATAAACAGCAATTTAAGTATGCTTCTAATACCTGTTGGTGAAAAAAGACCAAAATAAGGGTTATAAAAAGGGGGTTGGTGGGAGCACCGACTAAAAGAAGAAAAAAGGGGGGACGGGGGAGTGAATACTCGCAAAAAATAAATATTAGAATGCAAATATAAGATAAAGAAGTATAAATATTAATTAATATTTTAAAGTAGTAATATTGCATTTTATATAAATTAATTTTTTCACGGTTACAATTTTTCTGAACGCATATAGTACTCCAAAACACATTGTTTAGCATCACACTTTTATTATTTTGCAACGAAATTAATTTATATTTCACCGAACCGGCAATTAAGGAACGAACTTGCCTATAAAAAAAAGGAATGAACTTCACGTATTTGAACATCTAATTTTTTTTCCAGTCTCTAAAGTACCTTAAAACACACTGCTAAGTATGGCACTTTACGTATTTTGTGACAAAATTATTTTTTTCGCCTATTCGGTTATTGAGGAAGGAACTTCAAGTATATGAACATCTAGTTTTTTTGGATTTCTAAAATACCTCAAAACAAACTACTTAGCATTGCACTTTACATATTTGTCACGAAATTGTTTTTTTTTCACCAAACTGGTTATTTAGGAACGAACTTCACGTTTTTGAACATTTAGGTTTTTTTACAGACTCTAAAGTATCTAAAAACACACTACTTAACATCGCACTTTACGTATTTTATCACAAAATTAATTATTTTTTCACCAAATCGGTTATTGAGCAAAAAATTTCATGTATTTGAGCGTCTAATTGTTTTTGGACTCTAAAGTGTCTCAAAATGCATTGCTTAGCATCGCACTTTACATATTTCGTCACGAAATTAATTTTGTGCTCACCAAATTGGTTGTCGGGGAACAAACTTCAAGTATTTAAACTTCTAAATTTTTTCCCGAACTTTAAAGTATCTCAAAATAAACTACTTAGCATCACACTTTACATATTTTGTCAGGAAATTAATATTTTTCTACCAAACCAGTTATTGAGAAACCAATTTAACGTATTTTAACATCTAAAATTTTCTACGGACTCTAAAGTACCTTAAAATACACTGTTCACCATTGCAATTTATGTACTTTGTAATAAAATTATTTTTTTCTTCACTAAACGGGTTATTGACTAACAAACTCCACATTATTTTTTACCAAAAACCTCACATATTTGTATATCCAAAAAAAATTGGGTTTTAAAAAACCTAAAATAACACTTCAAATATGAAAAATTGAAAAAAAATGCCAAGTTTTAGATTATTATTTTATTATTATTATTATTATTATTATTATTATTATTATTATTATTATTAAAATAGGGAGGGGGAAGTGAGCGCGCAACCCGACGGCAGAATAATTGCAGGACGGGTGCCGCATTAATAATAGGATTATTAAAATAGGGAGGGGGAAGTGAGCGCGCAACCCGGCCGCAGAATAACTGCAGGACGGGTGCCGCATTAATAATAGGATATTTAACATTTTTTTATATGACAGCTTCCTTCTCCTTCAATAAACAGTAACTTTATTTATTCGGTAAATTATCTTGTCATGTTTCCCTTTTGAGTTTTGACTAATGTCAAAAGAAAATGTTAACTTGTGACTAGTGTTTATTACCAGTAGATAATGTCATAGCTATGATAAAAACAAATGTCATATTTAAGGTTACACATAAAAAGGGACAGGCAAGAAGCATCTTCTGATCATCCCTATCTCTCCAGGCCTATTTTCATCAAGGACCTGCATAGCTCTTTCAATTTATTCACCTATAATAATAATGTCATGGAATATAAACTAATAGTGTACAAAATATCTGGGTGGATTGTGGTGCCTTGCATGAGTTTGCATGAGGCGATCAATTGATTGATTAACTATTATTCTCTTCTTTTCTCACTCTCTAACAAAATTAAAAGGTGGTACTGGTATGATTGTAATATTTGGATACAGAAAGGATAGTGTTGTTGCGCCGGACACTGCTACGCCGAACACACTGTTGCTGGTGCAGAGAAGGTTATCATTAAGAAGGTAGTACTACTACCAATACTACCAACGATCACTTTTTTACATTTTTGTTTTTTTTTCTGTTGAATTTAAAAGGTTACCTTTTATATTTAAAAAAGTAATGATCAATATTTAATATTAAGCCTTCATTTTAATATTTATTTGTATTTTTTTTTCTTTTTTTTCTTCAGACATCCTTAACTACCCATCTCATTACTTTCAACGGAAGACTGAGCTTCGCTCGTGTTTAGGATCAAATTTCGCACTGCCCAACACCGAGTTTGTCCACTGGCAAAGACTGATCAACACTTTGGCTCATCCGAGAATACATGTGTTTGGTGAGCACTAGCGTCTAGTGTTTTTCGGGTAGCGTTTAACGTTTTTTCAAACGCTACTTCAAGTAGCATTTTTTCAAACGCTAGCGGATAACGGATAGTGTTTCACTTTTTTTGGGCATTTTTTACCCTTTTTATTTTTCTTAAATTACTTCTCTATCCTTATTAAATAAATGTAATCATGAATTAAATAAATATGCCCTTTTATGTCATTTAACATTTATCAGCTAGTTCAATCGCTAGTTTTACCAAACACGTCATTTGCTATCAGTTAGCTTATCCGCTATCCGCTACTTTTTACCAAAGAGAGCCTTTAAATACAAATGTTAAGTAAAATACTAATTACATGCCTAAGGAAATATATCATTAATTATATTTACCTCACCCCATGGAGACTAGTGCGGATTTAAAATTTGAGACCTCCTAAATACAAATCTTGTCATACTACTCCACGGGGCCAACCCCTTGAATTAGTATATGTATGTTGGTAATCAGTATATAATGTTATTAAAATTTAAACATGACATGTCATGGCATAAAAAGAAAAAAAATGTCACTTTTCTCTCATTCTTTGACACCCATATCTGATTATCTTCTAATTAGATGCAGAAGAAACAAACTTAATATCTAATAATGTTCTATCCATTAACTACAACAAATACACGTTGATTTTTGATTTTAAGTTCTGGCTTTTAAGTTGCCGCCACATTCCAATAAATAGACAACACTCACACTAACAATCACACACACACACACACACACACACACACTATATCTACAAGAAAAAACAGAAAAACACACAGCACTCACACTCACACACTATATAAAACACACGAGCCCTTCATAGCACTCACACTCACACTATATATAAAACACACGAGACCTTCATTCTTCACAACGTTAGAGTTCTTCTTTCTTGGTGATTGGCATCATTCTTGGTTTGGAATTGGATGGCATCTCTTTTACTTGTTAAGAAAGGCCTCTCTCCATTTAAAGGTAAGTTTTGATTTATTTATTATTTGTAACTTAGGTGTTAATTTTTGGTTGCTCTATATCATTTTCAACCACCAAGTTTTGATTTTTATTTTGTATAAAGAAATTTGTTCTTAATCAAAACTGCAAGGATTGTGCTCATATAATGTGATTTCATTTTCATTTGAGATTTGATGCTGAAGAGTCATCAACAAAGATCAAAACTACATGTTTGATAATGTTATGGATACAAGTTTATCGTCAACATAAAAACTACTTCTTTGCTAAAGAATCATCATCAACAAAGATTCGTCAAACTACTTGTTCTTATGTCGATGATTCATTGAGATTGGTTTTAAATATCAAAACTTCTATCTATAATTTTGTTAAAAATACAACGTTGATGATTCTTTGAGATTTACCCCCTTAAAGTTTTGATCTTTCGTAGCTTAGGTACCTTACTCCAATGATATTAATGGAGTATGGAGATAGAAAAGTTTTTGTTAACTTAAGTATTGTTGGTGTGGTTGCATTTGTCCGGGGAAATAACCAGTTTCTGAGTTTAGTTTTGATCTTTCGTGGCTTAGGTATTTTACTCCATTGATATTAATGGAGTATGGAGTCAGAAAAGTTTTTGTTAACCTAGGTATCGTTGGTATGGTTGCATTTATCCTGTGGGAAATAACCAGTTTATGAGTTTATAAAAAGGTATTTTTATAAAGTAAAATTTTGACTCAAATCTATTTATATTTTTTGTAAGTAAAATTTTGAAACTTTTATTTAAAACTCTGGCCAAGTATGTCCATAACCCATTCAATATCTTAATTGTTATATCAATGGTTATGAAGATACTTTCCATTTTAAATGCAACCTCCTTGGTGTGTATCTGGTTCCTTTTAGGGTGGAAAAGGTATAAATTTTGCCATCAAAGGAAAATGTATTTATAGCCCTTAGATATAAAATATTTGGTTAAAGTGCTCCCGGGGTCCCTTATCTTTATTTAAAGTAACGAATTAGTCCTTTATGTTTTTTTTGTCCCAAATAAGTCCTTTATCTTTCAAATTTTTGACACATAAATCCTTTTCCGTCAACCTCCATCCAACTTTGTTAACAGTGCTTATGTGGCGAGCTGACTCATTATTTGATTAGGTGGCATGTCATTTTTATTTTTGCTTAGGTGGCATATAATTTAATTTAATAAAAATAAAAGCTAAACAAAAATAAAAATGACATGTCACCTAATCAAATAATGAGTCAGCACGCCACATAAGCGTTGTTAACAAAGTTGGATGAAGGTTGACGAAAAAGGATTTATGTGTCAAAAATTTGAAAGATAAAGGACTTATTTGGGACAAAAAAAACATAAAGGACTAATTCGTTACTTTAAATAAAGATAAGGGACACCGGGAGCACTTTAGCCAAAATATTTATATTGAATGGTTTTGATGTACTATGGGCAACTTGCTTGACAAAAAGAAAGGCATATTTTAGTTACTTATTAGAAGGTCCTTTCA
Organism: Astragalus membranaceus; assembly: GCA_039519185.1. Lineage (NCBI taxonomy): Eukaryota > Viridiplantae > Streptophyta > Magnoliopsida > Fabales > Fabaceae > Astragalus > Astragalus membranaceus. The sequence continues at coordinate 54,512,264 of CM076848.1, read as the reverse complement.
TAATGATGAAATTGTTGCATAACATTTAGCAAATTAGGATCCAAGTTTCCAGTAATTTATTCTTTTTTAAGAACCGAACATTGATCCAATTAAATAGAAATTCAGAAGTTAGAATTGATTGATAACAAAAACAACTAAAACGAATTTGGGCCAAGTTATTTTAGCAATTAACTACAACAGAGCATATACAAAGAAACTGAGTAGCCCATATGTGTATTTTGCTGCTTGTTCTTAGATCGAGTGTTGTTTATCTGTGAGATTAAGCTCCAATCCAAGAGCATATGTGTATTTTTCTGTTTGTTCCAACGTGATTTTTCCGGAATTTGTTTTAACGTGAATTTTATTTGATTTAGAAACTAAGCCAGAACTTTAGTAAATATAAAATAGTCAACTAAGTCAAAAAAAACTATATCCAAATGACAATGTCAAAAACGGAAAATCAATAAAGGTGAAAAAAACTATATCCAAATGACAATGTCAAACATCGGAAACTAACATTTCCTCCACCCCCATGTCAAACAAAGCCCTTCGGACCACTACTAGTTGCACATCCTTATCAAGCTCAATCCTAACATCGTCGGCCAAATTCCCAAAAGTGAAAGGAGTGTAGTGCCAAGGACCAAAAACATTGTCCTTCTTGAAAAGGTCAATATAGAAAGAGTTCAGTCTAGAATACCAACCTCAATTTTCCAACACACATTCATAGTATTTTTAATATCAGGATGAGTGCGCCACATTCTTTCAAAACCGAAAGACTTGTTTCTGTAAGTGCTTCGCAAACCCATTGTAGATAACAATAAAGGGTGATGATCTAAGAAGTCCATTCTTGGAAAACTCTAACACTGGCCTCTGGGAAGGTAACCCTCCACTCATCATTGCAAAGACCCATATCCAAAAGACGAAAAGTATGAAAACCATTCTTCATAGGCCCTCGCCAAGTAAAACGAGCACTACAAAAAAAAGGTCATTTGCGACGGCAAAGTCCCTCGCTAAATCACCTTATTCCCTCGCTAACAGTCATTTGCGAGGGAATTAGCGAGGGACAACTTCCCTCGCTAATTCCCTCATCGCAAATGCGATTAGCGAGGGATTTGGCTCCCTCGCTAATTAGCGAGGGCAGTGTCCCTCGCTAGATCCCTCGCTACTGCTCAGCCACGTGGCCATGCTCCCTCGCTAATTCCCTCGCTACTGCTCAGCCACGTGGCCACGTTCCCTCGCTAATTCTCACGCTACTGCTCAACCGCCACGTTCCCTCACTAACCCCCACGCTACTGCTCAACCACGTGGCCACATTCCCTCGCTAACCCCCTCGCTAATTCCCACGCTACTGCTCAACCTGATGGAATTTTTTTTTATTTTATCTGCTTTTATACCTGTTTATTTTATTAATAAATAATAAAATCTAAAATACATAAAATAGTTTAAAATAAAAATTATCCAATAACATAAATTTTGAATCAACAACACTTAATCTGAAATGTTATAACAAAATATTTAATCAACAAAACTAAAAGCTGCCACCATCAGACTCCTCAGCTTCCTCCTCATCTTCCTCTTCATCTTGCTGCTGCTCATTTTGCTGCATATTCTTAAAATACTTAAACATCAGCTCCTGCCTACGGGTCACCTTCTCATACCGTGAGTCCCCCAACCAGACAACATACCATAAGCAGGAAAGTCGTTAATTGTCCACATCAATGTAGCTCTCATCATAAAAATTTTCTTTCGTGCTGCATCATATGTCAAAACACCCCCCCCCCCCCACAATCTCTTAAGATCATCAATCAGAGGTTCCAAAAAGATATCAATGTTAGCTTTTGGATTGGATGGACCAGGTATCAAACAAGTCAAAAACATATACGGTTTAGTCATGCACATCTCAGGAGGAAGATTGTAAGGGGTAACAATGACTGGCCAACAAGAGTAGGGTGACGCCGATGCTTGGATATATGGAGTAAACCCATCAGAGCACAAACCAAGCCGAACATTCCGTGGGTCTGAGGCAAAATCTGAATGCACTTGATCAAAGTGCTTCCACCCTTCACCGTCGGATGGGTGGCGTAAAATGTCGTCCGAGGTACGCCTATTGTCTTAATGCCAAGTCATTTTCTGCGCAATTTCGGCCGATGCAAACATTCTTTGCAACCTTGGAACTATAGGCAAATAGAACATCGACTTTACAGGGATAGGTTTATAATTACGTTTTGCCCCTTTACGATCATGATACCTTGGGCTTCCACAGAATTTGCATTCAAGTAGCTCACCATCATTTTTACCAAATTCGTTGTTGTAAAACAACATGTGCCCTTTCTCACAACAATCAATCTTCTTAAATTTCAATCCCAGCTTCGAAACTAACATCTTTGCTTCATAATAACTTTTTGGCAAATTATCCTTATTAGGTGTTGCTTCCAACATCATTTCAGTCACATAGTCTAAACCCACCTCAGAAATATTACTCATGGACTTGAGAGCTAAAAGTTTCACACACATAGATAATTTTGAATGTGGCGAGCCTTCAAACAACGGTGTGTTTGAATCTCTTAACAAATTATAAAAAATTTGTGCTTCTTCATTTGGAAGTTCATCATTATCATCATATTGAGGCTCATCAAATGGCACATTCACCCTGAGACCATCGCAAATCATGTTTTGCATCGACTCAAAAATTTCATTACGTGGAACACCAACACCAGAACTGCTTGAAGCCCCTATCTCAAAATTTTGAAATTGTTGTTCTCCATGGTCTACCCAAATCCAATAATTAGGCCTAAACCCCCAATGATACAAGTGATCCCTGATTTCATCATCGGTCATAATAGGTTCACCGTCGCATTTTAAGCATGGACATCTAACCCCTTTTTCCTGTTGAGCCAATTCATGTCGCCACGCTACCACAAGAAACTGTTCAACCCCAATTACAAAAGATTCCTTTAAACCCGCTCTTCTCGGATATAACCGATCATACACCCAATCACGATTAAATTCATACAAATTCATCTACACGTATTTAAGAAAACGTGTTAGATAACATTCCCAATAATATTTCAAGTTAGTGGCATCAATATGATCTCAGTGGAGATGATTTCGAGCCGAATATGGGGGTTAAGGACAGCACAAAACCCTTTTCCATCCAAGTAGTGAAGGAAGTTATTTCATATAACTCCCAACCTTACCGTTGTTAGTATCGTCTCGCAATTATCTCAATGGAGATGATTTCGAGCAAAATATGGGGGTTAGGATGTCCCTCACCCTTTTCCATCAACAACACACAGTCATCTAACCTAGGGTTCATCAAAACAATAATTAAATATTTTTCAATTAAACTAACCGTTATGAGATTGACGTCTGGTGCGGTTGTTCGGTGACGATGCGCACTCTGGTGCGGTTCTTAAACTCCAAACACCAACGATGTCAATCCTAAATCAATCAAAAAACATAAATCAAAACAAATTTAAAAAATCAATATCAAAAAAATATCATAAAAAAAATATCAAAACCTACAAAAGGGAGAGGGCAGAAATTCGTGGTGGTGGTGGCGGCGGTGGTGGTGGTGGTGGCGGCGGCGGTGCACAGTTCAGGTTCGTAGGTGAGAGAGAGAGAGAGGCTGAGAGAGAGACAGACAGAAAGTAGGTGCTGGTGGTGGTGGGTGGTTGTGACGGTGGTGGTGGGTGGTTGTTGGCCGTAGGTGAGAGAGAGAGGCGGAGAGAGAGAGGGCGAGATGGTGGAGAGAGACAACGAGTAGAGAGAGGCGGAGAGGAGCTGTCGTAGGTAGGTGAGGATGGTGGTGGTGGTTGTGAGGGTGGTGGCGTTGGCGGCGTTGGCGGCGTTTGGGTGCGCACCGTAGGAAGAGAGAAAGGCGGAGAGAGAGACGGTGAGGAGGCGAAGAGAGAGAGCCGGGGTGAGGAGGTGACGGAGAGAGGAGGTCGTAGGTAGGTGATGGTGGTGGTGGGGTGGCCGTCGTAGGTGAGAGAGAGGCGGAGAGAGATGCGGTGAGAGAGAGGAGAAGAGAGAAATGAGGGGTTCTGTTCTGAGATTCAGATTTGGAAATTAATTTGACATTAGCGACGGCATGGGCTGTCGCTAACCGTTACAAACATTTCCACGCGGTGCCACACGTTGAACGGTCAAAAAACCTTTGCGAGGGACACTATAGTCGTCGCTAATTTTTCCCGCCCAGGCCATTAGCGACGGCATTGCCGTCGCTATTTCTAAAATTGCCGTCGCTAACGCTTAAAAAAATTCGACAGCTCTATGCCCTCGCTAATGCCGTCGCTAATATCAGTTTTTGCGAGGGACATAAAGTCCCTCTCTAATTCCGTCGCTAAAGGCAACATTTTTTGTAGTGGAGAACCCACGGCTCCAAGATCCATAAGCTTGCAAAGATCAATACGACTAGCAAACTAATTTGCTTTTCTCACGTTAAAGCTATCCTCTCCTTTAACTTCATGTCTATCAGTAATATCGTTGAGATCACCAGCCACAACCCAACCACCTTGCACCATAGTAGAAATATTTTGTAACTCTTCCCATGAAAAGCATTTTTGATCTTCACGGGGATTGGCATAAACAGCAGAAAAGAACCAATCAAGACCTCCAACCATAGCAATCTTTAAATGAATAAATTGGAAATGAGTAATCATAATTGTAGCATGTATTCTATCACTTCTCCAAGCAACAACAATACCTCCAGAGAAACCCTGACCATTAGAATAATGAAAATTATCATATCCCAAAAGCGTGAAGGTCTGTCGAAGACGTTCAACATCAACCCTTAGTTCCATAATGACACACATGGAAGGGTTATTATCATCACGATATTGCTTACAGACTCGAAACAAGTCAAGACTGCCAGCTCCACGACAATTCCAGAGGAAAATTCTAGAATCATTGTCAATCATCAAGAAACTAATTGGAAGAAGTACCAACCCCAGTGCCCCCTTCAAGACCATCTCCATACACATCGCAAGTTTCCATAACCACTTCCATGCTATCTTGAGTATCCGTACCCAGATGAAGCTGATCACTTTGTAATGAAGATTGAGGGGTGTAATCATGCTTATCTAGATGAGTTTGCGAATCAGGGGGATGAGCTGGGTGTTGTTGTATCACATGAGTGTTGTCCAAAGGCCCTTGCAAAGTGACATGAAAATTATTTTGAGTAATAAACTTACCCGCATTAGCGAATAACTTGCTTACATTATTAGCCAGTTGCAAAACAGGGGATTTTAATTCGTCTACCGTGTGGGCTGTCTTGGTGGCCTGTATTGTATCACTCTTCTTAATACCTCCGTTTGACCACATGCATTTCCATCAATTCCACTCTCATAATAGCACTGACTTTCTCTCTCAGTAATGGTCTCATCAACAGTTTCCTCACCGCCGAAATCACGGTCGCCACTAGGCAAAAGGTGGCGGTTACTATTAAACCGCCAGAATCCTCCATTGTATAAAGCGGCGGTTTTCCTTCTGCAAAATGTGGCGTTTCAAACTACCATAATTTACTAATGAAAGACAGATTAATTTTATAAATATTGGCAGTTTTACGATCCTCTATTGAAATTTATTGCATTTCATATTTTTTTTTACAAATTTTATAAATATTGGCAGTTTTACGATCCTCTACATTTAAATATGTTTTAATCCTCATAAAGACCCTGTTACCACTCACTATGATTATAAATATAACAACTATAAATATCACATTTAATAAAAGGAAATTACTCATTTAATAATTAAACTCAATAGTCAATATAACTATAAGTAGCACAAATATAATAAGTCAGTTTGATAGATATCCTAAATAAGTCATACAAACACATGTTTAACAATTCGAAAGTTACATCATATATCAAAGTTTGATATATATCCTAAATAAGACATATGTGTCATTAGGAGGACAAGGATAGAGATCCGCTAATTTTCGTTTGCTTCCTTCTGATGACTCATTTAAGTAGAAAAATTACCAGCTTCCATCGTCAGGTGCCTACAAGACAGATTAATTACCAATGACTAATTTAAAAGTTGAAGTAGAAAAATTAAAGGCTCTATGTAACAAACCAGAAATGATTGTTTTTTTGGTATAATATACACACTTTTTTCTCCATCGCATGTCACTGTCATGGTTTACACAAAAATAAACTTTTTATTTGATCAAATCGCAACAAGCATGTTACTACTACAACTAGCATCTAACACGCAAAAAACTGCTACAAATATTAAAGGTGAATACTCATTTAGTGATATACCTACTGTGACGAACTAGGAGGTATATGCAGAGGTTTTGTGAAAGAATCTACTAGTTGGGTTGTGAGCCAAGTAAATAGCCTCTATTTAGTTGGGCAATCAATATAAAGATCTGGAAAAACAATACAAAATAACATAAACTAAATCACTGGACATATGGTAATAATGACATACAAAATACAAAATCCTATACAAATGGAATACACAATGTCATACTAAAAAATGTCATAACTGGACATATGGTAATATGTCATACAAAATCCTATACTAAAAGACGCCAAATTGTAACACTAAAAATAAGAGGGAAGAAAACTCCAACAGCAGCAGTTCAGTTTTACAAAAATTCAGTGTTACACAAACAATCACCAAAATTCAATTTCAGTAGTATAAGCCAAGACCAACATGGCATATATCCCTCATCATGTACTCCAACTTTTGTACTCCAACATCAATATCTGTTACTGAATTTAGAGGTTCAAAAAACCAATAGAATGTTTTAAGACACAAATGAAAAAGCTTTTGGTCCTCTTCTATGTGGACAACACCCAAAAGGTCCCTAAGCCTAGAAACATTCTCGGGTCCAGAATGCAGAATTTACAAAAATGTACAAAGCAAAAAGCATGGATTTACTTTCACATAATCAAAATCTGGACAAAGAAACTCTATGTACAAATTCGGGTACTCATAAAGTGGAAATGGCATCTGTAAGCATTCGTGTTTGTTATTGATGGAGAACAAAATTCAATAACAAAAAATGATTTTGCAAAGGGATCTAACAAAGACAGACATTCCATTTAAAATCTAAGATTGTGATAGACAATACTTGCTTAAGAATTCAACTTCTTTTGTGGGTACATAACTAGAATTTTGTTAATTCCACACTGACCATAATATATCAAACTAATACTCAATTTGATAGTTGATATTCTTATTTCCTATTGATAACAACAGCAGGTGCAGAGTTGGGATTTCTGAGAAGTCCTTGAATGCATCACATTTTTCTTTTTTCCATTTTATCTTTCATCATTCATGAAATGGTACATTTCCAGGGAAAACAATTTGGACACTCGTCTACCACCATGTCAATGAACAGTGTAATGCCAAAATGGTGAGGTTACCAAGAAAGTGAGATACTATAACCGTACCAACATAAATCTGAGGTGCCCCATGAGTGTGCCAGTGTGATTTTTCTTCCACCAAGTCAAAATCGCCCTAAGCCTTTGTTTGTCATCCCTCAATCGAGTACCTACATCAACAAATTAAACCAACAAGCACAAGCCGCAAAAAAGAACGGGAGGAAACTTAATCAGCAGCAAATTAAACCAGTAAAGGGTGTACTACTAGGTGAACTACTCAATGGAATACACAAGGTCATACTAAATAATGACATACAGAATCCTATACAAATGGAATACTCAATGTAATAATGTCATACTAAATGCACTAGCAAACACACTTGGTTTACAACTTTATGGACTAGCAAACTCTCCAGTACAACAATACTTTTCAGATTTTGAAGCTAAACAAGCACTTTTACACCCCACTACTTCCCCTTCCTTTTCAACAAGTGAAGATGGACAAGCATTCAAATTAGTCTCACATGAAGAAACCCCACAACCCACCCCCGCCACAACAGGTTTCATTGAATCAAGTTTCAAAATCTCTTATGTTGAAGCATTTCAATAACTCTTGTTCCTTTTAGTTTACAGAAGGGAACATGGAAGCCAGGGTAGCATATTCTGTTTGTTCACTTAACACTCCAATAGCAATAGAAACACCAACCCCATTTAGAACACAATTGAAAGTGCTTAATGTAATTATGTCTTTTGCAGCCCTCACGGGTTAGGGGCGAAATGCCCACCTCATTCAGACTAGCACAATAATGTTTAAGGCCAAAAAACTCACATATAGAAAAAGAAGGGAAAAATCAGCAACATATTAAACCAGCAAATTAAACTATCAACAAGGACAAGCTCGCTGAGTAAAAAATGCACCAATCCTTTGGTTATCATCCCACAATAGAGTAACTACAACCCCAAATTAAACCAGCAAAGCACAAGCCCAAAAAAATAATGGAAGGAAGTCAAACCAGCAGCAAATTTTGCTAGCAAAATAAACTACAACATAGGGATTCTGAACATATAGGGGAAATTGAAAAAACAGAAACGAAAGGTAGTTAAGAACAATCTAGGAACCCATTTGTAGAAATATATCAAAAGAACACCAGTTGCAAGGTAAATATTAGGGATTCAGAACTGAAATTCCCTCACAAAATATGAAAGGGATTCAGAACATATTGGGGAAAATAGAAAAACAGAAACGAAAGGTAGTCACGAACAATCGAAGAACCCATATGTAAAGAGAAATCAAAAGAACGTCAGATCCAAGGAAATATTAGGGATTCAGAACTTAAACTCACTCATGAAAGATGAAAGGGAAATACCACTCACGAAACTCACCAAAACCAAAATCAACAGAAGTAGTGATGGAGCGGTCTTCGTCTTCAACAGTGTGTTCGTCTTCAACGAGGGTCTTGGCGTTGATGGAGCAGTCTTCGTTTTCAATGGCAAGCGCAGTTTTCACGAGTGAAATGAATAGGCTTCATGACTTAGGGCATAGACCGAATCGAAAAGGAGTCAAATGAAGAGATTTAGGGTTGGATGTGAAAGGGAAAGAGGCGCAGAGAACAAAATTAAAGCGCGCGCTGATTAGTAAATGGAATGCGTTAACTACGGCGGGTGAGACCGCCAATATCTGCTCTCCTTTTCGGCGGCTCAAAAAAACGCCACTTTTTTACTGAATATTATGGTTGTTAAAAGGAACCGCCCTTATCAAACTGCCAGAATTTACCCAATTTTTTGTAGTGACTCTTGGAAGACCCCCCCCCCCCCCCACACACACACACATATGAATGGATCCTATACCATTATTGGCTCCGCCATTAATTCCAACATGGACCTGCTCTTTCGGGATTCCCTCATTCAAAGTTTCATTAATTTCAACGATAGGATCTTGATTATCCCCCAAATAGCGGAAGCGAGATCCCGCCATTGTTGGAGACTTATTATGTCGGTCAATCATATGGAGAACCCCTTTCATAGCCCACAGCTGTTGTAATCTGGCTTCTAAGGCTTTGAATCCAACCTTTCCTTCACAACAACTTTACAATCATACCATACCTCTGATCATGTAGCATCCCCTGTAAACTCATGGTTTTCTTCCTTCTTCTTTGTACTCTGATTGACTTGGTCAAGTTCCTCCTCCGTAAAGAGGCACGTCGCCGCACTCATTGTACAGTGGAAAAGTCTCTACCGAAAACTTTCCTTATTTGGAAAACCCTAGCAGAGCACTAATCGCCAACTATTGTAATCAGCCAACCAGGTAGGTCGGTGACATTCTGACTACAATATTCTTTTAATTATAAACTAGTTAATTTCTAACGAATTGTGACTCAAACGGTAATGTCACAATAAAAGTCACATAGTTAAGATTAAATAAGAAAATGTTAAAAAGCTGGGTCCATGTCATGTACAAAAAGAAATAAACAATTCTTTTGTTTTATAAAAAAAGAAATATAGGTTTTTTGTTTACCTATTCTATAGAGACCTTATAGCAAATAGGTGTTGTGTGGCTTAAAAAGTGTGTAATAGGTTGCAAAATGTTGCCCTTCAAAAATCAGAACCATTAAATATAAAATTATTAATTTTGTACAAATTACGATATATTTTGTTCAAATTATCAATTTCTAATATGAGCAATGCTAATTAACCCGAATGATTTTTCCCAAAGCTTTTCCCGAAAACAGTATTAGCCGTTCAAAACAGAGGAGAGTGTATAATAAATTGTTTGATGTAGGTGTATGTCAATGTTGATCATACATAGGCTGTATTAGAGTGTAAACAGAGAGTTTAGAAACTGATATTTCATTGAATGAAAAACTGTTTGAAATGATTACAAGAGATGCTCTTATATAGAGAGCATTTGATTGATCTCAACCACAAGATACAATTCTGTTATATAACAGATTCAAGCTATAACAGATCCTAAATCAGTTAATCAGTAACTAACTGATTAACTGTTACAGAAACTGAACTAACTGATTAACGGACTATAACAGAAACTGATTAACTAACTATAACAGAAACAGAACTATATACAGAGTGCATTCCTATGTCAAAAAATATATCCAGCTCCATATGCTTAGTTCTATTGTGGAGAATGGGGTTGTGACTCAAAGCCACTGTGCTTTGATTGTCACAGTATATTACTGGGGCAGGGACAGTCACTTTTAGCTCTTGTAGGAGGGATTGTAACCATAGAACTTCAGAGGCAGCAACTACAAGACTTCTGTACTCAGCTTCAGCAGTTGATTTGGCTACCAGGGTCTGCTTTCTAGACCACCATGACACAGGGTTAGGTCCAAAATAGATGCATGCGCCAGATGTTGATCTTCTGTCGTCTATGTCAGATGCCCAGTCAGCATCACAGAATGCATTGATGCAGAGAGGAGTGCCCTGTGTTGCTGGTTGAAGTGTCAGTCCATGATCAATTGAGCCTTTTAAATACCTTAGGATTCGTTTAACTGCACTCCAGTGAGATGTGAGAGGCTGAGACATGAACTGACACACCTTATTCACTGAATATCCCAGTTCTGGCCGAGTAACAGTCACATATTGCAGAGCACCAACAATGCCTCTGTATAAGGTTGGATCTTCAAATAAGTCAGTGCCATTGTTAGAGAATTTGAGATTTGCTGGCAGAGGAGTATTTATGGCCTTGCAGTCTTCCATACCAGCCCTATGAAGTATGTCTTTGATGTACTTGGATTGTGACAAACGAAGAGCACCAGACTTTGTGAGTTTGCATTCAATACCAAGGAAGTAATCCAGAGTTCCCAGCTGTTTTAATGAAAAGGCAGAGTTGAGTTTTGTGATGATTAAGTTGATAGCAGTATTTGAAGACCCTGTGATGATGATATCATCAACATAGACAAGGATTAAGATGCAGCAGCCTCTGTTGTTGAAGATTAGCAAGGAGGGATCACACTTGGATTGTTGAAAGCCCAATGAAATTAATGTTTTTGTTAAGCTCTCATACCAAGCTCTTGGAGCTTGCTTCAAACCATAGATAGCCTTGTTGAGTTTACATACTAGAGATGAATCACCTTGAACAAATCCTTGAGGTTGATGCATGTAGACCTCCTCTTGTAAGACCCCATTTAGGAATGCATTGTTCACATCTAGTTGAATTAGAGGCCATTTGTGAGTAAGAGCAATGGTGAGAACTATTCTTACAGTGATAGGCTTCACCACCGGAGAAAATGTGTCAGTGTAATCTTGACCATATCTTTGGAGGAATCCCTTTGCAACCAAACGTGCTTTGTACTTGTTAATAGTTCCATCCGGGTTCTCCTTTAACCTAAATATCCATTTGCAACCAATTGCCTTTTTAGATGGTGGTAGAGGCACCAAATCCCATGTCTTGTTGTCTTGAAGAGCCTTATACTCTTGTTGCATAGCTGCTGTCCAGTGAGTGGAAGAGAGAGCTTGTTGTACTGTGGTTGGTTCAGTGACAGTGAGATTAATGGTGGGGTAAAGAGGTGGTTTAAGATGGCCAGTTTTGGATCTTGTTTGCATATGATGAGTGTTGTGAGGAGGAGAGGGGTTTGAGGAATTTGGGGAATCAGGATCTATAGTAGAGGAAGCTGTAGAGGGAAGGGAAGGTGTGGGAGATGGTGGTACACTTGCCGTTGGTGAATGGTTGTGAGATAGAGTTGAAGTTGTGATGTTGTTTGGTGAGATATGTGTAGGAGATGGTGGAATAGTATGTGTAGTGGGTGGTATGACACCTATAACAGCTGTTGTAGTGGTTGTTTTGGTAGTGGGATTGTTGGGTTGTTTGATATGTTGGTGAGGGAAATGCTTCTCATTGAATAGCACATCCTTGGAGATAAATATTCTGCCACTCATGTCAAGACACTTGTAACCTTTGTGAGCTGTTGAATAACCTAAGAAGGTACATTCTTTTGATCTGTATTGAAACTTAGGATTGTTGTAAGGGGTTAGGATAACATGCACAACCAAATGCTTTAAGAAAGGTATAATCAGGTTGTTTATTGAACAAAGTTTTGAGTGGAATATTATGAGTATGAGATGCAGGCAATCTATTGATGATGTATACAGATGTATGGAATGCATGGTCCCAAAAGTAGTAAGGAAGAGAGGATTGAGAGAGTAAAGACAGACCCATTTCAACAATGTGTCTATGCTTTCTCTCCACAACTCCATTTTGATGATGTGTGTGAGGACATATGACTCTGTGTATGATGCCTAGTTGGTTAAGGTAGTCTGTGAAGGGTCTAAATTCACCACCCCAATCCGATTGGATTGACTTTATTTTGCATTGAGTTGTAACTCTGCAAGAGCCTTAAATTGTTTGAAAACTGTGAGGGTGTCTGACTTAGCATGCAAGAAGTAAATCCATGTATATTTGCTATATGCCTCAATGAAAGAAACATAGTATTTGTAGCCCATGGAAGATTGCATGGGGGCAGGACCCCATAGATCACAGTAAATAAGTTCAAGAGGAGTACTGTAAGTAGTTTGAGATAAAGAGGAGGGCAATCTATGAGATTTGCCAAGACAACAGGCTACACAAAATTCAGTTTTATTTCTATTAAGAGGGGACATATTACATGATTTGAGGACTGAATTCAAAGTGTCTAGATTGGTATGTCCTAGTCTATTATGCCATAGGAAATAATAGCCACTAGGACTAGATACAACAGTGTTTACAGTAGGAAAATTAGAAGGTGTAGATGACAGAGTTCTTGAATGAATGGGATAGAGTCCTGCAGAGTCCAATTTCCCTTGAAGCATAATTTGGTCATTGACCTGTGATTTCATCACATAATGAAATGGGTGAAATTGTAGATAGGCATTATTATCATATGCAAATTTACAGACACTAATGAGATTTTTGTTAATGCTAGGCACGTGAAGAACATTGTTTAAATGCAATGTGTGCTGTGGGTGTGTGGGAGAGATAAATGCATAGTTAGAAATAGCTTTTACAGGCAGACCTTGACCGTTACCGAGGAAAATGTTTTCAAGATGTGATGGAGGAGGAGCAGAGCCTGGTGGAGGAGGCAAGAAGGTGACATGTTGAGTGGCTGCCGTATCTAAATTGTTGTTCAAGGTGGGATGAATAGCATAACCAGCACTGTAGTTGGCCTGTGCAGCTTGTTGAGGCCATTGATTGGCACCTTGAGGCCACTGATTGGCATTAGAGGCAGCATTCCTCACATATTGATATGGATTTCCATTGATGGATGGTTGAACAGCACCATAGGCAGCGTTAAAACGGTGATAGCAGTAAGATGCCTCATGCCCAGTTTTGTGACAGACCGGACATTGCACTCCACCACGTCCACCGCCGCGGCCACCACGATTTCCACGGCCATTTCGACCACCACGGCCACGCCATGCGTTGTTTCCTTTGTACGCATTGTTCTGAGATAGAGTTGTCAGAATTAGGGTTTCCTGCAATGTAATTTGCCTGAGGCGCAACTGGGTGCTCTGTCGCAAAATTAGGGTTTGACAAATTGGGGGTTTTTGAAATTGGCTGCGATTGGGCGAGATTGAGGGACGAGGCTTCTTCAGTGATCTTTGCCTTGTCCAATCGCTGCTCATGAGCCAGGAGAAGCGCCCTAATTTCCTCTAAATCGAACCATTCAATCTTCGAGTTGATTAGGGTTACGAGGGCTTCGAATTCGTTTGGTAAACCTTCAAGAATCACGTCAAGTTGATCTTCAAGGGTTACGGATTCACCAATTGACAGTAAAGAGTCTCAAATGTGCTTGATTTTCGCAAGAAATTCTGAGATTGTAGACGAGCCCTTCTTGGTCGTGCGCATTTGAGTTCGCAACTGCCTTGCCTGCGCCTTGGTTTTCGATTGGAAGGATTGGGGTATGTTCTCCCACAATTGGAATGTGTGCTTGCATCCAATCACAGATGGTAAGATTGCTGGTGACAAAGATGATTGAAGCCATGCGAGTAAAAGCTGATCCTGCAATTCCCAGTTACTGTAGGCAGGATTTTCCACGTTTGCAAGACGATTTTCCTCACTTGCGTATTGAGGAGGGATTTCTAGGGACACACAGTACCTGTGCAATCTGTGTGCTCTTAGAACTGGTTCAATTTGTTGAAGCCACACTAGATAGTTTGTCTCATCTAGTTTCACAGAAATTTTGTAATTGAAGGTAGAGGGAGGAGTAATTGTGGATGGAGGTGTCACCAAGATCGGTGGTGTTCTTGGTGTATGTGGGTGAGAAGCCATTAAAGATGGCTGAGAAAATAGAGAAAGATAGAAGGAGCGGAAGAAAAAGAGGATCTTGATCCACACTTGTGGAATTTCAAGCTCAAGATACCATATTAGAGTGTAAACAGAGAGTTTAGAAACTGATAATTCATTGAATGAAAAACTGTTTGAAATGATTACAAGAGATGCTCTTATATAGAGAGCATTTGATTGATCTCAACCACAAGATACAATTCTGTTATATAACAGATTCAAGCTATAACAGATCCTAAATCAGTTAATCAGTAACTAACTGATTAACTGTTACAGAAACTAAACTAACTGATTAACTGACTATAACAGAAACTGATTAACTAACAATAACAGAAACTGAACAGAAACAGAACTATATACAGAGTGCATTCCTATGTTTCATCTAACAGGCTGGATTTAATTATTATAGTGCAGTATTGTTTTAGTTCAAATTTGGTACTTTTGGCTTTTTATTTTTATCCCAAAATAATAGTATTTTTAAAAACTCAATGTATACTTAACATACTTTTCCAAATATACTTCTTATTTTTATTAAGTCTTTTAGAATTCTAAAATATGAATTAATTGTCATAAGACTCTTTTATCTTAACCTCAATTATCTTAACCTCAATTATAAATAGAGTATTTTAGTACTCGACTAACGTAAGATAATAGTTGGTCAAAAAACATAAGTTAATAGTTGGTCAAAAAACATAAGTTAATAGTAAATGTGTGTAACAAACCAAACACACCAAAATTTATTTTTCAACGAATAGAGTAATACTTATTCACAAAATAAATTGGTGAGTGGCGTAAGCTTCTGATATGAAGGGTCAAATTACCAAGTTATTATACTCTCTCTTCCATTTTGACTTCTATCTTGTTTTCGGGAAAACCATTCGGGTTATTAAACACTTCCCTTTTAATATTATTATATTTTGATTTTTACAGGAAACACATTATCTTGGCTCAGATCAGTAGTGGGTTCTTCTCCTCATCATCTCCTACTCCTAAGGATGATGATGTTGAGAAGATGGGTTCTCCCCCTTCGGTCAGGTTCTTCCACCAGCCATCTTCTTTTTCTCCCCACCATAGCTTTGGTGTTAGAGCATTCTGTTCCTAGTCTCTTCCTCCCGGTCACACATCTTCCCATGATGCTTCTGATTTTCCTACTATATCTCATGGTTCAACGACAGTATTTCTTGATCCCGAGAACTGTCGACTGAATCTAACTCAAACAATTAGGTTGCTCAAAAAATATGTTGATGATACATTGATCTACAACAACATACCTTCAAATAATATAGCATGGTATTCTTATGGAGCAGAAACTAGAACAATTGAAGGAAGAAACTAAGTTCACGATATCAGGAAGTAAGGAATGTTTCATTTTTTATTTTCACTTTCATAACTCTTTATGCTGATATATGATTTTTGTGTATGTCTTTTAGAAACCTTAAATGCAGCGGATAAGAAGCTGCTTGATGACCTTATTACTCTGGTCACCACACCAATTTTACCAGGCGTCATTGTGCCTGAGGTCATTGTGATAATTTCGGGGGACAAATACTATGGTCCATGGATGAAAATAGCAAAACAAAAAAGATATATCGTTTTAGCTATTGGGAAGAAAAATAGCATGAGTAAGGATATACAAAAAGGCTCAACACTTTACTTTTACTAGGAATATATTATGACTAATGGTGGAAAGGTATTGGGAACAAAGTACTCAAGTACAGACAATACCTAAAAGGAAAAGAAGGGGAAGGAGGAGGTCAACAAACAACAACTAGAGATAAAGATGACTCTATATTGTTTATGTTGTTGCTGTTATTCCTGGCTCCATTTAAAAACATCTTTGTTCCTTTTAATTGACAACTCAAGTACTTTTTGTAGTTCCTTCTAACTCAGTTCCTTTTAATTGATAGTACTCAGGTTTGACATGTAGGTAGTAATGGTTGTATGTTTGTAGTAGTAAAATTTTGGAGTTTCTATGCCCACAATCCTAACAATCTTACTTAAAGATTGTATGGGTCTCTTCAAGATTGTTAGAATTGTGGCCACAGAAACTCCAGAATTTTAAAAGGAACTGGGTTAATTGAGCTAGGAATAACAGCAACAACATAAATAATAGAGTCATCTTTATCTCTAGTCGTTATTTGTTGACCTCCTCTTCTTCTCCTTTTCCAGGTATTGTTTGTACTTAAGTACTTTGTTCCAGTACCTTTCCACCATTACTCATAATATCTACCAGTAAAAGTAAAGTGTTGAGGCTTTTTGTATATCCTTACTCATGCCATTTTTCTTTTAAATAGCTAAAACGATATATTCTTTCTGTTTTGCTATTTCCATCCATGGAGCATAGTATTTGTCCCCCGAAATTATCACAATGACCCCAGACACAATGACCCCCGGTAAAATTGGTCCGGTGACCATAGTAATAAGTAAGGTCATCAAGCAGCTTCTTATCTGCTGCATTTAAGGTCACTAAAAGACAATACACAAAAATCATATATCACCATAAAGAATTGTGAAAGTGAAAATAAAAAATAAAACATTCCTCACCTTCTGATACCGTGAACTTAGTTTCTTCCTTCAATTACTCTATATACTTAAACCTCGTTTCTGCTCCATAAGAATACCATGCTATATTATTTGAAGGTATGTTGTTGTAGATTAATGTATCATCAACATATTTTTTGAGCAACTTAATTGTTCGAGTTAGATTCGGCCGACAGTTCTCAGGATCAAGAAATACTGTCGTTGAACCATGAGATATAGTAGGAAAATCAGAAGCATCATGGGAAGATGTGTGACAGGGAAGAAGAGACCAGGAACAGAATGCTGTAACACCAAAGCTATGGTAAGGAGAAAAAGGAGATAGCTGGTGGAAGAACCCAACCGAAGGGGGAGAACCCACCTTCTCAACATCATCATCCTTAGGAGTAGGAGATGACGAGTGAAAGAACCGAACCCACTACTGATCTGAGTAGAGATAATGTGTTTCTTGTAAAAACCAAAATATAATAATATTAGAAGGGAAGTGCTTAATAACCCGAATGGTTTTCCCAAAGCTTTTCCCGAAAACAAGATTAGCAAAACAAGATAGGAATCAAAACGGAAGAGAGAGTATAATAACTTGGTAATTTGTCACTTCATATCAGAAGCTTACGCCACTCACCAATTTATTTTGTGAATAAGTATTACTCTATTCGTTGAAAAATAAATGTTGGTGTCTTTGGTTTGTTACACACATGTACTATTAACTTATGTTTTTTTGACCAACTATTAACTTATGTTAGTCAATGACTAAAATCCTCTATTTATAATTGTCTTAAGATAATTGAGGTTAAGATAAAAGAGTCTTATGATAATTAATTCATATTTTAGAATTCTAAAAGACTTAAAAAATTAAGAAGTATATTTGGAAAAGTATATTGAAATATACATTGAGTTTTTAAAAATATTATTATCTTGGAATAAAAATAAAAAGCCAGAAGTACCAAATTTGAACTAAAACAATACTGCACCATAATAATTAAATCCAGCCTATGTATGATCAACATTGACATACACCTACATCAAACAATTTATTATACACTCTCTCCTCTGTTTTGAATGGCTAATACTGTTTTCGGGAAAAGCTTTGGGAAAAATCATTCGGGCTAATTAGCATTGCTCATATTAGAAATTGATAATTTGAACAAAATATCGTAATTTAAACAAAATTAATAATTTTATATTTAATGGTTGATTTTTGAAGGGCAACATTTTGCAACCTATTACACACTTTTTAAGCCACACAACACCTATCACTAGTAGAAAAACAACTTTTAGCGTAGGTCAAAAGCCCACGCTAAAAGACCAGAAACAGACGCTAACAGTGTTTTAGAGTCGGATTAGCGCCAGCCCCGCGTGGACGCTAAAACGGTCAAAGCTAATCTGTAGCGTCCCATATATTCAGACCGACGCTACTTTAGCGTCGGCTAAGCCCATACTAGTCTGATACTAATGCTAAGGCCAACGCTACAGGCAACTCTAGGAAAAGTCAACAATTTAATATTAGCGTGGGCCTGGCCGGCGCTAAAGTCAACCAACGAAAAAGTCAACAAATATTAGCATCCATGAAGCCAACGCTAAAGTCAACCAGACATAATTCAAATTCAACCTCATATAAACCAGAAATATTCATAGCAAAGGAATCACAATTTCTAAATACCATGAATAGAGTAGCATCAATTGAATCACAATTTCTAAAATACCATGAATACAGTAGCATCAATTCATAGCAAAGGAATCCGCAAGTATTGGAGATAATGACATTAATAACTATCAGTTAGTAACAAATACAATGAAAAACATTTATGCAGATAATGTATAGAACATACACATTCATTATCTATTGTAAGATAATTAGTTCATTCATTTTTGCTATTCAAATTTTGGTAGAGAGGAGAAAGTAGTTCACAGTCCTTCACAGTTTTGTAAGCCTCCTGCTAACTTTGTATCAAAACTGTGAAGGACTGGGACATAAATGAGTACTTACTGGAAATTATACTAAAGCTTCAATTATGGTAATAATGGAAATTTACGGAAGTTTCTTAACTTACTTAGATACTATTTATGCAATTGTTACAACTTGGTACGGAAATGAGTACTTACTGATGTGTTTGGCAGCAAGAAATCAGCTACTCTGTGTAATTCTGCCTAAGGCGCCTTAGTGGTTCTTTTACTTCTTCTGAGAAATCCATTAGTTTTTGATTTCCTACATGAAAAAGGTTGTCTTACATTCTTACTCAGTAGAGGCAATATATAATTCTTGATCATGAAGTAGTCATCATTCTTAAATTTCTGATTTAGAATTTGGTTTACAACACATACACTACTGCAGTCAAATACTCAAATGCTATATTAGTTGAATGCAATTTGAATGAACTACTATATTAGTCAAACTAACATAAACTGAGGTGGAGGACAATACCTTCCCCAAGGGCATAATTAACCATGCACATACATGCTAGAAGTCTTTCTTCCAATTCCATACCACGATATTTGACATCCAAGCCATGAAATGGTTACAAGACAGTCTTTTGAAACCTTTTTCATCTTGCTTCTTAGTCCCCCTCTTTAAAGCAAAGAAGATTGGATCTCCAACACTTGTGAAATAATCCTACATATGTTTTTTAGAACAAAAAAGAAGTTAAGCACTTACTTGTGATTGATAGTCAAATCCTACATATCCTGCAATTTTACCGCACTATATATATATATATATATATATATATATATGTTGCTATCTTGGTATGTGCATTACATGCAAACTGCACGATTGGAAAAAATCTTACCTTAAAAAGGCTTCATCAGATAGTCAAATCCACATAAAAGCAGTCGTATCTAAAACAAATATGTGTAAAATTTATAACAATTATATCAACTAATTTAGGTTTTGAAGCATAAGACCTAAGAAAAATTTTCTGCAAGCTCTTTTATATTGATTTCAGGATATTGTAGTATTAAGTGTACAAGATTAGCCATCTGCACATACAAACACAGTAATGAATCACCATTAGTTGGAAAAATTAAAAAAGAAGAGAAAGAATTCCAAAAGAAACAAAAAAACAAACAGGTGGAATGCAAAGCGAGAGAAAGAGGAAAAGGGAGAAAGACTGTGCCGTGACCACTGGAATCGAAATTGGAATCCGATTTTGATTAAATCATAATACCATCCTTTCCATATTTATTTGGAAATCAGGAACTGTTTTGGAATCCGATGGCAAAAAGAATAGGAGCAGCAAGAATTAAACCACAGAATAAAAAAATTTGTGAAATCCATAGACAAAAACCACAAAATCAAATGAATCGTGACAACCAACACCAACACGGCATTTAAAACTATAGACAGAGTGAGAGAGGGCGAAAGGGAACATAGAGAGCGAGAGACACACCAAAGAAGAAAGGGCGAGCAAATGAAGACAGCAGACATGTGGGCTGAGCGACCACCAGAGAGCGATAGAACCACAACAGACGTTCCGCTGTAAATAGTATCAGCCACCACCGGGAATGGAGCGAGAGCGAGAGAGTGAGAGTGAGAGAGAGAGAGAGAGAGAGAGAGAGAGAGAGAGAGAGAGATTGTGGTGTTCACCATAAAAAGGGAAAAGCAGACAAAAAACATACCACTGAATTGGTGCTCGCGAAATCGAATGCGACGGTGATCAAGAATGTGGCGTTGCCATCGATGACGTGGAGCTGTTCTTCGTCTTCTCCGGTGTCGTCGCCTCTGTGGATGTAGCAGAAGAGAAAGAGAGTGGAGACTTAGGGTTTTCAGAGTGATTGTAGAGGAGGCGCTAGACTGAGAGGGGAATGAATAGAAAAGTCTCGAAAAAAAGTGAAAGAGTTAGGGCTTTTTAGTTGTTGAGATGTGGTGTAAATAGTAGATTTATTTATATGTGTATTCGGTCCAGGCCCGTTAGGTTTTCATATAGTATAGTTTATTTAAACTCATTAGTGCTTGTATTCTTTACACAACAACATATACAGTTAATAAGACGGAACTACAGCTACTCTGTAGTCGCAGACGTAGGCAAACATTGGCCGAACTGCGTGACCAATATCGTCTCTCTATTCTTCGTCTCTATTTAACATGGTATCAAAAGCCTATGATCACTGGGCTTAAAAACCTAGCCGTCGCGCCGTCACGCTATTGAACCCTAGCTGTCCCGTTGATTGTTCATCCTCAACGGCCCTAGGTGCTACGAAAGTCATACAGTCCCTTTCATCCGTACGGCGTCACTATTCATTCCGTACGACGCCACTATTCATTCCGTACGGAAATCACTATTCATCCGTACGACACACTGCTTATCCGTACGACGCCCCTGTTTATCCGTACGCAGTGTTGCTGTCCGTCCGTACGGCGTACCGTTCATCCGTACGGTGGTCCTGTTTGTCCGTACGGCGTTACTGTTCATTCCGTACCACGCATTTCTACTGCTCCTCTCTGATTGTGGTTAGCCTTCCTATTATTGTCAAAAATGAGTTCAACTTCAGAAAATGACAAAAACAAATCTGAATCGACAGGTAAGAGTCTCGTGTCTTATGTTTTCTCCGGCAATCCCTCTATAACAACGGAGAAACTCAATGGTGATAATTATTTGAATTGGTCTGCCTCTGTCAAAATGTGGTTTATGGGACAAAGACTTTTAGATCACCTCACCAAGAATTCTACAGAGATTGGTAAGGATTTGCGTGAAGATTGGGAACATGCAGATTGTCAATTGGTCTCTCTTTTGTGGCAATCCATTGAACCCTCGTTGCTGGTCCATTATCGTTCATACACCACTTGTTATGATATTTGGCAGAAGGCTAAGAATGTTTATTCTAATGATATCCAGCGTCTCTATGGTGTTATTCATAATTTAGCCACCCTTCAGATGACAGAAGATAACATCATGACATATGCTAATAAAGCTCAGTCAGCAGCAAATGAGTTCAAGCTCCTTGTGACCGACAATGACCCGAAGAAGATGCTTGAAAAATTAGATAATGTGTGTATGATCTATGTTCTTCATGGTCTCCATCAAAAGTATGAATCAGTACGGAGCAACATTCTTTCTGCATCAGACATTCCCTCAACAGAGGATCTTATCAGGCGTCTCATACGTCTTCCTGGATTGGAAGGAACTGGAGGGAATGGATCTCAGACTAACATAGAATCTTCTGCTCTTGTTTCTAATTTTGCAGGTCGTGGGGGACGCGGTCGTGGTCGTGGGGGTGGTCGAGGAGGTCGTGTCGGAGGACGTCCTCAGTGCACTTATTGTAAGAAACTTGGTCATACTGAAGACAAGTGTTATTCCCTTCATGGCTTTCCAGAGAAACCAGTAAATGTGACTCAGGTTAATGATTCTGAACAGAGAAGCACTAAACAAAATGTTCTTTCTGATGAGGAGTATAAGGCATTCCTGCAGTATAAGACTTCCCAGGCTTCATCATCAGCAACAGTTGCTCATTCTGGTAATTCTACAGTCTGTTTCTCTCAATCATCACCTGTTGACTCCTGGATTATGGACACTGGAGCTTCTGATTGCGTGGCTGGTAATCCATCTCTTTTATCCAACATATCCCAACCTAACACCCCACATTATATTACCGTCGCCGACGGATCAAAAGTTAAAGCTAGTGGCATTGGTAAAGCCACTCCTCTTCCATCCTTACCCCTTGACAATGTTCTACTTGTTCCCAATTGCCCATTTAATATAATTTCAGTTAGTCGTCTGACTCGAAGCCTAAAATGTTCTGTAACTTTTGATGATGATTATTTTGTTATACAGGACCGGAGTACGAAGCGGACGATTGGTACAGGATATGAGTCACATGGACTTTACTACCTCCAGCCCATCCATCCTTCATCTACAATTGCCTCCACTTCTACTAGAGTCCCCCAGTCTTCTTCATCGTCGGTTAGGTCATCCGAGTCTCAAGAAGTTCAAAGTTATGGTTCCTCATTTGTCTCATCTGCAGTCATTAGATTGTGAGTCTTGTCAGCTTGGGAAACATGTTCGCTCCTCCTTCCCTAGCAGTACTCAGTCTCAAGCGCGTTCTCCTTTTGATGTTCTTCACTCAGATGTATGGGGACCGAGTCGAGTCACTTCAGTTGTAGGACATAGATATTTTGTCACTTTTATTGATGAATTTTCTAGATGTACGTGGATCTACCTACTTAAGGATAGATCTGAACTTCTTGGTGTTTTTCAAAATTTCTTTAAGGAAATCAAAAATCAATTTGGTTGTTCTATTCGCACTTTACGCAGTGATAATGCGAAAGAATATTTTTCTACATCATTTAATTCTTTTATGGTTGAAAATGGCGTTATACATCAATCATCTTGTCCCCATACCCCACAACAAAATGGGATTGCTGAACGTAAGAACCGTCATATAATTGAAACAGCACGCACCTTACTTATTCATGCTAATGTTCCTTTGAAGTTCTGGGGGGATGCTGTCCTCACTGCAGGGCACTTGATTAATAGAATGCCATCCTCTGCTATTCAGAATAGAGTTCCTCATTCCATATTGTTTCCCGATGAGCCCTTGTTCCGTATCTCTCCTCGAGTCTTCGGATCCACTTGTTTTATTCATGATCTTACTCCGGGACTTGATAAATTGTCTGCTCGTGCAGTTAAGTGTGTCTTCCTTGGCTATTCAAGAGTTCAAAAAGGATATCGATGCTACTGTCCCTCCACACATCGCTTCTACATGTCTGCTGATGTTACCTTCTTTGAGGATGCTCCCTTCTTTGCATCTCCCATTGAGTCTGAGTCTGTCTCTCAAGTATTACCTATTCCTAACATTGTCCCGGTAGTTCCTCTCCCACCCATCATTGACCAGATAGATCACCCCTCTCCTACGGAAATTCCTAGTCCTTCTAGTCCCGCCCCCTTGCAAACTTATCAACGCCGTGCTCGTCTCCTTCCTGTCGACCCACCTCCTACCGAAGATCCTAGTGACTCATCTCCTGCCCCGGTTCCCTCTTCTACTCCGGATCCACCTCCCGAGTCAGAAGACCCTCCTATTGCAGTGCGTAAAGGTACACGTTCCACCCGTAACCCTCATCCTATTTATAATTTCCTCAGCTATCACCGCTTATCACCTTCGCATTATACATTTGTCTCTGCTATTTCTTCCATCACCATTCCTAAGTCCACGCAGGAAGCTCTTTCTCATTCAGGTTGGAGACAAGCTATGATTGATGAGATGACAGCCTTAGACTCTAACCAGACATGGACTCTTGTGCCGCCTCCTCCTGGTAAATCTATTGTTGGGTGTCGTTGGGTATATACTGTCAAAGTTGGTCCAGACGGGAGTATTGATCGTCTGAAAGCACGCCTCGTTGCTAAGGGCTATACTCAGGTTTTTGGCCTTGATTACAGTGATACTTTCTCACCGGTGGCTAAAATGGCTTCTGTTCGTCTATTCCTTTCTATGGCTGCAATGCGACATTGGCCATTGTATCAACTAGACATCAAGAATGCGTTTCTCCATGGAGATCTAGAAGAAGAAGTTTATCTGGAGCAACCACCTAGTTTTGTTGCTCAGGGGGAGTGTCGTGGGTATGTTTGTCGACTTCACAAAGCCTTGTATGGTCTTAAACAATCCCCTCGAGCATGGTTTGGGAGATTCAGTAGTGTTGTTCAAGAGTATGGCATGATTCGGAGTGAAGCTGACCACTCTGTCTTTTATAAGTTCTCTTCTCACAAATGTATTTATCTGGTTGTCTATGTCGATGATATTATCATTACAGGTAATGATCATGATGGGATTGCAGGACTTAAACAACATCTAGTCGACCACTTTCAGGTCAAAGATCTTGGAAAGTTACGTTACTTTCTTGGCATTGAGGTAGCTCATTCTAAGGCAGGGATTGCTATTTCCCAGAGAAAGTATGCTTTGGATATTTTAGAAGAAACCAAAATGCTGGATTGCAAGCCAATTGACTCTCCTATGGATCCTAATGTCAAGATCCTACCAGATCAGGGGGAGCCATTTTCAGATCCAGGAAGGTATAGGAGGCTAGTTGGAAAGTTAAATTACTTGACCATGACGAGGCCAGATATTTCATATGCTGTTAGTGTGGTGAGTCAATTCCTAAATTCTCCTTGTGACAGTCATTGGGATGCCGTTGTTAGAATCCTGAGGTATATCAAGGGAGCTCCTGGAAAAGGTCTTGTTTACACGGATAGAGGTGATTCAAATATTGTCGCTTACACAGATGCTGATTGGGCTGGTTGCCCCTTTGATAGAAGGTCCACATCTGGGTATTGTGTTCTTATTGGTGGAAATCTAATTTCATGGAAAAGTAAAAAGCAAAATGTTGTTGCCAGATCCAGTGCTGAGGCTGAATATCGGGCTATGGCGCTTACCACTCAGGAGCTCACGTGGCTGAAACATCTTCTCCAAGAGTTGCGTTTTTGTAAAATAGGCACTATGAGTCTCATCTGTGATAATCAAGCAGCCCTACATATTGCGTCCAATCCAGTCTTTCATGAGCGAACCAAACACATTGAAGTTGATTGTCACTTTGTTCGTGAGAAGATTGTGTCCGGCGACATTGCTACTTCATTTGTTGGTTCTAATGATCAATTGGCAGACATCTTCACAAAAGCTCTTCGAGGACCAAGGATAACTTACATATGTGACAAGCTGGATGCCTACAATCTATACGCTCCAGCTTGAGGGGGAGTGTTGAGATGTGGTGTAAATAGTAGATTTATTTATATGTGTATTCGGCCCAGGCCCGTTAGGTTTTCATATAGTATAGTCTATTTAAACTCATTAGTGCTTGTATTCTTTACACAACAACATATACAGTTAATAAGACGGAACTACAGCTACTCTGTAGTCGCAGACGTAGGCAAACATTGGCCGAACTGCGTGACCAATATCGTCTCTCTATTCTTCGTCTCTATTTAACATTAGTAATTAGCAAATTCACTTAAAAATAGTGTGGGCAATCCAAGGCTGAATTTATGAATTTTTTTACCGTCGCAACTTATAAAGTAGTGTGGGCCAGGTCGACGCTAATCTGCACCTCGTAGTGTCAAACAACATTTTTTTGTTTAGTGTGGGCTTGGCCGACGCTAATCCGATACTACTAGTGTCTGCGTCGTGGCTGACGCCGCCAAATGGACGCTAATTTGGTGTTGTCTTGTAGTGTATTTGCTATAAGGTCTATAGGTAAACAAAAAACCTATATTTCTTTTTTTATAAAACAAAAGAAGTGTTTATTTCTTTTTGTACATGACATGGACCCAGCTTTTTAACATTTTCTTATTTAATCTTAACTATGTGACTTTTATCGTGACATTACCGTTTGAGTCACAATTCGTTAGAAATTAACTAGTTTATAATTAAAAGAATATTGTAGTCAGAATGTCACCGACCTACCTGATTGGCTAATTACAATAGTTGGTGATTAGTGCTCTGTTAGGGTTTTCCAAATAAGGAAAGTTTTCGGTAGAGACTTTTCCACCGTACAATGAGTGCGGCGACGTGCCTCTTTACGGAGGAGGAACTTGACCAAGTCGATCAGAGTACAAAGAAGAAGGAAGGAAACCATGAGTTTACAGGGGATGCTACAAGATCAGAGGTATGGTATGATTGTAAAGTTGTTGTGAAGAAAGATTGGATTCAAAGCCTTAGAAGCCAGATTACAACAACTGTGGGCTATGAAAGGGGTTCTCCATATGATTGACGTCGGCAATGAATATTTTTCGGTCACTTTCTCATTCATGGATGACCACTAGAATATGCTTACTCAGGGACCTTGGTTGATCTATGATCATTATCTTACCGTGCGAGAATGGACACCAAACTTCCATGCCTCTCAAGAGACGATTACTAAGGTGGCTGTATGGGTGTGAGTTTCGCATCTACCTATTGAATACTATGACCCAAAGTTCTTGTCAAGCCTGGGAAATCGTATTGGAAAAATGGTCAAGGTTGATAAAAACACACTAAGACTGGAAAGAGGTAAATACGCACGTCTTTGCGTGGAAGTGGGTCTGTCAAAACCTCTATTACCTATGTATGATCTGAATGGTAGGGTTTATACCATAGAGAATGAAGGTTTACACCTTCTTTGTCTTGATTGTGGTCGCTTTGGCTACTATGTGGAGGGATGCACAGAGAAGAAAACAGTGAGAATGGAGTCCACGATGGTTAATGAGAACGTTGGAAATAATAGTGGTGTTGGGGTGGAGGAACAGAGAATGGGGCGGCGGCGGATGGCCCTTGGATGGTTGTTCAAAAACTCTGGCGACCGCGTAGACAAGCCAGTGATCAAACCAGAGGTTGGGGAAACCGACATAATAAGTCTCCAACAATGGCGGGATCTCGCTTCCGCTATTTGGGAGATAATCAAGATCCTATCGTTGAAATTAATGAAACTTTGAATGAGGGAATCCCGAAAGAGCAGGTCCATGTTGGAATTAATGGCGGAGCCAATAATGGTATAGGATCCAGTCATATGTGTGTGGGGGGGGGGGGGTCTTCCAAGAGTAATGATAAAAAGAAGGAAACTGTTGATGAGACCATTACTGAGAGAGAAAGTCGGCGCTATTATGAGAGTGGAATTGATGGAAATGCATGTAGTCAAACGAAGGTATTAAGAAGAGTGATACAATACAGGCCACCAAGACAGCCCACACGGTAGACGAATTAAAATCCCCTGTTTTGCAACTGGCTAATAATGTAAGCCAGTTATTCGCTAATGCAAGTAAGTTTATTACTCAATAATTTTCATGTGACTTTGCAAGGGCCTTTGGACAACACTCATGTGATACAACAACACCCAGCTCGCCCTCCTGATTCGCAAACTCATCTAGGTAAGCATGATTACACCCCTCAATCTTCATTACAAAGTGATTAGCTTCATCTGGGTACGGATACTCAAGATAGCATGGAAGTGGTTATGGAAACTTGCGATGTGTATGGAGATGCTCTTGAAGGGGGCACTGGGGTTGGTACTTCTTCCAATTAGTTTCTTAATGATTGACAATGATTCTAGAATTTTCCTCTGGAATTGTCGTGGACCTAGCAGTCTACTTGTTTCGAGTCTGTAAGCAATATCGTGATGATAATAACCCTTCCATGTGTGTCATTATGGAACTAAGGGTTGATGTTGAACGTCTTCGGTGGACCTTCACGCTCTTGGGATATGATAATTTTCATTATTCTAATGACCGGGGTTTCTCCGGAGGTATTATTGCTGCTTGGAGAAGTGATAGAATACATGCTATAATTATGATTACTCATTTCCAATTTACTCATTTAAATATTGCTATGGTTGGAGGTCTTGATTGGTTCTTTTCTGCTGTTTATGCCAATCCTCGTGAAGATCAAAAATGATTTTTATGGGAAAAGTTACAAAATATTTCTACTATGGTGTAAGGTGGTTGGGTTGTGGCTGGTGATCTCAACGATATTACTGGTAGACATGAAGTTAAAGGAGAGGATAGCTTTAATGTGAGAAAAGTGAATTAGTTTGCTAGTCGTATTGATCTTTGCAAGCTTATGGATCTTGGAGTCGTGGGTTCTCGTTTTACTTGGCGAGGGCCTATGAAGAATGGTTTTCATACTTTTCGTCTTTTGGATAGGGTTCTTTGCAATGATGAGTGGAGGGTTACCTTCCCAGAGGCCAGTGTTAGAGTTTTCCAAGAATGGACTTCTTAGATCATCACCCTTTATTGTTATTTACAATGGGTTTGCGAAGCACTTACAGAAACAAGTCTTTCGGTTTTGAAAGAATGTGGCGCACTCATCCTGATATTAAAAATACTATGAATGAGTATTGGAAAATTGAGGTTGGTATTCTAGACCGAGCTCTTTCTATATTGACCTTTTCAAGGAGGACAATGTTTTTGGTCCTTGGCACTACACTCCTTTCACTTTTGGGAATTTGGCCGACGATGTTAGGATTGAGCTTGATAAGGATGTGCAACTAGTAGTGGTTCGAAGGTCTTTGTTCGACATGGGTGCTTGGAAGGCACTTGGCCCTGATGGTTTCCCTCCAGGCTTCTATCAAAGCGAGTGGAGTGTTGCTGCTAAGTCTATTGAGGACTTTGTGAAGCATGTGTGGAGGAATCCAGAAGAGTTAATAAGACAAACATTTGTCTTATACCTAAGTTAGATAAGCCCGAGCTTGTATCTCGGTTTCGGCCAATCTCTCTGTGCAACACTATCTATAAGGTTGTGACTGAGGTAGTGGTTAATCGGTTGAAAGAGCATGTGAATGATCTTGTGTCCCCTTTTCAAATTGGTTTCATTCCGGGGAGAAATATTCATGAGAATGTTGTTGTTTTTATGGACAAGCTTTCACATATGATTTCCCATGAGAAATATTCATGAGAATATTGTTGTTTGTATGGACAAGGTTTCGCATATTCCGGGGAGAAATATTCAAGTGAATGATTTCCTTATATTTTTGTCCTTTGTATGGACAAGCTTTCGCATATGATTTCCCATGAGGCGGCGCTTGGTAATTGGCATGCTCTTAGGGTCGGGAAGAATGATCCTCGGGTTTCTCACTTGATGTTTGCAGATGATCTCCATCTTTTTGGAAGTGCAACTTCCTCGCAAGTTAACTGCATGTGTAATACTTTA
Organism: Astragalus membranaceus; assembly: GCA_039519185.1. NCBI lineage: Eukaryota > Viridiplantae > Streptophyta > Magnoliopsida > Fabales > Fabaceae > Astragalus > Astragalus membranaceus. The sequence continues at coordinate 54,482,528 of CM076848.1, read as the reverse complement.
TCTAAGTTTTGTGATATGTCACGGCAGCTTGTGAGAATTGAGAAGACATCTATTTTATTCTCCAAGTTTGTTCCTACAAGAGAGAAGAGGAGTACTGTGAGAATGTCTGGCTTCAAGGAAGTCTTTTCCCTCGGCAAATATATTGGTGTTCCGCTTGCGGGGAGGGTGTTGTGCGAAAAGGTGATGTGCAAGTATACACAATCGCAACAAGTAATATATTGATAAGTAAAGTTCGTTCCCACAGGGATTGGAATTAATCTAACAAGTTAGTGAAAAGAATTAAGTAATTAACAAGTAAAAGCAAAGAGTTGTAAACATCATAAGTTGTGATAAAACAGTATTAAGTTTGAAGTAATTAAAGGTGAGTTGGATAGCTCAATAGTATGTAAGTTCCCAAGAGTAATGTTCATATAATATTAGACGCTGTAGCGTTAAGCGTTGTAGCGCTTTAGAATCCGTAGACGCTGTAGCGCCTTGGTGGCGTGCCTTTCAGTCACTTTCGTCAGGGCTATGTTACAAGACTCCTATGTCTAGGCTCTAAATAAGTTTTACCCCTGTATATTAAGCTCTTGCAACATTTGCCTTATGAACTATTACTCCCCTATGTCTAGAGTTAAGTAGTGCTTCCTTTAAATGTCTTTAAAGGGTTTTCATTCATATCATTCCTTGAGTTCTCTTTGTGAACCATGTCTGTACCCACAAAGTTACATTGTTTTAGTTGATCATTCCCAAACCAAGATTGAAAGTATTATGACACAAGGAATAAAACACAAACATCATAATATTATACAAAAGTTACTCAAGGTTCATTACATACCAAGAACAATCCAACTACAACAAAGTTAGCTCATCACAAGTTCCATCAACATAATACAACTAGAGAGCATGTATTACCGTATGAAGACAAGAGAAGAGTGGTTGCAAAAGGTGCACTCCAACAATCCCAAGTAGCATACAAGAGATGAAGTTGAGGCGTGAGCAAAACCTTGAATGAAGCTTTTAAAACTATGCTAAAAATAAAAGCTTAAAAAAAGTATATCAATGGAGAAATTGCTACTACGTATATTGTGTAGTTCTCCTCTTAAGTTACAACAACTTGTCTACGTAAGTTACCTCTTTGAGAAGCAATCTAATTAATCTAAAATAATATCTAAGTCTTAATAGAATAATAATATTACATGATGATTATTAGACTTAGATATTATCCTTAAAGCACTTTACAAAAAGTGGTAATGATGGAATACAACAACTATCACATGGGTTCCATTTAGGAGGCGCCAAGTGTAATTTAGCATCCACTTGAAAGTCAAAATATCCAGCTGAGATGAAGAGATAAGGGTGGTGACTCATCATGTCCTCAAGTGGCCATACAAATATCTCAATGGTCAGCCGTCATATAACGCTGTAGCGTCTCCTAGATAGCATACCGCTGCAGCGCTAAAGCAAAACATCAAACATATTCACAAAGGCATTGACTATGCCCAAGGTTCAGGGGATTAACTTATAACCTATATTTATTCTAATATTCATATATTCACATATTTAAGCACTAGAATTACTTGAGAAATGAGTTTTGACTTAAGTATTAGGAGCATAAATAACCTATATAAAATAAGGTTATCAGAGGGCGCCTAGACGTGATGACTATGCTTATTTGATTGATTTGGTGCGTAACAAACTTTCCGGGTGGAAAGCCAACCAACTTTCACTTGTGGGGTGCGTTACTCTTTCGAAAGTTGTTATTGAGGCCCTTCCTATCTATTCCATGATGTCGGCGATTGTTCCTAAGAGTTTTCTTCAAGAAATTCATAAGTTGCCGCGTAGTTTCATTTGGGAAGATGAGCCGAATCATAGACATTATCATGCGTTGAAGTGGTCCACAATTACATGGCCTAAGGCTTTTGGGGGGTCTCGACTTGAGAAATTTGGTCTCAATGAATAGTGTTTGTATTATGAAGTTATCTTGGAATCTCAAGGTGAATGAGAATGCACTATGGTGCCAAGTGCTAAGAGGTAAATATGAAATCATTTTCTGGATGATGGTTCGTTTTCTGCGAAGGTTTCAGACTCTTCTATCTGGAAGAGTATAGCTTGTGTTTGGGATAAGATTGATGAGTTCTTCTTTTAGGCAATTGGTGACGGAGCCTCCACTTCGGTGTGGTTTAATAAGTGGGTTGCGCCTAGGTGTAAGTTGCGATCTAGGGTTGTGCCAATCCCTCCTCAGTTGCTGGTGTGGTTTATTATATGCAAGTATACATAGTCACACAAGTAATAAAGTGATAAGAAAGGTCGAACCCACAGGGATTATGTATTGTAAATTTTTGTAGTTCAAAGTGTACACTTAGTGTGTCTACACTATTCAGTATTTTTGGTTTGGAGTTTTCAATGTAAGTAAAATAATAATAAGCAATAAAATGTGTGAGAAATCAGTTGGAAAAAGTAGTTGAGATGTTTTCACCAAGTACTTTACTTCTAAGTGTTTTAATGGAGTATGTAGTGTGGGAACACTGGATGTAGGTGCATCAGTTTGTGCCTTTCAGCACTTCTCTTCAGAGTTTCATTACAAGCTCTTATGATCTTTGTTTTTTACAGTAAAGAAAGGTTTGTCAATTCCTCCCTTGCCTCCTAACAATGATCCAAGTTGCTAAATAGGTTCACTCTTGTAATTTTATTATCCTAAGGACTATGCTATCCTATGTCTAGGTTTTAGCATGTGTTTAACAAAGTTTCCTTTATTAAATACTTGTCCCTATTAACTCTTGAGTTCATAAATGTAGCCCATGTCTGCTGCTACAAGTTTTACCTATTCTAAAGTGATCAATTCCAGAATAAGTTGAAAGAAGTGTTATGCAAGAGTTTAAAGTGTTTACACTACATAAACCATAATAACATATTTAGAAGTTCATTACAAGGTTAGAACATCTCAACTTAAGGGAATTTAGCTCATGTTACTCATGTTATAAAGCAAATAATGTGCAAAGAACATAAGTAAATGAATAATAAAGCAAAAGAACTTAAAAGAGTAGAGATTACTTGAATAGAAGATCTTTTGCATTAAGTTCCCAAGTTGAAGTACAATAAAGATTTCTTACACGAATTTCTTCAAAGTAGAAGTGAAGGGAATGGTTGTCAAGCACTTCCTCACCTTCCTCTCCTTAGAAACTTGAAATGAAAATAAACTAAACCTAAACTAAGCGAAAAGATAAAGGATTTAAAGATGTAAAAGATGATAGAAGATAGGATTATTTTCTTGTGAAGATATGATATCTATTTATAGGCTTGAAAGCTTTCCTCTTGCAAGGGGTTTCCTTTGGCGTGAAAGATCAGCTGAGGAGACCAAACATGGTTAATTTGTTGACAACCAATCAAGCAAGCTGCACAGGTTTGGTCGCTTGCATGCATAACAAAAGATGAGGTCCATTGGAGAAGTGCCACATGTCTTTTAGATAAGTTTGAGTCTTGCAACTTGATTTTTATGTGTATCGCCGACTTCAGCAAGTGGCTCAGCTCCAGGTGACTAGGCATGACGTCACAAATCAAGTGTGGAAGCATTGAAATGGTCTTTGAATGTTTTGGTATAAACTGCAGAATTTAGCAGGTGTTGGCAGTGTTTCCACTCCTAGTGTTTCCACTCCTGGTGTTGGCAGTGTTTCCACTCCTGCAGTAGCTGCACTGAACAGAAACATCAAACCTAACAAGATTTGTGTATTTTGCCTAGATCATTGCCCTTTATCCAATTTGAATACTTAGAATGTTGTTCCTTGATAAATAAGCTATAAATATATATAAATGTTCTTGAAAATAAGCAATAACTCAAGCTTGATTGTATGAATAACTCTATATAAAATAGAGTTATCAGTTGCTTATGCTTAAGGACTGTGATCTTGAAAAACGACAGATGTTGTAAGCCATCTGCTGCTCTTGATTGCATTCTAGGCCAGAATCTTTGCAACACTAAGGAGAAGGTGGGATTATGTAGGGCTGGTGTAAATAACAACCCAATTTCTAACGCACCTCAACTTTTTCTTGATACATGTCCAAACAACTCTTCAAGCATAGTAGCTAGTGATAATCATGATGGTGGCTTGGGAATCCTAAATCCCAAAGGCATCTTTCAGAATAATCGCAAACAATCGATGGTTAAGAAGACTTTGAGTAATGGAGCGGAATATGGAGGTCTTGGTGCAAAATCCCTTGAGTACCATATGAAGAAAATGGAGGAGATGGAAGCTAGGGAGTGTTCGATCAAGGCTCAAATGGCGAACAAAAAACATGCCAAATGGAGGTCTCAATTGCATGAGTGAGGGGGATTGGCCTTTGAGCCAAGAGTAGGAGAGTGAATGAGTTGGTACGAAATGGTAATCTTGATTGGTGGCGAGGGGTGTGGCGATTCTGCGATATTAGATGGTGGTTGGGTACTGCCGGGTGGATACCGAGCGTTTCTCATTTGAAGGAGTAGCTAGCAGCCTAGCACGGTCCAAGGTGAAGTAGGTGGCGATATGTCTTGGAGTGGTCTATAAAATTTATTAGGTGTTTAGTAGTGGGGTTGGAGGTTATTTTTTAGGTAGGAGTGCCTTGTATTGAAGGGTGGATTTCTCATGCAAATTGTTTAGGCTAAAGTGCTCCCGGGGTCCCTTATCTTTATTTAAAGTAACGGTTTGGTCCTTTATCTTTTTTTTGTCCCAAATCAGTCCTTTATGTTTTAAATTTTTGACACATAAATCCTTTTCTGTCCAAAATCAGTCCTTTATGTTACAAATTTTTAACACATAAATCCTTTTTTTTAACACATAAATCAGCACTGTTAACGAAAAAGGATTTATGTGTCAAAAATTTGAAAGATAAAGGACTTATTTGGGACACAAAAAACATAAAGGACTAATTCGTTATTTTAAATAAAGATAAGGGACCCCCGGAAGCACTTTAGCCTTTAAACCCAATTGTTTATGAGCATGACGACTTGTACCATGGGTTAGAGTACCTCCTTGTACTCTCTTCAATACAATATTTTGCTTATCAAAAAATAATAATAACTACAAGTAACAAAGAAAAATGAAGTTTTAGATTTTTTTCACCTTTATTTTTTTATAGGCAATGTTAGTGGGGTTGGAGGAAATGTTAGTTTCCGATATTTGAACTCGGGACCTCCTTCTTGCACTTATTTGGTGCACTCCTTCGGTATCTTTTAGCTCACAAACTGAGCTACCTTCTTAGGATATAGTTTTTTTCACATTTATTGATTTTCCGTTTTTGACATTGTCATTTGGATATAGTTTTTTTTGACTTAGTTGACTATTTTATATTTACTAAAGTTCTGGCTTAGTTTCTAAATTAAATAAAATTCACGTTAAAACAAATTCCGGAAAATTCACGTTAGAACAAACAGAAAAATACACATATGCTCTTGGATTGGAGCTTAATCTCACAGATAAACAACACTCGATCTAAGAACAAGCAGCAAAATACACATATGGGCTACTCAGTTACTTAATTTGTATATGCTCAGTTGTAGTTAATTGCTAAAATAACTTGGCCCAAATTCGTTTTAGTTGTTTTTGTTATCAATCAATTCTAACTTCTGAATTTCTGTTTAATTGGATCTGTTATGGATTGGGCCTCAATGGCCAATCCACCAAAAAGGCCCAACACCAAAGGGTCCAATTCATTCAACGGTGGAGATTGCAGACCTAGATCCAACAGCCCTCCTCCACTCCAGATACCTATAAATAAGCATTGAATGCTCACATTAACGGTATTCATCTCTCACCTACTCTCACTTGTAATTGACTCACTCACTGACTTGAGCGTCGGAGTGTCATTGCAGGTACCACCCCACCTCGGACCGGAGCACCAACTCGGACAACCAAGGATACACGTACCAACTATCTCGGACCGGTCTACCTATCCCAGATCGGAGACGTAGCAGGAGATACGGTACCGAACATTGGCGACCACAGTGGGGGGGGGGGGGCTTATACTCTAGTCTTTCCCCCAACCTCCTTGATCATAAATGGCTCCGGAATTACGACGGAGAAACGTCTCCAGCGTCGTGGTCAGACCCGACCAGCAACAGGAAACCCCGGAGGGGGTAGCGATTACTCTCCCTCGCAGCTCGGCCCATGGCCGGAACTCATCCAGGGCGATGGTCCCTATAAGCTCTGCTAGAAACCAGTTTCAACCTCCAGCCCCGACTATCCCGGTACCGATCGATGCTGTCCAACAGCTCATCCAACTGCTAACAAGGCAGGCCGAGGCTGATCAAAGGAGTCAGCGTTACTCCCAGCTGGAGGCCGAGATGGCCGAAGTCCGGGCCAGAGATATCCCGGATCGTACCTCCCCTCAAACTTACTCTCCTAGCAGAAGGACCTCCAGCAAAAGACGTCACCGGTCCCTTGCTTGGAGGAGGCACCACCATCGTTCGCCACCACGCAGAAGAGGGAGGCAGGAATCTGGAACTCCCCCAACCGAGGCTTATGACGAGACTTATTACCCCGGAAACTCGACTCACCAAAGCTCATCATTAGCATCTTCGTCCCCAAGGCGGCGTTCTATAAGCCGGGGAAGTCCCCCGAGGCATGAACGTCGGCGACCTCGATCTCCCGGATCCCCTGCCCGACACCCTATCAGAAGGCCTCCTCCGAGGGAAAGGTCCGCGTCGCGGAAGGGACCCTTCACAGCGGAGATTGACTATTTTCCGGTACCCAAGCACTTAGAGAAGCCCCCAGAGGGTTTAAAGATGCATGACGGGACGGGCGATCCCGACCGACATCTGGATTACTTCGACACGATGATACAATACCGGAATGTCCCAGAGGAGATCAAATGCCGAATTTTCCCTCTCACTCTTGAAAAATTGGCTCTGGACTGGTTCAGAGCCCTCAAGCCAAACTCGATCTCATCTTGGGACCAGCTTGCAAAGCTATTCTCGGCCCAGTTCGCCCATTCCAAAATGAAGCCTAAATCTCGCAAAGTCTTGCAAGCCATCCGGCAAGGAGAGAACGAGTCTCTCCGAGACTACATTGAAAGATTTAACAAAGAGGCGGCTCAGGTCCGGAACTTAGACGATTCATTTCGACTATTCTTCATGGAAGCCGGTCTGCGGGAAGGAAGTCTGTTTCAGATCGATGTCGGAATCAACCAAACTGAGTCGCTTGCCGAGTTCCTCCAGCGATCTCAAAAATACATTGACCATGAAGAAGGCGCTGTTGCAAGAAAGACAGATGCCGACCCCGGAACGAGCAAGCCTCGGTATGAAAAGGAGGCCCCGGTGCGTCAGGCAGCAGAGGCCCGTTATGAAAGGGAACCCCGGAACGACAATAGGCTCCGACCTCGGAACCGACACCAACAATATTCCGATCTGAATGAAACAAGGGCCAGGATTCTGGCGGAATGTATGAACGCTGAGTTCAAAGAAGTCAAGTTCCCTGATCCGCTCCCACACAGGCCGGGACAGAGATCCAACAAATACTGCCGGTACCACCGGAGCAAAGGGCACGATACAAATCGGTGCAATGCTTTGAAGGATGACATCGAGGACCTGATTAAGAAAGGGAAGTTAAGCCAGTACGTGGCTAAAGCACCCAGACACGAGGGCGAGGTTAAGGAGGAAGAAGCCGATCCGAAACGAAAGGGTAAAGCCCCGCAAAAACGAGAAGAGAGCTCGGAGGACGAGCGCGATTATCGAAAATCAAAGGGCCGACCTGTGATGATGATGATATCTGGGGGCTACCCCGACGAGGCATCGGGCAAAACAATGAAAAGAAAGTGGAAAGAAGTCATGTGTGCCGCTTCCACCTCCGCAATCATCTCAGGCCCGGAGCGCCCTCCCTTGGCCTTCGGCGACCGAGACTTATTGGATGGCAAGCCAAATAAGCACATACCCCTCATAATCAGGGCGGTCATGGCAAATCATGAGATAAGAAGGATTCTGGTCGACCAGGGGAGCTCCGCTGATATCATCTTCATCGACCTGGTGAGAAAACTGCAGATCTCAGAGGAAGACTTCACCCCTTACCGGGGGTCGGATCTCTCGGGCTTCAACGGGTCTCGGACCAAACCTCTCGGCTACTTGGAAATGATGGTCACCTATAGAGAGGAGCCGCTGGAAAGGACGGTCAAGACCAAGTTCTTGGTATTGCCATGCCCCTCGGTCTACAATTGTATCATTGGGAGACCCACCCTTGGAAGGCTCGGAGTCGTGACTTCAACGGTTCACCTCAAGATGAAGTTCTACTCGTTGAGTGACGAAGTTATCACCCTTGACGCCGACCTAGAGTCCGCCCAAAGATGCTTCTATCTTCATGTCAAGGCAGACAGGCAGGCCTCAGAAGGGGGGGTTCCCCCCATAGAGGCAAGGACTCAGAAGAGCCAAAAGAAGGAAAGAACCGGTCCAGCGGCCGAGGTCAACGTCACAGACCTCGATGCAAGATATGACCCGGACAGCTCGGAGGGAGAAAGCGACGACGAGTTAGCACGAGAGCTAAAGAAGAAGATTAGGCGACCTCAACCTGATGGGCAGTTCATGCAAATCCAGCTGGGAGAGAACCCGAATCAAACTGTCCAGATCGGATCCGATCTCCCTGATGAGGTAAAAACAAAGCTCACCCTCTGCCTCAAGTCCCACGCCGATCTCTTCGCGTGGTCAGCAAAGGACATGCCCGGGGTTCCCCCAGAGGTTGCCTGTCATCAGCTAGCAGTGAACCCCGGGGCAAAATGGGTCGCCCAACGCAAAAGAGCTCAAAGCCAGGAAAAGGCAGCTGCTACGGCTAAGGTCGTTGAAGATTTAATTAAGGCTGATTTTGTAAAAGAGGTCAAGTATACAACTTGGCTCTCAAACCCTGTACTTGTTAAGAAAAGCAATGGAAAGTGGCGTATGTGCGTTGACTATACCGATCTTAATAAGGCCTGTCCTAAGGACGCCTTCCCTATTCCTAGCATTGATCGGCTCGTCGATAATGCTTCAGGTTTTCGCTTACTGTCGTTCATGGATGCTTATTCCGGATACAATCAAATTCCGATGTTCCCCCCCGACCAAGAGAAGACGGCTTTTACGACTGACCGCGGTAATTTCTGCTACCGGGTCATGCCATTCGGTTTGAAAAATGCGGGGGCCACTTATCAAAGGATGATGAACAAGGTATTCCGAGATCAGATCGGTCGTAACGTAGAAGTCTACCTCGACGACATGATTGCAAAAAGCGAAAGGGAAGACCTCCATATATCCGATCTGGAAGAGATTTTTGCGGAAATTCGAAAAAATAATATGCGGCTAAACCCGGAAAAATGCACCTTCGGAGTCCGGGCTGGAAAATTCTTGGGTTTTTATCTCACGGAAAGGGGCATTGAAGCCAACCCGGATAAATGCCGAGCGGTAACAGAAATGCGGACCCCGTCCACTAAGAAAGAGCTCCAGAAACTCAACGGCATGATAGCTGCATTATCTCGCTTCATTTCCAACGCCGCCTTCAAATCACTCCCATTGTTCAAACTGCTTAAGAAAGAAGCAACTTTCGAATGGACTCCAGAGCGGGACGAGGCACTCTCCCGGCTCAAAAAGATCCTGTCCGAACCTCCCATACTAAGTCGGCCGAGCCCAGGGGAAGATTTATTTTTGTATCTAGCCATATCAGATGAGGCCATCGGAGCCGTGCTTGTCAGGGAGACCGGAGCTGGCCAAAGCCCGGTATACTTCGTGAGTAAAGCTTTGCATGGACCGGAGGTGAGATATCAGAAAATAGAGAAGATCGCCTTTGCTCTACTCAGCTCGGCACGCCGCCTCCGACCCTATTTCGTCGCCCATCAAATCGTGGTACGGACTAATTATCCAATTCGGCAGATCTTGCACCGACCCGACTTAGCAGGACGAATGATCAAATGGGCAGTAGAACTCTCCGAGTTCGGAATCAAATACGAAACAAGACCGGCTGATCCGCTGTCGTGCACGGGTCAAAACCAGTGATTTTTTAAAATGTAGTTTACGGTAACGACAACTCGAGTATCGTCTCTCAAGGATTCTTGTATGAATTAACCAACTGACTAGAACAAAGGGGGGTTTAAGTTTTGCTTCAGAAACAATTGAATAAACAATTAAATAACGATTAAAATACGTGATTATAAAGGTGGTCAATCTACTGTTTTCGGTTTCCGGCTAATCACTGGTTTCTACCTTATCAATTCCCTAAGCGGCTTCAATCTCTATTCGGTTCAATACCAATTGACAAGCGCAAAAGACAATGAACAGACTGGTATTCCTATATTCCGAATTAAGCAAACGGATTAAACAATCGTAAATTAAGCAAATACGATTACAAACGCGGTTTAACGAAAAAGCTACGTAAACAGCGATTAAATTCAGGAACACAATCATGCGAATTTCATCAAAACCTTTCCATGAAATACAGATTAAGCATATGAATTTCCATAGAATAGAATTGAAAGAGAATTGAAATTGAATTGATAAAATAAAAACCTCAAAGCATTGGAAACTTCATTACAGCAGATCAACTCTGGATAATTAGTTCTCCATCACCATCGTTCCAAACAAATACGATTTCAGTGTGTCTTTTCGTGAATAGTAAAAAAAAGAATGTCCATGAACAGTACCGCGGCTGCTAGGTATAAGCAGAGTAAAAGATTCGGGTTCTAACCCAACGGGTCGAAAAACATAAAAAGTCCGGCCCAAAACTAAATATTCATTAAGTCTGGAACTTCAGCGAATTATTTGGGACTCTTGCGCTCCGAATTAGCTTTTGACTTCAACATTAAAGTTGCAGCTCTTTCTATTGGCTTTTCAACACATATTAGAACGTGTCGATCCGATACTCGTAGCTCCAGTTATGAATTTTTCCGTGAAAGCTGCTAAAGCTGAAAATAAAATACGGAAATCAAATTAAGCCAAAAATAAACTAAATTAGAAAAACATTATAAAACATAAAAATAAACAAAGCAAAACATAGAAATGCTTAAGTATAAACATGGAAGAATGTGCATCAAAATGCACTGATCAAATTCCCCCACACTTGAACTTTTGCACTCCGAGCAAAATAAAAATAAAAATAAAAACTCAGCAAACACACAAGCATCATCAGTTACTCATCCCAGACCATAAACTTTTCTTCGGTTAAGATTGTGTTGATAGGTACTAATCTGGCACACTAAGGGCATCGTAGGAAAACTAATCCACAATTGTGCAATCGTAAGCCTCCTGAATACACAACCCAATCCGAATCATGCTATTATGCCTAAGCCTAACTTACCAATCCTCCTTTTTTTCTCTTTTTCATTCTGGCGCAATCACATTAAGCCCGTTATCTCCACACACCCATAGTAAGGCTATCGCCGGTTAGTGACTCTGATCCTTTTTGCATGGGGTTCTGGAATTAAATGGCATAACCCCCTGTTTACCCAATTGTAGTTGCGGGGGATTGGACCGTAATCCACCCTACCAAGTTCAGCACCAGAAGCCTCTGAACCAACTAAGAATGGGTTTTTCTTTTTTTTTTTTTTTTGTTGGTTCTACGACCGTTGGGTTAAGTGACCGGGTGAGGGTCACCAAACTTTGAAGGAGCATTCCCTATTTTTTTTTTTATTTTTTTTTTTGGAACTTGGATCACTCACTTATTTTCATCGGCTTCCTTACATAGAGCATGTGTGAGATGGTGCTGACTGCACAGATAAACTACTCAAGAGATGTCAGAGGGTGAGATTTCAAGGCTATGTCATAATAAGGATTCAAATTGATTTCCATATGCAGGAGAGACTCACGGTGTTAAGACGATACCGATCTTGTGAATTTTTCCCAAGTCTCCACAACCCAAAACTCAGATTGATCTATAGCCCAAAACTTTTAAAAAGATGCATTTTTTTTTTCTTTTTTTTCTTTTTTTTTTAACTAAAAACAAACAAAAACAACGAATAAAAGCAAAGAAACAAATGACTCCCTCCCCCACACTTAAAACAAGCATTGTCCACAATGAAAGGACATAACTATTAAAGTAGAGAGAAGGAAAGAAGAGTTCCCTGATCAAGTTGCAGTGTAGTTGGGCGCTTCCAAAGAAAGCTCCTCTATGTTTGCATCTTCAGGCGTTGAACTTCCATGGAATGGCTTTAGGCGCTGCCCATTGACCTTGAAAACTTTGTCAGTACCTGCACTTTTAATCTCTACTGCACCATAAGGGAAAACATTAGTAACAACAAAAGGGCCAATCCATTTGGATCGGAGTTTCCCAGCCATAAGCTTAAGGCGGGAATTAAACAGTAAAACCTGTTGGCCCACAGAGAATTCCTTCCTAGAAATCATCTTATCATGGAAGTGCTTAGTTTTCTCTTTATAAATCCTAGAGCTTTCATAAGCCTCTAGCCTAAGCTCTTCAAGCTGTTGTAATTGGAGTTTTCTTTCAATACCTGCTTGTTGCATCTCCAAATTACAACTTTTCACCGCCCAATAAGCACGGTGTTCTATCTCTACAGGAAGATGACATGCCTTACCGAAAACAAGTCGATAAGGAGACATCCCTATGGGTGTCTTGAAAGCTGTCCTTTGAGCCCAAAGTGCGTCTTCTAGACGGCGGCTCCAGTCCTTCCTGTTTGGCTGCACCATTTTCTCTAAAACCTGTTTGATCTCTCAGCTTGCCCATTGGTTTGTGGGTGATATGCGGTAGAGACTTTGTGCACAACTCCATACTTGCGGAGCAAAGCTTCCATGGTGCGGTTACAGAAATGAGTGCCTTGGTCACTTATGATAGCTCGCGGTATTCCAAACCTGCAAAAAATATTAGACCTGACAAAATCTGCAACAACTCTAGAATCATTAGTCCTAGTGGGGATAGCTTCTACCCACTTTGAAACATAATCAACAGCAAGTAGAATGTAGAGAAAACCAAATGATATAGGAAAGGGACCCATGAAGTCGATTCCCCATACATCAAATACCTCACAGAAAAGCATAGGTTGCTGAGGCATTTCACTCTGACGAGTGATGGCTGTACCTGCTATCTGGCACTCCTTACAAGTGCGGTAGGTCTCATAAGCATCTTTAAAAATAGTGGGCCAATAAAAACCTGAGTCTAGGACTTTTCTTGCAGTCCTTTGAGGACCAAAGTGTCCCCCTGCTTGAGATGCATGAGAAAAATGCAAAATAGATTCAATCTCATAGTCGGGGACACATCTCCTAATAACCTGATCACTACCAAACCTCCAAAGATATGGATCATCCCACACATAATATTTGGCGTCACTTTTGAGTTTGTGAATTTGTGTCCTGGATGCACCTGTAGGAAAAACACCAGCAACAAGATAATTAACAATATCAGCAAACCAAGGGTTAACTCCATGCATAAGTAGAAGCTGCTCATCAGGAAAGTCATCCTGAATGGGAAAAGGATCTTCATCCCTCTCTATCCTGCTCAAGTGATCAGCCACCAAGTTCTCAGCTCCACTTTTGTCTTTAATGTCCACATTAAACTCTTGGAGCAACAACATCCACCGAATCAATCTCGGTTTTGCTTCTGGCTTCTTCAACAAGTACTTTAAAGCTGCATGGTCAGTAAAAACAACAACCTTGGAACCTAGCAAATATGATCTGAATTTATCGAGCACAAAAACAATAGCTAGAAGTTCCTTTTCAGTGGTGGTGTAATTACACTGTGCAGAATCTAAAGTCCTAGAAGCATAATAAATAACATGGGCGGCCTTGTCAACTCTTTGTGCAAGGACCGCCCCAACAGCATAGTTAGAAGCATCACACATAATCTCAAACGGGAGGGTCCAGTCAGGGGGCTGGATGATAGGAGCGGAGGTCAATGCTTTCTTCAAGAAGTCAAATGCTGTTTTGCATTTGTCATCGAAGTTGAAAGTGACGTCATTCTTTAACAAGTTGGAGAGTGGGAGAGCTATCTTGCTGAAATCCTTAATGAAACGCCTGTAAAAACCTGCATGACCAAGAAAAGAACGAATCTCGCGAATGCAAGATGGGTAAGGCAGTGTGGAAATCACATCAATCTTAGCAGGGTCTACAGAAATTCCCTTTTCAGAAATTATGTGACCTAAAACAATTCCCTGTTCAACCATAAAATGGCATTTTTCATAATTTAAAACAAGGTCAGTTTCGATGCATCTCTCTAAAACCATATTTAGGCTGCTCAAACATGCATCAAATGAAGAACCATAAACAGTGAAATCATCCATAAACACTTCCATGCAGTGTTCAATAAAATCAGCAAAAATGCTAATCATGCATCGCTGGAAGGTGCCAGGAGCATTGCAAAGACCAAAAGGCATTCTTCTGTAAGCAAATGTACCGAATGGGCATGTAAAAGTAGTCTTTTCTTGATCTTCAGGTGCAATATGAATTTGAAAATAACCTGAAAAACCATCAAGAAAACAGTAATGTGATTTACCAGCAAGCCGTTCAAGCATTTGATCAATGAACGGTAGAGGAAAGTGATCCTTTCTAGTAGCCTGGTTCAATCTCCTGTAATCAATACAAACCCTCCAGCTATTCTGAACTCTAGTTGGAACAAGTTCATTCTTTTCATTTTTTATCACTGTGAGTCCAGATTTCTTTGGTACAACCTGCACTGGGCTTACCCATTTACTGTCAGAGATAGGGTAAATGATACCTGCTTGCAAGAGTTTGGTTACCTCTTTCTTCACAACATCGAGGATCAACGGATTAAGCCTCCTTTGGGGTTGTCTTACTGTTTTAGCACCATCCTCAAGCAAAATCCTGTGCATACACAGTGAAGGACTAATACCTGGAATATCAGCCAACGTCCACCCAATCGCCTTCTTATGCTTCCTCAAAACCTGCAAAAGCTTACTTTCTTGATCGAAATCAAGGTTAGAAGAAATTATAACTGGAAGTTTTTCATCACTCTCTAAATAAGCATATTTCAGATTTGCAGGGAGTTGTTTCAGCTCCAAGGAAGGTGGTTGCTCAATGGACGGAGTGCTTGGAACGGCCGGGGTGTCGAGAGCTTCAACTGCATAAACAGGTTCATCGACAACTTCACCTGTAGAGGAAATGTTACCCTGCAAGGCAGCATCAATCTCAGCACAAACAACACAAAGATTAGTATCAGTACAAACATCACATGAGTAAACCTCATCAAAATCAGATAAAGATGGAAAATCTAGTGAAAACAATTCAGAGCAAGTGTCATCAACCAACTCAGCGATCAATTCAATATGAAAAACAGAATGCTCTTCCAAGGAATGTTTCATAGCATCGAAAATGTTAAATTTCGCGACAATGTCACCAAACTCCATGGACATGGTTCCATCATCAACATCAATTTTGGTTTTCGCCGTTTTCATGAACGGTCTGCCTAAAATGATAGGAGCCCTGCTTGACTTAGTTTCGCCTTCCATATCCAGGATGTAAAAATCTGCAGGAAAAATTAAGTCATTAACTTGAACAAGGACATCTTCCAGTATTCCGGTGGGGCGGGCATTGCTCCTGTTCGCCAGCTGAATGATCAGACCTGTATGCTGCAAAGGACCAAGATTAAGGTTATTATAAACAGAAGTAGGCATAACATTAATGCCCGCTCCTAAATCAAGCATGCAATTCTCGAATTTACTATTCCCGATGGTGCAAGGAATAGCAAAAGTTCCTGGATCCTTGCACTTTTGTGGCATGACCTGAGTGAGAGCTGAAACATTTTGCTCTCCTGTGGCTTTTTCAGATGGAGGCTTAGGCTGAATGAAAGCAGAAACATTTCTTCCCAAGTTGATTCTCTCAGTTCCCTTCAACCTCCTTTTGTGTGTACACAAATCTTTTAGGAACTTTGCGTACTTCGGAACCTGCTTAATGACATCAAGAAGCGGAATGTTTACCGCGACCTTTCTGAATACATCCAAGATCTCTCTCTCTTTGTCCCCCTCATCAATCCCTTTATTTTTCAGTACTCTATGTGGGAAAGGGACTGGTGGTACATACTCTTTCAGTTTATCTTTTTCAGCTTCTACCACAACATGAGAGGGTCCAGGTAAAGAAGGTGTTACCTCAGGAAATTTTTTTTCTTTGGCTGGTTCCACTACTTTCCCGGATCTCAAGGAAATTGCACTCACATTAGGGCCTCTTGGATTCACAACTGTTTGGGCAGGAAGTTGGTTTGATCCTTGGGCTTGCTGCATGGTATTCATTGAAGTAGCAAGCTGTCCAATCTGTGTCTGCAGGGTCTGAATGCTAGAATCAGTTCTTTGTTGGAACTGGAGATTGTTGACAGCCATTTGCTTGACAAGATCCTCTAGTGAAGGTCCGGGAGGTACAGGGGTGGTCACAGGGGGAGGGTTTTGTTGTTGGCTGGACTGTTGGTTCCCATATCGAAGGTTTGGATGGTTCCTCCAATTGGGATGGTATTTGTTAGTGGAAAGGTCAGGAATGTTGTACCCTTTCTGATTGTTTCCTTGGTTGTAAAGATTTGCTGCATAAGCTTGAGGCAACTCGGTGATTGACTCATCTTGCAAAATAGGGCATGTATCGGTCGGGTGTTCAGGAGAAGTACAAATACCACACAAGTTTGCTGCTTGAGTCTTACCTGCTGCCAACCGTTTCACTAAAGAAGTAAGCTCGTCAATTCTTGTTTCTAAAGCCTTGTTGGAAGCCTGGATCTCGTTCACACCTTTGGTTTGGACATTACTGTTTCTAGTGGTGAACTGTTGGGAGTTGAGAGACATGTTTTCAATCAAGGCTTTAGCAGCAGCTGGGGTTTTATCAACAAGTGCCCCACCGCTAGCAGCATCAAGAATGTTTCTATCCATTGGTAACAAACCTTCATAGAAGTACTGGATAAGTAACTGCTCGGTGATCTGGTGTTGGGGACAACTGGACACTAACTGCTTGAATCTCTCCCAGTACTCAGCTAATGACTCACCATCCTGTCTAATTCCACATATCTGCTTTCTGATTGATGCAGCTCTGGAGGCAGGAAAATATTTTTCTAAGAACACTCTTTTCAGAGCATTCCAACTTGTGATAGAATTTGGTTCAAGGTAATATATCCAATCCTTTGCTGCACCTTGCAATGAGAATGGAAAGGCTCTGAGTTTGATGTGATCTTCAGTGATTCCTTCAGGCCTCAATGGTGTAGAGCACACAACCTGAAATTCTTTCAAATGCTTATGCGGATCCTCACCTGCAAGACCATTAAACTTTGGCAACAAGTGTATTAAACCAGATTTCAATTCAAATGGTGTATCAGCTTGAGGGTAATCAATACATAAACCATTATAGTTCACATCAGGGGCAGCAAGCTGCCTTAGTGTTCTTTGTTCAGCCATGTTATCAAAAGCAAGTTCAGAATCAGAATCAAACAAATTATGCAAATAGTCAGAATCAGAATCGATAACGGGTGGTGAACTAGTGCTAGTCTGATTTGCTCTGCGGCGTGTGTGTAAGGTTCTCTCAACTTCAGGATCAAAAGCAAACAAGTTAGAACAAACAGACCTAGTAGCCAGGATTAATGCAGCAATGCAGCAACAAATGCGAAAATGCCAACAATGTCCCTAGTAGGCAGAAACAAAATCAAAGAAGAGATATGATTAAAATAAATTCAGAAAAATACAAAAACACCAAATTTAATCTAATTAAGTGAAATAATAATTTTGAGAATTTTTTTGGAATTTTTCGAAACTATGAAAACAGTAAAAAATTCATAAAAAATAGAAGGAGGAGGAATTTGGCAATTTGAGGCTGTAGTCCCGTAACTCATTCCATGAGTAAGGGACTAATGATCGCACGATTTTTCCACTCAGGTTGCAAGAAACAGATTTTGAAACGGACACAATTTTCCTGAAAACCGGATTTTTGACACTGAGCTGCGAAATTGCCAAAACAGTGAGGAAACTAGGGTCTAAACGCCAGAGCACTAGACCTATGACTCTAAAATCAGTTAATAACAACAAGAATCCCCGGCAACGGCGCCAATTTGATCCGCTGTCGTGCACGGGTCAAAACGAGTGATTTTTTAAAATGTAGTTTACGGTAACGACAACTCGAGTATCGTCTCTCAAGGATTCTTGTATGAATTAACCAACTGACTAGAACAAAGGGGGGTTTAAGTTTTGCTTCAGAAACAATTGAATAAACAATTAAATAACGATTAAAATACGTGATTATAAAGGTGGTCAATCTACTGTTTTCGGTTTCCGGCTAATCACTGGTTTCTACCTTATCAATTCCCTAAGCGGCTTCAATCTCTATTCGGTTCAATACCAATTGACAAGCGCAAAAGACAATGAACAGACTGGTATTCCTATATTCCGAATTAAGCAAACGGATTAAACAATCGTAAATTAAGCAAATACGATTACAAACGCGGTTTAACGAAAAAGCTACGTAAACAGCGATTAAATTCAGGAACACAATCATGCGAATTTCATCAAAACCTTTCCATGAAATACAGATTAAGCATATGAATTTCCATAGAATAGAATTGAAAGAGAATTAAAATTGAATTGATAAAATAAAAACCTCAAAGCATTGGAAACTTCATTACAGCAGATCAACTCTGGATAATTAGTTCTCCATCACCATCGTTCCAAACAAATACGATTTCAGTGTGTCTTTTCGTGAATAGTAAAAAAAAGAATGTCCATGAACAGTACCGCGGCTGCTAGGTATAAGCAGAGTAAAAGATTCGGGTTCTAACCCAACGGGTCGAAAAACATAAAAAGTCCGGCCCAAAACTAAATATTCATTAAGTCTGGAACTTCAGCGAATTATTTGGGACTCTTGCGCTCCGAATTAGCTTTTGACTTCAACATGAAAGTTTCAGCTCTTTCTCTTGGCTTTTCAACGCATATTAGAACGCGTCGATCCGATATTCGTAGCTCCAGTTATGAATTTTTCCGTGAAAGCTGCTAAAGCTGAAAATAAAATACGGAAATCAAATTAAGCCAAAAATAAACTAAATTAGAAAAACATTATAAAACATAAAAATAAACAAAGCAAAACATAGAAATGCTTAAGTATAAACATGGAAGAATGTGCATCAAAATGCACTGATCACCGGCCATGAAAGCCCAGGTACTTGCCGACTTTATCACAGAGATGGCACCCGCCGATCCGGATGACGGGGTGTGGACACTTCACGTAGACGGGTCCTCAAATCCAAAGGGAAGTGGTGCAGGGCTAATGCTCGAAAGCCCAACGGGCATCGTAATCGAAGTATCACTCACATTCGGTTTCCCTACCTCAAACAACCAGGCGGAATATGAGGCGTGCATAGCTGGACTCCGGCTTGCGATCGACCTCAAGGTCTCCCGGCTTTCCCTAAATACCGACTCATTATTGGTGGTATCCCAAATCGGGAAACAGTACGAGGCTAAAGATCCGATCTTGCAAAGGTACCTAACCCAAGTGCAGGAGCTGCTCTCCCTTTTTACGTTCACGGAAGTGAAGCACGTTCCAAGAGCGGAAAATATCAGGGCCGACATCCTTTCCAAGCTTGCCAGCACCAAAATTCCGGGGAATCACCGGTCAATAATCCAGGAAACACTGAGCAAGCCGAGCGTAATCTTGAACCCGGAAGCAAATCTTTCTATTAATGTAGTAGAAGAAAGCCAGGGTTGGATCGCGCCATTAATAGACTATATCAGAACGGGGAACGAGCCTCCGGACCCGAGCAAAGCCAAGATCCTCCGGAGGAAGGCCTCCTCTTTCTCCATAATCGATGGAAGCCTCTACAGAAGAAGCCTGTCGGTACCACTGTTGAAGTGCATCGAAGGAGGAGAAGCGGACTACGTCCTGGCCGAGATCCACGAGGGAATCTGCGGGCAACACCTTGGAGGTCGATCCCTGGCTCGAAAGGCATTAAGGGCGGGATATTTCTGGCCAACCATGGAGACCGATGCAAGAAATTATGTAAAGAGGTGCAGTAAGTGTCAGATCCACGCCAAGGTCCACATAGCACCCCCTACGGAGCTCACCAGCTTAAGCTCGCCGTGGCCATTCGCTTGGTGGGGAATAGATCTCTTGGGGCCATTCCCAACTGCCCCCGGCCAGATCAAATACCTCATAGTAGCGGTGGATTACTCCACCAAATGGATTGAAGCTGAGCCCCTGGCCATCATCAGCGCTAAGAATTGCATCAAATTCTTCAAGAAAAATATAATGACTAGATTCGGGATCCCCGAGGTTGTAGTCACGGACAACGGAACACAGTTCGCCGACAAAGGCTTCAGGAAACTCATGTCAGACCTTAAGATCAAACACCGGTTTACCTCGGTAGAGCACCCTCAGACAAACGGTCAGGCCGAGGCTGCCAACAAAGTCCTTCTCAATGGACTGAGGAAACGACTCGACGAAGCAAAGGGAAACTGGGTTGAAGAGCTACCTTACGTGCTGTGGGCCTACAGAACTACTCCACAGAGCTCAACGGG
Source organism: Astragalus membranaceus (assembly GCA_039519185.1). Lineage (NCBI taxonomy): Eukaryota > Viridiplantae > Streptophyta > Magnoliopsida > Fabales > Fabaceae > Astragalus > Astragalus membranaceus. The sequence continues at coordinate 54,462,143 of CM076848.1, read as the reverse complement.
GGAAACCCCTTTCCGACTTTCGTACGGGACAGAAGCCGTGATTCCGGTGGAGATCGGGGAGCTGAGCTGGAGGACACTCCACCCGAAACCTCCGGGGGACAATATCCAGGCGTTGAAGGAAAACCTCGACCTCGTCGACGAGGTCCGAGGTCAGGCTTTCCTTAAAGAAGCAATAATAAAGCAGAGGGTAGCAGCACGATATAACTCGAAAGTGATCCCCAGAGACCTTGAGATCGGTGATTTAGTTTTACGAAGAGCCGATGTCGGTTTGAAGAACGCCGCACAGGGCAAGCTCGCCCCCAACTGGGAAGGACCTTACCGAGTTTTATCTAAAACCGGCAGAGGTGCCTACGAATTGGAGACCCTGTCCGGCAAGGCGATCCCAAGAACTTGGAACGCCACCAAACTGAGAAAATACTACAGCTGACTCTCATCTTACCTAAAGAACGGTGTATACCGACATCGTAATCCATGCTATCTGAAGAGCGGTGTATACCGACGTTATTCTTATTTTATCTGGAGAATGGTGTATACCGATGTTATCAATTATGTTTGCGGTGTATACCGATGTTGTAACTCATCTTATCTAATGAACGGTGTATACCGATGTTATCCTATATGATTGCGGTGTCTACCGATTTTATCGCCTATTCTATTTTCCTTTAGCTGACCGAGGTTTGTCGCTATCCTAAGGGGTGAGTTCGATCTGGGCCGAGTCCCGGTAAACTACCCCGAAGGCGATCATTGTTACGACTATTTGGCCGAGGTTGCCACAACCCTAAGGGACGAGTTCGATCTGGGCCGAGTCCCGGTAAACTGTCCTTAAGGCGGCGTTTACCACTTGAGCGAATCAAACGCAAGTGCACAAATGTAAAACAACAGTATAAAGACTAAACCGAGGTAAATGAAACTGGAAACACATTAAATCACATTTTCTTTACAAATTATCCCGGATACGGCCGGGTCCTCTAGTTCAAAAAGGTAATGGCATATTACAAAATTCCGGTTCCGCCCGGAACCCGGGGCTTTATTTCCCCACCGGTTCCACCCGGAACCCAAAAAGCAGCAAATTCAGAACTTCCCCATCAGCAGCAATCACGGCAAGGAAGGGGGAGGGTAAATGATATCAAACGCTTCAGAGTCACGATAGGGCCGGACAATACGCCCATCTGCTACAGTATGGTTCAAGCGAATAAACCCCCGGTCCAGAGAAAGGGAGGGATGGATGACAGTGACTTGAGCAAGGGCTTTTTCGAAGCTCTCCTCGGCCACGTCCATAGCCAGTTGAGCCACCTCCACCACCTCGCCCTCCAAGGTTTCTGCTTTGGCACGTACCTCTTGAAGTTCCCTTTCCAGTTCAGCGACCCGAGGCGAAGAATCAACGCTTGACCCGACCTGGGCCTGCCTCGCCTTCACAAGATCGGCCTCGAGTTCCTGAATCCGAGCCCTCAGGGAAGAAATAACCTCGGCAGACTGCCTATCTTGACTCTCGAGATCTTGGATTCGAACCTCGTGTTCCATGCACAAGTTAAGGGCAGAGTCCCTCTCCTTTTCAAATTTTTCCGCAGTCGCTTTAAGCTCGGCCTGATCCCTCTCCAGAGTCTCGTATTTCTTTTGCAACTCCTTCCGGGCTCTTCTTTCGTTGTCCCTCTCCACCAGGGCCCCTGTAATAATAGAAACAAGGAAGTCAGCAACCGAGATAACCAAGAAAGAAAGTCAAAAGTGCACCTTAGAGCTTGGGGTCACCTTTTGCCTGATTCTCTGCCTCGACCTTCTGAAGCTTTGTCACGTCGGCCAGATGCCGGAATAACCTGAGAGACGCCTCAACCGGGTCGACCCGGGAATCCTCCAAGTGCTTCTGCAGGAAGTCGGCGTCAATAGAAAGGCCGGAAGACCTAGAAGTCCGGTGCTTTCCATGACGCCCCTTTTTTGAAGCCCGAGCAGCCGGGGCATGTGAAGTAGAAGCAGGGTCTGCTTGCGATAGGGGGCGCTCCCTTTTTCGGTGCAAGAGATCCGCAGCCCGATCCTCTGCTCCAGCCGAGCCTGCCTCCAGGATGGTGCTGATCGGGACGGCAGCAACGGGTTTCTCCTTTTGAACCCCGGCCTTCCTTTCTGCAAGAGCTGTCAGGCGGGAGAACTTGTCCGGCCCCATGCTATCTGCAAAGTAAGAAAAATAAACAATGTTAGAAGAAACGGCAGTCAAAAAATTATAATGGGCGGGGTTATCTACCAAGAAACCTACCAAGAACGGCGGCAACTTGAGATTTCGACCCGGCCCCGACCAATCGGGCTACGTCAATCCCAAATTTCTTGGGATCCCGGTAGACAATCAGGTCGGCAAAGTTCGTCAAGATCGCCAATGTGTCCTGATCAACCTGGGATAACCGCCCTAAGCCGACGGTGTAGGAATGAGGCCTCCGGTTGAAGTGAGAGAGAGACCACCCCAGTTGAAACTTTGTGAACTCCAATGATTTCCCGTCCGCAGAATATTGGCCGACGTGCCTCACTGCCTCCTCATTCACGAGCTCCACAAAGAAATACTTATTTTTCCAGTTCTTAAGAGAATCGGAATAAGGCATGAAAATCTTTACCCCTCTCTTAGCCCGGAAGCTCACATGTTCCCACCGATCTTTGGTTCCGTCTTCATGCCTCCGGTTAACCTCAAAAAGGTGGAAGAAGAGGTCACAGGAGATCGGCCTCTCTAGATGAATGCACATCAACTCAAAAGCCCGGAGGAACGCCCATGAGTTGGGATGTAGTTGAGAAGGAGCGAGGTTCAAGATCTCCAAAGCCTCTTGTTGAAAAGCGGTGAACGGGGGGCTAACATGCATATCAAGGATCGTCACCCCGTACATAACAAATTTCAGAGCTCTCGGCCAGACGGCCACATGCTGGTCTTCAGCCATTCCCTCCACATTCCAGATCTGATCCTTCCGGGAAAGGCGGTTTACGAAGAAACTCATATCGTCCCCGGTCCTATAAAGGGACGGAATCCCCCTCAACGCCTCCGACACCCAGGAATACTCCCGGGGAACAGTGAGAGGAAGGGACACGGGAACATTGACCGGCCCTACTCCGGCTCGGGGATATTGATCAGAATCACCTTCTTCATATGCGGGCTCCCCGCAGTGCCCAAGACCGTCTTCATTGTTTCGGCTCTCAGCCACCTCCTCCTCACTTTCCTCCGAACTCCAACTAGTACTGCCTTGTTCTTCACGGTCGGGCTCGGCATCAGAATCACCCGAATCAAGAACCACCACCTCTGTGTTGCCTTCATCTACCGGCTCGTTGCTGGGAACCCCGGGAGACCGGTCTTCAGCGTGAGTAGGAGCGGAGCCCAAGTCGTGTTGAACCTCGGGAATAACTGACCCGGGGGGACTAGCACGAATTTCCATCGACTCTCCAATTCCGGAAGCCATTGTTTGTGCGAAATGAGGGCGATCTATGTCAGCAACCCGACGGGTTTGTTTCGTCCTCGCCAGATCGGTCCTGCAGAAATGGGGGCTTGACGAGTCAGGTGGATACGTAAACAGTGGGTCCACAACCAAGTCGGAACCCGACCTGACGACCCCCACTCTGTATCTACAAATGCGGGTCCGGAAAGAACCCGGTCGTAATCTAAAGCCGGAAGCAACAAAGAGAAGAGGAAAACTAACCTTATGAAAATCGAAGCTCGTCGAACAATGGAGGCAGGTCGCGGACAGCAAAGGCGTCACCGAGATACAACACAACTCTGAAGAGAGGAATAAGCTCCGGAACGACTTTAAGATCGGAAGCAGAGCAATTCGCAGAAAAACAATCCAAGTAAGGGGGATCCCCCCTCCTATTTATAGAACATTAAGAAGGCCACAAATGGGCCTGGGCCTAGGCTACGTTTCCCAAGACTAGCCCCTAGACAGGCGCATCGTTCCAAGCGCCATCATTACCCCAATCTTCCTCGAACGACGCGTCCCATCAATGACGTTGCCAGCTGGCACAGAAATCAAGGCACAGCTATGACCGGATCGCTCTGTTTCCGTCGACTCGCCCCGGTCTCTTGACCCCGCCGTGACCGGAATCTCTCAAAGCGGTCAGCCTCGAGTCACTCGGCGCGACCTGAGTCCCTCAAATCGGCCCGGTATGCCGTGAAGTATCTCGCCCGAGCTTGGGCCCAACGAAATCTCTTAACGACAAGTCTAGCTCGCCTTAAGGCGACCCGACTTGGGGGGCTACTGTTATGGATTGGGCCTCAATGGCCAATCCACCAAAAAGGCCCAACACCAAAGGGTCCAATTCATCCAACGGTGGAGATTGCAAACCTAGATCCAACAGCCCTCCTCCACTCCAGATACCTATAAATAAGCATTGAATGCTCACATTAATGGTATTCATCTCTCACCTACTCTCACTTGTAATTGACTCACTCACTGACTTGAGGGTCGGAGTGTCATTGCAGGTACCACCCCACCTCGGACCGGAGCACCAACTCGGACAACCAAGGATACACGTACCAACTATCTCGGACCGGTCTACCTATCCCAGATCGGATACGTAGCAGGAGATACGGTACCGAACAGGATCAATGTTCGGTTCTTAAAAAAGAATAAATTACTGGAAACTTGGATCCTAATTTGCTAAATGTTATGCAAGAATTTCATCATTATGAAAGGACCTTCTAATAAATAACTAAAATATGCCTTTCTTTTTGTCAAGCAAGTTGCCCATAGTACATCAAAACCATTCAATATAAATATATTATATCTAAGGGCTATAAATACATTTTCCTTTGATGGCAAAATTTATACCTTTTCCACCCTAAAAGGAACCAGATACACACCAAGGAGGTTGCATTTAAAATGGAAAGTATCTTCATAACCATTGATATAACAATTAAGATATTGAATGGTTATGGACATGCTTGGCCAGAGTTTTAAATAAAAGTTTCAAAATTTTACTTACAAAAAATATAAATAGATTTTAGTCAAAATTTTACTTTATAAAAATACATTTTTATAAACTCATAAACTGGTTATTTCCCACAGGATAAATGCAACCATACCAACGATACCTAGGTTAACAAAAACTTTTCTGTCTCCATACTCCATTAATATTATTGGAGTAAAATACCTAAGCTACGAAAGATCAAAACTAAACTCAGAAACTGGTCATTTCCCAGGACAAATGCAACCACACCAACGATACTTAAGTTAACAAAAACTTTTCTATCTCCATACTCCATTAATATCATTGGAGTAAGATACCTAAGCTACGAAAGATCAAAACTTTAAGGGGGTAAATCTCAAAGAATCATCAACATTGTATTTTTAACAAAGTTATAGATAGAAGTTTTGATATTTAAAACCAATCTCAAAGAATCATCAACATAAGAACAAGTAGTGTGACGAATCTTTGTTGATGATGATTCTTTAGCAAAGAAGTAGTTTTTATGTTGACGATAAACTTGTATCCATAACATTATCAAACAAGTAGTTTTGATCTTTGTTGATGACTCTTAAGCATTGATCAAATCTCAACTGAAAATGAAATCACATTATATGAGCACAATCCTTGCAGTTTTGATTAAGAACAAATTTCTTTATACAAAATAAAAATCAAAACTTGGTGGTTGAAAATGATATAGAGCAACCAAAAATTAACACCTAAGTTACAAATAATAAACAAATCAAAACTTACCTTTAAATGGAGAGAGGCCTTTCTTAACAAGTAAAAGAGATGCCATCCAAACCAAGAATGATGCCAATCACCAAGAAAGAAGAACTCTAACGTTGTGAAGAATGAAGGTCTCGTGTGTTTTATATAGTGTGTGAGTGTGAGTGCTATGAAGGTCTCGTGTGTTTTATATAGTGTGTGAGTGTGAGTGCTGAGTGTTTTTCTGTTTTTTCTTGTAGATATAGTGTGTGTGTGTGATTGTTAGTGTGAGTGTGAGTGTTGTCTATTTATTAGAATGTGGCGGCAACTTAAAAGCCACAACTATAAAATCAATAATCAACGTGTATTTGTTGTAGTAATGGATAGAACATTATTAGATATTAAGTTTGTTTCTTCTGCATCTAATTAGAAGACAATCAGATATGGGTGTCAAAGAATGAGAGAAAAGTGACATTTTTTTTTTTCTTTTTATGCCATGACATGTCATGTTTAAATTTTAATAACATTATATACCGATTACCAACATACATATACTAATTCAGGGGGTTGGCCCCGTGGAGTAGTATGACAAGATTTGTATTTAATTAGAAGGTCTCAAATTTTAAATCCGCACTAGTCCTCATGGGGTGAGGTAAATATAATTAATGATATATTTCCTTAGCCATGTAATTAGTATTTTACTTAACATTTGTATTTAAAGGCTCTCTTTGGTAAAAAGTAGCGGATAAGCTAACTGATAGCAAATGATGTGTTTGGTAAAACTAGCGGTTGAACTAGCTGATAAATGTTAAATGACATAAAAGGGCATATTTATTTAATTCATGATTACATTTATTTAATAAGGATATAGAAGTAATTTAAGAAAAATAAAAAGGGTAAACAAATGCCCAAAAAAAGTGAAACACGTACTATCTGTTATCCGCTGGCGTTTGAAAAAATGCTACTTGAAGTAGCGTTTGAAAAAACGCTAAACGCTACCCGAAAAACACTAAACGCTAGTGCTTACCAAACACATGTATTCTCGGATGAGCCAAAGTGTTGATCAGTCTTTGCCAATGGACAAACCCAATGTTGGGCAGTGCGAAATTTGATCCTAAACACGAGCGAAGATCAGTCTTCCGTTGAAAGTAATGAGACACTCTGTGGGTAGTTAAGGATGTCTGAAGAAAAAAAAGAAAAAAAAATACAAATAAATATTAAAATGAAGGCTTACTATTAAATACTGATCATTACTTTTTTAAATATAAAAGGTAGCCTTTTAAATTCAACAGAAAAAAAAAAACAAAAATGTAAAAAAGTGATCGTTGGTAGTATTGGTAGTAGTACTACCTTCTTAATGATAACCTTCTCTGCACCAGCAACAGTGTGTTCGGCGTAGCAGTGTCCGGCGCAACAACACTATCCTTTCTGTATCCAAATATTACAATCATACCAGTACCACCTTTTAATTTTGTTAGAGAGTGAGAAAAGAAGAGAATAATAGTTAATCAATCAATTGATCGCCTCATGCAAACTCATGCAAGGCACCACAATCCACCCAGATATTTTGTACACTATTAGTTTATATTCCATGACATTATTATTATAGGTGAATAAATTGAAAGAGCTATGCAGGTCCTTGATGAAAATAGGCCTGGAGAGATAGGGATGATCAGAAGATGCTTCTTGCCTGTCCCTTTTTATGTGTAACCTTAAATATGACATTTGTTTTTATCATAGCTATGACATTATTTACTGGTAATAAACACTAGTCAAAAGTAGGGATGTTCAAAACCGAACCAAACCAATAGAAAACCGCAAACCGAACCAAACCAAACCGAAAACCGCAAAAAACCGCTTCTTATTGGTTTAGTTCGGTTCTTTTTTTCATTGCACCGCGCGGTTTGGTTCGGTTCGCGGTTTTGATTATAGAAACCGAACCAAACCAAACCGCAAGTAACACTAAGACTTATTGACTTACAACCTTCCTTACTAACTTACTAGCCCAAATGCAACTAAAACCCAACTCTCACTCACTTACTAGCCCAAACACAATTAATTCTTTGACTCACTTACAATAAATCTATATTGTTATGTTATATTTAAAAATTACAATAAAATATTTAATTCAAATTCTTTTAAACATTGTCTTAACTATCTTAAAAGAATTAAAAGAAAGTAATTTATATACTACATATATTTGAGTAGATTTTTTCTCAAAGATTTATGTTAGCCATTTTTTATGTTAGTTAATTTTAACTTCGTTTTAAATTATGTTTTTTCTTGGAAAAAACCGAACCAACCGAACCAATCCAAACCGCATTAGTTTGGTTTGGTTTGGTTCGGTTTTATTTTAGGAAGCCAACCGAACCAAACCAAACCGCATGTAGTTTTACCTTGCGGTTCGGTTCACTTTTTATCTCAAAACCGAACCAAACCGCACCGCGAACACCCCTAGTCAAAAGTTAACATTTTCTTTTGACATTAGTGAAAACTCAAAAGGGAAACATGACAAGATAATTTACCGAATAAATAAAGTTACTGTTTATTGAAGGAGAAGGAAGCTGTCATATAAAAAAATGTTAAATATGTTTTTAAGATTTTACAATTTTATTTTTGGCTTTTATAAAAGAACTTGGCAACTTTTAGTCCCCACCATATTTTTTGTCAACAATTTTAGTCCTTATAGAATATCAACTCATGTATATTGTTCAAATTTTTTAATGATATTTAGCATATATGTTAAGAACATTATAAACATCTTCCGCACAAAAATTTGGAATTTTTAACAAGGAATGAATAAAAAATGAGTTTTTGAAGCATAAAAAACTCAAGAAACAAAAGAAATGAAATATGAACTTAGAAATCGAATTTTGGGCATATCTTTTCTATAGAATTCTATCATAACTTATAGAGTATATATGCAAAACTTCATTCCAAAAATTGAAAGATATACATGAGTTAGCATTTTATACGAATCCAAAACTAATGACAAAAATATTGTAGGGACTAAAAATTGATGAATTTTTTTATAGAGAATAATAACAAAATTGTGATATTTTATAGGGATATAAACATATTTAACCCTATTAAAAAATAAAAGAGGACAACAAATGGTCGGTTACTCCGCGCGCGTGTGTGTATATATATATATATATATGTGTGTGTGTGTGTGTGTGGGATGTATCTAGTGAGTAGTGAGAGGGGCTCTAATCAACCCTTAGATTATAATGAAGGGCTGAGATTAAAAGCTCAATTTTAGTATGTCACGTGCCTCTTCCTTTCCAGCAAATCCCCAAATCTTCCTTTCCAGCAAATCCTTAAATGCAAGTTTTCTCCTATCTCCGCAATAGACTCTGCAAACGGTGCTTTCATCAACAAACACACACACACACACACACACACATATATATATCATGGAATTGTTGAATTTTGCACCATTAATTGTTGAAAAATTTATACCAATTCACAACATATGATTTTATCAATTTAGACATTTGGGAAAAATGACACCTATACTAATTAAGGATAAAAATGTAATTGGTTTACTAAAAAACAAAAACAATTTTTCACTTTCTCCAACATTTTTACTTTATCTTTCTTCTCTTTTGAACCTACTACCATCTTACCTTTCCTACGGGATCCTAACTCGTTTAAGGTTCTGAGGAATTGGGTCATTATTTTAAAGATGCATTTTTGAAATCATCGTTATTGTTAGTGAACCGTACCTTGATTGCTCTAGGTTGGGTCGATTGAATGCCAGGTCGTCCTGCCTGATGGTGAAGTCGGAAGCAGAGCTCAGGTCGGGTTGTAACAGCAAAGACACTCTGACACCCAAGTCAGGGGAGGAGTCAAAACAGAATATGACAAATGTGTCAGAATGTGTACCTTTTAGGCGAGAGTTGACCTCGATTTATAGAGTGAGACGTTGACCCTTAGCCGTAGGATTGGCCGAGTCGATCTCAGCCGTTGATCATATTTCTTGCTCACTTTGGGCCTCATGACGGGTGGATTGCGGCGATTTGGACCGACCCAGGCCGAGTGCGGGGATTGGGCCATCGGCCTAGTCCAGAACAGTTAATATACTATTCATACATTTTTTTTCAATATTTACTATTCTTATTTATGCGTCAAAAAAACTGTTATACGTCAAAAGCATACTAACGTAAAAAAAGTATATTGAAGAAAGAATAGTTTTTTAGGGTTAGTTGTAGATTATTTTTAAGAGAAATTAATATATATATATATATATATATATATATATATATATATAGAGAGAGAGAGAGAGAGAGAGAGAGAGAGAGAGAGAGAGAGAGAGATGAATAAAAGTTTTAGGTGTTTATATTTAATCTTAAATACACGTCCATTTTTAAAAACAATTATTAAATGGAAGTATTTTTTCGTCTACAAATGGAGGTAGTTTTTTTTAAACCAACAATGGTTGGTCTGAGTGGTCATTGGGTTTGGATGCCACTCCAAGGGGTTCAAATTTTTGGTGTGGCAAAAACTCTGTTGGGAAGAGAGAATCACACGAACTGGCAATTTAGAAGTAATAAAGAGTTCATCTCTAGATGAAATTAGTCCAAGTTTAAGTGCTTCTGCTATGGCTTCACCTACCGATTGTTCTACACCATAAGCAGCAGCATCAAAATAACTTTTTAAAAAAACGCAAAGAAAGACTGATATTCCAGTATATAGGAAAAATTGGTCATTACGCGATTTTGCAATCGAATTTGTGACCCATAAAAATCAATTGCTAAATCACAGGACGCTAACCGGTAGCAACCGATTTATGATCGATTCTATAGCAATTGATTTAACGACTGTTATTGCGACCAGTTTACCGACTGAATTTAGAGACTGATTTTGTGACTGTAATTAGCGACTGATATAGCGACTGGTTTAGCGACCGAATTGGTGACTACAATTTGCGATTGATTTAGTGACTGATTTTGCAACTATGTAATGGCTAGTTTTAGTGACCAATATATCGACTCCTTTTGCGAATGAATATAACAAGGTTTGCTAATGCAATTTCTTTATCAATATAGTGAAAAAAATAATTAACTTGTAACTTTTTTTAATTACTAATTTAATTTCTAACATGTCAAAGGTTAAAAATATTCTTTTATACTTGATTGATTCATGCTAATTTAGTAAAAACACTTCACTACATTAAAAACTTCATGTACTTGGTAAAAAAACCATAGTCATTTTAAACTAAATACTGCCCAATATAGTAATTAGTTTTTAAGCCATAACAAAAGACATTAAATATTTAACTTTTTGCATCATTTTGTCCCTCTGAATCAGACTCTTCATTATCTTCATCATCCAGCTCTTTATTAACTTCATCGTCTAGCTCTTCACATTAAATGGAGGTTGTTGAAACTTCATAATTTTATCAATTGTTTTATCATCTTGTTATTTTGCTCACAGGTTTTCTTGGTACTTTCAACTTCGTTCTTGGTACTTTCTTCTTCGACTCAAAGTTCATCTCTTTCAATTCTCACTCCTTCCATATGATTTTTTTTAGTTTATTAATTAAACTCTCGTATTTGCACCCATTTAATTAGATGATGTAGAACATAAACCGTAATAGTAAAGTCTCAACACTACGGTCGAATGTTGTCCATAGCCATACATGACATCGTTCCTTTATTTACTCCAACTACAACACTCGATAAATCAATCTGACCTGGTGGATCGAGTAGCTCCTTGCAAAGATGGCTAGTTTTGCAAAGAAAATACAAATTAGAGACATATAAACATCTAGATCGAAACTTGCATTCAAAATGTCTATAACCTTGTTCGATGGCTTCAACTTCAAGGACATCAACTTTTGTGGGAACCTTACTAGTTGCTTCTGGTGGCGTGCCGAGGCCAATCACGGGCATCTTTCGCTCCACAGTGGAGGGGGGGGGGGGGATTACTTCAGGGATTGCAAGGGCAGCAGTAGCAGCCATTTTGTCTTTGATTGGCTTATGAGATAAGAATGCTAAGTTTGCTACGTGGTTAACGTATTGTTATGTTGTGAATAAGAGGCGGCCAATGGTGGTTATTATAATAGGAATTAAGGAATAAAAATTTAGTATTATGTGGTTGGTAGATTCTTTTTTTGATAGCTCAAATGTTTTGAAGTCTGTCAAGGCACCATGTGACCACCCAACCCAGCAAGCATTGCTAGCTGGGAACAATCTGTTAGACTATCTGATAACCTTAGAGGGGTGGTGAATAAGGTTGTGTGCAAAACTTGAATTCTTTTTAATTTTAAGATAATGCTAGTTTAAATTAAATGCGGAATCTGAGATTTAAACTTATATGATGCAAGCAGACAGATTTAGGCACAATGAGATGTTATACTATTTTCAATATACACAATAAGATTATTTATAAGAAGTGTAGTGATATTGAATATAGTAGAGAGTAGATCAATTGCAGTGATATGGAAGATGATAGATAAACAGATCAGAATAGGGATATGTATTATGCTGACTACGCTATGATTGGTTTTAACAATAAACAGATGTTTTATGTTTAGCGCAGTATAACAATAAACAAACAACTGACAAATAAAGTAAAATAGTAGGGATAGAGATACACCAGAAATTTAGCGAGGTTCGGGATAAAAGCCCTACGTCCTCGGCCTCAGGCTTTGCAACCCTTGGACTTGATGGTAACCACTATATTGAAGAATTGTTTACAAACAGGCAACTTCAAAATAGCAAATCTCAATTCCCCCGAACTGAGAACCCGAGCACCTAGTTAAGGATTTCAACACCACTTCAATCTCCTGATTGAACGACCCAAGAGCACCTCCCAGGATTTCAATACCACTTCAATCTTCCCTGATTGAACGACCCAAGATCACCTCCCAGGATTTCAAACCAATTCAATCTCCTAATTGAGAGACCCAAGAAAACTTCCCAGGATATCAAACCAACTCAATCTCCTGATTGAGAGACCCAAGAACAAATCCCAGGATTTCAAAGTGACCCCCACAAATAGAGTAACGAATACAAACAGAGATCTATGATCCAATCACCTCAGATATAATGACAGTATAGCGACTAAGAGATGAGTGATATGGAAAATAGGAAATGATATGAAAGTTGAAGCTCTATTTTCTCTCTCTCTCTCTCTCTCTCAGATTTAGAAGATGTATGTGAGAAGTAGAGAGGTTTAGAAAATGTGGTGTGTTGAGAAATGAAACACACTTGCCTATTTATAGGCGTAGGAAAAAATTGATTTTTGAAAACCATTTAATGCAAGCACAATCGATTATTTGAAAGTAGTGAAGAAGGTGCATAATCGATTATGATTAAATATGAAAACATCTTGAATGCATGATAATCGATTATGACTTATAGTTATGGAATGGGATAATCGATTATTGTTGTCAAGGATGGCTTCATAATCGATTATGTTACTTGGTTAAATGATGATATAATCGATTATTGTTGTCAAGGAAGGAAGGAAGCCAATAATCGATTATAATTGTCAAGAAGGGAAGGAAGCCAATAATCGATTATGATATATAGAGCAATTGAGGCTCTAATCGATTATTGTTTAAAAAAGAAAAGCAAGGCAAGCAACTAATCGATTATAGGTTTAGTTCTTTGATGCTCTAATCGATTTTGGATGTAAAAAAGGAAAGAAAGGCAAGCCACTAATCGATTATTTGTTTTAGTTAAAATAGGAGAGTAATCGATTATGTGCTCTGAAACATTCAGGCACCTAATCTATTACCATAATTTATTATCTTTGTAAAAATATAGGATTTTGATTTCAAGCCTTCAACCAAAATAGTTTTAGGGTTTATCGTGCCACTTTATGCTTGCATGCAATTTTTATAAAATATTTTTCAAAACTATTTTGATGCACCGTGCATGTTTTGAAAAACTCATCTCTCAGCTACTAAAAGTCATAGACCTTCAGTGATAGGACCTTACACAGTGTCCTAAAGAAAGCGGATAAACAAATAGGTCTTGAATTTGCTTCTTCTCCAAGCTGCTCCATTTTAATCTTCTTGCTCTTTGCTTTATGTCCTGTACTTAATTCAACTTGAACCATTAGTAGATAAGGTGTAATTTGTTATCATACAAAACAAAGAGTGTTTGCCCTTGGTTCAACAAACTCCCCCTTTTTGATGATAACAAATTACATTATGCATAGGGGGTTTGATAGTAATGGAACTTTTTCAAAAAGCTCCCCCAAGCATATGCATAATAAAAGAAACAGTACATCAGCAGGATAGCAGCAATTATTTTCTCCCCTCACATATACCATGCATATATTCTCTCCCACATATAACATGCATAATATTCTCTCCCCCATATAACATGCATAATATCCCCCCCCCCCTTTGTTTTCATCAAAAAGGAGGGGGGTGAGCACATAACATATGAGATAATCACAAACAGACATAATCACTTTGTAAACTAGCAAATGAGCACATAGCATATGAGATATCAGAAACAGTAGTTCATGCTATGCTCCCCCTTACTTGGTGATCCCCCTTAATAATTTTAGAATGCAAGGCTTTAGCAAAAAGAGGGTGGATCATCATGGTTTTAAAAATATGATACCCAAGATAATCATCATTGGTTCAACAATATAGGTATCATTTTTAACATAAAAAATATGTTGCATCAAAGATCTAGTATAATAGCACTTGAGAAAAGGCTTTGATGCATACAAACAATTACTTCACACACTACAACATTTAGACCCTATGGCAACGGTCGAAAACCGTCTCCTAAAGCCAAAAAACCGTTGCCATAACCTTTGGCAACGGTTTTGAAACCGTTGTTGTTGCGGCCGTTGCCTAAACTAAAGGCAACGGTTTTTTGTTCCCTAAGGCAACGCAAACGCAAAACCGTTGCCATTGACAGCTGAAACGCAACGGTTTTGGTTTACACGCTATGGCAACGGTTTCAAAGCGTTCCAGTTATGGCATAAGTGTTTAATACTTGATAAATATAGTTGTGTTTTCCTTACCCACACAACCTTTACCTATTAAGCAGACTTATAGTTGGTATACATTACAGATTCACTAGCTTTGTTTCTCAAGTTCAAGAGTAGTGAAGCATTACCAGATTCATGAGCTTCGTGTCTCAGCTATCAAGGTACCAATCCCCTATACCTTGAAGCATACCTGCACAAAAAATCAAGTAGGAACTTTTGGTACCCATTTCTCTTTGGGTCCTTTGGGGTTAGTTATCAAGGGGGTTTTCATAATCCACATTGGTTTCTTACAGGCAGGTATAATGGTACCAAGCTCACATAATTTACGGATAGGGCATCTAGGTGAGCTATGGTTTCCCTTTTGACAGTAGGTGCATGAGAAAACAATGGGTTTATAACTTGAAGTAGATGGAACAAAAGTTAATTTCTTGTTTAAAATGGAGGAGGTGGAATTACCTTTGTACCCAATTCCTCTCCTATCAACATATTGATGTTGAGAGTGAAGCAATTGAGTCAAGGTCTTTTCACCAACCTCAAACTTTTTCAATGTTTCTTTCACAAGTTCATTTTCAACTTTGGCATTTTCAAAATTTTGTTTAAGCTCACAAAACTCAAGGTTGACATATTTATGCAGTTCATTCTTTAATCTATCTACTTCATTTTCAAGTGTCTCAATTTGAGTGAGCATGCTTTTGTTGCTCTTTGTCAATTTTTTGGATTTTAACAAGAGAGCTTCATGTTCAAAATAGAGAGCGTCAAAAGCCTCACTCAAATCTTGACTACTACAACCATCATCAAGTAAATCATCATGCATAGAGGAATCAGAAAGACTAGAAGAGTTAAGGCTTACCTTAGATGAGTCATTTGCCATATGACAAACACCATTTGCAATTTGCTCTTCTTCGTCTGTGTCACTATCAGTGCCAAGACAATCCCATATAGTAGCCTTAGGTGTTTCACATGCCGTGAGACAAATGGCATTTGCAACCTCCTCTTTCTCACTGTCAGTATAGTTGTTCCAAGTAGCCTTCTTAGCTTTCTTGGATTTCTTTGAGTTATTTCTCTTTTCAAGTTTGTTGAATCTCATGAATTCTTCAAATAATTCAGCCATGTCTTCAACATCAGATTCTTCATCAGACCCAACCTCTTTCCTTGCTACCTTAGGTGTTTTAGCTGCAAGAGCAAGCGATTTTCTTTCTTTTACCATTTCTGCTTCTTGATCTTTGTTAGCAGCCAATACAACCTCAAAGGCTAGAAGTGACCCGATAAGATCTTCTTGAGGCAGAGTACCAATATCCTTAGCTTCAGTGATTGCACATGTCTTTGGAAAGAACTCACTGGTTAGGGAAGCAAGGATCTTCCCATTTATATCTTTTGTGGAGTACTTCTTCCCTAGAGCCCTCAGGTTGTTCACGATCAGATTCAGTCTCTGGTGCATAGCTGCCACAGATTCATCTTCCTTCATTTTGAAGGCTTCATACTCCGAAGTGAGGATTCTGATTTTTGTATCCTTCACTTGGCTCGTACCGACATGAGTGGCTTGCAAGCAATCCCAGATTTCCTTTGCTGTTTGACATCCTTTGACTCTACCATATTCTTCTTCATATAAGGATAAGTGAAGAATATTCATTGCTCTTGCATTTTGAGATATCTTATCCAACTCTGACTTTCTCAGCTCTTTCAGGTCAATGGTGTAGATATCCTCAACTGGCACTTCTTCTTCTTTGCTGGTAGCTTTACTTTTGATTTTCATTGGGATCAGTGGTCCATCTGCAATGATCCTCCATAAGGTGAAATCTATAGCCTGCACATGACATTTCATTCGACTACTCCAGTAGTCATAGTTAGTCCCATCAAACAGGGGTGGCCTAAATAAAGACATCCCCTCTTTCAAAAAAGAACCCATAATCACAGATAGATAAATAAAATTTAAATTGCGAGATGTTAAGCTCTATATGCAATTTCTAGCTCTTGATACCACTTGTTAGACTATCTGATAACCTTAGAGGGGGGTGAATAAGGTTATGTGCAAAACTTGAATTCTTTTTAATTTTAAGATAATGCTAGTTTAAATTAAATGCGGAATCTGAGATTTAAACTTATATGATGCAAGCAGACAGATTTAGGCACAATGAGATGTTATACTATTTTCAATATACACAATAAGATTATTTATAAGAAGTGTAGTGATATTGAATATAGTAGAGAGTAGATCAATTGCAGTGATATGGAAGATGATAGATAAACAGATCAGAATATAGGGATATGTATTATGCTTACTACGCTATGATTGGTTTTAACAATAAACAGAAGTTTTATGTTTAGCGCAGTATAACAATAAACAAACAGAAATGACAAATAAAGTAAAAGAGTA
The DNA here is from genome assembly GCA_039519185.1 of Astragalus membranaceus. Classification (NCBI taxonomy): domain Eukaryota; kingdom Viridiplantae; phylum Streptophyta; class Magnoliopsida; order Fabales; family Fabaceae; genus Astragalus; species Astragalus membranaceus. Next base: position 54,445,174 of record CM076848.1, on the reverse strand, counting down.
GGGATAGAGATACACCAGGAATTTAGCGAGGTTCGGGATAAAAGCCTACGTCCTCGGCCTCAGGCTTTGCAACCCTTGGACTTGATGGTAACCACTATATTGAAGAATTGTTTACAAACAGGCAACTTCAAAATAGCAAATCTCAATTCCCCCGAACTGAGAACCCGAGCACCTAGCTAAGGATTTCAACACCGCTTCAATCTCCTGATTGAACGACCCAAGAGCACCTCCCAGGATTTCAATACTACTTCAATCTTCCCTGATTGAACGGCCAAGATCACCTCCCAGGATCTCAAACCAACTCAATCTCCTGATTGAGAGACCCAAGAAAACTTCCCAGGATTTCAAACCAACTCAATCTCCTGATTGAGAGACCCAAGAACAAATCTCAGGATTTCAAAGTGACCCCCACAAATAGAGTAACGAATACAAACAGAGATCTATGATCCAATCACCTCAGATATAATGACAGTATAGTGACTAAGAGATGGGTGATATGGAAAATAGAAAATGATATGAAAGTTGAAGCTCTATTTTCTCTCTCTCTCTCTCTCTCTCAGATTTAGAAGATGTATGTGAGAAGTAGAGAGGTTTAGAAAATGTGGTGTGTTGAGAAATGAAACACACTTGCCTATTTATAGGCGTAGGAAAAAATTGATTTTTGAAAACCATTTAATGCAAGCATAATCGATTATTTGAAAGTAGTGAAGAAGGTGCATAATTGATTATGATTAAATATGAAAACATCTTGAATGCATGATAATCGATTATGACTTATAGTTATGGAATGGGATAATCGATTATTGTTGTCAAGGATGGCTTCATAATCGATTATGTTACTTGGTTAAATGATGATATAATCGATTATTGTTGTCAAGGAAGGAAGGAAGCCAATAATCGATTATAAGTGTCAAGAAGGGAAGGAAGCCAATAATCGATTATGCTATATAGAGCAATTGAGGCTCTAATCGATTATTGTTTAAAACAGGAAAGCAAGGCAAGCAACTAATCGATTATAGGTTTAGTTCTTTGATGCTCTAATCGATTTTGGATGTAAAAAAGGAAAGAAAGACAAGCCACTAATCGATTATTTGTTTTAGTTAAAATAGGAGAGTAATCGATTATGTACTCTAAAACATTCAGGCACCTAATCTATTGCCATAATCTATTATCTTTGTAAAAATATAGGATTTTGATTTCAAGCCTTCAACCAAAATAGTTTTAGGGTTTATGGTGCCACTTTATGCTTGCATGCAATTTTTATAAAATATTTTTCAAAACTATTTTAATGCACCATGCATGTTTTGAAAAACTCATCTCTCAGCTACTAAAAGTCATAGACCTTCAGTGATAGGACCTTACACAGTGTTACAGAGACAGGATTACCAGGACATTCTTCATACAAATGCTCTCCTCCACAGTATACACAGCTTACTGACCCTGGAGAGGTTTGCTCAATGACAGCTACTGTAGGTTCATGTACCGCTGCAGCGGTAACCGCTACAGCGTTTGATGTACTCATAGATTTTATCAGGTTAGTAAGAGAGGCAACCTGTGCAGATAGAGCAGAAACTTCACTTATTTCATGCACACCAGCTACCTTCTTCTGCTGAGCTAACCTTTTTGTAGGCCATTGATAGCTATTTGTGGCAATGTCATCAATCAGATCACATGCCTCATTATAGGAGGTTTTCAACAACACACCCCCTGAAGAGGCATCTAACATTTGTCTGGTTGTTGGATCTAGTCCATTGTAGAAGGTTTCCATTTGGATAATCACAGGTATACCATGATGAGGGCACTTTCTCAACAGCTCCTTCCATCTCTCCCATGCCTCAAACAGTGTTTCAGCATCTCTTTGTCTGAATGCAGTAACCTCATTCCTCATTCTTGCATTCTTACTTGGAGGAAAATATTTTGCTAAGAATTTCTCAGCCATTTCATTCCAAGTATGGATAGAGTTAGGCTCTAGAGAAGTTAACCAGGCCTTTACTCTATCCTTCAAGGAATAAGGAAAAAGTTTTAATCTGAATGCATCATCACTTACCCCTGGAATGATGAAGTTACTGCAGACTTCCAAAAATTGCTTTAAGTGTAAATATGGGTCCTCTTGAGGAGCACCACCAAACTGTCCCACTGTTTGCAACATTTGGAACATCATAGGCTTGAATTCGAACTGAGCTATGTTGAGAGTAGGTCTTGCTATGCTTGTCTCCATGGTTTGTGGATCAAACACAGCATAGTCCCTCATTGGTCTATCTCTGTCATTTACCATTTGAGCAGGTCCTTCATTTATGAATTGATGTCTGTACCAGTCCTCTTGGTCATGTAAGGTTGGAGTTGGTGGCTGCTGATGTCTACCTCTACCCCTTCCACCTGGTTCAGTCCCTCCTCTACCAGAGCTAGTTCTGCCATGTAGAGTGTTAGCTCTACCAGAATTGGTCCTATGACTGTGTTCTGATATGGTAGGTCTGAGCCTGTGAAGATGTCTTAGTTTCCTGAACCTTCTCTCTGGTTTTGAGTATGGTTCAAATTCTGGTGGTTGAGACCTGGGCATACGCTGTAGCGCTTACTGCTGCAGCAACAAGAAACAACACACCAGTATAAAATAGGCACTAAGTTTACTAAAAACTTAAACAATGAAAATTAAATGTAATCCCCGGCAACGGCGCCAAAAACTTGTTGTGCGAAAAGGTGATGTGCAAGTATACACAATCGCAACAAGTAATATAATGATAAGTAAAGTTCGTTCCCACAGGGATTGGAATTAATCTAAGAAGTTTAAGTGATTAGAATCTTAGTGAAAATAATTAAATAACAAGTAAAGGTAAAGAGTTGTAAACACCATAAGTTGTGATAAAACAGTATTAAGTTTGAAGTGATTAAAGGTGAGTTGGATAGCTCAATAGTTATGTCAATTCCCAAGAGTAATGTTCAGATAATATTAGACGCTGTAGCGTTAAGAGCTGTAGCGCTTCAGAATCCGTAGACGCTGTAGCGCCTTGGTGGCGTGCCTTTCAGTCACTTTCGTCAGGGCTATGTTACAAGACTCCTATGTCTAGGCTCTAAATAAGTTTTACCCCTGTATATTAAGCTCTTACAACATTTGCCTTATGAACTATTACTCCCCTATGTCTAGAGTTAAGTAGTGCTTCCTTTAAATGTCTTTAAAGGGTTTTCATTCATATTATTCCTTGAGTTCTCTTTGTGAACCATGTCTGTACCCACAAAGTTACCTTGTTTTAGTTGATCATTCCCAAACCAAGATTGAAAGTATTATGACACAAGGAATAAAACACAAACATCATAATATTATACAAAAGTTACTCAAGGTTCATTACATACCAAGAACAATCCAACTACAACAAAGTTAGCTCATCACAAGTTCCATCAATATAATACAACTAGAGAGTATGTATTACCGTATGAAGACAAGAGAAGAGTGGTTGCAAAAGATACACTCCAATGATCCCAAGTAGCATACAAGAGATGAAGTTGAGGCGTGAGCAAAACCTTGGATGAATACTAGAAAAACTATGCTAAAAATAAAAGCTTAAAAGTAGTATATCAATGGAGAAAAGCTACTATGTCATGTGTAGTTCTTTTTTTGTTACAACTACTTGTCTACGTATATTACCTCCTAGAGAAGCAAACTTAATTAAACTAATTATTAACTAAGTCTTAATAGAATAATAATATTACATGATGATCATAAGACTTAGATATTATCCTTAAAGTACTTTACAAAAAGTGCTAATGATGGAATACAACAACTATCACATGGGTTCCATTTAGGAGGCGCCAAGTGTAATTTAGCATCCATTTGAAAGTCAAAATATCCAGCTAAGAGGAAGAGATAAGGGTGATGACTCATCATGTCCTCAAGTGGCCACACAAATATCTCAATGGTCAGCCGTCATATAACGCTGTAGCGTTTCCTTGATAGCATACCGCTGCAGCGCTAAAGCAAAACATCAAACATATTCACAAAGGCATTGATTATGCTCAAGGTTTAGGGATTTGACTTATAACCTATATTTATCCTAATATTCATATATTCACATATTTAAGTACTAGAATTACTTGAGAAGTACGCTTAATTTAAGTATTAGGAGCATAAATAACCTATATAAAATAGGGTTATCAACCACTAACAATTGCTATGCACATTTGTGGTTAATGAACGAAGTTTTTCTTTTGTGTGAAAAAAAAAATCACCCTGATTTTTTTATTATAATTTTTTTAGGTAAATGACTGTTTTTTGCGGTGAGTGATATAAACTTTTTTCAACAAAAGATACATGCATGGTTATCATTACATTAAAAAAATAGAAGAAAACCAAATTTGGTGTCCAAGAAGCTTAACCACTAGGTATAATTGCAGGATATAAGAGATTGGGTTTCAGGTGTGTATTAAGTTACACTTCAATTATTTATTTAACTGCATTTTACTAATTATATTTAATTAGTTAGTTATTCTGTTTTTAGAGTTTGTTTAGAAGATAAAGGCTAAATATATATTTTGGCCCTTTATCTTTGGGGTTGTGGTCACTTTGGCCCTTTATCTTTTTTTTTCCTCATTTTAGACCCTCATGTTTTTTGTTTGTGTCATTTTGGCCCCTGCCGTTATGTTTATGTTTTTTTAGGCAAATTTTTAAGGACGAAAATGAAATCAATTTAAAACATAAGGGCCCAAAATGAAATCAATTAAAAACATAAGAGACTAAAATGAAATCAATTAAAAACATAAGGGACCAAAATGATAACGGCAGGGGCCAAAATGACACACACAAAAAACATGAGGGTCTAAAATGAGAAAAAAAAAAGATAAAGGGCCAAAGTGACCACAACCCCAAAGATAAAGGGCCAAAATATATATTTAGCCGAAGATAAATGGTAGTTAGAGAAGATAAATGGTAGTTAGAGAAGATAAATGATACACATTAGTATTATTTAAATTCAGCTCTACTAAGCTTTTGCCGTACATTCAATTTCACTCACTTCATCAATCAATAAAATGAAACTTTCACTTTCAGTTCTCTGTTTCGTATATAATTGACGCCACACTGAGTTTTTAACAGCACCGAGTTTTTATCCCGTTTTTGCATTTTTCGTCGTTCCGATCGATTCCGATAACTGTTCCAGTCCAGTCCCAACCTAAAAACAGTCCAAAAACATATTCAAACAACAGTGATCATCAATCAAACAATCCAAAAACCAATTGGACATAAAACGTGATTTTCGTACAAAATACTTTTTCGACACAAATCAAAACCGAAACACATTTCACAGTTTAAGTTTATTAATTCAAAAACCTAAACGTGAGTAAAACTCACCGATTGTGATGAAAATCACAAATAGCCGAGACTTTCCGCGAAATTGCTTTTCCGACATAATTACACGAACGTTACCCGAATCAACTTTACGCTCCGACGACAATCAAATCTGCTCCCAAATCTTCCCATTCAACCATGAGTCACCCAAGGACACTATTCATCATCTTCAAGCTCTAATCACTATTCATCCATAAACCCCAAATTTGATTCTTCAAACCCTAACCTTTGAAACACTACTTCTTCCACTCCAAGCTAGTACCCAACCACCTATTTGAACTTCCCTAACCTCTAGAACACTTGATGAAGAAGACAACACAAGATTTCCTCATCTTCTCCTCCAAATTCGAAAATGGTGAATTGAAGGAGAGTGGATCATATGTTGTGATGTTTGTATCAAATTGAAGAGGAAGAAATGTTGATCATTTTTCGTGAGGAGGGATGATGTTTTGATGAACCATGGTATCCTCTTTTTCTCTTCTTCCATGGAAACCCACTCTTTTCTTTCCTTTCTCTTTTCTTCTCTTTTATTCTCCTTTGTCTCGCTTCCTTTCTTTTCATTTCCTTTCTTATATATTAAGTGGTAATGTGGTCAAATGACCACATTGCCCTCAATCTCTAATTTCGTTCCTAAATCGTTTTTGCCCCAAATTAACCGGTTAACGATCCTAAGACAACAACAATTATCTTTAGCACTCAATAATTTACCAGCCAGGTACTAAAATAGTTCAATTGGGTTAATCATCAAAATAATTTGATTAATTATTTTCGGGATGTTACATGTCCAGTACTGAGCGTGAAGGGTGTGTTGAAGTCCCACATCGACTAAAGATATGGCATAAGCAATCTTATTAGCTTGTGAATTCATAAAATCAAATGATTTTCAAGGGTATATTTGTGATGCCAAACAATTCCAAGACCCCTGTTCTCAAAACTCATTGGCAAGATGGGAATGCTTGACATCTATTCTCCATCTTGAGGGCGGGTATTAAGTTACACTTCAATTATTTATTTAATTGCATTTTACTAATTGTATTTAATTAGTAAGTTATTCTATTTTTAGAGTTTGTTTAGAAGATAAAGGGTGGTTAGAGAAGATAAATGGTACATTGGTATTATTTAAACTCAGCTCTACTAAGCTTTTGCCGTACATTCAATTTCACTCACTTCATCAATCAATAAAATGAGACTTTCACTTTCAGTTCTCTGTTTCGTATATAATTGACGCCACACTTTTAATAGTGTGGGCCTACATGTATTTACTCTCTCTCCTTGTTTCAGCCAGACAAGGTTGATTGTATTTTACATAATATTTTTACTTTTTTTTATACAAGTGGAAAGGAAAAAGAGGAAAACAGAAAAAAGACTATCTAGGAAAGAAGATCCCGCTAGCATCCGCTAGCAGGTAAGGACGGATCTCTGTAGGAGGCTCCGCAATAGCACAAAATGCTTCAGGATTTCCGACACCAAACTTTGCTAAGAAACCCGCACAAGCATTGCCCTCTCTGAATGTGTGATTAACCCAAACTCGCCATTCCCTTGATAGGAGCTCCATAATATTATGAATAATGGCTGCATAGTGGTGCCAACTATTTACCGGCTCCGAGATTAACTTAATAACTGACATGGAATCAGAGTAGCACACCAAGTCCTTGAAACCAAAATCCCAAGCCATCTTCAGCCCATGATAGAGCGCTAGTAATTTCGCATGCAAGATGTTTAAGTAGCCAATGTTACCTGCAAAACTGTGGAACCAAGAACCAGCCCCATTTCGAAATAAACCTCCAAAACCCGAAACACCCAAGTTACCGAGGCTGCTGCCATCAACGTTCAAAATTATACAATCGTTGTTGACGGCATTCCAGGTTACCAATATCCTGGATGGGGTAGGAGTGTGCTTGATGAAGCAATTGGACAGCAGATTAGCATAATTTGTGATGAGCAGTTTCAAAGTATATGGAGCAACCAACTCATTTGCAAGGCACATTTTATTCCTGGCACGCCACAGCCACCAGCAACCCGCCAAGAAAAGGAAACTATAGTCTCCATCCACACCATATCTCAGCCAAACATAGATATCATCCTCTTGAAAGAAATTAGGATTCGTAATACCGAAAGACTTCCATAAGAGATTCGCAAAGTCGCAGTCTCTCAAACAATGCATAATTGTTTCAGCCTCTTGATTGCACCTAGGACAGAGATTAGTTTGAAGCATACCACAGTTGCACAAAATAGATTTAGTAGGAAGAGACTCATGCAAGGCTGTCCAAAGAATTTTTTTTAGCTTTTCAGGAGCATAAATATGCCACAACCAGCTCCAAGAAATATTATCATCCGCATTGCGCACAAAGTCATGTCTATTAAGCCAATAATAACCATCCTTGGCTGTGTATATACCATCTAAGTTCCCTATCCAGGTGAGGATTTCCAATTCCCATCCTCATAGACATCATTTACACACAAATCCAGATCATGAATATCCACGAACATTACCTGCTCTGCTAGCTTGCCCACTTCGGACCAGTTAGAGAACCAGAAGGATGAGCAGGCGGGCTTTCATAATGGCGTTCCAAATTCCTGAGTCAGGCTTCTTTCTAGTATCTAGGAAAGACTCCTCATGAACATACTTGTGCCTCAGAAGCTGGACCCAAAGAGTATCACAATCTTGATGGAGATTCCAAACCAACTTACCCAGCATTGAAGTATTAGCTTCTCTTGCTTTCCTAATACCCAAGCCACCTAGCTTCTTAAGCATAGTTATTTTTTTCCAACCAACAAGTTGAACACCAGAAGAAGAATTCCCCCTCCAAATAAAATTCTGAGACATTCTATCAATAAAGTCGCAGGTTGGCTGAGGTAGCCAAGCCAGCTGCATATAATAATTAGGGATAGAATTCACGACAGCCCTCACTAAAGTCACACGCCCATTCTTGTTTAGCAATTTTTGCTGCCAGGAGGCTAGTTTCTGACTGATTTTCTCTTCAAGGAACTCAAAATCCTTGCACTGGAGGCGTCCTTGCAACATAGGGAAACCCAAATATTTCTCAAGGGATAGAGTTCTTTTGATACTTGTGCTGGAGACAATCGATTCCATTTTGCTTTGCCTAGTGGAGGAGGAAAAGAACACCTTAGATTTTGCAACATTAACTTTGAGCCCAGAGAGCGTAGCAAATTTACCCAAAATATTCGCAACTACCGTTGCCTGAGAGTTTGAAGCTTTTGTAAAAAGAAAAACATCATCAGCAAAAAATAAATGCGAGAGCGGCGGATCATTACGAGATAGCCTGACTGGTTGCCATTGATTCTCATTCACTGCTTTAATAATTGTCTGAGATAGTAATTCCATACAAATAACAAAAAGATAGAGTGATAGGGGATCACCTTGCCGTAAGCCTCTAGTAGGTGTAAAGTTAGGAAACCGTCTTCCGTTCCATATAATAGACAGAGAGGAGCTAGTTACACAGTGCATAATTGTAACACCCTAAAATATTTAATTAATTTATTTAATTAAGTATTTAGGAATTTAAATTAATTAAGTGGATATAATTTAATTATTAGAAATTATATTAAAATGTGTAGAGGGTATTAGAAGATGGAGGTGCCAAATTAGATGGACTTGGGCTTAAGTGAGAAGCCCAAGCCCATGAGTCAAGTCATATGCGAAGTGGAGCCTAGGGGTTAGGGTTCATTGGGGATCATTTGCGAAAAATGGAGAATGGAGAGGAGGAGAGAAAGAAGTGCGCCGTAGGGAGGAGGAGAAGAGGAGAGCAAGTCGCAAGCTCCAAGGAGAAAGGAGAAGGTGTGATCCGGTTTCCATGGTTCCGTTCGTGATCGTCCCTAGAGATCCTATTCATCTAATTCGAGGTTAGGGGAGCTCTTTCTTTCCATCAAATAGAATTCTATGATAGGTCTTAATCTAGGTTGTTGGACTAGATCCTTGATGCATACCTATTCTTGATGTTCTTGATATGTTGATGTAGTTCTTGACGTTCTTGATATGTTGATGTAGTTCTTGACGTTCTTGATATGTTGATGTCGTTCTTGACGATCTTGATATGTTGTTGTTGTTGTGCGAATTGATGTGTTTCCCTTATAGGTTGTGGATGTTGATCTTTACATGTATATATATATAAATATATATATATATATATATATATATATATATATATATATATATATATATATATATACGAATTGAGGTGTTCTTGATAGGTTGTTGATGTCGATCTTTACATATATATATATATATATATATATGCGAATTGATGCATGCCAAGAATTATTGATGTGTTCTTGATGTTCTTTAATGTTCTTGAATGTTTTTGGGTTGCCTATGATGATGATCTTCGTATATACATATATGTGTGCCATATGCGAATTGTTTTAGTGTTTTAACCTTGGGATAATACGAACTATGTATGTGTTTTGATGATGTTGGTATTTGCGAGTTCATGGAATTTATGAATTGGTATGTTGGGGAGCTTGATGCTTCGCATTTTGGGTGTGGGTGTGCAAGGGCGCCTAGGGCGCCAAAGTGATGATGATTTTAGTGCTCCAAAAGAATCTTGTTGATTGATTTAAATTAAGAGTCATTTTGAGTGTTGAAAATTATAGGATTTTGATGAGTTAAATTGCTAAAAATCAGTCTTTAGTGTTTTGGAAAATTGTGGGAAAAATGGTGATTTTTGGTGTTTAGTGTTGAAGAGTTGTTGGAAAAATTCTGGGTTTGTTGTTGCTGTTTTCTGGGCGCCAAGTGCCTGTGCTGGGCGCCTGTGGCCTGTGTGTGTTGCTGTGTGTTGCCAGAATTCCTGTGTGGCTAGGCGCTGGGTGCCAGCGCTGGGCGCTGAGCGCCCATGCGCGTGTGTGTGTTGCGCCAAGGCGCTGGGCGCTGAGCGCCCGTGTGCGTGTGTGTTGCGCCAAGGCGCTGGGCGCCAGGCGCTGGGCGCTGAGCGCCCTTGTGTGTTGCGTGTGCGTGTTGCGCCTTGCTGGGCGCCAGGTGCCTGGGCGCTGGGCGCCCATGGCGCCGGTTTTCAGGATGTCCCGAAATATTTTCGAAAACTGTTTTCGCTATAACTTTTGACCCGGATATCCGTTTTGAACGATTCAAAAAGCGTTGTGAAGCATTTTCCGTTGTCCAGCTGTGTGTTCCATTTTTTAAAAATAAAAACTTAGAATTTCTGAAGGTTGCTGGGGCGCCCCAAGTGGCTGTTCCCGGTGACCGTTGCCGTGACAATGAAAAGATGTTTTGGGTGCCTTTAAAAATTCTCTTTTGCGTACGACCGGTGGTTTTAACAAAGTAATGTCAAAAATGATGATTTTGGCGATGATGCCTTCGGGGCTAGTTAAATGACTGTTTTGCCCTTAGTGGCTATTATTAATTATTATGACGTGTAAAAGACTGTTTTGCCCTTAGTGGCTATTATTAATTATTATGACGTGTAAATGACTGTTTTGCCCTTAGTGGCTATTTATTATTAGATATGACGTGTAAAAGACTGTTTTGCCCCTAGTGGCCAAAGTTGTAGATAATGATGTGTAAATGACGAGGATGCCCTTAGTGGTTAGTCAAATGACGTTTTTGCCCTCAGTGGTTATAGTTTGAGTTGATTGATGTTTATGTGTGAGTGTCGATGAAAAACCAGTGACGTTTGGGGCCCGAAGGGCTAAGTGATGTTAAGGTCTAAATGGCCTAGTGACGTTGTGTGATGATTATGAATTTGACAGGTGCTGTGCTCCGTGCGAGCAAACCGGTAAGTGACGGGTCACATTGTTGACTACGATCTGAGTAATTGTGTGGTTGTGTGTTGTGAATGGTGCATGTCATAGTGTCTCATGCCCATATGCATAAAATCAGTGACGTTTTGAGGCCTGAGTGGCTAAGTGATGATGAGGCCTGAGTGGCTAAGTGACGTTTGTGAAAAGGTACCTTCATGCATATGCCCGCGAGTGGGTTGCATTTCATAAGCCTACATGACACGAGATGAGTTATTGTACGTGATGTGAATGATGACTGTGATGTGGATATTTAGTGTTTTGGATGCTGATTTGTTCTAGTGTATAGCCTATGTTTAGTACTTGTCATGTTTTCTATTATATGGATTGAATGATGCTCACCCTTTCCTGTTTGAATGTTGCCCCCATGTTGGTAACGTGCAGGTGATTCCCAGTGAAGGCCTTTAGCTTCACTAGCTGAGTCGGGTCGTCTGCTCTGATATGTAACACTAGGGAGGGGAATTGAATGTTGTTTAAGTCATTTATGACTGTTGTGGTTATTGGACTTTTTTAGTATTGTAAGCCTGGCATAGTGGTAATGCCTTCTATGATTAAACTGTCGGATTTCCGACGTGAAATTGTATTTTAATTGATCATGACGTTTTGAAGTTATTATAAGACTGTTTTCGAAAAGCGAGTTATTTGAAGTATGACGTTTAGCGAAGTAAGTGTGACATCCCTTGCGGTGTAATTAAATTTTGAAAACTCTGATATTTTTTATTAAACAAAATTACCGGGTAGAAAAGGGGTGTTACAATAATCAATTTGGATGTTATAGGAGGGAAACCGCTTCTCTGCAGACAAAACTCTAAGAAGTCCCAATTTACATGATCATAAGCCTTTTCGAGGTCGATTTTAAAGACCATGTCACCTTTCTTTCTTTTAGATTTTCTCATGGAGTGAATAACCTCTTGGAGGATAATAGCATTATCAGTTGTACCTCTACCTGAAAAAAAAACTACTCTGAAATGGCCCAACTATATCTTCAAGATAGGGATGCAGTCTGTTAACCATAATCTTAGTAATAAGCTTGTAAACTATATTACACAAGCTAATGGGCCTGAATTCCATAAAATTTTGAGGGCAGTCAACCTTAGGAATTAGAGTAATAAGGGTCTCAGAGAGAGAAGAGTTAAAAGTACCTGTCGCAAATGCGTGAGATGAGCTAGACAATGTCATTGCCAACTACATGCCAATATTGCTTGAAGAAGATACCTTTGAAACCATCAGGGCTAGAAGCCTTGAAGGGGTGCATCTGATTCAGGGCATAGGAGACTTCTTCCTTCGTGACCGGTTTGGTCAAAGACTCCTAGGCCTCGTCATTTAACATCGGGGCAGCTAGAGGGTCAGCCATAATAGGAGGAGCCAACACAGTCTGTGAGCATAACGGATTCTTGAAAAAAGACAGAGCTTCTTCCCTGAGAATGGTATCATCATTACACCAAATGCCATTAGGGAGGTGAAGGCCATGAATTTGATTTCTCTTTCTTCTGATGACAGTTTTTGTGTGGAAATTTTTTGTGTTTTGATCTCCCAATTTAATCCAATCATCTCCAGCTTTTTGATACCAATGAATTTCCTCCTGAGCCAGAATATTATCATATTCCTGTTGGAGATCTCGTTGAAGATAGACAAGTCTAGTCGAATCAATGTTCTCCAAGGAGCGCTGGATACCCTTCAACCTTCTCTCAATAGCATGTTTCCTTTTACTAATGCTTCCAAAAATCTCCTTATTAAACCGGAGAGTCTTGTTGCACATTTTGAAGCGAAGTAACAATGCCCTCTGAGGATTTACGCCAAGCTGTGTGAACAATGTTACAATAATTTGGATGGGTGATCCAAGCTGCTTCAAACCTGAATGGTCGTGGCCCGAAGTCCTGTAAAGGTAAGTCACATATAAGAAACAAAGGGTTATGATCAGAATGGAACTTACACAACACTTCGACATAAGCCTCAGGAAAAGGCATGCGCCAAGGGACATCAGCCAGAGCTCTGTCAAGCTTGCGAAAGACATTGCTATTACCAGAGCACAGTCTATTCCAAGTAAATTTCCCACCAGACATTTCCACCTCAACCAAGTTACATTCATCAATAACATTCAACATGGTCGATGCTCTAGAATGGTTAAAATTACCTCCTTTTTGCTCTAGTCATTTCCACCTCAACCAAGTTACATTCATCAATAAGCCTCAGGAAATACCAGGAATGCCCTTCTAATGGTTGGCAGCACCTGACGCGCTGTCTTGCCTATCAAATCTCTGCTTTTTGGTAATTGTGGAGGGACCGACATTTCCGTCAGGCTTGGAAGCGTATGTTTCTGTTAAGGAAACAATTGCCTCCTTTCCTTTATTTTCCCCCAAGTCTCTCTTCATATCATTGCCTACTAATTTGACTTGATGGATACCATAACTACCTTGTTTTTTGTTCCTCTTTTTCCGTTGCACAACTAACCAATCACCATGTGCCACATTTATCTCCTTAAATTCCGCAACTAAAATTTTGGCCCTGATTTCTGGCGTAGCTGTTACATGCATCTCACCCTCGTTTTCATTTCCCGCCGGAACCCTAGTTCCTCCAACGCCACCGCGACTTTGCGGTGGTCCTCCACCGGTTTTTCCTTACAACTACGAGTATGATGTCCATAACAGCCACAATTTCCACATATAATATGGAATCCCTCGTACTGCACCTTATACCAGTGTCCGTTGACATTGACCTTATCAACCACCGACAAAGTTAAGTCAATCTCTACACAAATTCTCGCAAACCGACCTCTCTCCACGTTCAAGGTGTGAGTGTCAACCTTGACCGGTGCTCCTACCACTGACGCGAGGCCAAGAAGAAAGCTTTCATCGCAGTAGAGTAAATTAAGACCCAAAAACCGAATCCACACCAGAGTCTTTTCTACCTTAGCAGTAGGAGAAGCCAACTCCGGTGTCCATCTTGAAACTTCTTTGTAATGATCAAACAACATCCATGGGCCATCTGAGACAATTTTTTCTCTGTCCGCAAGCAATTCACATTTCACCATATAGAACCCATTATCAACATCCATGATGTCGAAGCCTCCATTAAGCTTCCACATCTTCTTGAGCCGGTCCTTCATCACTTGGTAACCCACGTTCTTCCCAAGAAGTTTGATGACTAGAGCCTCCTTCCAAGGATTACACAAATCTTGGAAATACGTATCATCCAACGTAACCTTCGGTAGCAATCGATTTCCTCCTTCAAGAGAGACTTTCATGAGTCCCTTTGCAATTAGATCTACTCTTTCTTTTACTTGGGTTCTCACTTGCCCTTCCGCAAGAATATCCCGAAAAGACGGTCTAAGGGGTTTAGAGGGACCTCCGTCCGGCGGCGGCCTGTAGGGCGTGGCAGCAGCAAACACAAAAGGCTCCGAACTTCACGGAGCGCTCTCTGTTTTCTCTCTCTTCTGATTATAAGGGAGGGTATATTCTCAAACACAACTCTTGCAGTTGCAATTCAATTTCTCAAGTCTGACGCATCACTTTTTCTTATTTCTTTTGCCACAAGGTTTTTAGCAATGTGGATGTCGTATGCGATTTCTTCTTGGAAATATGAGGATTAGTTAATCAAGTATGTTGAAGGGTTAGACCCAAAAAAAAAGTATGTTGAGGGGTCTAGATGCCTGGACATGGTAGTCCACTACCATTTTCAATGATCGTGTCATGGGTAGGGGTGTGCAAAGGTAACTGTAATCCATTACCACTCTTTAAACCATATTGGACCATTTAAAAAAAGCCCATACTGAATCTGTTCCATTTTAATTGGTAAAAAAATTTGGAAAATGGCATCCCACATTATTAAACCGGTAAAAAAACCAATTCTGTATTCTTCCATCATGACTTCAGCAACGTATTTCGCAACGCAACCATTCTTCCAATCAGGATTGCAACAGCCCACTCCCTTTCACAAGCCCAGACCTCTATCTGACTTCACGCATCGCACGACAAACTCAGACCGCTACCACGCACAACGTCACCGTCCCTCACCCTCAGACGCGTCCCTTCCTCCTCATACTGCCACTCAGCAACTCCAACACTCAAAATTATATGAAACCATCCAAACCAACAATGGAACACAAACATTACAAAAATTGGAACACAAAAATAATAGATGAATTTGAAGAATGTTTGGAACAAAAAATTATAAACTGTTGCTCCTCTGGGTTGCTGGGTCTCGGGGTTGTCGGAATAGGTTCTTCAAGCTATTTGAGTTCCCGAATGCGTGGTTGCCGAAATTCGATCTAGATCCGTGGAATGGGAAAAACAATTGATATATCTCTATCTTCTTCTAATGCATGTGTTTGATCTTGAGGAAGGACCTGGATATGAGAGGAGATTGGGTCTTTGGGTGAGAGGAGAGGTGAAATGGAAGTCGAGACTGTAAAATGGAAAAATGGGTTGTGAAAGGAGTGTTGAAGTAGCTGTGAAATGGAAGTAAAACGTGTGCGTGAAGTGAAATGGAATGCTCTAGAGTTCTCTATTTTTTTTGGTATACAGAGTTCTCTAGTTTATTTTATCTACCTTTTAATTAATAAAAATATTAGCTTTGATTATTCAAAGAGAAAAGTTTGGAACAAAAAATTAAAATAAGCAAACCGTTTCTGCTTTGGGATTGACAATAATAAGTAAACCGTTTTTGGAGTGAACAAACCTATTTTGAGAAGTGGTAAACCAATTTTGGCAGTAAAAACTGGTTTTTAGAAATGGGAAACCATTTTCTGGTAGCAAAAATTGGTTTTCAGAAACGGTAAACCGTTTTCCAAAAGCATAAACCGGTTTTAAACCGATAAACCAATTTTCTGATATGTACCGGTTTCAAACCGGTTCCGAACCAAATGTGTGTAGGCCGCAACCCATGACTAGGGGTGTGCATAGTAAAAAAACCATACCACACCATACCATACCTCTTTAAGATCCAATTCTATGGTATGGTGTGGTATGGTTTTTGTACTATGCACACCCCTAGTCATGGGTTGCGGCCTACACACATTTGGTATGGAGTCTCTACCTCATTTAGTGAGTCTAAAATATATGACTTGTCCGTGTAAAAAACATATATGACAATATATGACTTGTTATTATTCATTAAATGATGCATCCTACTGTGTAATACATTTTTACATTAGATATTAGATGGTACTTAGAACATTATTCAAGTGATGAAAATGATTGCATGTTCAACTCAATCTCAAATGAATCCCTGATCTATGCATGCCATTCGCCTCACAGGGTTGTATGTAGAGATGGCAAAATGGGCCAGGCCTGCAGTGCTGGGCTAGGCTAGGCCCGTAGGGTTGGGTCGAGCTAGTTCGCAAAAACAGAAGGCTTGGGTCTAAGAAAATGAGCCTGTTTTTATCTAGGCTTTTTAACCCGGCCTTGAAAAACTCGAGCTTGCATCGGGGTAGCCTGTCTGGGCCACGGGTAGCCCGCTAGCCCACAAATTAAAAATAATAAAGCTAGACTTATATTGCATAGCCCAAAATTAGTACTAATTAGTGTCGTACATGCGCCCCAGTCAAGGCACAATAGTACAATTTGTTGACAAAATTGAAATGATGAGCACACAAGAAAGAAAATAGGAAACAACACGTTTCCTATCCAAAACTGCTATCAGACTATGCAACCTTCGAATATTAGAAATCTGATTATAGAAGAAACAAAAGTAAACAAACCTAAACCAATCCCAAATCACGCATCTCTCTCACGCTATTTGTATAACCGGAAATGGATCCTATAACCAATTGTATCTTTAATCTAGTTTTTTTTGGTGAATTTCTTATTCCAATTTATGTTGGAAAAGAGCATATCTCCATTTTAAAGAGCATATCCAATTTGTGTTCCATAATATGCGGGCTAGCCCGAAAAATCCGCAACCCGCACATGGTCGGGCTTGGGCAACAAGGATTGAGCCCAAATTTGAACTCGAGTTTTTTGGCAGGCCCATAAAAACCCAGACCCGAGGTGGGCCAGCCCGTTGCAAGACGGGTGGCCCGCTTTGCCGGCTCTTGTTGTATGATTCTTTAGCGAATATGGAAATATTTTGTACAGTGAGTGAAGGCGAGTGGGAAGGTTTTGTCAATATTTTCTTTCTTTCTTACTTTTACGTACGTTGATTAAAGTAGTAGAACTGTACACATATTTATTCCATTACATATGGGGTCAGTGGGTCACATGGCTTTGAGGAAAATGGAATCAAAGCAAGCAGCTTTATCGTGAGCAGACAAATCTTGTGTTGTACCTTCACGGATCCGGTTTCTCTCCTGTCGAAGTCCCCTCCAGTCCCCTCCAGTCGAGCTTCCCCTCCATTGGATCATCATCACACTCAATCTCAGCCCTCCAGTCGATTTTTGCATTTTTTTTAAATTTTTTTAAAATAAAATCGACTGGAGGGCTGAGATTGAGTGTGATGATGATCCAATGGAGGGGAAGCTCGACTGGAGGGGACTTCGACAAAAGAGAAACCATTTCCGTACCTTCACCCAACCTTTCATTGCATTGAATTCCAAACAGACCCTGTACAAAAGTAAAGTAAAAAATCTGAGCTGGTTTTGTACAACCATCATCAAGTATAATGGTTTTAAAATTTTTGTTTATTTGCATTCATATTTCATATCGGCCAAACTTGTATTACAACAATAAGCAAATGATTGAATCGGATGTTACAAAATTAATGCAAAGAATTACTAATCATAGCTACAATGCAATGCAGCACATGAAAGAAATATAGCACACCAATATTCACACACCCATGAAAGCATACTCAATCTCAAGATATACAAAACCATTTCATATTATCATTTCACACTAAATTACAATTGACA
Source organism: Astragalus membranaceus (assembly GCA_039519185.1). Lineage (NCBI taxonomy): Eukaryota > Viridiplantae > Streptophyta > Magnoliopsida > Fabales > Fabaceae > Astragalus > Astragalus membranaceus. Next base: position 54,427,223 of record CM076848.1, on the reverse strand, counting down.
GACCCATAACTTTCAATTGAGACCCATAACATTACAATTGTAATAACTGAAGCACATCCGGTAAAGTCTCCTTTATGTTAGAAGATCAATATTTTGCTAGTAATCTAATTAGTTACTTGCTGCTTATGTTATATGTAAGCATTATTTTTATTTTTATTTATTAACTCTGAAAACCCAAACAAATATCAGGTTAGAGACATTTTAGTATACATTATTTAACTCTATACAGAGCATACACATGCATTCACATTTATAAGAAGCAGTAACTAAAATTTTAATCAAAATACCCACACTATTAAATTATATTAGACTTGGACACCCTACCAACATAAAAATTTGACAGTGTTTGCTCATTCCAGTTTATATTATGAACTAAGTGCATTTTTTAAACATTGTTTTAAATGTTTTTTTTTGGTGAATACATTCTTTGAACTCTTAATTCTTATTCTAAATTTGTTTCAACTCTTAATATAGTTAGTCAAAGCAATCACTCAATTTTTGTCTTTTATATTTGAAAAATGTATTGAGGGCATCTTAATATAGTTAGTCAAAGCAATCACTCAATTTTCTTATTAATGTAAAGAATTACTAATCATAGCTACGATGCAATGCAGCACATGAAAGAAATATAGCACACCAATATTCACACACCCATGAAAGCATACTCAATCTCAAGATATACAAAACCATTTCATATTATCATTTCACACTAAATTACAACCACCTACATGTTAGTATAATAATGAATGAACAATAAGTAATTGACATTGCAATTGCAGTTGATCTTCTAACAGTGGAGAGAAAGAGTGAATGAACAATATGTTACGGGTCTCTCAATTGAAAGTTATGGGTCTGTCCAGTGTTATCAGGATCGCGAGTTAACTCGCTAACTCATAGGATCGTACGAGTCATGTAGGGGTCTTCGTGCTCAGTGTCGAATAGGATCAAAGCTTGCAGGATCAGTGGTTGTGCGGTGGGATCGTACAAGATCGCGAGCCGAATCGCTGCCGTCGTTCTCTGTAAATCGCTGGAAAAAACGGAAATGAAGATGATGTAGTATCGGGCCGAGTCGAAATTTAAAAAGCCCAAAAATAAAAAACCTAAATACACGTTATCTAAAACCGGGTCAGCTTGCCAATTAAAAAAGCCCAAACAAATCAAAAAACCTAATATTTTAATTGACATGATATTTAACCCACGCAGAAAGACTACCACTCACTCACGCACGTTCTTTCTTCCTCACGCACCTTCTTTCTTCTTGCTTGCGCAGAAACCAAACGCTACTTGGGACCTGCTCTTTCTTCCTCACATCAACTAATTCTTTTCTTTTATTCATCCACCCCGTTCCTCTTGTTGTTGAGAATTTTGTTTGAATTTGGTTTTTTGAGTTGTTGCTTTTTGGGAATTTTGTTTGAATTTAGTTTTTTGAGTTATTGATGAACTTATTGAATATTTGGTCATGAAATTGATTTATTGTTCGCGATTAGTTTAATTTGTATGCATAAGGACATATAATTATGGACATAGGTAATTTTTTTGCCTATTAGTAGGATCTTACGATCCGTGCTACTATCCTCGAGTTACGATCTTTCAACACCCCAACGATTCTGCTCTGACTCTCGATTTTAATAACATTGGGTCTGTCAACTGCAATTGTAATAACGGAAGCACATCTGGTAAAGCCTCCTTTATGTTAGAAGATCAATCTTTTGCAAGTAATCTAATTAGTTACTTGCTGCTTATGTTATATGTAAGCATTATTTTTATTTTTATTTTTATTTATTAACTCTGAAAACCCAAACAAATATCAGGTTAGAGACATTTTAGTATACATTATTTAACTCTATACAGAGCATACACATGCATTCACATTTATAAGAAGCAGCAACTAAAATTTTAATCAAAATACCCACACTATTAAATTATATTAGACTTGGACACCCTACCAACATAAAAATTTGACAGTGTTTGCTCATTCCAGTTTATATTATGAACTAAGTGCATTTTTTAAACATTGTTTTAAATGTTTTTTTTTGGTGAATACATTCTTTGAACTCTTAATTCTTATTCTAAATTTGTTTCAACTCTTAATATAGTTAGTCAAAGCAATCACTCAATTTTTGTCTTTTATATTTGAAAAATGTATAGAGGGCATCTTCTAATTTGAGCTAAGAATTTATTTCACCAAAATGAGCCACTGGAAACAGATTTAGTACGATGCCTTTATTCAAGGCATGTTGCTTTGTATCTAAATCGGATGGTCAATAATACACCACATGGCTCTTTTTTATATTGAAAAAAAAAACTTATTCCACTCACATGATTTTGTTTTCTTTCGTCACCCTCTTGCCATAGAAGAAACCAACCATATAGGCACGCCTCTTAAACCCTTTGTACGGATAAAGCACGCCTCTGCAGCTCAACAGAATCAAGCACGACTCTGCACTAGCAAGCCAGCCTGTAGACAAAAACAAATTGAAACCCAAAATCACACTCTATAAAGAGGGCGAGAGTAATATGAAGAAGGGGAAGAAAAAAAGATAGAGAAATAATTCAGAGAGGAGATACACAAAAGCAAAGAACACTCTCCTTCACTTTTCACCCAGAATGAAAAAACAAAGAGAGCAGTAGAAAAAGCTTCATCTATTTTCTCTCGCTGCCACCACTCACCTCTTTCCCTCTCATCCCCAAAGTCTCTCTCCTCGAAACCACCACCATCACGCTCCACCCACACCCCTCTTTCTCTCCACCACCGCTGCCACCACCACAACAGCCTCACTCCCTCCTCATGCCCTTTCTCTCTCTTCATTTATACAAAGGTTTTTTCCCCTCTCTCTACTCCATGTATGTTGGTCTGAATAATGACGGAGATTAGGGTGTACAAAACCTAATTACACTTTAAATGCATTATTTATTTATTTATTTATTTGTTTTCTTTTTAATATTTCACGCATCCTCACTACTACCCCTAGGGGTGTCAAAATGGTCCATTTGTCCACCGGATATCCGGTCCATCCATAACAAAATCCATCCAATCCATCCATTACAAAAAAAAAATATTAATGGATTAGATTGAATCCATCCGTTTGATTTTGTGGATGGTTGTGATCCATCCATTGTATTTTCTAAATCCATTGGATTACAATAACTACAAAATCAAAATCCATTGGATAATTAATTTTTTTAAACAAATCCATTGTATAATTATAAAAATACTTTTTTTAAATATATTTTTTTCCAGAAATTTTTTTTAAAAAAATTCATTAAAAAAATAATTTTTTTGACCAAAAATCATTCAAAAACTAATATAATATAATATATATATATATAATATAATATAATATAATATATATATAATAATAATATTGACCACACCGGAGGACCACCGTGAACCACCGCCAGCCATCGGCCACCGCCGCCGGAGCCGCCACCGGCTGCCGGAGCGCCGGAGCTCCGCCGTCGGCCGCCGGCCGCCGTGCCGGTCGCCGGAGCTCCGCCGCCGGCCGCCCCTACCACCACCACATATTAAAATATATATTTATATATTATATTATATATATTAACAATATTATATATACATATAGTTATATATATATATATATATATATATATATATATATTTATAAATCTAAAAAATTCAATTTTATCAAAAAATAATAATAAATTTAATTTCTGCAAAAAAAAAATGTTAATTTTTTTTTTACTCAATATTTTTTTATCTAAAGATTTGTTTATATTTTAAATATATTAGTGGATGGATTGGATATCCATCCATAAAAAAATTGTAATTGGATGGATTGGATGAATTTTTTTGTAAACGGATGGATTGGATTGGTTTTTTTTTGACACAATTTTAATGGATATAAATGGATAAATGGATTGTTTTCAATCCATCCATTATAATCCAAATCCAAATCCATCCGATCCATCCATTTTGACACCCCTAACTACCCCCAACCACCCCATTTTGTTCCTTGATGCTGATGTGCAGCAGAAGTGGTACGAATCATATGCCACTTTTCAAATTTCAAATCTTTTGAATTTATTTGTGTTAATTTTCAATATATCGGTTGTTCTTTCCAAAAAAAATTTATGTTAGGTTTCACCACATCAAAAACACAAAATCAAAGTCACTATATATAGGCATATAGCAGATATTGAAACAAAGAGCAAAGTAGAGAGAAAATCAGAAAAAAAATAATAAGAGAGACCACCTTAAAAAAGTGTTAAAACAGAACCAGAAATATACAGAGTGGAATAGAAGCAGGGAGAGGAAGCCATCACCACTGGGCGCCCTACTCCGGCGAACTTCCACTCCTCACCACACTCATTCAAACCGCAGCCTTACCACCACCTTAACCGCACTACCACTCACCTTTTCCCCTCTCATCTCCGAACCCTCTCTCCTCCAAACCTCCAGACCACCGCCACATCCGATGAAAAACTGATCCCTAATCATACCAATTGTATTTATAATATTGTTTTATTTGATGTGTCTATCTCTTTTCTACTAGAATTGTTAGAGGATTTCAATTCCTCTAAGTTGTGGCCTCTTTTTGTCCAAAAGTTGTGGGCTTTTGAAATAACCTTTCTTTTAAAAAAGATGGTATTTTTAATGCTTTTTGTTTTGATCTTGATTTGTGTTTGAAAAATTGCTAATCACACCTTTTTTTCTTCTTTTTCACCAGCTTATTATCTCTTTAAGAATGATGGAATTGGAAATATTACAATAAATGTATGTCTAACCCTTTTTTATCTTTACCAGTGACATGTGTTTTATTTGTGATATTATTTATTTATACTTCATATTGATGATTGTATTTTTTTATGTAATATAATTGAGAGTATGAAATCATATTTAAAATGCAGTAGTATATCATACGATATTTTAGTTAAAATTAAAATTAAAATTGATACAAAACCTAATCATTATTTATATTTAAATTTTCTACTATTGAGATATGTGTCTATTGTATTGATTGCCCTGTTTTCAGTTGGCAATTTTCTGGAGCACTGTAACTGAATTGCCGGCCAGAGGAGGGAAGTGGGATGAATTGTCTGCCGGAATCACCTCATGAGTCGGAACCTCAGGAAGGGAGGAAGCAGAGAATGGTTGAAGCCCCCCAAAATATGTGATCTGAAGAAACCTAGGGAATGCAGAGGAGGACAGACCACTCCAACAGAAGGACATGATGAAAAAATTATTCTACTGAGAATTCTAACATAAAGAAGAGGAAGAATGAGAGAACACTAAATTGATAAAATTAAAATATGTTTCATCTTTAAGTCGGATGAAATGAATAAGTACCGACTTTGTTTCATCTTTAAGTCGGATGAAATGAATAAGGACATGATGAAAATATGTTTCTCCACTTTGTTATATATTTTTTAATTTTTAATTTACTTTTGTTGGAAAAAGTTATTCAAAAAATTGAAAATGTTTTATATTAAAAGCAAGTATCGGTACGTTATTGTATCAAAAAAAGTACTACCGTACTGGTATGTTACTCTCTTTCTTATTATTTGTTGGTTTTTAAGAGGATTTTTTTAATTGTCATTTTGATAGTTTAAAGCTATATTGATTACTTATTTTCTAAATAAAGAATTATCTATCAAAATTTTCTAAATAAAGCTACATTTTATCTCTTTTGTAAATAAAGAGTTGCCTACGAAGATTTTGTAATTCTCTTTTTATTAGAGTCCTCCTATGTAGTTAGAATAAAGCTGGCAACAAATCGCCCAAGCAAGTATATTGATGAGAAGGGCAATACAGTCCCCAAAACTAATCCTACCAAAATTTAAATTTTGAAATATCCTGATTTCTTTGGGTTTAGCTAAACCAACAAACTTGGATAACAACAGTACACAAAAGGAGGTTCCTTTTAGGGTGGGAAAGGTATCCCATAAAAGGAAAATGTATTTATAGCCCTTAGATATAATATATTTATATTGAATGATTTTGATGTACTATTTTTTGGGTAAACCCGGGTATCCATCGCACGGACAGTAGTGACTAATCCCTCATTGAAGGTGCCTCGAGGGGCAGGAGAGCTGGCCTAGAGTTTTAACGCCACCTCTGTACCCAAGGTAGGGATCAAACCCCCGACCATTGGTTAAGGGAGAATCAGCCCAAACCGCTGAACCCCACGCTCTAGGTTATGATTTTGATGTACTATGGGCAACTTGCTTGACATAACGAAAGGCATATTTAAGTTATTTATTAGAAGGTCCTTTCATAATGATGAATTTTGTTCAAATTATCAATTTCTAATACTATTATATTTTGGTTTTTACAGGAAACACGTTAGCTTCTTGGCTCAGATCGGCCAGCGGTGGTTCTTCCCTTTCGTTTCGGTTCTTTCGCTCGTCATCTCCTACTCCTAAGGATGATGTTGGGAAGGTGGGTTCTCCTCCTTCTGTTAGCTTCTTCCACCACTCATCTCCTTTTTCTCCCCACCATACGTTGGGCCTTAGAGCATTCTGTTCTTGGTCCCTTCCTCCGGTCACACATCTTCTCACTTTCCTCCTATTTCCCATGATTCAACAACGGTATTTCTTGATTTGAAAATTGTCGCTTGAATCTAAAGCAAACAATAGTAATTTCCCGGGACAAGTACTATGCTGAATGGATGGAAATAGCAAAAGAGAAAGGGTATATCGTTTTAGCTATTGAGAAGAAAAGGTGCAAGAGTGCGGATATACAAGAAGCCTCTACACTATACTTTTACTGGGAAGATTTGATGAATAATGGTGCAAAGGTACTAGGAGCCGAGTACTCAAGCACTAACAATCGCAAGAATGAGAGAAAAAGGAGAAGAAGAGGAGGCCAAAAACAACAACTAGGATATTGTTCGAAGGATTAGTTTTTGCTAGATAGTGCAAAACGATGACTCTATATTGTTTATGTTGTTGCTCCCGTTGAGCTACATTCAAAATCATCTTTGTTCCTTTTAATTGACAGTTCCTTCTAACTCAGTTTCTTTTAATTGACGGTACCCGAGTTTGACACGATTCCTTTTCCTCATACTGAGCTTGCATTTTTCTTGTTAATTCTTCTGCATTTTTAATGAGGAGAATAAAATTTTGTCATTATCTAGTATTGTTAATGAGAAGAAGCTATACTTCCCCTCTCCTTTTCTCTGAATATTCATTACCAAAATCACTAAACCAAAATACCTAATAATTAGCACCAGTTCTAGTTCTACTATCAAAAAACAAAGTCAATGTCCTGCATAATACTATGTGAAGAAGAAAGACAAAAATCACATGCATTCCAATTTCCACATCACAAAGAATAATGTGTACTATATTTCCAACAATGAAAAGTAAATGAATATAAGAGTTACATTGAGACCTGAGACATCAATATGTTCTTAGCCGACATGACCATAAACTCCACTACCACCAGTACTTTCACCAGCATTCTCAAACCTCTAAAGTGAATATATTTCTTAAAATTAGGTATTAAAACATAACAAAGGGAATGTTGGTTCGCACAAAAAATGTACCGTAGTAACAATTTATAATTTGTTGTGCTCAGGTATTGAACAACGGAAGGAAAACCTACACACAGCGCCGCCGCCGCTGGGGGGGGGGGCTCCCTCCCCGGTTTCTTCCCCTCTCCTCTCAGTGCTCCTTCGCCCTGCTGTCGCTATTGGCTTCGGTCGGGTTGAGTCTGTTCCTCTGATCTGCGCTTCTTCTCTATGGATCTGTGTTCGCGATCCACTGTTCCGCGACGCCTCTGCACTGCTGTGGCTGCGCTGTTGTGGCTTCGGTCTGGATGTTCCTGGATGTTCTTTGTGTTTCTCTGTGGCTGTTAGCGACTGGGTTCCAGTGCTCGCGATCTTCTGGTTCTTGGCTTCGGTCTGGATTTGTGTTTCTTCTGATCCTGTGATTCCAGTGCTCGCCTGCTAGATTTGGATCTATTGGATATGTTGTTAAGCGATTTGGATCTCTTCCCGATCTGGATATGGATAAGTTCTTGCGCCGTCGCCGTTTCGTGGTTGGATCTTCGACTTCGGTTGTTCCGGTGGCAGTAAATTAATAAAAATGGGTTGGGCGCTGCTTGGGTTGGAACCGCCGTTGGGGGCTCCCTTTCCTCGGATCTGATCTCCTCTGTGACGTCCACGGCCTCTCCCCCGAGGCGTTGATGGTCGGATCTCCCTGTTGGTGGATCTGCGCGCTTTTGGAGGTACTATGGAGTGCTTCTGTTCGCGGTATTCTGTTCGCCTTAGAATTTCTTCCATTAGAGTTCTATGGTTGTTTATTTTAGAGGCCTTGTTGGGCATTTTATTATTGTCCTTATTACCAAGGGTTTTGGTCTAGTCCCCCTTGTGCTTTTTATATCTCTCTTTATTTTATTAATAAATTCGGGCTGACTGACTGCCTGTTTGATTAATAAAAAAAAAGGTATTGAACAACGTCAATGTTTAACATTAAATCCTTTAATCGCACTTGACAATGACATATGTCATTGTTGTGTATTAAAGACTAATTTGATAAAACTAAACATAACACCAATGACATAATATAATGCATAACAAACTTTACTTTAAAAGAGTGCTACACAAAGTTATTGAGACAAATATATGAAGTTATATTGGGACAAATACACGTGCACCGAAATGCATAATATATGAAGTTATATGAAAAGAGTTTCTCTAATTTTTGAAAGAGTGCTGCTACACACAGTTATTGTGACAAAATATTTTTACATAAGCTAGTGCTTGTTTGTCCTATAAAATTTCTTTATCCTCCAAGTAAAAGTAGCATAAATTACATAATCAAAGTAACGTGAAGATGATTTTCTCAACAGATATACCGAAACAGGTTTATCTCTGCTTCTCGGTTTTCTCACCTGTAATTGATAACAAAAGCATGGTGAGAATAAGCTAAACGCCCAAAAGCGATAGATTATTAAAAGCAAATCTGTCTCATGTTTGTACATAAATCAACAGCAAATAAAATATATTGATATTAAATGCATCTGAAAATCATTGAAAAAAAAAGATATTAAAGAACCAAATTAAAGGCTAAAGCTTTATAAGACATGTATATGTATATGACTATAAAGAGCCAAATTAAAATGACCTTAACCAATTTAACCCATTCCCAAGCAACAAATGCAAAAAGAAAATGTTCTGAATTTCAAAGTAAAATAAATTGCTCATTGAAAAAATCAAATGAACTATTTTGAATACGTAAAAGAAAGTGGTGGTTCACGGTTGTGGTCTCTGGGAACCCTCACATCTATAATGACTTTGAATTGGCCCTTGAGTCCTAAAACTAATCTTGCATCTAATTATTACCAAATCCGTGGTATCTTTTACTGTTCTTATAAAACTTCTACCAATGAGAACCTAAATTAATATAAAATTTAGATCATAAGATTATTAGATATTGGTAGTTGAAGACAATCCTACTTCGAGGGACAGGAGGGAAAGGTGCACAGGCTACACAAGGCTCTTTATGGCTTGAAACAGGCGCCAAGTGTCTGGAACAAGTGCATAGATACCTTTTTGCAGCAACTACAATTTGAAAAATGTGTGTCTGAACATGGTGTGTACACTAAAACTAGTAGCAGAGGCACTCATCTCATAGTGTGTCTGTATGTTGATGATATGCTGATTACTGGTGATAATGACAGTGAGATTGCTGAGTTTAAGAGTAAGATGATGAAAGAATTTGAGACGAGTGACTTGGGGTGTCTAACCTACTTTCTTGGCTTTGAGTTTGCAAAGACTAGCAGAGGCATACTTCTTCATCAAAAGAAATATGCCACTGACATCTTGAAAAGATTCAAGATGAGTGGATGCAACAGTGCAGCAACTCCAGTTGAGACAGGACTGAAATTGAGATCTGATGGTGATGAAACTCTGGTAGATGGAACACTCTACAAGCAAATAGCAGGTTCACTGAGATATCTAGTTAATGTAAGACCTGATATTGCATACGGTGTGGGACTGATTAGTAGGTACATGGAGAAGCCGAGGGCGCCTCACATGGCAGCAGCCAAGAGGGTCTTGAGGTATGTAAAGGGCACAATTGATTTGGGAATTCTATTTCCCAGCAGCAGTAGTACTGACACAGAAATCTGTGGCTTTACTGATTCGGATTGGAGTGGTGATACAGCTGATAGGAAGAGCACAAGTGGCTATTTGTTCATGTTGGGAAGCACACCAATATCTTGGTGTTCAAAGAAACAAAATGTGGTTGCCTTGTCCTCTTGTGAAACTGAATACATAGCAGTTGGACAAGGAGCTTGCCAAGCTCAATGGATTGAAAAACTGCTGATTGAACTGAAGCTGAAAGGTGACTATGTGATGAAACTGAAGGTTGACAACAAGTCAGCCATTGATCTGGCCAAGCACCCTGTCTCTCACGGCCGTAGCGAACACATTGAAACAAAATACCATTTCTTGAGGGATTAGGTGAACAAGGAGAAGTTAGAATTGCTGTACTGCAAGACCACAGAACAGTTAGCTGACTTGCTAACCAAACCACTTACTGTGAAGAGATTTGTGGAGCTGAGGAACTTGATAGGAATGAAGAAGCAAGTGGCTGGTCTATTGAAGTACAAGTTGCATTTGATAGTTACATTACTCTTAAATGTTTCTTTTCATTTTGTTCTACTTCTGTTATAATAATCCCAGTCACCAAATGGTGCTGATGTGGCATCTCAATGGACTAGTCAATGAGAGTGAGTCCTCTGCCAAGTGGATTGTATAAATACTGTTTACTCAATAGAATCAGCAACTGTTTCGTTCATTTGCTCTCAATTCGGTTACTCTCTCTCTCTCTCACTCAAAGCGTGCGTGTGTGCGTGAACTGCAAGCGAATTGCAGAACGTTGGAGCAATCGCTCCAACAATCCAATCACCAACTCAATTTTATAATCCCCCTTTGTTGATTATATCTAGATTCTAGGGTGACGATAAACTATTATAATTAATTACAGGCCTATAAACACGTTGATGGGGTTGATCTTCCGAAGTTCACTGTAGTTGTGGCACAGAAAAATCATCATACAAAGTTGTTTCAAGCTAATTCTCAGGAAAATGTTCCTCAGGTATGCTACTTTCCTGTCATGTATGTGCATCTGAGAATCATTATAATATAAACTTTCCTCTACAAGAATAGTAGTTGTCGATGCGAAAATTGTGCATCTGAAAAATTATAGTGTACAACAATTTAATATAAAGGAATGATTGTAAGCGTATCTATCTAATTTCCTCACCTTTACTTTTTCAGTTATATGCAATTTACAAGCATTTTAGTAGCACATGATGCCAGTGAAAAATGTCCCTAACGATTGACGTGCTGATGAGATTGGTTTCTCTCCAGATGGCTTGCAAAATTTGATCCATTGGCTGTCTTATGTGTAGGCCTTCTACCTCTTGTTTATATCTCATTTATAGCATGTTTGACCTATTACCACAAAATTATCATGCTTACTTGATTCTCTTGCTCATTTCAGGAACCAAAGGAGCACATTCGCAACCTCAATTGGTACGCCATCAGAATTGACAGATTTACAGAAGATCATTGGCTCTGGCTGGGAACAAGCTCACGGTTATACACTGTGAAATCGGCGTACAGCAGATTAGTTTCCAATAATCCGGATGAGTTGATTTTATCTAATGCAGAAAAAAGCTTGCTGAAAAAATTCTGGTTAACAAGTGCTCCATCCAAGTTTCTGGTACATGGCTGGAGGGTATTGATAGACCGTTTACCAACTAGAATTGCGCTTCAACAACGACGTATATTGGACAGCAACCCTGATGTTTGCTGCGTGTTCTGTCATACCGAAGAAGAAGACTCTGCACATTTGTTTTTCCACTGTAACGTTACTGCTCAATTATGGAACAAGGTTATGGAATGGATTGGTGCATCAAGTATGGTTTGTAATAGTGGTTGGGAGCATTTGCTGCAGCATAAAGTTGCTGTTGAAGGAAAGAAGAATAAAAGGGTAAGGTTCTTGATATGGGTAGCTGTAGTATGGGTCATTTGGGTTAATCGGAATAGAGTCATTTTCCGAGGAGGAATGCCAAATGCAATACAAATGTTAGATCAAGTGAAAGGCCTTTCTTGGGGGTGGGTAGCACATAGAATGGGAGTTCAAAGTTTGATAGAATTCGAGGATTGGATCAAAGAACCAATTAATTGTATAAACCGGTTATGCTAAATGTAAGTGGATATGCTCTATGTAATTGGGTTGAGGCACCCCTAGTGCCCCCAATCTAATAAAATTCTTTGACTTATCAAAAAAAAAAAAAAGAATTGTCTTTCACATGAAAAAATGTTTCCATTTGTACAAGTTTTTTTTGACAATATCACCATTTCTACAAGTTATATATAGATACTAGTAGATAGAATTCATAGGCTATCCACTAAAAACCAGCAAAATTGACATATGATGTTAGGGTTTATATGTAACACACGAACACTACCAATACCATGTCTCTCATTTTGGCCATCATTTCTTTTCTTTATGAACAGTGCTATAGAGTACGAGAAGAAATATACAAAGTGTAGTATTGCTAAGGGATACCAAAATAACAAAATATGGAGACCTTGGCTTGAAACAGCATATTGTGCGCGCTTGTGGTTTCATATTACAATCTTTCTTTATTAATAAAATTTAATAGTACAAAGGTGGCTACTTTAGACCCCCTCTCTTGGTATCATTATCTTCGCGATTGTCTATTAATTTGTCTATCCTAAAGTGCTTTTGATAGAATTTACATTTACGTACTTTATATAAGGATTATGTTAATCCTTCAAAGGGAACACATTACACATTACACATTACCATCATATCATAGATTAGCTCGGCTGAGAATGATGACAAATTAAAAACGTGCTAGCTTTTAACTACGGCAATGGCCTCATGAATTTCAGAACCTCAGTAAATATTGGGTAGACAAAAGAGCAACAGGTGCATGTCTTCAGTTCACCTTTTCTTCATCTAGGCTTTACAGTTACCAACTATATATAGACAACACCTTGCAGAAATTCAGGGCTTTGGAAGAAAGAAAGGGATGTTGGGCTAATGTTAAGAAAATTATGTAACATTAGAGTCAACGAATATATGCATAATATGTTGCCAACTAAAAAACACATTTTTATGAGTCAACGAATTGGTGTTTCATTAGAGATATAATAACCACACACAAAAATTTCTTGTCAACAGAAAGCACACACAAAAATTACCTCAGATACTAAGGCTTTGTTTTGATAAAAAATAGTGGGTAGTGGATAAGCTAGCAGATGACGAATGAGTGAATAGCGGATGAACTAGCAAATAACGAATTAATAACATTGCAATTGATAGACCCATCCATAATGTACATTCTTTTTGTATACACTCAATTCTTTAAGGCTATTCTACATAGTTTCTTTAACTTGTAATAATTGAAGCACGGCCGGTAAAGCTTCCTTTATGTGAGAAGACCAATCTTTTGCAAGTAATCTAATTAGTTACTTGCTGCTTATGTTATATGTAAGTATTATATTTATTTTTGTATTAACTCTGAAAACTCAAACAAATATCAGAGACATTTTAGTATATATTATTTAACTTTATATAGGGCATACGCATGCAATTCACATTTATAAGAAGCAGAAACTAAAAATTTAATCAAAATACCCACACTATTAAATTATATTAGACTTGGAAACGCTACAAAAATAAAAATTTGACAGCCAGTTTATATCATGAACTGCACACTTGGGAATGAACTAAGTGCATTTTTTTAACATTGTTTTAAATCTTTTTTTTGGTAAATACATTGTTTTAACTCTTAATTCTTATTCTAAATTTGTTTCAACTCTTGATATAGTTAGTCAAAGCAATCACTCAATTTTTGTCTTTTATATTTGAAAAATGTATAGAGGGTATCTTCTAATTTGAGCTAAGAGTTTATAGCTCTTTTATCATGTTTTCCATTCTTTCACCAAAATGAGCCACCGGAAACAGATTTAGTACGGTGCCTTTTCTCAAGGCATGTTACTTTTTATTTTAAAAAAAAAAACTTATTCCACTCACATCAATTTGTTTTCTTTCGTCACCCTCCTGCCATGAAGAAACAAACTATAGGTACGCCTCTTCAACCCTTTGTATGGATAACGCATGCCTCTGCACCTCAAGAGAATTTAGCACGACTCTTCACTAGCAAGTCAGCCCATAGACAAAAACAAATTGAAACACAAAATCACACTCTATAAAGAGGGCGAGAGTAAAATGAAGAAGGGAGAGAAAAAAAGATAGAGAAATAAATCAGAGAGGTACACAAAAGCAAAGAACACTCTCCATCACTTTTCACCTAGAATGAAAAAACAAAGAGAGTAGTAGGAAGAAGCTTCCTCCTCTATTTTCTCTCTTGCCACCACCACTCACCGCTTTCCCTCTCATCCCCAAACTCTCTCTCCTTGAACCACCGCCGCAACCACCATTACGCTCCACCCACATCCCTCTTTCTCTCCACCGCGCCGCTGCCACCACCACTACGGCCTCACTCCCTCCTCATGCCCTTTCTCTCTCTTCAGTCGTACAAAGGTTTTTTTTCCTCTCTCTCTACTCCATGTATGTTGCGTCTGAATAATGAGGGAGATTAAGGTTTACAAAACCTTTTTTCTTGGTTAAGGGTTTACAAAACCTAATTACACTTAAACGCGTTATTTATTAATTTTTTTTTCTTTTTTATTTATTTATCAGTAATCAGCTTTTTTTAAAAAGGAAAATATATAGAGAAAAAACAGATCCCTAATCACATAAGCTTCTTTCTTTCGTTCCCTTACCGGTCGGGACATCTGCTCCTAAAATGGGAACCACGTTCGCATTGGTGAAAAGGTTTGTAACATGCGTCCCTCTCTCACTCTATGTGTGAGCTTTTTAAGTGGCCTTTCTTTTAAAAATTTAAAAAGTATGGTTTTCAAAATGCTTTTGGTTTTGGTCTTGATTTGTGTTTGAAAAGTTGCTAATCACAACTTTTTTTCCTCTTTTCCACCAGCTTATTTACTTTTTCTAAAAAAGTTGTGTTTAGTCCATGTTGAGTCATTTCAAATAAAAAACTGAAAAAAAAAGACATTTTTCTCATATTAGTATGTTTTATTAAAATATTCTAAGATTCATGATGAATTTTGTTAAATTATAAGTTTTATTTTTGTATTTCTCTTATATGAAGTTATAAGTTCTCTAATAGATTCATGAGGGATGGTTTAACACTTGATTCTTGGAATATCATTTCTAGTTTGATAATAAAAAGAATCAACTATATTGTCTTATTTATATACCATTCTTGTTATGTTCACCTTATTGTTGGTTTTGACAAAGTCCAATGCAGATCTCTGACGGCTGATCTCTGACGGCTGTGATTTCTGTGATTAAACGATCATGATTCTCATTTTAAAAAAGGTAATATACATGAAATTTATATATTCATATTTTGTGTGTTATAGTTAATTTATATATGATGTTGATTTTGTGTGAAATGTGATTTTTAGTTTATAAGTTATGTTTTAATTGAAAAGCATTAAACCTTAACTAAGAAATTTAATTCTATGAGTTGATTCATTCTGCAAAAATGAATTGATTCACAATATTCGTGTTTTGTTTATATATTGAAGTGAATTGATTCATTTTAATTCTATTTGAACCCCTTCACAATACCCTTTTACTAGGGTTTTTTTTAAATATTTATGAGACTTAGTATTATTATGATTAAGAGAATAAACTGTAATATCTAGTGTAGGTTGTTTATACGGGTAAGGATTAATAGGGGTATTGTTGTTTAAACTTAACCGATTCACTTTTAGGTACCTAAGCTCCATTAATGGTATTTTCCTTTTTATTTCTTTATATTCTTGTCAAAAAAACTATACATTATATTTATTCTTTATAATCGAGTTTCTTTTCATAGGAAGTCATTGGATTCGATTGGCGGCATAGGATTCGTTTTAACTTCATTCGACATAAAGGAGTTGGGGGTAAGTTCCCTTTTGGCTAATGTGCTCTCGGGGTCTCTTATCTTTATTTAAAGTAACGAATTAGTCCTTTATGTTTTTTTTGTCCCAAATAAGTCCTTTATCTTTCAAATTTTTGACACATAAATCCTTTTCCGTTAACAGTGCTGATTTATGTGTCAAAAAAAGGATTTATGTGTTAAAAATTTGAAACATAAATGACTGATTTGGGACAGAAAAAGATTTATGTGTCAAAAATTTAAAACATAAAGGACTGATTTGGGACAAAAAAAAGATAAAGGACCAAATCGTTACTTTAAATAAAGATAAGGGACCCGGGAGCACTTTAGCCTTCCCTTTTTATACCTTTTATTTATTATGTTTTGTAGTTAATGATTTGTAGTCAATATGTAATCAATATGTAAATAGAATCTCAATGTCATTTACTATTCGTTTCAGTTATTTTCTTTTGACATTACTATGCGATCAAAATTTAGGATTGGGTAAATGGTTTATTAGGTTTTTCTGGCTCTTTGATATAATACTATTATAGGTAAAAGGTGGAGTAGTCATTGTTTGTGGTTAGATTTTTGTTTTGCCCCGAGTTTTTCTTCCCATCATCTGTGTCTTATGTGACGTGAATGTTCAACCCTGTAGTGAATGTTGATACTTGCTAAATCAATTCTCTGTGAATTATTATTGTAAAAAAAACGTCTGAGGCTGATTCGTCGCAGCGGTAGAAATACCGTTTATGGACACCCGATTGCCGGGTTCGATCTCCACTGGGGTGTCATCCTTGGTTTTCCCCTTTGTGTGTGTGTTAGGTCACGGTAATTGCCTACCATTTTTAGACTTAATACTAATCCCTATTTTATGCATTGCTAATTGTAACTGTGTGGAGCAATCCCCATTTTTAGACTTAATACTAATCCCTTTTATTCTCACTGTTATTTTGTGATTTCTCACTGATATTGACAGTTTGGTTTGATTGATTTTTCAATTTGTTGCTATGCATTTACTGTGTGTGCAGCAATTGAAGCCAAATCTCTTATAAAGAAAATTATCTACAACAATTTGGTGAAAAATCATAAAGAAAATTATGATGGGCAAACTATGAGAACAACTTTAAAGTTTGTGTTTAAAAATGGATGCGTGCGCGAGAGAGATTGTCCCTACCGAGAAACTTTTATGGCACCAGCAAAAGACTGGAATTTTTTTTATTAGAATTGAAAACAACTTGCGCAGTTGTGGAACCGTCACAAAATCCAAAAGGAATTGATGAAAGCCCCTCTAATGGGATGTTTCAGATGGGTCTCTTCTTTGATGAATAGCTTTAAGGGGGTAAGTTTTAACTTTTTCTCTCTCCTTTTCTTTGTTTCCCTTCCTCTTCTATTTCCTGATCTTTTTTTTGACAATGATCTTATCTAGGATGACATTATTTATCAACCGAATGATGAGAAAAGCCCATCTGCATTTTGCTTTGATTGTTGGGTTTGGGTATAAAAGAGAGGACAACAGACATTTCACGCGGTTTTACATCATAAGACACTACAACAAAACAGGAAAGCGGCGGCGGTTGAAAAAGCATTTCGCGGCGGTTTTAACCGCTGCCAAATACCCCTCGCGGCGGTTTCAAAACCGCTGCAGTTACCTCCGCCGCGAGGGAACTCTGCGGCGGTTTTGGCAACCGCTGGAATAACCGCCTGGAGTAGTAATTAGCGGCGGTTTGAATTTTGCGGCGGTTCTTACCCGTCGCTAAACTGTCGGTTAATATCCCATATTTCTGCAGCGGTTTTGAGGAAGGTTGCGGCGGTTTGCTATTTGCGGCGGTGTAGAACCGCCACTAAACTATTTATGAAGCCAATGTCCTTAGCTATCTGCGACGGTTTTGAGGATTTTCATAACCGTCGCTAAACTATTTGAGATTACATTTAGGGGCAGTTCTAAACCGCCGCAAGTAATTGTTTTTTTTTAAAAAAAAAATAATTTTTTTTTAATTTTTCTGCTAGTTGAATCGTTTGGAATGGTCAAATATTATATAATCATATTTTTTTTGGTACATATATATAATCATATGATAACTAAAAATTTAAAGAAACAACAATTAAATTAAAATTGACTTCATTACATTCAAAAAAAAATATTACAAGAATTTTTGTCAAAAATTACATACTAACCAATGAACTTTATCTATGTTTTTAGTTTTTACCATTGATTTTAAGCATGTCCGGTCATCAACAAGGGGAAGACCAGAATCCCTCACGGAATGTAGAACTGAAGAACCGTTTCACTGTTTCTGCAATCTGCTCTTTGATCTCTCTCTTCTTTTCTGGCTCATGCTCTAATCTTTTATACATTTGCCACATGAAGAAAACCTCAACACCCCTCTTGTTAATAACTTCAATTTGAGGTTGTAACATGTCATTGTGTGTAGGAAAGTTGGGGCCAAAGCAAAGTAAGCAATTGTTGCATGATAAATATCATTTTATGCTAGTGTTCTTCCTTCAAATAAACGAACAAAGATAAAAAATTAAAAGAATCCAAATCTTTACTCAAAAACTAGGCTATTTCCAAAGAAGAAGTTCAAACCAAGATGCAAGAATAGAAATAACTTGACAAATACCTCTGTCTGGGGAAGAAAAGTAACATTTGTGTAAACGCCATCATTCTCAGAAGGATCCATCTCTTGAGCCAGAGACAATAATATCTGCAAATTTGGAGACATGGTTAAGGAATATAAACTATTCACATTGCTTTGCAGTTATCGAAAACCAACTGCAGTATTAAAACATAATGAAGCGTATACAATGAAATATTACCAGCATTAGTTGGATGAGAACAAATGGATTTCACACTTCCTGTGTGCCCTGTTAACACTCCAAGACACTTCCGTTCTTGAACATCCCATACCTTTATCTGTAAATGATGCACCATACCAACATTGAAGAATGAAGACAATTAGCTTAAAGAGAACTGCAAATATACTATGCGGTACTTTTGAGTTAAAATCTAGCAAGCAGCATCCAGAGACAGGAACAAAACAAAGCAAAAGCAACAATATACAAAGATCATTCAAATTAACCAATTTAGTGTTGTGGTGGCAAGCAATAGTAAATCGATAGCAAAACAATGACTCACTGTTTGCCTTTGAGATAAGATAGCAATAGTACATGAAGTGATTCTGTTCAACAATATCAGTTAAAATAAACAAGCTCAGATGAAATAAAAGAACAATCAAGAAAACAGCCGATCACCGTATTAATTCTCGCACATTTAACAGCACAAACATTATGGAAAATCAAAGAGGAAGTGTTTTCACACACTCTTCATAGCAATTTCATAGCTCACTCAACCATATTGACAAATTAGTGTCCCAACTTCCCTTTCAGAACATAAAATTGGAGAACATTAAGGACTTTGGCCCAAGGACAACAAAGGAAAGGATGAAAGAGTTTACAGTTTACACCGAATCAACAACACCTCAACCTGCTACCTGGCCAGGGAACTTTCTCTTCTTTCTTTCAAAACAAGGGACAAGGAGATAGTTTATGAGAAAACAAGGGACAAGGGAATAAAATGTTTATTTTGAAAAACCTCTTTAAAGATAACAGTAATAGCAGTCTTTGTTTCTTTGCTTTCTCTCTCATGTATCATCTAACTTTGTGAACCGATAACATTTTGAGGACCTGCAATTCTGACTGCCAGCTTCCATGACTGCATAATTTATTTCACATGTTCCCACCACATTATTCAGAATTAAATTGAAATACAAATTCAAGGTAGAGTCAAACTTTGTACAAACCCTATTTTGGCCACTCACATTGTTGCTTAAATCTAAGCATAAAAATAACAAGTAATCTGCAACCTATTAGTCACACTCTATCAACAAGTAACTTGATCAACAGTAGCAACAAAGCATGAACAAAAGACTAATGGTGGGGTCAAGATAGCAACATTTATCATTTATAGCAAGCCAAACTATTGCTCGACTCCAAGCAAATAATCTGTCAAAAAATTAAAATTTAGGCAAAAGTAGCTGTAGTGATTATTTGGACAGATTAAGTAATGAAAAGTGGTCATGGAATGAACTTTTCTTGCTTTTTTAATTTTATGGTTTAATTTATGGAAAAACAAAACTAGGATCTTATTAATATCTTGCTTAAACTAATTTTTGCCACTATAATATGATTTTATCAGATATCCACAATCATGAATACTTCAATTTGGTCAACAACAAAAAAAAAATTTAACTCAAGGTTACATAAACAAGCAAGCATATAAACGAAAACTGTGTAGGTTTGATGCCAGATGTGATGAAAAGGAGTAATAATGCAATACCAGTTCATTTCCCATCTGCAGTTCTGCACTTTTAGGCTCTTTAGATCAGTTGGTTTCTCGTGGTTCTCTGGCGGCTCAACAAACCTGAATATGCCAATTATATCAGAAACTAGTAAGAAGATTCATCGAAAAGAAGAACAAAATAGCTTCCTTCAACACTACTTTTATCCTCAACATAAATCCTCAAAAGAAGAACGAAATGAAGAAGAAAAACAAACCTTCTCACAGAAATCCCTTTTTCCACCGCCTGAAATTGATTTAGAGAGAATGTGATTGAAACCTGAAAAGCCCTAAAAACCTGAAATTGATTTGGAGAGAATTTAATTGAAATCTGAAATTGATGTTGAACACTACGAAATCCCTAAAAATCCTAAACACCAAACAATCTTTGAACACATTGGAGAAAGGGACAAAAACAAACCTGTTTGTAGTTTCGTGAGCGGAGGGATGATGGAGAAAGGAGAGGAGACACAGTGGAGAGAGTAGGGAGAACAGAGAGATGTAGAGAGGAGGGACGGTGGAAAAGGGAGGTAGAGGATATGGAAAAAGGGTTTTATGGGAGAGGGGGAGTTGGGAGCGATGATTATCGAGAGAGAGGGCGAAGTTTGAGAGGGACCAACCGCTGCAGAATAGAACCTAACCGTCGTAGGTTTCTTTTCACAATTCCGTAATTGTGTGAACCGCTGCAGAATGGTAAAAAACCGCCGGATTTGACTTACTAATTAGGGCGGCTGAAATAACCGTCGCGTAAACCGCTGCAAGATTGACACCGGCGGCGGTTTTGGCAAAACCGCCGCAGAATAACCGCCGCTGGTTGCCTGTTTTGTTGTAGTGAGAAACTCATACGGTGCAGGTTGGGGCAACCGTGGCTATGGGAAATCGAAGATGCATTCTTTACAGAGGTTTTTACCCTTCGAGGAGCTATTGCAAAATTTAGCCAAGAGTTGAATTAAAATGATTGTGTTTTAGCTAATTTTCTTGAGATTGATTTTGGTTTGAATTTTTAGAGTAATAAAGATAATTAGAAAAAGAACACACAGTATACGAGCTTTGTTTCCTTAAGATTTTGGTTTGAGTTTTCTGTTTGAAGTTACATTGCATTTCCAAAACAATACTATATTTATTGCATGATCATACCATTTTGTATGGTGAATACTCTAGTGTATGTATGTCTTTCAGTTCAAATCATTTCTAACATGTGTTTGGTCTAAAAGCAAGAATTTCTCTACTCAAGCCTAATACAATACTAATCAATTAAATCCTGTATGTAGTGCACATAGACAAAAATTTCTAACGAACTAGGACATAGCACAGGGTGGTAACAATGATGCGGGTAAAATAATTCACCAAAAAAAATGGTTGTGTGTACTATTGGTGTTACAACATAGAAGAAGAAAGGAGGAAGAAGAATTGGCTGCAATTTTTATTTCCGGCGTGGCGAAAATGGTTTACGGCGCGATGGTCACCGGAGGAAGGTGGTTGGTCATGAATTTCATGTTAGTTTTCTGGTTGGAAGTCTATGGTGGCTGGAAAACATGGAAGGAGTGAATTCAAAGTTTTCCGATCTACTTTGTTTCGGAAAAAGGATGAGACTTTCTTATTGAGGAGAATGAGACAAACAAAATGGTAATCCTAGTTGGGAGGGGATGGCTGGAGTTGGCCTAAAAACGGGACTAAAGCGGTGGTCATTTTCCAAGATGATTCCATTTTGAAAACTAATAAGATAGAGGAGGGTGAGGAGATGAAGAAAATGTAGGTGATTTTTGGAAAGGTGGCTGAAATCAGTCGAAGATGAGGGGAGAAGGAAGTGCATCCATGGGAGAGATGAATGAGAGCCTGAAAAAGGAAGAGGAAAAGAAGAGAACTGGTAGACGAGAAGGAAAGGAAGATGAGGGATATCCAAACTCATCAGTCTCAGACCTCACCAAGGAAAAACTGAAGGCAGCAACGATGTATATTAATTTCAAAAATCGTAATTTCCCATAGACTAACAACTCAATAATCAATCAAACATGCAGTATTTTGTCAAAAATCAAACATGCAGTATATTTAGGTTGCCATAATTAATCTAGTAGGTAAATTAAATAATCCCCATCAAATACGATGAAATGTATGCAGAAATCAGAAACATTCTATCACTTCTCATGGAACCAGGATTACTTTAGAAATACCCTTTCACTATATGAATTCTGCAAGCACACAAGCACAAATTAAAAGGGTATTCAGGAACCCTTGTCATCATCACTTGTAGAATTCAAAATCAGTATCAGGCTTCTTCACGTTTGTCCTATAACCCTTCTCGAAGTCCCTCGGCAGTATGACATATCTATTCTTCCGAACTGCATGCATTCCAGCTTCCTGACAGATAGCTGATATCTGCAAGCATTGCGCACCAACATTCATCAAATTATTATTGCAGGCATTCTTCTAAAAAGTTTGGTCATCGTCTTTTTTACAGTTACCTCTTTAATTAACAAAAATACAACTCAAATTTACATATGTCAGCTAAGTACAGTTTTTGGGGACTATTTGATAAAGTAAAATGACATAAAAACATATTTAACTAATGATTAAATTATTTAATGATAACAAAATATGTAATGAGGACAAATAAGTAATTAAGAAAAATAATAAGGACAAAAATGTCAAAAAAAAGCGAGCCGCTATCCACTAAAACGTACTTGAAGTAGCATTTCGGAAAACACAAAATGCTATCTGTACACAAATACTCGTCACCGGTTAGTCAAATACACTAGTTTCATCCACTATCTCCTAACAGATGGAACGCACCAAACAGAGCCTAAATAAAAAGTAGTAAATCTCATGTAATTTTCATAATATAATCTCTAGCTAATTTTATTTCACTTCCTGAACTATCCTTCTTAATTAGGTTACTGAAAAATGAAATCTAAATTAATCAAAGAGTATTTAAGGTTTGACACTATTAAATGAAATGAAATGTAGTTAATTAGTTAACTATAATAATTAGTTAATTAATAACCACTTTGCTTATAAACAATTTAGTTAATTAGTTTTTTTGATCAGAGTGTAGTTAACTAGTTTAATTAAATTATGGAGAAAGGCGAGAGGATGTCTTCCTCGCCGTTATAACTTATGGAGGAAGCATGTGGAGTGTCCATTTTCTTGTCCCATGTGTGACTCCTTTGATGAGAATGATGGCATATCTTCTTTGGGTGTAGCCATGCGGAGTCAGTTTGACGGGGAGCGGGTTTTTGGAACTTGATTCAGCGTCCTGCAAGGGAGGCAGATGGTTTCAAGGAGTGTTTCTTTAATATCCTCAATTATCTGCAGGAAGGGTCGAGGAAGCTCTTTGCTATGATGCTATGGTGCATTTGGAAGAGGAGGAATGAGAAGGTGTGGGATGATGTAGTCAAACCGGTCAGTATATCTATCAACAAGGCAACTCTTTCACTGTTTGAATGGGAGGGAGCAAGGAAAAGGAAAAAATTGCAGGTGCCGGCCCCAGGACCAAGAGGTGTGGAGTTGTGGCATAAGCCTGATAGGGGAGAGTTCAAGTGTAATGTCGATGCTGCGATCTTTGCGGAGGAGGGGCACTACGGTATTGGTATATGTGTCCGTAATGATAAGGGTGAGTTTGTGAAGGCGCAGATATACTACTATAGAGGTATTCCAACACCCCAAGAGGCTGAGGCACATGGGATTTTGGCAGCTGTCATGTGGCTACAACAGTTAAGTTCCAACGTATGACCATTGAGCTTGATTGCAAAGCGGCTGTAGATGGTGTGAGTGGAAGATGTAATTTTGTGACCGAGTATGACTCTATTTTACGTGTCTGTAACTCTTTGTTATCTCAATCACGAAACTTTAAGGTTAGTTTCATTCGGAGGTAAGCCAATCTTGTTTCTCATACTCTAACTAGAGCTTCAAGAGATCATGCTAGCTCCCAGTGTTTTGATTTTAGTCCAACCTATATCACGAATTTGATTATTAATGAAATGATATAAGCTTTTCTTTGTCAAAAAAAAATCTTTAAGTCTAATTCTTTTTGTTATATTAATTAACTGTTCAACTTAACCAACTGAATAATGTTAATTTCTACTGTATTATGCACTCATCTTTAAACCTTAAGGCTAAATTGAATGTAAGTGATTTTAGAAGTAACTTTTAAGAGGAAAATGATAGGAAGTAGGCCCACAAATCATGGTAAATGAGGGAGTGTAGGTCTCACAAATGAGGGTGTGTAGGTCCCACAAATCAAGAAATATATAAAGTGCATCCCTAATCAATGAGTTTCGAGGTATTTTAGAGCTCGGAAAAATTTAAAAGTTCAAATACGCGAAGTCGATCATTGTTTGAATCCAATCATTGTATGAGTAGTCCTTCAGTTATTGGGCGGTAATTCTTCATGTGTTACTTCTCATAAAAGTTGTTCATGCATAATTCTCATAAAAGTTTCTTCTCATTTACAATATCCTGACTTCAAAGAGAGGATGAAAGCTTCAAAATAAGGATAAACTAAAAATTGGGATTCGCCACCAAAAAACCTTTTATCATACTTTCTAATGAGGAATTCTTTATCGATTTAGTAACATGTATATATGACAAAAAAGGAGCTTAAGGAAACTCCATTATACACCACACATACATAATCAGAAGAATGATAAAACAAGATCATATCAAGGCTTGTTGAGCAAAC
Source organism: Astragalus membranaceus (assembly GCA_039519185.1). Lineage (NCBI taxonomy): Eukaryota > Viridiplantae > Streptophyta > Magnoliopsida > Fabales > Fabaceae > Astragalus > Astragalus membranaceus. The sequence continues at coordinate 54,402,245 of CM076848.1, read as the reverse complement.
TAGTTTTAAGGCCACATATAACTCAATTCCTATAAAACGCTAATGACTAAACAATTGGAGCTGTTGCACTTGCATCAAGAAGTGAGCCACTATTAACTTTTTGAGATTCCATCACACTCTTAGCAGCTTCCAAAACAACTTGGCCATTCACATAGTGGTGGCGGCACACCGGCATATAGATATCAGCTCCACCAATTAGTTCAGTTTGTGTCTCTTGTATCTTCCTCAAAGTAAAGAAAGCACGTTTACCACACAATTCACAACGAGCTGTTAACTTAGTTACAGTATCGGCAATTGGTATTATGTGAAGCACTGAACCAAAGCTTCTTCTGAAAAACAAAACACTTACCATTAGAATTTGTGAAAATTTACAAGCATTTTGAGTAAAACCAAACACTAAAAGCCACAATGATTTTATAAGTCTAAACAATACCTCAAGTAATCACCATCTAGGCCTGCAATAATGATAATTTTACCATCTTCATCCGCAGCCTTGCAGCAAAATTCGTATAAATCCTCAAAAAATTGAGCCTCGTCTATACCAATCACATCCAACTACATCCAAAACACCATAACACAATCAACAAAAAACACGTGAATAGAAGCAATCACTTCTATATCAAATCATACATTATAATATAAATTTGTAATCAATGTTAAGTTAATCACAATTCAAAGCATCCATAATTTTAATCACATTTGATATGGCTACCAGAGCACATGTAAGTTGCACATGTTATAATCATCGCAAGAACATTACTTTAGTAAACAAACAAAAACATGAGAAAAATAAGATATAATTGGTAGAACATTGATATTAGTATAATACCTTTTGATAAGCTTCATGACCATATTTTTCTTTGAATGATAGGAGATCCGGCAATGCCCAGCAAGGAAATTTGATCCCATCATGTGTCACAACTGAGTCAATTGCATATCTATTATCCTTGCTTGATTTTAACATTGCCACATTCCTTCACAACAGAGGATAATAATTAACAAAAAGAAAAAGCAAAGATTAACCTAAACATATAAAATTCTTGATTCTTCAAAATCCAAATAACCTTAAAAAAGTCAAATTGAATTTGGGGACAACGGGTTATTTGAATTTTACAGTTAAATAAACAACTGCAAGTGCAAACCGATTGTTTTGATTGATCCGAATTCAAAACGAATTATATGCAACATAAATTTAAACAAAAAACGAAATAGTACCTGCCCTTATCAACCTCAGATTTGATCCGGCGAAGAAGAGAGGTAGTTTTGCCAGCGAACATGGGACCCACAAAGAGATGGATCTCGCCAGATGACAGAGAAGGCTCACTGCAATTGACCGATGAAGAAGCCATTCTAAATTAGAATTGAGGAATTTCAAGAAAAGAGGGTGAGTTTGGTTTCGGACCTTTGGGTTAATGGATATGATAAAGAAGAGAGCATATATTATATAGAGGAATGAATGAATTTCAGGTTTTGCTTTGTTTTGAATTTCAGAAATAGCTGAAAATCGCGGAGGGAAAGGGAGATTTGGAAAGAAAACGCGCTACTTGGAGGGAACCAAAATTTCAAAGCTAAACAGAAATTAAAATGTCCACGCTCCAGTTATTTTTTTTAGGACTTAATAATACTGATGAGGAGTGTTAGGAAAGCTTTGTTATTTTATTATATTTTTTTTTTGTCAAAAAAAGAGAGGAGTATTAGGAAAGCTAATGCGAATTCTTTAAATTTACTAATGACAGTAGAAATTTGATTATGGAGATCTGGCAGCAACATGCGAATTATTATATTATTATAAAAATAAAAATACAATTCATAGTTCTTTAACTATTTTAAATCCATCAAATTAATTTCAGAGAGATAATCTAGACTCTATTTGGTAAAAAGTAGCAAATCGATGAGCGAATAGCAGATAGCGGATGAGCGAAAGGGGGATAGCGGATAGCGGATAATAGATAAGCTAGATGATTGCAAATTATGTGTTTGATAAAACAAGCGATTAAAATAGCTGATAAATGTAAAATGACATAAAATAATATTTAATTAATGATGACAAAATGTTTAATGAGGAAAGAGAAGTAATTTTTTAAAAATAATAAGGGTAAAATTGCCAAAAAAAAATTAGACGCTATAGGCTATCCGCTAAAATGCTACTTGAAGTAGCATTTCAAAAAACACTAAACGCTATCCTAAAAATGCTAAACGCTAGTACTTACCAAACACATGTACCCGTCACTCGCTATATGTCTGTCTCATCCGCTAGCAAATGAGACAAGCCAAATAGAACCTTGAAGACTAATTCCGTGAGTTTAAAATATATAGGTTAGAGACCGTTTATTGTATTTATATATTTTACGGGCTAAGTTAGAAAAAAGTCATAGTATAAGGACCACATAGAGTCATAGTCTTTTGTGTCTACGACTTTGGCGTCCCTTTGGGTGAAAAATTGAGTGTGGTAAATAAACTTAGGGGTTTGGGGTTAAAAGTTTAATAAAAATGTGGTTAGGGTCCATGCGGTTGACACGTCATTAACGAAAATCACGTGCCAATGCCAAGTCATAAAATTGTTCGCTTCCGTTGTATCAGTCTAGAGTAGGGGTTGCAAATTCTACCTGGACTGAGGATGCTTATGAGGACTGCCCTATTCGAGGTCTGGTCGATGGGTTTTCTTTCCACGTGCGGGCAAGGATGAGGAAGAAAACTCCCTAGTCAATTTGGGGGTAGAGATAGGAACCATGCTATGCCTCGAGTACATTACATAACTACCCTTACATTACATATATATTATTTTTAGTTACATTATATATATATATATATATATATATATATATATATTAAGAAATGGTTTTGTTAGTTTTTTATGTGTTTTTAAAATATTAATAAAATATTAGAATATTCTAACTTTTATATTTTATTCCTACTTTTATTTTTTTAATATCACAATATAAAATGAAGACTAACTTTTGTATTTTTGTTATATTAAAAACTGCTTTTTTAGTCTTACTTTTATTTTGTTTTTTCAATTTTGTTGGATTTTAGTTTACTTTTTTTTGTTAATTTTTAATAATTTTTTAGGAATGTCAAAAAGACCGTAGGGATCTTTGTGGATGGGGATATGGGAGAAAAACTACTCATAGAGAGATTGAGGGTGGAGACAGGGAAAGTTTGGGGGATGAGGGAGTACTCCCCGCCATCTCCCACTCTATTGTCATCCTAACTTACTGCAATGACCGACATTGCAAGCGACAAATATATGGAGGTCAAAGCTGTAGTAAAAATTAATACTAAACTTAAAATGTCTCATTTATATAGGGACCAAAAATATAATTCACTCTTTTGTCGAAAAAAAAAGATATTTCACTCCAACTTTATTTTGGTATTCCATCGTCTATATCAATGTTTTTCTTAAAAAACATGTATCTCAATGTTAGTCGTCTCAAACGCACTTACAAAGAGTTTATCCCGTAAAAGCTGTCAGATTAGGATTGTCCAACATAGCTTCGTAATTATTCCAAAAAGAGTTTGTTACATGAAGGTTGTTGTTCGATTTGAGTAAATTTTTATATCAGTAAGCAACAAAGGATGCTAGCTATCAAGTTCAAACTCGGGTATAACTATGTGATAGTGTGTATTTGGCTAACTCTAACTTGTAAAAAAATCTTCCTCTTTATCCATTTTAGTTGTAAAGCTATGAAAATATATTAAATACTTTTGATAAACATTTTTTTAGATAAACAACACTTCATTAAATGGAGCACTAGGGGTGCTCAAGCACAAACAACAAAATTACAAATTGTTTAGCCAATGAAGTGGATTCTTCCATCATGTGGAAATAGTGAAATTAGAATTACAATCGACTCTATAAACAAACCAGCTCCAAGAAAGACTTTTGATGCGCAAAATAGTGGATTCAAAGCTTGCCTCCTCCATATTGAAAATAAGACCCTTCCGAGCCAACCATAGACACCAACACGTTGTCAACCAAATCAAATGCTTTGTTTTCATTGATTTTCTCCCTTTGACAAATTTACCCAATCAATGAGAGTGCTGAAACAAAATGTTGGGTGCCTCTATAACAATGCCCAACCAAGAGTAAATTTTGAGCCACACATCTTTAGCAAAACAACGGTCCATGAATAAATGATGATATTCTTCACAATGCAATAAACATTTATCTTTGCTCATTAATTTAAGGAATAAATATGTTGGTCCCTATAAAATTTGAAAATTTTATTTTTAGTCTCAATTAAAAATTCCACTCACTTTTTCCTTCGTTAATGTTTTTAGTCCACATGATTTTTAATAGCGCTTAGAAGTGCTATAAAAGGCCCAAAAAAGTGCTATTAAAAGTCATGTGACTTTTGTAAAAAAATAAGTCATGAGAGACTAAAAATATTGACTTAGAAAAATGTAGAGACTAAAAGCGAGAGAAGTTTTTTTATAGGGATTAAAAACACAAATTTTTTTAAATTTTATAGAGACTAGGCTCTGTTTGACGCGTCTCATCCGCTAGCGGATAGCGAATGAAATTAGCGGGTGAAGAGTACGCGTGTTTGGTAAATACTAGGGTTTAATGTTTTTCGGGTAGCGTTTAGCGTTTTTTCAGACACTACTTAAAGTAGCGTTTTTTCAAACGCTAACGGATAACGGATAGTGTCTCACTTTTTTAACATGTTTACCTTTTTATTTTTCTTAAATTACTTCTCCCCCCTCATTAAACATTTTGTCATCATTAAACAATTTAATCATTAATTAAATATCATTTTATGTCATTTTCTATTTATCAGCTAATTTTACCCCTAGTTTTATCAAACACATTATTTGTTATCAACTAGCTTATCCGCTATCCGCCACTCATATTTTAATAAGATTTTCATAATTCCGGAACAAAATAAGAGATAAACTAAAGTGATAGTTAGAGTCTAAATTAAGGATTTATTCTTTTTGATTTTGTCCAAGGCTAGGCTAGGGCGCTAGGCGGTGAGCTGACGGTGTCGGAGTGAGATGGCGGCGGTGAGAATAAGCAAAGGGGGTGTAAGTTTAGAAGGAGAGAAGGTTATATTGGTTCCTTACATGGAAGCCCACGTCCCCAAATATCACCAGTGGATGCAAAACGCTTCCCTCCTTGAAGCCACCGCCTCTGAACCCCTTTCCCTTGATCAGGAGTACCAGATGCAACTCTCTTGGTCACGTGATCTCAACAGTACACTCTCCTCACTCTCATCGAGACTTTGATATCACATGCCAATTCCAGTGTGCTAAGAATTACTTTTTGTTTGCAGAGGAGACGTTTATTGTGTTAGACAAGGACCTGGTTGTTGGAGGTTTTTCACACGGGGAACCACATGTCGAAGGTCACTGCCAATTTCTTCTTTATGGCATTTTAGTTTTTACAAGTAGTTTTATAAAAAAATTGTTAGTATAATTTTCTGAATTTGGTTGAATTGAATATAATTAAAGGATGAAACTAGGTTTTCTGATGTTAGGGTTTCATGCTTACTTTCATCAATGGATATATGAGTCTTCTTACTAAAAGTTGTTAAACATGGCATGATTGGTGATGTAAATATATGAGTTTTACTAAGGTTGGAGACTGATATATGCTATTTGCAGCTATGGTTGGTGATGTAAATATATTCATAAATGACATCAATAATCCTCAAATGGCAGAGGTTGAAATAATGATTGCTGAACAAAAGAGGTACCTCATGAATTACTGACTTGTATTCATGTATTGCCATTGTGATGATTGGTTTGCTTGCTGTTTCTATTTCATAGATCATTTATCAAATAGCGACCAAATTCAATTCTGTTATTAAGAAAAGGAAAAATGAAGTGGATAAGGGACTTAGAATTATGATCGTATCCAAGTAAAATAAATCTTTGGTCAATGGCTTACGCACTGCTTGTTTCAGATTCTTGGCCTAAAAAATGTGATCATTTTTGGTGTTTAGTGGACTCTACACTTATGTCGCATCCAATTTCCGCAAAAAATATGCACTGGGACACATTATTTCCAATTATGCAGGCAAAATAATCTGAGCCAAACAGGCCCTTTAATAGATTCCAAAACAAATGTTAGAAGTGTCAAGAGTAGCAGAATATATATGAAAATTACTTTAATATAGGCCTTTTTATATCCGGTGGAGTACATCATTTAGTTACTGATCTCTGTTCATGTTAACCTTCTGTTCTGTTCGTAAGTTTCCATCTCCAAAACACGAGATATTTAAAATCCATATCTGTTCTCAATTGATTGCAAGCTCGTCTCTTCTATTCTTGCATAGGTCTAATTTTTTAACTGGTGCATGTAGGTGTTTCATTGCAGTTTTAAGTGACACTTACATTCAATCTTTTCTGTGATGAAACCATGGCCAATTTTTTTGAAATCTTGTATTGTTAATTAGTTCTGTACTCTAGCATCTATGCTGTAACTCATAATCACTTGATCATACAAGTGCTAGAGATAAGATCCCTTCCCGTGTCTGCATCTAGCAGTCTTAGTTTTTGGGTTGATTTAGTCCTTGACAACAAGTATGAAATCTCTTCGATCTCATTTTGTATTACTTTGTTCTTTTGTTAGCATAGCCGTGGAAAAGGACTTGGAAAGGAGTCTGTTCTTATGATGATGGCCTTTGCTACTGAAAAGTTGGGAATCAATATCTTTCAGGTTAAAATTGGAGAATCAAATGTAGCATCTATCAACATGTTCAAAAAATTGGTTTGTTCGCTGCTTCTCTATATTTCGCTATGTGCCTTACCACTGTGCATTAAACTTATTGTGAATTGTTGTCAATCTTATGCTTTTGGTCGACAAAATGTTCAGTATTGCCCGCAGTTCAAAGGGTACATGCATTGTATATTTGTATCTAAGTTTGCTTGTCAAAAATACCAACATAGTGTTCCTTTTATATATTACCTGTTCCCCTCTTTTATTTCAAAGGCTTGGTCTAAAATCATTGAATTAATCAATCACATTATACTGTTTTATTGGAAAAGAAAGTGTATAGTGTATACTCCCTGTTATTTTATGAAACAGTTTGTCTTGGAAATATTCTTTTTAAAACCATGGCCTTTCTATGAATTGATTTTATGTACTCTAACTCTAGTGTTAAGATGCGTCTGTCTCTCTTTCTTGCTTTTAATGGTTTCTACTTGTTAAATTCTCTCCGATGACTTTGTTTCTGGATTTGGTGTAGGGGTTTGTGCAAACTTCACCTAGCAACATTTTCAAAGAGGTGAGCATATTTAATTTCAAAGTTTTCAACAGGTGCCCTAACTAGTTGGCTATAGTTTTCAATGTTTGTGCTTTGTTCTCTTTTAGTAGGAAGTACAAGCAAGTTGCTATCGTAATTTTAGAATAGGAATATACCTTTCCTTTTCTGAAATCAACCCAGTTTCAATTATTTTGGCTAAATGTGCTTTGTACTTATACAGTAAAGAGATACAGGCTAAGCGATTAAGGTTAATTGATATTGGGAATGTGGTAGGTATGGGCCGTTTTGGCAATAAGAGAGGGTTGTATCTCTCGAATATACAAATAATAGAATTGCAAATCTTCCCTTTTCTGCTATAATCTAGTTGGTTCCTAGGAGAATGTTTAGTTTCCTTTCATAAAATCAATATATTGACAGAAGTAATATTCAAACATCTCAGTTCATCTTATGTACTCTTTGAGAAAATAAGCACTGCACTTCAAGTCCTGCTGGATTCACAAACTGTTAAACGCAATTTTTTTTTGACAATAAACGCAAATATTGTTTTGTCCTATCAAATGGGCATTTATGATTTTTTATTCATAAGTGATCAAATTCAGCTAAAATAGAATGTGCAGTGATTTTGAAGAAACATTATGAGTTGAGAAGTTATTTCCTTATGTTCACTAATCTGTTTTAACCATTATTCAGAACATCGGAAATGTTTTTTTATTTATCTTCCTTCTAAGTTCATACAAAAGAGTTGAAAAGATTTCACATTCATGTTATTGATCATGTTTTTGAGCCAGTATCTGGGGCTTTCTTCTTTCACTTCTATAGAGAATGTTCATTAAGCCAGGGTTCTTACTTATTTTTTTACAGGTGACTTTGGAGTTGCAAATAACAGAACCCAAGAATGAGGAAATGCTTGGTTTGATGGGTATTGTGATCAAACATACATAAGCTAACTATTAGGAATAGAACAATCTCTGTTGTCCTTGTTCCTTGTTCATGATGTGCAGCTTCAAGCTGTCTTACCAACAGATGATTCTGACATTATTCATCTTACTATTAGTGCCTTTCAAGTGTAAGGATTTGAAATTAAAAGCATTAGATTAATATTTGCAATGTCGTATACTACCTTTTTTATGGGTCCTTTCAAAGAAGCAAAGTGTGACAATGTAATGCAACAGTTGTCGGCCTTGGTTTAGAGTTGATTGTGTCAGAACAAAGTTGAGTGAAAGTGTGTTAATCACACACGGAGCTTCATTGATTGATCTTAATGTGTACAACAGAAGTAAAACAGAATCTGTTACAAAGCCAACTGAGCTAATGGTTCATCAATCAACAAGTAATGGACTGGGCCAGGTCCAAAAATACAAGCCCAATTGCTAATTACACACTACATGAGTTCTAATACAAAACATAGGGTTTTTTTTTTTATACCCCCATCAGCTTCCATGTACCCCCACCCAAAAACGTTATTCCAAAAATACCCCTGACATAAATTACAAAAATTGACTTTTGGAAGATTCTCTGGTGGGGGACCACTTAATCTGGAAATTGGATTTACCTAAATGGAAGGTAAATCCGATTAGCTTTAAATACGATTTAATTCTGAGGCAAAATATTTACAAATCGGATTTAGCTAAATCCGATGCGAAATCGGATTTAGCTAAATCCGCCTTTATTGTTTAAGAAATCGGATATACCTGGTGAAGCTATATCCGATTTGTAAAAATTAGAAAACGGATTTACCTTTAAAGTCACCTAAATCCGCTTTGTTTTTTTTATTTTTAAATATATACTTTATAACTGTTGTTCTATTTTGAAATAAATACAGTGAATACAGAGTCGCAGGTCGTTCCTTTTGTGGTAGACACTACAGAGGCATTCTGGACAGAGAGGGTATATTTTTGAAACCAATTTTCTTAATTAAAGTTTGGTAGATATTTAATTAATTAAGTACCCCCATTTATCTATTTATTCTATTTTGTAGATTTTTTCTACACGCCAGGATGTTGAAGAGTGGGCTAACGCAGTTGGGAGGCGTATTGGAGTTGTGGTTATCATCGTAAGATCTGACAAAGCTGGAGGTAAAAGGGGTTCTAGAGATAAGATTATATTTGGTTGTGAGAAGCAAGGGAATTGGTCTAATGATTCTAGAGTTTTCGGGTCTAAAAGAAGAAGCTGTCCGTTTACATTGAGAGCTACTTGTACAAAACGTCATGGGGGTTGGCGTGTTAGTGTTAGGTGTGGTCTTCACACACATCAGTTGCTTACTACCCCGGTTGGGTCGACAGCTTTTGGTCGTTTAACTAAGCCGCAGAAAGCTATTGTTAATGAGCACACTGATTTGAATGTTGCCCCGAAAGATTGTCTTACTGCTTTGAAGAACCATTATCCGGACAACGTCACTTCTCTTCCTCAAATATATAGGCAGCGTTACGCCTATAGGTCTTCTAAGAGGGGTCCTAGAACGGACATTCAAGAGCTATTGAGATTGATTGAGACGCAAAATTATTTATGTTGGAGCAGAAAATTTGAGGGTTCCGATGTGGTCAGTGACATCATGTGGGCGCATCCCACTTCTATTAAGTTATTCCGGTTGTTTCCAAAGGTTCTTATTCTTGACACCACCTACAAGACCAACAAATACAATCTACCTCTATTGGAGATTGTAGGTGTCACTTCAACGGAGTTAACTTTCTCGGTTGCTTTTGCCTATATTTCACACGAGCTTGGAATTCATTTTACTTGGGCATTGCAGCAACTAAAAGAATTATTTGCCTTGCACGGACTTCAGCCTCAGGTGTTGTTGACTGATAGAGATCTTGGTCTTATGTCCGGTATTGTTGATGTCTTTCCTTCCGCTACAAATTTGTTATGTTCTTGGCACGTGACTAAAAATGTGAAAGCGAAGATTAAAGAGTTGGTGCATGTGGATAGGCAAAAGGACGTCATCTGTCTTTGGCATAACATTATTGATTCACTTGACGAGTCAGAGTACTCAGGTCACTTGAAGATTTTTGAGGACTCCTGCGTTGATTTGCCCGCTCTTATTAAGTATGTGCATGACACGTGGTTGACAAAGCATAAGGAAAGATTTATCTTGGCATGGACAAACCAGATCCCACACTTCGGGAATCAGACCACCAATAGGTATTTTTATCGTAGTTTAAATTTTTTTGACACGTGTTTAGTATTTTTATCGTAGTTTAAATTTTTTTGACACGTGTTTAGTATTTTTATCTTAGTTTAAATTTTTTTGACACGTGTTTAGTATTTTTATCTTAGTTTAAATTTTTTTGACACGTGTTTAGTATTTTTATCGTAGTTTAAATTTTTTTGACACGTGTTTAGTATTTTTATCTTAGTTTAAATTTTTTTGACACGTGTTTAGTATTTTTATCTTAGTTTAAATTTTTTTGACACGTGTTTAGTATTTTTATCTTAGTTTAAATTTTTTTGACACGTGTTTAGTATTTTTATCGTAGTTTAAATTTTTTTGACACGTGTTTAGTATTTTTATCTTAGTTTAAATTTTTTTGACACGTGTTTAGTATTTTTATCTTAGTTTAAATTTTTTTGACACGTGTTTAGTATTTTTATCGTAGTTTAAATTTTTTTGACACGTGTTTAGTATTTTTATCGTAGTTTAAATTTTTTTGACACGTGTTTATTGTTATTATTTAAGAGTCGAGTCAGCTCATTGGACTTTGAAGAGACAGTTGAGGACTTCTGGAGGTGACTTGTCTAAGTCTTTTACATCTATGCATGAGATGCTTACTATTCAATTTGATAAAGTCATCGGGTCTTTTCAAAGAAGCATCAACCGTATTGAAGTGGCTTCCAATACTCCTTTGTTTAAAAAGCTTCGCGGTCTTGTCTCTTTAAATGCTTTGGATCATATTGTTAAAGAGTTTTCAAAATCGACATCTGGGGTTGGATATGACAAAGCCCGCTGTGGGTGCATTATTAGAAAGACACATCTTCTTCCTTGTGCTTGTGAGCTAGGTGTGTACCATGTCTCCGGTACTCCTATTCCGTTGGATGTTATAGATGACCATTGGAAAAAATTGAGTTTGGATTCTATGGATGATAAATTCTCGCAGGAAAAATCGACTGACTGTGATATTTCTTACCAAATGGAGATGATTTGGGCGAGATATAATCGTATGACTCGTGAGGAGAGATTTGTATTCAAGAAACAACTTAATGAGCTTGTATTCAGGAAAATGTATCTTTTATATTTTATTGTTATTGTAGTTGGTTATGTTTTATCTTGTATCGCATGAAATCGAAATTATATCTTTTATCCACAAAAATAATAAACAAGAAATATTAATTAACAAAAAATACTAATAATCAAGTAATATAAAAATAGTTCAAACATAAAATCCCGCAAAACCCTCTAGTCACGCCTCGGTACCATATCCAGTAACTGCGTGAGGCGAGTGTACGTCTGAGTACCCATCCTAATGTCTCCCACCCTAAGCCCCCTCCGAATCTCCGCCTCCATAAGCTGATAAAGCTCGAGCAACTCTGGCTGTGCTGGTGGTACTGGTGGTGGTGGTGATGCAACCCGTAAGAGTCTAGGAATAGATGCCCTCACATACCAATGTATGTAATCCGGAGCAACCTGACCCAACTCCTCAGCAGCATAAGTAGCACGCAAAACGTCCTGCACCACAGGCATATAATGTGCAATCCGAAAAATACAGTCTGCATGGCTCGGACGATCGGTAAGAGGGTGACGTGGGATGACCTGCACGTACCCAAGCTGTCTGAGGCACCTATCGGGCATGTAGGGAACAGTGATGTCTCCCCAGCTGATGTGGCCCCTGTAAAATGAGACCATGTGAAAGTCTCTACCCTCCTCCCGGTGCTCCTCAAATGGTCGCCAGCAGACATCATCCGAGGTAAGTGCATCAATCCTCTGCCTGTATACCCCCAGCTTCACTCCATCTGTCTTCTTCTTCCTCCAACGCCCACACAGTGCTCCAAGCCGCAATCCACTCCTCCTCTCCACCAGCTGAGGGAAATACCATAAAATCCAGCTCTGAAAAAAAGAAGATAACTTAAAAATTGTTTAACAGAAATTTAACCAAACTCGGAAAATATAACTTAAAATTATTACCTGTAAGAGGGTCGCATACCCTCCTAACTGATGCGCCTGATCCAAGCAGGAGTAGTTCAGCTGGTCATACATGAAAGCAAGCCCTGCTGCCCCCCATGCATATGATCCCACTCCAGCTTCACTGACATCCTCAAGTAGCAGCAGCCACTTAGCCTCAGCTCTGTCGCCGGTCTTGACCGTGAAGATGGACCAGCTCAGAATCAGAAGGATAAAGGCCCTGACAGCAGGACGCATGTCATCCTCTATGGACCCTCTAGTAACAATTTCCTGCAGCCACTCAAAACGGTAATACGGGCCAGATGAAGCTCGACACTCCAGCCCCGCCTCCTCTATAGTCACACCTAGATAAACATGTGCTAGGTGGATGGCCTGATCAGTGGTGACCGAGGTAGGTGGGGCTCTGAAGTAGTTCCCCGTAATGGGTAGATGCAGCAAACAGGAGACATCATCCAAAGTAATCGTCATTTCACCAAATGGTAGGTGAAATGACGATGTCTCAGAGTGCCACCTCTCAACAAAAGCAGACAGCAGCTCATGGTCCACCTTTGTATGACCGGTCGAGACAAGAGGGGCTAATCTGGAACCCGTGATAAAATCCCACATCCGGGTGTTTTGGGCAAACCCAAGCAATCTCTGAGCCAGCTTGTTACCATGGTTGGTAACCTTCAATTTACGCTCATATGTCTGCATTATAAAAAAATAAAAAAATAAGGCTATGTAAAAAAATTAAACTAAAAAGGCTACGTAAATAAATAAAATTTACCGGGTCTCTCAATATAATAGAACAGACATGAGATCCTAGTCCAGTGAATAGCTCATGCTGCTCCTCATGCTGCTCCTCATGCTGCTGAGGCTGATGATAGGGCTCCTCCTGGTACTGCTGCTGCTGATAATACTCCTGCTCAGCCATAGAATGGCCCTCGGACATAGAATGCTCATCAAGAGGATGCCCCTGCTGGCCCTCCTCATACTGATAGTCCGGGGCCTCCTCCACCTGCTGATACTGCTGCTGTCGCCTATGGCGGGCAGACGCATGTCCCGCAATCCTGTGGCGGGTGCGTGTACTCGGAGCACCTGGTGATGCCCGAGACGAAGACTCCCCTCGATACCTGTTTGACACTGAAAAAACAAATTTTTAGAAAAATAAAAACCAAATCGGATCTACCTATATCCGATGGGAAATCGGATTTAGGTATATACGATTGGAGAATCGGATTTACGTAATTCCGACTCACTTGTTTACGAAGCGGATGTGTGGATCGGATATAGCTACGTCCGATGCGTAAGTCCGATGGGAAATCGGATGTATCTCTGAAGGTTAAATCCGATGATCTCTAAAAAAAATCTGGTCAAACGGATGAAAGTGATAAATGATAAATGTTTTGTAATTTTATCAAAATTTTAAGGGTATTTTGGTATTTTCATAGGGCTGATGGGGGTAGATGAGAGTTGATGGGGGTACAAAAAAAAAACCCCAAAACATATTATACCACTTCTAACAGATTGAGCCCAAAGGTAAGAATTCTGATTGAAAGTATGGGTTGGTTAGGGTTTATGGTTTCACTAGGGTTCTTTAATGTTGATTACCGATTAGGCATGATAAAGTAGGTTGGGCTGCCCGCATTTAACATGTCAGGTGGGTTAGCTCGCCTAGTAGGTGGTGGATGGGACGTCAAGCCCACCTCACTTAAGAGTGGGCGAGCCCATCAATGGCACACCAGACTGGCTTGCCTAGCCCGATTGGTTGTGGAGGTATACCACCCCCACCCCGTAAGCAAGCTAGCGAATCAACACATGCCAGGAACATCCCACTTTGCCACCCTTAATATTGATTCCAAGTGCAGTTCAATTTTTTTTGGAAGATCATGAGGTAAGTAACAAGCGGGATGGAGTTAAGTGGATCTTGTCGATAAATAGGTAGGCACCTTTGAATTCGTTGGAAATGCTTGTTCATACCCATTGAACATTCTTCTTCTTAAAAGATCTCTATCCGCAATGGTTGAATTATGCCACTTGTTAATATCATTGGCTTGAGTCTAATTTCTCTCGGTATTTTTATATAGATTTCTTTTCTAGAGGTTTTGTCGGTTAGAGAATTTGTCAAATTCACTTCTAACTTCACATATTTATTTGATATCATTTCATCATTTGGCAATTGCATGTCTGAATTATGTGTCTATTTTTACCATTAAAAGTTTTATTCTTTGATTGACAATCACAGTGTATCTACACAAATGACATGTTTATTTCTAAAAGAAGATTTGCTGAAAAGTTTCACCCTCTAAAGCTTCACTACTACTACTACTAGCAACCTCCAAAGCAATAAGCCCTAACACCATAATTGATACAGTAACTATTGTTTGTTTGCTGATTTTAAAGTAATTACATGATCACCAAATATTATATTAAGAGCAAATTTTGTATCTGCCACCACCAAGTTTGTCCATGTGGGAGTCAAATCTGGGAATACCGAGATTGTCCATGTGCGAATCAAACCCAGGAATACCGAGTTGACCCTCGTGTCCAATGGTAGCTTATGCCACTAGGGCAATGGTGTTGGTTGATCGCCAAATATTATTTTTTTGGTTACAATGTTATTTGTGCGCAGTTTTCACCGACTTTGCCAATGACTAATCTACGTCGGGGAACCTGACTGCCATGAGTACCTAGCTTTGCCAGCTCGTGTGGTTCTCCCCTCACCAAATATTAAAATATATTTTTTTTATGTATAAGAAAGTGACCTTCTTCATTTATTTGAAAATTAAAGATACAATACAAAGAAGTATGGGGGTGGAGTTAATTCAAGTGTATTTTTGTAATTATGTTATTAAATTAGCTGATGTTAGTTAAGATTGATTTATACTATGGACCATCAAACATAGAACTTTTTACTTATATATCAGAGAACAAATTTTGTTTTTTGAGGTATTCAGAGAACAAACTAACCAAGTAGTATGAAGTTGAACAAAATTAGAACAATCTATTATGATGCGATTAAAATAACACGAACGATATGATACATAAAAATAAGTCTTATTATTATTACACACGAAACTCACAAAGTCAAACACACACATCGTGTGGATACCAATAGGGATGAGGGTGAAGTTATGACTTAAGTCATGCACAGACCACTCACTTCTACTTCTACACCGGAAATGCTTACCTTCACCGTTCCCATGTCCACAATATTTTCCCCAATACTTTCATCTCCTATTCCTTTCCTCAAGTTCCCAAAACCTTTTGCTTTCAGTTCCCTCCATTATTCCACTCCAACCCTCTTCACCAGAAAATGCTCCACCCTCGCCGTCGCCACCCGTTCCTCCGAACCTACCGCCGTTTCCAATTCCGACCCCCCTAACCGGATTGTTCTCCCTACTAACGATTCATCCGACAGGCTTCTCAGAATCCGCCACACGGTAATCTCAATTCAGCTTCAATTTCTCACCGGTTAAACCTTTGCTGCGTTTAGTTGCTCTTTCTGTCGTTTATGTTCATCTTACATTTAATATAATAATAATAATACGTAGATATTGATATGTTGCTACAATCACTATGGATGATTATACTACTAGTACTTTACTAAACTTGATGAAGAAACAAGTTATTTGGATTGGGGGAAAATGAGAAAGGGTTTCTTTGCTTTTTCAATACTATGAAATACTGAAATGTAGTTCTGTGGGGTTTTTCTCTTTTTTTGTGTGGAGGGGGAAAGTTGGTTTACATAATTGTACTATTTACTGAATGATTTTATATCTTTAGTTCCATAACTAACAAGTTACAGGCATGCAGTGTGCGCATGTGATGGCAATGGCTGTTCAAAAGCTTTACCCTAAAGCAAAAGTCACAATCGGTCCTTGGATAGAAAATGGCTTTTATTATGATTTTGATATGGAACCATTGACCGATAAAGATTTGAAGAGAATCAAGAAAGAAATGGTAAGGAAACTCGGTGCTTCTTTATAGTTTGTAGTTGTGTACTTTGTTTCTGTGCTTCATTAGTTCTGTATTATGTTAAATTTGCAGGTTACATAGTTATTTCTTTTTTACCTTGCCTGTAGGATCGAATTATTAGCAAAAATTTTCCCCTCGTAAGAGAAGAAGTTTCGAGAGATGAGGCTCATAGAAGAATATTGACATTGAATGAACCATACAAGATTGAGATTTTGGAAAGCATTAAGGAAGATCCCGTCACAATTTATCACATTGGTAGCGTTCTGGCTCTTTTCAGTTTTCACCAGTTTGATTCCCGCATTTTGAAGTTTAAAAGCTAGAGAAGAGAAAATTTAATGGTGATTGTGTGCTCTAAGTTCATTGTATGCTCCATATATGTGTATGCTAGCCGTTCTGGTATAGAGAGATAAGATATGCTCTCTATGAACCTACCAACTTCATGCTCGTTATGCTCCGCCTGTCTCCAAAAATAGGTGCATATGTTAACATGCGCTGCTTGTTCCTGATATATTCTACCTTCCTCTAACAAAGTACTTGGATCAAAAACTATCTGCTAACTGGACTGCATTTCACATATGGTTAGTAAAATTAAGTCCTTGATGGGGTTCCTTTTGGATAACTTCTCAATTTGTTTGCGACAAAATTTGCATAGACCCAAGTACTCATAAAGCCAATCTCATCATCATCCCCACAAGTTCAACAATAGTTTGAGCCATAGCACAATACTTTGATTCTCTATTTGTCCATGCCACTGCATTTTACTTCTTATCCTTATCATAATATGCCAAGCTTGTAGGGAAGTTATATTTTTTTACTGTCTTTTAATTATATACTAAGCCTAAGTAATTAGAGAACAGAACTTCTTTTGCATTTTTTTTGATCAATTAACATGCTTCAGTAGAATGAAAATGGACAATGTAGTGTGTCTAATATTGGATCTGTGAAGGTGGAAGTGTTAAGTAGAATAACAATGAAGAGGCAAGGATGTGCTCAGAAAGAGTGCTTTGCAGGTTTCACACGGCATTAAAAAAAGTTGTTGCCTGAGGTATTCATCTGTTTTTCATCTAACCTTAGTTTCCTTCTTCCTTGAAGGCGAGGAATGGTGGGACCTCTGTGCTGGACCTCATGTTGAATCTACTGGAAATATAAACAAAAGTGCAGTTGAACTTGAGTCTATTGCTGGTGCTTACTGGAGAGGAGATGAAAAGAAACCAATGTTGCAAAGGATATATGGCACTGCATGGGAGAATGAAGAGCAGTTGAAAGCTTACCTTCACTTCAAAGAAGAAGCAAAGCGTCGGGATCATAGACGCCTAGGGCAAGATCTTGATTTGTTTTCTATACAGGTACTATTAAAAGTGCTGTCTATATTGTTCTGCAAGTGGATTTTGCTTTCTATTTTGATTATATTTATGAATCAGATGAGTTAGCATTTCTTATTGTCATTGTCGGCACATAACTGTTGGTTCTATTAAATTTATGCAGGATGATGCTGGTGGGGGTTTAGTTTTCTGGCACCCAAAGGGTGCTATTGTGAGACACATAATTGAAGATTTTTGGAAAAAAATTCACATAAACCGGGGTTATGATCTATTGTACACACCACATGTGGCAAAAGCTGATCTTTGGAAGATCAGTGGTCATTTGGACTTCTACAAGGAGAATATGTATGATCAGATGAGCATTGAAGATGAGATTTATCAACTTCGACCTATGAATTGTCCATATCATATTTTGGTATACAAAAGGAAGCCTCATTCCTATCGGGAGCTTCCTATGAGGGTAGCAGAATTGGGGACTGTTTATAGATACGAGCTGTCTGGAAGTTTACACGGCCTTTTCCGCGTTAGAGGTTTCACGCAGGTTTGCTGTTTACTTACTCATTTTCTTGTGAACTACTAATATTATATTAAAACGGCTGATTCAGTTATGTTGAAGTTCATTCTGAATGTTGACTTGACTCTTACAACAAATGATGACGCTGAGCCAGCCAAGGCTGGTAAGGTCACATAGCACGGCTGTCCCTGAGTCAACAATTGTGGATCCCATTGTTTATTTTCTTTCTAAATCTATGACCTGTGATACCTTAATGTATAATTGTCTATGGCCTGCGATACCTTCATATATAATTGTGCATAGTCTTCTAGAAGCTGCTGCATTTTGTTTTTAGTTCATTTTTCAAATTGCATTTGCTGATAAATTGATTCTCGTTTGACTTTAATATCTTTTGTACAGGATGATGCACACATATTTTGTTTAGATGACCAGATTAAAGATGAGATCAGGGGTGTCCTGGATCTTACTGAAGAAATGTTATTGCAATTTGGTTTTGATAAGTATGAAATAAATTTATCTACAAGGCCTGAAAAAGCTGTTGGAGATGATGATATATGGGAAAAAGCTACGTCTGCTTTAAAAGATGCCTTGGATGATAAAGGTTGGGCGTATCAAATTGATGATGGAGGAGGTGCCTTTTATGGGCCAAAGATTGATGTCAAGATTGAGGATGCTCTTGGTAGAAAGTGGCAATGTTCAACCATTCAGGCAATTCTGACCTCATAATCTTTTAACTATTAATAAAAGGCTCATTGGCCTACCTGGTAGTTCTTGATTTAAAGAGAGCTGATTTGGTCTTATTTGAAAAGAGCCTATTTGATTTTGAATGAAGCAATTTGCGTGGAACTATTTCACTGTTTGCTTGACTTGATTCTTTTTCAACTTAAACAGGTTGATTTTAACTTACCACAACGTTTTGACATCACTTATGTTGACTCAAATTCTGAAAAAAAGAGACCTATATTGATCCATAGAGCAGTGCTTGGATCCTTGGAAAGATTCTTTGGCGTCCTCATAGAGCATTATGCTGGTGATTTTCCATTATGGCTTTCTCCAATACAAGCTCGAGTTCTACCTGTCACTGATGCCCAGGTAATCCAAGGTTTGCTAAGAGTTGTATACAGTGTTTTTTTGTTGGTATGATGGGCAGTGAACTAATGGGAAATACTTTATGTATTTGCACACAGCTTGAATACTGCAAGGATGTGACTAACAAACTGAAAATGCATGGCATCCGAGCTGAAGTTCTTCATGGAGAGCGCTTGCCGAAGCTCATAAGAAATGCAGAGAAGCAGAAAATTCCATTGATGGCTGTTGTGGGCGCAAAGGAAATTGAAACGCAAACAGTTACAGTTAGATCTAGGTTTGGCGGGGAGCTTGGAACTATGTCAGTTGATGATTTTATTAGCAGAATAAAGTTGGCGATAGAGCATCGGTTATCATTATGATATTCTTGGAGTATCTTATTCACTATGTATGAGTTTGGAAATGAATCAAGGCTAGGGGGACATACATTTGAAACATTATATTTGTATAGTAGACAACAATTATTAAATCACAGTGCATGTGTTCTCCTGGTGGTGATAGCTGCTGTGAATTCAGTTGGGAACCGTTCACTGAAGAACAAAGGCAGGATAGATTTTGGGGCAAGGTCAGACACAAGACAAGTACGAGACATTAAATTTGTATTAAAGCATTTTTGTCATAGTTTGATACAACCTACTAATGATATGTAACATTTACTTTAAATTGACTAGGTAAATTTATATTGATTTATGGTTTTTTTGGTTTGACTTGTTGAATTGTTACTAAACTAATGATGAATTGAAATTGGTGGCCAAGGAATATGCAATGACTTCCATCAAAACATTTGATGTTTTAAACTCATAGTAATATGAGCTGCTATATTCTACTGAAGCAATAATGAATTTGTGAGCAATAAGTGGCACAAATTAAATAATGGAGAAGGAAATAAAGTGCAAAATAAAAATGAAATAGAAGACCGACTGATTTTATTCATAAATATATATATATATATATATATATATATATATATATATATATATATATATATATATATATATATATAAAAGATTAGAGTTAGATCAAAGTATCTTTGTTCTCTAATGATTCCTACACAATGGCATCACATGTGTACAAAGGAAATTCAAGCAACAAGAAGCAATCCCAGCTACTCAACATATTCTTCAATCATCAGGTGTTAATACAGAGTCACCACCAATTATTGTTCTCCACAACCTCCTTTGAAAAGCCGTCCTTCAAATGTTTCGACAGATTGAACCATGGATGCCAAGATGATGGACCCTAACCACATGAACTTTTGAGTTTGTTGAACATGTAGAACCACAAGTTCTCTGAGGTAAAACCGAAGGCTAAAATGTATTCACAAACTCAGTAATATCACAATGGAAAAGTAATTTTGGTTGCTAAATTGCTCAATCAAAGACACAATCTTTATCCCCTAGTCGCCCTTATGGCTCTAGTTATTGGGCCCCCAACAGCTTAAGTACATAACAGTCCTCAAAGATTCCTCTGACTTCTTTGCCTCTTCTTCTTTTAATCTGTTGGAAACCATAGCAGAAGATGTGGATGAAAGCTTCTTTATCTGAGACAACGATCTCACATGGTTTTTAACATGATGTTGAGCTGATTTAAAAGCATTATTCCACCTGCACAAGCCTTGGTCTTTCAAGGCTTCCACAACTCCGACACTAGCTGCCACTGTCCAAGTTCTGCTTGCTGAACTCATCTTTACTAGATTTTCAGATGACAAAAATTTAACACAAGTTGATACTTGATAGTTGTACTTGTACTTGTATAGTACTACTGTTTCTTGCTTAGTGGGAAATAGATGGATCTGTAGCGAGATTTGGGATTGAGTTTGAGGATAGAATTGAGTGAAGGTGTTTACTTTATATACACACGGAAGAGCTTGTGAGTTGTGTGTGAGATTTGCAAAAGTTTACGGAAAACCACAAGCAGCATATAATAAAAGGGGCTAGCTAGCAAGCTGGCTATTGGTTTTGAAGAAAACCATGGTATGGTTTTGTTTTTGTTGGGATGAAGTTTCGGAATCAAGTTCAATGAATTCTCAGTTTTAGGACCACGTGTCTATATCACGGTTGTGTCACGCTCACATATGTACTTTTGTAATTGAGTATAATGAATGTCAAATACATACGTAGCTTCAACTAAATGCACAATATAAAAGTAATCATTTTATACACAGAAATGATATTCGGCCAAAGAATTAATCCAAAATACAGCCAAAAACAGCAATACATACGGTGGACCCACCATAGTAATTTAAATGAAATAAAAAAACAAATTATTAGGTTTTACAAAAATTAGTCACTCCCACGCTCTCTCACACACAACTCTCTGTTCACGCTAACCCCTATTCTGAAACTCAACAACTCACGAAGGAGTCTCACCTCACGCACTCTCTCCTTCAATCTCGCATTGTCTCCTTCAATCTCGCCCAGTCACCGGAAATACGCACTCTCCCCTTCAATCTCTCATTATCGCACCACCGTCAATCATGCACTGTCGCCGTCAATTTCGTATTCTCGCGGTCACGAAAGGTATTCTCACCGGAAACTGTTGATGATTCGCCAAGTCTGACCTGAAGAACTGCGAATTCGAAGTGGAAGAATAACTGTGAATCCTAAGTTTGAGTCAACTAAGTGTCTTTAGTATTTCTGGCTTGTGTAATCTAGATAATTTCTAAACTTTAATGATGTTATTCAAATGGGTTAACATTAAAATCTGTTATCATGGGTTATGACCTAGAAAAGAAAAACATTTGACAAGCAGCTTGGTCTAAGACCTACAAAAGTTGGTTAGTTGGTGTTGGCATTTGGCTATCTGATTCAAAGTGACGAAGTAGATGTCAAAGTAGAAAACATTGACTTGCCCTTACTTCAACTGTCCTATTTAGCACTGAAATAGTTCCCTGTTCTCCTTTTACAGTTAGATTTAAAGAAATAAATGTGATATACCAGATTGGTTTATGGCTTTGAAAAGTTGGTTAATTGGGGTAGTAATGTGGCTATCTGGTTCAAATGGATTACGTACATGTCACACCAGAAACATTTGACTTATGCTTACATTCATTGTCCTATTTAGCACTTAAATAGATCCCCCATGGCTCATGTTGTTTGACAGTGAGTAGGAAATAATAGCATGTGAAAATCCAACTTGGAAAACTTGGTTAGCTGATATGTTAAGATGGCTTTTTGATTCAAAATGACCAAAAAATGTGGCACATATCAGTTAAATAGTGTCGTCATGCTATTTCATTGTAATGTATTGCTAACCATTGTAACCTTTTGGGTTTATCTATATTATTACATTTTTGTACGAACACAATATTTGGTGTTCTAAGGCACTCATATAGTTCCTCTCTTTTGTGTTGTAAGGTGGTTTTTCATTGAAAGTTGTTAATTATATGCCGCTTATAAAAACCTTACATTAAAAGAGTCATATAGCACTCATATAGGGCCCTCAAGCTGTGAAAAAACAGGTTGGTCTATTTAGCACTAAATTACTATCCTCATATGCTGTTTCACAGTAAGTACCACGAGAAAAGCATCTGAAAAACCAACTTGGTTTATCGGCTAAAAAATATGGTTAATTGGTATTGTAACTTGGTAATTAGATTCAAATCAAGCAAAATATGTGCCGCTTGACAAATCTTTGACTTATCTTTGGCAAATCCCTTGGTCTCTTATTTAGGTGTCTTTAACTATGGAAGTTGTTAACTTCAGCTTGGGAACCCGTTGACATAACGAAGTCTTCATGTTTTTTGGAATTTCTTGTTGCTGCTTGAATCTGTTGCAATTCACAAATGGTTCTTTTGGTTTCTTTTCTAAGTTTGTCAAATTGTGGTTGCCTAAGAGATTCTTAACAATTATTCATTCTTGCTTTTTAACTTACATGTAAGTGCAATGAAAATTGCTAAATTGAAGAAGTTGCCTAAGAGAAGGGTTTGAGAATGATGTTGTATTTAGTGCAAAGATGGAAGCAAGAGAGGTAGCATAGCTTATAAAGAAATGATGATTGAAGTTGGTGCTACACTTGGTGCTTGTTGATTTTGTTGTGTGTCATCGAGAGGCATCTCATGTGCTAACAATACATAGTGAGAGAGTTGTGGCAAAAGCTGAATCACTTATTTTGTTCTTTGATTTTAATCTGTGTGCTATAGTAAGCATCTTACAAGAATTTGAAATCCCTTCTTGTGTTGGCACTAAATATGTATCTAACTTTTGGTTCTAGTTATTGTAAATGATGTAAATGCTCCAAGATTGATGTAAATTATGTAAATGCTTAGATGTGATTTTTTTATGCACCTTTTATAGACGGTGCGAAGTTTTCTTTCAAAGATTTATCTAATTATTAAAATTTGGATGATGCTAACACTTGGTGTTCTAGTAGAGAGTATTTTGAGTGCCTTGGATCCCTAAATGTAAGCACAATGCATATGTAGTTAAATGTCATCTGATTTATTAGTTTCTATATGTTAACCACATTCATAATATAATTCACCAACTTTTTGAGCTAAATGACCAACCTATTTTACTCATCTTTTTTTTTGTAAGACTCATCATGAATTTAAAAGAGGGTACTTTATGAGTGCTTCGTGAGCCCTATATGTAAACTCAATGTATAGGGTGATTAAATGTTATTTAATTTGTCAATTTCGATGAGACACCAGATAAGGGCATTCTGAACCCTTATATGAAGGAAAGTAGCACTGGGTTTAGCTCATGTCATTTCATTTGAGTAGCGAAGACCTTTAACCAAGATGTCTACGCAATTCACCAATATTTATAACACAATAACCAACCCATGTTACTCCAAAAGCATTAAGGAATATGACAGTGTATTCACATGAGACACCAGATAAGGGCATTCTGAACCCTGATATGAAGGAAAGTAGCATTGGGTTTAGCTCATGTTCTTTCATTTGAGTAGCCAAGACCTTTAAGGGCGTTCTAAAAGCCTCATGTTGTTTCATGGTGAATGACATAAGGTAAAAGTTTAAAAAACAGGTTGGTTATTTCTAAATAAAAGATGGTTAATTGTGTGGCTGAGGTGGTCAATTGATTCAAACTCACAAATTAGACTTTTATTTGACCATCCTATGCCTTGTGCTTCCATTTAAGGGTCCTGTGGCACTTATATAGTTCCCTAGTGTTGTTTCAAGGTGAATGGCACAAGGTAAAAGTGGGAAAAAAAATAGGTTGGTTATTTCTCAAAAAAAGATGGTTAATTGCGTGGGTGAGGTGGTCAATTGATTCAAACTGACAAATTAGACTTTTATTTGACCATCCTATGCCTTGTGCTTCCATTTAAGGGTCCTATGGCACTTATATAGTTCCCTAGTGTTGTTTCAAGGGTAATGGCACAAGGTAAAAGTGGAAAAAAAAATAGGTTGGTTATTTCTCAAAAAAAGAAGGTTAATTGCGTGGGTGAGGTTGTCAATTGATTCAAACTGACAAATTAGACTTTTATTTGACCATCCTATGCCTTGTGCTTCCATTTAAGGGTTCTATGGCACTTATATAGTTCCCTAGTGTTGTTTCAAGGTGAATGGTACAAGGTAAAAGTGGAAAAAAACAGGTTGGTTATTTCTCAAAAAAAGATGGTTAATTGCGTGGGTGAGGAGGTCAATTGATTCAAAAAGACAAATTAGAATTTTATTTGACCATCCTATGCCATGTGCTTCCATTTAAGGGTCCTATGGCACTTATATAGTTCCCTAGTGTTGTTTCAAGGTAAAAGTGGGAAAAAATAGGTTGGTTATTTCTCAAA
This sequence comes from Astragalus membranaceus, assembly GCA_039519185.1. Classification (NCBI taxonomy): domain Eukaryota; kingdom Viridiplantae; phylum Streptophyta; class Magnoliopsida; order Fabales; family Fabaceae; genus Astragalus; species Astragalus membranaceus. The sequence goes on along the minus strand of CM076848.1, from coordinate 54,377,288 downwards.
AAAAGATGGTTAATTGCGTGGGTGAGGTGGTCAATTGATTCAAACTGACAAATTAGACTTTTATTTGACCATCCTATGCCTTGTGCTTCCATTTAAGGGTCCTATGGCACTTATATAGTTCCCTAGTGTTGTTTCAAGGTGAATGGCACAAGGTAAAAGTGCAAAAAAATAGGTTGGTTATTTCTCAAAAAAAGATGGTTAATTGCGTGGGTGAGGTGGTCAATTGATTCAAACTGATAAATTAGACTTTTATTTGACCATCCTATGCCTTGTGCTTCCAGTTAAGGGTCCTATGGCACTTATATAGTTCCCTAGTGTTGTTTCAAGGTGAATGGCACAAGGTAAAAGTGGAAAAAAAACAGGTTGGTTATTTCTCAAAAAAAGATGGTTAATTGCGTGGGTGAGGTGGTCAATTGATTCAAACTGGTTGGTCAATTAATTCAAAAAGTTGGTTAATTGTGTGAGGGAGGTGGTTAAATAATCCAAACTGAAAAATAGATGATATCTAGCCGACCTATGCATTGTTCTTAAATTTAGGGGTCCCAAGGCACTTATATAACACTCTCTTGTAGTTTCATTTGAGTCTCATAAGAAAAAGGATTAGAACAGGTTGGTCAACTTTCACAAAAAGTTGGTTAATTGTGCTATGCAGGTGGTTAACAGATCAAAATTGACAAATTAAATAACATTTTAATCACCCTATACATTGAGTTTACATATAGAGCTCACAAAGCACTCATAAAGTACCCTATTGTAAGTTCATGACGAGTCTTAGAAAAAAAAAAGATAAGTAAAATAGGTTGGTCATTTAGCTCAAAAAGTTGGTGAATTGTATTATGAAGGTGGTTAACATATAGAAACTAATAAAGAGTGGTTGGTTAAATGTGTCTAAAAAATGGTGAATTTTGTAGGCCACTTGGTTAACTAGGTCACACCATCAAATTATAATAAATTTGACTACCCTTTGCAAGAATATTCATTTGCATACTAGTTCCTATTCAATTTCAGTTGCCCCAAGATTCATTTGAACCATGGGCTACAAAATAAAATAGTACACCTGAAAACAGAGATGTGATTCTGATTTTAAAATATTACCAATAGCATTTTGCATAGAATAACCTCAAGCATCACAAATCTATTAAATTTGCATTTAGAAACAGTATTGCATGAAAAAACAACTAACAAGTGAATAAATATTATTTATTGAATACAATAGCATCTTACAACAGACAATTGTCCATTCTTCAGAGCTCTAAGATTCATTAACCTAAAGCTAGAAAGGAGTTGAATATCAATTTAGAATTCTAGCTCATCAACTAGGCACAGTAGATAACCATGAGTTCCTTAACTTCACAACATTCTAAACTTGAACAGATGAAGCATGCCAAGGTTATTGTTCAAAGTATGAGCTTGTACCAACAAAAGCAATTCTAGCATAAAAATTTGTAACAGGAGCAGCAGAAACCCCTCGCCTATTCAGGAGACATCTGAAGTAACACAACCTGGGCAAAGCACTTAAGTTACTATTTCCTGCTGAACCTCTGATGCTACATGTAAAGTCAAATTTTCCTAGCACAAAACCATGGTTCCAATAAGGCTTATATTGCCTTTGCTTCTATCAATGATGCTTCAACAAGTCATTCAGATGATTTGCATTCTCCATGACCTTTTTCCATTCAGTATTATCTAGAAATCAAATCGGCAAAATATATCTCGACGAAATTTCAAAGATTGTTCCTGCACGCAAAGAAGTGTATTATTATATCGACGAGTTGGCCTAAAGAATGACAAGTTGAAAATAAAAAAATTAAAGAACTGGAAAATGAGTTGCGATATAGTGTATCCATAGCAGATGGAAACAGCTTGATATTCATAGTTTTGCATAATCAATAAGAAACTTGAAATATCCCCTCTTCACCAATGAAAGCATTAAACCACTATAAGTCTATCACTTTCTCTTATGACCAATAGTAGCATTTCACCAAACAATGTATTCTTCACACAATATGATTAACATCCTATTGTAAAGCAAATCAGGCTCACAACCACAACAAAGTGAAACACGGTGTTAGAACAAATAAATCCAAAAGCACTTGATCAAAGAACTAACAAATCTTGGTTCTTATTTTATGTATGTGTCCAAATTTCAAACATAACCAAACAATAGAGAGCCAGCCATGACGGTGATACGTGACGACGACGATACGAGATAGATTTATATCACAATCAATCACATTAGGATTACAAGACACATAACATTCAGAGTCACAGAATCAAACAACTTTAACCTCAGAATCACACAAAATCAAAACTGCAGAAAATCTAAATGAAGGAGAACCTTACCTCAAAATATGTTAGAGACGCAAAAAGCAAGAGAAATCGCGACTGAGACGCAAAAAGCAAGAGAAGCAAAAAACAGAACCCTCCAGTTCAAAGGACCATAATCCTTTCCTTCTTCCTCCCAGAAACAAAACAACGAAAGCAACTGAGGGAGAAGAACAGATCGAGCTTCAGCGAGATGGAGGAGACGCTGTCACTGATTGAAAGGGTTTCGCGAGTGAATCGATGGAGGAGACAGTGACGGCGAGAATACCTTTCGTGACAGCGAGAATACGAAATTGACGGCGACAGTGCGTGGTTGGCGGTGGTGTGATAATGAGAGATTGAAGGGGAGAGTGCGTATTTCCGGTGGCTGAGCGAGATTGAAGGAGACAATGAGAGATTGAAGGAGAGAGTGCCTGAGGTGAGACTCCTTCGTGAGATGTTGAGTTTCAGAATAGGGGTTAGCGTGAACAGAGAGTTGTGTGTGAGAGAGCGTGGGAGTGACTAATTTTTGTAAAACCTAATAATTTGTTTTTTTTATTTCATTTAAATTACTATGGTGGGCCCACAGTATGTATTGTTGTTTTTGGCTGTATTTTGGCTTAATTCTTTGGCCGAATATCATTTCTATTTTATACACCATCTGGTTGTCATGGTCTAAACCTGGTACTTATAGATTCAACAAAAAAACTTGGTACTTATATGACTATATTTTCTTCTTCTACTAAATGTTGGAATATTCTACAAGATCATATTCCTAGCCAAACTCTTAAATCATTGTCACAAACATACTTCATTTTAAATTAGATTTGAACAGTTTATTTATAATATATAAAGATATTTTTTGTTTTGGAATAAGAGAAGTGCTTTTTTTATCAACAAAAATTAAATCGAATAAAAAGTAGAATAAAAGAGTAAAACTTTAGAAAAACAAGGAATGGAGTTCATTTTCATATTCATTTATTTAGTATAAAAATGGATTGACACATATATAATTTTTCTAAAACACACTTCATTTATACTGGGTCTAGCTAGCAATGCAAAAGATTAGGTTGGTTAGTATGGGTGCTTAAATAAACTAGGCTCACCATAGTTTATAACTTACATGTTACACTTATAAAGGTAAAGAATTAACCACTGCAGCACACATCAGTGTTTCTCAAGCTTTTACAAAGATATCAGATGTGGTCTATTCATTACCGGATTAATGCCTTAAAAGCAAGCAAAAGATTGTGGATTCAACTTTCTAGTTCCACTAAACCCTTGAGGTAAAGATATAGGGTAAATGTGATTTTATTTGTAAGTGCTTTTTGAACTTAAAGATTTTTCTGCTTTGGTCTGGAATGCATCTCTACACTAAATGATTCCAAAGCCTCAATTCTAAAAACCTGTTGGGTAGCCTGTTTTCAGAAGATTATGCAGGAAAGAAAGAAAAAGGAACATTCACAAACTAAAATGACTATTGGATTGAAAGAAAATGATAGTAATATTAGATTAGAAGAGTACATATTTACATAAATAAAATAAGAAAGTTACATAAAAATATAGTAATATTTAAATTATAAGTTTAAATATGTATGCCATTTTTTTTACATAATAAATAAATATGTATGTCACTTGGAAGCCCAATTAATGATATCAAAATTAAATTAAATACACTTCTGCTATCTATTTGTCAACTATCCATTTGAAGTGCGAAATAAAGGATTACTTTTTGCCAGGAACAACCTAACAATGGATATGGAGTTTAAAAAAGTAAATGTTAGTTTAATTTACCTTTCAAGTCTGTCTAGCTCAACACAAAAGCTGACAAATAGTTATTTTACCATCAATTCTTTCAATATTGTCGAGAATCGAGTAGTTAACTCCGTGCAAGAGTTGTTTTAGAGAAAAGTCCATGATAGAAATTTAATATCTAATCTAATATCTATTTATCTATTTATACAAATAAATCTCAAATGAAATTACCAATTTAGATCTCTTATTAACAAGACACATATCTAATTTAAGGGTAAAAATGTCATTACCCTATCTTTCTTTCTTTTTCTTCTTACATTCTCTTCATTTTTTTTTTCTCTTTCTTCTTACACTCTCTTTTCTCCTTTTCAATTTTCTCATACAACTCTCTTTCTTCCTTTTTTCTTTTTACTTTTCCCATAAACAATTCTTCTCTTTCTCTTATCACTTCACTTTAGTTTTTTAACTAAATTTCTAAATTTATACAAATACTACTCTACTAAAATTACCTATAAAAATATAAAATGAGTCACACTAAAAAAAAATTCTAATATCTATTTATACAAACAAACCTCTTATGAAATTACCAATTTGGATCTCTTATTAACAAGACACATATCTAATTTAAGGGTAAAAATGTCATTACCATATCTTTCTTTCTTTTTCTTCTTACACTCTCTTTCTTCATTTTTTTCTCTTTCTTCTGAGACTCTCTTTCCCTTTTCACTTTTCTCATACACTCTCTTTCTTCCTTTTTTTTTTCTTTTTACTTTACTTTTACTTTTCGCATAAACAATTCTTCTCTTTCTCTTATCACTTCACTTTAATTTTTTTAACTAATTTTCTAAATTTACACAAATACTACTCTACTAAAATTACCTATAAAAATATAAAATGAGTCACACTAAAAAAAAATTATCACCTTTTTGGAAAAAGTTACCACCTTAAAATTTTATTTTTTCTCTCCGAAATCTGTTTACACTCTTATTGATAATCTATTATCACCTCTTATTGATAATCTACTATCTATCTTTTACTATAAGCTATAATCTACTAATCAACTAAAATAATCAATTGAAACTACGAGATAACTGCAATGATATATAAAAAAAACACGGGATAACTGCACTGATATATAAAAAAACACAATATTTAATGTTTGTCATTAATAATTAAATTTTTTGAAGACTACTATAAACCTACTTTCTAAAAAAATGAAGATTTAATGACTATTTAAACTACTGATTAATATTTAAAACAAATATTTATTAATGATAATATATTATCTCTCTTTTACTATCTACTATAATCTATTAATCAACTATAATAATCAATTGAAACTACAAGATAATTGCACTGATATATAAAAAACACGGGATAACTGCTCTAATATACAATATAAAAAAATACGAGATTAATATTTGTCATTGATAATTAAATTTTTTGAAGGCTACTATAAACCTACTATCTAAGAAAAAAAGATTTAATGGCTTTAAACTACTGATTAATATTTAAAACAAATATTTCTTATTGATAATCTGTTATCTCTCTTTTACTATCTACTATAATCTATTTATCAACTAAAATAATCAATTGAAACTACGAGATAACTGCAATGATATATAAAAAAACACAGGATTAATATTTGTCATTGATAAGTAAAAATTTTGAAGACTACTATAAACCTACTATATAAAAATCAAGAAGATTTAATGACTATTTAAATTACTGATTAATATTGAAAACAAATATTTCTTATTGGTAATTTACTATCTCTCTTTTACTATCTTCTATAATCAACTAATCAACTAAAATAATCAATTAAAACTACGAGATAACTGCACCGATAATAAAAAAACACGGGATAACTGCACTGATATATAAAAAACACGGGATAACTGCATTGATATATAAAAAAACACGAGATTAATATTTGTCGTTGATAATTAATTTTTTGAAGACTAATACTACAAACCTACTATTTAAAAAACAAGAAGACTTAATGACTATTTAAGCTACTAATTAATATTTAAAACAAATAATTCTTATTGATAATCTACTATCTAACTTTTACTATCTACTATAATCTACTAATCAACTAAAATAATCAATTGAAACTACGAGATAATTCCACTTATATATAAAAAAATACGGGATAACTGTAGTGATATATAAAAAACAAGGGATTAATATTTGCAATTGATAATTATAATTTTTGAAGACTACTACAAACCTACTATTTAAAAAACCAATAAGGCTTAATGACTATTTAAATTGATTAATATTTAAAACACGTGTGACAAATATTTGTCACTAATACCTAAAAAAGGTATAAATATTTCTTATTGATAACTTACTATCTATCTTTTACTATCTACTATAATCTACTAATCAACTCAAATAATCAATTGAAACTATGAGATAACTGCACTGATACATAAAAAAACACGGGATACCTGCACTGATATATAAAAAAATACGGCGATAACTTCAATGATATATCTAAAAACACGAGATAACTGCACTGATATATAAAAAAACACGGGATAACAAAACTGATATATAAAAAAACACTGCACTGATATATAAAAAAACACGTGATAAATGCACAGATTGTTTTTAAATGATACTTTTACATTTTTAGATTTTAATATTTATCTATTTTTTATTTGAAACTATTTTTTTATCTACTTTAAATTTGTCTTTATTTTCACGGGACAATGTTCAGACTATTTAAATACCGTCTAAGTTTATTCATAAAAAGAACACGATAGCACCCGTGCGTATGCACGGGTATCCTACTAGTGACCGAAATGACTACCTAAATTGCTAATTTTCAAAATTATGATCACGTCGATGTCAAAAAAAAATAAAGGCTTAAATATCATTTACCCCCTGCATATATCACGTTTATCCATTTACCCCCTGCAAAAAAAAACTTTTAAAACAAACCCTGCAAAATGTAATTGTATCCAGTTACTCCTCTGCTGTTAGTTTTGGCTAACAACGTTAAGTCTAGGCTGATTTGGCTGACATTTGGGATCTAGTTAACCCCCTGCAAATATTAAGTGTTTCTAGTTACCCCCTGCAAATATTATGTGTTTCTAGTTAAGCCCCTGCAAATATATATTAACACTGTTAGTCAAAACTAACAGCAGGGGGGTAACTGAATACAGTTACATTTTGCAGGGTTTGTTTTAAAAGTTTTTTTTGCAGGGGGTAAATGGATAAACGCGATATTTGCATGGGGGTAAGACTATTTAAATACCGTCTAAGTTCATTCATACAAAGAACACGATAGACAATCTATATTTGTTGGTTTTGAAGGTGTTGTCCATAATCAAAATACTAGGAAACTTCCTCAATAACTTGATAGACTTAGGGTGTGCCCACATGATCTTTTTAACAACATCAGTGTTATCAAGTCGTCTAGTCCAACACAAATAATGTTCAGATTCTATCAGTCTCATAAGCTCTTGTATCTCAGTTCTATAACCTCTCCAGCTCGATTGGAACCTACTGCGGGTTCTATATAGCTGCGACATAGTACTCAAGTTGTTCGAAAATCGCTTCTTATTTAACACAAGCAATCTCTTCAAACTTTAAAAATAAACCCCTCCAACTGGTTATCACGTTCTTCAATTCAAAATGTCACATCAAATGTTGACAAATACTTATTTTCGTCGGACCATCAATTCTTTCAATATTGTCAAGAATCGAGTAGTTAACTCCGTGCTAGAGTTGGTTTAGAGAAAAGTCCATGATAGAAATGATTACCTAAATTGCTACTCCCTCCGTCTCAAAATAACTGTCCTGTTTGAAATGTTTTTTTGTCTCAAATTATCTGTCACTTTAGAATCCCAATACAACAACATTTACTATCCTTTTCCAATAGTACCCTTAAACTTTCCTTTTTCTAATATTTACTTTTTGCTGTCAAAAGAAAAACATCCGTATTTGTAATTGAAGTTTCCAAAGCTCACCATCATTACTTTTAGCCGTAAAAAAAAATATCATGGCTGACAATTGATATTGAGTATATGGAGTGATATGACTATACCACACTTCTTCTTTCTTCAAAAAAAAAATCCCACTTCTTCCAGAATAAAATCCATCAACTATACGCCTATACTTCTTCTTTCTTCACAAATAAAAACCACACTTGTTCCGGAATAGTATATGGAGTGATATGGATACAAAAAGTGTTGAAAATTTCATGGATTCAATAAACCTAGTGGGAGACTCAATGGATGTAGAGAGAGTTGAAGACTCCATAGATTTGGGGAGAAGTGGTGGCAGACTCAATGGATGATGAAGAGGGGGTTGAAGACTCCATAGATTTTGGAGAAGTGGTGGCACTGGCAGACTCAATAGATGTAGAAAGAGTTGAAGACTCCGTGGATTCTGGAGAAATGGTGGTGCCAAACTCAATGGATTTAACAAAAGTGGAAGATCCAATGAGTGTAGAAGTCAATTCTGTTTCAGAGACAATCTCTATGGAAGAAAATGAGGTAACTTTAGAGCTTGACTTGAATATGCCAGCAGAACCAGAAGTTGATTTACATGGACTAGATTTGAATATGCCGGGAGTGGCAGAACATGAAATAGACTTGAATAAGTTTCCAGAGGATGAAAACGATAATGAAGTAGTTAGGTTGATGCTCAAAATTTATCTTCCTCGTTTCTATTAGAAATGTGTTCTGCTTATATGAGTTGTAATAGTTCAGTTCACTGTTAGCAGTAATAGTTCAGTTGGCACCGTTTATATTATTTTAAGTAGATAGTCCAATTTATAGTTGCCATCGTGCCTTGGTTTTTTTGAGATGTTCCTTTTATGGCAAGTATATGTGCCATGTGTTCCTTTTGGGTTATTGGTTGCTGCACATAATTTATAAGGTTGGAACATAACCACATTTGATTAATGAGATGCAACCAACCATATCTAAATTTTTAAACCAAAATTTATCTTAAATAACCATAACAAAAATTCCAAATCAAAACTTAAAATAATCAACTTAAATAATCTAAGATTTCTTGCACTAAAGTAGAATCACACTTAAGTTGATTAGGGAGCTGGCCAATTCTTTCTAGTGATGCATAACCTTTGTAATGAAATTCTTGTTCTTACACGTGCGTATTGGGTCTTCTTCATCCGGTAGCAAATAGTATTTCTCAGCTTTTTTGGTCATGTAAAACCATTTTTCATCAATGTGAATAATATTGTACATTCCTTTAAAAATTGGATCATGTGGTATGCTATCACTTTGAAGCATGGATATGCAGAATTCCAATCGTTGTTTTTTATTTTCATCCTTTAAAAAAGGTTGAATAGCATTTGTGTGCCTTCTAATAACTCCCCTCTTCAAATGCCTAAATAACGTGGTCTTATCAACATTCATGGCACAAGATAAACTTCTAAGAGTTGTTCGTTGATGCAATGGAATCTCACGAAGTTTATCAAAATCAATTTGTACCCGTTTACGACCACATTTTCCCATCCTTTTATGAGATATATCAACACTCATCTCATTATCTTTGATAGATTTCCATAATCGCTGCACAGTGCGAATGGAAACTAAAACTTGCGAGGCAACTTCTTTTATCAACCCCTTTTTCAATATTCCATTCAAACTCTGTTCAAGTAGCAACTCAGCAACTCAGAAATAGCTCTTTCATCATTGCTCAAGTTTTTTTGCTTTCTTTGACTGTGGCATTGGAACCGAATCTGATTCTGAACTCTCATCGTTGATGTTTTCTCCTATTCATGTACAGTATGTAAGCATAATGTGATAAACTACAATAAATATAAAAAGAGAAAATGCAATATCCAACTAAATGAAGTAGGAGATTGACTACACGCATCCCATTTTCTCCTACTCAATGTGTAAAGTAGCATTCATAAAAGAAACATCAGTTTATTAACAATACACATAGTGTTGCCTACCATAAGATAATGATAATGATACACAGTTGTTATGAAAAATGGTACACAGTTGTTATGTTTTGAAAATTGAGTAGGCTGTTTATGGAAGAAAAAAAAAGAATAAAAAAATAACAGTAAATCATTACCAATATCCAAGTTTGATTCCAATATTAGCTCTTGTAAATCTTCTCCTTGAAGGTCATCTTCTCCAACCATATTGTCATTTAACTCATGAATGAAAGTTGAGATGTGAATAGGACTTTCAACAGGTGGATGATTTGCATCAAATGCAATGGCTTCATCTTGCCCAAATGAGAAATTAGAGGCTTCAATAGGTGGTTCTTCATTCAAGTCTAGCAACAAATTACTATTTGTTTCATATTGTGTTTCTCTAACATCAATATTTAGATTTGGTAGTTGAAAATGCTCATCTTCATTACCATTGCTAGAATTTGGTATTTCTAAATTTAAATCTATTTCCATTGAAAATGGTTTGCCTTGTATTGATACAATATTCATACTTATATAGAAAAATTAAGGAGGGAAAATAAAAGATTTGAGTACATGTTTAAATGATTATGAAAAGAAAATTGAGAGGGAAAAGTGAATTTTTGTTTAATGCTCCTAGTTGAAACTAGAAATTGAGTGAATTAAAAAAAAGTTGATTAACAAAAAAGTTGAATGAATAAAAAAGAAATCATGAAAATAAGGTGCACATCAGCTGTACTTCTTTTTTGAGAAGAAACATCACTTCTACTCCTATCTCACGTAATCATAATGAGGAAAAAAGTCAATAAAAAAATGGGTTTGTTTTGTTTTAATCAAGAAACAAAATAATCATACTTAGGGGTATTTTAGTCTAAATATATTTTGTTACCATAAAATTTAGCACATCCAATCATTTTCTTAATACCCGCGCATAACCTTAAACGACAGTTATTTTGAGACGGAGGGAGTACTAATTTTCACACCTTGACCGAAATGACTACCTAAATTGCTAATTTTCAAAATTATGATCATATCGATGTCAAAATAAATAAATTATGATCACGTTACATTGTCCCTAGATGTAACGCAGTATTGATTATTAATATGACTTTTTTTTTTTAAAAGAAAAGCTTTATAAAAGGGATAAGAAGGAGCGTAATATAAGACAAAAGAGTTAATATATTTATTTAGATGATGATAAAATAAAAAATGAAGTATAAGACAGAGATAGTACATATGTCTATCAACTGGAATTAGCTTGGCTTACTTACTCCCTTCTTAGGTTATTGCCGGGCACGGGGCACCTTCCACCGAGTGATATAAGACTAAGACGTTTCAAAATTTCAACCAATACAAAATTAAATCAGAATTTTTTTTCTACCTATTAGACTGACTTCTTACTCATTTATTCTCATGTTGATTATTTATTTACACGTGGACTAAATTCCACATAAATACTTTTCCTTAGCAAAAAATTGTATTAAAAGTCATCACACGAAGGTTTACTTATATGAGCAAAACTGACTTCTACCCAATTAGTGTGAATTTTTCTTTCTTTTGATTTATCTGTTCTCTATAAACTACTTCAAATATTTCATATCTAAGTAGTTCAAGCTCTCTTACTATACCAAGATCAGCTACCACAAATTAGATGGTCAAAGAAGCACTACTAATAATTCACCTACCACGTAATTCTATTTTTTATTCCTTAAATCCTATTATAAAAACCACCTTTGGCCACCCTCTTGTTCACAACACAGCAAACAAACATAGCATTCTTATCTCCTAAGCCTATCAAAGACAAAATGGCTGCTGTTGCTGCCCCTGCAATCCCTGAAGTGATCCTCCCCTCCTCCACCGGGGAGCGAAAGATGCCGGTGATTGGCCTCGGCACAGCACCAGAAGCAACTAGTAAGGTTACCACCAAAGATGCTGTCCTTGAAGCCATCAAACAAGGTTATAGACATTTTGATGCTGCTGCTGCTTATGGTGTAGAACAATCAGTAGGTGAAGCCATATCAGAAGCACTTAAACTTGGACTTATTTCATCTAGAGATGAGCTCTTTGTTACTTCTAAATTGTGGGTCACTGATAATCATCCTCAACTCATTGTTCCTGCTCTTCAGAAATCGCTCAGGTAATCAACAACTTCTTTGGTTTTTACCTATATATATATATATATATATATATATATATATATATATGTATATTTGGACTTCTGCAAGATGTTTTTTAGATAACTTCATGTACCAGTTTGATCATAGCAGATTCTAGAATAGCGGTCAAATACAGTTGATACGTGTGATAACATAAAAAGTCATGTCGTGGTTTAAAGTCTTGCTGACTTTTTTTGATGTATACATATTTGCAGGACACTTCAACTAGAATACTTGGACTTAATTTTGATCCACTGGCCTATTACTACTAAACCAGGAGAAGTTAAATACCCTATTGAAGTATCAGAGATTGTGGAATTTGACTTAAAAGGTGTGTGGGCATCTTTGGAAGAATGCCAAAAACTTGGTCTCACCAAAGCCATTGGAGTCAGCAATTTCTCTATCAAGAAGCTTGAAAAATTACTTTCCTTTGCCACCATCCCTCCTGCAGTAAATCAAGTAATTAATTATTTAGTTTAAGCATTTTACTTGAACAAATTTTGTTGTTGTGGATCACTCATAGCACCGACATCTCAAGTTGAAGGCAGTGTCAGACACCGATACTAACTCTTTAATTACTTCTATTTTTCAAATATAAACTCGAGTCTACGTGACTGTCAGTGTCGTGTTCGATGTCAGTGTCACTGTTGGTGCTTCATAGCTCATCATTGATTAATATAAACCTTGATTTGATCCTAATAGGTGGAAGTAAACCTTGGGTGGCAACAAGAGAAACTAAGAGCTTTTTGCAAGGAAAAGGGTATTGTGGTAACTGCCTTCTCACCCTTGAGGAAAGGTGCCAGTAGGGGAGCTAATTTAGTGATGGACAATGATATACTCAAAGAATTGGCAGATGCTCATGGCAAGACTGTAGCTCAGGTATATAATATATATATATATATATAATATGTAGCACATACAATTTTCTTTAAGTAGAATTACTGAATTAGTGATTTAATATGTAGCACATACAATTTTTTTTTTGCAGATTTGCCTTAGATGGTTATATGAACAAGGTTTGACTTTTGTGGTTAAGAGTTATGACAAGGAGAGAATGAGCCAAAACTTGCAGATCTTTGATTGGTCATTGACTGAAGATGATTACAAGAAAATAAGTGAAATCCATCAAGAGAGGCTCATTAAAGGACCAACCAAGCCTCTTCTTGATGATCTTTGGGATGAAGAATGAATGGTCACTTAAGTAAATGTAAAAGAGTTGATGTTGCTGCTTACTCTGAATAAAGCAAGTGCCATCATAGTGCATTCTGCTGAGTGTAGTTGCAAGTGTTTTATTTTCAAGTTTTGATGATTTTATATGATATGAAATGATATGATGTAGCAAGTTGTCAAAATACCAATTTTAATCGACTGAGTCTTCTTGGGTTGTATTTATATTACAACTTATAGTATAGAATTTCAAGATCTCATCTCATCAAATACAGATAATTATTAACTCATTAACTCATTAAAATAAGCAGAATAAGCCGAATGAATTATTTTTGTTTCGACATCTACTTATTGAAAATAAGTGCCATCCAACCTGTTATGTTGTTTTAAATATCTCAAATCTCAATAATTGTCACCATATGGGGTAGAGCTATCGAACTGGCTGTTAGGCTCGTGTAGGCCGACTCAATAGGCCAAAATGTAAAAGCTCATCCCAAAGCAATGTGCTAGCAGACCGGCCTAGACTATTCTAATTTTTCACAAAGAAAGTACAAAAAAGTTCAAAGAAACATAAAAAGGCGGGACTAGTCTGACCACTGGTCAACTGAGCTAGGCCAAAATGTTCCAAATCTTTCTGGGCCAATGTTTTGTGAGCCTAACCCAACTCAGAACACTGGCCCATTGGATTTGACTAAAATCGATACCTCTAGACACATCGCTCCTATAACACTACTTCCCTTAATTTTCCAATAGGATAATAGTCTAAGTTTTGTAAGCTTTTTTCTACCAACTAAGTTTTATAAGTTAATAAAGAGCACTCCCTCGAATACATATTTATTTCTCGTTTCATACTATTCATCAATTTTTTAGAAGAAATTTGTTTTCATGGTTTATCAAAAATAGGGAAAGGGTCAGGGAAGGACTAATAATTTTACGATTGTTGATTTTCTTAGTTTGTGCAAATAAAATCAACAAAATTTGTTGATTTGTTGAAGTCCACTCCAGATTTGGGCCAACCTTGAAGGGCTAACTCTCGCTTTAGTACAAGAACCACGCGCCCCATAAGCATCCAAGGGTTGAGACCAGCCTAGATTTTATCTTACGGTCAAGAAACGACTCGGTTGTGACATGGATATCTTAACTACCTTGCCACATCGGATTCTCCACATGCTCACACATGCCTGGTGAGTAATCCATGTCATTTGGCAGGGTACCCTATATATATATTTGCACCAACCATTGATTAGGTACGCTTTCAAATCTTTTACCTGATTCTCATTCCCTTGTGCTGACTTAAGCATCAATGTGTGTGTGGGTACTAACTCCTCTGGTTCTCATTCATCATCGAAAGTACTCAGGTACCAAACACAACCTTACAAGACAATTGAAATAAAACAGAAGGCGTATAAGATAGAAACCCTACTTTACACATACCAAAGAATAACTTTGAAATTGGTTTTTTAATTAATAATTCTAATAGTTTAAATATTCTTCCAAAAATATTTCTTTTAGAAATGGTTGTAATGGAGATTTGTATAATTAATAGGTGTGTCTATTAAAAGTTAAATATTCCTCCAAAAGTGAGAGGTTTCTTGTGGATAGCCTCCCAAGACATCTTCCCAACGCGGGGTGAATAAACAAGTCATATTCTACTCAGATGCACAGAGAGCAAGGTGATTTGGAGAACATTGAATACTTACAATATAGTTGAGGTGGCTTCGAGGGATGCTAAGTTTTGCGATGGGCCGGCCCTACGCAAATCTAAACCATTGAAGAAGCAACAACTTTCAACATTATATGTAGTAAACCTTATATATATAGTAACAATGAATTGAAAACAAATTTGAACCATAGTTTAATTTTTAATTTAAATTTTTGATATGTGTGATTGTCCGTGTGTGACTAGGGAAGTTGTGAGTGTGTGAGAAATGTGACATATGTATCTGTGTGACTAGATTAAGTAATTTTTTTAATAATATATAATGATATAATAATCTGTGTGAAATGGTTCGGTTGCAGGAAAAACTGCGATTCGAACTGAACCGAACGATCGATCGAAAAATTAAGTATACTATATATAAATATAATATTTGTTTATCTAATAACAAGATATTTAAAATTTGGGATGATTAAGGTTAAATTTATAAAACAATAAGTAATTACCTTTTTCAAAGAAGACACTATGTATAAAAAATACAATCATGTACCAAAAAAAATGAGTCACCTTTCTAATAAGACAAAAAAGAAAGGTCTTTTAGCAATTGATTTTCATAAAGCAAAGACAAAAAAGGAGGCACCTGAAAACACTCAAACGTACCAAATTGATTTTCATTTTACTTCTTCTTCCTTGCTTCATCAACCCTTTGTTTCTTCTTAAAAGTAATACATATTTCTTTATTTCTTCATGTTTGTTTCTTCATCAACCCCTTAGTATTACACATTTTCATGTTTGTTTTCAATGTCTCCTGTAAAAGTTAAAACCTTTTGAGCTTATATATGTGTTACTATTTTTAAATGAGCAAACACAATACCATTTCTTCATGTTTGTTTCTTCATGAGAAACATTTTCATGTTTGATTCAATATTTCTTTTAAAAGTTAAAACCTTTTGAGCATATGTATGTGTTACTATTTTGAAATGAGCAAACACAACACCATTTCTTTTGAAAGTTAAAACCCTTTTGAGTTTATGTATGTGATATTATTTTTAAATAGTCGGGTATCTTGAAATAAAAAAAAGTAAATAAAAAAAAGACAATGTCACATATATGCAGCTTTTGAATTAGTAGGGTCTAGAGGAATATGCCGGTTAGGGGAAGATAGCCAGCCCAAGGGAGTTGAAGATAGGTGATGAGATGCGAGTAGTGTGCTCAAGCTTTTCTAGCAAAGGAATTCAAGTATTGTCTACTTTTTTTTGCTTGGTGACCTCACTGCGTTGTTTCTCTCCCTTTTTTACCTAGAACCAAAACGACACACTTACAAGGTGTTTCAGTATTGTCTATTATTGATGATAAATAATATGTCCTAGTGGTTATTCCTTTCATGAAAGCCCAACAATTTTATCAAAAATCCGGTTTTAAATTGATAGAGCCTCATAATGTTACTGATTCATATAACTGACTTCTGGGAAATCACCCAATTGTTGTTGAGCCACTGGGAATGCCCCGTTGGACTTCGGGTACTTTTGCACTCCTGCTCCTAGATTATGCAGTCATAACCTTATTGAGATTGAATGGTGAACGATTAATTAAGTTATCCATTCTATTGTATCACATAAATGTCAACGGTTTATTCTTGATTAGTTTATATCGGATTTTCACACCATTAGGATCTCTTATGAGTTTAACCTATCTTTCTTGAGCATACCATTTCTTGGTGCCCTAAAAGAAATAACATTTCATGTAGATAGCTTCATAGCAATACTAAAGTTTCTTTGTCCTTAAATTTCATCCTTCTTGTTGATGATGGTTTATCTAGAATAAAAAACGGTGATGGAAAAAATATGAAAGTTGGTGGTGGTGGTGGTGGTGGTGTTTGGTGGGTCTATGGCACTAGAAAAAGTTTTGGAAACTTATAAGTTGTAGGGAGGTAAAGTAGTAATGAGATAATTTGGTGTTATGTGCAACTAAATAAATTCATAACCCATGAGTTTTCTTATTCTTATTTAGATATTTAATGAGTTACACTTGTATTTTTGTTCTTCTCCTACATGTTTCAAAAATTTTAAGAAATGTTTTATGTTTCTCTTAAAAGGTTGATCTATTTTTTTAATAATCAAAGAAGCCGATCTTTCAAATTTTTCCTTCATGGATGGAAAAAAGCATAAAAATAAGACTTACACCAAGCCTAAGAAGATTAAGCACAAGCATAAGAAGATGAAGCTTGTTGTTTTTAAGTTTTATAAGAAGGTGAAGACACACACACATACATACATACATACATTCATCCATGTCTTACGTTCATACATTACATCCATGCATATCCACCTAGTTACATAAATTGATCCATACGTTACATACATACATACATACATACATACATACATACATACATACATACATCTAACACACATAAGTTACGTCCATAAATCCATCCATCTATTATATTATATTATATACATATATATATATATATATACATACACATACATACATACATTACATATGTCCAAACATTACATACATCCAAACAATACATACATATATACATACATTACATTCATATTATATACATACATACTGTATCATCCTCAAAAATAATTAATCGAATTATTTGGATGTTGACCCAAATTAATTATTTTTAGTACTTGATTGGTGTAATTAACGAGTGCTAAAGTTAATTATTTGGATGTCTCAGGAACGTTAAGGCGATAAAGTGGAATAAGGATGATTTGGGAAAGAAATAAGAGATTAAGGGCAATATGGTCATTTAACCATATTACCAGTTAATTGAAAGGAAAGAAAGAAAAAAATTAAAGAAAGAAAGAGAAGAAAGAAAGAAAACGCAGAGAAGAAAGAAAAGAAGAGAAGAGGAGAAAAGAAAGAACAAAGAAGAAAGAAGAGAAGAAGAAGAATCTCTCACCCCAAAGCCCTCAAACTTCATCATCATCATCATCTCATCTCCCTCATCATAACCCAAGAACTAGGTAAGTTTTCCTTCAATTTTTCCCCTATCTTTTGACCTACGAAATTTAAGGGTTTTGTTGGAGGATTTGTTGAAATTTCAAGTTGTGTGATGAAATTGATGATGGAATCATGATTAGGATCGAAGTCAAGAGCGATTGAACGCGATTGGAAGCTCGAAACGAAGTTAGGAGCGGTTTGGTGTTGATTGGGTTCCGTTTGGGGATTTTGAAGTCTCGAGGATTTCGGCTCGGCAACGACTCTCGCTTCAAGGGTGAGTTTTACTCACGTTTAGGATTGTTCCGTTTTGAAATGAACTTTTCGTGATTTGGTTACGAAAGATGTTGAGTCGAAAACCGTTATTTCGAAATAAATCGTATTTTGATAAAATTCGTTTAGATTGAGTTTTTGATTGATTTGATTGATTGTGTGACATTGATTGAATCTGTTTTCATGGTTGTTTGAACTGTTTTTAATCGGAACAAGAATCGGAGTTGAGCGAAATAGCGAATTTCGCAAGAAAACAGAAAACCTGCAATTTTCTGCAGATGGTCGCGTCGCGACCCGTCCCCATCGCATCTCGACCAGGCCCAGTTTTGTCACGCAAATGTTTCTGACGCTTTTCACGTCGCAACGGTAGCAGTTCGCGTCGCGACGGTTTGCAAATTTTCAGCATCGATACACTGATTTTGTTTTCGCAATAACTTTTGATCCGGGAACCCGATTGGGGTGTTCTAAGATGCGTTGGAAAGCTTATTCGGAGGCCTAACTTAATATTCTATTTTTAAGGTAAAATGAACTGTTTTTGGAGTCGTAAATTGTGTTGAAAAGTGCTGAATTAGTATGCGAGAGTGAATGTGAATTTAACTTGTAATGTTCAATTATTTGTCTGAGGTAAATGAACCTTGAGTTCATATTATTGTAGATATATTTATTATATCGAGTTGGGTGACGACCCATGTTGACATACTAGGAGGGGTAGTCATGAACCTTTACCCTAGGCTCCGTGCCATTAGGAAACACTATTGGAAATGGGGTTCGCCGGGATTAGCAAGTGGATTGCGGTCGATGTTGTGTTAAGAGTTATGGTATTACGTTCACCGGGATTAGCAAGTGGATTGTGGCTGGTGGTACGTAGAAAGGCCTAGGATGTTAGTTCATCGGGATTAGCAAGTGGATTGCGGTCGGTGTCCTACTAGATCGAAGCCTTATTGTATGGTTCACTGGGATTAGTAAGTGGATTGCGGTCGGTGTCGTGTCAAATCTTAAAAATGTTTTAAAAGGACCGAGAGTGCTAGTAGGGGTCTCAGTAGAACTCACTGAGATTGTATCTCACTGTTTAAATATTGTTGTTTTACAGAGACACAGGGACAGCGGAAATCCAAGAGGCACGAGTAGGTTGAGCTCGGACTGGTTGTTGATAGCTTAGCTTTATGCTTAAGTTTGCATTTCCTTTATGTTGTCTATGTATTACGACACTATGACCTTAGTGTTATGTTTTCTTCCGCTTTCTTGCACGATGCTGAACACTATAGATGCTGACAATTTATGGTCTGAGTACCGTATGGTCTGGTTTGTAAATAAGACGGTTTTGTTTTTATTCAGCAAAAAATTCATAGTGGTATTCAGTGTCGGAGCAGGAAATAATATCCCTGATGTGTTTTTAATGTGCACTTGGGCATTTTTAGTCAATAAAAATACCGGGGTGTTACACATACATACATGCCATACATCCAAACATTACAAACATACATATACATACATACATACATACATACATACATTCATGTATAAATCTAATATTAGTTTATCTCATAACAAAGATATTTAAAATTTGGGATGATTGAGATTAAATTTATAAAACAATAAATAATTACCCTTTTGAAAGAATACACCTTTTATGTATAAAAAATACAATCATTTAACAAAAAAAAATGAGGCACCTTTCTAATAAGACAAAAAAGAAAGGTCTTATAGCAATTGATTTTCATAAAGCAAAGACAAAAAAGGAGGCACCTAAAAACACTCTAACGTACCAAATTGATTTTCATTACTTCTTCTTCCTTGCTTCATTAACCCTTTGTTTCTTCTTCAAGGTAATACATATTTCTTTATTTCTTCATCAACCACTTAGTATTACACATTTTCATGTTTGTTTTCAATGTCTCTTGTAAAAGTTAAGACCCTTTGAGCTTATATATGTGTTACGATTTTTAAATGAGCAAACACAACACCATTTCTTCATGAGAAACATTTTCATGTTTGATTCAATGTTTCTTTTAAAAGTTAAAACCTTTTGAGCTTATGTATGTGTTACTATTTTGAAATGAGCAAACACAACACCATTTTTTCATGTTTGTTTCTTCATAATGAACATTTCCATGTTTATTTCAATGTTTCTTTTGAAAGTTAAAACCCTTTTGAGTTTATGTATGTGATATTATTTTTAAATAGTAGGGTATCTTGAAATAAAAAAAGTAAATAAAAAAAAAGGTCAATGTCACATATATGCAGCTTTTGAATTAGTAGGGTCTAGAGGAATGTACCGGTTAGGGGAAGATAGCCAGCCCAAGGTAGTCGAAGATAGGTGATGAGATGCGCGTAGTGTGCTCAAGCTTTTCTAGCAAAGGAATTCATGTATTGTCTACTATTTTTTTTTTGCTTGGTGGCCTCATTGTGTTGTTTCTCTCCCTTTTTTACCTAGAGCCAAAACGACGCACTTACAAGGTGTTTCGGTATTGTCTATTATTGATGATAAATAATATGCCCTAGTGGTCATTACTTTCATGAAAGCCCAACAATTTTATCAAAAATCCGGTTTCAATTTGATAGAGCCTCATAATGTTACTGATTCAAAAAACTGACCTCTGGGAAAACACCCAATTGTTGTTGAGCCACTCGAAATGCCTCGGTGGACTTCGAGTACTTTTGCCCTGCTTCTCCTAGACCCTAGATTATGCAGTCATAACCTTATTGAGATTGAATGGTGAACGATTAATTAAGTTATCCATTCCATTGTATCACATAAATATAAACGGTTTATTCTTGATTAGTTTATATTGGATTTTCACACCATTAGGGTCTCTTATGAGTTTAACCTATCTTTCTTGAGCATACCATTTCTTGGTGCCCTAAAAGAAATCACATTTCATGTAACTAGCTTCATAGCAATACTAAAATTCCTGCTTTGTCCTTAAATTTCATCCTTCTTGTTGATGATGGTTTATCCAGAATAAAAAACTGTGATGGAAAAAATATGAAAGTTGGTGGTGGTGGTGGTGGTAGTGGTGGTGTTTGGTGGGTCTATGGCACTAAAAAAAGTTTTTGAAACTTATAGGTTGTAGGGAGGTAAAGTAGTAATGAGATAATTTGGTGTTATGTGCAACTAAATAAATTCATAACCCATACGTTACATACATACATACATACATATAACACACATAAGTTACATCCATAAATCCATCCATCTATTATATTGTATTATATATATATACATACATACATTATATACGTCCAAACATTACATACATTCAAACATTACATCCATACACACATACATATATACATACATACATACATTCATCCATGTCTTACGTTCATACATTACATCCATGCATATCCACCTAGTTACATAAATCAATCCATAGTTACATACATAAATACATACATACAAATAACACACATAAGTTACATTCATAAATCCATCCATCTATTATATTATATTATGTACATATATATATATATATATATATATATATATATATATATATATATATATATACATACACATACATACATACATCCATACATACATACATACATACATACATACATACATATATACGTCCAAACATTACATACATCCAAACATTACATTCATATTATATACATACATACATATATACATATAAACATACATACATGACATCAGTGGCGGACCTGGCATGTATCCAGGGGGTTCAGTTGAACCCCTTGAAATTTTTTTTTTTGCACTAAACACCCTATATAAATAGCCTAAATCTCCTGAAATTTTAATTTTGACACCCCTAAAAATTTGAAATTGTACTAGTAGACCAAGTTTTTCACCCATTTGACACCGACCTTAAAAAATTTGACACCCCTGACCCCGGGGTCCTGGGTCCGCCACTGCATGACATACATCCAAACATTACAACATACATACATTACATACATTTATCTATACATTACATTCATATATAAGTCTAATATTAGTTTATCTAATAACAGAGATATTTTAAATTTGGGATGATTGAGATTAAATTTATAAAACAATAAGTAATTACCCTTTTGAAAGAATACACTTTTATGTATAAAAAATACAATCATCTACCAAAAAAAATGAGGCACCTTGCTAATAAGATAAAAAAGAAAAGTCTTTTAGCAATTGATTTTCATAAAGAAAAGACAAAAAAGGAGGTACCTAAAAACACTCTAACGTACCTTATTGATTTTGGTTTTCTTTCTTCTTCCTTGTTTCATCAACCCTTTGTTACTTCTTAAAGGTAGTGTAATTTAGGAATGAAGAATAAGGAAAAAGGGTGTACTAATTGCGATGCGTGTGTTAGTGCAATTTGATTAAGTAAATCTTTTTAATAATATATAATAACATTATAATATGTATGGTTTGATTTAGTTTGGTTTGGTTGCAGGAAAAAGTGTCATCTGAACCGTACCAACTAATTGATTGAAAAAGTGATTCAAACACATCCAAATTAAAACATTTTTTAGATCGATTTGTAGTTTTTATTTGGGTTAATTTGGATTTGACATTTCTAATTGTCATATGTGATAAGTGTGTATGAGTATGATGAATTAATATTGCACACATATTATTAATTTAAGACGATAATAATAATAATAATAATGTTTAAGCTTCCTACGGTACATACATGCAATGCACTATTGCTTAATGAGTGCTGGTTTTCTTTACCTCATTCATTCTATACCTTGTTAGTATTTTTATCCAAATGCAGCACACACAAACACTCTCTCAGCAAACAGCCACACTCTCTCCCTCTGCAACACACACACACACAGTACAATAGGTAGTATATATACTGTTTGCAAGCAACATCTGAAAACACTCAAAAAAACTATTTGATTTTCATATATTCTCAAAACCTCTTATCTAAGAGCACACAAAACTAATGACTACCATATCACTAACATGTAAAACACCATTGCATCTCACACCATTTTCAAAACTTCCTACTTTCTATTCTTCTACATGAGAATATAGTCCCAGAAGCGAACCCAAAAGCCAAGTGTTTTTGCAAGCCAAGCAATACAAGAGGGGAAATTTTTTTTAAGAAATGCCGCAACTCCCACTAAGTGCTCCTACAAATCAAAGAAATAACATTATTCTCATTTTTGGTAAGTTCTCATATTTTGTTTTTTCAATTTTTTTTGTGACAACTTACTTCATTCTCATCTTCTTTTTCCAATAACCTCTTCATTTCCAGCAAATTCTTTTTTTATCCAAATGATTATCTTCTTTTCTGAAACACACTCTCTCTCCATCTCTAACAAAAATAAAAAAGTGGTAGTGGTAGTGGTAGTGATTGTAATATTGGGATTCATAAAGGGCAGAAAGACAGTAGCACGAAGTGATATATAAAGTGGTATAAAATATTTTTAAGAAGGGAACAACCACGATCTCTTTTTGACAAGAATCAACCACAATCTATTGCCATAGTTTTTGTTCAATTTGTCTTTTTTAGTTTAAATGCTTGGTCATACATACATACATACATATATACATACATACATACATAAATCCATCCATATGTTACATTCACACATAGTTACATAAATCTATTGATACGTAACATACATACATACATACATACATTGATTACATCCATAAATCCATCTATCCATCCATACACTACATACATACATACACACACACAAACACAAATCCGTCCATACGTTAACACTCATACATTCATACATAGTTACATAAATCGATCCATACGTTACATACATACATATGTTACATACATCTGTCCAAACAGTACATTTATACATACACACATACATTAGATATATACATTACATCCGTATATTACATTCAGACATACACACATACGTACATACATACATTACATACCTCCCTGGATAAGCTATTGAAAATAGACTCATGTTGGGTTCCTTTCTTCATTCATCTCTCTCTCTCTCTCTCCCTTCAACACACACAATACAACAGGTAGTACTACACACTCTACAAACACCAGCTGCAAACACTCGAAATACCATTTGGTTTTCAAATATTCTCAAAACTAATGACTACGGTATCACTTTCACTTCAAAAAAAATGACTACCATTGCAAACACACTTATTTTTAACTAACACTAAAAACAAAAAGTCACTACTCCAAAAGCCAAGTGTTCTTCCGTAAAAAAAAAAAACCAAGTGCTCCTCCAACCCCAACAATACAAGAAAGGAAAAAGCTTCAAAAAATGCCACAACATCTACCAAGTGCTCTTCCAAATCAAAGAAACCACATTTCTAGTCAACTATCCTATTTTGTTTTTTCAACTTCCCTTTGTTTTTTGTGACAACAAATTCATTCCCATCTTCTTTTTCCATTAACCTCTTCATTTCCTGCAAGTTCTTTTTTTTTTCCAACCTCATCATAAATGGTGGCTCTTAGAATACACAAATGATGAAATTTGTATGATACACAAATGCCTTTTTACCTATACTAGACAGTTGCTACCTGTTTATTTATAATTAAGTTTTGGCCCAAATGACCAAATATTGACCCATGTTACCAACATACCCTCCTTACCCAAACCATCATCACAACACCTATTCTAATGCTTCCAAAATAGATTGGGGGATATACAACCATGTCAAATTGTTCTTAATTTAGATGCTTCAATTTTTTTAATACAAATCCTTCATTTTATTATTTGCCTCATAAGCTTTAACCTATGTTTTTTTAAAAGTCTTAAACATAATATTTGTTATTTATTCCAACTAAAGAGAATTTTCCAGTATGCTACAGTGAGAACCCTTCCTCTGTAAATGAGATTGAAAATAGAGGATGAGTCTGTGAGGTTGTAACAGGTTGACAATGTAATTGTTTTTTTTATCGGTGGTGGTTCGGAGATATGGTCAAGCCAAGGGGCTGTGAGTGCAAGAGATGTTCACTTCTCAATTTGTTTTTTATATTTTTTTTGTCAATAGGTAACATTTGTCATTTTGTCAAAATGACATTTGTAATAATGTTTTGGACAAAAAGAACATTTTCATTATGTTTTTTTGTACAAACTTGTCATAATGTTACTGCCTAATGTTTTAGAAATTTTAATTTTGTAATTTTTTTCTTTACAAATGTAATTAAGTGTTGAGTGAGCCCTATTTCATAAATAACTTTATAAAGTATAAAAAATACTAGTCAAGTTGTCCTTCTTGAATTCTAACCATTGAATTTTTAACTATCAAATCAAAGGCTAAAAAGGCATTTGTGTATGATACACAAATTTTAGCATTTGTGTATGTTAAAAGGCACCTTCATAAAAAGCAAAGGCTTTTTTATCCCCTTTTGTTTTATTTCTCCTTAGTATTCTTTTTGATTATTCTACCACACGATATGTACATTTATGTGTTGTAGATAACCATGGAAATGAACTCCATTGCTCTCAATGGTAGTATGAGTATTATACTATCAATTTTCACTGATAAAGCATTTGTGCTGATGATTCTAGCCAATTTTATTTACATAGCAAAGATGCCCGTGCTGGGGTTATATTGTTTAATATGGGTCTGTTTTTGTATTGTTACATCAAAATCTCATATTGTTCATTTGAATTCCGTACTATTGTTGTTACCTTATCGAAGTTAATTCAAGTTTGCTTGATTCCAAGGTAAAAAAAATAGGGTTGTTTTCTTCCATCATACCTAAAAGGTCCCAAATCTTGTTGCCTTATGGGTTAAGGGGTTTCTTGCATGTGGTGTTCAAATCAAAAACATCATGGGTATTTTTGTTTCTTTTCTTGTGTACAAGAATTTCAAGAAGGTAAATTTTATGAATCTAACACATTCCTATTAGTGGAACAACTACAGTGATTTGTTACTTGCATGGAATAAAATGAGTTTTTTTAGATAACCTTGTTGGTTTTAATTAATTCATGTTGTGTTTTGTATAATGATAGTATTGGTTGAGTGGTTATTTTTTATAATGAATACAATACAATAATAATCTAATGAGAATACCGATTATGTGTTTTTTATTTGTTTTTGTGGATTACATTTGCAAACGTGTTTGTTAGTATCTGTTATTACTCTAGTTTTTTTGCATTTCTTTGTTTAGTTGAATTGTTAAGGAACGCGCGTTGCTATAATGGATTCCCTTTCCTATTCCATCGGGTCTTTTTTGTCATTGACATTGTGGTTTACTTAAAGAATTTCTGGTCTCATGAGATTTTTTTCACATATGTTCCTCATATTTTGCATCGTTCTTGTTGATGATTATGGTTATCCGCAAAAAAAAAGAGAAAAGAAAGTGTGCTGGAAAAAAAATAAAAGATTGTGGTGGTGTTTGGTGGGTCTATGACACTAGAGGAAGTCTTGAAAATTTACAGGTTGTGGGGTGATAATGGTATGGGGTGGTTTGGTATTGAGTGCGGCTAGATAAATTCAAAACCCATATCAATTTTTTCTCTTCAATTAGATACTAGCGCCTTAACCCCGTGAATTGTACGGGATAAAAACTCTAGTTACTATAGAATTGTAGTTGGGTAAAATTTGTTTATTAAATTGAAACATGAAAAAACCTTGTTTAAATTGAATGTATGTATGAATTAAAAAAAGAGTGTAATAAAAAAAAAGGTAAGTGTGAACTTAAAAACAAAAATAGAGTGTGTATAGATATAATCAAAACAAATTATTCCATAGACATAATCCATAGTAATGGTATTAATTTATAAAACATATAGTCTAATATTTGTGAATACCGATCAAAATTATAACTACAAATTAAATAAGAAGATTTTAAAATTGAAATTGGCTATCCATAGATACTAAGAAGAAACCCAGGGGGTGTGGTTGAGCGGTTGGGGCTCATCCTCCCTTAACCAAGTGTCGAGGGTTCGATCATCGCCTTGGGTATGGAGCAGCTTTAAATCCCTGGGCCAGCTGTCCCACAGTTCGAGGTGCCTCCAATCCAGCGAGGGGATTAGTCATTGCGTTCGGCGGTGGATACCCTGGTCTCGACCAAAAAAATAGATACTAAGAAGAAATGAATTCAGTAAATGAATCGGTAGTGACCGAACTAAATGAGTTTAATAAATATTTCGGGTTCAAAAAGATAAGGAGAAAAAAATAAATTATTTTTTAAAGATTCAGAAAAATATGGTCCTAAAAAATGTATAAAGAAGTATAAAAAGAAATTGATTTTATAAAGTGGTGGAATCACTAAAAGGGTGAGTTGCACGGGTCAGTCTCATGAAATTAATTTTTTTTTCACCAATCCAGTTATTGAGGAATGGACTTTGAGTATTTGAACGGTTAAAATTTTTCTGAACGCTAAAGTACCCCAAAACACACTGCTTAACATCACACTTTACGTATTTGTCACAAAATTATTATTTGTTTCAACAGATCAGTTATTGAGGAACGAACTTTGAGTATTTGAACGGTTAAATTGTTTTCCTAACACTAAAGTACCCCAAAACACGCTGCTTAGCATCACACTTTACGTATTTTGTCATGAACTTATATTTTTTTATCCACCAAATTGGCTATTGAGTCACAAACTTTGCATTCTTGAATAGTTGAATTTTTTTGCGAACACTAATGCATCCGAAAACACACTACTTAGCATTGTACTTTACATATTTTTTCATGAAATTATTATTTTTTCCACCAAACCGGTTAATGAAACAAACTTTGCGTATTTGAACAGTTAAAATATTTTTACCCGATAAAGTACCCCAAACACACACTGCTTAGCATTGCACTCTACGTATTTTATTACAAAATTACTATTTTCTTTCAACAAACCGGTTATTGAGGAACAAAGTTTGCGTATTTGAATAGTTCAAAATCTTTAACCCTAAAGTACCCGAAAAACACTGCTTAAAACATGAAAAAGAAAAAAAAACTAAAGTACCCAAAAATAGGCTGCATAGTGTCGCACTTTACATATTTTGCCACGAAAACGATTTTAAGATTGAGGAACGAACTTCATGTATTTGTACATCTAATTTTTTTTAAATCTAAAGTATCCCAAAACATATTGTTTAGCGTCATACTTTACATATTTTGTTACAAAATCAATTATTTTGTAACGAAATTGGTTATCGAGGAACAAACTTCGCGTATTTGAAGAGTTCAATTTTTTTTCCAGACTCTAAAGTACCTCAAAACATATTGACAAGCATCATTAAATTATAGATCTAATTTTTTTTCTAAATAAAAATATGAAAAACTAAGAGAGGGAGGGGATGGGGTAGGAGGGTGGGAGTTTTGGAGGGAAAGTGGAGTGAGAGACTCCTTAAGATTTACTAAGTTCATTTGGATTTGTGTTCTTCTCCTACGTGTTTCAAAAACTTTAAGAACTATCCTATGTTTCTCTTTAAAGGATGATCTATTTTTTATAAGTGTTCTGTACCTTTACCTCACCACGGGTTGGACCGAGCAGGTAGTTGGTAGGGTAGTTTCTTCACTTGGTTGGATTTCTGTTAGCACCAGGGGATAGAGGACTGTCGAGCTTGAATGGGTAAGACCAGGGAATGCTGCTTGTGACCTGGCCTGGGGCGAGCAGAATTGCTGATGATGAGTCGGTGTCAAAACGTTCTCGGGTGGGGTACCTGCGAAGCCACTCCGACGCTCAAGTCAGTATTGAGAATAATGGAGTAGGATAGCAAGGAATGAGAGTGTACCTATTAATGGCGATGTGAGCCAGTATTTATAGGGAATCGTGTCTGTTGTGGATCGTCGGATTGGCAGAATTGATCTGAGCCATCCAAGTATGATAGTCACAATTGGGCCTGTTTATCATGGATATGGGCCAAAGTTTATTGGGCTTAGTCATGTCCAATTACTGGGGTGGGTCTCATGATCCAGTCCAGAACAATAAGCATGTGATCATTCAAGTTTTCTCTTAATGGGTGGTAAAAAGCATAAGAAGAAGACATACACCAAGCCTAAGAAGATTAAGCAAAAACATAACAAGGTGAAGTTCGTTGTTATTAAGTTTTATAATGTTGACGATGCTGGGAAACTTCAAAGGCTTCATCTGGAATGTCCAAATGCGGAGTGTGGCGTTGGAACCTTCATAGTTGACGACTTTGATCGAGTTCATTGTGGCAAGTGTGGTTTGACCTACAAAAAGGTAGACAAGGATGGGATTGGAGAGCATCTGCGATAAATAACGTTAACACAGAAAGGTAGACAAGGACTTACAAAAAATTGTTAAATATTGTGCTAACGTTATTTATTGTCTAACATAAAATTGTGGCAAGTGTGGTTCGAAGCTAATTAGCTTTGTTTAATATAAAGAAAAATAACTTTATTTCTTTCCACAATTCAGAGAGAATGGGATTGGAGGAGCATCTGGGATTCTGAACCCAATAAGGCAACAAGGATGGGACAGTAAGTTAATTATTATTTATCATTGATAATTTTTATAATATTATCATTGTTTAAAATAGTTTAAAAAAATCTTTTTTCAGAGTGCTATTATGCTTTTGCAATCTGTGCACAAATAGAGTCGTTGTATCATCTTCTCACAAATAGAAGAGGTGATGACCGAATGGTCTTGTCCCCGCAAGATATTTGTCAGAACTTGATCAACCACAAAATCGAAGATGATAAGGGGCGTACATTTTGGTCGAGACCAGACTATCCACCGCCGAATGTAATGACTAATCCCTTCATTGGATTAGAGGCATCTCGAAGGGTGGGACAGCTGAGTCAGAGATTTAAAGCTGCTCCATATCCAAGACGAGGATCGAACCCTCGACACTTGGTTAAGGGGGGATGAGCCCCAACTGCTCAACCACACCCGTGGGTTGATAAGGGGCGTACATTTCCATAAACACTGAATTGGATAAGAGAAAGTGGGTGCGTCTTGAAAAAAGATTGTCCATATAAAGAAAGATACGACACAAGGTACAATTATATTATTTTTATTATTATGTAATAGTACTTTTTTATGTGTATGTTTTTTAATTTAATTTGCATTCTCGATTTATTTATTGCTACATAAATATTTCAAAAGTCAAATTATTAACTATTTTTGCTAAAAGAGGAAAAATGGCAAGTTATTACTAACACATGTTCTGTTAATTTTGAACGATGTTCATTGGACTTACATATTTCATGATATTCATTAAATGACTTCAATATATTATCGAAATAAAAAAAAAATTGAAATACATTTTCAATAAGGGATATCAACAAATATAGCTTCTCTGCACACAAAAAAACTTACATTAAATATGAACCTCAATAACTATATAAAAGCTAAGTTTTCATTGAGATCTTCTATAAATCTGAAACATGCCGCAAAATAACATTAGAAAACTTTACGGGCTTTACACTGACCAATTTAAACAGTGTGTAGTGAAGTAATGGGAACGTTGCTATTCAAGTTTTGCAAAAGAGCATACATATCCCTAAATAAACACATGCAAACAAAACCTCTTCATAAATCCTATTATTGGCAAACCTAGAAAAAATCTTTAGAAGAAATGAGTTTTGACTTTACATTTTCTTTTAGGCAAAGAAAAGCAAAACTAAAATTTGAATACATTAATAATTCAACTAAAGACATTGTATCACTTAATGGACAAACTGCATAAAAATAGAATGAAGTATTTATTTTTCTAGCAACTATATATGTGCATCAAACACACACAAAGGAACATAATGTCCGCATAATACCTACTGGACATTTTGGAAAGTTGCTTAACAATTGTGTGAATTTTTTGACACGGTATTCTCATCAATCTAACCGTATTACTTGTCATACAATTGATGAAGTATCAGTTTGGTAATTCCAATAAATATTTTATTATAGTATAAAAAGAGACCCAATGTACCAAAAAGAAGTCAAAAAGAAATACAGTTTACTAAAAACCTATAAAATTACCAGATAAAGCATTTTCATTTCTAGTTTATAAAATATCAAAAATTTCCATAGCAGAAGTCAAGAACTGCCACCACTACAGACAGCCATAATATGAAGTCTGAGCAGACTTAATAATCCAAAAATATTGAAATAGGAAAAAGAACCTTAGTAGTATTTACAAAGTGCGTGTATTCTGACCACACACATGCCAATTTTAAGATAAGCCAAATTAAAATATTATTGGTACTCATGATTAGCAGTTGATGAAAAGTAAATATAGAGACTGAAGATAGCAACAGACAATAAACACCCATTGTTGATGATACCATGCCTAAAAAAGATTGCCACACAGTAGTATATCATCCAACCTAAATTTTACAAATGCACCTGATAGATAGAGGAGATACCAAACAACATAGTCGAACCTCTCAGCATAAATCTTTAAAACAAATGCTCCTATCTTGGGATGGAATCAGCGACATGCCATAATCATAACAAAACTAACAGGACAACAGAACACAAATAGGTGCTAATAGAACCTCGTATTCACAATTAAAAGAACCCCTGAGCATAGGGGTGTAGTAATCGAACAGGTAAGGTGAAAGATAGACAATATCAATACATTACCCTAACCTTTTGTCCTACAAACAAATCTTCCAACAGCTCTCTGCTTTGACAATGGAATATCTAGAGTGGTATCTATAGATTACCTGCGGGAAAAAATCAACCAACATTCCACGGTTACCTCTGATCCTTTGCAATCATCAAAACTCATACCATTTGTCAGTTAGTTCAAATTTAACTTCCTACCAATACATGATCAGAATGAATGCTGGAAATGCAGAGAGCGGTCATTGAAGAAGGCAATGCACCCCCGTCAAGAATTTTCTTGATGGTTCAGTGCCTATAATTTACTTCTCTTACATATCCACGCACACTAATTTAATAGAGCTAAATATGTTGTCTAAAAGCAGTTACATACATGTACTTCAGTACCTCGAGGACATTTTATACATAAAAGGTTCCAACACATGTAACTGGATATTACCTCTCAAAGCATTCCAGTTTGTAGACATTCCACTTGCAATTATTCCGGATCCACCTAGATACCTGTGCAATTGAAGTGTATAACCGCGCCAAATAAGATTTGGCAAAAGAACATTGTTTAGTGATTGTGGCGCAGCAAAAGTCAGGGAATAGAATATTTTGTTGACCTCACTTCAATAACACAGGGAATTCACAAAATGAAGGAATTCCAATGTACCATTCACAGAGAAGATGACAAAAAAAAAACTAACAAGAGAGAGAAGAATATTTGTATAATGATGTATTGCTGATTTCATTGGCCCACAAGGCAAACAATATAAAGGATCATATAAATTCCACACACAAGGTCTTGTTTGCATGACCACTAAAGACAACTCAGCAAAAGCCAAAACAAGCCAATAATGCTGACAGTAATTAAAACAACAAATAAACTAAATATTACTTTTAAGAGAAGATAATAGCCTAAGGTCACACATGTAAATGCTGTGACAATACCCCCTTCCTCAAACACCCTTGTCCTCAAGGGTGGAAATTGGGAAACTTTTGAAGCATATCATAGCAAAACTCCCAAGTAGCCAAACTCAGGGAGAACCTTCCATTTCACAAGAACTTTAGTGGCAGCCACGCGCCCTCTTTTAACCATCTTCCTTTCCAAAATAGCTTCAGGTTCCTTGATCGGAATGCTGTCCAAGGTAGCAGGTAGTGGTTGAATGCTGCAGTTAAGAGGATCAAGGCTATATTTCAGCTGAGAAACATGAAACACGTTATGAATTTCAGAATTGGGAGGGAGTTCCAGCTGGTATGCAGTGTTGCCAATCTTGTCTAACACGTTAAAAGGACCATAGAACTTTGGGGACAGCTTGTAAAATGTAGAAGCTCTGATAGAGGATTGCCTATAAGGCTGTAATTTCAGAAAAACAAAGTCGCCAATAGCAAAGGACCGATCTGATCTGTGCTTGTTAGCTTGTTGAGCCATACGGTTTTGAGCTCGAAGGAGGTGGAATTTGAGTAATTTGATTGCTGCCTCTCTAGCATTTGAAGTTCTGTCCATTGTGATATTGCTAGATTCTCCTGGAAGGTAAGGGAGATAAATGGGAGGAGGTTGCCCATACACCACCTCGTATGGAGTGGATTGAATTGCAGAGTGAAAGCTTGTATTATACCACCATTCAGCTATGGGAATCCATTTGGACCAAGAAGTGGGATATTTAGAACACATGCACCTCAAATAAGTCTCAAGACATTTGTTAACCACCTCCATTTTTCTGTCAGTTTGTGGATGATACACAGTGAATTTATGAAGAGCCACTTCTTGTAAGCTAAAGAGATCACTCCAAACTTTACTCAAAAAGTAGGGTCTCGGTCACTAACCACTGTTAAAGGCATACCATGCAACTTGAAAACATTGTCAATAAATAATTGGGCCACATCAAGAGCGGTGCAAGGATGAGATAAGGTTAAGAAATGAGCATATCTGCTTAACCTATCAACCACAACTAGAATGACATGTTTACCATCTGATGGAGGCGATCCCTATATGAAATCCAAGCTAATAGCTTCCCATATGCGAGCTGGTATGGGCAGTGGCTGAATAAGGCCCAAAGAAGCATCTAAGTCAGCTTTGCTGCATTAGCAAACTGCACAGTTTTGTACATACTGCTGTACATCCTTTAGCAACCCTTTCCAATAGAAAATAGACCTGATCCTTGTTGCTGTAGCATCACGGCCAGAATGGCCACCTACTGCAGAATTGTGCAGCCAATGAAGAATAGCAATATTAAGGGCAGAATTGTTGCCATTGCCAATAACCAGTTTACCACATTTACGAAGTTCACCTCGGTGCCAAGAGAATTTGGGATTGGAAGCAGAATTCTTTTCCAATTCTGCAATAAGTTGTTGTAGCACAGCATCATCTTGCCAAGAAGCTTTAATTTGCTCTAATAAATCCTCCATCGAGTTGCTAAGAAGCAGAGTCAGCAATTCGGCATTGGTATTTCGTGAAAGAGCATCAGCAGCTTGATTATGAACTCCCTGTGTGTAATGAATCTCAAAATCTAAATCCATAAGTTTCGACATTAACACTTGTTGGAAAGGAGTATTACGTCGTCGCTCCATTAAAAACTTGATACTTTTCTGATCTGATTTTATGATAAAGTGGTCATGAGAAAGGTAAGTGGCCCATTTTTTCATAGCATACACAATAGCTAAGAGCTCACGCTCATAGATTGACATGGCTTGTTGATGAGTAATGCACATGAAACACACCAAATAGCACTCTATCAAAAAATTATCTCCATATCATCCAGATAACAATCCAATATATCAAGTTGCGATTAGCATCTGACATGCTTCAAGCTGACTGACCTAATCCCGCATCACTTAGAAGCAAAATGAACGAAAGTTCCATGATACGCCAATAGATGGAGAAAACCTTCTGCTCCCATACCAGTCTCATCAGAATCATCATGGAACACATATTTTTCTGCATTACCTGATGTCACGTGTCTAACCAGGTTGGGAAAATGCTGCAACAAAATTCACTTGGGTGAACAAAATCCAAGAAGAAGATAATAATCAAAATTGATCATATGCAAGTTACATGGAGGCATTATGAAAAATTCCTTGATTCACGTCCTTTTGAGTTATCTTAACACATCACTATCTAAAGTGAATTTTAATCAGTAAACTGATACTCGGCTCAACTCTAATAAATACAGTGTTTTGTTGAATTGATTTATATTGGAAGCAGTTCTAAAAAATATCAATTATTTTACTTCCAAAACAAATTACGTTAGATGTTCACTATTCCAAAAAGTAGAAATGTGTGCCTCATGCCGACCCGAAGCAATTCATAGTAGTGGATCATCAAATTCGTACAGAAGTGAAACTAAAGGATTCAGATTTAGAAGTCAAATAGTAGATTTCATATAAAACGTTGGGAAGGCATATTTGATTACATAGATAAGTGACGAACATAACTATCATTAGATGGGATAGTGAAAATAATATAGAGACAGAAACATATCAACTCAAAGTCCTAAAATGTTCTGGTCTAACAGAATACAACTGAGACGAATTCCTGCAAAAGGAATGAAGAATCGGGGTAAACACTAAGAATGATATCATTGTGATTCATTGAAGGTAGTTAAATGTGGCTACTAGCATAAGTTGCATTGCAAAAAATTATGTTCCAAAATCTGTGATGGAAACAGCTAACAAGGCTAAAATATTGATCAAGCTGCATAAAATGATATTAATGCAACACCATTATTACCATGGTGCATGTGTTAGTTAGGAAGGCTTCAAGGAACACGACTTCACCAAAGGGGGGCCCTCACCGGGCAACCTATGCCACACACTTGGGCCTGGAAAGTTTTAATAGCATCTCCTGCTTTTGCTTGAAAGGTAATGTAATAAATTGAACCAGCAAAATCATATCATCGGGTTGAACATTTATCAGTGTAATTGAACAGCATAGTACCAATAGTATCTCGTATTAGATGAACAATATTTGAAAATAAATCCTTTGAAGTCTTGTGTTCAACAACATGGAATGTTATATTTTATGACTAAAAATCTTCAAGCAATCACATGTGAAACCATCTGTAATATACACTATCTGCTGAAAAAGAGACGCATTTAACTACACCAGATGTCTGTTCACGCTTTCACCCCCATGTTACTAACACAACCAAAACCAGTTTCACAGAAGGTACATGCAGCGGAAATGATTTCCTGTAGAAGGAATAAAGAACCGAGGTAAACACAAGGAGTGATATCATTTTGATTCATCTAAGGTAGATCTAAAAATTTGCATGTGGCTGCTAGCATGAGTTGCATTGTAGAAATTATGATTCCAAAATTCGAGATGGATCATCTAAACTAACAAACCTTTGGTACAAGCAAGATGACTCAAATCATCTTACCCAAAAGAAAATTCAGATCACAAGCAGATCTTGCCAAAAACAAATTAAAACATAAAAATATCAGATGAATGAGATGCTGTGAAAAATTCTTCATAAATCAGTGGTAGTGTATAACATAAAGCTTTATATGACCCTATGGGAACCTGAGCACGTGTGATGTAAAACACAAGGGAAAAAGGAAAAAACACATAATGAAATCCAATTCCATTTAACAATGATATTAATGCAACATCAATCAATATTAGTATTACCATGGTGCATGCGTTTAGTTAGGAAGGCTTCAAGGAACACGACTTCACCACAGGGGGGCCCTCACCGGGCATCCTATGCCACACTTGGGCCTGGAAAGTTTTAATAGCATCTCCTGCTTTTGCTCGAAAGGTAATGTAATAAACGGTACCAACAACACTTCTGTAGGTTGACTTGACAAGATCATCAAACACAAAAATTTCACCCTAAATAACAAAAAGCACAAGCATAAATGAATGAATGAATAAACATAAATATACATAATAAGCATGTAACTCATTTTGAAATTGAACCTAACTAACCTGATTCTCACTTTCAGCATTGTATTTATCCAGCGCAAGATTGCAGAAGCGAATAAGGCGAGGTCGATCATCATCGGTTATGGTGAGAGGTATGATAGAGCCGCATAAACCTGCTATGGCTGGAGGGGCGATAGCATCATAGGGACCTGGAGGCAACAGAGCGCTTTGCCTCGTATACTCATCCATGGCCTTTTTGATTTCCTCATCTAGTCGAAGTTGAGCTTTTATTCCTGTACTTAAAGCGATCGCAGTGAGAGAAAAAGGGCTTTTCGCTATCGTCATACAACTTACGAATCTCGCTCTCTTCTATATCTTCGTAGCGACCCCATAGTGCTGCCGAGTTCTTACGAATCTTGCTCTCATCCAATTCTCTTAAGTTTTTCGATCCCGATTTCAGGTTCAGCCGCTTCCCTGAGGCTTCTGCACTTTTCGGTGCCGGCACGGTGGCGACGCGCTGCGACACGGAATCCATCGACATTTGATTCTGCGAGAAGGAAGGAATCAAACGCAAGATACCAATCCTCTCTTTTTATCTTAGCCCATGCTCTTCCCAACCCCTCCTACCTCCTACTCACCAGTCACCACACACCCCATACCTCAAATATTTCAATTTTGCCCTCACTTGAAATGCGCATGGAGGATGTGTTTTACAATGGTTCGGTGAGGCGTCGCCCAACTGGTACGGCCACTGTCAACCGGACAAGAAGCAAAGTGGAAAAAGGGGGTGTGTTCTGCTCTTTCATACGTCCGGCGATGGAGAACCGAAGTAGTTCGGCAGGGAGGCACCGAAACAGCGTAAAACTGCAGCAGGCGGCAACTGAAACAGAAACACCCCCAATGCCATTTATAAGGTACGGTTGTGCCTACCTGAACCAGTTCCGTTATGGGGAACCAAACCAAGCGCGATTTCTAAAGAAAAAAATGGCAAATTCAGAAACTTTAAGAGACAAAAACGAAAAACGTTTGGTAGGGATAATATCTTATAATGATTGGTAATGTTGAGAAGATGATTAGAAGGTTAATGATGTAGGTATGGAGGATAGGTTTTGGAGTGGAGAGATGAGAGGTTTGTAGTGTTGGAGGAGGAGAAGAGGGAGAGTTCGGATCCTCTACAGCATGTAGAGGATCCGATCTCGAAGAGGGATGAAGGATAGGAGAATTTTTTTAGAATGGCAAGGTTAACTTGGTAATTTCATAGCTTGAAGGGGTTGTTGGGAAAAGTCACACCCTTATCTTATCTTCAACTAGAATTAGAATGCCAAAGGTAACTTGTGAATTTGGGTTTTGATTTTTATACCCCTACAATTATACCTCGTACCCCCACACTTTACCAATTTTATCATTTTAAAAATATTCAAAATTTAATTCAGAAACTCCAAATTTTTATATTTTACATTTTTCAGAATTATCTATGTAAGACATAATTTCGAAATGACATTTTCAGAATTTTCCGAATTTATGTTTTTGACATATATCTAGAATGTAAAAATTAATTTTGAGGAAGTCTTTTAATAGAGCTTATTTGACTAAACACTATTAGAGAGTATCAACACTACTACCCCTTCTACACACTGCTGCATCAAATCCAGAATTATGTTTGCTGAGTATAAATCCGGAATATACTCTTTAATAGCGCTTACTCAATTAACTGTTAAAAGACATCCCCAAAATTATTTTTTACATTCCGAAATTATGTTTTTGACATAAATCTGGAATATAAAAAATAAATTCCAAATTTACATCCAAAACATAATTCCGAAATGAATAAATAACGTGGGGGTATGTGTTAAAAAGGGTAAAATAGAAAGTTTGGGACTATGTGGGGGTAAGTGGACCAAATGTGTTTTCTTTTTGTCTACTTAGATGAAATGACAATTAAACACCACGCACACATACTACCACTGTTTGTGCCCGGGTTTGAATCTGAGAGCCAACATTCTCATGTTGCTGAAATTGCCAAGGCAACCAGCAGTGAGGAATAGACCAAATGTGGGTTATAAAAATCAAAACCCAAATCAAATATGGAGGCCCAATAAATTTGAAAAGCTTGTACCTATTTGAATTTGATGTAAATGTGGATTTGTTGTAGTCGCCGGATTTACCCACATTTCACAAAATTAGAAGCCACCGACATTATTTATTTACTAGCTCATTGACTCGTGCGTTGTACGGGGTACAAACTCTAGTTAATATAAAATTGTTGTTGGGTAAAATTTTATTTTTAAAATTGCAACATGAAAAAACCTTGTTTAAATCGAAGATAAGTGTGAATTAAAAAATGGTGTAAAAAAAAGGTAATGGCGAATTTAAAAACTAAAATAGAGTGTATATAGATATAATCCAGACAAATTGTTTCATACACATAATCCACAGTACCGGTATTGATTTATAAAATATATAGTCTAATATCTGTGAATAAAAATTCAATTATAACTATAAATTAAATAAGTGTTATGAATAATATTAATGGATGTCCACTATCTTTCCTTCTTCTTTTCATTACTTCCCTTAGTACTTTTATGGTTGTCCATTCATTTGCTAATCTACACCCTATAAATAGGGCTCAATCTTATGTGTAGGAACACACTTGTGAAGAGAATAATACAAAGAATCATTTTCTCTCCTTCTCTTGTCCTTCTTTAGCTATTGTTTTGATTTGTTTTATAATACGTTATCAGCACCATGTTCTAACCAACTGAGATAATATTGGTTGTTGCTTGCTCCCAACTAAGGTAATATTTCATCCATATTCTTTTTATTTATAATGTAATATTCTTAGAAAGCCAACACTCCATCTTTTGTTTTACTTATTCATATGGAATGATCTGAAAGATTAGCATCTGAAACATTAGATTATGATCAACATTATTATGATCCGAAAGATTATGATCAGCTATCCATCTTTTGTTTTATTTATTGCTTGGTTGTAATATTCTTTCAGTTCTACATTGGATTATTTATTCATAGCGTAAGGTATTTGTGTCTATACTAATATGGTGAAATATCTTGTCATTACAAATAAGTTCATATGCTTGATCAATACTTATGATCTATATCTCATATGCTTGATCTATATTTATGAAATATCTTGTGTCTATACTTCATCTATATATACGAATGACAAGTTATATTTATGATTTATATCTCATGCTTGATCTATACTTGTTCTTGACTAACTTGCTTGCATAATATAGATTCATTCGCTTATTTTAGGTGTTTATTATTATTATTATTATTATTATTATTATTATTATTATTATTATTATTATTATTATTATTATTATTATTATTATTATTATTATTATTTCTTTAATGTTTAATCGGCCAATTCATTTTGAAAGCAATAAAATGTTAAATCATTATACTATCTACAAAACTTGACGAATCATTTTGAAAGTAACTATCTGATTGCTTATCCCTTTATGATAATTATCATATTTTTATTTTATTTATTTTTTGGATTGTGACTTTTAAATTTTCCAAATTAATTCCTTGTGATATGTATCTTTGTTATTTCATTGTAAATATATTGTAAATCTTAATATGCTGACATTATAAGAGTTTAATTTGGAGATACCTTTCTTCTCCCATGGAGTGTTATTTTCTTGCTATGGTTTTCAGTGAAAAGTTTTTTACTCGGAGACCTTTCCTATTCTTCTAAAGAATTATTGGTTAGATTTTATTTATGGTTATTATCAGAATCTATATAATCTTATTTTACTTCTTTTTCTGAATGTTTTATGACTACTATGTTTCTTTATGTGGTATTAGTACTTTATATGCATCGATTGTAGTTGGTTAAGTAAACATGAGATCCACAATTGTATATTAACCCCTTAAATTAATTCACAATTGGAAAAGGGGTAAATGGATTTGGTATTACCTTGGTTATTGAAGGATCCGACCATTACTAGTATGCAACATTTCCTTGTGTACAAGGAAAAAGCAAACAAACTTTGATGTTAGGTGATTTGGACCGGGACTTTTAAAATTACGGTGATTTATTAATTTTTATAATGCATTCTCTAATACATTATGCCAGATTTTTATTACTTGACTATAGTGTTGTTGCGCCTTCAACTAAAAGTCATTGGAATATCATGAGGCTTATCCCACTAGTACTGCTCCATTCCCAGAAGTGAATGTAACAACACAGATAACAAAATAATAAACTTTTGATTAAGAATCACGAGGCTCGTCCCATTAATACTGCTTCATTCCCAGAAGTGAATGTAGCAACACACGATCACTGTTACCAAACCTCTGATAGTGGTCTTGATCATAGTCGCAATGGAAATTACAAGAACACCTTTTTTTTCACCAGAAGTGGAAAAGTGTTGAAAAGAATGAAAAAAGTGGGCAAAGTAGCAAAATTAATGAAAATATTTGCTATCGTTGTGAAGGCAAAAGTCGTTAAGGTCGTACCTGTCGTACGCCAAAACATCTTGCTGATCTATATCAACAATCACTAAAAAAAGAAAAAAAAAAGATTGAGACAAATTTATCTTATGAAAATGACAGTAATATGGATGTTACTCACTTATATGTTGTTGACTTTTTTACCGATCCTAATGGAGATATGTGCCTCTTTGATAGCAGAACTACCGATACAATTTTAAAGGATACAGAATATTTCTCTTATTTAGTGAAGCGAGCAACTGTTGTTAGTACTATATCTGAACTTTCAAAGATAATTGAAGGCTTCGGAATAGCAAATCTACTATTATTAAGAAATTTATAATAAGCTTAGAGGCTATTTGACAAAGATATGTTTTCTTCTACTATCTTATAGTTAATCTAACTTATTATCATGTTATGAGGTTCTTGCTTATAGCTTTTATTTTATTATGTTAATATTTTATATTTCTTGCATAGAAATTTTATTAAGAATTTTATTTAGGTACCATGGTTATCATGTTTTATATTCTTGATGAATTTCCGAAGAATTCAACATTCAAGCATCCCTGTTGGATTGCATAAAGACGATGAAAGAAATATTGAGTAGCTTTATATAGGGAGACATACTTTGGATAAAATAAGTGTAGTGGAAAAATTGTTCGGTTTTCCCTCTGGTTTGTACTACACTTATATCAGTGCGATTGAAGCACGTGTTGTTGTAAACCAGAGGTTTACAAATCACTAAATAAAAAAATGTGTTGTTTGGCATGACCGGTTGGGCCATTCCGGATTCATAATGATGCGAAAAATAATTAAGAACTCATGTGGTCATCAATTGAAGAACCAAGAGATTCTTCAACCCAATAAGTTCGCATGCATCTCTTGTGCACAATGAAAGTTTATAAATAGACAATCACCACAAAAATTGGAAGTGAATATCTCAAATTTTTTGAACGAATACATATGGTGATATTTGTGGGTCAATACACCCACCATGTGGATCATTTAGATACTTTACGATTTTAATCGATGCATCAATTAGATGGATACATGTATTTGTCGTCAACTCACAACTAGAAGTCTGTGAGATTATTTGCTACTCTAACTTCAATAAGAGCTCATTTTTCTAAATTGTCCAGAAAACATATATGAGGAGTATGATATGTCTATTAGAATTGATATTGGACATCACGTAGCATATGTTCATTCATAAAATGGTCTTGAAGAACCATTCTTTAGACGTCTAAAGTTAATTATATGACAAACACTTATGAGATAAGAATTTCCAATTTCTACTTGGAAACATGCAATTTTGCATGTTATAACATTGATTCGCATCAAGCCAACAAGTATCACAAATCTTCCCCTTTATATTTGGTTTTTGGTCACGAACCTAATATTTCCCATCTTAAAATTTTCGGAAGCACAGTGTATGTTCCAATTTATCCACTCACAATACACTATGATGGGATCTTAAAGATTTTTGGGAATATATATTGGATATAAATCTTCATGTATAATAGAGTATCTCGGGCCAACAATTGGAGCCTTGTTTATAGTCCAGTTTGATGATTATCATTTGATGAATTAAATTTCCCAACATTAGGGGGAGGGAATAAGCAGCTGGAAAAAGAGATCAGTTGGAATGAATTATCATTGTCTCATCTTGATCCTCGAACTAAACAATGTGAACTTGAAGTTCAAAAGATAATTCATTTGAAAAGTTTAGCAAATCATCTATCAAATGCATTCATTGATCCAGAATGTGTGACCAAACCATATATGTCAGCTGCTAATGCTCCAATAAATTGGATTGGCTATCCATAGATACTAAGAAGAAAGAAATTCAATAAATGAATTGGTAGTGACCAAACTAAATGAATTTAATAAATATTTCGGGTTCAGAAAGATAATGAGAAGAAGTATAAAAATAAATTATTTTTTTAAAATGGCGGAATCACTAGAAGGGTGAGTTGCACGGGTCTGTGTCATGAAATTAATTTTTTTTCACCAAATCAGTTATTGGGGAATGAACTTTGCGTATTTGAAACGTTAAAATTTTTCTGAACGCTAAAGTACTCCAAAACACACTGCTTAGCATCACACTTTATGTATTTGACACGAAATTATTATTTGTTTCAACAAATCGATTATTGAGGAATGAACTATGAGTATTTGAATGGTTAATTTGTTTTCCTAACGCAACATCACAATTTATGTATTTTGTCATGAAATTATATTTTTCCCCCCACCAAACTGGCTATTGAGGCACAAACGTTGCATATTTGAATAGTTGAATTTTTTTTTGCGAACACTAAAGCATCCGAAAACACACTACTTAGCATCATACTTTACATATTTTGTCATAAAATTATTTTTTTTCCACCAAACCGGTTACGTAAACAAACTTTGCGTATTTGAACAGTTAAAATTTTTTTGCCCGATAAAGTACCCCAAAACACTCTGCTTAGCATTGCACTTTACACATTTTCTTTCACCAAACCGGTTATTGGGGAACGAAGTTTGCTTATTTGAACAGTTCAAATTTTTTTGAACCCTAAAGTACTCGAAAATACACTGCTTATAAAAAAGAAAAAAAAATGAAAGTACCTCAAAATAGATGCTTAGTGTCGCAATTTACGTATTTTGCCACGAAATTAATTTTAAGATTTAGGAACGAACTTCACGTGTTTGTACTTCTATTTTTTTTATTCTTAAGTACAATACACATGGTTAAGCGTCACACTTTACACATTTTGTTACAAAATCAATTATTTTTAACGAAATTTGTTATCGAGAAACAAACTTTGCATATTTGAACAGTTAAATTTTTTTTCAGACTCTAAAGTATCCCAAAATACACGGACAAGAATCACACTTTACATAATTTATCACGAAGTTAATTTTCATCTTCATTAATTTATAGATCTAATTTTTTCCCAAATGAAAATATGAAAAGAAAATAAAAAGGAGAGGGGGAGGGTGGGGAGGGGTAGGGGTAGGGGGAGGGGGAATGGGGGGTGGGAGTTTTGGAGGGAGAGTGGAGTAGGAGACTTCTTAAGATTTGTATTCTTAAGATTTATTTTTATTTGTAGATGAAGTGACAATTGCCACTAGACACTCACGCACACCACTGTGAGGTCCCGGGTTCGAACCCGGGACATGATATCCCGCCTAAAAACTTCGGCATTTACCAGTTGAACTAAGCCTTACGGGATGCCACCGACATTATTTAATTAGATTGAGTAGATGTCTTTAGTTAAGAAAAATATAGTTTAAAAAATAAAGCGAAAAAGTGTATATATGAAATGATATTTTTAAAGTAGTGAAAATAGTAAAAGAAATGCGCTAAAACTCATGACTCAACCTAGGTAAAAAAATGTGTTAATAGTAATGTGCTAAATACAAAAAAAACAAAAATAAAGAAACAAACATTAATATTATTTTTAAATAAATAAAGAAAGGGAGAGATATGGTTTTTAGGTAGAAAATATTTATTTGTTAGTATTTTTTAAATCAAAATTTATGTTATTTTTTTAGGTTCGAGGAGTGGGTAGATCAACAGCTGATGCAGTCATTATTGACATTTCAGATCTAAATTTTACTATGAAAAGTATTTGCAATCACTAAACAAAAAGTGCATTCAGCGCAGTCATTACTTATATTTTAAATTAAATTTTAGGCTTAAATATGATTTTTTTTTTTGGTCAACTGGCTTAAATATGATTTAGGCCCCTGCAAATATAGCGTGTTTTGGTTTAAGCCCCTGCAAAAAAAATAGTAAAAAAATCCTTGCAAAATCCAGTGTTTTGATATTAGCCATTCGGTTATAGTA
The DNA here is from genome assembly GCA_039519185.1 of Astragalus membranaceus. Taxonomy (NCBI): domain Eukaryota; kingdom Viridiplantae; phylum Streptophyta; class Magnoliopsida; order Fabales; family Fabaceae; genus Astragalus; species Astragalus membranaceus. The sequence goes on along the minus strand of CM076848.1, from coordinate 54,332,511 downwards.
TTGTTAGTGTGACGTTAAAAAATTGACAACCTGTATGCCATGTGTGTTTTAAAATGCTGACCGTAGACTAAAAGATTAAAAGAGATAAAAAGTTTAAAAGATTAAAAGTTTAAGAGCGAAGAAGAAAGGGTTTTGTATTACTCCTCACTCTCATACAAAATCTCATTAAAGCTTAACTTGTTGGATTGACGTTGTAGCTTACAAATATGAGACAAAGGGGGTAATGGCACCATTTGAACTGCATGTTGGAAAAGCCTCTCTTCCTTCTCTTGTTCTGAAAAAGAAGGTTACTAAAACCTTTGTATAGAAGGGGCAGAACTGGAAAAGGATACTAAGTGTCGTGTTTTGTTGCCTACTGTTTTTTAAGCTTCTTCTCTAAGGAGGTATTAAACAAATAAATATGTTGAGTTATTTTTGTACAATAGAGAAACATATGTACCCAGATTATTACAGTGCAAAAAGAGAACAAGTGCATGACTGCATGGTTTTTAAATTTATTTTTCTCTCATGTAATTGTGTTTTTTTGGGAATCAACTGTCTACGTGGGGCCCTTGAACACATTTATATCACTAATTTAATTATTTTTAAACTCATACGAGTTGAAGTAAACTCTAATAAAATTGATAAACTCTCGATTTTATTCACTACAAAAAAATTAGCCAATAGCGACGGACATTTCCCTCGCAAAATGACATAAAACCGTCGCTAATGGTCATTTGCGAGGGAATTAGCGAGGGACCAGTTCCCTCGCAGAATCCCTCCTCGCTATTGAGATTAGCGAGGGAATTTGGATCCCTCGCTAATTAGCGAGGGACTATGCCGTCGCTAATTCCCTCGCTAATAACTGCAACTTTTCAGGTGATGGGACTCAGTTGCAGGGGTTGGTAAATGCGCAGGAATTAGCGAGGGACAGTTCCCTCGCTAATGACTGCAGTTTTCAAAAAAAAAATGACACGTGTCCCGTGCTGAATGACTTGTTTTTTTATATATATTTAGTATTAATTAATGAATATTATATTATATTATTAATTTTGTGGTGATGTGTGGTGGTGGCGTGGTGGTGGTGGTGGTGATGGGTGGTTTAGAGTAGAGAGAGAAGGAGAAGAGAGAGAGAGAGAGAGAGAGAGAGAGAGAGAGAGAGAGAGAGAGAGAGAGAAGTGAGAGTGGTGGTGGTGGCGTGGTGGTGGTGTGGTGGTGTGGTGGTGGTGGTGATGAGTGGTTTAGAGTAGAGAGAGAAGGAGAAGAGTAAGAGAGAGAGAGAGAGAGAGAGAGAGAGAGAGAGAGAGAGAGAGAGAGAGAGAGAAGAGTGAGAGTGGTGGTGGTGGTGGGGTGGTGGTGGTGGTGGTGAAGAGTAAGAGAGAGTGAGTGAGAGTGGTAGGAGGTATGTGGTGGTGGTGGTGTTGGAAGAGTGAAGAGAGAAGAAGAGTGTGAGAGGAGGTGGTGATGATGGTGGTGGTGGTTGTGTGGTGGTGGAGAGTAGAGGAAGAGGAACGGAAGAGGAATGGGGAAGAGGAAGGGAAGAGGAAGGGGAGAGGAAGGGTGAAGAGTGAGTGAGTGAGAAAGAAGAGGGAGCGTGTAAACGGTTCTAAAGAAAAAAAGAAAAAAAATTGTGAGGGAATTAGCGAGGGAACTGTCCCATCATCTGAAAAGTTAAATTTAGCGAGGGAATTAGCGAGGGAACTGTCCCTCGCTAATTTCTGCATATTTACCAACCACTGCGCTGAGTCCCGTCATCTGAAACGGCAAATTTAGCGAGGGAATTAGCGAGGGAATTAAGATTAGCGAGGGCATTTCCGTCGCTAAAGCCGTCGCTAATCGCAAAAAAATTGACAGCCCTATGCCCTCGCTAAAGCCGTCGCTAATCGCAGTTTTTGCGAGGGACAACAAGTCCCTCGCTAATGGCCGTCGCTAATACCAATAATTTTTGTAGTGATTATGAGTTTACGTGTCTACGATTTTACATTTGATTTGGCTTTATAATGTAAACTACTTTTTAAATGTTTTTACCTACTTATGTTAAATTACCTATTTACTGCTGTATGTATTAGATTTATAAAGTTAATTTTACATTTTCAATTCCATTTTTGTTTTGTTTTTTTTCAACTAAGAAATAAGTATTTAACTGAATTACAATTTATGAGTCTTAGGTCAAATTAACTCTTATTTTTTAATATTTGAATTTTAATAACTTATATTTTTTTAAGTTTATGTAGATTTCTTATAAAAAAAAAGTTTATGTAGATTTAGTCATTAATGTTGGGATGACCTTATCTAGTAATAGAAAATTTATTGTCAGTATGGACAAATTGAACGGTTCTTTATTATGGCCCGTGTTTAGTTATGCTGCCTTCTGTTTTTTTAAACTATTCTTACTTTTCTTTTTGTATCATTTATTTTTTACTCCTAGTAATAATGCACTAACACAACTCATCATTGTGTTTGCCTACTTTGCTTTGATGCAAAGTTGAAATGTTGAACTATTGTTGTGTTAACCTATATTATATCATGTGTGTGTTGTGTTATTTATAGGTTTTTTTTTTGTAGGAGATAAACTCGAATCGAGTCTACGCCTCAAAGACTACCTATGCTCTACAAATTTAGGTAGATTCTCAAGTTTGACAACCTTATTAGACAATGACTATTATATCTCACAACAATGATACTTGGTTATGATGCCATCATCGGGGATTATATTGCTTTCTTTCCATTTTAACAAAAGGACGATCTCTCATTTTAGAATTGTAGCTGTGAAGTTACTTCACTCTATCACAATATAAAATATAAAATATCATACAAAAAAGAAAAAACCATGAAAGATTTAGTGTACCCAAACACAAAGTGGAAAGAAAAGTTTCATGGTTACATTTACTACTGCAATGGCTCCTGTTTCAACCCCGCCTAGAGAAAATTGACCAAAATACTCTCAGTGTCATCATATTATCAATCACTCCAGAGACTTCTGAAGAACATCTACTGCAAAACCAACCTGCCCAATTCTACCCTCACCCACAGTTTTATCTTTGTGCATGGCGTGAATATTTAATCTTCAACCCATTTTGTGCTGCACAGACAAATTTAGATGAAGTAGTTGAAGAGCATGTGTTGTTAGAATTGTCTTAATTTATAAAACTTGTGATCTCATCTTAAACTGAAACTCCCGATTCTGTTCAAGTTGCTTGTATGTGAGAGTGCTTCTGAAAAAACAATCAATTGATTCAATTGTCTACATCCAGCTTAAATTTTACAATTTTCTACAACCAGCCTAAATTTTACAAATGCAACTGAAAGATAGAGAAGATATCAAACAGTACAGTCGAACCTCTCAGAATAAATCTTTTAAACAAATGCTCCTATCTTGGGATAGAATTAGCGAAATGCCATATTCATAGCACAACTAAGCTGGACAACCGAGAACACAAATCGAGGAGCATCTCATTCTGGGAGACAACATTTAGGTACCGCGCAACATGGTGAGCGAGTTGGAGAACCTAGAGTCACGCGAGGAACTTTTTTCTTTGTGGCCTTTTCTGGAACTAAACACAACAAATGAAACGTTCAATAGTTCAAAGTTCAAACGATGCGGATGATTAAGGCTGATGGATCAACACAATTTAAAAATGAGTCAAACAGAAATTAACATAAATAAATGACTGGGTCCTCCACTTTGTTTCTGAGATAGAGTGCAAAGGAAACCAGGCAAGTATGGAATCAGATGCATTGAAGAACTTATCCAAGATCATATGACTGTTGGACTTCATTTAAAGTAGGCAAACAACTCTTTAGATTAATCCATTCAAGCTCAAGGCTCCTTTAGGAGGCTGGAAGAAGAGGACCACTTTGTGGAAGGAGGCGATGCCGGAAACCGGGAGAACTACATCAATAAGCTAAGCTAATCAGGAGAATTCTATGGCAGTGTTCAATCATTTATAAGGGCTATCAAATATCAATCTTTGTTGGCTTTAGAATAATCCAGACCAGATATTTTGGCATCTCAAATTTTGGAAATAGCACATTTGATGTTCATATATCGCTTTGCCAAGGTTGATTTTTTGTCATTTTAAATTGAGTGGTGAGTTTTATTTAAAAAAAAAGATGCAAAATAAGACCCCAAACAGATAAAGAAGTCACCCCTGATTGTGAAACTCCATCATCTTATTCTCCATCCTCTCTGATATGACAACAGATCGTCCACTGCTTAACCTAAAAAGGAAGAGAGTTGTTAACTTTATGGATTGCATAATGAGAAAATATTTCTGAAAATAAATTTGCTGTACATATTTCAAGTAAACAGTAGGACATAATCAGTTAAAAGTTAACTTTTCTGGTAAAGAATAAGGATGTATGCAGGTAACTCCGGCCAAAATTGAAGTTATTATACTGTTATTACTTTATAGGAATCTGAAAGCCAGAGGTGGACCAACAGCTTCACCTCTGCATAACTCAAGGGACAATATGCTAATCTTCAATTTGAAAAGAGTGACATCTACAAACTAAAAGATGCTTACAAAATCCTAACTGCTCTGTCCAATGAGCTCTACATGCTACATTTTTTCGAAGCAAAAAACAAACTGTTGATGACACCTAAAAGAGGAACAGAGTCTGAGGAAACCATCTGACAAAAATGCACACATCACAAATACTCAATCATAATCCTAAGCCATGGAAAACCTCAACGGGTGAAACTGGCCCATTAAAGCCACATAACCCAGCTCCCCCGATCTGCAAGAGGTGTATGTAAACAAAACTCAACATTATCTATGTTATAATTGAGGAGGCAAGGTGAAAAATAAATAGGTCAACAAATTACCCTAAGTCTATATGTCCTACAACCAATCTTCTGGCCGATCACTGCTTTGACAATGGAACATCTAAACTGGCATTTATAGAATACCTGCAGGAGATAATCACTCAACATTCCAGAGATACCTCTATACTTTGCAATCATACATCATATAGTTGAAATTTATACCATCCTCAGTTAGTTTAAATTTAACTGCTTAAAGCGATAGCATCATAGGGACCTGGAGGGAACAGAGAGCACTGCCTCCTATACTCAGCCATGGCCTCTTTGATTTCCTCATCTAGTCGAAGTTGAGCTTTATTCCTCAAGGGCGTTTTATACATAAAAAATTCCAACACATCTAACTGGATAGTACCTGTCAAGGCATTCCAGTTTGTAGACATTCCACTTGTAATGATTCCAGATCCACCTAGATAGCTGTGGAATGGAAGTGCATAACCTGCTAACCGCGCCAAATAAGGCTTGGCAAAAGAACATTGTTTAGATATTGATGAGTAATGCACAAGAAACACACCAAATAGCACTCTATCAAAAAATAATCTCCATGTCATCCAGATAACAATCCAAAAAATCAAGTTGCAGTTAACATCTGACATGCTTCAACTAGCTAACTAACCTAATCCTGCATCATAGAAGCAAAATACTCTTAAGAACCAAAATGAACGAAAGTTCCATGATATGCCAATAGATGGAGAGAAGCTTCTGCTCCGATACTAGTATCATCAGACTCATTATGGAACACATACTTTTCTGCATTACCTGATGTCACATATCTAACCAGGTTGGGAAAATACTGCAACAAAGTGAAAAATACGCAAGAAGAAGATAATAATCAACATTGTCACATTGATCATATGCCTCCTTTTGAGTTATCTAAACACATCATTATCTAAAGTGAATTTTTATCAGTAAATTGATAGTTGATACTCCATTCAACTCTAATAAATACAGAGTTTTGTTGGATTGATTTGTTTTGGAAGCAGTTCTAATAGATATCAATTATTTTATTTTAAACATAAGTTGCATCAGATGTTCAATATTCCAAAAAATAGAAATGTGTGCCTCATGTCGACTCAAAGTAATTCATAGTAGTAGATCATCAAATTCATACAAAAATGAAACTAAAGGATTCAGATTTAGAAGTCAAATAGTAGATTCATATAAAATGTTGGGAAAGCGTATTTGATTACTTAGAAAAGTGACGACATAACTGTCATTAGATGGGATAGTGAAAATAATATAGAAACAAAAACATATCAACTCAAAGTCCTAAAATGTTCTAGTCTAACAGAATACACCATCTACCGAAACAGCAGGAGTCTCTGTTCACGTGCTTTCACCTATGTTTCTAACAAAGCTGAGACGAGTTTCGCGGTAGGTAGACACAACGGAGATGAATTCCTGCAAAGGGAATAAGGAATCGGGGTAAACATTAGGAATGATATCATTGTGATTCATTGAAGGTAGTTAAATGTGGCTACTAGCATTTAACTAACAAGGCTTTAATATTGATTGGGCATGCAACATCAATATTACCATGGTGCATCCGTGAATGATGCGTTAGTTAGGAAGGCTTCAAGGAACACGACTTCACCACAGGGGGCCCTCACCGGGTAACCTATGCCACACTTTGGCCTGGAAAGTTTTAATAGCATCTCCTGCTTTTGCTTGGAAGGTAATGTAATACATATCACCAGCAACAAGTCTACGGGTTGACTTAACAAGATCATCAAACACAAAATTTTTACCCTAAATAAGAAAAAGCACAAGCATGAATGAATGAAGAAACATAAATATACATAATAAGCATGTAACCGGTAACTCGTTTTGAACCTAACTAACCTGATTCTCGGTCTCAGCATTGTATTTGTCAAGGGCAAGATTGCAGAAGCGAGTAAGGCGAGGTCGATCATCATCGGTTATGGTGAAAGGTATGACAGAGCCGCATAAACCTGCTATGGCTGGAGGTGCGATAGCATCATAGGGACCTGGAGGGAGCAGAGAGCGCTGCCTCCTATGCTCAGCCATGGCCTCTTTGATTTCCTCATCTAGTCGAATCTGAGCTTTATTCCTGTACTTAAAGCGATCGCAGTCGCAGAGATAGAAAAAAGGCTTTTCGCTATCGTCATACAACTTACGAATCTCGCTCTCTTCCATATCTTTTAAGGGATCCGATAATGCTCTCGGGTTCTTACCAATTTTGCTCTCATCCATTTCTCTTAAGCTAGCTTCTCATCATCTTCTCTATACAAAAGGGAATTATAATGTTTAAGCCACTCATGTGACAAAGATTATTATATCTCACAATAATGACGCTTGGATATCATGCTATCACCCTCGACTATATTAAGGGAATTATAAAGTTTCTTCCTCTATGACACTGAAAATTCATACAGAAAAGAAAGAAGAAAAAAAATGCCAGATGTAGTGCAATCAAATACAATGTAAGTGGAAAGAAAAGATTGATAAAAAATATTGCCACCATATTATGGGTCACACTGAATCTGTTCAAGATGCTTTTTTCATAGACATTGCTTCTGAAAAAAGAAATCAATTGATTCAATTTTCTTGTGCCAATCTTTTGTCAAGAAAAAATAGAGAAAAGGGGGAAATATCAGACATGAGAAAAAAGAACCTCAGCAATACTATCTCTAGCTTTGGTGATCTCTTACGCCACTTGTGTCTCAATATCAAAGAACCCCCATGTAATGTCCAACAACACAGTTCTCCTTTCTTCATACAGCCCTCCTAAGAGCCACAACTCTCCTCTCATTATCTCTCTTAAACCTCACAAGAAAAAATAAGCTGAATAAATGGATAAACATCTTGAATTTACAAAGTGAGTGTACACTAACCATACACATGTCATTTTCAAGATAAGCTAAATAAATCTATTATCAGTAGTCATGATGATTAGTTGTTGATAAATCCTTAGTTAAAAAAATGAAGTACCAATTTATATTTAAATGATAAATCTATTGTTAAAAAATGAATTATGAATTTATCTATTAATGATAAATCCATAATTGATAATATAACTACGGATTTATCTATTAAATAAATAGATAAATTCCTATTTCATTTATGTAACTACGAATTTATCTATTAAATAGATAAATCTGTAGTTAAAAAATCAATTACAGATTTATCAACTAAATAGATAAATCCGTAATTCATTTTTAAACTATAGAATCCGTAATTATTTCAAATCTTTTAAAATATTATAATTACTTTTTTTAATTGGTTATTTTTAAAAGCCTTTTCTGGGCTTTTTTGATTCAAACCCTAACAAACCCAATATCGGTTTATACTATAGTTACCCTAAAATCAAATTTGGAGCCTCAAGAAACTGAAGCGTGTATCTATTTGCAGCCTATATATAGAAATATGTTTCTTAACTTTCAAAAATAGAGATTCTATTTTAAAGGTGTGTTAAAAAATAGGTTTAAGTTTGAGTCAACGTCGAACTCCTAGTTTTTGTAACACCCCGGTATTTCTTTAAACAAGAAATACCTAAACATACAATTTGGTTTACATCAGAGTATAAAAATTCTTGTTTAGATATACATCCTTACAAGAAACACCGGAAACTATGACATAACATTATACCATTTCGAGTCATAAGACCGAATACAGAGACAATGACAGAAAAACGTAAGAACTAGGAATGAGTCAATCTTCTATCTTCTCCTCGAGTGTGACAACTGACCATCCCGTTTGCTTCCCCATTTCCTGTTCTCTGTGATGATAGGGTGAGACAACTTGTCTCAGTGAGTTCTACCGAACCCCTCACAATCACTCGGTTCATTATTAAAAACCGTCGCAACATAGTTTAATTTATAAACCATTTGCTTCAATATATACCTAGCCCATTACCGACCGTGCAAACACCCACAATCTCGGTAAATGAAGTGCCATTATATATTATTAAGCCTCGTAAATTAATTTATATTTACTAGCTTACCAAACGAAACCCGACCGTGCACGGCGAATCGTATACCTATCTTAGCATAAATCGACCGTGCAAACAACCACAATCCCGATAACCCCTGCTAGTCCTTTCCCTAACGTTTTGGGGCCTAGGGTGAGGGCTCATGACCTTCCCTTCCTAGTATGCCATTCGTTGGGTCGTCACCCAACTTGATATAATCTATATATCACACCCGCATTGGGCTGACTTCTAAATTCGATATAATCTATATCTATCGTTGTTCTATAACCCGTTTTGATGAATACAATGTTAGACATCTGGCGTTATAATTACAGTACAAAATTGGACATATAATCTAGTTTGTTATTCAAAATGTGAACTCACACGCGGTCTATAATGAGATCTAAAGTAGATCTTGATGTTTAGGATCTAGAAATATGGCAACTCTAATGATTTCTCACAAAAACTCAAGAACAAGATTAACAAGAACACAACACAAATGACACAACACTTACTTGAAAGGAAGAAAATGCAAATATGGAGGAGATAGAAATGGAAGTGGAGAAGGAAGTCTGCCACTTCTTCCTTGGGAAGATGATAAGTGTTATACCCTAATTTTGTCCGCATTTCTTTTCATAATTTAATTCTCTTTTTTTTAGAAATCGAACAAAAATCCAATAGTAATTATAATTATAATTGGACTCATTTCCTTCCCCTTTTTTTTTCTATTAAACCCAAAAAATTTTTTTCGACAATAAGCCCAAACATTGTTGATGTCCAATGGTTTTTTTTTATATATAGTAAATAAAGTGGTGTAGCTCTTTTATTTATTATCATACAATTCAAATAAAAAAGGATGCATAAGAACGTGATATCACAAGGCTGAATGCTTGGAAAAAATGTATAATACTATATAATAACTTGGCCAAAGGCTGGCTTTAACGCAGAAAGGGTACATCACAGCAACCCAAAAGTGGGCAAGTCAGCAAAGACAAAAACAACATGACAAAGGCCAGCAGTGTAGACAAAGGGAAAAGTCCAATTCGTGACAGCAGTAGGCATAGGCTCCAAAGCTGCAAATGGGAGGTCCTAGTTTCTTTGCATTATTTCTCTGAACAATATACACAAAAAGAAAATTAGGCAGCTGGGTATTGGTCAAGCAAGACCAAATTTGTGAATGCTCCAGAGACTTGGAGTAAGGTTTTTCTGAAGAGGAAATTTAGAGCACCAAAACGTGATTTTTTTTGAGAAAATACAAATCAGAAAAAGAAAATTAGGCAGCTGGATATTGGTCAAGCAAGACCAAATTTGTGAATGCTCCAGAGACTTGGAGAAAGGTTTTTCTGAAGAGGAAATTTAGAGCACCAAAACGTGATTTTTTTGAGAAAATACAAATCAGAAATACTGAATTAAAATGGACAACAGAGTGCAATATACAAGGCAAATCCCTCTATAAATTAAGCTTCAAAACAGACCGAGGGGGGAGATAAAAATTCAGAGGGAGGAGGGAGAGTAGAAGAGAAAGAAATAAATTAGAAGAGGAGAGTTAAGAAAAAATGGGAAGGAGGTGAATCAGAAAGTAGAAGAGGGGAAAAGAATCATACCACATAATAGAAACAAGCAGAAGCAAAGTACAAAAACACTGTTCTGTTCCACCATGGCACCGCCGCTGTTGTCGTTGCCGTCGTCGTCGTCATCTCCGCACTCCATCTCGGTACACCGTCGCACAGCCTTCTCCACCTCATCTCTCCATTTCTCTTTCACTCTCTTCCTCTCCCCATCGCGCTTTGTCTCTCCCCCTTGTGCATCTGGTATACCTTTCTCTCATTCTTGGCATCATCTCACCTCCTTCCCCTGTCTCTGTAGTGAAGCTGCGTAAAGAGGTCAGGGTTCACACTGAACCCATTTCTTTCCCTTTTGCATTTTAACTCTAATTTTGTTTTATTTATTAGTTTCTGGATTGTTCCTTTCATTTAATAGTAACAATAAATAATTCTACAACTCCATCTTCTTTCAAATCTCGAAACCCCCCTCACCCTGTTCTTAATTCATTTTGTTATTTTAGTTATTTATTTTTTAAACAAACAATAATAATCAGTAGTCTGTTTTAACAAATAAGAACCGATTTCCAACTACACCCCATGTTTTATATAGAGAACCCTCCGAAATGGGGTCCAATCACCCCTCCCTATCTAATGATACAACCTCTCGATTTTTAAACATCAAATTGTCAATCCTTTTTATTATGCCACATGCTTCCAAATCAATATTTCTCAAACAATCAAATTCACATAAAAAGTAAGTTGTTATTAACGGTCACTTTGAGTTTAACTTGTTTGGTCGTTAATAATAACTGCAGTTTTCAAATGGGCTATTAGTGGTGACCACTCTGAGTTTACTTGTTTGGTCATTACGAACGCCTGCCCAAATTTCAAAAACACTAGAAAATAAAAAATACCAAACACACGAATATTTTCTACCCAAGAACTACGTAGCTTTGATTTCTCCATCGCACCTAGAGATACGTAGGAGCAGGGGCCCACTCCTGTCAAGCACAAAAAACTAAAACTTTTATTAAGTCTTCCTCTTCAATTTTGCAAATAAGAAAAATGGTAAATTAGAGTGTCTTATTTTAATTAACTTTTTCTCTACACATTAAATTAAATGGTAATCTTTCTTTTGAAAGGATGCTGTGGGGTGCTAATACCTTCCCCACGCATAATCAACCCCCGAACCCAAAGATAAAGGTTTTTTTCAATGTTTTCCTATTTAATAAATATTGATGGCGGTTTCATTGCAAAAATGACGGAGAATCCCCTCCTTTGGATTTTTCGGTCGCTACAGCTGGCGACTTCACTGGGGAGAATTTAAGAGGGTCAAGCCTAATTTAATTAAATGTGTAAATTATTGTTAATTTGATACTTTGTTTACCTTTAGCGTTAATAATTGCATGTCTATTTTATCTAGTTATTTTATTTGCTTTATTGAACCTTAGGGTAGAAGACCTTTGTACTATTATCTATATTTCTTTTGCAGCTTGGGTGATCTAGGTATTATGCACATGTCACACACGTCACTTACGCATGTTTATTCACACACTTCTGAGTGGGGCCTTATACCCGGGTCTGAAAAATAACCTAGGACGAGTGGAGATTATTAGTGACAGTCATTCTGGATTTTATCTGTCTGACTCTCATGAAAGTCTCAGCCAGAGTACGCTCTTTCATGGTATCCCACACCAGGTAGCTCGCTATCGTTGTGGATCATATCATGAAGGGGATTTTAGCTCTGGAAGCCTTTGTGAGGAAGTGAATAGAGCCACCTGAGAGATTGATCACGTAAGTAACCCTAGACCGTGACCTATATATAAGACATAACTTATTTAGGACACCGGGGCATTTCACCTACTCGCTGTATCATTACAGATAATTTTTTTTTTCTCAAAAAAAAATCAAATCATCAAAACCATTTATTTCTTTTTCCTTTTACATATATAGGAGGTGACACATAGTTGGCGCTTTCTCAAATTTGAATCACCAAATTTTTTCTTTTACTTTTCTTTTTTAACATGCGTGGCATCATTCTTTCATTCATCATATAGCATCATTATTTCACACGAAATGTAAAAAAAAATCCTCACATGCATGTTATTCATCTCATTTAGGTTTGCCGGGAATTGTAAGAAGCTCGGAAAATTTGTCATAAGCAAGGCAATATGGGATCAAACGGTGAAGCAATCCAAACTCTAAACTACTCTATAGTGAAACAGCCTAATCCGACGAGTCTAAGGGAATGTGCGGGTTGGTTGTCGCCCATCGAGCGCAGGTCTTTTGATAGGACTTATGGGAAGATTATTATGTTATTACATTTGGAAGTTCAAACAAATGCCGTTGTTGCTTTGAGCCAGTTCTATGACTCTTCACTGAGATGCTTCACCTTCAAAAAATTCCAGATGGCACCTACCTTGGAAGAATATACGCAGATCCTTGGTTTTCCTCAACGAGGCATTAGGCCCTACCAGTACCAGGGGCACTACTACAGAGATGAGAAACTTGCCTCAATGCTACAAATCAGTAAAGAAAATTTGAAGCTCCAAAAGAAAAATCGAAATCACATTGTAGGGTTCCCACAAGAGTATCTGGAAAGTCAAATGAAATCCTTCGCCAATGCTAGGAATTGGGGTCCTTTTAAGCAGGTATTGGCTTTGACCATCTTTGGCATTGTTCTATTTCCACGCATTGAAAGATATGTGGACACAACAGCTATTGGTGCCTTCCTATCCTTCAAAGATGAGGAAAACCCATTCAACCCAATTTCAGCCATTCTTGCAGACACTTACTGTACCTTCACTCATTATAGTGAGCTAAAGGGAAAGATGATATCTTGCTGCCTACAAGCCTTGTATGTTTAGCTTCTCACCCATGCCTTCGTCAACAAAGTTAAAGTAGAAGGCCCAATTGAAGACGCTAGAGGGTGTGATGTGAAGTCAATGAACACTAGTGAATGGTTGCAAGTGCTACGGGGCCTCCATGAATACAAGGTCCGTTGGCACCCATCATGGTGGAAAGATAGGCCTACAGTAATTTTTCAATGTGGAAGCTTTCAAAACGTCCCACTCATGGGGACAAGAGGATGCATAAATTATAACCCTTCTCTGACTCTAAGACAGCTAGGGTACCTCATGCGAAATCCGCCCACCGAAGACATGTTAATCCCTTTTTACCTCCATGAGGGAAGCCTAAAAGAGGTCGACATGCTCCGGAAGATTTCTCAAGCGTGGGATATGGTTGTCCGTAAAGGACAATAGCTTACTAAGAGGGGCGGCGATAAGGAACCCACCTTTCGCCAATGGCTCCAAAAGAGGATCCCAGACACCCGATTGCCTTACCAAAGCGCACTACGGGTTGAGGAAGAAGTACTTGAACCTACCCTTCCCACTGTCGAAGAGTTAGATAAGCTCAAAATGGCGTTGTCAAAAGCCGAAGAAGAAAAGAAGGGCTTACAGGCAGAATTAGAGAAAACGCTCCTAAAAAACCAGAAATTGGAAGAGGAAAACGCAACTAAGTCATCGACCATTGAAGATAGCCGCAAGCAACTTAAGGTTGAAGAAAAGAACAAACAAGAGGTTCAAAAGTACCTGAGAGGGGCAAAGGAAGAACAAAAACGATGCAACTTGAAAATGAACCAAGCTATTGATGATGCGCACAAGTGGAAGGAGTTGTGGGAAGAATCAATGATTGCTGAAAAAACCGCACAGAGCCTGCTGGTGAAATCAAGAAGGGAGTCTCAGATATTGATAGCTGAATTTGAAGAGCAAGTGAGAAGTATCAGGCGGGATAAGAGACAATTGAAGAGATACTCCGAGAATACCAACAAGCCCTGAGAAAAGAGCATGAAAGATCTGATGAGCTGAAGGACCATATCAGATATCAAGAGGAAGTTTACCACCAGTTGAAGACTGAAAGCATCCATTGGGAGAGCCGCTTTGTAGAGTTGGTCAGCAGGATAGAAAACCATGAAGTCTTCACAGAGTTGAAGAATGAAAGCTTATACTGGAAAGACATATTCTCAAAGTTGGCATGGCTGGCCAATCAAGCTATCAGGGGTATCCCAAAACGTCTAAAAGAGGCTGACGCGGCAAGGCACCCGTTCAACACTCCGGTCCAAGTTCTCAAATTTATGGAATTTTTCAAGATCCTCATTGCAGAACTTAGGGAGAGGGCCGGTAGCACTACTAATAGAAAAAGAGAGAGGAATGGAAAAATGAAAGCCATATGTATTTAAGAGAAATTTAAAAGAGCATTGTACTCTTCCTTTCGGAGTTTTATTTCAAAAAATGTTGTTCTTTCCCCATCAATGAAGTTTGTTTGTTTCACTTGCTGATCCTCTCTTGAAACGTTAATTTATGTACTTATGACAAATCAAGACGCACTTACAATTCTCGGCCTAAAACAATAAAACTCATGCGCACATGCATCACTCATCTTTTCATCCATTCATATACTCATATCATGTATCCCATTAACAGAAAGTAAAAGACAAGCTGGTGCGTCAACATCGCTATTGGACTCGTTCTCAGGCTAGAAACATGGAAGCAAATCAGGACAATTCGCCTCAGGATAACCTGGATCAGGACATTCCACACCAGGATGACTGTCATACCCTAATTTTGTCCGCCTAGGGTCAAAACCCTAATTTTCCACAAAAATAGTAAACTGTGAAGTGTGAAATCATTTTGTAGAGTGTAAGGAGCATTTTGCATGCATTTTTAAGGTTTTAAAGTCATCCTAGGGTTTTTAGAATCATTTTTAGAGTGGAAATGCATTTTTGGGCAAAAACAAGGTTTTTAGGGCAAAAGGGTATTTTGGTCATTTTACAAAATAGGATAATTTCTCATCAAAAAATCATTGTGCAAGTTTAGAGAAATTTATTTGAGTCAAAACGTTTTTGGTCATGTGTATGTATGTGCATGCATGCATTATGCTCCAAAAATTCAAATTCAAAAAAGGCATCAAAAAGGAATATCCTACAAAAGTTTCAAGATGAGATTTTTATGATATTTTTGGTCATGGTGATCTCATAAAATAGCATATTCCTAATATTCCTAGTATGTGGCCTAAATTGGGTGTATTTGTGTACAATTATCCTAAAAAAGAATAATCAAAAATAAAGAGATAATGGAATGGTCATGTGATAGTACAATTGTACAATTGACAACTTGCAAATTCCCTCCCATTTTCTCCCCTCATGTCACGCCCTCTCCTCTCTACTACTCTCTCATATTGTGCTTTCTCAATATCCCCAATCCATGTGAACTTCAATCCTAGCCTTTGATTCAAAATTAAAATCAAATCCTAGAGCACTTGCTAATGCATAAAGACCTAAATGCCCTTAAACCTAATTGCACTCTATATATACCTTGTTAAGCCCATCTCTCATGACCTTTGGCCTCATTTATCACTATAAAACCCTAGCACACAAAAAACCTCCCCCTCTCCTCTCCTTGGCCGAAATCTCCTCCCCTCCCTCACCTCATCTATTTCAATTTCCTCACTCAATCATCCATTAAAACACCTTTCCTACACTAAATCTTCCACCCTTCTTGCATTCTTCTCAAAGATTCACCTTCAAATTCAAAGACCAAGTTCAAAGTTGAAGATTGAAGAGTAGATTAAAGGGGTTTTTCATTCATTCATCTCATTTCCTTCCTTATTCTAGCTTGGAGTTAAGGTATACTCTAAAAACCATAGCATTATCTTCAACATTTGTGCATCAAAACTCATGCTCTTCTTTTCCTTCATTTCGCATACTCTCATAAATATATATAAAATGTGATTTGTTGGTTGTTGTTGGTGAGAGGAGCCTTAAACATTATTGACATGCACTTAGGGAGGCATGGGTGTTTAAGGTGCCTCTCACCCTTGAATAAATTGATTCATGTTGTTTTTGTGTTGATTTTGTATTTGTTGTGAAATAAAATTGTTGTTTCATGTGTTATTTAGTTCGTATATCATGTTAAAGTTGGTTTTAATTTGATTTTGTTGTTCCTCTTTGCTTGATGATGCTTAATCTTGTTGTGGATACTCGATTTTGGTGTTTTCATGCTTAGATCCTTTGTTTATGTTTGCTAATCTCCTTTTCTTACTCATATATGTTTCGCAAAAATTAAAGAAATGAAGAATAAATGTTGATTTGAAGTTTTAGCGCCTAAATCATGTGATTAATTGTTCCTAAGTCTTGCTAGTATCTTGTGCTTGCTTGATTTTGCGAGTTTGATGAATAAATTTGTTGTTTGGCTATCTGTAGGCTTCGCAAATCATGAGAAATAATTAGGGTTTTGTTGTTTCTTGGTTATTTTGGCTTGCAATTGTGCTTAAAAATGTTTTCTCAAGTTGTTTTGATGGAATCTTGCTTGCAAGTAATTGTTATGTTGATGATTGGCAAGATGACTCTCACTTGTGCCTTGAGCACTATTCTCTAAGTGATGAGGATTGTTCAATAGGATTCAATCCCTTTTGAATTGTAATCTTACTTGTTCTTGTGAATTTGGTTTGTCAATTGTTTTCAATATTGATGATGAGTAACATGACTCTCACTTGTGCCTTGGGTGCCATCTTTTAGTGATGAGGATTACTTCAAGTGATTCAACTCTCTTTAAATTTTCAACGAACAAAATGTGAGTTTATGATTCCTTGCTTGCCAATTGTTTGTGATAGCTTGTGAATACTTTCTTTTGGTCACTTTGAGTCTTGCAAATGTGGTGTTTGTTTTAAGTCATTAATTTGTTTAAATGTTGATGATTGGTAAGAGGATTCAACATGTGCTTTCAAGCATAATTTTAAATGTTGAGGATTACTCTAAAATGATTCAACTCTTGTATACATTTTGGTGTTGAACATTTGGTAAAATGACTAGACGCTTATGCACTTGTGCATTGTTAATAAGTGTCAAGGATTACCAAAAGGAATTTAACTCTTGTGTTTTTATTGATTGATTCTTAAATTGATTTAATGAGCTACCCTTTTGTAATTGATCAATGTCTCATTTTTGTGTGACCATTCGTATTGCAACTTGTAACTAGTTTTGACAATTACATGTTCGTGCCTATGCTTGCCTCTTGGATTTGTAATGCTTGCATGAATTGTAATTGAATGATTTGTATATTGGTTATGGATTTGGAGTTGATCGAAGTGTTCTACTTGTTTTCCAAAATCTTTTTCCAAATCAAACTCTTTTCTAAACTAGTTTTCAAATCAAAATCAAATGCTTTTCCAATGAAAACCCTAAGGCATTTTCTTAAATAAATCATTAGTCATCACTCGAAGTCTTCGCTTGTTTGATCGCTAATGAGGAGTTATTAGTGGTAGTCACTTGAAGCCTTTGCTTGTTTGACTATTATGAAAACTCCCACACATTAACCAAACACAAACTAATTCAAATTTCAAAAACAACATGAGCTATTAGTGATAATTGTCACCGATGCTCGCCCTTTTTCAAAGCAATTTCAAAAAAGATAATAAAACATTGTTACTTGTAATCGCTCGAAGCCTTTGCTTGACTGGTTACCGGTTTCAACTCTTTTCTCTCAAGTTAGTAATGAACGCCACTCGAAGCCATTGCTTGTTTGTTATTCGTGAACATTTGAGTCTTTTTTCAAAAGCTCCAAAAAAATTTAAATAAGATAAAACACAAAAACATTTTCAAAACCAAAAGACGAGAACTACGTAGCTTTGATCCCTCATCCCAGTGAGGGTACGTAGGAGCGGGTCACAGCCCGTCAAGCACCATTTAAAAAATCTTTGTTTTGTTCCGCTTTTCAAAGGTACCAAAAATATTCTTCTCCCCCCCGTTTTCAATAAAACAATTTCTCAAATGAAATAAAAAGAAAAGGAAAGAAAAGAAAAGAAGTAGAACAAAAATCATTTCAAATCAACTTTTCCTAAACCACACATCAAGTTAATGGTTCCCTTTCAGTAGAAAGGAGGTGCGGGATGCTAATACCTTCCCCGCACCTAATCGACCCCCGAACCTACATCTCTGAGTTTTCAAAAGACCATCCGCTTTTCCAAAAAAGGTTTTTTCAATTTTTCCTAAATAAATATTGGTGGCGGCTCTACTATTTTTCACGTTGTCAAACGAGAAGTCCAAACCGGATTTTTCGGGGTGCAACAGCGACTTAGGCCAGGGTAATCAGAACCTAGGCAATCAAGAGCTTAGGGCGGAAATAGATGGGATGAAAGAACAGATGGCTGAAATCTTAAAGGTTCTACAAGCTTTGAGGAATGGGAATACAGATGAAGATGTCTCCGCTGGGAACACCGAAAATCAAGTTACCAATCATCATATTCCCAATGGACCCGGAATCCCACATACAGTGTACCCTACTGGGGCTAACGACCAGGGTTACCAATGGCCTCCTTACGGACTTCCGCAAGGTTACACACCTCCGACAGTGGCTGCCAATCCGGAAGATGGTCCCTCAGGAGTCGTGGGCCAAAGATATCCTGCACCGACAGGTCACGATGGTAATCCGGGGGCACCGCAGATTCAAAACCCGAGCCCTGTCGTCGCGCCACAAAGATTCCCACTTGGCTACACTCCACCATTGATAGTTGATGCTCAAGCTCAAGGGTCCAATCTCAGGGACCCCACTCATTCACATATCCCAAATGTGAACCCAGCCATAGTTCCGATGATTCATCCTTACTATGGTATGAGTGGGCTCCCTCACAACTACTCTATGGAGAACCCTCAAGCCAAAGACAAACTGCAAATGCTTGAGGAACGGTTGAGAGCAGTTGAAGGATCCAATGTTGGTGCGAGAGATGCTTATGATTTGTGCCTCGTCCCTAACGTGGTCATCCCTCCGAAGTTTAAGGTGCCGGATTTTGACAAATACAGAGGGTCAACTTGCCCCGTGAGTCACTTAACCATGTATTGCAGGAGGATGGCTGTGTTTGTTCATGACGACAAATTGCTCATTCACTACTTCCAGGACAGTCTATCTGGAGCGGCTTCGAGCTGGTATATGCAATTAGAGCGTGTCCATATCAGGTGCTGGAAGGACCTAGCTGATGCATTCTTGAGGCAATACAAATACAACATTGACATGGCTCCCGATAGGACACAACTGCAGAGCATGACAAAAAGAGATAATGAATCCTTCAAGGAATATGCCCAGCGATGGAGAGGTTTGGCTGCGCAGGTAGTACCACCTTTGTTAGAAAAGGAGATGGTATCCATGTTCATGGATACTCTTCAATCACCTTTCTACGACAGGTTGATCGGGAGCGTGTCTTCAAACTTTTCAGATATGATTGTCATCGGAGAAATATTAGAGAATGGATGGAGAAATGGGAAGATTGCCCATAACTTCGCCGGAACCAGTAGTCAGAAAAAGCCCTTCCCAGGATTCCCTAAAAAGAAGGAAGGAGAAGCCAATGGCATCTCTGGATCCGGAAAGCTTCCCTGCAACAATCCCCGACAGACCTTCCAAATCCCTACTCAAGCACCATTAGTCCCACCTCACCAAGTCAACCCAAACTATAGACCACAAAATTACCCAAAAAGAAAGCCTGTCAATTTTGACCCAATACCCATGTCATACACAGACCTGTTCAATCACCTCATCAGTCACAACCTGATCACTCCCCGACCGATGAGACCTCTTCAACCTCCTTTCCCTAGGGGTTACAACCCAGATGCTACTTGTGGATTCCACGCTGGGGCAGTTGGCCATTCAACAGAAAATTGCAAGGCATTAAAATATGTGGTGCAAGAATTGATTGAATCTAAATGGTTAAGTTTCGAAGAGGATGGTCCGAATGTTGTCACAAACCCGTTACCGGGGCACGGGAAACCTTCCGTTAATGCCATTGAAAACTTCGAGGGACAGTCCCTGATCAGAAGGGTGGAAGACATCATCACACCTCTAGACCTCATCCATGCTGATTTGTGTGCCTTCAGAATTATTATGAAAGGATGCGCTGGAAAAGATTTTAGTGTTGACCCTCACTGTGTCGGGACATGTGAAGCATTCAAAATAGTCCTTCAAGACTTACTGGACCGACACATAATACAGTTGGGTCTTCGAAAGAAGGAGGAAGACGTGTGGACTCTCCAGTCAAATACTGACCAGAGCATGGATATCCGGAAGCCCCTGGAAATCCGTTACAAAAAAATGAATCCAGCTATGCCCAAACCAATCACTATTCAAGTGCCAGCTCCCTTCCCCTTTAAGGACACCAGTGCAGTCCCCTGGAATTACAACATGAAAGTTCAGACCACTCCTGATGTCATTAACATCTCAAGGACCAGTGGGATGACTCGAAGTGGGCGTATTTACACCCCCGAAGGAATTAGTGGAGAGCAAAAAGAAGGGGAAGAAAGAGCCCACAAAGGCAAAGGCGTAGAACAAGGACCCGTTGATAAGAATGTGGTAAAAGAACACTGTCGGAACAAGAAGCCGACAAATTTCTGAAGCTCATGAGACAGAGCGAGTATAAGATAGTGGATCAGCTGAACCAAACCCCTGCCAAGATATCCCTGTTGTCATTATTGCTCAGTTCTGAGGCCCATCGTGCAACATTGACAAAGGTATTGAATGAGGCCCATGTCGCTCACGACATCTCAGTCGGCCAGTTTGATGGGATTGTTGGAAACCTTGTTGCATGTAATTATCTCACCTTTGCTGATGATGAGATTCCAACTGAAGGAAGGGAGCACAACAAAGCCTTACACATATTTGTGAAATGTGGAAATTATTCGCTTGCTCAGGTGCTTATTGACAATGGATCGTCTTTGAATGTTCTACCCAGATCAACCATGGAAAAATTGGATGTGGATTGTTCCTACATGAAACCTAGCTCGATAGTGGTCAGGGCCTTTGACGGATCGAAAAGAGAAGTCATCGGGGAAATAGAGTTACCGGTGCAGGTGGGTCCGGAACTCTTCGTAGTGACCTTCCAGATAATGGACATCGCCCCATCCTACAGTTGTCTCTTGGGAAGGCCATGGATCCATTCTGCAGGGGTAGTGCCTTCTTCCTTACATCAGAAGCTCAAATTCATAGTGAACAACAAGTTGGCGGTTGTCTTTGGTGAAGAGGAAACGCTGGTAAACAGGTCGTCTCCCGCTCGTGACATCGAGGCTGCTGAGGAGTCTTTTGAGACTGCCTTCCAAGCACTAGAGATTGCCAATGCGTCCAGTGTGCTGAAGCCTAAGCTCTCCAAGTCTGCCATGATGGTTGCTAAAGTCATGATAAACAAAGGTTACCAGGTTGGAAAGGGCTTAGGAAAGACCGAGCAGGGGATCCTGACACCAATACAGCTGCAAGAGAACAAGGATAGACGTGGGATAGGGTATTGGCCTGATCGCAATGACAAGAGAAGAATTGCGGAAGAAAAGAAAGAGCGGAGGTTAGCCAAACTTGAGGGCAGAATACCAAATATGAAGAAGATCGTCATCTGCCACATCAAACAGAGTTTTCAGAGTGCGGGAATACCGAACCCCGATCAAATTGCTGCAGTGGAAGATGACCCAAAGGATGAAGAAGGCGTCGTCAATCTTGTACGCCCTTGTCCTGCAAATGAAAGGCTTAAGAATTGGGAGATCGTCGATTTTCCTGTAGTTTTTAGTTCAAACTAATGTTTCTGTAATGCAACCCTATGGCTCTGCCCAAGGCCTTAGGGCATTTCATTCGGGCACGCATGTTTTCTTTCAATATCAGTATCAATAAAATGTTATTTTAGATTCTCCAATAAATTTCAGTTTTCTTTGGCAGTTGCTTCTTATTTTCTTTTGCTCATTTTCATTCCGTCAATTTATACCAATGCAGATTTGAAAAAAACATCTTTGATAATAACAACGCCAATAACTCATATTGTAACTTTGATCACCCCATTAATCAAACTGAGGAAGATGTTGAAGATAACTGGGAAACTCAATGGGTTGTGTGCTGGGACAACATGATGAGTCCGGAAGGAAAGAACACGCCATCTACTACCTAAGCAAGAAGTTCACCGAGTGCGAGACAATATACTCATTATTGGAAAAAACATGTTGTGCTTTGGCCTGGGCTGCACGTCGTCTGAGGCAGTATATGCTGAGCCACACGACTTGGTTGGTATCTAAAATGGATCCAATCAAGTACATTTTTGAAAAACCTGCACTCATAGGAAGAATCGCCCGATGGCAAATGCTACTATCCGAATACGACCTCTTGTATGTCACTCAGAAAGCATTCAAAGGTAGTGCTTTAGCTGAATACCTGGCACATCAGCCCATTGAGGATTACCAATCCATGCAATGAGATTTCCCAGATGAAGATATAATGGCTCTATTCGGAGAAGGGAAATCTCCAGACAACGAAAGATGGAGAATGTAACACCCCTTTTCTACCCGTTAATTATTTAATAAAATCAGAGTTATAAAAAAAATTCCATACTTCGAAAAGAGATGTCACACATTTCATCGATAGTTCAAAAGCATCACATACGATATATAACACCTGTCAAAAAGGATCGAAACCCATAACACCAGTTTAATTAACTACATCGTCAAAATACATCACCACGCAGCGGAAAGAAATAAGTTCTAAAACATAAAACAATAACGTCCTGAATGGACTCCAAACAATAAAATGCAACAGCCAAAGTCTAGGTTCGTTTCCCCCTTGAGTGTTACATATCAAAGCAAGACACCGACTCAAAATAGCGAAGGTAACTAGGCCTTCACTCGCAATCACCTACATGTTACCGTATTAGGGGCAACATTCAAACAGAAGGGGTGAGATATCTTCAATATAATAGCGTAAATGATAGGAAATATGCTAGAATATGACAACTATATCTACCACTCCACTACACACACCAAATTATAACACGCGTCAAATTATAACACCATAATTCAGTCACCAAATGTCATGATAGTGCATGAATGCAACCCACACCAACGGGCATATGCATGTGGTACCAAATCACCAAAAGTTTTTGCCTGTAAATAGAGGCGTCACCAATATTGAGAGCTTTCACACCCGGCTCACCAATTTACAAAAAATTGAGCTTTCACACCAGGCTCACTAGTTTTAGAAAATTTGAGCTTTCACACCTAGCTCCAAGACCAAAGGCCTTCACCAAAATAAATGCACATGCTGTATGCGACACCATGAATGCACACAGACAATCACCAAAAATAGTCACAACGTGACACACCACAATCAATCACCAATTATCACCAAAACTGGGCTTTCACACCTAGCCCAACGACACCGAAACACCAAACTACCCGAAGCAACGGAAACACCAAGAATTGGAGCCTTCGCACCTAGCTCCAACAACACCAATACTTGAGCCTTCACACCTAGCTCAAACAACACCAAGACACCGAGACGACAACCATTTTCCAAAATATTTTGAGACGCGACGATTTTTCCCAACACCGGAGACAACGACAGTTTTCCAAAATATTTGGGACGACGACATTTTTTTGTTCTAAAACAGTAACATTCAACAGCCAACAATTTCCAGAAAAATAGATCACTTTGCCTGAAATTAGAATATTCAGCTAGGCCTCTGAATAAGCTTTCCAAAACATTTTGAAATGTCTAAATCGGACTCCCGAGTCAAACGATATGTCAAAAACAAAACCGGGGAAAAATTGAGGGACATCCTGAAAATGGCGCCCAGGCACTGGGCGCCTAGAAGGCAACATGCTGGAAACTGGCCAGCAACAGAAACTGGCGCCCTTGGCGCCCAGGTAGGAATTGGCGCCCAGGGAGGCGCCCAGCAGGCAACACCGTAGGAACTGGCGCCCTTGGCGCCCAGACAGCAGGGAACACAACAGAAACGCAACATGACACAGGGATTTGGCGCCCTTGGCGCCCAGACAACCTACAGCACGAACGCAACACAAAACCAAGACACGCACCAGACACGGGAACGGCGCCCATGGCGCCCCTGCGCCAAGACACAGCGGAACATAACACAGAATCCGGCGCCCATGGCGCCCCTTCGCCAAGACAGCGCAACACAACACACACTGACACACGCACACCAGACACGGCGCCCATGCACAGGGTGCCAAAAACAGCAACGCAACATCCTGTCACACGGCGCCCACACCTAGGGCGCCAAAAACAGCAACACACACACACACACACACAAAAATGGCGCCCTGCACCAGGGCCCCAAAATCAGCATCACCCAGATTCATCAAAACACCACATATGCACATCATAACACCAATTTAGGTCACCAATCTTTAATCACCAATGTCAATCATCATAAATTGCAAATCGCAACACCAAACAACAATTTAATCGAACACCTAGCATGCGTTTAATAATAACAACGATGAACACCAAGTTTTAGAGTCACAACAATCACCAACGATACCAAATTTCAATTCAACCTAGTTATAGTTCAACTAACACCAAATCAAACATCAAAATCAATCAAAGGGTATCATAGGACCTATCCCCACATAACCCCATCATGAAACCCCATTATAAGGAAGAACCCCACCCTTACCTTATAGTAGGAGAGCACCAATTCTCTTGATCACGTCACCAACAATAACCTCAGCAACACAGCTTCCTTCTTCTCCTTGAATTTGCGAAACCTCCTCCTCCTCTCCTTCTCCCTTGCGCGCCGTCCCTTCTTCTCTCTTTCTCTCTTCTATTCGCGACTCCTCTCTCTATTTCTCTCAAGCAAAATCGCAAATGAGGCACACCCTAGCCTAGGCGCCTCACCTATGCGCCTAGCTAGTGGGCTCGGACCACGGGCTTTCCTCCAGCTTAAGCCCGATCACTAACACCATCCCCGAATATCCAATTATACACCTCTTAGTCAATGCTAATATACCAATACCACCTCAAAACCAAATGTTCATTACAATTAAAATGAGGTCCTAAATATATTGGAAAGCAAATATAAAGAAATAGGGAACACTAGAGTTTGGGTATTCTAGAAATTCCCTAAGATATCCTTGGTCACCTTTAGTGTGTCCTTGTCAATTATCAAGGTGGACACACTAAAATATATTCCCTTTGAATGAGGAAGATCCTTCCATGAATGAAGACTCTTGACTTGTTGTTCCATTGCCTTGAGCTTTCCTCTAGTGATAAGTCCCATGATGGGGGCTTGGCTCACATCATACCCTTCCTCTTGAATTTCACTTGTCCCCAAGTGAGCTTCATGTTGAATACCTACATCAAAGAGGGACAAATCACTAACATTAAAAGTGGAGCTCACACCATAATCACTAGGCAAATCAATTATGTAAGAGTTATCATTGATCTTCTCCAAAACTTTGAAGGGACTCTCACCCCTTGGTAAGAGCTTGGATTTCCTCTTATTAGGAAACCTCTCTTTGCGCATGTGAACTCACACAAAGTCTCCGGGGGCAAAAATCATTCTCTTCTTTTTTTTATTTGCGCTAGTAGCGTACCTTTCAACCTTCTTTTCAATTAACTCTTTTACCTTTGAATGCAAGTCCTTGACATACCTTGCTCTTGAATCGGCATCCTTATGGAACAAGGAGCTAGAAAGTGGCAAAGGAACCAAATCCAAAGGGGTAAGGGGGTTGAACCCGTAGGCTACCTCAAAAGGGGAATAGGATGTAGTACCATGTGGTACCCTATTATAAGCAAATTCAATCAAGGGAAATGAATCTTCCCATGCTTTAATATTAGCCTTTAAAACCGCCCTAAGTAAAGTTCCTAAGGATCTATTAACCACCTCGGTTTGACCATCGGTTTGAGGATGGCAAGTAGTGGAAAAAAGAAGCTTAGTACCTAGCTTAGACCAAAGTGTTTTCCAAAAGTGTGAAAGAAATTTGGAATCCCTATCACTCACAATAGTTTGAGGAATTCCATGAAGTCTTACCACATTTTTGAAGAACAGGGAAGCTATGTGACTAGCATCATCTATTTTGTGGCAAGGGATAACGTGTGCCATTTTTGAAAAACGATCCACCACCACAAAGATAGAATCATTGCCATGCTTAGTTCTAGGCAATCCAAGGACAAAGTCCATAGAAATATCAACCCACGGGAATGAGGGAATAGGGAGAGGGGTGTACAAATCATAGGGCATTACTCTAGACCTGACCTTTTTACATGCAACACATTTAGCACAAAAAGAAATAACATCATGCTTCATTTTTGGTCAATAAAAATGTTCACCCAACAATTGTAAAGTCTTAGTAACCCCAAAGTGTAACATCCCCAATTATCTAATTTCGTTTATCGAAATTAGCAAAAGAACATAAGTTAAATAAGTTAGCATAATTAATTATAAATATGATAACTGTTATGGGTGAGATGAATTATTGGGTGCTTGTTTGCTACATTATACTAAGTAATCAAGTTGTTGATGATTAGTGAGTTAAATTGGGAATTATAGTTTAAAGGGAAAAACAGTCATTTTTCCTAGTGAGTGGTTATAACTAATTGATTAGCTAACCTAAATAACATATCACGTCTAATAATATGTGATAACTCATTTAATTGCTGATAATGTGAATTAATACAATTATTGATTGATTACTATAAATGGTTAAATTGTGTGTTAGATGTATTAAGATTGGGTAGTGTAGGAGCAAATAGGTATGGTCCTAATAGCATAAGGACATTTTAGGGAATTCACCCTATTTTAATTTACCCTCAGCTGACCCCATTCACTAACTCTCCTCACTCCCACACCACTCACAACTCACACCACTCATAGACCTCACACAACACTCACATACCCTTATCTTTACAAAACAGAAACTTTGAGAAAACGAAACAGTGAGAACTTGAGAGTGAGAAAGAGGAAAGCTGAGAGAGAGAGAGAGAGGGAAGAAGGGGAGGCAGCAACACAACTCAACCTCTCTTCTTTGAAATCCCTTTCATCACCATCTAGTGAGTTCATCATTTTTCCTCTTCTCTTTTCCACCCCATTTTCGCAACAATGGTGAGAGAAACCAAAGTGAGTGAGAAATCCACATTGCATGTTTGATTTCCAGCAACTAGAGAACCTGGGGGAACGTGTTAGAACTTGAACTTCACTTCAGATAGAGTTTTGGAGCTCACATTGTGATGGAGCTCATCATCTAGCCAAGGGAGTTTTTGGAGTTTTAATTTTGAAGTGCATGTGGTCAAAGTGAATCCTAGAAGCCATAAGGGGGTTTGCATGTCAGATATTGAAGTAGATTAGCAAGTTTTGGGAACCACATTGCAACCAGGAGCTGTTTGGAGAGTTATAGCAGCTCCATTTCGTGGTTCATGCTGGAGGGAGTGGAAGTTAACAGCTTAGAGCAAAATCTGCCTCAAACCCGTTTTAACAGTGTTTGGTAATTTCGATGAATCTCACTCCACAGACATTAGTTAAAGTTAATTTTTGATTCTCTAGAAAGTAGACACAAAATGCTTCAATATAGGCACAAGAGCCACCGGATTTGACCGAGTATTGAGGGAGAGAAATTATTTACAAGTTTCATTTTTGTAACAGTATCGATTCTGAACTAGTCACCGTATTGTAGCCATAAATCCCTGAATACTCGTCGAAACAGTGTGGGACTTGAACCGTAGGAATATAGACAAAATTATCTACACATTAGACACTGGTTTGGATAGTTTTGGCTAAGAATTGAATTAGTTATGTCTGTTGTAAAACAGCTTACAGATGCTGTCCAACCAACTTGAAAGCTAGTTGCCGCGTTTCTAAGAGTCGGGGTTAGATCGGGATAGAACTGAACTTGCATTGAAGATTGAGGTGCATTCGGATGAGGTTCAGTAACTTGTGGCACTGGAGTTAGCTTTGGGAATGATTTCGAGTTCGTGAGAACGTCGGAGTCAAATCGGGGATCGTTCGTGTGGTCACGGAGTAAATTGCATTTCGTGGATTCATGGTTGTACGTGATTTTCATCACGGATGGTGAGTTCTATACTCGCTTAGGAAATTGTTTTCGAAATGTTGGTCACGTGTTCTGATTCTGTTTTCCCATTCGTGAATTTTAGTGTTAAAAACCGTATTCCGAATTCGTGATATTCGATGCGTTGATTATGTGATTGTTATGAATGTTTGATTGGTTGATATACCGATTGTGTGATGATTATGATTGATTGTTTGGACTAGATAATTCGCTGTTATCAAAGGTTGATAAGTTAGGCATTGATCGGAACGAATTTTGGACACGAAACGGAGTCAAAAACAGCACGAAATGGCCATTTTGCAGGACTGTGTATCTGGCACGGATCGTGCGCCCTGGAGCACGGGTCGTGCGGTTCCTTCTGATACTGTCTGCAAAGTTTTCATTTCGCGCACGGACCGTGCGCCAGTAAACACGGGTCGTGCGTATCTGTCTGTCAAAATTTTTAAAATGTGTCTGAATCCTTCCTAATCGATTCCAAACCTATCCTAATCCCTTCCCCAACATTATGTGATGATAAAACAACACTTGTTCATTGTAAGTGTTTAAGTTTGAAGTGAATTGGGGGAGAATTTCCTAAGTTATAAATGATGTAAAATGAATGGGTTAAAACAAAGCAAATAAGTGATGTATCCCTTTGTAGATGGGTAAAAACCTTGTTCTAGTGATAACGAGTGAGGATATATATATAATCATATGTTGATAAAGTGGACTTGGTGTTCCACTAAGGTTTTGGTAACCACTATAATGAAATCTAATGATACGGACTTGGTGTTCCGCTACGGTTTTGGTAACCGCTTGATAATTGAACTAACTGGGGTGATGACCTCTACGAGATAGCATACTAGGGGAGGGAAGTCATGAGCCCTTACCCTAGGCCCCTTCTTTGTTTGCCCACTGATGAAAGGATTAGTGGATTGGGTTCACCTAGAGCATTCAAAGATACCGAATAAGGTGGCTCGAATGGTGTTGTGCTAGTTGTTAATGTTATGTAGCTATCCAGACTTGGGCTACGGTTAAAATATTGCACGTAGTTACCCGGACTCGGACTACGAATGAAAATGATGCATAATGAACCGCTAGTGTTAGTGAGGAGTCTCGATAGGACTCACTGAGATAATGTTTATCTCACCCTTTAATTGTTGTCGTTTTTACAAAGAAACAGGGAAAGTCAAAAGCAAAGGAGCACGGTTAGCCGGTGCACTATATGAAGGTCGTGGAGATTACTGAGCATCTTGTTTAGGGTTTATGTTGTTTCCCTTGTTTTTTTTGTAACTTCGATATTATGACTTGTATCGGTATTAGAAGTTATAAATCGTTTCCGCTATTTCTGTATTGGATATTGGACATTAGGATGTGGGAAGGAAAAATAAAATATGGTTTTTATGTAAGTTGTGTACTTCTAATTGAAGGTATGAAATATGAGAGATCGCTTGATGAGTTTTATCAAGTTTTAGTTTTGTTCAATATCTGAAGACAGGAATTTTACTCTGATATATGCCTTAAAGTATATTCTAGTATTTCTTCGGCGGTTGAAATATTATGGTGTTACACAAAGTGACCCATAAGACCGCCCTCATGCATTTCTCTAAGAAGCAATTCCCTATGTGAGCATTGAGTGATGCACAATTTGTTACCTTTAAAAAGAAAACCCTCATACACATGATAAGACTCAAAAGAGGCACTAGGGCAAGAAACATAGATGTGGCCGAAATCACTGTCATGCTCATACAACTCCTTTAGATGCTCAAACCCAAAAAGTTTGGCTTGCAAAGAGGAGATAAAAGTGTACTTGCGAGACAAAGCATCCGCTACAACATTTTGAGTGCCTTTTTTGTGCTTAATTACATATGGAAATTGTTCTAAAAATTCCACCCACTTGGCATGCCTTTTATTGAGCTTCCCTTGGCCTTTGAGATACTTTAATGACTCATGGTCACTATGTATGATAAATTCCTTGGGAAAAAGATAATGTTGCCAAGTGTGTAAGGCTCTAATCAAAGCATACAACTTTTTGTCATAGGTGGAGTAATTTAATTGAGCTCCACCCAATTTTTCACTAAAGTAGGCTAAGGGGTGACCATCTTGAGTCAAAACAGCCCCTATGCCTACATTAGAAGCATCACATTCTATTTCAAAAGGTTGTGAAAAGTTTGGCAAAGCAAGGATGGGAGCATTAGCAAGTTTATTTTTCAACAAGTTAAAAGCATTTTCTTGCTCCTCACCCCAATTAAAAACCACATTCTTTTCACTAAGAAGTTTAAAGGAGAGGCAATAGTTGAAAAATTCAGCACAAAGCGCCTATAGAAACTTGCCAATCCATGAAAACTCCTTACCTCAGTCACATTCTTAGGCCGTGACCAATCAAGTATGGCCTTGACCTTAGATTGGTCAACCTTGACACCTTGTGAACTAACAACAAACCCAAGAAAGGTGACTTCATGCTTGCAAAAAGTGCATTTTTCCAAATTAGCATAAAGATGTTCCTTTCTTCGGACCTCGATTACATTCCTTAAGTGGTTCACATGGTCATCAAGAGTGACACTATACATAAGTATATCATCAAAATACACAACCACAAACTTTCCCAAAAAAGATCTCAAGACATGATTCATTAATCTCATAAAGGTAGAGGGGGTATTAGTCAAGCCAAAAGGCATAACCAACCATTCATAGAGACCAAATTTTGTTTTAAAAGCCGTCTTCCATTCATCCCCTTCTCTAACCCTTATTTGGTGATAACCACTCCTAAGGTCAATTTTTGAGAAAAAGCAAGCCCCACTCAACTCATCCAACAAATCATCAAGTCTAGGAATGGGGTGCCTATATTTTATTGTGATATTGTTAATGGCACGATAATCCGTACACATTCTCCAAGTACCATCCTTCTTTGGAACTAGGATGACCGGCATGGCACAAGGTGAAAGGCTTTCCCTCACCCAACCTTTTTCCAAGAGTTTGGAAACTTGATTCTCTATCTCTTGTGTCTCTTGAGGATTAGTTTTATAGGCCGGCCTATTAGGAAGTGATGCACCCGGAATTAAATCCACATGGTGTTCAACGCCCCTAAGAGGTGGCAATCCCTTTGGAATCTCTTTAGGAAAGACATCCTCAAAATCATGCAAGAGATCTAGAATTTCCTTTGGTAATTCAAGGGGAAATGCCTCACTAGTCAAACAACTCACCTCTTTTAAGAAGAGATCATAGAGGGGTTGTTTAGCCACCAAGACCTTTCTCACTTGTGTTTCCCTCAAGAAAAGGTTGGTAACCCTTTTAGCATGTGCCAAAACTTTTTTATTTTTGTCATCTACCCTAAGGTACTCTCGGCCACTAGATGAAGCTTTGGCCTCCACTTGCCTTTTTCCTTTTAGTTCTTTCTCTTATTCCTCTATTTTCTTTTTCAAAATAATGTGGTCCTTCAAAACTTCTTGAGGACTAAGAGGAGATAGAACTACTTGCAAAGTGTTGAAAACAAAAGAGTACTTGTTGGTGTAGCCATCATGAGTCACTTTCCTATCAAATTGCCAAGGCCTTCCTAGTAAAAGGTGCCCGGCCTCCATAGGTACCACATCAAAGAGAATCTCATCATGGTACTTATGGATGGAAAATGCAACAACCACTTGTTTGTCTACGACAATTGCATTTTCATCTTTTAGCCATTGAAGTTTATAAGGCTTTGGATGATTGATGGTGGTGAGATTTAATTTTTGTACTAGTATAGTTCTAGCAACATTAACACAAGATCCACCATCAATTATCAAGCTATATAAGTTCTTTTGGACATAACATCTAGTGTGAAAGAGGTTTTCTCTTTGGGACTCATTGATGTCTTTATGTTTGGCTCCTAGGAGTCTTCTAACCATCAATAAGTCACCTTGATGATGAGACTCATCTTGAGACTCCTCTTTACTAGAGTTGGCCGAAGCCTCACTATTCTCATGTTCACTTCCGGTGACTACAATCCCTTCTTTTATGGCCATGTTTCTCTTGTTAGGGCATTGGGAAGCAAAGTGTCCTTTGCCTTGACATGTGAAACATGTAGTAGAAGAAGGTTTGTTACTTGATATTTGAGAAGGAATTTTAGGCTTACCTCTAGGCTCTATGGCCGTAGCTTTACCTTTGTCAACTTTAGAGGTAGATGCTTCATCAACCTTTGACTTGTCATTCCAATGTGAAGAGGAATTTTGCTTGAAGTTTGAGGAAGGCCTTGAGGTGCCCTTCCTCTTCAATTGTGCCTCCACCTTGGAAGCATGATGCAAGAGCTCTTGAATGTCCAAGTATGAGTACATCTCAACTTGGTCTTTGATCTCATACTTCAAACCATTAAGGAACCTTGCCATTGCTTGTTCCTCCTCTTCAACAAGATTAGCTCTAATCTTGGCAACTTCAATTTCTTTATAATACTCCTCCACGGTTTTGGAACCTTGGTAGAGTTTTTGCAATTTGTTGAAAAGGTCTCTTTGGTAGTGAGATGGGACATATCTTCTTCGCATTAAAGACTTTAGCTCCTCCCAATCTTCAATAGGTCTTTGACCACACCTCACTTTAAGCTTTTGCTCTTGGTCCCACCAAAGCAAGGCATAATCCACAAATTCTAGGGTGGCAAGCTTAACCTTCCTTTCTTCTCTAGCTTCATGGCAAGTAAAGATTTGCTCAACTTTGAGCTCCCAATCCAAGTATAAATCCGGACTTTCACTTTTACCTTGAAAACTAGGGATTTTGATTTTCTTATTTTTCCAATGCTCTTCCTCCCTATCTCTATGCCTCCTTTGCCTACCACCATCATCACCATGATGCCTATGCCTATATCTATGCAACCTTGGATCATCCTCATCCTCCACATTATATTCCTCTTCATAGTAATATTGTGGAGTCACATGTCTTCTATGCCTTCTAGGATCCCTCCTAGGTGGGGTAACATCCATCCTAGGTGGGGTAACTTCTCTTCTTGGGGTTCTATTCTACAAAACCTCCACTCTATCCACCAACCTCCTTTGATCCTCCATTATCCTCCTTTGAGCCACATTCATGTTTTCAAGCTCTCTTCGTAGAGCCTCCATTTGGCCTAAGATGGCCGCGGTTCTAGGTGAGGGAGGATTAGAACTCATCCTTAAGTAGAACAAGTGTACCTACAAGAAAATGTTAGTATATAAAAAAAACAACCAAAAGTCCTCACAAGAATGTTTATCTCACCAAGTGTCACTCTACTCGTGTTTAGACTTTTTAGGAACAAACACTCTTCACTCAAGGGTTTTTTTGGGCACACAAATGTAAAGTAAGTCACTCAAGTCACTCAATTATCCTTTAGATCTTGAAAATGAACCCTTAAGCTTCTATCCAATCCTTGATGTTGATGTTACTATAGAGCCCAAGGAATGTATGATCAATCACCAAGAGGAACAAGAAGAAAGAGACTACTATGACAAAACTAAGACTTTTTTGAAGACACAAAAAAAAAGAAGAAACAAAAATTTGAAAGGCTAAACCAAATTTAGAGCATTTAAAGACAAATTTAAACTATGAAAAGAGACTCAAAAGATTGCTAACAATGCACCAAATAAGAAGCAACAAAGTGAGCAAATAAGCCTCTAAGGGCAAAATGGTCCAAATGTCCCCAAAAGATTTTGAGAAATTTCTCAATGATCCAAATAATGTTTACTAACAATGGGAATTTTTCTGGCATTTTTGGAATTTTGTTGATGCTCCGGTGATTGGGTTGATGCCTTTTTTGAAAATAATACTTTTTTTTGCTATTTTTTTTTCTATTTTTCAGTATTTTCTTTTTTTGAATTTTTTTTCAACGTCTCAAATAATACTAGATTTTGAGACAAACAACCTGGCTTTTGAATCACTGAAAAAGGAGCTATATTGAATCCAGAAACACAATTTGAAAATTTGAACAAACACTTTTGGATCAAACTGCAGAAAATGAAGAGCAGTTCATCAAGAACAACATTGATTTCTTGAAACGGGATTATCTCAATGAATACTCAACCAAATCAGACAAATAAATAGTCCGTTTCGTGCGAAATTTCACAAGGAATCTGAATAAATCATCAATTCGCACAAAAAAGTTAAACAACTTACTCAAAACGCGAAATTTCAGAAAAGCGCGTTTTAGGGTTTTGAAATTGGGCAAATGCTCAAAACTGAACCAAAATTCGTAAAACCACTTGCAATAGGTTCGAATTTAGTGCAGTAAGCAAACGCAAGCAACAAATTCGAAGAAAAGCAATGCTAAATCCTAAACGAAATTGAAAAAGGGACCACGAAATTGCTATGATTTTGGCTTCAAACATAACGAAATCAAACTCAAAAGGAGTGAGATAAGTGTGTTTTATGTCACAAACTTCACAACAAATAGGATGCAAACACAAAATTAGTACGAAAACTGACCGAAAATCGAAATTGGAATCCGGACAGTAGCTGTGTAAAAGCGTGAACAGTACACTGAGAAAAGAAAAATGCGTGAGAAAAAAAAATTGCCAAATTTCACTAGCTTTGAAACTCACTTGATGAGATCTAAAGTAGATCTTGATGTTTAGGATCTAGAAATATGGCAACTCTAATGATTTCTCACAAAAACTCAAGAACAAGATTAACAAAAACACAACACAAATGACACAACACTTATTTGAAAGGAAGAAAATGCAAATATGGAGGAGATAGAAATGGAAGTGGAGAAGGAAGTCCGCCACTTCTTCCTTGGAAAGATGACAACACTATCCTTGAGCTCTCCTAGCCTCAAGGTTGTGTGCTTAAGGTTCTCATCTCAAGAAACATTGGAGAATCCATGATGAACCTTCACTAACATTAGCAACTAGCCACTCACGACTCACTTAGGTATTAGGGCACTCTCATGCTCAAAATATAAAAGTGAATTTCATTCATCAAAGTTCTAGGGTTTACAATGAAAGTGAAAGCATTTATATGTTGGGTCTAATTGATCCTAAGCCCAACATATAATCCACTAAAGAAAAAAAAATAAGGCCCATGGCCACATCAAAGTAACTAAAGGCCTTAGCATATTCTAAATGGCCAACAAGACTCAAAACACACTTATCTCACAATTCGTTCGTTTTGTTCCGTTTCGCTTCTCCGTTCGCGTCCAATCCATTTGTGTTACTTTGTTGGAATCAACCATTTGTGTGATCAAAATCTCACAAATTTTCCTTATCGTGCTTGAGTTGGGCTTCTTTCCGATTAAAAATGATTTGGTTTGTTGAGGAAGGAATCAGGAAAGACATTGAGCCGAAAGGAAGGCGGATATTTAATTTTAAAATAGGGACAGAGTCAGGTGCTCAGATCGGGCCTTAGGGCTCATGATTCTGGCTCCCAATTATGTACCTGTGTCGAAAACATTGTTTTTCTTAAACCGCTATTCTATTCGATCCAATTCATTTCCTTTCAATCCTTTTCTCGAATTAGCCCAAAGATAAAACTTCACGGTTAATACAAAAATTTTCATTTCGTGATGAAAAACAAGCTTGGATCAAATGTCTCGAGAGACTACACAAAATGGTTATAAGATTCACTATCAAGGACTCGTGTGTTATACGCTCACTGTCCAATCATTTAGTCTCAGGCCGACGTATGGTTCATCCCCAGACATTCTTCCATCAAACTGGTGTAGTGGGTAAAAGGAAAATGTACCACACGTACCCAACTCATCAGATTCCTTAGAAACAGCCTCGTGTGCTGGACTACAATCAGACAACTCTGAATTCAGCACATATTTGCTTCATTGATGTCTAACCAATACATTATCAGAATGGAGAAACTAGCCTTGACCCATCCGATGGATCAAAGTCACAGCAACTTACTGCTAACCCTAACGAGGTCAATATTAACAATTGGAGTTTCACCTCAGTAGCGGAAGCTTGAACACTATAACTGCCGAAAGATAATTGCCCTAACATAGCTTGATACCTCTCCTAGTAGCAATTATAATCACATATTAACCCAGTCTTCCATTACTTTCGAGTAGACGTTTGAGTAACTCACATCTTTGGTTATCTTAGAAACATTTCTAGCATTTCAGGCAGTCACCGGTACAAACGATATTTTTGACTAATCCAAAATACTAATAAGAGTGTGTCTTTCAACCCTTATAACTCGGTCCACGGAACTCAACCCTACAGCATGATGCCCTTACACAGGTTATGGCTTTTTCGGAATTGTCAAAGTCAACGACTTATCCAATTTCAGCTACCTTTCTAAATCAACCAGGCTAGAACTTTGATACCTATGCCTTCATAGGCCTCAATCCCTTAGACCCTAAGGAGATAAGGGTTTCGATACTAGGAATCTTACTAGAACGACATAAGGTTCTCCTTAGAAGGTAAGATTTAGTGTCATCCTAGGAAATCCTTGGTTTATCAATTAACTTTAGCGTAGCAATTATTCTCGAATCAGTTACGAAATTGAAACCGCAGTGGCACCAAGGGGATTTTGAAAACAAAATGTTATTTAGGGAATCAAACGAGCACACCATCAATGTCTTCGTATTGATTCATAAAATTGAAGTAAAATATCATTAAACATTTCCTTGGCCCACTTCTTTTCGAGTTTCCCGTAACTATCCAAACATGATTATTACTACCACGTTAATCAATCAAGCATTCAGAACGAGTTCTACTCCCATGACAACATCATGTTCGCCACTTAGGTGACTTTAAGCTTCTCGCTCTTCCAATTCCCCGCACAACAGAGAGATTCACACTCCACGAATGCTTGAGAGTTTACTGTTTAAATTAAAACAGAGGTACACTTCATAATACAATTGGAGACACAGTTCACAACCCACTCAGAGGTGTAGATGTTTTCGTCAGCTTTCCAATGCCTCTCGGAACATAAAAATCGGAGTTCCGGAGCAGAAGTTACGAACAAAATGAGTCAGAAGACCAACGAGAATTTCTTACAGACCGTGATCGGGATGCTTCTAGTCAATACTGAAGATGAACTATCTTTACTCCGTTGGATTTATCACCTGTCACATTGTGACTCGAAAAAAGAAGAATCGGAATCTATGCTTGGGATTATCCGAAAGGACTTCCTTAACTGCTACTTAAACTGGGGTTAACTCATACCAAAAGGTAAGATTACGGTGAGACAGTATTTCGATAACTGATAGGCTGACTAAGCAATGGTCAGGGTTTCGGGTGTTAACTAATCTGATAGATTTCAGTACACTGACATTGCTACTGCCCAATGGCTTCGCTTAGCTTGTACTCTCGGTAAAACCTACGACGTCTTACGCCGCGACTCACTAGTTGCATCAAATTCGTTGACTGAACTGTCGCCCACAGTTTCCTCGAACCATTGTGGATGCCCATCATTGTTCCCAAATGTCATTTGTAGCCCTCTGCTCCTGTTGCGCGCTCTGATGAAACGAGAAGGCTGAGAATCCTATGGCTTGGGGTTTCAGACATTTTTGGTGCTGAGGCAAGTAACTGTCATAATTTTCTGTAATTTACATGAAACATTGAGTGGATCCTGACTCAATACATCACATAATATACTGAAAAGATCTGACATGTAATTGTCGAAGTTCCTAGCTGACTCGATCTAATACTCTTGACCAGAAGGTCACTAAGTCCGACAAGGCCGAACCGCTCTGATACCAAATGTAACACCCCGGTATTTCTTTAACAAAGAAATACCTAAACATACAATTTGGTTTACATCAGAGTATAAAAATTCCTGTTTAGATATACATCCTTACAAGAAACACCGGAAACTATGACATAACATTATACCATTTCGAGTCATAAGACCGAATACAGAGACAATGACAGAAAAACATAACAACTAGGAATGAGTCAATCTTCTATCTTCTCCTTGGGTGTGACAACTGACCATCCCGTTTGCTTCCCCGTTTTCTGTTCTTTGTAAAAACAACAACAGATGATAGGGTGAGACAACTTGTGTCAGTGAGTTCTACCGAACCCCTCACAATCACTCGGTTCATTATTAAAAACCGTCGCAACATAGTTTAATTTATAAACCATTTGCTTCAATATATACCTAGCCCATTACCGTCCGTGCAAACACCCACAATCTCGGTACATGAAGTGCCATTATACAGTGGCGGACCCAGGACCCCGGGGTCAGGGGTGTCAAATTTTTTAAGGCCGGTGTCAAATGGGTGCAAAACTTGGTCTACTAGTACAATTTCAAATTTTCAGGGGTGTCAAAATTAAAATTTCAGGAGATTTAGGCTATTTATATAGAGTATTTAGTGCAAAAAAAAAATTCCAGGGGGTTCAACTGAACCCCCTGGCTTGTAGCCAGGTCCGCCACTGCCATTATATATTATTAAGCCTCGTAAATTAATTTATATTTACCAGCTTACCAAACGAAACCCGACCGTGCAAACACCCACAATCTCGGCGAATCGTATACCTATCTTAGCATAAATCGGCCGTGCAAACAACCACAATCCCGATAACCCCCGCTAGTCCTTTCCCTAACGTTTTGGGGCCTAGGGTGATGGCTCATGACCTTCCCTTCCTAGTATGCCATTCGTTGGGTTGTCACCCAACTTGATATAATCTATATATCACACCCGCATTGGGCCGACTTCTAAATTCGTTATAATCTATATCTATCGTTGTTCTATAACCCGTTTTGATGAATACAATGTTAGACATCCGGCGTTATAATTACAGTACAAAATTGGACATATAATCCGGTTTGTTATTCAAAACGTAAACTCACACGCGGTCTACTTTTCGGTTTCTCGAACAATTATAACCTTCAAAACCTTTTCTCAAAATCATGTTGAACACTCTCAAAACAATGATTTTATTAAGGCAATATCATCATAATTGGTTGGGAAGAAGATTAGAAGAGGTTTGGAATCGAAAGGAGCGGCGAAACAAATTTTTGAAGACCGGTGGCAGAAGGTCTTGCACGACCCGTGCTGAACTGAAATTCCATATTTCAGTATCAGAAAACTTGGCACGATCCGTGCTATAGGTGGCACGACCCGTGCTGCCCGTAGCAGGTTCACAATTCGTTCGTTTCGTTCCGTTTCGCTTCTCCGTTCGCGTCCAATCCATATTCCGATTAAAATCCAACCTTAAAACAGGAAATATATACAGCAATTCCAGTCCTAACATTTCAATCAACAATCAATAGAATACACATATATTTTCATAAAAACCATAAAAACGTTATTTTCCGAAAAACGGTTTTCGACTCGATAATCTTTCGAAATCCAAATTAGGCCACAAAACTGGAATTTGCCAATAATTCAGAAACAACAAGCAAAACCCTAATCGTCAGTAAAACTCACCGTTCGTGATGAAAATCACGGAATTTGCCGAGACTTCGGAACGCACCAACACGTAACCGCTCGAACAATCCCCGAACTTGACCTCCACGCTCCAACGAACTCGAAACCGCTTCAAAACTAGCCCCACCACAGAACCAGCTACTGGAGCGTACCCAAATGAATCGCAATTCAACAACATAATTCCTTTCTCATGACGATCTAACTTCAACCCCGAGAACGCGGCCATTACTCTTCAAATCCGGTTTGGCAGCATCTGTAAGCTGTTTTGCAACAGACATAACTAATTCGATTCTTAACCAAAACCTTTCAAACCAGATCCAAATGTGTAGATAATTTTGTCTATTTTTCTATGGTTCAAGCCCCAAACTAATTAGACGAGTATTCTGGGAGTTATGGCGAAAATAAGAAGACTGGTTCAGAAATATTACTGTGACAGAAGTGAATTTTGTACTTAATGCTCCTCCCTCAATACTCAGTTAAATTAATTGGTTCTTGTGCCTAAACTGAAGGATTTTGTGTCTAGTTTCCAGAGGAACAAACATTACATTCAACGGATAACTATGGAGAGAGTTACGAAGGATTTACCATACATGGTCAAAACTGTTTATTGAGCAGAAATTGCTGTGTGTCTATATCCTCAACTCCAAAATGTACCCAACCATCAAGAACCACGAAATTTAGCTCCATAGCTAACCCAAACATCCAAAACAGAACCAAGTTACCACACTCTAGTAATTTCGAAATGTGGTTGGTGGATGTACTCTAATATGGTTATTGAACATCATCCAACACACCTAGAGCTCCAACATTACATGCACAAGCTCAAAAGCTCCTAAGTTTCCACCAAGAGCTTCAAGAACCATCAATGGAAAAATGAAAAGGAGAGGGATTCAGCTTCCATCAAGGGTATCACTGTGTAGAGGAAAGAAAATGGAAGACAATGGTAGGACTATTACTTACATGCAACCATGGATGAGAAAGTTCTCTTCAATCCTTTCTCCTCTTCCTTCTCTCGCCCCTCCCTCTCTTCGCAACCCCTATTCTTTCTGGTTTTTAGTATTGCTGATTGTGAGGCAATGAGGGTGAGGGAATGTTTTAATTCAGCTGAGAGGTATTTAAAATGGTGAAAGGTCCAAAATGCCCTTGCACTCTAATCCTTACTTAAACACCCCCTTAACTCCAATTCTCTCTATTTCTTCTCAATTTTAGCATATGAATGTTTTTGTGAGTGTGGGTGTGGTTGGTTAGTACTGAGCTGGAGGTAACCTTTAAATGAGTGGGAAAAGACTAAAATGCCCTTACCCCAAATTCTCATTTAAATCCACTCCAATCCATCAAGCACTTATCCATTTATATGACTTAGGAGTTAAAATATCATTTTCATCGATCCTACCATGACTAGGACCCAGTTCATCGTTCATCAAATGACGCATCGTCAATAAGAGG
The DNA here is from genome assembly GCA_039519185.1 of Astragalus membranaceus. Taxonomy (NCBI): domain Eukaryota; kingdom Viridiplantae; phylum Streptophyta; class Magnoliopsida; order Fabales; family Fabaceae; genus Astragalus; species Astragalus membranaceus. The sequence goes on along the minus strand of CM076848.1, from coordinate 54,291,621 downwards.
CGAAAAGACGATTTTACCCTTTTGCTCTAATTCCCACGACCACTTTCGGAATCCAAATAAAATTGCATATAATTCATATGATTTAGCAATTAAATATTGCTTTCGCGACATAGTCATATCCGAGACTCGATTTATCATTTAATCCAATAATAAATCGTGAGTTAAAGGATTTATCATTTAATCCAATAATATCCGAGACTCGATTTATCATTTAATCCAATAATATCCGAGACTCGATTTATCATTTAATCGATTTATCATACAATCACCCCAACTTAAAGGATTTTGTCCTTAAAATCGTTTATAACCCATACACCTCGTTGACACAAACTTCATCTGATACTCAACTACTCTGACCTTTCGATGGCAGACACTAGCTGTTACGGACCAATGGTATACCTACAATTTGTTGAGAACACAACCTTATAGCTTAGGGTAACTATACGTCCTTCACCATCAAAGCAAAAAAACTCAGAAGGTTTCGGGTTAGCCGTAGCTTGATTTGGAAGAAACGATGTCTATGAGAGGAGTACTTTGAATTCAAACCATGCGGTATCCGGAAGAAAAGTTTTCTTCCCTTCCCGAGTTACGCTTACATAGCGCTTGACTCATTTTACTAAAAATTTTGACTGAAGTAACCAGAGGTATTCGATAAAATAGGTTGACTCTCAGTCCAATTTGAATGTAGAAAACAATTTTTTTTGCAAGTTGACCCAAGAAAACTCTAGAATCGTAGTGAAATGTTCTTTCCATAATTCAATTCCAAAAACTTGTAAGTACAATCGTTTCATTTGGACAAAAATTCTCTTCAATGAGGTTTTCAAATAATGATACTTTGAAAAATACGACTATCCCAAAACGTTAATTCACCCCAACTTATAAATGACCTTACTCGATGCACGACGTTTCAATAAAGCGGAAATCTCATTCTCTGATTTTAAAATTTACATGTCGAAAGTGAGAATAAAAGTGTTACTTTGTTGGAATCAACCATTTGTGTGATCAAAATCTCACAAATTTTCCTTATCGTGCTTGAGTTGGGCTTCTTTCCGATTAAAAATGATTTGGTTTGTTGAGGAAGGAATCAGGAAAGACATTGAGCCGAAAGGAAGGCGGATATTTAATTTTAAAATAGGGACAGAGTCAGGTGCTCAGATCGGGCCTTAGGGCTCATGATTCTGGCTCCCAATTATGTACCTGTGTCGAAAACATTGTTTTTCTTAAACCGCTATTCTATTCGATCCAATTCATTTCCTTTCAATCCTTTTCTCGAATTAGCCCAAAGATAAAACTTCACGGTTAATACAAAAATTTTCATTTCGTGATGAAAAACAAGCTTGGATCAAATGTCTCGAGAGACTACACAAAATGGTTATAAGATTCACTATCAAGGACTCGTGTGTTATACGCTCACTGTCCAATCATTTAGTCTCAGGCCGACGTATGGTTCATCCCCAGACATTCTTCCATCAAACTGGTGTAGTGGGTAAAAGGAAAATGTACCACACGTACCCAACTCATCAGATTCCTTAGAAACAGCCTCGTGTGCTGGACTACAATCAGACAACTCTGAATTCAGCACATATTTGCTTCATTGATGTCTAACCAATACATTATCAGAATGGAGAAACTAGCCTTGACCCATCCGATGGATCAAAGTCACAGCAACTTACTGCTAACCCTAACGAGGTCAATATTAACAATTGGAGTTTCACCTCAGTAGCGGAAGCTTGAACACTATAACTGCCGAAAGATAATTGCCCTAACATAGCTTGATACCTCTCCTAGTAGCAATTATAATCACATATTAACCCAGTCTTCCATTACTTTCGAGTAGACGTTTGAGTAACTCACATCTTTGGTTATCTTAGAAACATTTCTAGCATTTCAGGCAGTCACCGGTACAAACGATATTTTTGACTAATCCAAAATACTAATAAGAGTGTGTCTTTCAACCCTTATAACTCGGTCCACGGAACTCAACCCTACAGCATGATGCCCTTACACAGGTTATGGCTTTTTCGGAATTGTCAAAGTCAACGACTTATCCAATTTCAGCTACCTTTCTAAATCAACCAGGCTAGAACTTTGATACCTATGCCTTCATAGGCCTCAATCCCTTAGACCCTAAGGAGATAAGGGTTTCGATACTAGGAATCTTACTAGAACGACATAAGGTTCTCCTTAGAAGGTAAGATTTAGTGTCATCCTAGGAAATCCTTGGTTTATCAATTAACTTTAGCGTAGCAATTATTCTCGAATCAGTTACGAAATTGAAACCGCAGTGGCACCAAGGGGATTTTGAAAACAAAATGTTATTTAGGGAATCAAACGAGCACACCATCAATGTCTTCGTATTGATTCATAAAATTGAAGTAAAATATCATTAAACATTTCCTTGGCCCACTTCTTTTCGAGTTTCCCGTAACTATCCAAACATGATTATTACTACCACGTTAATCAATCAAGCATTCAGAACGAGTTCTACTCCCATGACAACATCATGTTCGCCACTTAGGTGACTTTAAGCTTCTCGCTCTTCCAATTCCCCGCACAACAGAGAGATTCACACTCCACGAATGCTTGAGAGTTTACTGTTTAAATTAAAACAGAGGTACACTTCATAATACAATTGGAGACACAGTTCACAACCCACTCAGAGGTGTAGATGTTTTCGTCAGCTTTCCAATGCCTCTCGGAACATAAAAATCGGAGTTCCGGAGCAGAAGTTACGAACAAAATGAGTCAGAAGACCAACGAGAATTTCTTACAGACCGTGATCGGGATGCTTCTAGTCAATACTGAAGATGAACTATCTTTACTCCGTTGGATTTATCACCTGTCACATTGTGACTCGAAAAAAGAAGAATCGGAATCTATGCTTGGGATTATCCGAAAGGACTTCCTTAACTGCTACTTAAACTGGGGTTAACTCATACCAAAAGGTAAGATTACGGTGAGACAGTATTTCGATAACTGATAGGCTGACTAAGCAATGGTCAGGGTTTCGGGTGTTAACTAATCTGATAGATTTCAGTACACTGACATTGCTACTGCCCAATGGCTTCGCTTAGCTTGTACTCTCGGTAAAACCTACGACGTCTTACGCCGCGACTCACTAGTTGCATCAAATTCGTTGACTGAACTGTCGCCCACAGTTTCCTCGAACCATTGTGGATGCCCATCATTGTTCCCAAATGTCATTTGTAGCCCTCTGCTCCTGTTGCGCGCTCTGATGAAACGAGAAGGCTGAGAATCCTATGGCTTGGGGTTTCAGACATTTTTGGTGCTGAGGCAAGTAACTGTCATAATTTTCTGTAATTTACATGAAACATTGAGTGGATCCTGACTCAATACATCACATAATATACTGAAAAGATCTGACATGTAATTGTCGAAGTTCCTAGCTGACTCGATCTAATACTCTTGACCAGAAGGTCACTAAGTCCGACAAGGCCGAACCGCTCTGATACCAAATGTAACACCCCGGTATTTCTTTAACAAAGAAATACCTAAACATACAATTTGGTTTACATCAGAGTATAAAAATTCCTGTTTAGATATACATCCTTACAAGAAACACCGGAAACTATGACATAACATTATACCATTTCGAGTCATAAGACCGAATACAGAGACAATGACAGAAAAACATAACAACTAGGAATGAGTCAATCTTCTATCTTCTCCTTGGGTGTGACAACTGACCATCCCGTTTGCTTCCCCGTTTTCTGTTCTTTGTAAAAACAACAACAGATGATAGGGTGAGACAACTTGTGTCAGTGAGTTCTACCGAACCCCTCACAATCACTCGGTTCATTATTAAAAACCGTCGCAACATAGTTTAATTTATAAACCATTTGCTTCAATATATACCTAGCCCATTACCGTCCGTGCAAACACCCACAATCTCGGTACATGAAGTGCCATTATACAGTGGCGGACCCAGGACCCCGGGGTCAGGGGTGTCAAATTTTTTAAGGCCGGTGTCAAATGGGTGCAAAACTTGGTCTACTAGTACAATTTCAAATTTTCAGGGGTGTCAAAATTAAAATTTCAGGAGATTTAGGCTATTTATATAGAGTATTTAGTGCAAAAAAAAAATTCCAGGGGGTTCAACTGAACCCCCTGGCTTGTAGCCAGGTCCGCCACTGCCATTATATATTATTAAGCCTCGTAAATTAATTTATATTTACCAGCTTACCAAACGAAACCCGACCGTGCAAACACCCACAATCTCGGCGAATCGTATACCTATCTTAGCATAAATCGGCCGTGCAAACAACCACAATCCCGATAACCCCCGCTAGTCCTTTCCCTAACGTTTTGGGGCCTAGGGTGATGGCTCATGACCTTCCCTTCCTAGTATGCCATTCGTTGGGTTGTCACCCAACTTGATATAATCTATATATCACACCCGCATTGGGCCGACTTCTAAATTCGTTATAATCTATATCTATCGTTGTTCTATAACCCGTTTTGATGAATACAATGTTAGACATCCGGCGTTATAATTACAGTACAAAATTGGACATATAATCCGGTTTGTTATTCAAAACGTAAACTCACACGCGGTCTACTTTTCGGTTTCTCGAACAATTATAACCTTCAAAACCTTTTCTCAAAATCATGTTGAACACTCTCAAAACAATGATTTTATTAAGGCAATATCATCATAATTGGTTGGGAAGAAGATTAGAAGAGGTTTGGAATCGAAAGGAGCGGCGAAACAAATTTTTGAAGACCGGTGGCAGAAGGTCTTGCACGACCCGTGCTGAACTGAAATTCCATATTTCAGTATCAGAAAACTTGGCACGATCCGTGCTATAGGTGGCACGACCCGTGCTGCCCGTAGCAGGTTCACAATTCGTTCGTTTCGTTCCGTTTCGCTTCTCCGTTCGCGTCCAATCCATATTCCGATTAAAATCCAACCTTAAAACAGGAAATATATACAGCAATTCCAGTCCTAACATTTCAATCAACAATCAATAGAATACACATATATTTTCATAAAAACCATAAAAACGTTATTTTCCGAAAAACGGTTTTCGACTCGATAATCTTTCGAAATCCAAATTAGGCCACAAAACTGGAATTTGCCAATAATTCAGAAACAACAAGCAAAACCCTAATCGTCAGTAAAACTCACCGTTCGTGATGAAAATCACGGAATTTGCCGAGACTTCGGAACGCACCAACACGTAACCGCTCGAACAATCCCCGAACTTGACCTCCACGCTCCAACGAACTCGAAACCGCTTCAAAACTAGCCCCACCACAGAACCAGCTACTGGAGCGTACCCAAATGAATCGCAATTCAACAACATAATTCCTTTCTCATGACGATCTAACTTCAACCCCGAGAACGCGGCCATTACTCTTCAAATCCGGTTTGGCAGCATCTGTAAGCTGTTTTGCAACAGACATAACTAATTCGATTCTTAACAAAAACCTTTCAAACCAGAGCCTAATGTGTAGATAATTTTGTCTATTTTCCTTTGGTTCAAGCCCCAAACTAATTAGACGAGTATTCTGGGAGTTATGGCGAAAATAAGAAGACTGGTTCAGAAATATTACTGTGACAAAAGTGAATTTTGTACTTAATGTTCCTCCCTCAATACTCAGTCAAATTAATTGGTTCTTGTGCCTAAACTGAAGAATTTTGTGTCTAGTTTCCAGAGGAACAAAAATTACTTTCAACGGATAACTATGGAGAGAGTTACGAAGGATTTACCATACATGGTCAAAACTGTTTATTGAGTAGAAATTGCTATGTGTCTATATCCTCAACTCCAAAATGTACCCAACCATCAAGAACCACGAAATTTAGCTCCATAGCTAACCCAAACATCCAAAACAGAACCAAGCTACCACACTCTCTAGTAATTTCGAAATGTGGTTGGTGGATGTACTCTAATATGGTTATTGAACATCATCCAACACACCTAGAGCTCCAACATTACATGCACAAGCTCAAAAGCTCTCAAGGTTCCACCAAGAGCTTCAAGAACCATCAATGGAAAAATGAAAAGGAGAGGGATTCAGCTTCCATCAAGGGTATCACTGTGTAGAGGAAAGAAAATGGAAGACAATGGTAGGACTATTACTTACATGCAACCATGGATGAGAAAGTTCTCTTCAATCCTTTCTCCTCTTCCTTCTCTCGCCCCTCCCTCTCTTCTCAACCACTATTCTTTCTGGTTTTTAGTATTGCTGATTGTGAGGCAATGAGGGTGAGGGAATGTTTTAATTCAGCTGAGAGGTATTTAAAATGGTGAAAGGTCCAAAATGTCCTTGCACTCTAATCCTTACTTAAACAACCCCTTAACTCCAACTCTCTGTTTCTTCTCAATTTTAGCATATGAATGTTTTTGTGAGTGTGGGTGTGGTTGGTTAGTACCGAGCTGGAGGTAACCTTTAAATGAGTGGGAAAAGACTAAAATGCCCTTACCCCAAATTCTCATTTAAATCCACTCCAATCCATCAAGCACTTATCCATTCATATGACTTGGGAGTTAAAATATCATTTTCATGATCCTACCATGACTAGGACCCAGTTCATCGTTCATCAAATGACGCATCGTCAATAAGAGGCGAAAAGACGATTTTACCATTGTGCTCTAATTCCCACGACCACTTTCGGAATCCAAATAAAATTGCATATAATTCGTATGATTTAGCAATTAAATATTGCTTTCGCGACATAGTCATATCCGAGACTCGATTTATCATTTAATCCAAAAATAAATCGTGAGTTAATTTCGTAAACCGAAAGTACAAAACTAGGGATGTTACAGTTTTCAAAATGATGGTGATAACTGTTGAAATTTTTTTCTTTTGTTAAATATCTTTTGAATGAAATGCAAGTAAATTCAAATTTAAAGTTGACATATACTAGCGAAAAGATGAACAGCTTTCATGTTTTTTCTTAATTTTTGTCTAAAAATTAGTTCTTAAACCACAATTTAATTTTAAAATTTTGTTTTTATTTTTTGTGGGAAGTGTTCAATTTTATTATTTAAAATGTCGATTGAATAAAGTTGCATAAAGTTTTAAATTTTAATGTTTAAATTTAAGTTAAGTAGCATATATATTTAAAGAATTAGATTAATATAAATACTAATAGCATCTCCAAATGCCACATCATTTTTATAGGGTAACTTACTTTTTTTATTCCCTATGGTGATCTTTTAAAGTCTCAAAATGTACTCCATAACGATCAACCAAAAGTTAACCTAATCAACCAAAAAAAAGACTCCATAACTTTAATAACCCATATTTTCCCCACAATCTCGTAAATAACTTAGTCTATAAACTCATCACAAGCTGCACACTCCTATGAACAAAAGAAAAATCAATTCATAACAAACCCACACTGGCCATGATGATGGCTTTTATTTACTTATTATATTTTACTTCAGGGCTTAGTTGAGTTTCAGTAAATCACAATGCTAGTTTTTATTTGATTTTTAGAAAGATAGGGATAAGAGTTTTTTTTTATGGAGGGATAAGAGTTATAAATTATTTTTTTTGTTTGATCTTTTTTAAATTTAATGCAATTAAATTGTCAAATTTAAAGTTAACATCTATTATACTTGCAAAAGGATGAGCATGTTCTGAATTTTTTTTTTTTTTTGAAGGACGAGGGAGAATGATACAGATCCTCTCTCGAGAGAGAGAGAGGCTGCGAACCCTAGAGATGGGTTGTCCTACGCCGTGGCGGCCGCCGTGCCTGCACCGGCCGATCTGCTCCAGCTGACTGGGCGGCTAACCGCTGAAGACCCTTGGTTTCGAGACGAGTGGCTTTTTCCGGAGACGGCAGTCGTCGCCCCTGCGAAGGTGGATCCGAATCTGTCAGTTCCGATTGCAGTCGCTGTAAGATTCGGTGCGTTCTCCCCGGCGTTTGCTCCGCGTGTGGTGGTCGCCCCTGCGAAGGTCGTGGGTTGGGTGGTTCCGTACGCTGTGGCTGGTGTTGATGCTAGCTTCGGTGCGCTCTGGTTCGGATTTGTTGTTCGGAGTCGGATCTATTGGGTGTTGTGGGTCTCTCCCCCTGCGATGGTTGCTCCTGTCCCGCCACCGCCTGAGCCTCCTCCCTGCGTTCGTCTGGTTCGGATCCGGCGCTGGTTGCAGCTCTGGATTGCGTTCGGGTTCGGATCGTGGGTTTCTGGTTTGGGTTCGGTTGCGTTGCTGTTCGGATTGCATTGATGCTGACTGTTTCTGGTTTGGGACTGTTGCGTTGGTTCGTAGATGCTGACTGTTTCTGGTTTGGCATTGGTGGCTGTCGTCACGAAATTTGGACCCGCAGTCTCGCCTCCCCCCCATTTCGGTGTGGGCCCTTTCCCTGTCGCTCGCGGTTCTGCTTGATTGTGCCTCAGTGTTGGCTGGGGGCGCAATACCGCGGTGGTGGTTGGTGGCTCGACTTCCTCGATCAAGCTAGGTGCTGTCTCGGTGTTGGCCGGTGGCACGACTTCGCGATGATGGCTGGGGTCCCGCCGCCGGTGGTCTGGAGTGTGGTGACTCGATTGTGGTCTAAGGTTGTTTAGTTTAGAGGTCTTTGTTAGACTCTCTTTATTGTCCTTATTTCCAAGGGTTTTGGCTTAGTCCCCCCTTGTGCTTTTTGTATTATTTTTATTTTTTAATAAATTCGGGCCTCCTGCCTGTTGCTTAAAAAAAAATGTTCTGAATTTTTTGTATTCTTTTTTGTTTTTACGAAATTAATTTTGAATGAAATATTGTGTACTATAAGGGTAAGGTGAGATAATAATGGTCAAATTTTAACTAAGTTTAAATTAGTAGGTAATTTTATTGTTTAAAATCTAGGTAGATTAAATAGTTGCATGTAGGCTAATTCCCTCAAATGGCAGCTAATTAGCTTCTATTAATCTTCTAGCCTAACAAAAGGGAGCCATAATGGTTGCACTACTCATTGGACAATGAGTAATGACTATTATATCTCACAACAATGATACTTGGTTATCATGCCATCATCTTGGATTATATTTTTCTCTTTGGATCTTGTATCCATTTTAATAAAAGAGTGAATCTATAAGGACTAACTCAATTGACAAAAGCCGAAATTGTTTGGCTGGATATCATGTCCTAGATTTAAACTCAAAATTGCATTTGAGTTTTAAGCACCACTTGCCATTCCGTCTATAGACAAAAAGAACAAACGGGCGATCTCTCATTTTAGAATTGTAGTTGTGAAGGTACTTCACTCTATCACAATATAAAATATCATACATGTTCCGTACTGGGCCAAGACCGATCAATAGATTAGGCCCATTACTGTGGTCCATGATTATCGGATCCAAGGCTAAACTCTATCCAACTAGACGAACAAAGGAGATGAAATATTTTCCCATCAAGCACTCAAGAATCAAGCCACTTTAAAAGGCACACCCCCTATAAATTCGCCTCATACCAACACATCATGTACATTTATTAATGTCTGCCACCTTTTCTCTGAGCTGACTTGGGTCTCGGAGTGTGTGCAGATACCACCCCCCTCACCCGATCAACGCAAGGAGCGCACCTCGGCACCACCTTTGGAGCATTCTCAACATCATTGCTTGGAAGCATCTCGACCTAACTTCATTGACCGACACCCGACAACCAGGACAATTCAATACAGAAAAGAAAAAACCATGCAAAATGTAGTATACTCAAATACAAAGTGGAAAGAAAAGTTTCATAGTTGCATTTGCCACTTCAATGACTCATTCTAACCCCACCCGCGAAAATTGACCAAAATACTATCATCATATTATGAATCACTTTTGATACTTCTGAAGAACACCAACTCTCTAAAATCAACCTGCCCAAGTCTAACCCTCATCCACATTCATTGTTTTCTGTGCAAGGTGTGAATATTTAATCTCCAACCCATTTTTGAGCTGCAGCATGTGTTGTAAGAGTTTTTCTAAATCTTAATTCATAAAAGTTGCGATGTCATCTAAAATACCTTCTTTGCCCGAATAGACTCAACCAACTTCATATAGTTGATCATCTCTAAAAGTTGTTAGTATGGAATTAAATAATCTATCATGTTTAATCTGCATTTAGTAATTTAGGACATTAATTAAAAACAAAATTAGGAGGATAATATTTTATATATTGTTATGAAATGAGGTTAAATCTTCAAATGTTATATGAAATGAAGTTGCATTATTCAGAAAAAAAATTATGCAAATATATTACAAAATACTTGTTCTGTACCTTACAGTGCTGGGAGGATTGCAGTTGGTAGGTCTCCTGCTGCTGGTAGACTTGAGGTTAGAGTGATCCCGCGAGGGGTACCTGCGAAGCCACTCCGACGCTCAAGTCAGTATTGAGAATATTTGAGTGATTTAGCTAGGAATGCGAATGTACCTAATTATGGCAATCTGAACTAGTATTTATAGAAAATTGTGCTCGTTGTGAGCCATTGGATTGATAGAGTGGATCTGAGTCATCCAAGTATGAGAGTCATAAATGGGTTTGTATATTATGAATATGGATCAAAGTGAAATGGGCTCATCAATGTGCAATTGCTGAATGGGCCTCGTGGCCCAATCCAGAACAATACCAAATGCTGGAATTTTAATTAGGTTGTGTAACATATATACTTTGATATTCTTTTTTCTTTTCCATAACTTTTCAAATTACTACTCACCGGAATATTTTTGAAAACATCAATGACCTTATAATCAAAATTAATTTTATAGATGATATTTGTTAAATTTTAGAGAACCTACAGAATTCTGTATAAAAATCTCATCTAAGCCACATAATTTTTCACTTGATTAATATATTGTATTTTTGTTTTAAGATAGAATAAAACTATTCTAGTGTTTTTTACCTGGCATTAAGTTGTGTCCCATCCATAACCATGGATACTGTAGGGATTGATCCCTGAAGCATATGCAAAATGCTACTGATTAGCTAGTAGCACTGAGCTTTGTCTCAATAATAAGCAAAAGCGTATTCGGTTAAGAATATGTAAAATGCTGGGATCTTAAAAGGTTGTGTAACATAATAAAATAACATTAAAAATAACCATCCTTGACACACTTTCAATATTGTTTTGTCTTCTAAATTTTAATCGAATAATTAGTACTGCTCAAATGCTTCAATTTCTAACTCATTTGTTCAACTATAAAAGTCCAAATGCAACCCAAAGTTCCTTCTAAAGACAAGTAGGTACTAAATAGGACGACTATTGAATGCGTGTAGACTCCATTTCATTGATTTTTTTATTTTTATTTTCTACCTTATTTGTTACTTTCTTGCTCTATTTATTTTATCTTAAGTTGGCAAACCCTATTTCTCGTGCTTGTGCAGTAAAATCGAAAAATAGCGAGGAGGAAATGTGTTCATGGAGCCGAAATTGCACACAAAGGCAAAAGAATAAAACTACATAAAGTAAAATTTGAACACACCAAACGTGGCCAGTACTATCGATAAAATAATTTGGTAATTGCTATTTACAAAAATGACCTTGGCCTCTAAAAATTAATTGGTTGTCAAGTCTTGTTCAACTATCAATTGTCCACTTTCTCCAGTGCAAAAAAAATTTGAGAAAAAAGTGTTAAAATCATGGTATTTTATGTCATTTTCTCTGAATTGGTGGCCTATTTCAAGATCAAACTTATCAACACTACAAACTTATCATGATTCTTTATTCTTTTAAGTGTGGGCAAAAGATTCCCTTTCCTCAGCCTGCCTATTTAGTAAACACAGATGAACCACATGTGACAACTAACATAAAGACAGTATATGAGGCAATTTGACTATGGAAAACACAAAGGCAATAAGATTGAATACAAAAGCTTATTTTATTAAATATTTTCAAACACTAAATTGCATTTGAGAAATTTGAGCAAGAAAATTTCTACTCAAGAGGCACATGGCACTAACTCTAAGCAAGTGAAATAAAAACAATAACTAACTCTAACTAACAAACCAAGCCACATATGAAATTGTATTTTACCGAGCAATATTTTCAAACCCTAAATTGCATTTGAAATCATTGGACAAAGATTATTATATCTCACAACAATGACACTTGGTTTCCATGCTACCATCCTGGATTATATTTCTCGTCCCTTTTTCCATCTTTTTCTTATAAGGTCGATCTGTAATATTAGATTTGTAATTGTAAAGTTTCTTCACTCTCACAAGAATATATAATACAGAAAAGAGAGAAAAAAAACATGCAAGATGCAGTGTACCCAAAAACAATGAAAATAGAAAGCAAAGATTCATGCTGCCTTTTTGATAAACGCTGCTTCTGAAAAAATAATTCAACTATTCAATTTTCTTGTGCCAATCTTTTGTCAAGAAAAAATAGAGAAGGGGAAGTATCCAACATGAGAAAAAATAACTTTAGTAGTACTTCTCTAGCTTTGGTGATTGCTTAAGCCACTCGTGTCTCAATATCAAAGAATCCAATGTAATGTCCAAGAACATGACTCTCCTTTCTTAGTATAGCCCTCCTAAGAGACACAACTCTCCAGTCGTTTTCTCTCTTGAATCTCACCAGAAAATATATGATTAAAAATCTGGACTTTACAATGTGAGTGTATACTAACCGTACACATATTTTTAAGGTAAGTTAAACGGATATATTATTAGAAGTCATGATTAGTTGTTGATGATACAATTTTAAAGTAAATATACAGATTGAGGATAGCTGATAGCAACAGAAAATAAGCACCCTTTGTTGATGATACCATGGCTAAAAGATTGCCACACAGTAGAACATACAGCCTAAATTTTAGAAAAGCACCGATAGATAAAGAAGACCTAATATGTTGTCTAAGTGCAGTTACGTACCGGTACTTCAGTTCCTCACAAGCACATTTTATACAGTCAAAAACTCCACCACATCTAGCTGGATAGTCCTCTCATAGCATGTCATTTTCCTGACACTTGTAATAATTACAGATCCACCTAGAGAGTTGTGCAATGGAAGTGTATAACTGCACCAATTAAAAAGAGCATTGTTTAGATGTTGATGAGTAATGCACATGAAATATCAATAAATTATCTTAATGTCATCCAGATAACAATCGAATATATCAAATTGCAATTAACATTCTTCAACTAGCCTATGAAGCACGGACTCCGACACGGACACCGGACACGACACGGACACGGAGACGCCGACACCGCTAATGTCAAAAATACAAGACACCGACACCGCTGTATATATTAAATTATAATTAAATTAAAAAGATATAAGCATCATTTATAAAATTTCTGATCATGAAAGCAAATGTATTCATTACAAAAAAAAATTTCAAAACAACATATACTTGTAATTCACCCAAATCCATCCATCTACTACCAAAAAGTACCAAAAGATTTGAACAATTTAAGATCTTTAACCATCTAATTAATCATCATCATTGAAAAAGACACCCTCTAAATCTAGTTCATCTAAAGACAAATTAGCAACTTCTAAAATCCCTGAATCATCTAGTGATCCAAAATCATCTCCAGCAATATCCCACATTTTTGTTTCCTCTTGATGATATTGTGGGCTATTCCTTGATAAAAGTCGAAGGTTGCTATGAACAAACACTAAATCTTCCGCTCTTTGTGGTGTCATTTTGTTTCTCCTCAAAGAATGAATAAAAGAATATGTACTCCAAGTGGAGACATGAAGAATCTGTATCAGTTTTTCTAAGAACATCATAGATAGGACTCGTGAAAGAAAGAATATAATCAACCTTATTCCACCAAATATCATCCAACAAAGTATCTTTCACAAATTTAGCCTTTTCAACATCATCATCTCTATAAGAAGACCATTGTTGGCTAATTACCATCTCTTGGAGTCCTTTCTTCAATTGCCTAAACCTTTTAAGCATTACGACGGTGGAGGCAAATCTTGTTGGAGCAATGGAAAGCAACTTCAATGAATTGAAAATGGATAGTCTCATTGAGTGACACATGACAAAGTTCTTTATAAACATTGCATCTTCTGAAATTTGAGTGATCCAAGAACATTCTTTGTAAGCAACCTTATTTTTATCTGTGTTCTTAGGTGCACATATGTTCTTCAAAGCAAGGTTTAATGTATGAACTACACATGGAGTCCAGAAGATAGAAGAAAATTCAGCCTCAATTATTAAACCGGCTGCCCTACACACAGCTGCATTGTCTGTCACTATTTGCACAACGTTTGAGGGTCCAACCTCCATAATCACATCCCTCATATGTTTGGCAATAAATTCTTTGTCTTTTGTCTCATCTGAACAATCTATGGCCTTCAAAAACATCGGTCCACTCTCCGTGACAGCCATGAAATTAATAAGAGCTCTTCTTTGAGGGTCACTCCATCCATCACTAACAATTGTTACACCCTTTTGCTTCCATGATCTTTTAATTGGCTCCAACAAGTTTTCCACATGTATCCTCTCATTAAGAAGCAAAGTTGTCCTTAGTTTATTATACCCGGGAGGTATATAACCACTAAGAGAATTGTTGGCAGCATAGGAAAAAGCCTTCTGAAAGTGGGGATTTCTAGCTAGATGAAATGGTAGCCCTGAAGAGTAAAACATCCTAGCAATTTCATGATCCAATGTCTCTCTAGCTTGCATATTAAAAGAGCTTTCTAATGTTGGTCCCTTTCTTTTTTTTGGATCAACAACATTTTGATGGTTAGTAGAACTAGGAGGCAACGAGACTGATTTTGATTTTCCCATGTCTGCCTTCAATGTAGCTTCATTGTCTATCTTTTGGAGTTCGGAAAGCTTGGCTATTGTTACCTTAGAACAAGCTCTAACTCCTTTATTCTTAATCTTTAACAAGCGGTGTCCCGCACCGTGTCATGCTGCCTCTTCGCTTCCCGTGTCCCGTATCAGCAAGCGGTGTCCCGCACCGTGTCATGCCGTGTCGCACTAAGGAAAAAAAAAAAACAGGACACCTTCCACAAGTGTCTGACACGAGTCGTACGCGTGTCGTACAGGTGTCGGACACCGACACGTGTCAGACACCTGGACACGCCAGCCAAAGGCAGTGTCCGTGCTTCATAGCAACTAGCTAACTGACCTAATCTCGTATCACATACATTACATAAGTAGATAGTGAAAATAGTCCTTAATAGTTTCCATAGATACTGGAATCAAAAGTTCAGGATAGAAGCAAATTACTCTTTAGAACCAAAATGCATTGAAGCTCCATGATATGCCAATAGATGGAGAAAAGCTTCTGCTCCCATACCAGTATCATCAGACTCATTATGGAACAAACACTTTTCTGCATTACCTGATGTCACGTGTCTGACTAGGTTGGGAAAATGCTGCAACAAAATTCATTTGGGTGAACAAAACTCAAGAAGATGATAATCAACATTGATCATATTCAGATTACATGGAGGCACTGTGAAAGATTCCTTGACGATGCGCATCCTTTTGAGCTAACACTTCAGTATCTAAAGTGAATTTTTCTCTGTAAATTGATGCTCCGTTCAACTCTAATAAATACGGAGTTTTGTTGAATTGATTTGTTTTGGAAACAGTTCTAAAAAATAATAAATATCAATTATTTTATTTCAAACATAAGTTGCATCAGATGTTCACATTCCAAAAAGTAGAAACACGTGCCTCATGTCGACTTGAAGCAATTCATTGTAGTGTATCATCAAACTCATTCAAAAGGGAAACTAAAGGATTCAGACTTAGAAGTTGAATAATAGATTCATATAAAATGTTGGGAAAGCATATTTGATTGCATACTATATAGATATAAGTGACGAATGTAACTGTCATTAGATGGGATAGTGAAAATACTATAGAAAATGAAACATCTGAACAAAAAGTCCTAAAATGTTCTAGTCTAGCAGGATACACCATCTACCAAAACAACAGTAGTCTGTTCACGCTTTCACCCCCAATGTTTCTTACACAAGCGAGACGAGTTTCACGGCAGGTAGACGCAGCGGGGATGATTTCCTGCAAAGGGAATAAGAAAACAGGTTAAACACTAAGAATGAAATCATTGAAGGTAGTTAAGTGTGGTTACTAGCATGAATTGCATTGCAGAAATTATGATTCCAAAACGTTGTGAAGGAAACTAGAAACAAACCTTTATCCCACTAAGTGGGTCAAAAATTAGGAAACTGGTACAAGCAAGATGACTCAACTCATCAAATACAAAAAGAAATCAAAATTCAAAAGTATAAAGCGTCGTCATTTAACATTGATTAATTTAAGCATAAAATGATATTGATGCAACATTATTCTTACCATGGTGCATGAAGCGTTAGTTAGGAAGGCTTCAAGGAACACGACTTGACCACAGGCGGCCCCTCACCGGGCATCCTATGCCACACTTCGGCCTGGAAAGTTTTAATAGCACCTTCTGCTTTTGCTTCAAAGGTAATGTAATAAATTGAACCAGCAACACTTCTATAGGTTGACTTGACAAGATCATCAAACACACAATTTTCACCCTAAATAAGAAAAAACACAAGCATGAATGAAGAAACATAAACACATATACACACACATAAGCAGTAAGTCGTTTTAAAGGTAACCTGATTTTCAGCATTGTATTTGTCCAGCGCAAGATTGCAGAGGCGAATAAGGCGAGGTAGATTATCATCGTTTATGGTGAGAGGTCTGATACAGCCGCATAAACGTGCTATGGCGGGAGGGGCGATAGCATCGTAGGGACCTGGAGGGAGTAGAGAGCTTTGCCTGATATACTCAGCCATGGCCTTTTCTATTTCCTCATCTAGTCGAATCTGAGCCTTATTCCGGTACTTAAAGCGATCACAGAAATAGAAAAAAGGCTGATCGCGATCGTCATACAACTTGCGAATCTCACTCTCATCCATACCTCTTAAGCGATCCGATAACGCTCCCGATTTCTTCAGGTTCAGCCGCTTCGCTAATGCTTCTGCACCTTTCGGTGGCGCCACGGTGACGACGCGCTGCGACACGGAATCCATCCACATTTGATTTGATTTGATTATGCGAGACTGAAGGAATCAACCGCAAGCAAATTACCAGAAATATACAATTAAAAAAAAAAACCCAAATTAGGGGAAGAACAATAAACTAACCTTACCCCTTTTTAAATGCAGAAAACCCAGTTCAAGGAAAGAACAAAACCCAGTGACAAAGAAAAAACCCAAATCAGGTTTAATAAATGTGGTGGAGAAACTAACCTTGAAGTTCAAGTGAGGAAGAAATCAATATCTAAATTTCTGCACTGCAAAAGAAAAAAAACCGAACATCGAAACCAAAATTTGAAGGAAAAAAAAATGAAAAGAGAAAATGATAGATAAGTGTCATAATAGTAACTTACAACTTGAAGAAGGAGCTTCTGCTTGATGGTGGAGCCTAGCAGAATGAAGACAGAGAGAGATGGAGATGACCAGGTTGGAAGAGAGATGAAGGGTTATTTGCTATAGACGGGTTCAAATTTTTTGCCCCTCTCTGCGTACCAGTCTGCCATCTGAACGCACAGTGAGGTGACCTGATGTTCTTACACACTGCCATCTGAACGCAAACAGTAAATTAGGGGTGGCAGGAAGGATTTGGGCGCCAAATCCAACCTAGCAAGGAACATTTTAGCGCCAAAGCTGCCTGGCAGGGCGGGATGCTGAGCTGGAGGGTGACGTGGAGAGTACCACAAGATGTAAATATAGAGATCTGATTTTGATTGATTGATTCGATGCTAATTGTAACTATCAAGATTTAGAGTCTATTACTGCTGCAAGATTAGATGCTAGTTGATCGGATTCTACATATTGTTTTACATTTAAAATTAATAATTAAACACAATAAAACCGCAGAAACATAACCTCCAAGATTTAGAGTCTATTACTTCTGCAAAACGAAGAAGAGTCACATTCCCATATTTGAATTTGAAATCAATCATCTCAATAAATCAATTCTATAAAACTAAATATTCCATCAAAACCAAAATGGCCAAACACCAACTCAGCCTCTCCTGGCACGTCAATATGAGTTTTCGCAACTGTTACTCCAAATTCAGGCTTTGTTCTTGGCTCAGGAATATAAAGCATATCTAATAATAGTGAAATCAAGACAGTGTGCCAGTGGGACATGATAACACCGCTTTCAAATCTGAACTTGCTGATTTCTAATTAATATTACTAAACATAACATGTAAGAGCATGATCAGTGGGAAAAAGATTCCAAGAAACACTAGCAGATACCAATGTCATATTCCCAACTAAAATTGACACTAATATCAACTGTCTTTCAAGTTCTAAAGCTATTTGGTTGATCAAACTCAGCACCCCCACTCAAGCCCTGTGTAACGGAACGGAAATGCTGAAATCAAGACTTGTGATGAATGAAAACCTTAAACAACAGTAAATTTTATTTATATGGCCTCGAAGAAATGAGTGTGGCAATTTTATTTTAAGGAACTCACAACATTCATTTTCTCTTCCACACATTCATAACACCTGGAAAACCAACTTAATGAAATTATTAGAATTAAGAAACGGAAATTTAAATCCAATATAGTTTTCAAAGAATTGAAACTATAATATAGATTTCTTATCCCAGCTTTATATAGATTTCTCATCACTTATACATAGGGTGATTGCACTTAATTAATTAATACCTGAACAAAGCAATCATGCAAGAAGATGCGAAGCAAGCCAAGAGCTTGGCCATTATCCTGCTTGAACACCCATGTGAGATGCTTTCTCACAATGGTTTCAAATTTTTGAAAAAGAAACCATAGGCAATCCCTTCACTACTACCGTCTACGGGAGCCTTCTTGGTTAGCCAATGAAATGTGAAAGAAAATAAAATAAGGATCAATTCTCACACCCAAAACGAAAGGAACCGGTAACCAATGCAGGAAATTTCTCACTAAGAATTTGTGGAGTCAGGCAGACTTGTAAATGGGGATCAATAATAAATGGAATAAAAAAAAAAATAAAAGTTTAATAGAACTCCAAAGTTGTTATTTTTCTATAATGTAAAGCACTATCAAGCGAAAGCAAAAAATTAATGATTGGCATGGTATTCAATAACAGGGAATTTATTAGGAATGTTGAAATTTAATGCACTTCATTGCACCATTCTTATGTTCTACACTTCGAAATTTTAAAATGGATAATCTAGAGAAAGATTTTACTGCCCATGCAGTTGGTTTGTGGTGGTAACACTTGTTTTTGACTTTTAAATAATGTACCAGTTGGTATAATGATAATCATTAGATGTAATACTAATATCCAAAATCCAATAATAGAAAAGATTGCCGCACAGCAGATCATACAACCTAAATTTTACAAATGCATCTGATAGATAGAGATGATACCAAACAATACGGTCGAACCTCTTTGAATAAATCTTTTAAGCAAATTCTCCTATCTCGGGATGGAATCGGTGAAATGCCATATTCATAACACAACTAGCTGGACAGCAGAGAACACAAATCAGTGTTAAGAGAACCTCGTATTCACAATTAAAAGAACCTCTGTGCATAACAATTTTGTTCTCATCCCCAAAATTTTCTTGCTTAAACTAACAACCACACTACCCTGCAAAACATGGAGAGATAGAGCATTTCAATTTCGGTATGAACAAGAGTTCAAATTTAACTTATGTCAAAAATTCACCATTATTTGTGCTATTCAGTGTTATCAATTGCAGATGGCAGACAATAGTGTTTTGTCAAAAATCTGCTATTTTTAAGACGCTATTTCCTCCATGGCCCTGCCATCCTTCAAAAACTGGTCATAGCGGATGGCAACAAATCTGCCATGGCGCCACCATGTCTACTATTTGATAACACTGGCTTTAAAATTGAGGAGGTAAGGTAAAAAATAAAAAAGAGCAACACATTACCCTAAGTTTCTGTCCTACAAAGAATCTTCTAGGAGCTCTCTGCTTTGACAATTGAACATCTAAAGTGGCATCTATAGATTACCTGCAGGGAAAAAAATCACTAAACATTCCATGGATACCTCTTATATTTTGCAATCATACAACATATAAGTCAAAACTCATGCTACTGTCAGTTAGTTTAAATTTAACTGCCTACCTGCTCTGGTCACCAGTTTGTGTCTCGAAATATGTCCTATTTACCAATACATGATCAAAGTGAGAGATGGAAATGCAGAGAACAGTCATTGAAGAAGGCAATGCATCACCATCGAGAATTTTCTTGATGGTAGTGATTCACTTCTCTTAAATATCCACGCACCTCATGCCATCATTAATTTTATAGACCTAAATATGTGGTCTAAAGCAGTTACATTCCGGTAAATCAGTTCCTCAAGGACATTTTATACATAAAAAATTCCAACACATCTAACAGAATGGTACCTCTCAATATGACAGTTTGTAGACAATCCACTTGTAATGATTCAAGACCCACCTAGAGAGTTGTGCAATGGAGGTGTATAACCGCGCCAATTAAGGCTGGGCAAAAGAACATTGTTTACATGTTGATGAGTAATGCACATGAAACACACCAAATAGCACTCTAGTAATAAATTATCTTCATGTTATCCAGATAACAATCAAATATATCAAGTTGCAATAAATACCAAAAGAGTTTTGTTAGTTCTAATAAATATCAATTATTTTATTTCAAACATAAGTTGGTCCAGATGTTCACTATTCCAAAAATTAGAAACATGTGCTTCCTGTCGACTTGAAGCAATTCATAGTAATGGATCCTCAAATTCATACAGAAGTGAAACTAAAGGAGACTGAGAAGTTAAATAATAGATTCATATAAAATGTTGGGAAAGGATATTTGATTACACAGATAAGTGAAGAACATAAGTGTCGCTAGATAGGATAGTGAAAATACTACAGAAACAGAAAGATAACAGCTCAAAGTCCTAAACTGTTCTAGTCTAGCACAATACACCATCCACCAAAACAGTGGTAGTCTGTTCACGCTTTCACCACCATGTTTCTAACACAACCGTGACGAGTATCACAGCAGGTAGACGCGGCAGAGATGATTTCCTGCAAAGGGAATAAAAAACAGGGTAAACACTAGGAATGATATCGTTGTGATTCATTGAAGGTAGTTAAGTGTGACTACTAGCATGAGTTGCATTGCAAAAAATCATGATTCCAAAATTTGTGATGGAAACAGCTAACAATCCTTTATCCCATTAAGTGGGTCAAAAAATTAGGAAACTGGTACAAGCAAGATGACTCAACTCATCAAACACAAAAAGAAATCCAAATTCAAAAGAAGTATAAAGTGTTGCCATTTAACATTGATTAATTTAAGCATAAAATGATATTGATGCAACGTTATTCTTACCATGTGCATGAAGCGTTAGTTAGGAAGGCTTCAAGGAACACGACTTGACCACAGGCGGCCCCTCACCGGGCATCCTATGCCACACTTCGGCCTGGAAAGTTTTAATAGCACCTTCTGCTTTTGCTTCAAAGGTAATGTAATAAATTGAACCAGCAACACTTCTATAGGTTGACTTGACAAGATCATCAAACACACAATTTTCACCCTAAATAAGAAAAAACACAAGCATGAATGAAGAAACATAAACACATATACACACACATAAGCAGTAAGTCGTTTTAAAGGTAACCTGATTTTCAGCATTGTATTTGTCCAGCGCAAGATTGCAGAGGCGAATAAGGCGAGGTAGATTATCATCGTTTATGGTGAGAGGTCTGATACAGCCGCATAAACGTGCTATGGCGGGAGGGGCGATAGCATCGTAGGGACCTGGAGGGAGTAGAGAGCTTTGCCTGATATACTCAGCCATGGCCTTTTCTATTTCCTCATCTAGTCGAATCTGAGCCTTATTCCGGTACTTAAAGCGATCACAGAAATAGAAAAAAGGCTGATCGCGATCGTCATACAACTTGCGAATCTCACTCTCATCCATACCTCTTAAGCGATCTGATAACGCTCCCGATTTCTTCAGGTTCAGCCGCTTCGCTAATGCTTCTGCACCTTTCGGTGGCGCCACGGTGACGACGCGCTGCGACACGGAATCCATCCACATTTGATTTGATTATGCGAGACCGAAGGAATCAACCGCAAGCAAATTACCAATTCTCTTTGGTCAAAAACAAAAAATTATCAATTCTCTCTTTTTATCTTTTTTTTTTGGTCGAACTCTCTTTTTATCTTCAAAAAATAGAAGAGAATGGCAAAGGTAACTTTGTGAGTTCGGGCTTCTTTTTTCGGACCCTAACAAACCCAATACTAGTTGGCCTTTTTTAAACATCCCCCACTAGTACTCTTACACACCACTAACTTTTCACTATTCCAACATTATCCCTACTCTCTCTCTCTCTCCCCCCCCCCCCCCCCCCACACTTCCCATTTTACCCCTTTGCAAAAATTGCAAAACGGATTTATCATTTTGAATTTAAAATTTCGGTTTTAAATTCGGTTTTGACTTCCCATTTTAATAGATAAATCCGGTTTTAAAAAATGTAAAACGGATTTATTTATTAAAAATTTAAAATGATAAATCCGTTTTGTTAAAAAAATTGAAAAACGGATTTATCATTTTAATAGATAAATCTATTTAGCATTTTTAAAACCGGATTCATATATTAAAATGATAAATCTGTTTTGTATTTAGACATATAATAATTTAAAGAATCCAACCTAATCTAAAAATTATAAAAACACCACTAAAAATCTAATAAAATCAAAATAAGTCTATGCAAATTTTTTGGAGATTATGAACAATTCAAAAAATTAATAAAAAATAGTAAATGGTGGAATTTGGGATTTTGTGCTTCAAAATTCCATAACAAGTTTCTTCTATGGGAGTAATGAGCCCTAATTTTTTCTAAGTTTTCTAAATGTGGTTTCGGGACAATCAGAGTCGGTTGCCTGAAAACTGGTCTTTTTGCCTAGATTATCTAGCCAGCATACAACAACGTCACGTGTAACGAATATCTACACACTGAACAGAACCAAAAGATTACCGATATCCATATCAATTTTTTAAAAAAAAAGTTAATTATAATTTTTAAACAGTTATCTCTTTTATTTTGAAAAACAAATTTATCTATTTAATAGATAAATTCGGTTTTAAAAAAATGAAAAACGCAAAACGGTTTTATCTATTTTTAGGATAAATCTGTTTTACATATTTTAAAACTGGATTTATCTATTTTGCCAAAAAAATTGAAAACAAATTTATCTATAAACCCGTTTCCAATTTTTTTTGCACAACGGATTTATCCTAAAAATAGATAAATCCGTTTTACATTTTTTAAGGGCTAAAATGGGGATAAATAATTTTTGTGGGGGTATGGTGTCTAATGGTGGGGATTAAAATATGTGACCTCTAATTTCAATGGTTTGGATTTGCTTAGGGCGGGCTCATCATAAAACTTAGCATCCCTCGAAGCCATCTCAACTGTATTGTAAGTAGGCTGAAGATTTCCATACCCCCTCTTTAGACCTCATACCCCCGAATTTTCATTTTATCCCAAATACCCCTCATACCCCCCCCCCTCCTCTCCAAATCACCTTGCTCTTTGCGCATTTGAGTAGCATACAACTTGTTGATTCACCACTTTCATCACACCAAGGGCATATAGTTGCACATGCCGCACCTCTTCGCTAAAGACTCGTACGCGTTGGGAAGATGTCTTGGGAGGCTCTCCACAATAAATCTCTCACCATTTATAAAAGAAATATTTTTGCAAGAATATTTAAACCATTAGAATTGTTAATTAAAAAACCAAATTCAAAGTTGTTATTTGGTATGTGTAAATTAGGGTACCTCTCTTATACTCTTTCTGTTTTATTTTATTTATCTTTTAAGGTTGTGTTTGGTACCTGAGTACTTTCGACGGTGAATGAGTCGCCAAAAATCATCTCGTGGGATGGCTCGCAATGGAGAATCGAATGGGTTGGTACTTACACACACTTCAATGCTTAAATCAGTACAAGGGAATGAGAATGAGGTAAAAGTGATGAAACCGTACCTGATCAATGATTGGTGAGGGTGTGTATATATATATATATATATATATATATAGGGTATCCTGCCAGCTGACATGGGTTACCCACCAGGCTAACTCAATCCCCCAGTAATGCTGAAATTCGGCCAGAAATTGCACATTACTGACGGATTTAGTCCGCCAGTAATCAGCCAGAAAAACGGCCGCAGGTAATTGTTACTGGCGGAATTTCAGCCAGTAATGACTGGCGGATTTACTGGCCGAATTTCAGCCAGTAAATCCTCCAGTAATTACTGGCTGAATATCAGCCACTAAACAACCAAATCTGCCAGTACTGTATTATATATTTAAGAGAAGTGAATCACTACCATCAAGAAAATTCTCGATGGTGATGCATTGCCTTCTTCAATGACTGTTCTCTGCATTTCCATCTCTCACTTTGATCATGTATTGGTAAATAGGACATATTTCGAGACACAAACTGGTGACCAGAGCAGGTAGGCAGTTAAATTTAAACTAACTGACAGTAGCATGAGTTTTGACTTATATGTTGTATGATTGCAAAATATAAGAGGTATCCATGGAATGTTTAGTGATTTTTTTTCCTGCAGGTAATCTATAGATGCCACTTTAGATGTTCAATTGTCAAAGCAGAGAGCTCCCAGAAGATTCTTTGTAGGACAGAAACTTAGGGTAATGTGTTGCTCTTTTTTATTTTTTACATTACCTCCTCAATTTTAACGCCAGTGTTATCAAATAGTAGACATGGTGGCGCCATGGCGGATTTGTTGCCATCCGCTATTACCAGTTTTTGAAGGATGGCAGGGCCATGGAGGAAATAGCGTCTTAAAAATAGCAGATTTTTGACAAAACACTATTGTCCGCCATCTGCAATTGATAACACTGAATAGCACAAATAATGGTGAATTTTTGACGTAAGTTAAATTTGAACTCTTGTTCATACCGAAATTGAAATGCTCTATCTCTCCATGTTTTGCAGGGTAGTGTGGTTGTTCAATTTATTACATTACCTTTGAAGCAAAAGCAGAAGGTGCTATTAAAACTTTCCAGGCCGAAGTGTGGCATAGGATGCCCAGTGAGGGGCCGCCTGTGGTCAAGTCGTGTTCCTTGAAGCCTTCCTAACTAACGCTTCATGCACCATGGTGAGAATAATGTTGCATCAATATCATTTTATGCTTAAATTAGTCAATGTTAAATGGCAACACTTCATGAACAGACTACTGTTGTTTTGGTAGATGGTGTATCCTGCTAGACTAGAACATTTTAGGACTTTTTGTTCAGATGTTTCATTTTCTATAGTATTTTCACTATCCCATCTAATGACAGTTACATTCGTCACTTATCTATATAGTATGCAATCAAATATGCTTTCCCAACATTTTATATGAATCTATTATTCAACTTCTAAGTCTGAATCCTTTAGTTTCCCTTTTGAACGAGTTTGATGATACACTACAATGAATTGCTTCAAGTCGACATGAGGCACGTGTTTCTACTTTTTGGAATGTGAACATCTGATGCAACTTATGTTTGAAATAAAATAGTTGATATTTATTATTTTTTAGAACTGTTTCCAAAACAAATCAATTCAACAAAACTCCGTATTTATTAGAGTTGAACGGAGCATCAATTTACTGAGAAAAATTCACTTTAGATACTGAAGTGTTAGCTCAAAAGGATGCGCATCGTCAAGGAATCTTTCACAGTGCCTCCATGTAATCTGAATATGATCAATGTTGATTATCATCTTCTTGAGTTTTGTTCACCCAAATGAATTTTGTTGCAGCATTTTCCCAACCTAGTCAGACACGTGACATCAGGTAATGCAGAAAAGTGTTTGTTCCATGATTAGTCTGATGATACTGGTATGGGAGCAGAAGCTTTTCTCCATCTATTGGCATATCATGGAGCTTCAATGCATTTTGGTTCTAAAGAGTAATTTGCTTCTATCCTGAACTTTTGATTCCAGTATCTATGGAAACTGTTAAGGACTATTTTCACTATCTACTTATGTAATGTATGTGATACGAGATTAGGTCAGTTAGCTAGTTGAAGAATGTTAATTGCAATTTGATATATTCGATTGTTATCTGGATGACATTAAGATAATTTATTGATATTTCATGTGCATTACTCATCAACATCTAAACAATGCTCTTTTTAATTGGTGCAGTTATACACTTCCATTGCACAACTCTCTAGGTGGATCTGTAATTATTACAAGTGTCAGGAAAATGACATGCTATGAGAGGACTATCCAGCTAGATGTGGTGGAGTTTTTGACTGTATAAAATGTGCTTGTGAGGAACTGAAGTACCGGTACGTAACTGCACTTAGACAACATATTAGGTCTTCTTTATCTATCGGTGCTTTTCTAAAATTTAGGCTGTATGTTCTACTGTGTGGCAATCTTTTAGCCATGGTATCATCAACAAAGGGTGCTTATTTTCTGTTGCTATCAGCTATCCTCAATCTGTATATTTACTTTAAAATTGTATCATCAACAACTAATCATGACTTCTAATAATATATCTGTTTAACTTACCTTAAAAATATGTGTACGGTTAGTATACACTCACATTGTAAAGTCCAGATTTTTAATCAGCTTATATTTTCTGGTGAGATTCAAGAGAGAAAACGACAGGAGAGATGTGTCTCTTAGGGGGCTATACTAAGAAAGGAGAGTCATGTTTCGGGAAATCGTAGAGCAAGCAACAACAACCAAGTTCCAAATCCTCCTTTTTATGTTTCGGGCCCTAAAACAATATTGGTTAGACTCCTTTATAAAATAAAATTGGAGATTCTAATATAGTAGTTTCTTATATAGGTGGTGTACCGTACACAAGTATTGCAAACTTTTTTGGTCAAAAAAAAAGTATTGCAAACTTTTATTCACCGTTCGATCCATAAGGTACGTCAGATGTTATCATGGACCTTACCTAATAGATCTCTTACTCCCCATCCCCACCGCCAACAGTCCAACAAAGTTGTTGACAAATCAAGTGCAGGGGAATTTGTCTAGGGAAGGTGGTCACCGGACAAATCAAGTGCAGGGGAATTGGTGGTTGAATTTTTCATTGTTTGTGTGGGAGTGGGATTTGAGTGAGGGATAGAGATGATGGAGTAGTGTCGAGAAGAGATGAAGAATCGAAGATGAACAAAATATCACTTTTACGCCTCTTGCTTTGCGTTCCTCTTTTGAGATCTGCGTAATGCTCCCTTGGCGTTCCTCTATTTTTTTTATAAGCAATGTTAGTGGGAGTGGTGAAATGTTAGTTTCTGAGAGTTGAACCTGAGATCTCCTTCTTGCACTCATTTGGTGCACTCCTTCGGCATCCCTTTGCGTTCCTCTTTTAAATCATGATTAAAGACCCAAATTCGCTCATGACAATTTTCTCGCGGGACAAATTTGTCCCTGACAATTTTTTCGAGACACATTGGTCATCGATTAAAGGGGGGGGGGGGGTAGAAAAAGTTAAAAAGAGATTTTTCTGTTAAGAAATCAATCACTAAAATCAAAGCATCCAACTTGAGAGCTTCTAGTACAAAATTTGGAATATGAACAATAGTTAAGTTAAGTTTTATATACATCATGTTTATATAACCAAAATTCAGTATAACCAAAACTCAAATGAATAAAAAGTCAGTATAACCAAAATTCATACTTACCTTGTTGTCAATTCCAGGCACTTTTTCATTTCAAGAGGAAATCTACAAATTCAAGGAGACATGAAAAATTAGTACAACAAAAATCTGGAATGTATCAATCAGCAAACAATGAAATGCAGACAAACAAGAAACAATTAACAATTTCAGTCAGAAAGTAAGATTTTCTAGGGCTCCTATTTGGGGAAAAATCTGAAAGAGAGGAATTATTGAAGAATCAACTCACCAAGTAAGATTTTCTCCTCGCTGTTCCTTTTTTTCTCTGCATTTCTGCTCTCTCTTCTCCTCCACCCTCTCTTGCTTTTTCTTCGGCAAACCCACTCTTTTCCCTCCACGGTGATTCTTCTTGATTCTGCTCAAACTTGCGTCTTCAACAAAAACGAAACCTAATAACAGTAAAACAAAACCAAGAATCAGAGGAATAATGGCAAATCGCATTTTCGAGAAGTGGGAGAATAACAGAGTTGTTGGTCAGTGAGAGAATCGCGAGAGGGAGAAAAGTGATAGGAAACCACAAAACCTAGGAACATCAAAACAAAACCAAAATCAGTTGAAGAGTAAGATATTGAAGAAGTAGAATAGAGGAACGGAGGAAGCCAAATACCGTTTTTTCCAGTGACTTCTCCCTCTGATACTTGGTTGAGGGTTCACTGAAACTGAGGATGAAGGGTTTGGGGTTGGGTTCGATTGCTGCAATCTTGTGTTGTAGAAGATGAGGGTTTTAGGGTTTGGTTGTGTGAGAGACATATTCCGTCTCTGTTTCTTTTTGAGCTTGTCCTAAGATTTTCAGAAAATCAATTTTTGGCTAGAGCTTGGTTGGTTATAACTACAGTCTCAAGGATATCTTCTGTTTATCGAACTATTGCTAGTTAGCTTTTCTATCCAGATTATCTAGGTTGAGATGTTTTAGGGGCCTCTGTCAGAGCTCCCTTTTATTGTTTTGACTTCTGCTTCTCTTATGCCAAGGGTTTTGGTCTAGTCCCCCCTCGTGCTCTTCTTTGTCTTCTTTCCCTTTTTTTAATAAATTCTGGCAGGTTACCTGTTTGTTTTTTAAAAAAAATTACGAGCCTTTTTTTGGTAAATTCTGGCAGGTTACCTGGCATTTTACTCATTTTTAGTAATTATAAAATAGTAATTTGGTAAGTTTTTGTAGCGGTTAAATTGATTGAGTAGTTTTAATAGAGAGATTAATTTGGTAATTTTAGTAGTTTTAATAGAGTGATTATAGTAAATAATAAATTTTAGATTATTTAATTTTTGAGGATAATATGAAATTAATAATCTAGTTTTTTGATAATTCAGTTTATTGGATTTTTTTAAAAAAGTTGTTAAACGTATGGGTTTTTTTGACAATTTTTTTTTGACAATTAGGGGTAGTTAAATTGATTGATTTTAGTAGTTTGAGTAAATTAGAAAAATAAGTAAAAAAGATTATTTTTTTAAAATAGTTGTTTTTGGAAAAATCTAAAAAAAGTTGGTACTCCCGTTGGCATTCTCGTTAGCACTCATGTAGGCAGTCCCGTTGGAAAAAAAGGGATGAAAAAAAAACTTTCTTTTTAAAAAAAATACATTTTAACATATTAATTAAAGAATATCTTTAAAATAACGAAGAAAGACTTTTTTTTTAAAAAGGTTATAAAAAAACTATTTTTAATTTTTTTTTAAAAAAGATAAACAGCTTTTTTTTTGTAAAAGAAGAAAAAGAACACAGTTTTAAAAAAAACTATTTTCTGAAAAAAGTACTGCTTTTTCTGAAAAGCACTGCTTTTTCTGAAAAGCGCTGCAGATTCTGTTTTTTTGCTTTTTTTTTTGTCCTGCAGCACTAAAATGACTAAAATGCCCCAAATTTTGGATAGGTGGCAAACTCAAAAGATGTCTAATATGGACATTTTGCTTGCATTTGATTTTATTATATTGAGTTTGATATGGACATTTTGCTTTTATTTGATTTGATTATATTGAGTTTGATTGATAGCACTTTATGAAGGCCCGATACTCCAAAAATGGAGACGTATCCGTGTCGGATACGTATCCGATACCAACATGCACCTGATACTTCCCGATACCTACCCAAAGAGTAGCTAATAATTTTTTAATTATTTTTAAAAAATATTTGACTCGATACTTTTCAGACACATCTTTGATACTTCGTACCAACTAAGGATACTTCTCAGATACTTTTTCGATACCTCTTATCAACTAAACACATGATTGTCACTCATATATGGTACACTTTAATACCTCAATAACTAAAAGAAGAAATAATACAATGTGATATGGGTGGGATAAATACACTAATAGAGGAAATAATACATTGTGATATAGGTGGGATAAATATACGGAACTATTTCTACTTGATATGATCATAAGTATTTATTTCTACAATGTGATGATCATATATTGACTAATGATGTGCTTATGTTTTATTGAGCAACTACGTACTAATATGAATATCTTACTCTATAAAAATTCATCTATTCCTGCCACTGACTATTCAGATTATAATTATACGATTTTGGGTGGTCTCAGTTACTTGTCCACCTTACTTTTTATGACTAGTCACTTATACATAGATGTATCGATTGTACTATTCCTTTCATCCATATATTTTCTTTGTGATTTTTTTATCTATTTGGGCAGTGTTTTTCATATCTATTAAATGCAATATTTCAGTTTTTCATCTTTGTTTCCTTTTCTTTTTATGTTTTTATTCTATTTTCTTTTTTCTGTTATGTTTTTATATATTTAACTTTTAATTTAATTTTTTATTAAAGTATCCCCGTCGTGTCGTATCTTGATTTTCAAAATTTTCCCGTATCCCTGTATCCGTATCGTGTCGTATCCGGTATCGTATCTTGTATCTGGGCTTCATAGATAGCACTTTAGTTAGGGAGTTTTTTTTGTACCCCCCCCCCCCCCCCATTAAACCCCATACCCCCATATTTGCTTTAAACCCAAAAATACCCCTATCATTTTCACCAAAATCTGATCAGACCCCACAAAATTTTAAGATTCCCGAAAATATCTAAAGAAAAACGTATTTCCGGAAATATTATCAGTTAAAAATTTCGGAAATAGGGTATTTCCGGAATACAAATTTTGCTTCCGAAATACCCACTGTTAGATATTTCTGGAAATTCAAAATTTTTACCTTCCGAAAATACCTTTTTTTGACATATTTTTGAAAAGTTTAATTTTTTAAACTTCAGGAAATACTGTTGTTTAATGTATTTCCGGAGTTCCAAAAAATTTAACCTTCTGAAAATACCCTTATTTACGGTATTTCCGGAAATTGAATTTTTAGCTTTTTTTACCAATATGGCTACGACAGATGGCAGATGTCCCTTTATGGATTTATCGGATGAGTTTACCACATCACAGGTTTTTCCTACTCGGGATATTCTTACCCGTTGGGCTAGAGATATCGGGAAAGCCAACAGAGTAATTGTCATTATTATTCGATCCGAGTCGAGTGAGAATGGTAAAGGGAAGAAAAACAAGATTGTTTTTGGTTGTGATAAGCATGGGAGATATAATGGAGTAGATATTGGGTGTTCTAGTAGACACAAGACCTCAAAAAGGTGTGGTTGTCCATTTAGATTGAAAGCTGAACCACTCGATCCTCCTAGTCTTGATTGGAAGGTCAAAGTTATGTGTGGAATTCACAACCATGAGCCTCTTAAGACTATCCTTGGAGCAGCAATATTTGGTAAGTTCAACAAGGAGGAGCGGTTAGCAGTTGAGGAGCATATGTGGTTGGGAGTGAAAGCATCAAAATGTCTAGAGTCAATAAAGAATGAGATTTATCAACAATTTGAGTAACATTTCAAAGTTGTATAGAACCCGCAATAGTCTCCGGAAAGGAAAGAGAGGAAGTAGGACTGAGATGCAAGAGCTTCTGGCACTGATTCAGTCTCATCATTATATTTGTTGGACCAGACGGCTTGAAGGAACCGATATTGTTGAAGAGATCATGTGGTCACACCCTGATAGTATCAAGTTATTGAGGATGTTTCCTACTGTCTTGATTATGAACTGCACCTTCAAGACCAACAAATATGCATTGCCTCTACTTGAGATTGTTGGTGTCACTTCTACTGAGTTGACATTTTCGGTTGCATTTGCTCACTTGTCTCACGAGAGATATCATGACTACACCTGGGTTTTGCAGAGTCTAAGAGATTTGATGGTATTAGATATCCCACTTCCTCAGGTTATCGTCACTGACTGTGAGGTTGATGAATGCTATCAAGGTTGTGTTTCCCGAAGCTGTTAATTTGCTTTGTCGGTATCACATTAACAAGAATGTGAATGCTAAAATTAAGAAGGCTGTCAAGGGAGATAGGGTGAAGTCAGTGATGGTTCTTTGGCATGCAATTGTTGACTCTGTATTTGAGGATGAATTTTATGAGAATTTGCATGATTTTGAACAATCATGTGCTGATATACCCCAGCTTATCAAATATGTGAACAAGTATTGGCTGTATCCTCACAGGGAAAGATTTTGTGGAGCGTGGACGGATAAAGTGAAACACTATGGAAACACCACGACTAATAGGTACGTTAATATTTTCCTTATGTGTTTAAAATTTTATCTTACGTATTTTTTTGTCGGTTTTGGGTTATAATATTTTGTTTATGTGTTTAACATATAGGGTTGAGTCAGCCCATTGGGCATTGAAGAGATCATTGGGTTCAAGTGGAGGTGACTTATGCAGAAGTTGGGAATCAATGCATGAGATGATCAATGCACAAATTGATAAAATTGTCGGTTCTTTTCAAAAGAGCATCAACCGTGTAGATGCCCGCCACAACACTCCATTCTACAAGAATCTACACGGTTTGGTGTCTCATGAGGCGTTGAATCATATAGCTGATGAGTTTGAAGGCATGTTGGATGGAGTAGGGATCGATAAGACCCGTTGTGGTGGTTGTGTGATTAAAGTTACTCATGGGTTACCTTGTTCTTGTGAGCTTGGTTATTTGCACCTACATGGTCGTCCAATCCCATTGGAGATGGTTGACTCTCATTGGATGAGGCTGAGTATTGAGAGTATGGATGAGGAGCGGGTGAAACAAGCGTCACTTGAATGTGACATAAGCTATACAATAGAGGAGGTTTGGAGGCAATGGGCTGAGATGTCTCTCGAGGAGAGATGTGTCTGGAAGAGAGGTCTTGATGATTATGTCTTCAAAAGCACTACAACCATGGTTCCACCTAAGCACAAAGTCAAGACTAGGGGTGCACCAAAGAAGAAGAAGAAAGAGTATGATGTGAAGAGAGATCCTTCTTATTGGGAGCACGTGGATGCGTCTTTGAGCTCAGTTAAGAAACCCACCCAGATTTCATCACAGAGACTTCCCCAGCGGTCCTCACAGCAAGTCTCTTAGTTACCATCACAGAGGTCAGCAGCTGAGCGAGCACAACATGACATCCATTTCGTAAGTCACTTTCCAGAGCATATGCATAGGTACATTGATGACATTATCAATGTGATTGGGGATGGAAACTGCGACTTCAGATGCATTTATGCCTCACTTGATTACTCGGAGCATAGCTGGCAAATAGTTCGCAATGATTTGATTGAGGAGATGGATTCAAATTGGTTTCAATACTCAGAGGTGATGGGTAACAACATTCAGACAGTTAGGGAATCATTAGTTGCTCTCCCACAAGACTTTCAACCTCCTGAGAAGTGGATGTCAATGCCTGACATGGGACATGTTATAGCGACTAGATATCAGATAGCCCTTGTTATGTTGTCACCTCATGATGGTGGGTCATGGACATTCTTCCCTTTGAGAGGAGGCTATCTTCCTAGTCAGAGCCGCTTGTTCTGTGTTGGGTTTGTCCATAGGAATCATTGGGTTCGGGTTATGTTGAACGCTACTAGTCCAGTACCTCCTATTCATCCTACTTGGCGTGCATATGCTTCAGCTGAAGCTAGATCGTGGTTATATCCATACCTTGGACGTGTACAGTTATGGTGTTATTTTGTCCCAGATCATGTTGCACCGACCCTCCCAGCTGATGTTGATTACATTTCTATTATATGATTGTATTGTATTATATTATATTATAATTTATTCCACGAGTTTATATTATATTAAATTTTATTCCACGAATTTTTTATTTGACGATCTAGATTTTGCCGACACTATTTAACGGTCTAGATTTTCCGACACTTTAAACGGTCTAGATTTTGCTGACCACTTTTCATCCAACGGTGGAAATTCATTTTAGGATTTCAGATTTTCCCTATAAATAGACCCATTGGGTTTCACTTCTTTGATACACACAGCACTTCTTTCATCACTTCTTTCATACAAAATGATGATGGCTATGGCCAACGACGAGTCTTCCCTCACTATCATTTTTACTAATCAGGGCCTCACTGATCATCAGGGCATCATCATCAGCAAAGATGATGATGTCTGTTTCGAGGGGCGAGACACGTTCCAGTGTAGGTTAAGACACAGCATAACATTCGCTGCAATGAAAGAGAGACAACTGCGTAAGGTGCAACCGGAGGGCGACGAGCATGAAATAATTAGAATAATTTATCGGAAACCAGGTTGGGTTAATGGACGTGTGCACTGGTCTGCAATGGTTGTCAACAACGACGATGGCGTCCAAGCCATGATGGCCATTCATGTTATGTTTAAATGGAATGGGGGTTATCAGCATTTATACGTCGAAACTAGGAGGACCGTCGTTGAGATCATTCGTCGTTTGACTCCACCATCTCAGTAGTTTCTATTATGTTTTCGTTTTGTTTGTTGTTGCAATCTGTTATTTTAAATCAATGTAGAAGACGTTTTTAATTAATCAAATAAATGTTTTATTTTTTATTTTTGCACTCCGAAAACACCATATTATATGATAAATTCGGAAGACATTTTTAAGGGATTTTTGGAAATACATCAAATTGGGATAAATTCGGAAGGCAATTTTAAAAAATTTCCAGAAATACCTCAAATTTAGATAAATTCGGAATGCAATTTTGAGGGGGGTATATGGTGTTTCCGAAAATATCGCATTTTACGGTATTTCCGAAATGTAAAATGTCTTCCGAAAATACCGTAAAATGAGATATTTTTGAAAATTAAAAAAAACTGACTTCTATATTTATCTAAATTTGAGGTATTTCCGAAAAAAAATTCAATTTCAGAGGTACTTTTGTCCGTTTGGTCATTTAGGGGTACAAAAAAACACCTCTTTAGTTATTGTTCAACGTCTAAGAGTAGGCCTGGACAAAAAGTCCGACCCGCCCGCAAAATCGAAGAATCCGAGTAAAACCACAACTAATGGGCCGGGTATGAGTGGGTTGCGGGTTAAAAACAGGTTAAATTGGGTTCAAGTGGGTTGAATTGGGCAGGTGCGGTTGTGTTTTATAGGCCCATCGGTGCCCGCACCCGCCCGCACAATTAGTAACCATAGAGAGGAGCAGAGGTGCAAACTGAACAAAGTACTATTTTTTTCTCAATTCCCACACGTTAACATCATCGGTGTCCTGTCCCCTTTCAAAATAAATGATACAATATATATTAATAATATTTTTTGTCATGTTCATTACACGGGATGTTGTTGCAGAGCATTTATACTTTTTTATTCTATATAAATCACTTTTTATGTTGGGAAAGTAAGTAGCTAGCAGACTAGTAGCAGACTAACAGCAATGTCACGTACAACTATCATATACTTTTAAATATTATTATTATATTCCGTTCATCTTCTTCCTTGAAGTGAAATCCTAACTTCTCAGCGCCACTCCCACCTCCTCCCACCTCCTCCCACCTCCTCCCACCTCCATGGCTTCTCATTTCTTTCACCCTATATCAACCTAATCTTCATCTCTCCAACCCATGCCAACCCACCCGTACGCACCCGTCCAAACCGAAACCCGCATCCGCACAAACCGAAAGCTACATTTGGGCGATTTTGGGCCTAATTTTTTCAATCGCGGTTTTGGTCAGTTGCTTGATTTGGGCCCGAACCCGCCACACCCGCCCGTTGTCCAGGCCTATCTAAGAGGCTTTTGTTCATCGTGCAAAGCACCAAACCCTTTTTTACTGTAAGACATCACATCGTGGCAGTAGACTTAGGGTGGCTAGCTGCTCCACTTTACTGAATATGTATTTTTAATTATTATTTTTATAGCTTTTTCTTACATTAATCTCTTTTTGTCTTTTCAATTAGCTACTACACGACACACACTTACACAGTGTTAGGAAGAAAGCCTCTTCTTTCAACTTAAAAACCTTCGACTTCCTCTCTTCATCTGGTTTGTTGTTCATCTCACTTCCTTTTCCTCCATTTTTTCTCTCTTCTCTCAAACCCGCCTCTAGCCCTCAGCCGACCGTTTTCACCCGCAAAAACCGAAACCCGCATCCGCAAAAACCGAAACCTAATTTGGGACGAATTTGGGCTTGGTTTCTTCAACCGCGGATTGGGCCGATTGGCTGATTTGGGCCCGAACCCGCCCACACCCATTGTCCAGGCCTAGCTCAATATATATATATATATAAACAAACCACAAACTCAAATAAAATCAGTACTAGTAGTTCCAGTGGCGGACCCGGCTAGTAATGAGGGGGTTCAGTTGACACCCCTGAAAAAAAAATATTTCTGCTTACCACCTTATAGAAATTTTTTTTGACACCCCTGAATATTTTAAATTGCACCAATAGCCCAAAGTTTGCACCTATTTGCACCAAATACCGAAACTTCACTTATCCAAACACACAACACGTGACACAGCCTGAGCCATGTCTTCAGGTTCAGTCTTCTTCTTCTTCTCACGCAGTCACGCTTGACGCCACTGTTCTTCTTCGCTCATCTCCGGTTCTTCTTCCGTTCTTCACCGAATCACCGTGACGCCGCCGCGAAGCCTGCCTTCTTCTTCTTCGCAGTCAACTGAAGCTTCTGCCCTTCTCTCTCGCGAAGCCTTCTTCTGCTGCCTTCTCTCTCGCGATCGCGAAGCAACTTTCTTCTCTCGCTGAAGCTTCCTGCGTTTGCGTCCTCAGTCTCAACTCTCAAAGTCACGGACTCACAGGTATGTAACTGTCTCTGTCTTCACTCTTCTCTGAACCCTCGCTGATAATTTCTGATTTGGTTGAAATTCTGATTTGAATTTGAATGATAATTTCTGTCTGAACCCTAGTTTGTTGAGAGATAAATGATTGAACCCTAGTTTGTTGAAATTTCTGAACCCTTGGTCTTCACTCTTCTCTGAACTCTCGCATTGAAATTCTGATTTGGGGATAAATGATAATTTCTGATTGCATTGAAATTCTGATTTGAATTGTTGGTAATTTCTGAACCCTAGTTTGTTGAGAGATGCTGATTGAATTTCTGAACTGTAGAAAGAGCTTTCTCTGCTATGAATATTGTGAAGAATAGGTTGCGGATGGGGATACATGGATGAACGACTGTCTGGTGACATACATTGAGAGTGATGTATTCAATAAAATTGACTCTGAGCTTATTATTCTACGATTTCAGAATGAAATCGCGTAGAGGACAATTATGAAATGTATAATTTATTTATTTAAATATATTATAGTTGTTTTTAATTATATTTTTAGCAAACTGTGTATTTAAAAAATTTGACACCCCTGACCCCGGGGTCCTGGGTCCGCCACTGAGTAGTTCAATGTCAACTTGTGTTAGATTTGCCTAAGGCGCTGGATTTTGGTGAACCTCCGGATATGTAAAGAACGCTCGAACATATAAAGAGACCCTACATGGTTGAATGTTGGAGAATGTGTTGTTTACCTGCAGGCAATAAAAATTGAAAAGCATTATAACACCTGTATTTGGTGATGATCGATTATGAAAGAGATAACCACATCTAAGACAAACATTTCCATCGGCCTGTTCTTTGAGCAAACCAAAATGCCAAAAAAGAACAAAACAGAAATGCCAAATGAATATCATAATATCTACTTACTATTTGATAAATAATGGTCTAAATCACAAAAAAAAATAGAACGTAGTCTTGTTTCCACCCATGTTTAGGCTGACTATAAATACATATATAGAAAAATGAGGCCACAACATTATATTATATATATATATATATATATATATATATAGAGAGAGAGAGAGAGAGAGAGAGAGAGAGAGAGTGAGGAGGCCACACCACAACATACATTAAACAGTAAACATGCTGGCCGATGAAGATGCATTAAAACTCTCTGATACTTAAGGTTACCACTACCGAAAACAGATTACAGAGAAGAATAATAATCGAGCTCCAGCGAAGAAAAATGCAGAAGAGTTACAAACAGCAAGGATCAAACAATCAGGTCACAAAATAGGTCACAAAATTATGAAAGAAAAATGCAGCAATACCCACCACTAGAAGAGATACGAACAAAATCAAGTGTGTGAATGGTAGGAAGTAGAGATGCGAAAGGACAAAACCCGACCCCACTAAAGATGAGGGTGGGGACAGGAGGAGACAAAACCCACCCCGACCCGGCCTGTTGCCATCCCTAGTTCCATGATGCATAATAAGCTAGAATCTCTTGTCCAACTTCTGATAGACTTGGCAGCGGGCCAAATTTCAAATAATAGGTCAAAGTTTTCATTAGCATCAGCAACCCAGATATGGTTTGTGTTCTGTACTGTGCTTCCGATCTTAGAGATCGGTATTACGCAGTTAGTAGATATTTTGTCCTTGATTCTGTCTCTGTCTTCGGGCTTGAGAGGAAGATTTCGTTCGACCTGGAGAGGTTCGATCTTGAGAGGCGATGTTGAGATGTTCGATCTTGAGGGGCGAGGTTGTACCTGCAATGATACTCCGACGCTCAAGTCAGTATTTGAGTGAATGAGTGTTTGTTAGAAAAAGTGCTTACCATTAATGAGCATTGAATGGGGTATTTATAGAGTTTGAATGTGTTTGTGTTCGCGTTTTAGGGCCGTCCGATCTTGTGGGCTGATCTTGGCCATTGAAGATTGGACTCTCTCAATATGATTGGGCTTCTTATTAATTGGGCTTTTGGAGAGGGGGTGTAAATAGAAAACAATGTAATCACCAAAACAGTGGCCCCCCAAGCCTGGTCGCTATGAGGAGCGATCTTGACTTTGATGGGCGACGTAGCCTTATACTCTTGTTTTTGTTGAGTGGAGATTTCTTCGGTCTCGAGCTTACATCGAGACTGGGGTTCTTGAGCGATGTTAACTGTCCGTCGAGCTTTCGAGCGAGGTAGATGGTTTTTGAACTCAGTGCTGCTTTTGAATCAGTGTAATCTTGGAATCAGTGCCATCTTTACTGTTTCTGACAAGGTGTCTCTTCGTAGTGGCGGCGCATGATGGTGACGTTTTTTCTTCAGCGTGCGGATTTTACTGGACTATGGGTTGGATGTGACGTTTCGACTTCCCGGCCCAGGCCCATTAGATCCGCCTTGCTATAAATAAAGGGTCTCACCTCCTCATTTGTTGCTTGCTGTTCATTTGTTTTTGATTTCCCGATCTTCGAGAGCTCCCGAGCTTCTTTAAAGTGAACGAGTTTGAAGAGTTTTTTCGAAGTACTTTTAAGGTCGGTTTCTGTGGATCGACAACCGTGTATTTCCAGATATAATCAACTTGCGACATAGTTCCGAGGTTAGTCTATTTTTGACTTTTCTTTACTTTTCTTTTTGTTTGTGCCTGGATCTCCCCCAGTCCCCTTTGATTTCAGAATGGGGGTCGTCAGGTCGGGTTCCGACTCGCTCGCGAACCCATTTTCGATCTTTAACCCTGACATTTCGTCCCCCATTCCTGTAGATTCGCTCTGGCGAGGACGAAACAAACTCGGAGAGACGTTACTCAGTACCGGAAAGAGTTTACGAACGCGATGGCTTCTGGTGGTGAAGTCCTTGAGGTTCGTACCGAGCCTCTTTAAGTCGCCGCCCCGGACGTGCAAGAGCATTCTGCTTCCGCCCCTATGAGTGATAAGGCGGAAGATAATTTTGAGAGTGAAAGTTCTTCTCCTGCAACCGATGCTAATGAGCCAAACGACGATACTCCTGAAGATGTGGAGGAAGATTTCTTGGTGGATGTGATGGCCATCACCTCTGAGTCTGATGAGGAAATCCTAGTGGAGGAATCAGAGGATTCCGAGGTCGATCTTGGGACAGGCTCCGAGGTTGATCTTGTGTTGAGTTCTGAGTCTGCCGACGATCTCGACAGAGGAAGTGTTGGAAAACAAGTTGAACCTCGCCCTTCGAGTCAACCAGGTTCCAGCCGAGCTTTTGCTGCTTCTCTGGATGGGTACTCTAGTACTGATTGTGGGGACCTTGATGTACCGGTGCGAGAGGTCTCTCAATATGATTGGGTTTCCAGAAATATTTTGGAGATCGAATTGTTGTACCAGCATGGGTTTAATTTGGAGAGGGTCGGGAGGAAAGCTTCTCGTCGCTCGAAGCGAATTTGGAGAGTTGAGGGAATGAAGAAAGGAGAGCATGTGGCTTTGTGGCCTGGAGAGCTCAAGTTCACTTTGTATCATATGCTGATAAATGAGATGAATATCCGGCCTCCTTTTACCTGGTTTGAGCAGACGGTTTTGGCGACTTTGGATGTTGCGCCTTCTCAGTTGCATCCAAACGCGTGGGCTTTTGTTCGAGCCTACGAACTAATGTGTCTTCACCTGGAGAGGCCGGTCTCGCCGTTGCTCTTTTTTCATTTGTTTGAGATCAACCGGAACAGCAGTGAAAATAAATCCGGTCGTGAGCATGTCAGTCTTCGTTCGAGGCGAGGGGCCAAGATTTTCAAAGCTTACGCGGACTCATTGAAGGGGAATTGGAAGGAGTTGTATTACTGGGTCGAACCGGTGACCGATGAAGCGATCGAGAGAGTGGGAAAGTTTTCAGAGGATGGTCGGACTTTGGTGTCCACCAAGTTTCCCATTGGTTGGAGTCAGGCCCATTTTGAACGATCCACCAATTCCTTTTCTGTTGGTCAGGATCGATTGAACGCTGCCGATCTTCTTACCAAGAGGATCCTGATGTTTATTTCTGAGAACATTCCGTTTTCAAAACATAAGTATCGGGGTATCCCTGCGGCTAAGATAGTTCAAGCTGAGAAGCGAAGACGAGTGCAATTTGTCTTAGGTAGTTCGTTTTTCTTGTTTTAGTTTTTTGCATATTTTTGACTGTAGTTTGTATGACCCATTTTTGTTTCTTTTCCAGATACCATGGCCCCAAAAAAGCTCGCCGTAATGAAGGCGCTGGCGATGAGGAGCGTCGATATATCTGACGATGTTGAGGAAGTAGGTGCTCCGCTTCCGACGTCTCCCCCAGGTTGAGACTGTTGTTGGGACGGTTACTGCTGCTTCCCCGATCAACACTGTTACCCAAGAGGACCTTGCCTATGAGGCTCTGGTCGATCTTGTTTCCAGTTCTCCTCCCCCGGCTGCTCCCGACATTGGTGCAGGGACCTCGGCGAAGAGGGTGCGCACCGAGGCAAGTGGCGAGCAAAGGCCGGAAAAAAGGAGTAAAACCTCAAGGAGACCGAAGCATAAGAACAAGGCCGTACCTTTAGAGGAGGGCTTCTTGGAGCAAAACTATGCCCAATGGCGGGAGGATCCTGTCGGTGCGTCTGTTAAACTTTTGGCGAACCTGGCCGATGTTCATAAGATCGAAAAAGAGAAATACGAGAAACGGGCTAAGGGTAGGTGTTTTCCTGTTTGTTCTTTGCTTTTATGATCTTTTTCCCACAACCTGATTTTTCTTATTTTCGAGCTTGCAGTTTTGTTGGAGCTCGAGAAGTCTAAAAGAGTGAAGCTTGTGGAAGATGTGTCTTCGAAGTCGAAAGAGCTCGCTCGAACAAAGCAAGAACTTCAGACTCTGAAGGAAAGCCAAGGGGAGGTTGTACGCCGGGCGGAGTTCGCGGAAACTCGCGTAAAGGAGCTGGAAGAAAAGGAAAGAGTTTTGGAGGGGCAATTGGTCGAGGCTAATCAGAAGATTAAAAGTTTGGAGTTTCGTGTAGTCGGTTTGGAAGATGATTTGAAGAAGGCATCCGAGGCAGGGGTCGGAACAAGCAGCGATGCCGAGGCTCGAATTGCGGAGCTTCAAGCAGCCCTTCAGCAGAGCAGAAAAAATGCTAAGGAGGCTACGAAGATTGCAAATGAAGCTAGGAGGGAGGCTCGTGAAGCTGCTAATTCTGCAATTGAGCTGTACAGGGAGGGTTTTGAGTGTGCCCAGGAGCAAATTGCTTTGGTCAATCCTTCCGTCAATTTGGATCGGTCGA
Organism: Astragalus membranaceus; assembly: GCA_039519185.1. Lineage (NCBI taxonomy): Eukaryota > Viridiplantae > Streptophyta > Magnoliopsida > Fabales > Fabaceae > Astragalus > Astragalus membranaceus. The sequence continues at coordinate 54,249,789 of CM076848.1, read as the reverse complement.
TTATCGATACCGACCACGAGGTTGAAGGGGGTATGATCGTTAAGATCGATGCTCAGACGGAGAAGAAAACTGTGATTTTTCCGACCTCCACTGCCTGATGTTTTAACAGTGTTTCTTTTTGCAGAAGTTCCTGGTGTATGCTTTTACCTATGTAGTTTTCGTATAGATCCGGAACTTCTTTCGGTCTAGCTGGAGATATTTGTAATCTTTTTTTTTTGGGATATGTCTATCCGACCTTTACGAGCTTTAATGAATGCTTTTTGAATTTTGCATGTCATGTATGTCGTTTTTGCGAGTTTTAACGAGTGCTTTTTAATTCTGCACGTTTGCGTATGATGTAAGAACGTCGGTAAATGAGGAGCTTGATTTACCGGTTCGAACCTATAGAACAGTTTACTAGGACTCGGCCCAGATTTAACTCGCCCTATAGGGGTATCGGCAGCTGTGGCCGATGGTCGTTCTTAGGATGTTTCGATCCTTGAAGACCCGGTCTCTTTGAGATAGTTTGCCAAGACTCGGCTCGGATTTAACTGTTTTCTCAAAGAGTTTGCGACCTTGGGTGGTCGCTTTTGGGGAGATCATCTAAGATCGGACCCAGTTGATTCCCGGTGGGGGGAATTTGGTCCCAACATTCTGTTTGATGAAAATCAAGAATGTGTGGAGACTTGGTTAAAACTTTTGAGAAGCTTCGAAAGCGTTTGAAAGAAATGTCAAGTTTCTTTTTTGATTAATAACTTGTTTCGAGTTTACATAAGATCGGTGTACATGATTTCTTTCTAAGGATAATAACTTTTCAGTTTTGTTGCGTTCAAAGTCCTCTCAATCTTTCTTCCTTGGAGGGTCTCCAATTTAAAGGCTCCCGTACCGGTTTTAGATAAAATTCGGTAGGGGCCTTCCCAGTTTGGGGCGAGCTTTCCTTGGGAGGCGTTTTTCTGACCGATGTCAGCTCTTCTGAGTACCAGATCGCCTGGATCGAAATCTCTGTGAACGACTTTGGTGTTGTATCTGGTTGCAACCTTTTGTTTGATGATTGCTTCTCGGAGCGAGGCCCGACCTCGGATTTCATCGATGAGGTCGAGTTCTTCTCTTAAGGCTTGATCGTTATTGTTTTGTGTTTTGGGATTTGCCGTTCTCCAACTAAGTTCGCCGATCTCGACGGGGATGACCGCCTCGCTGCCGTAGGAGAGCCTAAAAGGTGTTTCCCCAGTGGAGCTTTGGGGGGTCGTCCGGTATCCCCAGAGGACGTAAGGCAATTCTTCTACCCAATTTCCTTTAGCATCGTCCAAACGTCGTTTCAGCCCGTTCAGTATTACTTTGTTTGCAGCCTCTGCTTGACCGTTTGTTTGAGGGTGCTCTACTGAAGTGAAATGGTGTTTAATTTTCAGTTCGAGCATTAGTTTTCGAAATCCCGAGTCTGTGAATTGAGTTCCGTTGTCCGTCACTACAACCTCGGGGATCCCGAACCTGCTCATGATGCTTTTTTTGAAGAATTTAATGCAGTTTTTTGCAGTGATGGTCGCCAAGGGTTCCGCTTCTATCCATTTGCTGAAGTAGTCTACGGCGACGATCAAGAATTTGACTTGTCCTGGCGCCTTTGCGAAAGGTCCGAGTAAATCCATTCCCCACCATGCGAAGGGCCACGTGGAGGATAAACTTGTGAGGTCTGTAGGGGGAGCTATGTGGACATTGGCGTGGATTTGGCATTTCTTGCACTTCTTCACATGATCACTAGCATCGCCAATCATACTCGGCCAGTAGTAACCGGCTCGCAGAGTTTTCCGTGCTAAAGATCGAGCTCCCATGTGCTGGCCGCAGATTCCCTCATGAATTTCTGTTAATACGTAGGCCGCTTCTTCTCCCTCGATGCATTTTATTAGCGGGGAAGAGAGGCTTATTTTGTAAAGCGTTCTGTTGATGACTGAAAAAGCCGAGGCCCTTCTCCTGATGTATTTGGCGTCGTTCCGGTCTAGGGGTTCTGTTCCTTTGACGATGTATTCTACAATTGGGGTGATCCAGCCGTCCGTTTCTTCGAGCATACAGATTGTCGGGTTAAACAGAGGCTCGAGAGACACACTGGGTTTGTGTAGCGTTTCTTGGATGGTTGTCCTCTGGTTCCCTGGGGTTTTTGTGCTTGCGAGCTTGGCGAGGATATCAGCTCGTTGGTTTTCCGTTCTTGGGACATGAACTATCTTGCTTGTTTCAAATTCAGCCATTAGCGACCGTACCTGAAGCAGGTATTTCTGCAGGATTGGTTCTTTGGTCTCGTATTTATTTCCGATCTGGGAGACCACCAGAAGAGAGTCGGTATGGAGTTTTATTTGTTGGACTTGGAGGTCAATTGCCAGGCGAAGTCCGGCGATGCAAGCCTCGTACTCTGCTTGGTTGTTTGAGGTGGGAAAACTGAATGTAAGGGAAACTTCGATGATGACCCCCGTCGGGCTTTCTAGCATGATTCCAGCGCCACTCCCTTTTGGATTTGAGGACCCATCGACATACAGGATCCATATGTCAGATTCGGTGTTAGCAGACGTCATTTCGGCGATGAAGTCCACCAAAACTTGTGCTTTCAGTGTTGTTCGAGCTTCATATTTAATCCCGAATTCTGAGAGTTCCACCGCCTATTTGATCATTCTTCCAGCCAGATCGGGTCTATGGAGTATCTGCCTGATGGGGTAGTTAGTTCGGACGACTATCTGATGGGCGACAAAATAGGCTCGAAAACGTCGAGCTGCGACAATGAGAGCCAGGGCGATTTTCTCGATTTTCTGATAACGACTTTCAGCTCCGTGCAGAGCCTTGCTTGCGGAGTAGATCGGGCTTTGCCCGGTTTCGAGCTCGCGCACCAGAACGGCAGCTAATGCTTCTTCCGAGACCGCGAGATATAGGTATAGGGTTTCCCCTTCCTTTGGTCGAGTTAAATTGGAGGCTCGGAGAGAGATTTTTTTAGTTGCTTCAAAGCTTCGTCTTGTTCAGGCGTCCATTCGAAATCTCTTTCTTCTTTTTTGAGGATTTTAAAAAGTGGAAGAGATTTGAATGCTGCATTTGGTATGAAACGAGATAGAGCAGCTATCATTCCATTGAGTTTTTGCACTTCCTTCTTGGACGTCAGAGTTCGCATTTCTGTGACGGATCGACATTTATCTGGGTTCGCCTCGATTCCTCTTTCTGTTAGGAAAAAACCCAAGAATTTCCCTGCTCGAACTCCGAAAGTGCATTTCTCTGGGTTTAATCTCATTTTATTCTTTCGTACCTCACAAAAAATCGCTCTTAGATCGCTTATATGGTCGTCATCACTTCTGCTCTTGGCGATCATATCGTCGAGGTAGACTTCTACGCTTTTACCGATCTGGTTTTGGAACACTTTGTTCATCATTCTTTGGTAAGTTGCTCCAGCGTTTTTTAACCCAAAGGGCATGACTCGGTATGCGAAGTTTCCTCGGTCGGTGATGAAGGCGGTTTTTTCTTGATCTGGGGGAAACATGGCTATCTGGTTGTATCTGGAGTATGCGTCCATGAAAGATAATAACCGAAAACCGGAAGCGCTGTCGACCAGACGATCGATGCTGGGGACCGGAAAAGCATCTTTTGGGCAAGCTTTATTAAGATCGGTGTAGTCGACACACATACGCCATTTTCCGTTAGATTTCTTCACCAGGACTGGGTTTGATAACCAAGTTGTGTATTTAACCTCGGAGATAAAGTTGGCTCTGATGAGGTCGTCTACTGCCAAGGTGGCAGCAATGGCTTTCTCTTTGCTTTGAGCCCGCTTTCTTTGGGCGATCCATTTTGCTTCTGGGTTTATTGCGAGTCGATGGCAAGCAACCTCTGGTGGGATCCCAGGCATGTCTTCGGCCGACCAAGCGAAGATGTCTTTGAAATCTTTAAGACATTGGGTCAAATCGATTTTGATTTTTTCTGGAAGGTCGATCCCTATTTTGACATTTTGGGAAAGGTCTGAACCGAGCTGTATTTCGGCGAACTTTCCATCAGGCTATGGTCTTTTGATTTTTCGTTTGAGCTCTTTGGTTAGCTCGTCGACGTCTTGCTGATTTTCGACTTTCGGATCGTAGCCGGTTTCGACGTTAGTGGCGGCGTTAACTTCAGTCGATCTACCTTTTGGTAGTTTGGGAGTCGACAGTTCTTCCGAAGGGGGAACCCCTTCATGCTCCGAAGCTTTTCGTTTGTTCTTCGTCCATAGGAAAAAACATCTGGAGGCCGACTCTAAGTCAGAGTTTAGAGTGATAACCTTGTTGCAGAGAGAGTGGAACTTCATCTTTAAGTGCGTTGTGGATGTAACCGCCCCGAGCCCGCCGAGGGTCGGTCTTCCTATAATACCGTTGTAAATGGATTCACAAGGTAAGACAAGGAATTTGGTCTTAACGGTTCGAACCATTGGTTCGGTTCCGTAGGTAACCATTAGCTCCAGATGCCCAAGGGGTTTCGTCCGAGATCCGTTAAAGCCGGACAGAGCCGTTCCTCTATAAGGGGTGAGTTCCTCTTTGTCGATCCCCATTTTGTCCAGAAGATCGACAAAGAGAATGTCTGATGAGCTCCCCTGATCTACCAAGATCCTACGTACTTCTTTATTCGCTATGATCGCCGATATTAAGAGAGGTACGTGTTTGTTGGCCTTTCCGTCAATAAGGTCGTCGTCGCTAAAAGATAATGGAGGTCGATTGCTCTTGATCGGGGTTGTTGATGTTGAAGCCACGCATAACAGTTCCTTCCATTTTCTTTTCATTGATTTTCCCGATCCTTCATGATCGAACCCTCCGGTTATCATCATGATAATCGAACGTTTTTTATCCAGTTCTTCGTGGTCTGGGTCGATTACTTCTTTTCCTTTTTCCCTGGGATTTTCATTTCTTTCTCTTCCGACATTGTGAGGTCGTTCTCCCTCCCTTTTGACATAGGAAGATAGCTTTCCCCGTTTTATTAAATCTTCAATGTCGTCTTTTAGGGCGTTGCAATGGTTTGTGTCATGGCCATTGCTTATGTGGTATCGGCAGTATTTGTTGGCTTTCTGCCCAGGCCGGACAGGTAAAGACCTGGGAGGCTTGACGTCCCTGAACTCGACGTTCCAACATTCCCCTAGTAACTGGGCGTTGGAGACGTTGAGTTCGGTATATACCTGGTGGCGATTCTTTTTACCAGTGTTCCACGAATTTTTACGAGGGTCGATCTCGATGTGGCGTTTCGACGGTTCCGCATGTGACGATGTTTTGTCGACTTTGGAATTTTCTTCTTCATTAATAAAGCACTGGGATAGCTCGAGGAATTCTTGAAGGGTGTTAGGTTCCCAGGTGTTGATGTGCTTTCAGAACGAGCTTCCAGGGAGCAGACCTTGGGCCATGAAGAAGATTCGGAAAGCGTCGTCTAACTGCCGAACCTGAAGAGCCTCGATGTTGAATCGCTCTATATATTCTCTCAGGGGCTCATTTCCCCTCTGGACAATAGATGCTAAAACATTTTTGTTTTTGGGTTTGCTTTTGGAATGGGCAAAGTGCACCGAGAAGTGTTTCGCTAACTGGTCCCACGAGGAGATGGTATTCGACCTTAACGTCCGAAACCATTCGGAAGCCATTTTGTCCAGGGTTAAAGGGAATATTCGGCATTTCATTTCCATGGGTACGTTTCGATACTGCATGGTTGTATCGAATTGGTCTAGATGCCTGTCGGGGTCGCCCGTCCTGTCATAAGTCTTCAGTCCTCCAGGTGGTTTCTCGAGGTACCGGGGGACCCGGAAGTTGTCGATCGATTTTGTGAAAGGACCTTTTCGCCCAGGTTGATTCGCCCGTGACGGTGGTTGGTGTCTGTGACGAGGTTCAGGATGTCCGTATCGTTGCGTTTGATTGTTTTGAATGTTGTCACGGCTCCTTGATCGTCTTCTTGACGAGTTCGAGTCTTCAAGATCGTCAAATTGGCGTGCCAAAGGAGAACGGGAACCATTCCCTCGGTGGCGGCGTGGAGGAGAATGAGGATCATCAAGATCGTCATATTGTCGAGCTGATGGAGAACGGTAATCATTCCCTTGGTGAGGGTATGGGGAAAGGCGAAGATCGTTGGGACTATTATGTTGTCGAGCCAGAGGAGAACGGGAACCATTTCCTCGTTGACGGCGTGCGGGGGAACGGTGATTGAGCTATCTCCGAGGGGGTGATCGATGGAAAAGTCTTCTTTGAGTTGGGCGTCGTTCCTCCAGGGAGCTCTGCCCGGATGATTGCTGGTCCTGAAAGTTTCGACCTTGTAATCTCGCTACTTCGGATTCGAGGTTAGCGAAACGGTTGTTTCTTTCTTCATTTACCGCTTCTTGCCGAGCCAATAGCTGAACGAGCTGTTGGACCGCGCCTGTCAAGGCCGGAAGTAATTGAGGAGGAGATGGTAGGCTCGTTTCATATGCGCCCGAATGTGCTCGGGACGGTCCCGTGTTGGGAAGTCGGCTTCGTGTTTGCGACGAATTCGTAAGTTCCTGGACGTGGCCTTCAGGGGTTTGCTGAGGGCCGAGCTCAGGTTCGGCCATGAGACTAGTCGGTGTTGAACGGCGCGTTGGTGCCATTTTAATAAGTTCCAAGGTGAGAAAAATAGGGTATTGATTTCTCTCACTGTGGTCGCCAATGTTCTGTACTGTGCTTCCGATCTTAGAGATCGGTATTACGCAGTTAGTAGATATTTTGTCCTTGATTCTGTCTCTGTCTTCGGGCTTGAGAGGAAGATTTCGTTCGACCTGGAGATGTTCGATCTTGAGAGGCGATGTTGAGATGTTCGATCTTGAGGTGTTCGATCTTGAGGGGCGAGGTTGTACCTGCAATGATACTCCGACGCTCAAGTCAGTATTTGAGTGAATGAGTGTTTGTTAGAAAAAGTGCTTACCATTAATGAGCATTGAATGGGGTATTTATAGAGTTTGAATGTGTTTGTGTTGGTGTTTTAGGGCCGTCCGATCTTGTGGGCTGATCTTGGCCATTGAAGATTGGACTCTCTCAATATGATTGGGCTTCTTATTAATTGGGCTTTTGGAGAGGGGTGTAAATAGAAAACAATGTAATCACCATAACGGTTTGTATGGTGATTTTCCTTTTTTATAAGCTTAAAGAAACCAACCTTCATATAACAAAAACATAGGTTTCATATAATTTCTAAAGTAACACAACATTGTAGTGTTTCGCAAACTAGACAACCTAAAATCACAACACTAACATTTTATCTACCAATACAAAACAAAGAAAAAGAATCACAATCCGCAATGGATAGTTTATGATTGCAAGTTGCAACAACAAAGAGATAGAACATTGTAATTACCATAGATCCAAAAAGGTTATAGATGATTGGTGGAAATGATCATAATCAATCAATGCGGGGCAAAAGCAGATGGCAAGCAATGTGTTGATTGACTTTTCTGAATGTAAACCATACATGATGGGCGTAACATCCTCAAAATAATTAATCGAATTATTTGGATGTTAACCAAATTGAATTAATTTGGTACTTAATTGGTAAAATTATTGAGTACCAAAAATGAATTATTGGCTGTCACAGGATCGTTAACCGTATTAACCGAATTATACGGGTCAATGGCGTTTTGGAACAAAATAATAGATTAAGGACAACATGGTAATTTGACCACGTTACCACTTATATATTAAATATATATATATATATATATATATGTGTGTGTGTGTGTGTGTGTGTGTGTGTGTGTGTGTGTGTGTGTGTGTGTGTGAGTGAAAAAGAAAGAAATAAAAAGAAAAGAATTAAAGAAAGAAAAGAAAGAAAGAATGCGAGAGAGAGATACATAGAGGAGAAAGGAGAGAAAGAGAGAAAAGAAGAGAATGGGTATGGAAGAAAAAATGGGAGAGAAGGGATAGATAGGTTCATCAAAACGTCTTCCCTCCAACACGAAAAATGATTAGCGTTCCTTCCTCTTCAATTTGGTACCAATTTCATCGCAAACAACTCTCTCTCTCTCCCACTTAGCCATTTTCGAGTTTTGAAGAAAATGGAGGTTTTTGTGGTTCAAGCTTAAAGGAAGGCTAAGGAAGGTGTTTAGGCGCGAACCCAAGGATGATGGATCGGTGATTGAAGTTCGATTGAAAGATTGGAAGCTAGTTGGGTGAGTTGGGGTTGAAAATCAAGATTTGGGGTTATGTGTGAATAGTGATTTGAAGGTTGAAGATGATGAATAGTGTTCGATGATTCAAGGATGACTAGGAGCGAACCCGAAGCGTATTCAGTGCGGAACGAAGTTCAATTTCGCGAATTGGAAGCTAGTTGGTGTTTAGGTTTCGAATGGCGGGGTTTCGAGTTGGGTGACGACCCAGGTTAACATACTAAGGCGGGGTAGTCATGCACTCTTACCTTAGGCTCCGTGCCAATTGGGAAACACCGTTGGTAAGGGGGTTCACCGGGGATATAGCAAAGTTGCAGTCGGTGTTATGTTAAAAAGTTGTTGTGCGATACCGGGGATATAGCAAAGTTGCAGTTGGTGTCGTACGGTGTCGTAATAGGTTCACCGGGGATATAGCAAAGTTGCATCGGTGACCTGTTAAAAGTTAAATAATGCGGTTCACCGGGGTTTTAGCAAAGTTGCAGTCGGTGCCGTGTTGAGTTAATCATAAGTTATAATATGACCGAGAGTGTTAGTAGGGGTCTCGGTAGAACTCACTGAGATTGTATCTCATTGTTTATATGTTGTTGTTTTACAGAGAAACAGGGACAGAAGAAACCACAGAGGCACGAGTAGGTGGCCCCGGGAGATGGATGATGACTTAGCTTTATGTTTAAGTTTATTTTCCTTCTGTTGTCTATGTATCACAACACTATGGCTTTAGTGTGATGTTTTTAGATTTTCGCTTTTTTGTGTGATACTGAATACAATAGTTGCTGAATATTATGGTCTGAGAACCTTTTTATGGTCTTATGTGTAATAAGACTACTTGGTTGTTATTCAGTGAAAAACTATGTTGCAGTGTTCAGTAATTATGCAGGACTTGTGTATCTCTGATGTGTTACTAATGTGCACTCGGGCATTTTTAGTCGATAAAAATGTCGGGGTGTTACAGTTGGTATCAGAGCAATTCGACCTAGTCGGACTTAGTTTAGGGTTGAGTCGATTCATTGTTAGTCCTGGTTGTAATTACACTTATGATGCTAAGAGACATTGAGCCTGATCAACTTAATACTTAGTGCATCATAAGCGGAATTATGGCAGGATGATCAAGACGCAGTCCTCAACCAAGACCGGAATCTCCAACCGGTGCATCCTCAGGAAAGGTGACATGACGGTGGAAGAATACACTGCTAAGTTTGAGAAGTTGTCTCAGTTTTACCGAGTGGTAAGGTATGTTCCGAATGAGAAATGGAGAATGCAGATGTATAAGAGGGGCCGTATAGTGTTTTTATGCCTTAGGGTCTCAGTTCTTATACTATTACCAATTATGTTGCCTTAGTGCAATCAGCCTATGTCGCCGAGGATGATCTTATAGGGAATATGAGAAAGGAAAGTAGGTAGTTGAACTACCAACTCGGAATGCAAAGTCCTAAGATAATTTCATCAAAGGAAAAGCAGGTGCGATTCTTCGATATCAAAGGCCAGAAGAAGTTCTAACTGTGGAGAGAATCACAGTGGTGATTGTAAGCAAAGATCTAATCGGTGCTATTATAGTAATGTAGGGGGTCACTATGGTAAAGAGTGCCCAGCGAGGAAGAGTTCCAAGGAGTCACAAGCAGCTCCAAGGCAATGACGAGTCAAAATTTTGGATGCCTAGACAATTACAAATGCCGACAAGTTAATGAGGAGTATGGTATTTCTTTTCAATAACTCGATCAGTATATGATATAATTCGGGTGCAACCCATTGCTTTATAGCACAAGCATGTATTGATCGGTTGGGATTAGCCTTATCATTGCTAGCCGAGCCAATAACTATTTTAACTGCTGCTAAGGGTCGTGTCCAGACCCAATCCTTTCGTCAAGATTGTCTACTTGTCATAGGAGGCAGAAATTTCGTTGTAGAATTTATTTGTCTGCCTATGAGAAGTATGGACATCGCTCTGGGTATGAATTGGATGACTGCAAATCATGTTACAATCGACTGTGCCAATCGAACTATCAGCTTCGCTTCTGAATCAGTTGGATTGTCAAGGATAAATTCTGAAGCAGTTGTCTCGTTCACCTTAGCCGGTCGATCTTTATTCCAAGATGCGGAAGCTTATGTTAGTATGTTACTTGCATCCACTAAAACTAGTTTAGAATTGGCAAACGTTCGAATTGTGAAAGACTTTTTGGATGAAGTTTCTTCTGTACCTCCTGACCGAGAGGTAGAAATTTCCATAGAATTGGTTCCTGGCACAGGATCAGTATCTATTGCTCCTTACCGAATGTCTCCTTTAGAATTAAAGGAATTGAAGTCTCAATTTGAAGAGTTGATATCGAAGAAGTTTATTCGACCGAGCGCTTCTCCATGAGGTGCTCCGGTGTTATTTGTCAAGATGAAAGATGTAAGTTTGAGATTGTGTATTGACTACCGACAACTCAACAAAGTGACGATCAAGAAGAAATATCCCTTTCCAAGGATAGACGATTTGCTTGATTAACTTCGAGGTGCCGTGGTGTTTTCTAAAATTGATCTGAGGTCGGGATATCATCAAATAAAAGTTAGAGCCTTAAACGTTCCGAAGACAGCCTTCCGTATGAGGTATGGACATTACGAATTCGTAGTGATGCCCTTCGGTTTGACTAATACTCTAGCGGTGTTCATGGATTACATGAACCGGGTCTTCTACACGTACCTAGATCAGTTTGTAGTCGTTGTCATCGATAATATCTTGGTGTACTCGACGACCATTGAGGAGCATGTTCAACATCTCTGTGGATACCTGTGTTGCAGGTTATCTAATATTGCAGGATTAGTTTTGATGATGAAAAAGACAAAGCCAAGTTGATGGCCAAAGGAATGAGAGTGTCAAAGCAAAGCTGATAAAAAGTATCATATATTCAAAAGTCAATCCAAGTCAACCAAGCTCAAAGTATTGAAGATTCAAGCTTAAGGGTAGTCCTTAAGTATAAGGGTAGTCCTTAGGGTCTTGGGTGAGTCTTAGGATAAATGTAAGCTCTTACGAAGGTCAGCTCATCTCGCAAAGTCTCTCGTCCCAAAGCTTTTTCAAAATACATGCATGAACAAGTAAACCTAAAAAGTATTTTTGAAAAACTCTAAAATCGATTTCACTCTCTTTGAAACTAAGCCTAAATCGATTTTCAAACACAATGGCTAAGCTCCTAATCGATTTCATAAGCATACAAGTGATTCATATTGTTTCCTTATTTGAAGAAATCGATTTCCACTTATCTCTAAATTGAAAGAATCGATTCACACCTTTTCCATAAATGAAAGAATCGATTCTCAGGCAAAGAATCGATTTGCATCTCTCTTCAAATAAAGTAAAGAATCGATTTTCACATTACTTGTTTTAAAACACATAATCGATTCCTTGCTTTCTTATTCAAATGAAGAATCGATTTCAAACTCTTTCAAAAAATCTCACAATCGATTCCTTCCTAAATCAAGTAAACAAGAATCGATTCCTAGATCAATTCAAATAACAAAGAATCGATTCCCACATATTTTTTAACGTAAACTCGATTTTTCCAAAGCCTATAAATAGAGGCCTCATAGCCTCCATTTCTCAACCAACCCATTCTCACAATCTATTCTTTCTGAAAAACTCTTATATTTTATTTGTGTTCTTCTCGCACCGCCGGTCCGTCAAGAGCTGATCTTTTGCTAAGAGTTAGTTGGGGTTGCGTTCTTCAAATTGTGTAATCTGCCTACGTTAAGAGGTATTTCTGTATTTACATTTGTTATTATTTAATTGTTTGTGATTTGTACTAGGGAGTGGGGTATCTCTCTTGGGTAGCTGTTTGTACTAGGAAGTGGGGTATCTTTCTGGGGCAGCTGATTGTAACAGGGGTGGGGTATCTCTTGTTATTGTATTGTTAGATTTGAGGGCTCTCCATAGGTGGGGTATCCTAGGAGGAGAGTGCCTGAGTCTGTAAAGGTTTTCCAAGGCACCTGTAAGCCTTGTTGTTTTGGTTAGTGGAAAATCTCACAAGGGTGTGAGGACTGGACGTAGGTCACTAGGAGGTGACCGAACCAGGATAAATCTCTGCGTGCTTTACTGCTTTCCTGCTTTACTGTTATACCGCTTTACTGCTTTATATTCTAATTCCTTCGCTTCCACTTAACCTGCGCGAAAATTGATCTAAGTCATTGAAAAAGGGGAAAAAACGTTTTCGAAAGATCTGAAAAGTTTTAAATCTCAATTCACCCCCCTCTTGAGACTGAAGCCACTTGGTAACAATCTCCGCATTGTTCTGAATGTACTCCGAGAAAAGAAGTTGTTCGCGAAACTTTTGAAGTGTGATTACTGGATGCCTGAAGTAAAGTTTTGGGACATGTGATTTCCCAATCGGGAGTTGCCGTAGATCCCAGTAAAGTGGAAGCTATGTTAAACGGGGAACGGCCGACATCAGTTACAGAGATTAGGGATTTCTTGGGTCTAGCTAGTTATTACAGGGGATGTATTTAAGGGTTCTCACAATTAGTTCTTCCACTTACCCGGTTAACTCGAAAGGGACAACCGTTTACGGGGGATTCCGATTGTGAAGAATGTTTTCAAGAGTTGAAGATTCGGTTGACTTCTGCTCCAATCCTGATTCTTCCGGATCCGTATTTGGAATTACAAATTTACAGTGATGCTTCTGGAAAGGGTTTAGGATGTGTTCTCATGCAGAATCATCAAGTGGTAGCTTATGCATCCAGGCAATTAAAGTCTCATGAGGAGAATTATCTGACTCATGATTTGGAGTTAGCAGCTATTGTGTATGCACCAAAGATTTGAAGACATTACCTGCATGGGTCTCGTTTCGAAGTCTTTAGTGATCACAAAGTTTAAAGTATCTGTTTGATCAGAAAGAACTGAATAGCAGGCAGAGAAGTGGGTTGAGTCTCTGAAGGGTTATGACTTCGAGTTGAAGTATCATCCAGGAAAGGCCAATGTTGTAGCTGATGCGCTGAGTAGGAAATCCATTCACATGGCAGAGTTAATGATGCAGGAAATGGAATTATAAAAGTCTTTTAGATCTAAGGCGGGGTACATCCATAAGTTTCCACTTTGGTGGCGAGGTATTAGTTTGTTAACCTCTTCCTTGTGAAGGTTAACAATGAGATTGTATTACGAGATTCTGTTTGACAAGTCAAACGTGAACACGAATATGTAAGTGAGGTAACTGCTGACTGTTTTTCACATTGCGAATAACCATCAAAGGATTAATTGAGAGATCTGCTTGCAAGTGACTGAAATTTCCGAAGTGAAGCTTGGCGTGCGGTAGGATAGTTTTGAAAAGTCATTTTGTGAAAACCCGCTTGCTAAAGTTAATTTTGGGAACGAATCAAGAGGCTAATAAAAATTTGATTGAGGAAAAATCCTAGGAGGATTACTTAGGTTGAGGGGAAACTTTCAACGCTATTGACTAATTCGGAAAGGAATCAGGTGCGTCGTTGGTAAATACGTCGTGAGGAAGTTGCAATAAAGGGAAAGGAGCTCTGAGTTCTGTTTGATAGTTGTTTTGAAAACAACTGAGGTGATTTTCATTACGTTCAAATTTATTTGATGTCCCCACGGTTTATTTTTACGTTTAAGGTCAAAGTTTTTAGTAAAACCCTCATTCCATCTTTTTGAAAAGTTTTATCTCGAGATCTCGAGGGGCGAGTCAAGAAGTTTCACAGATGACTTTTCCGTCACATTTTTCAATGAGTCTGAGAACTGTTATGGATTTTTAAAAAATTGTTGAGAACGTGTTTACACCCTTCGAGGAAACCATGTTTGTTCTTATCTCGATCGAGGAGTACCGATATGTGGACCTCATTTTTCAACCTGTATCTCTATTAAGTGTCTTGTATTAAACCCTTTGATTTAGATTAATCAAAGTTGGGGAGTAAACGAGGATAATTGGAATGAAGCTTCGAAAGAGTTTTCAAACACGGTGCCGAGCCCATGTAGGCGAGTGATGAGTTTCTCGTGTTGATTCGTAACAAGAGAGTTCGGACTATAACCTTAGAAGCGTTCTAGAGTAGTAGTGGATCATACTTGGAGTATGATGTGCCAACCTGGGAAGATTTTCTACACTCATTTCGTTAATTCAATATTGTGTTCCAGCAACTTAAGACCTTTTTGAGAATGTCGATTCTCGGTTGGTCAAATGAAAGACTTGACGAAATTTTGAGGACAAAATTTCTTTCAAGTTGGGGAGAATGTAACATCCTCAAAATAATTAATCGAATTATTTGGATGTTAACCCAATTGAATTAATTTAGTACTTAATTGGTAAAATTATTGAGTGCTACAAATGAATTATTGGCCGTCACAGGATCGTTAACCGAATAATATATATATATATATATATATATATATATATATATATATATATATATATATATATATATATATATATATATATATATATATATATATATATATATATATATATATATATATATATATATATATATATCTGTGTGTGTGTGTGTGTGTGTGTGTGTAAGTGAAAGAAAGAAATAAAAAGAAAAGAATTAAAGAAAGAAAAGAAAGAAAGAATGCGAGAGAGAGAGAGAGAGAGAGAGAGAGAGAGAGAGGAGAAAGGAGAGAAAGAGAGAAAAGAAGAGAATGGGTATGGAAGAAGAATGGGAGAGAAGGGATAGATAGGTTCATCAAAACGTCTTCCCTCCAACACGAAAAATGATCAGCGTTCCTTCCTCTTCAATTTGGTACCAATTTCATCGCAAACAACTCTGTCTGTCTGTCTCTCTCTCTCTCTCTCTCTCTCTCTCTCTCTCTCTCTCTCTCTCTCTCTCTCTCTCTCATTTAGCCATTTTCGAGTTTTGAAGAAAATGGAGGTTATTGTGGTTCAAGCTTAAAGGAAGGCTAAGGAAGGTGTTTAGGCGCGAACCCAAGGATGATGGATCGGTGATTGAAGTTCGATTGAAAGATTGGAAGCTAGTTGGGTGAGTTGGGGTTGAAAATCAAGATTTGGGGTTATGTGTGAATAGTGATTTGAAGGTTAAAGATGATGAATAGTGTTCGATGATTCAAGGATGACTAGGAGCGAACCCGAAGCGTATTGAGTGCGGAACGAAGTTTAATTTCGCGAATTAGAAGCTAGTTGGTGTTTAGGTTTCGAATGGCGGGGTTTCGAGGAATTCAGTATTTCGGTCAAAGAGATGTCTTAGGATCGAGCGGAAAGATTGGAAGCGGATTTGGGCGTCGTCGGAGCGTGGAAGTTTATGCGGGGATTGTTCGTGTGATTATGGCGGAAAAGTAATTTCGCGGAAAGTCTCGGCTAATTGTGATTTTCATCACATTCGGTGAGTTCTACTCACGTTTAGGATTTATTGTTTTGAATTGATTGATTTTATCGCTTTCGCTGGAATATGGATTGAATTGCGGGTTATAATGTTTATTTTGAAGTCTCGGTGATTTCGGCTCAGTATCGACTCACGCATCAACTCACGCTTAGGATGTTTTTGTGTCTCGATAGTTTTTACGTTAATTGATTTCGAGAGATTTTGAAACGAAAACCGTTAATTGAAAATATGTCGCGCTTTGATACAATTCGTTCACAATGAGTTTTTGATTGATTTGACTGATTTTGTTTTCGCGATAACCTTTGATCCGGGAACCTTATTGAGGTGTTCTAAGATGCGTTTGAAAGCTTATTCAGAGGCCTAACTGAATATTCTATTTTTAAGGCAAAATGAACTGTTTATGAAGACGTAAAATGTGTTGAAAAGTGATGAATTAGTTTGCGAGAGTGAATGTGAATTAAATGTTCAATTAATTGTCTGAGGTAATGAACCCTGAGTTCATGTGTCTGTAGATATATTTATTATATCGAGTTGGGTGACGACCCAGGTTAACATACTAAGGCGGGGTAGTCATGCACTCTTACCTTAGGCTCCGTGCCAATTGGGAAACACCGTTGGTAAGGGGGTTCACCGGGGATATAGCAAAGTTGCAGTCGGTGTTATGTTAAAAAGTTGTTGTGCGATACCGGGGATATAGCAAAGTTGCAGTTGGTGTCGTACGGTGTCGTAATAGGTTCACCGGGGATATAGCAAAGTTGCATCGATGACCTGTTAAAAGTTAAATAATGCGGTTCACCGGGGTTTTAGCAAAGTTGCAGTCGGTGCCGTGTTGAGTTAATCATAAGTTATAATTTGACCGAGAGTGTTAGTAGGGGTCTCGGTAGAACTCACTGAGATTGTATCTCATTGTTTATATGTTGTTGTTTTACAGAGAAACAGGGACAGAAGAAACCACAGAGGCACGAGTAGGTGGCCCCGGGAGATGGATGATGACTTGGCTTTATGTTTAAGTTTATTTTCCTTCTGTTGTCTATGCATCACAACACTATGGCTTAAGTGTGATGTTTTTAGATTTCCGCTTTCTTGTATGATACTGAATACAATAGTTGCTGAGTATTATGGTCTGAGAACCTTTTTATGGTCTTATGTGTAATAAGACTGTTTGGTTGTTATTCAGTGAAAAACTATGTTGCAGTGTTCAGTAATTATGCAGGACTTGTGTATCTCTGATGTGTTACTAATGTGCACTCGGGCATTTTTATCATTTTTAGCCTATAAAAATGCCCGGGTGTTACAATGGGCCTAACAGCAACAAATATCCATTGTTCCTTTTGCTGACTTAATGTATAAACCGCTTCCACATGCACAACAAATGCAATAATATGAAACTCACCGTAAGAATAGTATACAACAAACAATCATGAACATCTTGAAATAGAAAGGGTCAAAGTAAAGGTAGGGACCAGAACGTGACAACTAATATACCTCCAGATCATTTAAGTTACAAATAAACAATAAAGACTAGACTATTTGAAAGAGAGAGAGAGAAAAAAATCATTTTGGTTGAATACAACAATTTTTTATAAAATTTAGAATAATAATTATTTTTCTCAAGGGGTGTGCTAAAACCCAAAATGGGTCGAAGGGAGTATTATGAATGATTGAAAATCTGTGGAACTTGTGGCCAATGTTATTAAAATCGAGAGTCAGAGCAGGATCGTTGGGGTGTTGAAAAATCGTAACTCGAGGATCGTAGCACGGATCGTAAGATCCTACTAATAGGCACTAATAGGCAAAAAATATACCTATATACATAATTATATGTCCTTATGCCCAAAAATTAAACTAATCACGAACAATAAATCAATTTCATAACCAAAAATTCAATAAGTTCATAATCATAAGTCATGACCATAAATTCATAAGTTCATCAATAACTCAAAAAACTAAATGCAATCTAAATATCTATGATATCATTCAATCCAGGATTAGCATAGTCATCTTCATCACTAGCTTCATCCTCATTCTCTTCTTCATCAATGGCATAATGATTAGTAGGACTAGGAGGAACATCCAAATCATCACCAACATCTCCAAATCCAACTCCAACTCCAACTCCATTGCCATCTTCAACATCATGTAAGATGTCTTCATTGATATCTCCCACATTCTCAACCCATTCATCATCAGAATCAATCTCCTCATAAAAATAGTTGGTTGACTTCCTAACTTCCTTCTTTTTACCCAACTTTGAATTAGCCAAGACATATACTACATCATTCATGGTTTTTTGCTTTAGACGGTTCCTTTTTTTAGTGTGGACCTAAAGAAAACAAATTGAATTGAATTAAAACAAGTAAGATACTTAGGAATTGAAGGAATGAAATACAAATATTTCATAATTCGAATTCTTACCCTTTCAAAGGCACTCCAGTTTCTCTCACAACCGGACGAGCTACAAGTCAAACTCAGTACCCGCATAGCAAACGACTGCAATTCTGGACATGCACCTCCATATGAATCCCACCATTGCGTTGGTGTTTTGGTTTTAAGTGCAATTGTAGCTAAGTCACTACCAAATAATCCAGTCCTGTCTTTGAATTGTTCAAGCTGAAGATCAATCTGACCACGTTTTTCCAAGTCTACCACCATCCTATTCAAGCAGGCATACATGCCGTCCGTAACTTCTTTATCAATAATGAATCCAGGAACATAACGAAATATAGGATTAAGAAAAAGGCCTGCAGCATGCAATGGCCTATGAAGTTGCCTATCCCATCTGTCATCAATGATATTCCATATTGGAATGTAGCTAAAAAAGAAAAGAAAAAAAGTTGAATTATATTTCAAATTTGGTGTATAAATTATAAAAACAGAAAAAGTGTAAGATAAGATTGTTACCGTGCGGCGACCCTGTTGAAGGATGCTCGAATCTTCTCTTTAGCTCTGTCCATCTCTTCATAAATGAATCCCATGGCTGGCTTCTCTTCTGAATCCACTAATCGCAGCACCCTAATTAGGGGAAAAGCACCCCTCATGCAATTCACAACATCTTTCCAAAATTGCTTATCCATAATTACTTTTTCCACCAAGATCCCTTCCGGAGTCTTTGCAATCTTAAGAGACTTCCATTCACTTGAATTGAACATATTAACTAGTGATGCTTTATTGTCATTCAAACATCCCAAGGTTAAATATGAGGTGGCAAAACGAGTCATAGCAGGTCTGATCAAATCACCATCTTTGGTAAATTTATGCAATAAAGAAACCAAGCTAGTTCTTGAATAAACAAATGTGGTGATCTTTTTACCACTTGCAATTGTATCCTTGTGAAGTGGTATTTTCTTTTCAAAGTCCTCTAACATCAGGTCAATGCAGTGAGCTGCACAAGGAGTCCAATACATCTGCTTACGCTTTTGCATTAACAAGTCTCCGGCCGCTTTGTAGTTAGCAGCGTTGTCCGTAACAATTTGGACAACATTCTCTTCCCCAACCTCCTCAACAATATCATCCATCATCTTAAAAACTCTATCAGCAGTCTTACTTATATTAGATGCATCAATTGACTTTAAAAAAAACAGTTCCCTTAGGACTATTCACCAAGAAATTAATTATAGTTCTTTTTCTCCTATCGGTCCAACCATCAGTCATAATACTACAACCTAGCTTCTTCCAAACAGCTCTATGTTCATCTAAATCACCATTAATCTTTTCTACATGATAATTCAAGTATTTAACTCTAACCTCATGAAAAGATGGTGGCCTGAATCCTTGCCCGTGTCTAGCAACTGCTTCAAACATCCTCCGAAATTCATCGCTGTTGGTCACGTTGAAAGGTATAACATTGTTGTAAAGAAAGAGAGAAATCTCCTTACATGCATCTTCCCTCAAGTCCTTTTTAAGCATGCTGTTGATAGTTTGCTGAGAGCTAACTCCTACTCCTCGTTTCTTGAAAATATTGGCTGGGTTCAGTGTCACTTCTTCACTTTTTCTTTTGGTTAGCTCTGGTTCAACATTAACAACACTAGGTCCTCCTCCTCCTCCTTCAAGGTCTTGCTTGTTAATCAGGTTGGATTGCAAACGTATACAAACTTCGAGCATTAATTTCTTAACATCTTCCGGGACAGCTCTGCAAGGAGCAGCATCCTTATTAGTCCCCGCTAAATGATGTTTAATCCGATAAACTCCTCCCGTAAACGACTTCTGACAGTATTTGCATCTCACCCGTCTAGTCTTTGCACAAACTAGAACACAGTGCTTCCATGCTATGTCTGTTTTCTGTCCTGCAGCATTTTTAGGCACTGCTTGGCTGCCATCAACAACGGGTATTGACGGCGAAGCATTCTCTGCACCATCAGCAGCATTAACTGGAGCCACGTTAGGAGGTGATGAGCGTTGGCCACTGCCAGAAGCCATTAAAACTGGTCTTCACGCAAGCAAGAATATTACTTACGGAGAAGATGATGATGAACGCCGTCCAAGGAAGAAGAAAGAATGTATGGGAAGAAGAAGAACGTTACTAGGAACTGTTCCTTGCTCGTAGGAAGAAGAAGAAGAACGTGGTACTGTTTTCTTCGCGTCACTCTGTTTTCTTCGCGTCACTCTGTTTCTTCGTGCGTCACTCTGTTACTTCGTGCGTGCGTGGGTTTTTGTTTTACGCTTTGTAGTTAGTATAGAATATTAGGTTTTTTATTTATAGACTAAAATAATTGGGCTTTACTGAAAAAATTATGTTTGGGCCTTTTACGCGCAACCCGACCCGGAAAGAAGTTATCTTCTTCGCGCGATAGAGTTGCAGAAAATGAAAACGGCAACCACGATCCCAGCGTGCGAACGCGACCGATCCCACCGCGCCGCCTCCGATTCTGCCATCTCCGATCCTGGTCGACACTGCGCACGAAGACCACTCCATGAATCGTACGATCCTACGCGTTAGCGAGTTAACTCGCGATCTTGATAACATTGCTTGTGGCACAACACAACATTATGCAAAAATGTTGGGTTTATCAGAAAAATGTGGAGATTTGTATATCATGCAGTCCTGAAGGAAGTTGAACATCAAAGCCTTACTATTTGCAAAAACTTTTGTAAACATCTTCTGTAGTGCACACAAATACAAAGAAAGTGGAAAGAAAATTTTCACGGTTGCGTTTGCCACGGCAAAGACTTCTGTTCCATCCCCACCTAGAGAAATTTGATCAAAAAAATACTGTCACCATATTATTAGTCACTTTCTGAGATTTATGAAGAACATCCTCTCCTAAGAGACACAACTCTCCGAGTCTTGTCATTATCTCACTTGAACCTCACATGAAAAATAAAGTGAACAATAAATGGATAAAAATATGTACTTTACAAAGTGAGTGTACACTAAACATACACATGTCATTTCTAAGATAAGCTAAACGGGTCTACTCTTAGTAGTCATGATTAGTTGTTGAGGATACGACTTTAAAAGTAAATATACAGATTGAAGATAGCAACAGACAATAAGCACCCATTGTTAATGATACCCATGGTCAAAAGCAGTGGATCATCCAGCCTAAATTTTAGAAAAGCACCTGATAGATAAGAAAGACCTAATATGTTGTCTATGAGCAGTTACATAGATGAAATTCAGTTCCTCAAGGACATTTTATAAAAAATTCCATGGATAGTACCTCTCAAAGCATGCCGGTTTGTAGACAATCCACTTATAATGATTCAAGACCCACCTAGATAGCTGTGCAATGGAAATGTATAACTGCCTCAGATGTTCACTATTGGAAAAATTAGAAAACTGAGCCTCATGTCGAATTGAAGCAATTAGTAGTAGTGGATCATCAAATTCATACAGAGGTGAAACTAAAGGATTCAGACTTGGAAGTTAATGATAGATTCATATAAAATATTGAGAAAGCGTATTTTTTGATTACACAGATAAGTGACGAACATAAGGGTCATTAGATGGGGTAGTGAAAATACTACAGAAACAGAAACATATCAACTATAAGTCGTAAAATGTTCTAGTCTAGCAGAATACACCATCTACCGAAACAGCGGGGGTCAGTTCACGCGCATTCACCCCATGTTTCTAACACAACCGAGACGAGTTTGACAGCATGTAGACGCAATGGATTTTATTTGCTTCAAAGGGAATAAAGAATGAGGGTAAACACTAGGAATGATATAGTTGTGATTGATTGGAAGTAGTTAAATGTGGCGAGTAGCATGAGTTGCATTGCAAAAAATAATGTTCCAAAATTAGTGATGGAAACAACTAACAAGGCTTTAATAATTGATGAAGCTGCATAAAATGATATGAATGCAACATCATTATTACCATGGTGCATGCGTTTAGTTAGGTAGGCTTCAAGGAACACGACTTGACAACAGGCGGACCCTGGGAGGACATCCTTCTCCACACTTGGGCCTGGAAAGTTTTAATAGCAGCATCTCCTGATTTTGCTTGAAAGGTAATGTAATATATGTAACCAGCGACAAGTCTACGGGTTGACTTGACAAGATCATCAAACACAAAAGTTTCACCCTAAATAAGAAAAACAAACTATTAAGCATGAATGAAATAAACATATATACGCATAAACAGTAACTCGTTTTAAAGGTAACCTGATTTTCAGCATTGTATTGGTCCAGAGCAAGATTGCACAAGCTAATAAGGATAGGGCGATTATCATCGGTTATTTCGAGGGGTCTGACAGAGCCCAGTAAATGTGCTATGGCTGGAGGGGCGATAGCATCATAGGCCTGTCAGTTCAAAGAGAATAGAAATAGAAATCACCAAAATATGAGCGAAACACAAATTATCGAAAGCTACGATGTGGATACGTACACTTAGGTTCCGACTCCGCTCCCTGTACTCATCCATGGCCTTTTTGATTTCCTCATCTAGTCGAATCTGAGCCTTATTCCTGTACTCAAAGCGATTACGCATATAATAAAAAGGCTTTTCGCTATTGTCATACAACTCACGAATCTCGCTCTCTTCCATATTATATAAGCGTTCCGATAACGGTCCCGATTTCAGGTTCAGCCGCTTCCCCGAGGCTTCTGCACTTTTCGGCGGCGGTTCGGTGACGACGCGCTGCGACACGGAATCCGATTTCAAAGGAGTTTCCGGTTCCGATTTCGGCCGCTTCCCTGGGGCTTCAGCAATTTCCGGTGGTGGGTGAGTGACGGCGCACTGTGAGAGGGATTCCATCGACATTGGGTTCGGCAAGACGGAGAAATCGCACGGCAAGCAAACAACAACAACAACAACCACGTTCCAAATGGAAAAGAAGGTAGCAGCAAGGGTTATTTTTGGAGTTTGGGCTTTTATTTTTTTAGATAAGGAACAATTTTATTCGAGGAGAACTAGGGTGACAAAATTACATATTATTTAGGGATTGTTGTGGGTTGGTCCACCCCAATGAAATAGAAAGAAGGAACTAACAAAATTAATATTCCTAAAAAAACTTAATATTCCTAAAAAAAATATATTCATACATAATCTGATTAGTTACTAAAAGAGGAAATCGTCCACACCAATTGTATTACTAGAAACATCACATGTTGAAGAGTTGGTAATGATAGTATATATATATATATATATATATATATATATATATATATATATATATATATATATATATATATATATATATATATATATATAAAAGTTATCGGAGGTGTGACGGAGGAGTTCATTGAGATTGTTATCTCACTGTTTATTTGTTATGTTTTTCGGATACAAAAAGTAAGTCCAATAAAGAAGATGGGAAGTGAGGACCTATACTAGTTCTTTGAGCTAGGAATCTTTCAAAGATCAATTAGACTTCCTTATCTTTGTTTTACTATGATGTATGGTTTTGTACCTATAACTTGTGATAGTTTGGTATCAAGATATTGTGTTAAAAACTCACAACTTGGATTTGAACTTTATTTTGGTAATCCATATTGACCTCATAACCCGAGGATTGATTATTATAGTTGCAGTAATCTTTTTGGAGTCAATTTCAGTTGTTTTACTTCTGTTATTTTAATCTTTAAATCTAAAGTTGTTTAAATATCTGATTGCTTATAAATGTTAGGGTTCTACATATTTCTTTGACGATCGAAATATAATGATGTTACACAGCCATTCTACAAGTAAAAGATGTTTCAACCACAAACTATATTATATCTATACAAATCACCCACTACCAAAATACCAATCTTACCCTTTTTCCAACTCAACATTTTGAGGATATATAGGTAATTTCACATTTTCACATTTTTCAAATTTTTTCACTCTCTCACATACTTTTTCATTTTTGCTCTTTACTATTTTAAAATTTTTCAAATTTTGACAAAATCTTAATATTCCATTTTTTCTCCATCAATAAATTTTTTTATTCTTTATGAGAAATATTACAATTTGAAAATTTTGAAACTTGCAGGTTTTGCAGCTATTTTAATTTTATGATATTAACGAAATTTCTATTTCAGCTTAAGTCACCGCCATAAACTTAACTCAAACCACCACTTGACAAAATTTTGCTCATAGTACTCTTAAACCTATATCATCAATTTGTACAAAACATTTCAATTCCCATGACTCAAATTAGTTACGTTTAGGATACATCAACATCAACATTCAAAAAAGAAAAACCAAACTCGTGGTAATGCATTTGCTTGTTATATGGTAATGCATTGTGAGAAGAAGGGAGGAATTTTATTCAGGTGGAAAATTTTTATTTTACAAAAACACAGTAACGTGCAAGAGACATGAATCTTAAAGGGCTAACATAGTATTTTTCCAGATAGTGCTGGTCGGTATGGAATGTCCCGAAGGGCTAACATAGTATTTTTCCAGATAGTGCTGGTCGGTATGGAATGTCCCGGTGGTGGCTCACTGGGTTGAGAGAAAAAGAGTTTCAAATGTGATTTGAGGAACAAGGTGAAAGATTAATGTTTTATTTTAATAATAATAATAATAATAATAATAATAATAACAATAATAAAATATTAATTTTTTTAAGTTTTGAAAATAAAAATTTGAAATTAAAATGGTTGTGCCTAAAATGATATATTTGGCTTTTTACCACACAAGAGTGAGAATTAATTATCTATGGTACAGTGGTGAGGGCCACAGTTAAAACAAAAATTTCCAAATGGGCACATGTTGTGAATATGAATAAATGTAGATGATGGAGTTGTAAACTGGTGGGAACCGGCTATAACAAGTCAAAAGTTGTTTTCCTTTGGTGGGAAAATTAAGTCATCTTTCTATTCCAAAAGAAACCACAAAACATAGAGAGGAAGAGAGAGAGGCTTCCAGAGTGAGGTAGGAAAGGAGAAAGAAGAAGAGGTTGAAAATCGACTTTATCCTCTTCTACAAAATCAAGCTAAGAACATCACTCCATTTCTCTTCATTCTCTCTACAAAATCGACTTTATCCTCTTCTAAAATCCACCCACATTCTGAAAAATTTCAAAGAACACTCCTTTGGCTATTCTTTTGAAATGCATGTGAAGAATGGAGTTGGTATGGGTTTAGGAACTACTTGCATGCTGAAATAAGAGCTTGAATAGAGCATATTAGTAGCTAAATTGAAGTTTGGAGAGTAGAAAGAAGGGTTACAAGGACTGGACCTGTTATTGGAAGTCGTAGAGCTTGTTGCTTAACTTAAAGTTCATCATTTTCCTCTTCACTTTGACACTTGCTGAATAATGTGAGCTCTTCACCCCTTTATTTCTTTCTTTGGTTAAGTTTGATTGGTGTTGATTGTGCCTCTATGTGTTGGTAACAAAATTGATTTAGTGTGCGTATGCTTGCTGAATATATTGTTTGCTGAAAATGATAAATAATGGTTGGAGAATTGATGAGTTTGAGTGTTTTGCTGAACTGTAATACATAGGTTCAGTGTTTTGCATATAACATTTTTTGTAAAATTAACTCTATTTTTCACGATTCTTATTTTTATGAAAACTAGACTTGTTTTGCTCCAGTTTAGGCATAAGTGTCGTGTAATTTTTCTGAGTCTTATATTTTAAAATGTGTTACAAACCGAGCCACTAAATCTGTCCTGCTTCTGAGCCTATGTATATTGTTTTATTAAACTGCACTTTTGAACTCATTATTCGGTCAAATTTAAATAATATTCATAAACTAGACTTTCATATCTTTCCAATGAATGATCGTTTGCTCATTTCCATCATCATTTGATATTTTAATAAAATCACCGAAGTCAATTTACCACTACAGAAAAATACTGCACATAAAATATCCATTAAAATGCTTAATTATTTACTCCAATTGTTGATATCATGAATTCTCACAGGTTCCATGTGGTCTTTGCATTTTGTTTGAGTGAATTCTCTTCGTTATTTTGATACTATGAGAATAGACGTATTATACATATGTATGTGCATAAGAGAAACATCACAAGATTAAACATCACAAGATTGGTGAATGAGCAACATCACAAGATTTGTAAATGAGTAACTTCACGAGTTGGAAATTGAGTATTGTAACATCTCTAAATTTTAAAGGTTCGAATTATGGAAATAATTGTGAACAATTGAATTATGGGAGCGGGATATTTATACGTAGCTTGAATATGGGATGGTCGAGGAAGTTATACGAGTGGGGTAGGATTAAAAAGGGTTTTAGCACCAAAACCATGAATTAATGGGCCAAGGGAATTTTGGTCTTTTCCAACCATTTAACACTCCCAGCCCATTAAAACATAACATTACTCTTTCACCTGGAGCAGAACTGAAACACAAAGGAAAAACAGAAAATTCAAGGGAGAGAAATAGAGACTAAGGGGCGAGAGGGAAGAAGAAGAAAGAGGAAAGGGGAGGGCCATGGATTCTCCATGCATGTACTCATCACTGTCCCCTTCCCTTCAAATTTTCGAGCTCTATCCAATGCCCCAAATTTCTGAATCTCATTCCTCTCCTAACTCTATTCACCATTAAAGAACTCTTGAAGCTCCAATTGGGGAGAAATGGAGTTTTAACCCTCGAAATGTATTCGGTGACAGTTTCACTCGATTTCATTTCAAGACACTCAAAATCTTTCCTGAATGCGTTGAGTGTCGATCTTCTCACCCTTGCATTCCCTTCGAATTTCCTCTTCAAAGATTCCCATATATCCTTCGATGTATCTTTCTTCAGAATTGTTGCAAGCGTGGCTCTGTCAATTGCTTGGAACAAGTAGTTCTTTGCTTTCAAGTTTTAAGCTTCGATTCTTCAAGCTTATTCTTCTGTGCTTCGGTTAACACCGTTCCTGTCGCTGGTTTCGTGAATCCCGTCTCGATGAGATTGCACATATGTCCCATCGCCTCCGTTCGGCATTGTTGAAACGTAGAAATTGAGACTTCCGATTTGCTCCGCCAGGCCCCAAAGGAGCTCTGGTACCAATTTGTTAGAGAGAAGAGCAAAGAATGGCAAAGTGTGTTCTGTTGATCATTAGATCAAAATGGACTTATATGAGTCCACGGTTACAACAGAATAACAAACAATGGGGAGGTTAGTTTAATCAACTAGATGAACAACTAATTAGTTGATAACTAACTCAGCACTGCTTGAAGCACAAGAAGAGGAACAAGAACATGCTAGCATGTTTTAAAGCTTTTTGGCCGTCTGAAAATGGATGTGAAAGTGAAACAATAAATATCTGCATATAGACCTCTATTAATATTAACAGAAGATCTATTCTGTTGCGGTATGCAACCTGATATTATCGGTGTAATTAAACAGCATAGTACTAATAGTATTAGTTTAATCGGTGTAATTAAATTAAACAGCATAGTACTAGTATCTCATATTTGAAAATAATTAAATCCTTTGAAGTCTTGTGTGTTCAACAACATGGAATATTAATTATATTTCATGCCTAAAAACCTTCAAGCTAGCGATCACGTGTGAAATCATCTGTAATGCACAATACACTATCCGCATTTAACTACACCAGAAGTCTGTTCACGCTTTCACCTCCCATGTTACTAACAACACAAACAAAACCAGCTTCACAGAAGGTACATGCAGCGGAAATGATTATTTCCTGTAGAAGGAATAAAGAATTGAGGTAAACACTAGGAATGATTTCCGGAAGAAGGTAGATCTAAAACTCCCATTTGGCTGCTATATATAGCATGAGTTACATTGCAGAAATTATGATTCGAAATAGATCAACTATCAAAACTGTTATGGTAATTAGAATTTGTTATTCACACCCCTAAGGCCCAATTACTTAGAGGCCCATTCGTGGAAGTGAAATTCATTCGTCAATGGCTAAGATCATTATGCAAGATCGGACGGCCCAAATCCATCAAGCCAAGCACCTTCAATCTCTATAAATACATCATTTCAATGCTCATCAAAGGTAAGCAATCTTTACAACTTAGACTCATTCACTCAGATACTGACTTTAGCATCGGAGTATCATTGCAGGCACAACCCCGACGTCTTGAAGATCGAACATCGACATAACAAGATCGATACATTAGTAGATCAAGGACAACTCCAACTGTTTAAGGCGATCTATCAAGATCAGAAGCACGGTACAGAACATTGGCGACCACAGTGGGAGAATCAATACCCTATTTTTCTCACCATCTCCTTGATCTTATTAATGGCACCAACGTGCTGTTCAATACCGACTAGTCTCATGGCCGAACCTGAGCTCGGCCCTTAGCAAACCCCTGAAGGCCACGTCCAGGAACTCACAAATTCGTCACAAACACAAAGCCGATACCCCAACACGAGACCGTCCCGAGTACACTCGGGCGCAGATGAAGCGAGCCTACCACCTCCTCCTCAATTACTTCCAGCTTTGACGGACGCGGTTCAACAGCTCGTTCAGCTATTGGCTCGGCAAGAAGCCGTAAACGAAGAAAGAAGCAATCGTTTCGCTAACCTCGAAGCCGAAGTAGCAAGACTCCAAGGTCGGAACGTTCTGGACCAGCAATCGTCCGGGCAGGGCTCCCCGGAGGAACGACACCCAACTCGAAGAAGACTCTTTCATCGATCACCCCCTAGGAGAAAGCTCAATCATCGTTCTCCCACACGCCGTCAACGAGGAAATGGTTCCCGTTCTCCTCCGGCTCGACAATATAATAACCTCGACGATCTTCATCCTTCCCCATGCCATCACCAAGGAAATGATTCTCGTTCTCCATCAGCTCGACAATATGACGATCTTAATGATCCTCATTCTCCTCTACGCCGCCACCGAGGGAATGGTTCCCGTTCTCCTCTGGCTCGCCGTTTCGACGATCTTGAAGGCTCGACCTCGTCAAGGAGACGATCAAGAAGTCGTGACAACATTCAAAACAATCAACCACGACGATACGGACATCCCGATCCACATCACAGACACCAACCACTATCACGGGCGAATCAACCTGGGCGAAAAAGTCCGTTCACAAAATCAATCGACAATTTCCGGGTCCCACGGTATCTCGAAAAACCACCTAGAGGACTGAAGACTTACGACGGAACGGGCGACCCCACAGTTACCCACTCGTCCTCACCATCTTCGATAGGCATCTGTGAGCAGCATCTCTCAAGTTCTATCTCTACGATCCCAACTGTGAGGTTTGAGCCTAAACACATTCTTATATATATTGTGTGTATTCCTTGCCTGCATTAGTCTGTAGAACTTGACATTGTGCTTAATTGTTTTTGCATTTGATTTTCATACACAATGAGGCATTTCTTTTGGCACCCCTGAGCCTTTCAAACCGCACCTAACTAATGTTTATCCTATGCTAGCCCCTCTGAGCCTATTGTTAAAAATTGTATGCTGTTTCTCTGAAAATCATAGCCTAGTTAATTCTTAACTTGGAGTTAGGTAACAAAAGCTGTGAGAGTGGGAAAAATTCTAAGTTTGGGGTTGCTCGTGGAATATCAACATTCTAAGTTTGGGGTGATATACAAGAGAAGGAACAAAGAAAATATATATATATATCAAAAAAAAAGAGAAAAAGAAAAAATAAATAAAATCCTTCTCTTGTTTGTTGAATGCTTTGGGAAAATGGGTGAGTAAGTGAATTGTGCGAAATTGACTGAGTGAGAGGTAGGCCTAACTCCAAGTGCAACCTACTTATCCAAATTGTCCACCCTTACCTAAGCCCCGCTATAACCATTAAAGTCCTCAAAATGTGTCTATGCAAGTCATTTGTATAGACTGATATAGAACTTTGTCAAGCCTATGAAACGATGATGCAGGTACTGTGAATTGAGTGAATACCCGAAACACCTCAAGAGTGAAACACTGGTGAGATGTGTGCAATAGAGAAACTTGAGAATGCTGCCTGCTTATGATTCAATACTTCCAATGCGGTTGTCCTGCCACTGTATTAGGTTGATGATGATAGTTGATGTGCTGACTGTTTAAGGTTGATGTATTATATGTAACAGCTAAATAGAAAAATCAGCCACAGCCTGAATTGATTGTTTGCTTGAGGACAAGCAAAAGTTTAAGTTTGGGGTTGTGTTGACTCTCAATCATATGATGTAAGTTATGCATTTTTAGGACCAATTGTGCAGGTTTTTCATTGTATCACTGTCATTATCTGGGGATTTAGTCTAGTTTTAGATAATTGTAGTAGGAAGTTCATTTGTAAGTAATTCCTTCACTTTTGGAGATAAATTGGACTTGAAGACCTCTAATTGATTGTGGCATCATTCGGCGAACCAGACACTTGCCCGGAAATGCAGCAAAATGGAGGGATTTAATTTCTGTTCAATATCGCGTCGCGACCAGAAGGGTTCGCGACGCGACCAGGAGGAGTTTTGCGAAGCCAGATGTTTCTGTCCTATTTCGCGACGCGATGGTCACGGGTCGCGTCGCGATGGTGAGCGAAAATTAGGGTTTTTAAAGCAGTTTCAGCGTTTTTCCTGAGGACTTCGTCTGGGGAGCGCAGCTACACTTTGGAGCAGCTGGAGGGTGCGATTTTGGGGCCTTCTCACCACTTGGGAACAGGGGATTGAAGGTTCTAATGTCTTCCTTTATGTTTGTTTTCTATTTTATGTTGGTTTCTACTCTTAGGATGGATTGTAACTAATTTGCTTAGATTAGGGAGAGATGAATCTCCCAACCCTATCATGTGAACCGTTGTTCTAATCAATTCAGTTGTTATTCGATTTACTTTGTCTAAATACCTATGCTCTTAATGCTTTTCAATTACATATAATAATTGTGATGATCCAGGCTAGTGATTGCATAGGAATATGAATTAGTAGCTGGAAATTGGGTAGTTAGATCATCTGCTAGTAATCAGCATAGGGATATGTGATGGCTTAGGTGAATTCGTGTAAAATTCTCGATCTTAATGCATTACCCTTTGGCATGTCTCACCTAAGGAATTAGGGTCACTCTTAGGGTAATAGGGGTCTTGAGGCAAGGAATTGCCCTTGACCTTAATTAGTGAATTGAATCTAGAAATTGAATAATTAACTTGAATTGGCTAAGGTTCATGTGACAGGCAATGTGAGAGGATTCGATCCCTAGTCGTTTTTCTCATATTCTTAAATCACGTTTTGTGTACCGTTACTGTTACTCAAATTACCAAACCTTTACAATCTAAGAATCTGCAACTTTGCTATTGTTTTCAACGCGCAATCCCTGTGGAATCGACCGGTTACTTACCGTATTTTATTACTTGCGACGACAATTGGTACACTTGCCAAAAGTTCTAACACCCTTTCAGGAAACATATTAACACTTGGGAACCTAACACCTTGCAGGAGTTCCTCGAGCTATCCCAGTGTTTCATCAACGAAGAAGAGAATGCTAAGATCGACAAAGTATCGTCACATGCCGAACCATCAAAACCCCGCATCGACATCGATCACTGAAAGAATTCGTGGAACCTCGGAAAGGTTACCTTTCTTCATTATAAATAAGTCGTTTGTATTTACATAAGATCGGAGCACGCTACGATGCCCCTTATGCGAAATGTACACGATCCCTTTTTCTAAAGATAATAACTCTTCAGCTTCGTTGCGTTCCAAGTTCTATCAATCTTTTGGGTTAGAGAATCCATCGACAGGTAGTATCCATACATCAGATTCGATGTTAGCTGGGATCATTTCGGCCATAACAGTGGCCCTGCAAGATCGACAACATAACGATCTCGACGATCATCATTGTCCTCCACGCCGTCAACGAGGGAATGGTTCCCGTTCTCCTCCGGCTCGACAAACATGACGATCTCGACGATCATCGTTGTCCTCCACGCCGTCAACGAGGGAATGGTTCCTGTTCTCCCCCGGCTCGACAAACATGACGATCTCGACGATCATCGTTGTCCTCCATGCCGTCAACGAGGAAATGGTTCCCGTTCTCCTCCGGCTCGACAAACATGACGATCTCGACTATCATCGTTGTCCTCCACGCTGTCAACGAGGGAATCGTTCCCGTTCTCCTCCGGCTCGACAAACATGACGATCTCGACGATCATCGTTGTCCTCCACGCCGTCAATGAGGAAATGGTTCCCGTTCTCCTCCGGCTAGGACCGATCTTAAATGATCTCCCCGAGCGACCACCCAAGGTCGCAAACTCTTTGAGAAACAATTAAATCTGAGCCGAGTCTCAGTAAACTATCTCAAAGAGACCAGGTCTTCAAGGATCGAAACGTCCTAAGAACGACCATCGGCCACAGCTGCCGATACCCCTACAGGGCGAGTTAAATCTGGGCCGAGTCCTGGTAAACTGCCCTATAGGTTCGAGCCCGGTAAATCGAGTTCCTCATTTACCGACGTTCTTTCATCGTACATATCCACCTCGAGTCCCTCGGGTGCAAAACGACATACATGACATGCAGAATTAAAAAAGCATTCATAAAGCTCGTAATCTGGAAACATCGTACATATCCACCTCGAGTCCCTCGGGTGCGAAACGACATACATGACATGCAGAATTAAAAAAACATTCATAAAGCTCGTAACGAGGTCCTAAATTTCAAGATCGGCATCAGCTCAGGACTAAAGGAACTTCTACTCAAAGAGCCAAAAACGCAAAACCGCATCATCTTATCAAGTCAAGATCGCTCCTCAAACGACCAGACTTGGGGGGCCACTGTTATGGTAATTAGAATTTCTGTTATTCACACCCCCCAAGGCCCAATTACTTAGAGGCCCATTCGTGGAAGTGAAATCCATTCGTTAATGGCCAAGATCATTATGCAAGATCGAACGGCCCAAATCCATCAACCCAAGCACCTTCAATCTCTATAAATACATCATTTAAATGCTCATCAAAGGTAAGCAATCTTTACAACTTAGACTCGTTCACTCAGATACTGACTTTAGCATCGGAGTATCATTGCAGGCACAACCCCGACGTCTCGAAGATCGAACATCGACATAACAAGATCGATACATTAGTAGATCAAGGACAACTCCTACCAACTGTTTAAGGCGGTCTATCAAGATCGGAAGCACGGTACAGAACAAAAACTTATACCATTAAGTGAGTCAGATGATAATGAAATTGATATACAAGCAACATGACTCACAAACTCACAAGCAGATCTTGGCAAACACAAATTAAAGATAAAACATGTTTCAAAGCAAGTAGATGCAAGGAGCATGGTTTGTCATAATGATTCATTGAAATTTATGATTTCAAAATTCGTGAGGGAAATAACTACGTACCAAACAACATGACTCAAATCATCTTACCCAAAAGAAGATTCAGATCACAAGCAGATCGATCATGCCAAACATTATGCAATTAAGTGGGTCAGAAAATTATGAAAACTGGAAGAAGAAAAATGACCAAAATAATCCATAAAGACAAGAAAATTCAGATCATAAGTAGCTTGCCAATCACAAATTAAAAAGTAAAAATATTACTATATCACATGAAGTGGAAGCCCCTGGTTTAATATTAATTGGACGCTAAATATTACTATATCACATTGAGTAATCCATGGTTTAATATTGGACGCTAAAATTGTTGAGTTCATAGTGGTACATGAAATCATCTTTTATCAATCGAATCCAACGGTAAGTGAACCCTAAGTTCACACGATGTTACATTGAATCATCCATTGTCAGTGTTACAGAATATATATTTAAAAATAAATTATATTGTCAACATTAAACAATTAATTAGTTTTTTATCCAATAAAAAATTGTTTTTTAATTATATTGTTAACGATTCTTATAAAAAGAAGGTCGAATATTTATTGATAGAAATAATTTGGATTAAAAGCAGATTCATACGTCATCTTTCAAAATTTTAAATCCATATTGATAGAAATTCTTGAGTCACAGTTGTCTATTCACATTAAAAATAAAATAGATAATACGGTTTCTTGATTACCAAAGATAATACCATTCTTTATATTATGTCATTTTAATTCTATTTTATTAATTGTATGCGGCCGCAATTCTTGAAGTAAAGTTGCATATTTCCAATTTATTATCGATAATAAAGGATTTGACAAGATATAGGAGGGAGGCAGCACTAGAATCATGGCTAAGAATATAATCACTAAATGCAATACCGAAGGAATTTATAAATAAGAAGGAAGTTGAAGGACAAGTGCATTTATTAAAATTAGGGTAAATGTGTAAATAATATAAATATATAGTAATAATTGTAAAACAAATAATATAATTGTATTTATGTTTTTTAGATAAGCAATTAATAATTGTATTTATGTGATAAATTAATATAATGTTACTGGAATCCATGTATTAATTAGCTTTTAAGTGGTTAAGACAAATTACCCATATTCTATCTAAGGGCAACCTAGGCCTCACCAATACATAATAATAAACATAATATGGTACGATCCGCTTCAACCGGCCCTGAAACGCTACGAGCGTAAGAAGTTTAATTTGCCCCTAGGCGAGTTGGCCATTAAAATAAGTAATTAGAAAGGTCTTTAAAAAATACTTTAGGCTAAAAAGGGGCAGGTTGGTGGTTGCCCCGCCCAAAATAAGATAAAAATGGCGGGTTCGCCAGCCAAAACTCGCAAAAGAAAAAGTAGTATTTTTAAAAATTAATTTTAAACTAGGAGAAAAATAAAAAATACAAACAATCAAACTCAGCAGGGAGGGCTATAATGGGTTGGTAGGTCGAAAAACCAACCCAGCCCACCATTTTTAGTCGGGTTGTCATCTTTAGTTTTTACCTTACAGTTGATATGACTTTTTGGTTCAAAGCCGAATCAAACCACAGTGCAAACCACCCTAATATGGAGTGAGAGGAGTTTTAATGTGAGAATGCGAGAACAATAAATCTTGACCATATAACAACACATGGATGACCATAATTAAAAGTCGTTAAGTGATATTATCACTCAAAAAAAATCAAATAACATATAAGTAAATCAACTTACATTTGCTTTTAATAAAAAAAAATGACATTTGCTTGTATTTATGTTCACCAATTTAGACATTTGCTACTTATAATTAAGCCTAAAGTTGCAGAGTTACATTAATATTTAAGTTGAGGAGTGTGTGTGGGCAACACTTTCTCCCTGTAACACTATCTATAATTTATTGAAATTCAACTGTGTTCTAGCTAATCTCATTAGGGTCATGTTCCAAAATGATGGGACCACCTAAATCCAGTCAATTATGAAGAGAAGCCATATTCATGTAACCTTTATACATAAGTGAACAATTAATTCAGAAAATAATACAAAAAAGGACCACACCTAAACATAAAACTAAAAATATAATTTAGCCTTAAAAGTAAATATATGTTTGCACTTAGTACCTAGAGAAGCAAGATGAAATTTACTCTTTTCTAACTTGTACTATTTGTTTTCCCTAAAAAAATCTCGTATTTTTGTATGCACCTTTTCTTTGACTAATTTTATTTTGTGTGTGCACCTTGATCCATTGAAGATAACACAATCTCAATCAATCATGCACCAAGAAAATAATGTTTTTGGATCACCACAAGAACTTTTCTCCAACTTACCAATTTTTTCTCTCCTCCTCCCATTTTGAACAATCACCACAAAAAAGGGGAATAATAAAAAAGAAAAGAAAGAAGAAAGCTAGAAGTACGAGACAAACAATCACTTTTTTCTTTTTTTTAATCATGCGACATTTTTCTTCATTCATTCTCAGACACAAACAAATTATCTTTGCTTTCAGCATTTTTGTTTCTTCCTTTGTTGGTTTCACTAGTCCCTTCCCTTCATAACCTTTTAATATTTTCTACCATTCTTAACTTAAATTTCTATCCCTCTCTTCAAAAATTTGTT
Organism: Astragalus membranaceus; assembly: GCA_039519185.1. Classification (NCBI taxonomy): domain Eukaryota; kingdom Viridiplantae; phylum Streptophyta; class Magnoliopsida; order Fabales; family Fabaceae; genus Astragalus; species Astragalus membranaceus. The sequence goes on along the minus strand of CM076848.1, from coordinate 54,214,161 downwards.
TGCTGGGGTCTCATTTTTTTGGTCACAATTTCTAGTCCTTTGATCAATGTTGATGAGTTAATAACCACATTGGCAATTGGAGCTGTTAAAGTTCCAAAAAGATGGGGTTTGATGAGAACAAAGGAAAAGGACAAACTAGTGAGGGTGGTGGAGAACATGAAGAACATCATCAGCCTCTGAGCAGGCAACCTAGTGAGTCTTCTGTCTATGCAACAGAGGAAGAAGAAGATGAATATGGAGCCAAAATTGAATTGGGTCCTCTGTGCACCCTCAAAGAACACCTTGAGAAAGATAAGGTTTTGTTTCTTGTGGAATTAAACTATATATTTTCTTGCTAACATACTTTGTTTCTTGTTTTATCCCTTATTTGTTTTTGGTTGTACTATTGGAATATATATAGGATGATGAGAGTCTAAGGAAATGGAAGGAACAACTTCTTGGGAGTGTGGATGTGAACAACATTGGAGGTATCTTTTTTCTCTCCTACAAGCTTAGAATTCAATCCGTGATTTATAAGTATGGACACCGGACACGACACTAATATGAAGCAAGGCGTAGATTTCGATAATAATTTTAGAAAATCAAAACAATTGAAGTATTGGTGTGTCCCACACATCACATCTTTAATCTGCGTGTCGGTGCTACATAATCTACGATTATTTGCAGATACATCTAGAGTTGTCAATTTTGGCCTAGCCCAACGGACCGGTCTGATGGCGCAGTGTTTTGGATCAGGCTCAAAGAAAAGAGACATACAGCCCAATTGGCTCATGGGCAAGCCTGGCCCACTTTTAATGACTTCCTGAACATTGTGTTTTCTTTGTTAAAATTTGGACTAGGCTAAAAAATGCAGCCAAATAGATAACTATGTGGGTCCACCCTATCCCGTTTTTGCACTTTGGCCCATTGAGCCAAGCCACCACGTATCATAACTATCTATGATGTTACATCAATTTCTTCCAATTTGTCTGTTGGTATCTATTAAACTGTGTATCTGTCATGTAGTTATAGTATGTTTTATTTGGTTTCCCGATATTAATGAGCTTAATAATGCCAATGTCTCTTTCTAGAAATTCTTGAACCTGAAGTGAAAATTACAAGTCTTTCTATAATATCTCCTGGTAGAGATGACATTGTTCTCCCCATTCCTGAAGATGGAAAACCAAAGGGCTTGTGGTTTACTATTAAAGAAGGTTGTCTTTACCGTCTGAAATTCACCTTTGAAGTGAGCAATAACATTGTTTCCGGCTTAAAATACACTAACACTGTTTGGAAGACTGGTGTCAAGGGTACGTTCATTAAATCTAAGGGCTTTTTGGGAAACATTTTCTGATTACATTTTATATTTTCAATTTTAATTACAAAATTTGCACCTTATTTTCAATTTGTATTGTTTCAGTGGATAGCTCAAAGGAGATGCTTGGAACTTTCAGCCCTCAGCTAGAGCCTTACACACATGAGATGCCAGAAGAAACTACACCTTCTGGGATATTTGCAAGGGGACAATATTCTGCTAGATCAAGGGTAAGATTACACTATATGCATTGAATTTTTTTTACAAATTATATGCACCTCTATAATTAGAGGAAATTTTAGTCTTCCAAATATCTCTGCATTTGCAAGATTTCCAGACAATCATTAATAATAATAATAATAATAATAATAATAATAATAATAATAATAATAATAATAATAATAATAATAATAATAATAATAATAAAGTAAGGATACTTGTATGTAACGCTGTAATTTTGCTTTTGCAGTTTGTTGATGATGACAACAAATGTTACCTGGAGATCAACTATACTTTTGATATTAGGAAGGAATGGGCTTGATCAATATACATGGAGAAGACATTCTCAATCTGCAATATTCTCCCACATTTAGTCAATATATTTTTTAATTTTTTTATTTATTCAAGAAAATTTTGGCCTGTACCAACCTCCTTTTATTATTATGTCGACTCAAGGAAATGAAAGAGGAAGAAAATTATTTCTTAAATTTCCTTATGAAAGTGCCCTGCTTCTTGTTTATTAACCTATAATAATCTCTCTTAACTCCACTTTTAGTCAACATGATGAAGTTACAGTCACTTACTCTATCTGTAAATGTGTCCATAATAGAAAGGAGAAATATGTGATGAAATAGAGGATGCATTGAAAAATCGCGACTATATGTATGCAATAAAAACTTCAATTACTTTTTTGTGATGCTCCGTAACTCAATTTCAGTCACTCTCTTATACAAAATTTAAATTTGAATTTAAAAATTAAGTTGAAATTTTTATTATCTATATGCATTAGAGTGCAACCTCGAAAGTTTATCTCTACCATCAATTTTGTCCCAAACGATGAAAAACCTATTAAACAATCTCGAAAGTTTATCTCTACCGATCAATTTTGTTCCTAAAATTTGTCGCTTAGATATAAATTGATAGACAAGACAAACTTTGGAAACCATTTATTATATTTTCATAGTTTAGAGGCTAAATAAGGAAAATTTTATGACATACTTTGAGAGAGAGGGAGGGGGTGTTAATGTATCCCCTTCCCTTTCAAACAAAGTGAACTACCCTTGCTTCTGCCCCCTTACACATTCCCTACCCTAACATAACTCCCAAACAAATCCTATATTTTCAGACACAAATTATATTATGAGATTTTAACTGAGCTCTTATCGTTATAATATTAACCTAAACTAGAGTAAGAAGTAGAACACGAAAATAAGAGAATGATAGTAGAAGGGAGTTTTTGAATTATACTCTTCAAGGTGTGATTTACAATATCATATGAGTCCTATCTATAGGACACAAGCCTCGTAACCTACAAGTGAATTAAAGCCTAACATAATGAGCCTTTAACTAACATATGCAATGAAGATCAATTACAATGAGTGAAAGCCTATTACTAATAGGAGTTACAAGAGAATCATCAGAATATAGATAGACATCAAATATATTCACAATACTTATCATGTTATGGGCTTAAGTTGTAGAAAATAATAACAAGCACACAATCATGTAAGCAATCAAAATGCTGAGATTACGAAGTAAACATTAAAAAAACTTTTAAGAATCAATGAATGATCGAGCAACTTTAAGTTACTAAAACCCAACTTAAGCACTCCAAGCAACCTAACTCCGTATCCTGCTTTCTCTAATCAACCACCACAATGACCTACAAAATCTATGAATTTTAATTTAGTGGTAAAGAAACAATGTTCAGAAATCTACGGTTCTTTTTGTTCACCTGAAACTAAAGTGGTGATTGGGGAGAAAGCCAAGGGTGTTACATCATACACACCATTTGAATCACCATTGCCTGGTGTCACATCATATACACCATTTGAATCACCATTGCCTGATGAATTTTCTTGTTCTGCAACAACCATAAGCATCTCAAGGCGCTTGTCAAATTGCAAAGCACTCGCATCTCTCTCATCAAGCTCGGCCGCTTCAATTTCAAGCCATTTATCACGTAAATCATCGAGAAGGTTTTCTTGAGAGGTATTTAGTGAAGATCCAGGAGCACTCGGGACAGTGGTGCGAAGAGATGAGTCTCCAGATGGTGGAGGCAAAGTCAAAAGCATTGCCCGGAATTCTTTAGTATCGGCAAATGTTTCAAAATTACAGGCAATGGTGTCTAGACAATATTCCCGAATCTTGAAAACACCATACCTGGGTATGAACAAATTTTTAAATAAAGATACCAAAATATGATCAGGTACAGCTTCATTATTGAATCTAAATTTACTTGCACATATTACATACAAATATACAAAAACAACAAAAAGATCAATTATCACACAGAAAACAAGATACATGTGTAATTAACCAAAGCAGGACTTCCAATATTCTGCAGTTATGGGTTAGGAATCATTGAACAAAAACATGATTTCCTCTTTCAGCAAAATCTTAAGGTCAATTTGTGCAGTGATGAAAGAATTAAGGGTAAATGGTAAGCCATATCTTTGATAAAAAAAGCCAAAAAAATCTCTTATCTAGTTCTTTTCAATAGGGATTTTTTTCCTAAAACTTGTGCAGTCATAACTTCCAAATGATATTGATGATCTTTCTTCTATTAACTTCAATCCTCCATTTTGAATTTCAACCAACTAATTGTGCGTCTGATTTCTAGATCAATTAGTTATTACTAAAGTCTGCTTGAGATCAACTAGCATTACAACAAAATATATTCCACCAACCCATCCAGATAAACCTTTAACACATAATTATAGTAGTATAGCTTATTAGATAAGCTTTACTGGCATAGAGTGGTCTAAAATAACCCTCTTTTATTACCAAAAAAAAGAGTGGTCTAAAATAAGTTGAAAAGGTATGCCAAATGATCAAAAGAAACAGCAACAATTGGAGCCATTAAGGTGAAGAAGGAAAACTGGGAGAGAAGGAAAATACATGTCCGCTAGCATTAACCAATGGCAAAGTTCTTCAGGTGACGCCATTTCCAAGTGTGGCAACAAGACATCAGCCACCGCACGCTTGAGAGGGAACAGTAAGTATCTGGAAGCAATATCCAACATTTCCTCGGCCTGTTCAAAACATATTATTAATATTTTTGATAATAAAAAGACAAACCACTTTTAACAAATATCTATCTGGATGTATAAAAACCTGATCGGGATTGATATCCTGCAAACGATCAGTGTACCTGAACCAACAAATCAGCAAATATCATATTTGCAGCAGAAACTTGATGTACAAATACAGGAACATGCTACAGAAACTAATATAAAATAAAACACAAAAATGACCTGGTACTATAACAATCCTGCATAAAACTAAGGCAATTTAAATAGGGTTTTACTCAATCTTGACAAATTGGAATCACAATGAGAAGTCCTAAAGAAACTATCAAAATCAAATTAAATAGAATTTTACTACCATTTAGCAATCAAGTTTAGTCAGCTTGGTACATATTCCAACTTGTCATACAGATACAATACATAGTCGAAGCCTGACTCCCAAATACAAATACATATGTCTGAAACATAAGAAAGAGTATCCACCGTGCAAAGAATTAAACTATAAATCAGGCAAACCAGAATTTAAAGAACAAAACAGAGAGTCACAGATGCTGATTTGCTACATGATCTCAAGTTACCACGGAAAATATTGCCGTATTAATTCCCTCTAATATTTTCAATTTCCAATTTTCACAGTCAAGGGAAGAGACTTACATATATTCAATCATTTTCTCAAATGCTTCCACACTCATGTCATGTTCTTCAAGACATGGAAGGCAGCCAACAGATAATTCATCTTTCCCTTCATGGAAATCCTTCATACGTGACATTCTTGCTCTGAAATACTCTGACCTTGATGCTAGAATAACTTTATGGCAGCGGAAATTCTTTCTATCAATTCTTACACAAACATCAGCAAGATCATCTAGAGTTTTGTTATCCACCTGCATGGCACCCATCCTAGATACCAATTTATCGATTCCATCAGCTTGACTATTTTCATGGGTGGAAATTGAAAGGGCAGTCAGAAGAATTCTACGCAAGGCTGCAGGAAGCCTGTCTTCTTCAGTGAGAGATAAACCCTGTAAAATATACCGTTTCTGAGAATTGTCTACATCACTCAATGCTTTATACTCTGCATATTTTTGGTGAACCACTTCTTTCTCAAGAATTTTCTGTAGTGATTCACATTTGCATACTTTGCAGATCCTAATAAGATCTTCCATATCATCCACAGCAATCTCTAATCTGTCTGAATAAAAGAAGTGTATAAGACTATAAAGCGCAGGATATGACAACTTTTCTCGTGCTAATCTTACTTCACTGCGGTCTTTCCAATCAGTCTCGAATTTTTTCTTGAAAAATGGCGACCTTGCACTTAATATGACTCTGTGAGCTTCAATGGGCCTTCCCTGTACAATAAAGACCACATCGGGAGGAAAGTGGTTGCAACTGGACCCCTGAGTGGATGAAATACCTATTCAATTATGATAGATATTGAGTCCCAGACCATGTATACATACAAGATCATTATCTGGAAAAAAGAATAGTCACAAACAATGACATCGCCATCTGACATGAGAAAGAGAAAGAGAGAGAAACACGACGAAGAAAACACAAGCCTTCTTTCGTCATTTGATAGTTTAAGTGGTAGTTTCTAAATTCTGTGTTACGTAAGAATACTAGATATTTTACATACTCGAGAATCAATTGTTCTATATATTTGATAAGTTGACTATGTCTAAAGGTTAGTCCGGAGTCCTTAATTTAAGCCACTTCAGGGTTCAGTCAGTTCAAGATGCATATTGTGTCTGAAACAAGTGATTCTCTTTGTAATTTTCAACAAGTGAGATGATTTATGTCAGGTGCACTTCAATTTGTTATGGTTGGTTTAACTGTGACTGACAGTTGAGTTGTAGGGTTTAACTTTGCCTATCTGCAATGTGGCTGAACTCTTTTCTCTGTCAATCCGTTTCTATTTTGATTGGGTGGGTGCTTACTGATTAGTTTCTGCTTCGGTGCTTTCTGTTCAAACATTCTGTGTTTGGTGGGTTGGTTAATTGGGTTGTTTCTGTGATTCAGTTTTGGTTTTTCTGGCTGTAACTAAGCCCTTGTAGTTGCTCTGCTGCTATGAAAATGTCATCTAGTGGAGCTGCTGATAGAGTGAACATGACATTCAAATATGATATCAAGGTTATTTAAATTTTGCTTATTTATGTTGTTTTACATGTGCATATATATTCGTTTGAACTTTGAATATAATTTTATATTTTTGACATAACATGGCAATCACACAGTGTACATGCCACTGTCTTGTCAAGATTGATAAACTTGAACATAACTCCCAACCTGTTTCCCTATACATAAATACATAATGTGGGGCTATTTCATAAACTACAAATCATAAAAGTATGTCTATAAGAGAAACTGAAACTCCATTTGAACTAAAAAAATCCGCTTCACAATTTGTGAATTCAGCTAAGCTTGGATAAACTATTCAATGAGTAGTTATACTAAGAAAAGAAAAAAAATGAAATAACGTTGCAACAACTTTGAACACCCTAAACTAACATGAGCTTATGCAGCTTAACATTCGCAGGAACTCTTTTTTATCTAAATTCTCATTAATCACCTATACATAAATTCATAACGTTGGACTATTTCATAAACTATAAATCAAAAACTTATCTCTCTTAAGAGAAACTGAAACTCTATAAGCTAGAATAAGGGTAGAAGCTAATCCAAACAAAGAGAACATAATAGTAGTAAGGAAAAACGAGAACCGTACCAGGAAACTCAAATTGGGAATGAGAATTAGCAGGACAAGCCAAGAAAGTGTCACGGAGGGAAGCCTGCAAGGGGTCCAAAGGCGGAGGTCGAGCCTCGAAAGCCTTGAGGAGTTTTCGGACCTTCAAATTGAGAGAAGCATAGTGACAACGATCGCCGTCGAAGGTATGTTCGGAGCAGATAGCGCCGCTTTCGAGGAGCATACGAGCGGCGTCGAGGTGACCGGCGAGGCAGGCATAGTAAAGGGCGACAGAATCCCATTGGTCACGGGCGTTAACGTTGACGCCAGATTCTAGAAGGTGCCGGAGACGATCAACGTCGCCAGCGCGGGAGGCCTCAAAAACGTCGCCGTTTGGGACTTTCTTGAGAGGAACTGATTTCCCGAAATCTGAGGGCTCTAGGTCTATGCCGTCGTCCATGAAGCTCATTTTTGTGATAGGGGTTTGAGGATGATACTGAAAAAAGGGTTCTTTTTGTTTAGCTTCGGTTACTGTCTGTCACTGGTTTTCTTGCTGCAGTTGCGCCGCTCGACCTTGTTTCCCAAGAGAAGAGAGATTTTTTTCATTTAATTTTTTTAATAATTATTTTGTATTTGTGAATAAAAATGAAAAATAAGGCCCCTTGAGGGTTGAGGTGAGCCTAAGCGGACCGATCTGAACTTTGCAAGGCCTATGACATACATTGTGTCTCACTTGGGGTGTGTAATAGGTCCAGTTTTGAAATCTGACTCGGCTTTTGAAAGTCTGATTGCAAGTCTGTTTAAAATTCTACTTCATTAAGTTTTTTGTTAAAGTCTGCAACGTGTAAGTGGTCTAGGCTTTTGTAAATAGACTAACAAATTGATAGGTCAATCTGATCAATTTCTGATTTAAGATCCAACAATTTTTTTTAGATAATTATATTTATATGACATTATATTTAAATTCTATTTTATAATAATACTTTTAAATATGTCGAAAATTGATGAAGGTCTACGTTCTAGTCTAATTAGCAAGACTAAATACGAAGTATGAGCAGTGGTGGACTCAGGACCAGGTTAGGGGGTGGAAAAATTTTTCATTATAAAAAATGTTGGTTCATCATATTGTTTAATTTTTTTTTTCCAATGTCCTCAATTAATTTACTAAAACAAAGGAATCAAGTTATCTAACTCCAAATTTTTTATAAGTTTACTAGCCATTACCTATTTACGTCCTAAAATATAGGTAAATAAGAAGTAGTCTGTAAAAATACGTGATATCGGTAAAATTACTTCCTAAAGTTTTATAAATAGTCTCTTACGGAGATTAATAAGACAGATTTATTGAAAACTGAGTGCAAATTGGGTGTAAATTTAGGGATACTAGTACAAATTTAAAATTTCAGCGGGTTCAAAATAATTTTATGTAGAGGTATTAGTACTGACATTTTTCCCAGGGGGTTCAACTGAATCAACTGAACCCCTTAGAAACAATGTAGGTCTCCGCCACTGAGTATGAGAATATGAGAGAATTCTATGATACAAAATAGCTTAGTCTTTCATTAGCCTCTAGGGCATAGACCCACAATACAATAGTTGTAATCATGGTAATTATTAGAAAATATGGTCGTTGTGGTCGTTACAAGACATAGAGGCAATGTTTTTAAAACCGGACCGGAGATCGAACCGGCGAGACCTCCGGTTCATGGTTCAATCGGTTCAACCGGTTCAACCACGGTTGAACCGGATAATTAATTAATATATAAATAAATAAATAAAATACTAAACTTTGTAAAAATATTAATCCAAATTCCAAACATCAAATTAGTTTTCAAAATAAATTCAAACATTAAACTAGTCTTCATGAAAATAAAAATAAAACATAAGAAATACACAACACAGGGGAAGAGAAGAGGGGAAAAAAAGAAAGAGAAGAGAAGAGTGCTATGAAAGAGGGGGGGGGAAAGAGGGAAAAGAGGGGAAAAAAAGATTTTTTCAGCTTTATCAAAGAACCGGCCGGTTACCAAGAACCGCGCCCGGTTATCCGGTTCAACGGGTCAAACCCGGTTCAAACCGGTTTTCCGGTTCTTTTCCGGTTTTTACTCCCAGCGGGTTAAATGGCACGAACCAAACCGCAGAGACATCCGGTTCACGGTTGAACCGGTTCAACCGGCCGGTCCGGTCCGGTTTTTAAAACATTGCATAGAGGAGAGAATAAGGGGATCCTAATTAATGCTTTGTATTTCGTTAGAGATGGGCTATCTGGTCGATAAGTAGTGACGATCCTCGGGGTGAGGGAGATTGACCGACAAAGTAGATGAGTTATGTTTCTTCTACTTCAAGTGAGTCGTTTATGGTCGAGCCTCTGCAGGTACCGAATGGCCCGATTGGGAACAATCTATATTTTTGAATTAATAGAAAATGTGATCAAATTTAAGATTTTACAAAAAATTACAAAATTAAATATAATAATAGTAGCAATACAAAATATTGTTTTTACTTAAGTAAGCCGACAATCCGACATGGCGGGCCTAGAAGACCTTTTTGATGATTTGTAGCTTGACATTTTCAGCTAAACAGGTTTTTGAAGACGCCTCAGCCTTATGTATTTTTAAAAAAGTCTAACTTAGCCTGAACTTAATGTAGGCTGGGTTATAGGCATCTATCGCCAGTCTAGCTTATTCCCACTCTTACTCGAGGGACACCCTATGGGTAAGAATGACGATATAGCTAGCTAGCGGATCCTAATTTGGTCTCAAGTTTTGATTGGGTTATTTTGTAGATTCACGACTTCATGGGGATGCCCATCTTGAACTTACTTATAATGTATGTATTATAGAGCCTCCAGCATATAGGCCTATCTCGCTTTAACTCTTCTCACAAATTAGATTTGAACCAATAAGGATACCGCCTTTAATTTAAAAGGGCAAGTAAACTTCTACCAGTAGACCGTGACAAAAGAGAAAGAAGAGAAATTGGGTCGGGGTCACATGCCTTCTCTCAGGCCGGTAGTCTCCTACTTTCTAGTCAACCGCTCTATGACAGGTTACCAGCCCTATTAGATAGAACTCATTCCCATCTCGAATCAATTTGAGATCGGGTTTATTAAATGCCAAGATTTTTGGGTAAACTCGGGTATCCACCGCACGGACATCAGTGACTAATCCCTCACTCATTGTAGGTGCCTCGAGGGGCAGGACAGCTGGCCCAGAGTTTTAACGCTGCTCCGTACCCAAGGCGAGGATCGAACCCCCGACCCTTGGTTAATGGAGGATCAACCCCAACCGTTGAACCTCACGCTCTGGGTTTTTTAAATGCCAAGATTGTCCTAAAATATAAATTATATATAGTTTATAAAAACATTGTTATTGTTTAAATTAAAATATTTTATATTTTTGATAATATAATTTAATAGATAAGTTCAATAAAATTACGGTAAAAGTAATGTTGATGTGTGTAATTAATAATGCTCCATCTCTCTCTCTCTCTCTCTCTACCTCTCTCTCTCTCTCTTAATAATTAAGTATTGAAAAAAAACTAAATTAATACTTTAAGGATATAATAGAAAAAAATTATTAATGCTTCATTGGTATTGTAAATCTTCAAGTAATACGAGGAAAAAAATAAGGCTAAAACTTCAAGTAATATGAGACGGAAGAAGTATAGTTTCTATAACTATTGCTACTACTATAATTTTAAAATATCAATGGTACAACTATGAAGTTAACATTCCAAACCGTAAAATTTCAGCACCAAACTACTTGTTTTGAGTTTATGACCGACTAAGTTATCACAATTCACGAGTATTAATGTATTCTGTTCTGTACCGTGCTACCGATCGTGAGGATCGATATTATGCAGTTGGTAGATATTTTGTCCTTGATTCTATCATTGTCTTTAGGCTGAGAGGAAAGTCTTGTTCGACCGGGGACGTTCGACCTTGAGAGGCGATGTTGAGGTGTTCGATCTTGGGATGTTCGATCTTGGAGGGCGAGGTTGTACCTGCAATGATACTCCGACGCTTAAGTCAGTATTTGAGAGAATAAGTGTTTGGTTAGAAAAGTGCTTACCATTAATGAGCATTGAATGGGGTATTTATAGAGTTTGGATGAGTTTGTGTTGGCGTTTTTGGGCCGTCCGATCTTGCGGGCTGATCTTGGCCATTGAAGATTGGACTCTCTTGATTACAATTGGGCTTCTCATCAATTGGGCTTTTGGAGAAGGGGTGCAAATAGAAGTCACTGTAATTACCATAACAGTGGTCCCCCAAGTCTGGTCGCTATGAGGAGCGATCTTGACTTTGAGTGGAGGTTCTATTCGCTTTATCGAGCTTATGTCGGGGCCGGGGTTTCTCGAGCGATGCTAGCTGTCCGTCGAGCTTTCGAGCGACGTGGGCAGTTTTTCCGAACTCAGTGCTGCTTTGGAATCAGTGCTGCTTTGGAATCAGTGCCACTTTTACTGTTTCTGACAAGGCGTCTCTTCGTAGTGGCGGCGCATGATGGTGACGTTTATTCTTCAGCGTGCGGATTTTAATGGACCATGGGTTGGATGTGACGCTTCGACTTCCAGGCCCAGGCCCATTGGATTCGCCTTGCTATAAATAAAGGGTCTCACAAATTCATTTGTTGTTTGTTGTTCATTTGTTCTGATTTGTCGATCTTTCGAGAGCTCCCGAGTTTCTTTAGAGTGAACGTGTTTGAAGTACCTTTAAGGTCGGTTTCTGAGGATCGACAACCGTTTATTTCCAGACATCATCAGCTTGCGACATAGTTTCGAGGTTAGTCTACTTTTTGGTTTTTTCTTTACTTTTCATTTGTGCCTGGACCTTCCCCCGTCCCCTTTGATCTCAGAATGGGGATCGTCAGGTCGGGTTCCGACTTGCTCGCGAACCCATTTTTCGATCTTTATTCCTGACATTTCGTCCCCCATTCCTGTAGATTCGATCTGGCGAGGACGAAACAAACTCGGAGAGACGTCACTCAGTACCGGAAAGAGTTTACGAGTGCGATGGCTTCTGGTGGTGAAATCCCTGAGGTCCGTGCCGAGCCTTCCGAAGTCGCCGCCCCGGACGTGCAAGAGCACTCTGCTTCCGCCCCTGTGAGTGATAAGGCGGAAGATAATTTTGAGAGCGAAAGTTCTTCTCCTGCGACCGATGCTAATGAGCCGAATGACGATACTCCCGAAGATGTGGAGGAGGATTGCTTGGTGGATGTGATGGCTGTTACTTCCGAGTCTGATGAGGAAATCCCAGTGGATGAATCAGAGGGTTCCGAGGTCGATCTTGGGTCGAGTTCCGACTCTGCTGATGAGTCCGATAGAGAGGGTGTTGAAGAACAAGTTGAATCTCGCCCTAAGAGCCAACCGGAGTCCAGCCGAGCTTCTGCCGTTTCTCTGGATGAGTACTCTAGTACTGGTTGTGGGGACCTTGACGTACCGGTGCGAGAGGTCTCCCAATATGATTGGGTTTCCAGAAATATTTTGGAGATCGAATCGTTGTACCAGCATGGGTTTAATTTGGAGAGGGTCGGGAGGAAAGCTTCGGGTCGCTCGAAGCGAATTTGGAGAGTTGAGGGAATGAAAAAGGGAGAGCATGTGGCTTTGTGGCCAGGAGAGCTCAAGTTTACTTTGTATCATATGCTGATAAACGAGATGAATATCAGGCCTCCTTTCACTTGGTTCGAGCAGACGGTCTTGGCGACTTTGGATGTTGCGCCTTCTCAGTTGCATCCAAACGCGTGGGCTTTTGTTCGAGCTTTCGAGCTAATGTGTCTTCATCTGGAGAGGCCGGTCTCGCCGTTGCTCTTTTTTCATTTGTTTGAGATCAATCGGAATAGTAGTGAGAATAAGTCCGGTCGCGAACACGTCAGTCTTCGTTCGAGGCGAGGTGCCAAGATTTTTAAAGCCTATGCGGACTCGTTGAAGGGGAATTGGAAGGAGTTATTTTATTGGGTCGAACCGGTGACCGACGAAGCGATTGAGAGAGTGGGAAAGTTTTCAGAGGATGGTCGGACTTTGGTGTCCACCAAGTTTCCCATTGGTTGGAGTCAGGCCCATTTTGAACGATCCACCAATTCCTTTTCTGTTAGTCAGAATCGTTTGAACGCTGCCGATCTTCTTACCAAGAGGATCCTGATGTTTATTTCTGAGAACATTCCGTTTTCAAAACATAAGTATCGGGGTATCCCTGCGGCTAAGATAGTTCAGGCCGGGAAGCGAAGACGAGTGCAAATTGTCTTAGGTAGCCTTGTTTTTCTTGCTATTGATATTTGCATATTTTTGATCGTAGTTTGTATGACCGATTTATGTTTCTTTTCCAGATACCATGGCCCCAAAGAAGCTCGCCGTAATGAAGGCGCTGGCGATGAGGAGTGTCGAGATATCTGGACATGCTGAGGGGGTTGGTGTTCCGCTTCCGACGTCTCCCCAGGCCGAGACTGTTGTTGGGACGGTTACTGCTGCTTCTCCGATAAATATTGTTACCCAGGAGGACCTTGCCTATGAGGCTATGGTCGATCTTGTTTCCAGTTCTCCTCCCCCGACTGCTCCCGATGTTGGTGCGGGTACCTCGGCGAAAAGGGTGCGCACCGAGGCAAGTGGCGAGCAGAGGCCAGAAAAAAGGAGTAAGACTTCGAGGAGACCGAAGCATAAGAGTAAGGCCGTACCCTTGGAGGAGGGTTTTTTGGAGCAGAATTACGCCCAATGGCGGGAGGATCCTGTCGGGGCGTCTGTTAAATTGTTGGCGAATTTGGCCGATGTTCATAGGATCGAAAAAGAGAAATACGAGCAGCGGGCTAAGGGTAAATGACATCATTTCTTTTTACATTCATAAAAACATCTCTTTCTTCATAAACTGATTTCCCTCATTTTTCGATTTTGCAGCTTCGTTGGAGCTCGAGAAGTCAAAAATAGTGAAGCTCGTGGAAGACGTGGCTTTAAAATCGAAAGAGCTTGCTCGAACAAAGCAAGAACTTCTGGTTCTGAAGGAAAGCCAAGGGGAGGTTGTACGTCGGGCGGAGTTTGCGGAGAATCGCGTCAAGGAGCTTGAAGAAAGGGAAAAAGTTTTGGAGGGGCAACTTGCCGAGGCCAACGAGAAGATCAAAGGTTTGGAGTTTCGTGTAGCTGGTTTGGAAGAGGATTTGAAGAAAGCATCTGAGGCACGGGTCGGTACGAGCGGCGATGCGGAGGCTCGAATTGCAGAGCTTGAGGCAGCCCTTCAACAAAGCAGAAGAAATGCTAAAGAGGCTACAAAACTTGCAAATGAGGCTAGGAGGGAGGCTCGGGAAGCTGCTAACTCTGCAATTGAGCTGTACAAGGAGGGTTTTGAGTGCGCCCAGGAGCAAATTACTTTGGTCCATCCTTCTGTAATTTTGGATCGGTCGATTATTGACGCCGACCATGAGGTTGAAGGGGGTAAGATCTTTAAGATCGATGCTCAGACGCAGACGAAGAGTGTGATATTCCCGACCTCCACTGCCTGATGTTTTAACAGCGTTTCTTTTGCAGAAGTTCCTGGTGTATGCTTTTACTTATGTATTTTTTGTATAGATCCGGAACTTCTGTTTGGTCTAGCTGGAGATATTTGTAACCTCTTTTTGGAATATGCCTATAAGGCCTTTACGAGCTTTAAAGAATGCTTTTCGAATTTCGCATGTCATGTATGTCGTTTTTGCGAGTTTTTAACGAGTGCTTTTTAAATTCTGCACGTCGCGTGTGTCGTAAAAACGTCGGTAAACGAGGAACTCGATTTACCGGTTTGAACCTATAGGACAGTTTACTAGGACTCGGCCCAGATTTAACTCGCCCCATAGGGGTATCGACAGCTGTGGCCGATGGTCGTTCGTAGGACGTTTCGATCCTTGAAGACCCGGTCTCTTTGAGATAGTTTGCCAAGACTCGGCTCGGATTTAACTGTTTTCTCAAAGAGTTTTTGACCTTGGGTGGTCGCTTTTGGGGAGATCATTTAAGATCGGTCCCAGTTGATTCCTGTTGGGGGGAATTAGGTCCCTTCATTCTGTTTGATGAAAATCAAGAATGTGTGGCGACTTGAAAAAACTTTTGAGAAGTATTGAAAGCGTTTGAAAGAAATGTCAAGCTTCTTATTAATAGCTTGTTTCGAGTTTACATAAGATCGGTGTAAGTGACTTCTTTCTAAGGATAATAACTTTTCAGTTTTGTTGCGTTCCAAGTTCTCTCAATCTTTCTTCCTTGGAGGGTCTCCAATTTAAAGGCTCCCGTGCCGGTTTTAGATAAAATTCGGTAGGGGCCTTCCCAGTTTGGGGCGAGCTTTCCTTGGGAGGCGTTTTTCTGACCGACGTCAGCCCTTCTGAGTACCAGATCGCCAGGATTGAAATCTCTGTGAACGACCTTGGTGTTGTATCTGGTTGCCACCTTTTGTTTGATGATCGCTTCTCGGAGCGAGGCTCGACCTCGGACTTCATCGATGAGGTCGAGTTCTTCTCTTAGGGCTTGATCGTTATTGCTTTGTGTTTTGGGATTTGCCGTTCTCCAACTAAGTTCGCCGATCTCGACGGGGATGACCGCCTCGCTGCCGTAGGAGAGCCTAAAAGGTGTTTCCCCAGTGGAGCTTTGGGGGGTCGTCCGGTATCCCCAGAGGACGTAAGGCAATTCTTCTACCCAATTTCCTTTAGCATCGTCCAAACGTCGTTTCAGCCCGTTCAGTATTACTTTGTTTGCAGCCTCTGCTTGACCGTTGGTTTGAGGGTGCTCTACTGAAGTGAAATGGTGTTTAATTTTAAGCTCGAACATTAGTTTGCGGAATCCCGTGTCTGTGAATTGCGTTCCGTTGTCTGTTACTACTACCTCGGGGATCCCGAACCTGCTCATAATGCTTTTTTTGAAGAATTTTATGCAGTTTTTTGCAGTGATGGTCGCCAGGGGTTCCGCTTCTATCCATTTACTGAAGTAGTCTACGGCGACGATCAAGAATTTGACTTGTCCTGGTGCTTTTGCGAAAGGTCCGAGCAAGTCCATTCCCCACCATGCGAAGGGCCATGTGGAGGATAAACTCGTGAGGTCTGTGGGGGGAGCCACGTGCATGTTGGCGTGGATTTGACATTTCTTGCATTTCTTCACGTGATCACTAGCATCGCCGATCATGCTCGGCCAGTAGTAGCCGGCTCGAAGGGTTTTTCGTGCTAAAGATCGAGCTCCCATGTGCTGGCCGCAGATTCCCTCATGAATTTCTGTTAACACATAGGCCGCTTCCTCTCCCTCGATGCATTTAATTAACGGGGAAGAGAGGCTTCGTTTATAGAGCGTCTCGTTGATGGCTGAAAAAGCCGAGGCTCTTCTCCTGATATATTTGGCGTCGTTTCTGTCTGGGGGTTCCGTTCCTGAGACGATGTACTCTAAAATTGGGGTTATCCAGCTGTCTGCCTCTTCAAGTACGTAGATGGTCGGGTTAAACAGCGGCTCGAGAGATACACTGGGATTGCGTAGTGTTTCTTGGATGGTCGTCCTTTGGTTACCTGGGGGTTTTTGTGCTTGCGAGTTTGGCGAGGATATCAGCTCGTTGGTTTTCCATTCTTGGGACATGAACTATCTCGCTTGCTTCAAATTTAGCTATTAGCGACCGTACCTGAAGTAGGTATTTTTGCAGGATCGGTTCTTTGGTCTCGTATTTGCTTTCGATCTGGGAGACCACCAAGAGAGAGTCGGTATGGAGTTTAATTTTTTGGACTTGGAGGTCAATTGCCAGGCGAAGTCCGGCAATGCAAGCTTCGTACTCTGCTTGGTTGTTCGAGGTGGGAAAACCGAATGTAAGGGAAACTTCGATGATGACCCCAGTCGGGCTTTCTAGCATAATCCCAGCGCCACTCCCTTTTGGATTTGAGGAACCATCGACGTAGAGGATCCATATGTCAGAGTCGGCGTTAGCAGGTGTCATCTCGGCGATGAAGTCCACCAAAACTTGTGCTTTAAGTGTAGTTCGAGCTTCATATTTGATACCGAACTCTGAGAGTTCTACGGCCCATTTGATCATCCTTCCAGCTAGATCGGGCCTGTGGAGTATCTGTCTGATTGGGTAGTTAGTGCGGACGACTACCTGGTGGGCGACGAAATAAGCTCGAAAACGTCGAGCTGCAACAATGAGGGCCAAGGCGATTTTCTCGATTTTCTGATAACGAATTTCAGCCCCGTGCAGAGCCTTGCTTGCGAAGTAGATGGGACTTTGCCCGGTTTCGAGTTCGCGTACTAGAACGGCAGCTAACGCCTCTTCCGAGACCGCTAGATATAAGTATAATGTTTCTCCTTCATTTGGGCGAGTTAAAATTGGAGGCTCGGAAAGAGATTTTTTTAGTTGCTTCAAAGCTTCGTCTTGCTCGGGTGTCCATTCGAAATCTCTTTCTTCTTTTTTGAGGATTTTGAAAAGCGGAAGAGATTTGAATGTTGCATTTGATATGAAACGAGATAGAGCAGCTATCATTCCATTGAATTTTTATACTTCTCTTTTGGACGTCGGAGTTCGCATTTCTGTGACGGATTGACATTTATCCGGGTTCGCCTCGATACCTCGTTCTGTTAAGAAGAAACCTAAGAATTTCCCAGCTCGAACTCCGAAAGTGCATTTCTCTGGGTTCAATCTCATTCTGTTTTTTCGTACCTCAGAGAAAATTGCTTTCAGATCGCTTACATGGTCGGCATCACTTTTGCTTTTGGCGATCATGTCGTCGAGGTAAACCTCTACGCTTTTACCGATCTGGTTTTGGAAAACTTTGTTCATCATTCTTTGATAAGTTGCTCCAGCGTTTTTTAAACCAAAGGGCATAACACGGTACGCGAAGTTTCCTCGGTCAGTGATGAAGGCGGTTTTTGCTTGATCTGGTGGAAACATGGCGATTTGGTTGTACCCGGAGTATGCGTCCATGAAAGATAACAACTGGAAACCGGAAGCGCTGTCGACCAAACGATCGATGCTGGGGACCGGAAAAGCGTCTTTTGGGTAAGCTTTATTAAGATCGGTGTAGTCGACACACATACGCCATTTTCCGTTAGACTTCTTCACCAGGACAGGGTTTGATAACCAAGTTGTGTATTTAACCTCAGAGATAAAGTTGGCTCGGATGAGGTCGTCTACTGCTAAGGCGGCAGCAATGGCTTTTTCTTTGCTTTGGGCCCGCTTTCTTTGGGCGATCCATTTTGCTTCTGGGTTTATTGCGAGCCGATGGCAGGCAATCTCTGGCGGGATCCCAGGCATGTCTTCGGCCGACCAAGCAAAGATGTCTTTGAAATCTTTAAGACATTGGGTTAATTCAGTCTTGATCTTTTCTGGAAGGTCGATCCCTATTTTGATTTTTTGGGAGGGGTCTGAACCGAGTTGTGTTTCGACGAACTTTCCATCAGGCTCTGGTCTTCTGATTTTGCGTTTGAGCTCTTTTGTTAGCTCGTCGACATCTATCTGTTTTTCGACCTCCGGACCGCAGTTGGTTCCTACGTTAGTGGCGGTGTTAACTTCAGTTGATCTTCCTTTTGGCATTTTGGGAGTTGCCAGTTCTTCCGAAGGGGGAACCCCTTCATGCTCCGAAGCTTTTCGTTCGTTCTTAGTCCATAGGAAAAAACACCTGGAGGCCGACTCTAAGTCAGAGTTTAAAGTGATAACTCTGTCGCAAAGAGAGTGGAACTTCATCTTTCAGTGAGTGGTGGATGTAACCGCCCCGAGCCTGCCGAGGGTCGGTCTTCCTATAATGCCGTTGTATATGGATTCACAAGGCAAGACGAGGAATTTGGTTCTGACGGTTCGGACCATTGGTTCGGTTCCGTAGGTAACCATTAGCTCCAGATGTCCAAGGGGTTTCGTTCGAGATCCGTTAAAACCGGACAAAGCCGTCCCTCTATAAGGGGTGAGTTCCTCTTTGCTGATCCCCATTTTGCTCAGAAGATCGATAAAGATGATGTCTGATGAGCTCCCCTGATCGACCAGGATTCTACGTACCTCTTTGTTGGCTATGATTGCCGATATCAAGAGAGGTACGTGTTTGTTAGCTTTTCCGTCAATAAGGTCGTTGTCACTAAAAGATAATGGAGGTCGATTAGTCACGACCGGGGTTGTCGACGTTGAAGCCACGCACAACAATTCCTTCCATTTTCTCTTCATGGATTTTCCCGATCCTTCATGATCGAATCCCCCAGTTATCATCATGATAACCGAGCGTTTTATATCCAGCTCTTCACGGTCTGCGTCGATCACTTCTTTTCCTTTTGTCCTGAGGTTTTCATTCCTTTCTCTTCCGAGGTTGTCAGACCGTTCCCCCTCCCTTTTGACGTAAGAAGATAGTTTTCCCCGTTTTATTAAATCTTCTATGTCATCCTTTAGGGCGTTGCAATGGTTTGTGTCATGGCCATTGCTTCTGTGGTATCGGCAGTATTTGTTGGCCTTCTGCCCAGGTCGGCTAGGCAAAGACCTGGGAGGCTTGACGTCCCTGAATTCGACGTTCCAACATTCCCCTAGTAACTGGGCGTTGGAGACGTTGAGTTCGGTGTATACCTGGTGACGATTTTTCTTACCGATGTTCCACGAGTTTTTACGAGGGTCGATCTCGATGTGGCGTTTTGATGGTTCTGCATGTGACGAAGTTTTATCGACCTTTGAATTTTCTTCTTCGTTAATGAAGCACTGGGATAGTTCGAGGAATTCCTGGAGGGTGTTAGGTTCCCAGGTATTGATGTGTTTTCGGAACGAGCTTCCAGGTAACAGACCTTGGGCCATGAAGAAAATTCGAAAAGCGTCGTCTAACTGCCGAACCTGAAGAGCTTCAACGTTGAATCGCTCTATATATTCCCTCAGGGGTTCATTTACTTTCTGGACAATAGACGCTAGAACATTTTTGTTTTTGGGTTTGCTTTTGGAATGGGCAAAGTGCACCGAGAAGTGTTTTGCTAACTGGTCCCATGAGGAAATGGTATTCGACCTTAACGTCCGGAACCATTCGGAAGCCATTTTGTCTAGGGTTAAAGGGAATATTCGGCATTTCATTTCCATGGGTACATTTCGATACTGCATGGCCGTGTCAAATTGGTCTAGATGCCTGTCGGGGTCGCCCGTTCCGTCGTAAGTTTTCAAACCTCCAGGTGGTTTCTCGAGATACCGGGGAACCCGGAAGTTGTCAATCGATCTTGTGAAAGGACCTTTTCTCCCAGGTCGATTAGCCCGTGACAATGGTTGGCGTCCGTGATGGGGTTCAGGACGTCCGTATCGTCGTGTTTGATTGTTTTGAATGCTGTCACGGCTTCTCGATCGTCTCCTTGACGAGGTTGAGCCTTCAATTCGGCGAGCCGGAGGAGAACGGGAGCCATTCCCTCGGTGGCGGCGTGGAGGAGAATGAGGATCATCAAGATCGTCGTATTGTCGAGCTGATGGAGAACGGGAATCACTCCCCTGGTGGCGGCGTGGCGGAGAATGAGGATTATCAAGATCGTCGTATTGGCGAGCTGGAGGAGAACGGGAACCATTCCCTCGGTGGCGGCGTGGCGGGGAGCGATGGCTGAGCTTTCTCCGAGGGGGTGATCGATGAAAAAGTCTCCTTCGAGTTGGGCGTCGTTCTTCCAGTGAGCTCTGCCCGGATGATTGTTGATCCAGGACGTTTCGATTTTGCAGCCTCGCTACTTCGGATTCGAGGTTGGCGAAACGATTGTGTCTTTCTTCACTTACTACTTCTTGCCGAGCCAATAGCTGAACGAGCTGTTGTACCGCGTCAGTCAAAGTCGGGAGTAATTGGTGGGGAGGTGGCAAGCTCGTCTCATCTGCGCCCGATTGAGCTCGGGAAGGTCCCGTGTTGGGATGTCGGCTTCGTGTTTGTGACGAATTCGTGAGTTCCTGGACGTGGCCTTCAGGGGTTCGCTGAGGGCTGAGGTCAGGCTCGGCCATGAGACGAGTCGGTATTGAGCGGCGTGTTGGTGCCATTTAATAGGTTCAAGGAGATGGTGAGAAAAATCGGGTACTGGTTCCTCCCACTGTGGTCGCCAATGTTCTGTACCGTGCTACCGATCGTGAGGATCGATATTATGCAGTTGGTAGATATTTTGTCCTTGATTCTATCATTGTCTTTAGGCTGAGAGGAAAGTCTTGTTCGACCGGGGACGTTCGACCTTGAGAGGCGATGTTGAGGTGTTCGATCTTGGGATGTTCGATCTTGGAGGGCGAGGTTGTACCTGCAATGATACTCCGACGCTTAAGTCAGTATTTGAGAGAATAAGTGTTTGGTTAGAAAAGTGCTTACCATTAATGAGCATTGAATGGGGTATTTATAGAGTTTGGATGAGTTTGTGTTGGCGTTTTTGGGCCGTCCGATCTTGCGGGCTGATCTTGGCCATTGAAGATTGGACTCTCTTGATTACAATTGGGCTTCTCATCAATTGGGCTTTTGGAGAAGGGGTGCAAATAGAAGTTACTGTAATTACCATAACATATTCATTTCATTATATACTAATATATGCGTAGGTATTTTACGGACATGACGAGATGGGCAATCGTGGGACAACCCGAAGCCAAGTCACTACTTGGGACAACCCCATTTGTCCATTTTTTGTGTAAGACATGATTGGGTTCAACACGTGTTGGCAGCATTTTATTGGCTTTGACCAATGACACGTGTTGGGGCTTTGTCCATCTAAGAATTACTCCAACCCTAAACCATTGGATTAGGATGGGTTGGTGGGTTGGGATGAGTCATGTTCACCAATTTGTACCAACGCCTGAAAGTACCAAACGACTCTCACAAATTTGTATTTCTTTCCTTTTCTGTGTGTGGTATTGTAAACACCATTTCCAGATTTACCATAAAAAAACTATCCATTCTATATATTGGATGGAACATTTTTTTACAGTTATGCAACACAGTGTCACCATAAAATTATTAAAAAAGAAAAAAGAAACATGAAGCAAAATCATGGGCGACAATAACCGGAACCCAAGCAAAAACGTCAAATGTATCTAAGTTGAGTTTTCAATTTTTTCTCAGAATATACTTCTGAACTTAAAATCAACGTCCTTTGCAGCGTCATCAATAACCTAAGGAACATATATGGTCTTCTTATCCATTTTCAATAACAAAACTACGTTGTTTTGTGAGATTTGGCCACCCTTGGATCTTCATTCCTAAAGTCCTAACAAAGGGATATGATAACGGCAAGATGGTGAAGGTGTGGGGCAATCATTGGGTTAGAGGTGCTCCAAGCCTGTGTAACATCCTCAAAATAATTAATCGAATTATTTGGATGTCAACCCAATTGAATTAATTTGGTACTTAATTGGTAAAATTATTGAGTGCTAAAATTAATTATGGGCTGTCACAGGATCGTTGACCGAATAATACGGGTCAAGGAAGTTTCGAAATCGAAATAAGGAATTAAGATCAATACGGTAATTGGACCACGCTACCACTTAATTATTAATTAATTATGTGTGTGTGTGTTGAAATAAAAGAAAAGAAGGAAAGAAAAGAAGGAAAGAAACGCGCAGCAGAAGAAGGAAAGAAGAGAAAAGAGAGAAAGAAAAGAGGAAGAAAAGAAGAGAAAGAAGAAGAGGAGAGGAGAAGAGAAAGGAAGAAGAAGAAGATCACCCATCATTCCAAAGTTCCATCCTCATCATCATCCTTGTTTCTCCTTCCATTTCCTCAAGCTAGGTAGGCTCATACCCTTATTTCCCCTTTTTTTTTTCTTGATTTCGGATTTGAGAGGGATGATGAATAGTAATCCGAGTTTGGGTTGATTTTGATGGTTGAATCATGTCTAGCAGCAAGCCCAACAACGGTTGTAAGCGGATTGAAGTTAAATTCGAAGTTTGGAGCGGATTGGAGATCCTAGGGTTCGATTGGGGGTTTTTGTGTCTCGGTGATTTCGGCTCGGCAACGACTCTCGCTTCAAAGGTGAGTTTTACTCACGCTTAGGATGTTTTTGTGTCTCGATAAATTTTATGTGCTTTGAATCCGAAAGATTTTGATACAAAACCGCTATTCGGAAAAATATGTCGTTTTTGATAAAATTCGTTTTGATTGAGTTTTTGATTTGATTGATTGATTGTATAGTATTGGTTAGACTGGTTTTGCTGGCTGTCACATCTGTTTTCGATCGGAACTGAAATCGGAATTGAGCGGAATAGCGGATTTTGCGAAAATCGCAAAATCTGCACCAGACAGACCCCCATCGCGTCGCGACCCGCAGGGCATCGCGTCGCGACCAAGTGCAGTCTTGCAACGCAAAAATGTTTCTGTCGTTTTTCGCGTCGCGACGGTAGCAGTTCGCGTCGCGACGTTTTGCAGATTTTCAACAGTTTTTCACTGTTTTTCGTTTCGCGATAACTTTTGATTCCGGGACCCGATTGAGGTGTTCTAAGATGCGTTGGAAAGCTTATTTAGAGGCCTAACTGAATATTCTATTTTTAAGGCAAAATGATCTGTTTTTGATATTAAAAATGGTGTCGAAAAATGGTCAAATAGAGTGCGAGTGTGAACTTGGATTTTTATAAAAACTTGGAATTAAAGTGTTTCACCGATTGTCTGATTTGATGGACCGTGAGTTCATAGTGCTGTGTATATATATATATATATATATATATATATATATATATATATATATATATATATATATATATATATATTATATCGAGTTTGGGTGACGACCCATGTTGACATACTAGGCGGGGCAGTCATGATCCCTTACCCTAGGCTCTGTGCCATTAGGAAACACTATTGGCTATGGGGTTCGCCGCAGCTTAGCGTTCGCGCAGTCGGTGTTATGTTAAATAGTTGTTGTGCGATGCACCGCAGCTTAGCGTTCGCGCAGTCGGTGTCGTACAGTGCGGTTCACCGCAGCTTAGCGTTCGCGCAGTCGGTGCCGTACCGGGTTATAACATGTTAGCCGTAGCTTAGCGTTCGCGCAGTCGGCCTTATATTTAAAGTTAAAAAATGTGGTACACCGCAGCTTAGCGTTCGCGCAGTCGGTGTAACGTTCAAACAATCATAAAATCGGACCGAGAGTGTTAGTAGGGGTTCCGGTAGAACTCACTGAGATTGTATCTCACTGTTTAATTGTTGCTGTTTTACAGATAAACAGGGACAGAAGAAATCTCAGAAGCACGAGTAGGTGGCCCCCGGGAGGAGAATAATGACTTAGCTTTATGTTTAAGTTTATTTTCCTTCTGTTGTCCATGTATTGTAACACTATGGCATTAGTGTTTTGTTTATCCTTTTCCGCTTTCTTGTATGACTCTGATTACCACAGTTGCTGACAGTTATGGTCTGAGTACCGTATGGTCTTATCTGTACATAAGACGTCTATGTTATATTTCAGCAAAAAGTTTATAATGGTATTCAGTGTCTAAACAGGAAATTATTATCTCTGATGTTTACATTTGCTGCACATTTGGTATTTTTACAAGTTAAATATACCGGGGTGTTACATTTGGTATCAGAGCGGTTCGACCTAGTCGGACTTAGCTTTTAGGGTCTTTACTTTCTCTAGTCGTGATTTTCTTAGTATGCTATTAGACATTGAGCTTGATCAACTTAATACTTTGTGCATATTTCGCAGAATCATGGCCAGAAGAGGTAGAGGCGTTCCTCCTCCTGTTGATCCAAACTTTGAATGGATGCAGAATATCATTGAGAATCAGCAAAAGATGATGCAGGATATGTTGCAAATGCAGCATGACCAAATGGCTTTGCAGCAGCCCAATGTTCAACCTCATCAGGAAGATCCTAACCGGGCATATTTTCAATTTCAAAAGATGAAGCCCCCGACTTTCAAGGGAGGATCGGATCCAATGACCGCCTACTATTGGATTGATTCAATGGAGAAAATTTTTCAAACCTTGCAATGCGGGGAAGAAGAGAAGGTAATATTTGCGGCAAATGTGCTAGATGAAGATGCCCACACCTGGTGGTGTAATGCAAGGCATATGATGGAACTCCAAGAAACTCCCCTAATTTGGGACAACTTCAAGGAATTGTTTCTGAAGCAATATTTCCCTTCAGTGAAGAAACTAAGCAAGCAAGCGGAGTTTGTGAATCTCAAACAAGGTGATCTGTCGGTTGGAGAATATGCTGCAAAATTTGAAAGACTGTCTCAGTTCTATGAGTTGGGGAGGTATGCCCCAAATGATATGTGGAAAATGCAAATATTCAAAGAAGGTCTCCGAGCTGATGTGAGCCAAGGACTCAGTTCTTACACCTTGGTTAATTATCCTGCCTTAGTGCAACAAGCATATGTTGCTGAGGAGGATCTGAGGAAAATGTATGCTGAAAAGAAAGACTATTGGAAGGGCAAGAAAAAGGTTGCTGAATCTTCTACTCCATCCAGGCCATTCAAAGGAAGTAATTATAAAGGGAAACAGGTGCAAACGTCTGATCCTCCAAAGACCAGAAATTGTACAAAGTGTGGGAAGTATCACAGTGGGGATTGCGGGCGAGGACCGAACCGGTGCTACAATTGTAATGAGGTGGGTCACTATTCAAATGAGTGCCCGGCTAAGAGGAATTTCCAAAGGGCACCTAATGCTCCTAGTCAGGGACGAATCAACACATTGGATGCACGAACCATCACACCAACAGATAATCTTCTAAGGGGTACGGGATCTCTTTTTAATAACTCAGTCAATATTTTATATGATTCTGGTGCAACTCATTGTTTCATATCACAAGCATGTGTGGATCGGTTGGGTTTAGCATTGTCTGAGCTATCCGAACCGATAACTATTTTAACTGCGGCTAAGGGTCGTGTCCAGACCCAATCATTATGTGAAAATTGCTTACTTGTCATAGGTGACAGACAGTTTGTTGTGAAATTTATTTGCTTGCCTATGAGGAGTATGGACATTGTTCTGGGTATGAATTGGATGGCTGACAATCATGTGATTATCAACTGTGCTGATCGAACCATTAGCTTCGCCTCTGAATCCGTAGGGTTGACACAGACAGATTTTGAAGCAACGATCTCTTACACCGAAGCAAGCCAGTCATTATTCCAAGGTGCGGAAGCTATTCTTATTATGTTGTCTGCATCTACTGAAACGGGTTTAGACTTGTCATCTGTGCAAGTGGTAAATGAATTTCTAGATGTCTTTCCAGAGGAAGTTTCATCCTTACCTCCTGACAGAGAGGTAGAATTCTCAATAGAATTGATTCCTGGTACAGGATCGATATCTATTGCCCCTTATAGGATGTCTCCTTTAGAATTGAAGGAATTGAAGTCTCAACTTGAAGAATTAATATCGAAAAGGTTTATCCGACCGAGTGCTTCTCCATGGGGTGCTCCGGTGTTGCTAGTCAAAAAGAAGGATGGTAGCATGAGGTTGTGCATAGATTATCGGCAATTGAATAAAGTGACGATCAAAAATAAATATCCCTTGCCAAGGATAGACGATTTGCTCGACCAACTTAGAGGGGCTGTGGTATTTTCAAAAATTGATCTGAGGTCGGGCTATCATCAAATAAAGGTACGAGCCTTAGATATTCCGAAGACAGCTTTCCGTACGAGGTATGGACATTACGAGTTCGTAGTGATGCCCTTCGGTTTGACTAATGCTCCAGCGGTATTCATGGATTACATGAACCGAGTATTCCATACTTATCTCGATCGGTTTGTAGTAGTTTTTATTGATGACATCTTGGTGTACTCTAAGACCATTGAGGATCATGTCCAACATCTCCGCATTGTTCTGAACGTACTCCGAGAAAAGAAATTGTATGCCAAACCGTCGAAGTGCGATTTCTGGATGCCGGAAGTGAAGTTTTTAGGACACGTGATTTCCCAATCGGGAGTTGCGGTGGATCCGAGTAAAATAGAAGCGGTGTTGAACTGGGAACGGCCAACATCTGTCACCGAAATAAGGAGTTTCTTGGGTCTAGCCGGTTACTACAGAAGGTTTATCCAAGGTTTTTCACAATTGGTTCTCCCACTTACTCGGTTGACTCGCAAGGCCCAACCGTTTATATGGAATGCCGATTGTGAGGAATGCTTTCAAGAGTTGAAGGTTAGGTTAACTTCTGCTCCAATCCTAATTCTTCCAGATCCGTCTTTGGATTTTCAAATTTACAGCGATGCTTCTGGGAAGGGTTTGGGATGTGTTCTCATGCAGAACCAACAAGTTGTAGCTTATGCCTCCAGACAGTTGAAGACTCATGAAGAGAATTATCCGACTCATGATCTGGAGTTGGCAGCCATTGTGTACGCACTGAAGATTTGGAGACATTACCTATATGGGTCTCGTTTCGAAGTCTTCAGTGATCATAAAAGCTTGAAATATTTGTTTGATCAGAAGGAGTTGAATAACAGGCAGAGAAGGTGGGTGGAATTTCTGAAGGATTATGACTTCGAATTGAAGTATCATCCGGGGAAGGCTAATGTTGTAGCCGATGCACTAAGTAGGAAATCCATTCACGTGGCAGAGTATATGATGCATGAAATGAAATTGTTGGAGTCCTTTAGAGACTTAAATATGAAAGCAAAATCAAGGAAAAGCCGGTTAGTGTTGAGCCATATGAGGATCTCCAGTTCATTAAGGGATTCTATTCGCTTAGCACAGGAAAATGATGCGAATCTACAATCGCAAAAATTGTTGCCAGATTTTACTGAAGATAGAGATGGAGTGATTTGTTTCAACGGTAGGATCTGTGTGCCAGATGATGAAGATATTAAAAAACAAGTGCTAGAGGAAGCACACCGAAGTGTATTTTCTGTACATCCTGGATCCACCAAGATGTATAGAGATTTAAAGCAGATGTATTGGTGGCAAGGAATGAAGTTAGAGATTGCTGAATTTGTATCAAAGTGCTTAACTTGCCAAAGAGTTAAGATAGAACATCAGAAGCCTGGTGGTCTGTTACGGCCACTAGAGGTGCCAGTGTGGAAATGGGAAGACATTTCCATCGATTTTGTAATGGCATTGCCAAGGTCTCAAGCCGGTAACGACTCCATTTGGGTAGTTGTGGATCGGTTAACCAAATCAGCTCATTTTATTCCGGTCCGTTCTAGCAGTAAAGTATCCAAGTTAGCTGAGGTGTACTTGAAGAGCATAGTAAGGTTACATGGGGTTCCTACCAGTATAGTGTCGGATCGAGATCCGAAATTCACTTCTCGATTTTGGAAAGCTCTGAATGAAGCATTGGGAACTAAAGTACTTCTTAGTACCGCTTATCACCCGCAGACAGATGGTCAGACTGAGAGAACTATCCAGACATTAGAGGATATGCTTAGGGCTTCGGTACTTGATAACGGAAAGAAATGGGAGGATCATCTTCCATTGGTGGAATTCTCATATAACAACAGTTATCATTCCAGTATCGGAATGGCACCTTTTGAAGCCTTGTATGGAAGGAAATGTAGAACTCCATTGTGTTGGTGGGAAGTCGGTGAGAACCGATTGTTAGGACCTGAGGTGATTCAAGACACTACTGAAAAGATCCGCCATATCAGGGAAAGAATGAAAGCTGCTCAAAGTAGGCAAAAGAGTTATGCCGACAAAAGGAGAAGGCCGTTAGAGTTTGAGTCAGGTGATCATGTGTTTTTGAGATTATCACCAACAATTGGAACGGGTAGAGCATTACGGGTGAAGAAGCTCAGTCCTCGGTATATTGGACCCTTCCAAATTATCGAGCGAGTTGGGCCTCTTGCATACCGCATCGCCTTGCCTCCTCCATTGTCAAGTTTGCATGATGTATTTCATGTGTCTCAGTTGCGAAAGTACATTCCCGATCCAAGTCAACCGTTAGATTTTGAAACGATTGACCTCCGACCGGATTTGTCTTTCCAACCTCATCCAAATTACATCATGGAACGAGGCGAGAGGACGCTACGGACGAAGTCAATTCCCATTGTCAAGGTGGTTTGGGATGGTTTTTCCGTCGAGGAAGCTACTTGGGAGTTGGAGGACGATATGCGGACTCAGTATCCGTATTTGTTTTCTTGAGGTATGTTGTGTCTAATTTTGAGGACAAAATTCTTTCAAGTTGGGGAGAATGTAACATCCTCAAAATAATTAATCGAATTATTTGGATGTCAACCCAATTGAATTAATTTGGTACTTAATTGGTAAAATTATTGAGTGCTAAAATTAATTATGGGCTGTCACAGGATCGTTGACCGAATAATACGGGTCAAGGAAGTTTCGAAATCGAAATAAGGAATTAAGATCAATACGGTAATTGGACCACGCTACCACTTAATTATTAATTAATTATGTGTGTGTGTGTTGAAATAAAAGAAAAGAAGGAAAGAAAAGAAGGAAAGAAACGCGCAGCAGAAGAAGGAAAGAAGAGAAAAGAGAGAAAGAAAAGAGGAAGAAAAGAAGAGAAAGAAGAAGAGGAGAGGAGAAGAGAAAGGAAGAAGAAGAAGATCACCCATCATTCCAAAGTTCCATCCTCATCATCATCCTTGTTTCTCCTTCCATTTCCTCAAGCTAGGTAGGCTCATACCCTTATTTCCCCTTTTTTTTTTCTTGATTTCGGATTTGAGAGGGATGATGAATAGTAATCCGAGTTTGGGTTGATTTTGATGGTTGAATCATGTCTAGCAGCAAGCCCAACAACGGTTGTAAGCGGATTGAAGTTAAATTCGAAGTTTGGAGCGGATTGGAGATCCTAGGGTTCGATTGGGGGTTTTTGTGTCTCGGTGATTTCGGCTCGGCAACGACTCTCGCTTCAAAGGTGAGTTTTACTCACGCTTAGGATGTTTTTGTGTCTCGATAAATTTTATGTGCTTTGAATCCGAAAGATTTTGATACAAAACCGCTATTCGGAAAAATATGTCGTTTTTGATAAAATTCGTTTTGATTGAGTTTTTGATTTGATTGATTGATTGTATAGTATTGGTTAGACTGGTTTTGCTGGCTGTCACATCTGTTTTCGATCGGAACTGAAATCGGAATTGAGCGGAATAGCGGATTTTGCGAAAATCGCAAAATCTGCACCAGACAGACCCCCATCGCGTCGCGACCCGCAGGGCATCGCGTCGCGACCAAGTGCAGTCTTGCAACGCAAAAATGTTTCTGTCGTTTTTCGCGTCGCGACGGTAGCAGTTCGCGTCGCGACGTTTTGCAGATTTTCAACAGTTTTTCACTGTTTTTCGTTTCGCGATAACTTTTGATTCCGGGACCCGATTGAGGTGTTCTAAGATGCGTTGGAAAGCTTATTTAGAGGCCTAACTGAATATTCTATTTTTAAGGCAAAATGATCTGTTTTTGATATTAAAAATGGTGTCGAAAAATGGTCAAATAGAGTGCGAGTGTGAACTTGGATTTTTATAAAAACTTGGAATTAAAGTGTTTCACCGATTGTCTGATTTGATGGACCGTGAGTTCATAGTGCTGTATATATATATATATATATATATATATATATATATATATATATATATATATATATATATATATATTATATCGAGTTTGGGTGACGACCGATGTTGACATACTAGGCGGGGCAGTCATGATCCCTTACCCTAGGCTCTGTGCCATTAGGAAACACTATTGGCTATGGGGTTCGCCGCAGCTTAGCGTTCGCGCAGTCGGTGTTATGTTAAATAGTTGTTGTGCGATGCACCGCAGCTTAGCGTTCGCGCAGTCGGTGTCGTACAGTGCGGTTCACTGCAGCTTAGCGTTCGCGCAGTCGGTGCCGTACCGGGTTATAACATGTTAGCCGTAGCTTAGCGTTCGCGCAGTCGGCCTTATATTTAAAGTTAAAAAATGTGGTACACCGCAGCTTAGCGTTCGCGCAGTCGGTGTAACGTTCAAACAATCATAAAATCGGACCGAGAGTGTTAGTAGGGGTTCCGGTAGAACTCACTGAGATTGTATCTCACTGTTTAATTGTTGTTGTTTTACAGATAAACAGGGACAGAAGAAATCTCAGAAGCACGAGTAGGTGGCCCCCGGGAGGAGAATAATGACTTAGCTTTATGTTTAAGTTTATTTTCCTTCTGTTGTCCATGTATTGTAACACTATGGCATTAGTGTTTTGTTTATCCTTTTCCGCTTTCTTGTATGACTCTGATTACCACAGTTGCTGACAGTTATGGTCTGAGTACCGTATGGTCTTATCTGTACATAAGACGTCTATGTTATATTTCAGCAAAAAGTTTATAATGGTATTCAGTGTCTAAACAGGAAATTATTATCTCTGATGTTTACATTTGCTGCACATTTGGTATTTTTACAAGTTAAATATACCGGGGTGTTACACCTGCCTAATTATAACATTACTTAACTGAATCACCTCATTTCCTACTTAGTTGTCTTTTGGAAATTCCACCAGCACACAACCTCCTTTTAATGATACTAGAAGTATACTCGTGCATACAATAACATCATATTTTTTGTATAAATAGACTTAGACAGAATTCAATTACAATAAATCTTTTAAGTTATTAAAAAATGAAGTTTCACAACTTTAGAATATTTTTTTTCATTTTGACATTTTTGATCGTCACCAAATACATTTTATCAGTAGTAAATTATATTTTCAACATGTAATATTTTCCCGTTGTATCTCAAATGCAGAATATAAAATAATTATTTTAACAATGTGTAACGTCCACCATAAAAAATTAATAGTAATGAAATTATAGCAACAACATGGAATGTTTACCCGTTGAAACTAAAAAATAAAAAATAAAAAATGATTTTTTTCAACAATATCTAGTACTTTCACGGCTCAAGAAAAATGTCTATTTATAATAAATAAAGACACCGATGGAAAAAATATACAAAAAATGATTATATCGACAACGTGTTAGATTTCCTCGTAAGAAATCAAAAATAATGAAATTATATCAACAATATGTAATGTTTACCCGTTAAAACTAAAAAAAATATTTATAAATTTTTCTTTGACCAAAATAATATTTATAAATAGATAGCTAATAGTTTTTTTCGATAAGCAAGATAGCTAATAGTTGATAAATAGATAGTTAATGATTAGTGTTTTGATTAAATAGATTAAGAGAGAAATGAAATGTGGAGAGAGAGAGAGAGAGAGAGAGAGAATAAAGGTGGGAGAGAAAGAGTGAAAATTGAGAACGATAAGAGTGAGTGAGAGGTAAAGAAGTGAGTTTTAAATGTGAGGTAAAAAAAATTAAGATATGGTGGGAGAAAGTGGGACCCACAAAAATAAAAAATGTGATAGAATAATTATTAATTTCCAAATTTACCCCAAAAAACAAAAAATTAAATGGGCAATTTGTTAGTTTGTTTAGTTATTTATTTTTTTAGAAAGATATATTACACATGGGTAGTTTGGTATTTTTAATAGTGATTGAGTTGATTAAATAGATACTTGATAGTTGATGATTGATATTTTGATTAAATAGATAGACCAAAAAATGAAATGTGGAGAGAGAGAGAGAGAGAGAGAGAGAGAGAGAGAGAGAGAGAGAGAGAATAGAGATGGGAGAGATAGAGAGAAAATTGAGAAAGATAAGAGTGAAAGAGAAGTAATAAAAATGAGTTTTAAATATGAGATAAAAAAATTTAAGAGAAGCTGAAAGAAAGTGGGGCCCACAAAAAATAAAATAGAATAAATATAAACTTCCAAAAAGTCCTAAAAAAGTAAAAAGTTAAATGGGCAATTTGGTAATTTCACCAATCCTTTATTTTCTTATATTGCTAGTTGAATATTGCTACTTGAAGAAAACACAAAATTGTTGGGGATTCTACGGCGCAGCAGACAGGAGAGGGAAGGGAGAGCGACGGCGCTAGAGAGAGGAAAGGGAGCAATAAAACAGTGAGACTGTAAAGTGATAGGATTAGGTTAAAAGGCAATCAAAAGCATTCTTATTCACTAACTAGTGATCCCTATTTATACACAAAACCTAAAGTCAGGCCCAGGCCCATATTTCGACTAGGCCCAATATGCCAACTACTAACTACACCTTCTACTGTTACTAATTACACTGCAACTTCTACAGCTAACTATAACTTCGACTAGGTAGTATTATGACAGCTACTTATTACAAATACAAGCAATACACAATTACAAGGTATATTCCAATATTCCCTCCTAATTTGTATTGCTACGTGACATCATTCCAAGCATTGTCCTCAGTTCTTCGAATCTTCCTTTCTGCAATGGCTTGGTCATTGTTTCTGTCGAATTGTCCTTTCTGCAATGCATTGGTCATTGCTAAGTGACACTTCAGTTTTGGCCCCCAGTCACCAGGCGGCAACTCTGCATATAGCCAGAGTTCTTGTTCCTCTGTCGAATCTTTCCTGTCGAGAGGAATTCGGCACCCATGTGCCCAAAGTGTGTTGCCTGATCTTGCCCACACCCTGTCAAACCTGTGTTGCCCCTTGTCGAACTGTTTCGAACTCTGTCGAACTGGGCTGCAACTTTTCGATCTGTTCTGCCCCTTTTCGAGCTGTTTCGCACTCTGTCGACCCGGGCTGCAACTTTCAATACTTGGTGCCCAATACAAGGGTTCTTTCTCAATGGTTACTAATTTTGCCTTACCTTTGGCCACTTCACCATCTATTGCCTTCTTTTGCTCTGGAAGTTCGACTAGCTTCCAGGTATCATTCTTCTCTATTGATTTCGACTCATCAATCATAGCTTCCCTCCACTCCTTTCGACTAAGAGCTTGCTCCAGACTCACTGGTTTTTCTTCAGCCATCAGTTCGAATTGAGTTAACTCTCCCTCTGCAGTTACAGCAGAATCTGGGATTGTGTCGAAATCATTTAGCTCTACTGATTTCTGCCTTTCCCTTTGCAACCTTCTGAGAGGTTCGACAGCAATGGGTTCTTCTGGCTCTTCAGTTTCGACCTCGTCGACATCCTGATCACTCTGATCATGAACTTCTTCTAAGTCCATTGTTGTCGGTTCTTCAAAACATTCTTCGACAGTTCTCTTCAGGCAATGTTCTTTGACAACCTGCAATTCGACACACTTCTCTTCAGTCGAATTTGTATCTGGTTTCAACAACAGCAACTCTGGGTCTATAGTCGTCATGAATGATAATTCCTCATCATCGTTGCTGGCTATGTTGGAGGTATCCCCAGTGTTTCGACTGGCCTGCCACACACACATAGCACAAGTATTTTGAGCATTACAAGTGTATCCACTTATACAAGTGTTCACACTGTTCTGCTCGCTACTTTCAGTAATTTCGTCTAGATGAGTGTTATCTTCAATCTCATCTTCGACTGCCATCAGCACTAGCCCATCTGAGTCGGAGTCTGTGTCACTGTCACTCGCAAAATTGGCTTCAGCATCTCTAGAAACCTTCTTGTTTTTACACCTGTTTCTATAATGCCCAAATTGCTGACAGTTGTAGCATTGCACTTTCGACAGGTCACCTTTCTTGTCGAAAGATCCCTTCTTCTTGTCGAAATCATTCTGCTTACTGCTTGATCCTTCTTCTCTACCTCTTTCGACCCTGTTACTTGCCTTCCAATTCTTCTTAGAGGAATATGAAAGTAAGGCTTGTTCAGTTTCTCTCTCTGAACTTCTCTGCCTTATCCTCAATTCATGTGCCTCTAAGGAACCCTGAAGTTCATCTAACTTCAATGTATCTAGGTCCTTGGATTCTTCAATGGCTGTAACAACGTAGTCGAATTTCTCGGTTAAGGATCGAAGCACCTTTTCGACCTTCTTCACTTCTTCGACAGTCTCACCATTTCCCCTCATTTGATTAGTTAATGCTACTAACCTCGTAATAAATTCGCCAATCGATTCTGCTTCTGACATCTTCAGGGCTTCGAACTGCTTTCTGAGCGACTGGAGTCGAATCTTCTTCAGTCTGTCTGCTCCGCCATACGAGCTCTTGAGGATGTCCCACGCTGCCTTTGCTGATTCACAGTCGATGATCAGGTTCAGGACATTCGAATCGACACACTGGTGAAGTAAAAACAGCCCTTTTCCGTCTCTCTTTCTCATCGCATTGTGGCTGTTTCTCACCGCTTCTGTGGCGTCAACTGCCACGGGTGGAACTCCATCGTTCACGATGTCAAGTACATCTTGATATCTGAACAGCACCTTCATCTGCGAACACCATCTCTCAAAGTCCTTTCCATCGAAAATGGGGAGGCTCCCCGGAATACCTCCACCATAGTTATCTCTCGCTGCCATGGATCTTAAAGCTCTGATACCAGTTTGTTGGGGATTCTACGGCGCAGCAGACAGGAGAGGGAAGGGAGAGCGACGGCGCTAGAGAGAGGAAAGGGAGCAATAAAACAGTGAGACTGTAAAGTGATAGGAGTAGGTTAAAAGGCAATCAAAAGCATTCTTATTCACTAACTAGTGATCCCTATTTATACACAAAACCTAAAGTCAGGCCCAGGCCCATATTTCGACTAGGCCCAATATGCCAACTACTAACTACACCTTCTACTGTTACTAATTACACTGCAACTTCTACAGCTAACTATAACTTCGACTAGGTAGTATTATGACAGCTACTTATTACAAATACAAGCAATACACAATTACAAGGTATATTCCAATAAAAATTACCCAGAAACCCCCAACTCAATTTAATGACAAGTAAAAGACCAAATTACCCAAAATCCATTTTAAAATAGCTTTCGGCAATTAAGTTAATGGATGAGTTGAAAGTACAAATACACATTCGACAATTCATTTGTCGAAACCTATTTTAAAAAATAAAATAAAATGCACATCCGACAACTCAATTGCAAGATGTTTTATTTATGAGTAATGTTATTCGGCGAAAGGTTTCTAGTCAAAAATAGCCAAAAACCACGTTACAATACCAATTAACCAAATTTTTTAAGTCATTAACCAACCTATTTTTTCACAGTTTTCTAGCTCATTGACTAAAAACTGTGAAAAAGTAGGTTGGTTAATGACTTAAAAAACGTAGTTAATTAGTATTGTAATGTGGTTTTTGACTATTTTTGGCTGGAAAACTTTGTCCGAATAACATTGCTTTTTATTTATACTCCAAAAATGTATTTGTACTTTCTACACATAAACAACTCAATTGTTGGATATATATTCTAATTTTCAATATGTGGAACAACTCAGTTGCCAGAAGATTAAATATTTAAATTAAGGTGCGTGTGAAAAGAGAAGGGGAAATAGAGCTTTAAGTGCTATGATCTTTTAACCTCCTCCCTTTGTGGTGAAGACAAGTTAATTGGCCATCTCGAAGTTTAGCTAGGTGGAGGCCCCATATAAATCTAGCTCCCTTCTTTTTTTATCATGTTTCTCATTACATTGCTCCTATTATTTGCGGTGAAATGAATTGAGTTGCTTTTGTCGACAACTAAAAATCATTTTAGTTTTTGTCAAAAAAAAAAACATTTTAGATGATTTAAGTGTCCAACCACATGTTAAAATTATTCGGCCTTCGATAACTCTATTCATCACGTTTTTGTATCATTAATTATTCTGATGTGCTTATAACGCTTCATAATTTTTCATCAACTTATTGTTCCCCTCCTCAGGTCAATTATGGTTCCAAACGTAAGTTGAATTCATTTTGACATTACAACACATAAAATTCTTACTCATGCTTTAAGACATTTGAAAAATATGTGAAGGAAAATTGTAGATTTTGAGAATGAAGTATACAAAGAATTTAACGTGCAGCTGGACTCAACCATTGGCTAACAGTTAATGCTGTCATGAAGTTGCATATACAACATATACAACATAAACATAAAGATTGATATTGAGCTATTAGTGCTCTCTTTTGTGCCTGAGAATTTTGGCTATCGTAACAAATATCTTGTAATCACCTATACTATATATGAGACAAAAAGTAATATCATTGACTCCATTGTGCATGAAAGCCGATCACATTCAGCTATAGTTTAAGCAAAAAGACTAATTAAACGCCAAATCAGTAATGCCTTTGCTTACAGAAATGCCAACAGGATAAGACCTATGTATTCTTGGTTTAGAAACGGATAGTTTTTCACTTAAAGAGTTGTGACCAACTTTCTTTGTTGTTATGGGTGAGTTCTCGACTGTATCTGTTGTGTCAGCAATGAATTGCAACCCCTGAAACACATACTTCCATAAGTCACCTCTAGCTAGGAGTTTGAAAACAACTTAATTTTCAAGACATTAGACAGAGTAGACAAAACCTTGAGTGCTTTCTCCTCAAGTGCCATTTTCGTATAGTTTGTAAGTTCTTCATTATTCTGTCAAAACAACCATAAAAACAATTTTCAGTTTTTGCACAAGAAAAGTCAGAAGTTTCTATCATAACCCAGAGCATTATTATCCACAATGAAGATGAATGTCAACAAGAATATTAGTAAGTAACCGGTAGTTGCATTTAGGATAAGGATAGGACCTAAATCATAAAACCTTTCTCAATAAAAAATCACCAGAATCTCTTTTCCTGACCAATTTATACACTCAACGAGATGATATCATAAATGGAGGAATACTGAATACATGTGCGAAGCTGAAACATCTTACCTTTGGTCCATCATTAAATCCCTCCGCAAATTGGCACAAATACCAGAGACCTGAATTAGTAATGTCCTGCATGATATTTTTCATAGAAAAAAGAGAAATAAATATATAATAAATTTGAAAAACAAATGGTAGAATGTAACCCACGTCGGCAAAGTTAAATTTACAACCTGCTTGCCTTCGACAAGCTTGAGCTTCCCCTCCTATCAAGTTAACCAATAGATTCAAGTTAGAACATCAACAATGTATTAGTTGATTATTCAATCTGTTTAGATGCTTAAGAGACAGGTAAAAGAGAGCAGAAAAGAGAAACAAGGAAAGCAGTAAGTTCTGCAATTTACCAGCCCAGATATCATCTCATGTATAAGTTCAACATCACACCCTATCTGAGAAAGGTCCGACTTCACTCCACTCACCTGTATGAAAATTTTAAATGCACATCAACAGTGTAAAAGTTCATTTTACCAAAGCACCTAGTTTTATGCCAACTGCAAATCAAGTTCACAATACATACTTCATTATGAAGGATCAGATAAAGTTATTTATCGTATTACCTATTTAGGTTTTCAATACATAATTAGGGTTTTTGATTTGGTATTATTTTATCATTATATAGTAGTATTCAGGGTTTTCAAGTTTAAAATAGGACCTATTACTACTATGTTGTTGCCTTTATATAAAGTCTATAATAGGCCTTCAGTGTAAGCATTTAGACAGCTTTTCAATGATTGATAACTATCTATTTTTCTATTCAAAGAGTCACTGAGTATGAGACGGAGACTCGAAGGAGCACTCCGCACCAAAAGGCTAATCCTTAGAATTTGGGCTTAGGGCCTAATTTGTGCATTACTTTTGTGTGGTGTGTTTTTCGTGCATTCCCATCATCAATCCTCGGCTATGCAATTTCCCCCAACAATCAGACTATGCCACACGGCAGTCACATGCTCCCGCAAACCCTACAAACCCTCCCATAATGCCAGTCACATGCTCCCACAAACCCTACAAACCCTCCCATATGCCAAGCTGCCTCCTTTGCTTCCATGTTTGTCCTAGTCCATGTCACTATGACATGTCTCATACATTTAGAGATTTCTACAATAGTGCCATGTCATGTTAGCCCTAGCTACCGCATCATCAAAGACAACATCACGTTACCCATTTAAACGCCACTAACAACTGCAT
The DNA here is from genome assembly GCA_039519185.1 of Astragalus membranaceus. NCBI lineage: Eukaryota > Viridiplantae > Streptophyta > Magnoliopsida > Fabales > Fabaceae > Astragalus > Astragalus membranaceus. Next base: position 54,175,361 of record CM076848.1, on the reverse strand, counting down.
CATCTTTTATTACCACCGAGCACTAGTGTTAATTTTGACCACTAACCATGTTGACCTTGACTAAGACATCTGTTCCTAGAACTTTGGGCTTCATTAACACAACTTTAAACTGCTTCTGCGGTTTAGAGTCTCTAGGGTAACTGTTTTTGGATTTCCCATCCTACTTTTTAAAATGCTATAACGGTATAGCGGGTAGCATTATGGCTGCTACGTTGGAAGTTTAGGGTAACATTACAAGAAATTTATACCATACACAAAAGCTGAAAAATCGATGAATATATATAATTATGGAGGGTACATTTGTGTTTCTACAGGAGTTTTTCTGTATGTTGAGACGCTATTTGGCCACTATTAGCGGCGGTACAGCCGTCACTCAAATCTAGAATGTCATGGGCTTTTGCGTAGCACCTAGTTGTAATTTGCTTTTCTTTTATCCATCACATGTGCTATTTCGTAGTTCCATATTTAATTTTTGAGTTTGCATTGCACTTAGGGTAGTATGGAAGTTCATACATGCCTATACTTGAATACCTTAAGAGATTTTTCCAATTATGTTACCCAATTTTCCACTATGAACAGTTTCAATGGATTATCTAATCCCCTTACCACAGTAGAACCCAATTTGTTGAAGTTCTTTCTTCCCTTTGTGTGGCATTAAATAATACATACCACAATAACAATAGGGAAAGTCTGGGAGAGACTTTAGATGACTCTAAAGCTGATGAGATTTCAGGTTATGTCAGAAAAACAAGAGAAGTTTAATAACCATCAGGGTAGGAATTCATGGTCAAGTTAGAAATCCCAGCCATTGATGGATGTCTAGATCCTGATGCCTTCTTCAATTGGTTTTCTAAAATTGAGGATTACATCTGTTTTCCTATGTTCTATCCCTTGTAGAGTTAAGTTAGTGAATAGCGACCATTAGGCTTACTATCTCTGCTAAGTTATATTAGTCAACTGTAGAGAGAGTTGTGCTAAAGAGGGTCAGATCATATAAATAGTTGGACTGAGATGCGTTAAAAAAAGCAGGATAAATACTTACCCACCTACAATAGGAACCACGTCATGGACCAATTGTTGGAATCTTAGGTAGTTGTCAAGTTTCGAGTTTGATTATATGGATGACATTGGGAGCTTGATGCTCAAGTGTGCCATTTGAGAAGCTCTAGTAACTATTATAGGTTTGCTAACGGGTTACATTACAAAATGATATTGAGAGAGGTGTAGCTTTTATCCACTTTCAACCTCAAATGAAGGCTTTCATTAAGCTAGGGAGGTAGAACAATTTGGCACTCTATCACATTGTCTTCTTCTCTTAACCTTTATCTTTTCAGATCCAGATCAATTCCTCAGCCCACCCTAAGTGTAACTGCTAATTCTATGTTTATGCATCGTCAACAGTCCGGCCACATTCTGCATTGGCAATTGCTAACACACATTCTTCATGATTAAACTCAGAACAAGGTAAAACGATTTGTGTTGTCAACAATTCAAGCCCCAAAGCCTCTATGAAGGTGCATTGCTTAGAACAAAATAACACAAATTCGGATTCTCTATTTGCTGGTAAACAAGCTATAGTAAAGGTGTTTACATGGTGAGGGCCAACCTTGATGTTCTATGGCTTGCTTAATAGCATGTCTGTTTGATCTTTAATCTCTCTTGTAGCAAGCTGCACTGGAATTGCATCAAGTGGACGTCAAGCACGTCTTCCTTCATGGCTATGGAGCACCAACACAGACACGGATGCCAGACACGTAGACACCGATTTTATTTTGAAAAATGCAAGTAATTGAAGAGTCAATGGACACGTCTTCAACCTGAAATGTAGGTGCTACAGAGCTTCATGGTGCTTTGCAAGAAGAGGTGTAAATGGAGAATCAACCAAGGTATGTTGCTCTATGATAAGATTGAAGAAGTCATTGTATCACGAGTGAACTACCCCAAAAGCTCAACATGCTAGATGAAAGGGCGTGAATGATTTTATATCTAGCCCTAATCCTATCAACAAGCCCTTGGGCTTTAAGTGTGGATAATGCACAGACCCTCCCTACCTCGTGCTAATGGCTAAATTATCTTATACTTAGTCAATGTAAACTACATTAATATATTTAGCTAGATTAAACGGAAAGTAATTTCGAAACTTCCAGTCAAGTCCACATAGTAATTTCTCTTACGTCTTTTGAAATGAGCTGGCTTAACTCATTATGCTCTTCCAGCTTCCAGTCAAGACCTTCCAACCTCTTTGTTAGATGCCTTTTTGTTGACTGTGCAAATTAAATAAACCAAACTTCAGCAACACTGAAAGAGGAAATCGTTCAAATAGTATACCACAAGCTACTTACTGCCAATGTTTCATGTACATTCTCTAGTTGCTTTGACACGGTTGCAACAGCATTAGTCATATTCTGCTTTGTCACAAACATTACATCGGAAAATGACAATCCCTACACAATATAGTTAGAATATATGTGTTAATCAACAGCATAACGTATCACATCATATTCTGGTTTATACTCAAATGCATTGGTGAGAAAACAAACTGGGTTATAATCTCACCCTCCACCACATGTAACAATATCCCATAGCTCCGACTGCAGCAGCAGGTAGTAAGTAAGAAGCAAAACCCCCTGGGTACAATTGCTAATATTAATATTTAATATATTTATATAGTCAATGAGATAATTTGTAGGTAAGTTACATTTGATAATAAAATTTCTTAACACATCGGAAACAGTGTTATTAAACTTGATTCAACCAACCTATTGAATTACTACGTCATCAAGTGAATCAGTTGATTTGGGCCAACATGCCTATACTCAAAGCTTCAAAATGCTATAACACGGGTGCAGAACACACTTTAAAAAGTTTAATAGAAATGAATAATACAAACTTACAATCAGGAGTACAAAATACAATTAGACATAGTTAGATTATTACAATTCAACTCCAATGTTTAAATTTTAATATAGCCTTTAAGGAGAGAAGGAAAGGAAAGTATACATAGCCCAGGTTTGAAGGAGTAAAAGTTGCAATAGCATTGGATCTACATACCATTAGAAGAATTGTCATTGAAAATAGTCACAGGCCTGGATAAGGTCAACTCCTTAATTTCTTGTGCAAGTTGACGAATCTGAAGTTAAATACACATTTACATCATGCGTTAAACAATAAGTTTTGTGTAAAGAAGTAGCTTTACCATCGACATCAAGTATTATAAAATGAACTACTGGACCAGAAATAGTTGAGTAATATTGAATTATATCTGAAAGTCTGGTACTAATATCGATATTCTATCAATAAGAGTACTAGGGTTGTACCAAATAGTAGAAGCTCTCTTCTCCATTCACCCTCTCTACAGAATAAAGTATCTTAAGCAATTAAGTGACCTGCTTCTCTCTTGGGCTGTTACAAACTCTTCCTCGTTTCCTCTCCTTTCTCTTAATAATCGGATCCTTTCCTTCCCTGCCATGCTAACAGGATGTTATTTTCCTTTTCCTCTAACTACTTCAATCCTTTCCTGCCCTCCCATATTTTCTCATCACAACTCCCATAGTCTAATGGCTCTAATTCTCCATATTCCTCTTTCTCCCTTCAATACACTTTAATAATTGTGGGTGTAGCTAGGGACTTACTAAAATATAATTTCAAACACAATCATCAAATTGAAACACGAATGAGCAATAGGCTCCCAAAACTATTTTGCCTTTACCATACTTCGGATTGGAAGGGTTGATCTACTGAGCCAAAACTACTAGTTAAACCCATATAAAGCAGAAACACAACAAAATAAAAGAAACTATAAATATGCAACAAGCTTCCAGCCTAAGATAATGATCATGCTTGTAAATTCCCAATCGCTATTGGTATGCACTGGTAAAAAAGTATTCAATGTTATACATTTTCAAAATACCTGAGCAGAAATAAGCCTGGGGTCATATCCACTCGTTGAAATCTCAACCTCATCGACTCCCTTGAGCAATTCCTGAAGCTGTGCAATTACAGCAGACAATTGCCCACTATTCAATACAATTGAACCAGTCAAACCTAAAATGCAGCAAAACAAAGACAATAACTTAACAGCCACCCAGATAGTTGATCGTCTGAATATGATGAACAACAAACACAAGACAAGAACCACAACAAGAATAAACTTTCCAATTTACTTCCAAAAATTGATGGGAAGACAAATTGCCCCTATTGCTTCACAATATTAGCTATGCCAAATAATTAAGATAATTAGGGTTCAAAACGGATGAAGTTCTAAGCCATGTTTCTAGTGTCATGTATTATTATAATAAGAAGGGGGGAAAATAAGAGCATAAAATAAAATCAAATAGAAATTGAAGAGAAAGGAAAGGAAAGGAGAGCGTTGATACCTGCTCCAAGGAGGATGAGAACCTTGGAGGAGTTCATGCCTACTTGTAATGCCATGGTTCTTGTTGCTTTCTTCCTTGCCTCGGTTCTCCAATGAGAGAACTAATAAAAATACTCAAGGTCATCAACAAACAACAAAAGTAAAAGGCACACTGTGGAGATTTGATTTATGTTTGGAAAAATAAACTTAAAAGGTTATTTTTTTTGGTTACAACTTACAACTTATAAGGTTTTTCCACCGAGCTATATTAAATTAAATTATTAATTGTAAAAATTTCCGACACAACATAAACTTAAGGAAATAAAACTAACATCGGTCACGTGAGAATAGGTCGGGCCGAGCTGGACTTTGCAATATGTTGAAAGTGTTAGGCCTGAGCCTGACTTGTGGCCTATCGTAGGCCCAACTTTTAGACCTCGTCTGACTTTTTTGAAAGCCTGGTAAAGTCTTAAAGCCTATTTAAAAGTCTATTTCACAAGTTTTGTTTACAAACCTACAATCTTTTAAGTGATGTATGATTAATTAGTTAGTGAGTTAAGTTTTATTTTATATGACATCTAATTTAAATTCTACTTATAGTAATAATTTTAAATATGTCAAATATTGATGTATGTCAATTTGTTTTAACTACAAAAAAATATTAGCAAATTTATGATTTAACACGGGGTACAAAATTTTATATAATAACAATAATAGTAATAAAAATATTATTTATTTTTACTTAAATAGGTCGGCCTCATAGGCCTAAAAGGCTTTTAAAAAAGCCTAAGCCTTGTCTGTTTTAAAAAAAACTTGGTCGGGCTTGGCCTGACGTAGACTGTGTCGTAGGCCCCTGTTAGGCGGTCTGGCCTATTCTCACCCCTACCTGCAGTAACTGAATTTGAATTCTGGACCGCAAAGCTAGATACACATTGCAAGTTAGATTTCTTGGCGTAGATTACTTACCGACAAAATTAGTGGATACTTCGCACAAATAACACAGAATTCCAAAACTAAACAGAATTGAAGTTGTTTGGGCTATTTGCAAACTATAAAACACTATGGGAATTGTGTGGTACCTATTTGTCATTTCGGTTAAGCTCATCAAAAAGAATACACCATGTGGAGAAAATTGTTTATTTAAGTTTTAAAACAATCTTATTTGTCTTAATGGATGTTATTGAAAAGATTGGTACTATCGTGTTCGTTTTTCATCATTTTTTATTACATTTCATTGTATGTATATGCATTTTTCTTAGTAATAATTTTTTTAAAATTTTTTTTTCTTTTAAATTTTATATTTCATTAAATTACTAAATATTTAAAAATTTACTTGAAATAAAGGAATTTCCTTTAAATACTTATACTTAAATCAAAAAAATAAAATAAAAAATTATATAAGTGGATTTTAAATTTAAACAAGTTTTGTGTGACTATTTTTATTTTAGATATCATGAGCATTTAGTTTAGAGTGTGTTTGGCTGCGAGGTGAAATTGAGAATAAAAAAAGGAGATACGAACGTTGAAGGAAATGATCTAAAGCTATCAAGCCCCAATACTTCAAAAATGGAGACGTACCCGTGTCGGATATGTATCCGATACCGACACGCACCTGATACTTCTCGATACGTACCCAAAGAGTATCCAATAATTTTTTAATTCTTTTTAAAAAATATTAGACTCGATACTTTTCAGATACATCTTTGATACTTCTTACCAACTAAGGATACTTCTCAGATACTTTTTCGATACCTCTTACAACCTAAGCACATGATTGTCACTCATATATGATACACTTTAATACCTCAATAACTAAACGACGCAATTATATGTTTTTTTGTAATACAATAATAGAAGAAATATTACATTGTGATATGAGTGAGATAAATATATGTAACTATCTCTATTTGATATGATCACAAGTATTTATTTCTGCAATGTGATGATCATATATGGAATAATGATATACTTATGTTTTATTGAGCAACTACGTACTAATATGAATATTTTAGTATATAAAAAGTCATCTATTTTTGCCACTGACTATTCGGATTATACGATTTCGGGTGGTCTCAGTTACTTGTCCACTCTTACTTTTTATGACTAGTCACTCATAGGTTTGTCGGTTGTCCTCTTCCCTTCATCCATATATTTTCTGTTTGATTTTTTTATCTATTTAGGAAGGTTTTTTTCATATCTATAAAATGCAATATTTCAGTTTTTCATCTTTGTTTTTTTCTATTTTATTTTTTCTCTTATGTTTTTATATATTTAAATTTTAATTTAATTTTTTATTAAAGTATCTCAGCGGTGTCATATCTTGATTTTCAAAATTTTCTCGTATCCCCGTATCCGTATCATGTCGTATCCCGTATCGTATCCGTATCCGGGCTTCATAGATCTAAATTGATGTAGGAGTGGTGTAGCGACCGAAAAATCCGAAGGAGGGATTCTTCGTTGTTTTTGAACAATGGAGTCGCCATCAATATTTATTTTTAGGAAAACATTGAAAAAAACCTTTGTTTTTGGGTTCGGGGGTCGATTAAGTGCGGGGAAGGTACTAGCACCCCGCAACATCCTAAAAAGGTTACCTTTTAATTTAATGTGTAGAAAAAAAAATAGTTTAAAGAAAACATTTTAATTTACCCTTTTTATTAATTACAAAAAAAAATGGAAAGGAAGACTTAATAAAAATTTAGTTTTTTTGCGCTTGACAGGAGTGGGCCCCCGCTCCTACGTATCTCCGGGTGCGATGGAGAAATCAAAGCTACGTAGTTCTTGGGTAGAAAATATTTGTGTGTTGGTATTTTTTAATTATTGAAAAGCTTGCGAAAACTAGAGGCCGTTCTTGGTGACCAAACAGATAAATCCAGAGTGGTCACCGCTAATGGCTTATTCGAAAAAGAGGATGTTTACAGCGTTCAAACGAGCGGGGCCCAGAGTGACCGTTGTAAGTACCCGGTTCGTGATCGAGCGTTTGTTCGCTTGAAAATACTTACTGGGAAGTGTGATTTGAAAAAGGAGTTGAGATTACGTTTGTATTTTATTAACTGAACATTGGAGTTTAGGCGGGTGTTTGCGATAATCAAATGAGTAACCTCAGAGTGATTACCGCTACTAATCCGCTGTGAGAAAATGAAGGTTAGTCCTAACGGTCAAACAAGCTAGGCTCGGAGTGACCATTAGTAACAACCTATTTTTTTGTGCGTATGGTTGTTTGAAATAAAGAAAAATGATTTGAAAGCATTATGGTGTAAATAAAAGCGGAATGAGGTATAATTAAAAAAGGTGGGTGCAATTAACAGGGGTGTTGTATTAAATGGAAGTGGGTGATGGGCTTAGTAGCAGCCCAAAACTGAGTATTTGGTTTTTTTTTTTTGGGAACCCTGCGCGAAAATTGGGCTGAAAGCGGGGAGTACTGCATTACTAAAATGTGGGGGGTGCGAATAGCGGTTTGACGCTAAAAACGATTATGTGACTTTTTCTTCTTTACCATTTCATTAGCTCACCCTAAAACATATAATTCTAAAGCGCTCCCCTTTTTTAAAACCTAGACTAATAAGCATTGGATTTGGAAAAGGTTTGCTCATTTATAAAGAAATGCCCCTTCTAATTTGAAAATAATTGTCATGTTTATTGTTTTAAAAAGGTGCTGTCATGTTTATTATTTTAAAAAAGTGCTGTCATGTTTATTGTTTTAAAAAAGTACTTTTGCTTTTTTTTTTAAGATGTAGTGGTGTTAGCAGCCAATTATTTTTAAAAAACGTTTTTTTTTATTTACAAAAAAAGCTTTATTTTAATCCGAAAATTACATTAATATTTAAATAAAAAAAGCAACAATTTAAATAATAAAAAACAGCAACATTTTAATATGTATAAAAACAGCAACCAAATTAAATAATAAAAACAGCAACTAAATAAAAAAAATAGCAATAATAAAAACAGCAACAATTTTAATAAGGAAAACAATAACAATAAAATAAGAAAAAAAACAGCAATAATAATATCTAAAAAAAACATGACAGCAACAATTTTTTAAAAATAAAAAAAAAACAAACAACGAAAAAGTAAAAAGGAAGCAACGAATAAATAGAAAAACATTACATTTTTTTTAGAAGTATTTTAAGGGGACTTAATTTCGAAAATACAGCAACTCTTTTCTTTTTTTTTTTTACAGCAACCTTTTTTAGAAAAAAACAGCAACATTTCCTTTTTTACAGCAACAAATAAATCGAAAACAGCATCATATATAAAAAAACAGCACAGCATCAAATAACTAAAAAAACAACAATATTTATATACAAGAAAAAAAAAGCAATAATTTAAATTAACAATTACAGTTCATACTACAAAATTACCTAAAAATCCAGAAACGATGGGGATCCGAATTCCTCCTAGGACCTCCTTAATACAATGGAATTTAAACTAAAAAAAATTGGAAGGAGAAGGAACTTAAACTAAAAACAGTGAACAAATCTCACTGTTTTTTTTTCTAAAGATCTAAACTTTCTTTTTTTTGCTCCGAAAATTTTTCTCCTCCTCCTTCAAAACCGTCCCCTCTTCAAAGTCATGGCCCCCTATTTATACAAAAAAAAGGGCTTCTTTTTTTTTCTTCTTCGTTTTCTTCTGACTATCTCACCATACCTTGCACAGTGTTTTTTCTGAGTGTGGCTTGACATGATGAAATAAAAACTCATGAGGGGTTGCGAAGGGTATGGGTGTAGCAGAGGAGAGAATGATGGTTTTTTTTTGGGTGAGAAGGGAGAGTGAATCCGTGAGTGAGAGAGAATGATGTGAGGGAAAGAAAAAAAATGATGGAGTTTAAGGGTTTAGTGGGAGGGGTATGCGTGGAGATGGGAGAGTGGGGGAATGGGAGGAGAGGATGAGAAAGGAAGGGTTGAGTGTGAGTTGTGTGTGATGGGGAAAGAAAGAGAAAATGAAGGTTGAGTGTGAGAGAAGGAGAGTGAGGTCGTAGGAGGGAAGAGGAAGTGATGAGTGATGTGAGAGATGAAAGAAAGAGAAAGTGAAGTGTGTGGGTGTGAGAAAGAGAGAGTGAGCCGTAGGATGGGGGAGAGAGGGAAAGGTTGAGTGTATGGGGAAATGAAAAATGGGGAAGTGGAATTGAGAGAAAAGAGGAAAGGTGGAGTGTGGAGAGGAGAAATGCAATTTTCAAGGAGGGAAAAGGGGGGAGTAGGTCAAATTTTTAGGGAAAGGGGAATGGGATGGCCGAATTTGACTAGGGTTTGGTGGGGAGAATTAGGGTTTTGGTGGAGGAGTGAGTTGGGTCATGGGTTATGGGTTGGTTGGATGGGTTAGGGTTTGGTGGAGGAGATTTAGGGTTAGGCGAGTTGGGCTAGTTTTTTTTTTGTTGGGTTGGGTTTCTGATGGCCCAATCCTGATTGCACCTCATCTTTTTTTAACAGACCCCCCTCCATTTCCTCCTTTGCTTATCTTTTGTTTCTTCACTTCTAATTAATATATTTTTTTTGGTTAAAAACTTGTGGCAACTAAAATAAAATAATATATGACAAAAAAATAAAAGTGATTTTTTTATTAAAAATAAAATCTCTCATTTTTTATCGGACAAAATTAGGGTATTACAGCTGCCCCTCTTTATTTATATTTTTCTTGGAAATCGGAGGGATTCCGAGTTTATTGAGGAAAATAGAAATAAAGATAACAAGACGCTAATTTTGTCCAGACTGAGGTTTTTTGTTGTTTTTTTTTTTTTTTGAAACTTATGAAAACTGGGTTGCTTTAGACAGAAGGTAAATAGGGATCGTTGGGGATCTGAAGGAGCACCGGGGCTCTGAAGGAGCACTGGGGCTCTGAAGGAGCACTGGGGCTCTGAAGGTCTAGTTCAAAATTAATGCTTGGCGCATCGACTTGAGTTCGACTGAGGGACCGTCGGGGTCTGAAGGGCATGCCTAAGCCTAAAGGACCGATGGGTCTGAAGGAGCGCAACTAGCTTATGGTACTAGTAATACGGTCTGGGGGTGGCCTCTTTTCGAGCGGCCATTAGGGTTTATCAGGTCCGAAACTGATATAACCACGAAGGACGTGCACTGTGTTTTTTAGGCGGACACAGCTAGTCTGAAGGGCCTGGGGCCGGATGATCCGTCGGTTGCTCGATAACGCGACGTGCGATCTGGATTGAAGGACCATTGTGGGTCTGAAGGAGCGCCTGGGCTCTGAAGGACCGCTGGGGGTCTGAAGAATTGGTGCTAACGATACATACTTAAATTATCTCAACAGACACTTGCAATGAATGATGCATGCGTGCGTGTAGTTAAGTAATTGATGACATGATGAATGAAACGTGGAATGATTTTGTTTTTGGCTTTTGTTCTTGGCTTTTTTTTTCATTTTCTTTTCTTGCTCTTTTGCTCTTTTTGCTCTTTAGCTCTTTATGCTCTTTTGCTCTTTCTTGACTTTGCTGGTATCATCAACTCGCGTGACTCTCGATGTGGGGATACGAGGGTTGCCTCAAGCAGTGGTGCCAAAGTGCGGGTTATTTAAGATTTACTGATGAGATTATGCATTTGTCCTTTTTGCAACTTTATGAGAGATCATCTCTTTTTTGTGATTTTTAGAAATTTCGCAATGATTATAATGCTTGTGATCACGCACACGTTTCGCAATTCAGTACCGTCTGCCATGAACGTTATTTTTACGATAATAGGGAAATGAGAGAATAAAGGAAGTGTTTAATATTCAAATGGAAAACAAATGCGCAGAAGGTCGCGCTGGCTGAAAATTACATTGGGAGTTTAAACTACAAAAAGAAAAGGGAAGAAAAAGAAAACAAGGAAAGCTGATCTTTTGATTGTTTGTATCTTTGAAGTAATAACGCCAATCGCCCATTAACATAACTTTGAGCATTCATTGTCCAACTTTCGGAGGTATTGACTGCCTTTGTAGCTCCAAGTCCAACTTCTGACCCTAATTTTTGCCTGGACTGCTCTTTAGAGTTTTCAGTCCACCGGGTCGCTCTAATTTTTGCCTAGGCCGCCCTTTCGGGTTTTCGACCTAGCGAGCTTATTTTTGCTTGGCTCATCTTTCTCTTTTTTCCATATATTTCTTTAAGCATAGTACTTCTTAACTGCGTCCGAGTTCACTGGGAGTGGGAGGTCTTCACCGTCCATTTTTGTGAGAATCAATGCTCCTCCAGAGAATGCCTTCTTTACCACATAAGGTCCTTCATAGTTAGGGGTCCATTTTCCACGGGAATCCTTTTGGATATGCAACATCTTCTTGAGCACGAGGTCTCCTTCTTGAAACTGGCGGGGGCGCACTTTTTTATCATAAGCCTTTTTCATTCTTTGTTGGTACAACTGCCCATGACACAAAGCAACTACTCTTTTTTCTTCTATGAGGTTCAACTGATCCAGACGAGCTTGAACCCATTCTGCTTCCCCCAATTTTGTTTCCATTAGCACTCGCAGGGAGGGTATTTCCACCTCGATGGGAAGAACTGCTTCCATCCCATATACTAGTGAGAATGGTGTTGCCCCTGTTGACGTGCGGACAGAGGTCCGATACCCGTGCAAAGCGAAGGGCAACATTTCATGCCAGTCCTTGAAGGTCACTACCATCTTTTGCACGATCTTCTTTATGTTCTTATTTGCTGCCTCAACTGCCCCATTCATCTTTGGACGGTATGGGGAGGAATTATGATGCTGGATTTTGAAGTCGTCACACAACTCTTTCATCATCTTATTGTTCAGGTTGGTCCCATTGTCCGTGATGATCTTATTTGGAAGACCGTAGCGGCAAATCAAATCTCTCTTTATGAACCTGACAACCACTGATTTTGTTACACTGGCGTAAGAAGCGGCCTCGGCCCATTTGGTGAAATAATCAATAGCGACAAGAATGAAACGATGTCCGTTTGATGCCTTGGGTTCGATGGGACCGATGACATCCATTCCCCACATTGAGAATGGCCATGGTGCTGTTAGGACATTCAGAGAGGCAGGTGGTACATGGATATTGTCGGCATAGATTTGACATTTGTGGCATTTTCTGACGTAGTTGAAGCAGTCAGTCTCCATTGACAACCAGTAGTAGCCAGCCCTTAGGATTTTCCTTGCCATGGTGTGCCCATTAGAATGGGTGCCGAACGAGCCCTCACGGACATCTTTCATAATTCTTTCTGCTTCTTCTTATGCTACACATCTGAGGAGGACCATATCATGATTTCTCTTGTAAAGCACTTCCCCATTTAAGAAGAAACCCATTGACAGCCTCCTAAGTGTCCTCTTATCATTCTCGGTGGCACCAGGAGGATATTCTCTGTTTGTGATATAGTGCTTGATATCGTAATACCAAGGTTTACTGTCAGGCTCTTCTTCGATTGCCACACAATGATGTGCCGGTAGGTCTCGATGTTGGATTCAGATGAATGTCAGACTCTTGTCGTTATTGATATTGAACATTGATGACAAAGTCGCCAAAGCATCGGCCAACTGATTTTCTTTGCGAGGGAGATGATGGAAAGTGATCTCTTCAAATTGTTCAACCATCTTTTGGATGTGATCATGATAAGGAATTAATTTGTAATCCTTGGTTTCCCAGTCACCTTTTGTCTGATGGATGACTAAAGCTGAGTCCCCATATACATCGAGTCTTTTGACTTTCCATTCAAGGGCTGCTTTGATGCCTAGGACGCACGCTTCATATTCTGCAATGTTGTTGGTGCAATAGAAACTCAGTCTAGCGGTAAACGGTACGAAGCGATTATCAGGAGAGATCAGTACAGCTCCGACCTCGTGCCCGTATAAATTAGAAGCGCCGTCGAATAACATTCTCCACCTTTCGTTGTCCGGAGGATTCCCTTCTACGAATAGAGCCATTATATCTTCGTCTGGGAAATCACACTGCATTGATTGGTAATCTTCGATGGGCTGGTGTGCCAAGTACTCAGCCAATGCACTACCTTTGATTGCTTTTTGGGTGACATATAAAAGGTCGTATTCAGATAGTAGCATTTGCCAGCGAGCGATCCTCCCTGTGAGTGCGGGTTTTTCAAAAATATACTTGACTGGGTCCATTTTAGATACCAACCAAGTCGTGTGGCTCAGCATATACTGCCTCAAACGACGTGCAGCCCAGGCCAGAGCACAACACGTTCTTTCCAACAATGAGTATCTTGTCTCGCACTCGGTGAATTTCTTGCTTAGATAGTAGATGGCATGTTCCTTCTTTCCGGATTCATCATGTTGCCCCAGTACACAACCCATTGACTTGTCTAGCACTGTTAGATACAGGATGAGAGGTCTGCCCTGCACAGGCGGCATCAGAATCGGTGGATTTTGGAGGTACCTTTTGATCTTTTCAAAGGCTTCTTGGCAATTATCATTCCACTTTGTTTCTTGGTTTTTGCACAAAAGCTTGAAGATAGGCTCGCATGTAGATGTTAGCTGCGATATGAACCTAGAGATGTAGTTCAATCTTCCCAGGAAACCACGAACTTCTTTTTCAGTACTCGGTACCGGCATTTCTAGTATTGCTCGTATTTTGGCTGGATCTACTTCTATTCCCCTCTGACTGACTATGAAACCCAACAGCTTTCCCGATCTTACACCGAAGGTGCATTTGGCAGGGTTTAATCTGAGTTTGAACTTCCAGAGACGTTCGAAGAGTTTTTGCAGATTGACGATATGCTCTTCTTCAGTCTTGGATTTTGCAATCATGTCATCCACGTAAACCTCTATTTCCTTATGCATCATATCATGGAACAATGCGACCATTGCCCTTTGGTACGTGGCACCAGCATTCTTCAGTCCGAATGGCATTACTTTGTAACAGAAGGTTCCCCAGAGAGTGATGAAGGTGGTTTTCTCCATGTCTTCAGGGGCCATCTTAATTTGGTTGTATCCGGAGTATCCATCCATGAAGGAGAACAGAGAGTGTTGTGCTGTGCTATCTACCAGGACATCAATGTGAGGCAAAGGGAAGTCATCTTTGGGGCTGGCTCTGTTCAAATCTCGATAATCGACGCACATCCGAACCTTCCCGTCTTTCTTTGGGACCGGTACAATATTGGCTACCCATTGAGGGTATTTTGCTACTGCTAAAAACCCAGCATCGAACTGTTTCTTAACCTCGTCTCGGATTTTCAGCGACATTTCTGGTTTCATTCTTCTTAACTTTTGTTTTACCGGCGGGCATTCTGGTTTTACTGGTAACTTATGTTCGACTATGTTGGGGTCCAGTCCAGGCATGTCTTGGTATGTCCATGCGAAGACGTCAACATAGTCAAACAACAACCTAACCAATTTCTCTCGCTCGCTGTCTTTCAATGTGGTGCCAATGTTGACTTCTTTTTTGTCTTCTTCCGTGCCTAAGTTGATCGTTTCAGTTGATTCCTCGTGGGGTTCGATTATTTTTTCCTCTTGTTCCATCATTCTCATTAACTCTGGAGGGGTTTCCCAATTATCCTCAACATCTTCCTCAGTTTGATTGATGGGGTGATCAAAGTTACAATATGGATTATTGACGTTGTTATTTTCAAAGACATTTTTTTCGGATTTGCATTAGTGTAAATTAACGGAATAAAAACGAAAGAAAGAAAATAAGAAGCGAATGTAAAAGAAAAGAAAAACGGGGGTTTATTGGGAACTGAAATAACGTTGCATTGATATTAATACTGGAAGGAAAACATGCGTGCCCGAATGAAATATCCTAAGGCCTTGGGCAGAGCCAGAGGATTACATTATAGAAACATTACTTTGAACTAAAAACCACAGGAAAATCAATGATCTCCCAATTCTTGAGCCTTTTGTTTGCAGGACAAGGGCGTACAAGACTGACGACACCTTCTTCAGCGCTCAGATCGTCCTCAACTGCGGCGATCTGATTGGGGTTCAACATTCCCGCACTCCGAAAGCTTTCCTTGATGTCGCAGATGATGATCCTCTTCGTATTTGGCACCCTGTCCTCAAGCCTGGCTAACCTCCGCTCCTTCTTTTCCTCCACAATCCTTCTCTTGTCAATGCGATTGGGCCGATATCCTATCCCATGCCTATCTTTGTTCTCCTCTGGCTGTATTGGCGTCAGGATCCCCTGTCCGGTTTTTCCCAAGCCTCCTCCAGCTTGGTAGCCTTTTCCTAACACGAACTTAGCAACCATCACGGCAGTCTTGGATAGCTTGGGTTCTAACATAGCAGATGTATTGGCGATTTCCAATGCTTGGAAGGCAGTCTCGAAAGACTCTTCAGCAGCCCCAATGTAACGAGTGGGAGCGGACTTATTTATCAGCATTTCTTCCTCACCGAAAATAACCACCAGCTTATTGTTGACTATGAACTTGAGCTTCTGGTGTAAAGAAGAGGGAACTGCCCCTGCCGAGTGGATCCATAGCCTCCCCAAGAGACAACTGTAGGATGGGGCAATGTCCATTATCTGGAAGGTCACCACGAAGTTCTCCGGACCTACTTGCACAGGTAATTCCATTTCTCCGATGACTTCCCTTTTCGATCCGTCAAAGGCCCTGACTAATATGGAACTTGGTCTCATGTATGAACAGTCCACATCTAATTTCTCCATGGTTGATCTGGGTAATACATTCAAAGATGAACCATTGTCAATAAGTACCCGAGCAAGAGAGTAATCTCCACACTTCACAGATATGTGTAGGGCCTTGTTGTGCCCCCTTCCTTCAGTTGGAATCTCATCATCAGTAAAGGTGAGATAATTACTTGCAACAAGGTTTCCGACGATCCCATCAAATTGGCCGACCGAGATGTCATGAGCGACATGGGCCTCATTCAATACTTTTGTCAACGCTGCACGATGGGCATCGGAACTGAGCAATAATGACAACAGAGATATCTTTGCGGGAGTTTGGTTCAGTTGATCAACCACCTTATACTCGCTTTGTCTCATAAGCTTCAGAAATTCACTGGCTTCTTGCTCGGATAACGTCTTCTTTCCTGCATTCTTATCGACAGGTTCCTGCTCTATGCTTTTGCCCTTACGGGCTCTTTCCTCCCCTTCTTTTGTTCGGTCCTCACTAGGCCCTCCAGGGGTATAGAAACGTCCACTTCGAGTCATCCCACCGGTCCCTGAGATGTTAATGACATCTGGGTTGGTCTGAACCTTCACATTGTAACTCCACGGGACTGCATTGGTGCTTTTAAAGGGAAAAGGGACTGGCACTTGAATAGTGATTGGTTTAGGCACAGCGGTGGTTAGCTTTGTGTCCTTTTTGTAATGGATTTCCAGTGGTTTCCGGATACTCTTGCTCTGGTCAATGCTTGACTGGAGAGTCGACACGCCTTCCTCTTTCTTTTGAAGACCTATTTGTATTATGTGTCGATCTAATAAGTCTTGCAGGACTGGCTTGAATGCTTCACAGGCCCCGACACAAAGGGGATCAGCACACGAGCCCTTTCCGGTACATCCCTTCATAATGATTCCGAAGTGACACAAATCAGCATGGATGAGGTCCAGGGGTGTGACAATGTCCTCCACCTTTCTGACCAATAATTGCCCCTCAACATTCTCAATGGCATTGACCGAGGGTTTCCCGTGCCCCGGCAGAGGGTTAGTGGCAACATTCGGACCATCTTCTGCGAAGCTTAACCATTTAGATTCAATTAAGTCTTGTACTACATATTTCAATGCCTTGCAATTTTCTGTTGAATGGCCAACTGCCCCAGCGTGGAATCCACAACTAGCCTCTGGGTCATAGCTCCTAGGGAAAGGAGGTTGAAGGGGTCTCATTGGACGGGGAGTGATCAAGTTGTGAATGATGAGGTGATTGAATAGGTCTGTGTATGACATGGGTATTGGGTCGAAATTGGCGGGCTTTCTTTCTTGGTAGTTTTGTGGTCTATAGCCTGGGTTGACTTGGTGAGGTGGGGCTTGTGGTGTTTGAGTAGGTATTTGTAAAGTTTGTCGGGGGTTGTTGTAGGGAGGCTTTCCTGATCCAGAGATGGCATTGGTTTCTCCGTCTTTCTTTTTAGGGAAACCTGGGAAGGGCCTTTTCTGATTGCTGGTTCCAGCGGAGCTATATGCAATCTTCCCGTTTCTCCATCCATTCTCTAATCTTTCTCCGATGACGATCATATCTGAAAAGTTCGAAGACACGCTCCCAATCAACCTGTCGTAGAAAGGTGATTGAAGAGTATCCATGAACATTGATACCATCTCTTTTTCTAACAAAGGTGGTACCACCTGTGCAGCCAAACCTCTCCAGCGTTGGGCATATTCTTTGAAGGACTCATTGTCTCTCTTCGTCATGCTCTGCAATTGTGTCCTATCGGGAGCCATGTCAATGTTATATTTGTATTGCCTCAAAAATGCATCGGCTAGGTCTTTCCAGCATCTGATATGGGCACGTTCTAATTGCATGTACCAGCTCGAAGCTGCCCCAGACAGACTATCTTGGAAGTAGTGAATGAGCAATTTGTCGTCATGAGCAAATGCCGCCATCCTCCTGCAGTACATGGTTAAGTGGCTCACATGGCAAGTCGACCCTCTGTACTTGTCGAAGTCTGGCACCTTAAATTTTGGAGGGATGACCATGTTAGGGACGAGGCACAAGTCATAAGCATCTCTCGCACCAACATTGGATCCCTCAACTGCTCTCAACCTTTCCTCAAGCATTTGTAGTTTGTATTTGGCTTGAGGGTTCTCCATAGAGTAATTGTGAGGGAGCCCACTCATACCATAGTAAGGATGAATCATCGGAACTATGGCTGGGTTCACATTTGGGGTATGTGAATGAGTGGGATTCCTGAGGTTGGAACCCTGAGCTTGAGCGTCAACTATCGGCGGCGGAGGGCAGCCAAGTGGGAGTCTTTGTGGTATGACGACGGGGGTCGGGTTTTGAACTTGTGGTGCCCCCGGATTACCATCGTGACCCGTTGGTGTAAGCTGTTGTTGGCCCGCGACTCCTGAGGGACCGTCTTCTGGACTAGCATCGACTGTCGGAGGTGTGTAACCTTGTGGAAGTCCGTAAGGAGGCCATATGTAACCCTGGTTATTAGTCGCAGTGGGGGGCACTGTATGCGGGATCCCGAGTCCATTGGGAGGAGGAGGGTTGGTAACTTGATTTTCCGTGTTCCCAGCGGAGACATCTTCACTTGTGTCTTTGTCCCTCAAAGCTTGTAGAACCTTCAAGATTTCAGTCATCTGTTCTTTCATCCCATCTATCTCTGCCCTAAGCTCTTGATTGCCTAGGTTGAGGTGGATTGCCTTGATCCGGGATATCTTGAGGCGGATTGTCCTGGTTTTCTTCCATGTTTTTGGCCTGAGAACGAGTACAATAGCGATGTTGACGCACCAGCTTGTCTTTTACTCTCTGTTGGTGGGACACATGGTATGAGTATATGTATGAGTATATGAATGGATGAAAATGCGAATGATGCATGTGTGCATGAGTCTTATTGTTTTAGGTCGGGAATTGCAAGCGCATCCTGATTTGTCATAAGTACACAGATCAAAGTTCCACAATATTTTCAAGATAAAGGATCAGCATGTGAGACAAACAAACTTCATTGATGGAGGAAAGTACAGCATTTTGGAAATAAAGCTTCGAAAAGAAAAGTACAATGTTCTTTAAATTTCACTCAAATACATATGGCTTTCATTTTTCCACTCCTCCCTCTTTTTCTACTAGTAGTGCTGCCAGCCTTCTCCCGGAGTTCGGCAATCAGAACCTCGCAAAACTCCATGAATTCGGAAACTTGGACCGGGGTGTTAAACGGGTGCATTGCCGCGTTAGCCTCCTTTAGACGTTCGGGGATTCCCGTGATAGCTTGATTGGCCAGCCATGCCAACTTTGAGAATCTATCTTTCCAGTATAAGCTTTCATTCTTCAACTCTATGAAGGCTTCATGGTTTTCTATCCTGCTGACCAACTCCACAAAGCGATTCTCCCAATGGATGCTTTCTGTCTTCAACTGGTGGTAAACCTCCTCTTGATATCTGATATGGTCGTTCAGCTCATCAGATTTTTCATGCTCCCTTCTCAAGGCTTGTTGGTATTCTCGGAGTATCTCTTCAATGGTATCTTTATCCTGCTTGATACTTTTCACTTGCTCTTCAAACTCGGCTGCCATCATCCGGGACTCTCTTTTTGATACCATTAGCAGGCTTTGTGTGGTCTTTTCAGCAATCATTGATTCTTCCCATAACTTTTTCCACTTGTATGCATCATCGATGGCTTGGTTCATTTTCAGGTTGCGACGTTTTATTTCCTCTTTCGCCCCTCTTAGGTACTTTTGAACGTCTAGTTTGTCCTTTTGTTCAATCTTGAGCTGCTTGCGGCAGTCTTCAATGGCCACTGACTTACTTGCGTTCTCCTCCTCCAATTTCTGGTTTTTTAGGAGCACTTTCTCTAACTCTGCCTGCAAGCCCTTCTTTTCTTCTTCGGCCTTTGACAATGCCATTTTAAGCTTATCTAAATCTTCGACAGTGGGAAGGGTAGGTTCAGGTATTTCTTCCTCAACCCATAGTGCACTTTGGTAAGGCAATCGGGTGTCTTGGATCCTCTTTTGGAGCCATTGACGAAAGGTGGTTTCCTTATCGCCGCTCCTTTTAGTAAGCTCTTGTCCCTTGCGGACGACCATATCCCACGCTTGAGAAATCTTCTGGAGCATGTCAACCTCTTTTGGGCTTCCCTCATGGAGGTAAAAAGGGATTAACATGTCTTTGGTGGGGGGATTTTGCATGGGGTACCCCAGCTGTCTTAGAGTTAGAGAAGGATTGTAATTTATGCATCCTCTTGTCCCCATGAGCGGGACGTTTTGAAAGTTTCCACACTGAAAAACTACTGCGGGCCTATCCTTCCACCATGATGGGTGCCAACGAACCTTGTATTCATGAAGGCCCCCTAGCACTTGCAACCATTCACTAGTGTTCATTGTCTTCACATCACACCCTCTGGCGTCTTCAATTGGGCCTTCTACTCTGACTTTGTTAACGAAAGCATGGGTGAGAAGCCAAACATACAAGGCGTGCAGGCAGCAAGATATCCTCTTTCCCCTTAGCTCACTATAATGAGTGAAAGTACAGTAAGTGTCAGCGAGCATGGCTGGAATCGGATTAAGTGGGTTTTCTCCATCCTTGAAGGATAAGAAGACACCAATAGCTGTTGTGTCCACATATCTTTCAAGGCGTGGAAATAGGACAATGCCAAAGATGGTCAAGGCTAACACCTGCTTAAAAGGACCCCAATTTCTAGCGTCGGCGAATGACTTCATTTGGCTTTCCAGATACTCTTGTGGGAATCCTGCAATGCCATTTCGATTTTTCTTCCGGAGCTTCAAGTTCTCTTTGCTGGTTTGTAACATTGAGGCGAGTTTCTCATCTGTGTAGTATTGTCCCTGATACTGGTAGGGTCCATTGTCTTGTTGAGGAAAGCCGAAGATCTGTGTATATTCTTCCAGGGTAGGTGCCATTTGGAAATTTTTGAAGGTGAAGCATCTTAATGAAGAGTCGTAGAACTGGCTCAAAGCGGCAATGGCCTCCGTTTGCACGTCCAATTGTAGTAACATAATAATCTTCCCATACGCTCTATCAAAAGACCTGCACTCGATGGGCGGCAATCGATCAGCACATTCCCTTAGACTTGTCAGATTAGGCTGTTTTACTATAGGGTAGTTCAGAGTTTGGATTGCTTCACAGTTTGATCCCATGTCGCCTTGCTTATGACAAAACTTTCGAGCCTCTCACAATTCCCGGCAAACCTAAATGAGATGAATAGCATGCATGTGAGGATTTTTTGTATATTATTTTTTGAAATAACGATGATGTATGATGAATTAAAGAATGACGTTACAGAGAAAATTTTGGTGATTCAAATTTTGAGAAACATTAACCATGTCACATAAAATATATGTAAAGGGCAAAAAGAGTAAATGGTTTTCATTATTTGATTTTTTTTTGAAAGATAAAAAGTTTGTGATGATGCAACGGGTAGGTGAATTGCCCTTGTGTCCTAAACAGGTTAGGTCGTATACATAGGTCACTAGGGGTGTTCGCGGTGCGGTTTGGTTCGGTTTTGAGATAAAAAGTGAACCGAACCGCAAGCTAAAACTACATGCGGTTTGGTTTGGTTCGGTTGGCTTCCTAAAATAAAACCGAACCAAACCAAACCGAACCAAACCAAACCAAACTAATGCGGTTTGGATTGGTTCGGTTGGTTCGGTTTTTTCCAAGACAAAACATAATTTAAAACGAAGTTAAAATTAACTAACACAAAAAATTGCTAACATAAATCTTTAAGAAAAAATCTACTCTAATATATGTAGTATATAAATTACGCTCTTTTAATTCTTTTAAGATAGTTAAGACAATGTTTAAAAGAATTTGAATTAAATATTTTATTGTAATTTTTAAATATAACATAACAATATAGATTGTTTGTAAGTGAATCAAAGAATTAATTGTATTTGGGCTAGTAAGTGAGTGAGAGTTGGGTTTTAGTTGCATTTGAGCTAGTAAGTTAGTAAGGAATGTTGTAAGTCAATAAGTCTTAGTGTTACTTGCGGTTTGGTTTGGTTTGGTTCGGTTTCTATAATCAAAACCGCGAACCGAACCAAACCGCGCGGTGCAATGAAAAAAAGAACCGAACCAAACCAATAAGAAGCGGTTTTTTGCGGCTTTCGGTTTGGTTTGGTTCGGTTTGCGGTTTTCTATTGGTTTGGTTCGGTTTTGAACACCCCTATAGGTCACGGTCTAGGGCTACTTGTGTGATCAATCTCTCAGGTGGCTCTAATCACTTCCTCACAAGGGTCTCCAGAGATGAAATCTCCTTCGTGATATGACCCACAACGATAGCGAGCTACCTGGTGTGGGGTACCACGAAAGAGCGTACTCTGGTTGAGGCTTTCATGAGAGTCAGACAGATAAAATCCAGAATGACTGACACTAATCGTCTCCACTCGTCCTAGGTTTTTTTTTTCAGACCCGGGTATAGGGCCCCGCTCAAGAGTGTGTGCAATAATGTGTAGGTGATGTGTGTGATATAAGCAACCTAAACTACCCATGCTGTAAAAGAAATACAGATAATAGTACAAAGGACTTCTACCCTAAGGTTCAATAAAGCGAATAAACAGATAAATGAAATAGACGTGCTAATAGAAAGACTAAGGGTAAACAAAGGTACAAAACTAACAAATATCCACACATTTAACTAAATTAGGCTTGACCCTCTTAAAATAGGTCCCCAGCGGAGTCGCCAGCTGTAGCGACCGAAAAATCCGAAGGAGGGATTCTTCGTTGTTTTTGAACAATGGAGTCGCCATCAATATTTATTTTTAGGAAAACATTGAAAAAAACCTTTGTTTTTGGGTTCAGGGGTCGATTAAGTGCGGGGAAGGTACTAGCACCCCGCAACATCCTAAAAAGGTTACCTTTTAATTTAATGTGTAGAAAAAAAATTAGTTTAAAGAAAACATTTTAATTTACCCTTTTTATTAATTACAAAAAAAAATGGAAAGGAAGACTTAATAAAAATTTAGTTTTTTTGCGCTTGACAGGAGTGGGCCCCCGCTCCTACGTATCTCCGGGTGCGATGGAGAAATCAAAGCTACGTAGTTCTTGGGTAGAAAATATTTGTGTGTTGGTATTTTTTAATTATTGAGAAGCTTGCGAAAACTAGAGGCCGTTCTTGGTGACCAAACAGATAAATCCAGAGTGGTCACCGCTAATGGCTTATTCGAAAAAGAGGATGTTTACAGCGTTCAAACGAGCGGGGCCCAGAGTGACCGTTGTAAGTACCCGGTTCGTGATCGAGCGTTTGTTCGCTTGAAAATACTTACTGGGAAGTGTGATTTGAAAAAGGAGTTGAGATTACGTTTGTATTTTATTAACTGAACATTGGAGTTTAGGCGGGTGTTTGCGATAATCAAACGAGTAACCTCAGAGTGATTACCGCTACTAATCCGCTGTGAGAAAATGAAGGTTAGTCCTAACGGTCAAACAAGCTAGGCTCGGAGTGACCATTAGTAACAACCTATTTTTTTTGTGCGTATGGTTGTTTGAAATAAAGAAAAATGATTTGAAAGCATTATGGTGTAAATAAAAGCGGAATGAGGTATAATTAAAAAAGGTGGGTGCAATTAACAGGGGTGTTGTATTAAATGGAAGTGGGTGATGGGCTTAGTAGCAGCCCAAAACTGAGTATTTGGTTTTTTTTTTTGGGAACCCTGCGCGAAAATTGGGCTGAAAGCGGGGAGTACTGCATTACTAAAATGTGGGGGGTGCGAATAGCGGTTTGACGCTAAAAACGATTATGTGACTTTTTCTTCTTTACCATTTCATTAGCTCACCCTAAAACATATAATTCTAAAGCGCTCCCCTTTTTTAAAACCTAGACTAATAAGCATTGGATTTGGAAAAGGTTTGCTCATTTATAAAGAAATGCCCCTTCTAATTTGAAAATAATTGTCATGTTTATTGTTTTAAAAAGGTGCTGTCATGTTTATTGTTTTAAAAAAGTGCTGTCATGTTTATTGTTTTAAAAAAGTACCTTTGCTGTTTTTTTTTTCAAGATGTAGTGGTGTTAGCAGCCAATTATTTTTAAAAAACGTTTTTTTTTATTTACAAAAAAGGCTTTATTTTAATCCGAAAATTACATTAATATTTAAATAAAAAAAGCAACAATTTAAATAATAAAAAACAGCAACATTTTAATATGTATAAAAACAGCAACCAAATTAAATAATAAAAACAGCAACTAAATAAAAAAAACAGCAATAATAAAAACAACAACAATTTTAATAAGGAAAACAGTAACAATAAAATAAGAAAAAAAAACAGCAATAATAATATCTAAAAAAAAACATGACAGCAACAATTTTTTAAAAATAAAAAAAAACAAACAACAAAAAAGTAAAAAGGAAGCAACGAATAAATAGAAAAACATTACATTTTTTTTTAGAAGTATTTTAAGGGGACTTAATTTCGAAAATACAGCAACTCTTTTCTTTTTTTTTTACAGCAACCTTTTTTAGAAAAAAATAGCAACATTTCCTTTTTTACAGCAACAAATAAATCGAAAACAGCATCATATATAAAAAAAACAGCACAGCATCAAATAACTAAAAAAACAGCAAAATTTATATACAAGAAAAAAAAAGCAATAATTTAAATTAACAATTACAGTTCATACTACAAAATTACCTAAAAATCCAGAAACGATGGGGATCCGAATTCCTCCTAGGACCTCCTTAATACAATGGAATTTAAACTAAAAAAAAATTGGAAGGAGAAGGAACTTAAACTAAAAACCGTGAACAAATCTCACTGTTTTTTTTTCTAAAGATCTAAACTTTCTTTTTTTTGCTCCGAAAATTTTTCTCCTCCTCCTTCAAAACCGTCCCCTCTTCAAAGTCATGGCCCCCTATTTATACAAAAAAAAGGGCTTCTTTTTTTTTTCTTCTTCGTTTTCTTCTGACTGTCTCACCATACCTTGCACAGTGTTTTTTCTGAGTGTGGCTTGACATGATGAAATAAAAACTCATGAGGGGTTGCGAAGGGTATGGGTGTAGCAGAGGAGAGAATGATGGGTTTTTTTTTTGGGTGAGAAGGGAGAGTGAATCCGTGAGTGAGAGAGAATGATGTGAGGGAAAGAAAAAAAATGATGGAGTTTAAGGGTTTAGTGGGAAGGGTATGCGTGGAGATGGGAGAGTGGGGGAATGGGAGGAGAGGATGAGAAAGGAAGGGTTGAGTGTGAGTTGTGTGTGATGGGGAAAGAAAGAGAAATTGAAGGTTGAGTGTGAGAGAAGGAGAGTGAGGTCGTAGGAGGGAAGAGGAAGTGATGAGTGATGTGAGAGATGAAAGAAAGAGAAAGTGAAGTGTGTGGGTGTGAGAAAGAGAGAGTGAGCCGTAGGATGGGGGAGAGAGGGAAAGGTTGAGTGTATGGGGAAATGAAAAATGGGGAAGTGGGAAGTGTGGGGAAGTGGAATTGAGAGAAAAGAGGAAAGGTGGAGTGTGGAGAGGAGAAATGCAATTTTCAAGGAGGGAAAAGGGGGGGAGTAGGTCGAATTTTTAGGGAAAGGGGAATGGGATGGCCGAATTTGACTAGGGTTTGGTGGGGAGAATTAGGGTTTTGGTGGAGGAGTGAGTTGGGTCATGGGTTATGGGTTGGTTGGATGGGTTAGGGTTTGGTGGAGGAGATTTAGGGTTAGGCGAGTTGGGCTAGTTTTTTTTTGTTGGGTTGGGTTTCTGATGGCCCAATCCTGATTGCACCTCATCTTTTTTTAACAGACCCCCCTCCATTTCCTCATTTGCTTATCTTTTGTTTCTTCACTTCTAATTAATATTTTTTTTTTTGGTTAAAAACTTGTGGCAACTAAAATAAAATAATATATGACAAGAAAATAAAAGTGATTTTTTTATTAAAAATAAAATCTCTCATTTTTGATCGGACAAAATTAGGGTATTACAAGTGGGAAAAGGGAAAAGGGGGGAATGGGGAAAGGGAAAAAGTCACATTTCTAAAATCACATTTCTTTATCTTTTTTATCACAAATTAATTGTCATGTGAGAGCGAAAGGGAAAAAGTCTAAATCATTTATGAAGCTAAGATAGTAGCCCTTTTCCGTTATGATTTAGATTTGAAATAGTGTATCCATATACTTTATTTTTGTATAAACCAGGTATCCTCTGCGAGGTCAAATGTGAGGAGAGCCCGTATAGGAGATGAATTGAAGTGACTTTGGAAATCGATTTTAGAGTGGCTTTGGAAAGTAAACTCTTTAGGGAGAGCTAGTTTTAAAGTAACAAATTCAATTGTCTACTTTAGAGTGGCTTTGGAAAGTAAACTCTTTAGGGAGAGCTACTTTTAATTTTAAAGTAACAAATTCAATTGTCTACTTCTAAGTCATAAACTGCTCCATATCCTTCTTTTTAGAGTGGCTAATGGTTAAAACAGGAAAATGGTGGGTTTGTGCAACAGTCTAAACATTTTCCTAGAAGCTTTTGATTTGTTCAGTTCTACTATATATATTGACTCTTTTTTCACCAAAAAGAGATATATAATCAATAAGTAACATATTATATACATTTCATAATTTACAAGTTCTTTTGGTTGTACAAGAAAAATACTAATAGTCTAATCACCTAAGTTCGGTGATTAAGTAATGCTCAACAGAAACTTCTTTGTTATATATTAAAAATATAATAATTTTATTTCACTTATCTATTCTGCCTATCATGAATACATGTTGTGTTTTGCGTTTTCTCATGTTTAGAGTTTTTAGAGCAGTGGTGGTGATACTACTGTTGGGAAAAACAACAGAGAGAAATAAAATGGGTACAATCGAAATACAATAATTTAACGTGAAAAACTCAAAATCGTGAAAAACCACAAACCGTTGCTAATGACAACTAGAGAATAACACTAGGTGCAAATTGTTACAACACATAGACTTCTCTCAAACACCTCGTGGCCCCAGTACATCCACACCCTCCAATGAAAATATTTAACTACATCTCATAACACTCTAAAACAAGAGTATAAGAGAAAGAAAAATGCCAAATACAAACTAAAGGTGTTTTTGACTAGTGCATCTGTAAAGGAGAACTTGAGCCTATTATATAGCATTAGTTTCCCTATTCCTTCACAAAACTAAGCAATGTGAGACTTTTTAAGATGTCAATTTCAATCAATTCCAACAACTACTTGAGTCACTGAACTGCATGATACTACAATTAGATAAGCCACAAAACACATCATAGAATACCAACACGCTTAAACGAGTTATGTAAAGTCAAACTTAGGTGAACTACCTTACCATTAGCTCTATAGTTTGACATTTATTCATGTTATGTGTCTTTATATGTATCTGTTAATTTTAATTATTGCATTAAAACAAGAAGTTTCTGGTAATGACAGATTCAAACTATAAAACACACAAATACTTTGCAATTTTACAAATACTTCAAGACTTTTCCTATGCAGTTTGAGAAAAAAAAATCTATTTGATTTGGTTTCCAAGCTTCGCAGGCATGTGCCCTCCCTGCTATCTTTTACAAGCTTTGCAGGCCTGCGCAAATGCAATAGTAGCACCCTAACAAACTTTGTCTTAACGTGTGTAGTCACTATCTCATTGTACCAATCTATGTCACAATGTTTAGCATGATAATAACAATTATTTTCACCAAAAATGTATAACTCATTTTATTTAATCTCAGGAAATTTAATTTTCAGTATTATCATACTTGGTTTTAAAAAAAACATATATGAATCACTAAATTTGAATCCAAGAACTTTATTTTCATATTATTGATTCATTTTTTAGTGCAAAAATGAAATTCAAAATCGACTTATAAAGTGGTTTGTGTCGATTTTGTGTCTAAAAATGTGTGTCCAAATATCATTGCTCAAAAAATATAAATGTGTGTCCAAATATCATTGCTAAATGTTAGGATTGTTGTAAGCTAACTTAATAATCGTCATCTAGTATTTGCTTATAAATGCTTAATATTAGCCTTTTAGAAACTAGAGATTTTTTTATTTTTGAGCTGTGGAAGAGCAATCAATTAGTTTAGTTTTTTAAATATTAATTATATATGAGTCAATTGTGTACTATATTTCTACCCCTATTTTTTTTTGACAATCATTTCTACCCCTATCTTAATATGGTTAAATAATTATTTTCTCCGTGAAGTAATGGCTGAAATGTTTTTTTTTAGATAAGCAATACTTCATTGAAAAAATACTAGGAGTGCTCAAACCCAAACAATCAAAAGTTACATATTGTTTAGGCAATGAAGTGGATCCTCCAGCCAACCAACTCCAAGACAAGTGCTTGATACGAGAGATAATAGAATCTGTGTTAGGAGGCTCCGTCTTGAAAAATAAAGCGTTCATTGCCAACCAAATATTCCAACAAGTAGTCAACCAAATGAGGTGCTTTACACTCTTAGCCCGCTTCCCTTTAATCAATCGTCCCCACCCGTGACAATGATCAAAAAGGCTAACAGCATCAATGTTGCGCCCGAAAAATCCGGTTTGGGACTTTTCGTAGGACAACGTGGAAAAAGTTTGGAGCCGCCACCAATATTTTAATTTTAAGACCAAAACATTGAAAAAAGGTCTTTTAAACAAGGCGGATGGTCTTTTGAAAACTAGGAGATGTAGGTTCGGGGGTCGGTTAGGTACGGGGAATGTATTAGCACCCCGCACCTCCTTTCTACCGAAAGGGAACCATTAACTTGATGTATGGTTTAGACAAAAGTTCGAGTTGAAAGCAATTTGTTCTACTTCTTTTCTTTTCTTTTCTTTAAGGTTTGTTTTATTGAAAACAGGGGAAGAAGAATATTTTTGGTTATCTTTGAAAATCAGGACAAAACAAAGATTTTTTAAAAGGGTGCTTGACGGGCTGTGACCCGCTCCTACGTACCCTCACTGGGATGAGGGATCAAAGCTACGTAGTTCTCGGTTTTTGGTTTTGAAAACGGCTTAAGGGTTTTTCGCAATTGGGTGAGCGTTTGTGAAGACCGAACAACAACGGTTAGAATGGCCTCACTACTAACTCTTTTGAAAATGAAATCATCATTAGTGACCTAAACGACAACGGCGCGATTGGTCATCAGTAACAATTGGTTTTACTTTTGAGGAATAAGTTTTCGAAAATGGGATAGAGCTTTTGCGAAGACCGAACAACAACGGTTAGAATGGTCTCGTTTCTAACTCCTTTTGAAAACAATATCATCATTAACGACCTAATCGGCAACGGCGCGATTGGTGTTTAATGACGATTGATTTATTTTTGTTTTGAAAGTAAAAGTTTCTTTTTGTTTTGAAATGATTTTAGGAAATGGGTTTTAGAAAAGGAGTAGAACATTTCAAGTCGATTCTAAATCCATAACCAAATGCAAATGAATGAATAATACTCAAGCAAACATGAACATATCGTTCATTAACCAAGATTAAACATGCCCATACAATCAAAGGATTCAATTATTAAAGATGCAAAACAAAGTTCTCAAAGTAATTGTGTGTGTGCAAGAAGGATTGTATTTACCCTAATGGCTCTATGCTACAACATGCATGTAGACTTACGTCTCCATTAGGAGGTCATACAAGTGGAGAGGAGGGCACACAATCAAGTCAAGACATTTACATGGCATCAAAAACAAGTGAATACAATTGATTGTAAACATAGAGTATTCTAAGTTAAATGATTGAATATGTAAGCAATGATGCATGATTAGGTAAGCGTGTAAGTGCATGAGTGTACAAGGAATGGATGCATAGCACTTTATTTATGAATGGATGGCATACAAGGATGCATAAGAGGATAGGCGCAACCATACTGACGGGGATAGGTCCAACAGTTCGCGGCATGTACCCAGCAGGCATACCCCAAGGATATCTTTGTGAAGTGTATTGATTCGGCCCATTCATTCCTGAAGCAAAGACGGGATGACTGACCCAGGATCCCGGAGGAACTGTGGCTGATATTGGAGGAGGAACGAAAGAAGTGACACCATCTGGACCCACGACGGCGACACCTTCAGCAGCTGTCCCACTCTTTAAACTTTGCAGCATGACCATCATCTCATGCACCTGGGCCTCCATTGCCCCAACCTTATCCTTAAGCACTTGGTTCTCCCGAGCCAGCTGCTCAGGATTCAGAATTTGTACGCCCAAATCTTCATGTTCTGGATTACTTTCAGTTTCAATCTCTGAATGCCCCTGAGGATCAGCCATCAGCTTTGCTTGTAATCGGGTGAAGTATCGGTGGCGGAGAACCAGCTTGCCTCTCGCTTCTGTTGGTAGAACATTTTTATTAAGTGAAGGAGCAAATTAATGAATGCAATGCGTGCAATGCAGATGAGTGTTAGTTTTAGTTTGTATTATGCCGTGAACCCCAACGTGTCATATCTTGCCATAGATTTAACAGTGAATTTTGATTGTTTTTTCTTTGAAACACAACAAGGTTAGAATCAATAAGCGAAACAAAGCACATTCCATGCATTCAAACTTAAACAAACATCTCGGAGTGTACGCTGTTTCACTTTTGATTCCATACTGTACCTATGGCAAGATTCTTTGTCACTTTGGGATTCTCGGCAAACAAACTTTGATGAAATGCAAGGATGCATGCATGAACTGTAAAAGCTTATGTTGGATGCAATGCGAGGATGCATGCAAAATGATGATGATATTTTATGCATATGCAGATTAGGGCAAAACCTTTATTGGCATTAGTTCAAGTTTTTTCTTTTTTTTTTTTGAAAAATGCGGGCCGTACGTGGTTTCATATGGACCAAGTAAGAGAAAGGCTACAACGGCAGCTCGTTCTCTCTTTTTTTAAAAAGAGTGGGCCATATATCACTTCGTACGGACCGACAGAAGAAAGGCTACAATGGCAGCTCTTTCTCTACTTTTTATTTGAAAAACCT
Organism: Astragalus membranaceus; assembly: GCA_039519185.1. Classification (NCBI taxonomy): domain Eukaryota; kingdom Viridiplantae; phylum Streptophyta; class Magnoliopsida; order Fabales; family Fabaceae; genus Astragalus; species Astragalus membranaceus. The sequence goes on along the minus strand of CM076848.1, from coordinate 54,144,634 downwards.
CCTACTCTTTTTTTGAAAACATGTCTATATTACCATGCAACACACAATTTGGTATGCCCCTTGTGTCCTACGAAGGAGGGGACCTAAGTTCTAGGACAACTCAAATGTTTCTCCCATGCGGGTTCTAGGACAACTCAAATGTTTCTCCCATGCGGGTTCTAGTCACTTCCTCACCAGGTTACCAGAGCTAATTCTCTTTCACAATAGCACCCACAACGATGGAACGCCATCTGGTGTGAGGCATCATGAAAGAGCATACTCTGGCTGAAACTTTCGTGAGAGTCGGAAGGACAACAGTCCAATTGCCAGTCACTACTCGTTTCCACTCTCCTAAGTTTTGTCAGACATTGGGTTTTAGGCCCCTCTCAAAGCATAGTAAGCATAAGGTGTGAGTGTGTGCAGCAAGAGCATACCGCCTAAAACTACCCACATATACCCCACCTGCAAAGGAAAACCCAAAACAGTCCAGACAGAAGCAAGCAATAATATGTCGTCTACCCTAGGGTTCAATATCACAATACCAATAATCCAACCTAGGTTTCAGCAACAGTCATATGCACTGCTTACCTCAAGAAAGGGAGTGGAGAAGAAGGGATCATAATAGAATGGGAGGAAATGCATGTTTTTACTTTAAGAAAGGGAGCAGAGAATAGGGGACATGGGATTTGAGGGATGCATGAACCCGGCATTGTGAACAAATATAAAAGAAGTAAAACAAAGCTTTCAACTCAATTAATTTTAAAACCACACATCAAAGTTAACTAGGCTTGACCCTCGTCTTTTTTTTAAAAAAAAATGTCCCCAGCGGAGTCGCCAGCTGTTGCGCCCGAAAAATCCGGTTTGGGACTTTTCGTAGGACAACGTGGAAAAAGTTTGGAGCCGCCACCAATATTTTAATTTTAAGACCAAAACATTGAAAAAAGGTCTTTTAAACAAGGCGGATGGTCTTTTGAAAACTAGGAGATGTAGGTTCGGGGGTCGGTTAGGTACGGGGAAGGTATTAGCACCCCGCATCTCCTTTCTACCGAAAGGGAACCATTAACTTGATGTGTGGTTTAGACAAAAGTTCGAGTTGAAAGCAATTTGTTCTACTTCTTTTCTTTTCTTTTCTTTAAGGTTTGTTTTATTGAAAACAGGGGAAGAAGAATATTTTTGGTTATCTTTGAAAATCAGGACAAAACAAAGATTTTTTAAAAGGGTGCTTGACGGGCTGTGACCCGCTCCTATGTACCCTCACTGGGATGAGGGATCAAAGCTACGTAGTTCTCGGTTTTTGGTTTTGAAAACGGCTTAAGGGGTTTTTCGCAATTGGGTGAGCGTTTGTGAAGACCGAACAACAACGGTTAGAATGGCCTCACTACTAACTCTTTTGAAAATGAAATCATCATTAATGACCTAAACGGCAACGGCGCGATTGGTCATCAGTGACAATTGGTTTTACTTTTGAGGAATAAGTTTTCGAAAATGGGATAGAGCTTTTGCGAAGACCGAACAACAACGGTTAGAATGGTCTCACTTCTAACTCCTTTTGAAAACAATATCATCATTAACGACCTAATCGGCAACGGCGCGATTGGTGTTTAATGACGATTGATTTATTTTTTGTTTTGAAAGTAAAAGTTTCTTTTTGTTTTGAAATGATTTTAGGAAATGGGTTTTAGAAAAGGAGTAGAACATTTCAAGTCGATTCTAAATCCATAACCAAATGCAAATGAATGAATAATACTCAAGCAAACATGAACATATCGTTCATTAACCAAGATTAAACATGCCCATACAATCAAAGGATTCAATTATTAAAGATGCAAAACAAAGTTCTCAAAGTAATTGTGTGTGTGCAAGAAGGATTGTATTTACCCTAGTGGCTCTGTGCTACAACATGCATGTAGACTTACGTCTCCATTAGGAGGTCATACAAGTGGAGAGGAGGGCACACAATCAAGTCAAGACATTTACATGGCATCAAAAACAAGTGAATACAATTGATTGTAAACATAGAGTATTCTAAGTTAAATGATTGAATATGTAAGCAATGATGCATGATTAGGTAAGCGTGTAAGTGCATGAGTGTACAAGGAATGGATGCATAGCACTTTATTTATGAATGGATGGCACACAAGGATGCATAAGAGGATGCAAGAGATATAAGCATATGAGGATGCATGAGAGTGTCACATAAACTAAGTATGAATGAAGATGCATGAATGTGAAAATGTTTTGGGTATTTTTGCAAGTTGATAAGTTGTAAAACTTTAAGTAAGAAGTTAGTGAAAAGTAAAGTAAAAATGCATGAAGTAAATGGTAATTATTTAATGAGATGGTAAAGTAAAAATGCATGAGGTAAATGGGAAGTGGTAAAATCTTTTTATGTTTTAGTAAAAAATTAATGAAGTGGTAAAAACTAAAGTAGTAAAATATTTTTATGTTTTGGTAACAAGTTAATGAAGTGGTAAAGTAAAATGGTAAAAAGTAAATAAACACTAAAACCAAGTTGAATCACATAGAGCAATCCTCTCACTTTGAGAAAAGTGCACTAGGCACTAGTGAGAATCAACTTGCCTATCATCAACAATTTACAATAAGCAAACTAAGACACAAGAATAAGTGGACACACAAACTAAATTGAGTCATTTCTAGCAATCTTCACCACTTAGGTCAAGGTGCACTAGGCACTAGTGGGAATCATATTGCTAGATCATCAACCAACAACAAAAAATAACATCTAACACTAAAATAAAATATTAACAACAAGATTAAACATCATCAAGCAAAGAACAGCAACAAAATCAATTTGAAAATGTTTTTAAACATAAGCATGCGAACCCAAAGGGAACATAGATCCACACTTTTATTTAAAAAAAACACAAAAGTTAACATAAAGCAACATAGATCCATTTTTGCAAAGGATTCACATGATTAGGCAAAGGATGGCATAAAACTCACATGAACCCTAAGTTTTCTACAAGCATGCGAAATGAACAATGCCATAAAACAACTCTTATTTCATGAAATTTAGTGCAAAATGTTTAGAGATGCAAGGGAAATCATTCAAGTAGAAGAACAACTCCTTCAAGGCCAATGACCCATCTCAAACACCCAAGGCTCCCTAAGTCCTTGTCAAAATGTTTGAAATGGATCCTCAAGGCGACAACAACAAGCAATCAAGAAGGAGTTGGGAGTAGAGGAGAGATTATGCAAGAAAAACTAAATATGAGATGCAAGGTTTCAAGGCTTACCTCAAAATCACAAAGAAATGAAGAAGGAGATGATATAGACTCAAAATGAACTTGGATCTACCCTTGAACCCACAAAGATTGCTAGCTCTTAGCAATTTGATGATGCAACCTTGAAGAGAATGGAAGGAATGATGATGATCTAGCAAGAAATGGAAGATTTGATGGTGAAAGATGAAAAGAATGAAGTGAGGGAGTGAGAGAGATTTCGTGGAAGAGAGGAAGAGGGAGAAGTTTTTGGTGTGCTAGGGTAAAAAATGAGAGTGTAGGAGAATGAGAGGCCAAAGGATCCTTAGGTGTGGGAATGAGGGAGTATTTATAGAGCTATTTTAGGTTTAGGGGAAATTGGGTCATTGGCCTTACTAAGTGCTCTAGGATTGAACTTTGATTTTGAATGGAGGGTTGAGATCACTTATCACATGGATTGAGGGTGGAGAGAAAACACAAAATGGAGAGGGAATGGGGTCATACACGAAAATTAGGAGCTTTTTGTTGCACAAAAATTGTTAAGGGCAAATAGGGTTTTGTACACAAAGTTATAGCCTAGGATTTGATCTAGAATTTTAATCAATGGCTAGGAATACAAATCACATGGATCAAGGGCATGAAGAAACACAAAATGAGGTGAAAAATAGCTGGAAAATTCGGAGCAAATGAGGCCTTGGTGCCCAAGTTTGTGCAAGCTTGTCAAAAGATAGTACATTTTGTCTTATATGAGGACACTTCCTTATTTTACCATTTTTGATTATTCTTTTCATGATAATTCCACATTATTCATGCCACTTTGGGCCATATCCTAGGAATCAATCATTGGGCCCAAAAATTCCATGATATCACCATTCCCAAAATTGATTTGATACCTCACCTTGAAGGAAATTCCCATTTTGCCCTTTTCTTTGAAGTTTGACTTTTTATGCAAAAATTTATCAATGCATGCGCATAAAAAATATGACCCAACTCATTTTGATCCAAATGCATTCTTCTGATATTGAATAATGATTTTTGGTGAGAAATTGCTTAATTTTGGAAATGACCAAAATACCCTTTTTGCTCCAAAAACCCTAATTTTGCTCCAAAATGCATTTCGACCCTAAAAATGATTTTAAAAGCTGTGGAATGACTTTTAGGACCCAAAATGCAATGCATAATGCTCTTCACTCTTCAATTTATTTATTTTTGTGGAAAATTAGGATTTTGACCTAAGCCGGACAAAATTGGGGTATGACAATCAATTGGGTTTATATGACACCAACCACTAATCTGGTTCCACACAAACGACGCAAAAGCACAAGACAAAAACAAATGCAGGTGAGTTTCTATAATACCTTCACAAAACGGGCATAAGGACTCCCCCTCTGAAGCAATAACATGGCGATAAAGTAAATTATCACGCATTGGCAAGGACTCCCTCAACATTCTCCAACCAAAGACAATGACCTTTGAAGGAGTGGCACATCTCCAAAACTTCTCTAACAACTTAAACAAAGGCGCGTTCTCAACGCTGACAGTCATCGTCAATAACGAAGCATAACAAGATCGAACCGTAAACTTTTTGGAACTCTCTAGCATCCACCTCCACTTATCCGTACCCCCTGCGCTAGATTAACCGGTAATAAGAGCTGCTGTAAATACTCCGCTTCCGACTGATCAATCAAAGCTTGAGACTGCAGCCACACTACATTCCATCGCCACAAACCATCAACCCACTCGTCGAAATCCTGCACAAAAATACGATGTCTTTCTCGCCAAGCATATAGACGAGGAAGCAACTGAAAAAACGGTGCCGTGCCCATCCACTTGTCACCCAGAAATCAAACACCGCGCCATTACCAACACAAGGAGATATATTCTGACCGAACTCAGCAGCCATGGGCAATGAGGAATCAAGCAGTAATAAATCACGCCACCAAGCGTCCTCAAACCTCCCATAACGATGAAGAAACAACCCTCTCCACGGAGCGTCGACCTCCACAATCGTCCTCCACTTCCATTTACTCAAAAGAGCAACATTAAACAATTCTAAGTTTTTAATACCAAGACCGCCATCCTTTTTTGATTTGCAAACTTTTTCCCAAGCGACCCAATACATTCCACGATCACCTTCACTAACTTGCCACAAGAAATCTCTTTGGATCTTAATCATTGAATTGATAACCGCTTTTTGTGCTTTATAAAAAGAAAAGAAATAAATCGGTAAACTATTCAAGACTGAATTGATGAGGATGACTCTACCTCAGATGGATAAATGATGCCCCTTCCAGGGAGCTAATCTTTTCCTTAGCGAATCAAGCACCGGTTTCCAAGTTGAGACTCTTCTCGGATTTGCCCCCACCGAAATTCCCAAAAACTTGAAAGGAATAGACTCCGATCTACAATGGAGAAAAGTTGAGGCGGAATCAAGAAACTCAAAGGAAATATTAATACCAATGATCTTGCTCTTATGAAAGTTCACTCGAAGACCGGGGACCAATTCAAAGCTGTGCAAAATGGATTTTATCCCCCACAAATTGTTCCAAGTTGGTTTACCCATCAACACCGTATTATCTGCAAATTGTAAAATAGAGAAACTAAGAGCATTAGTGATACTATAGCCATCAAAAGAACCAACCTCCACCGCTTTAGCCATCAAAGCTGACAAGCTTTCCGCCACAATAAGAAACAAAAACGGGGAGAGGGGATCCCCCTGTCTCAGACCTCTGTGAGTAATAAAGTCGTTTGTAGGACTCCCATTCACCAAAACCGACAACGTGGTGTTGCGCACACAAGATTTCATCCACTGAATCCATTTATGGGGAAAGCCCATCCTGTTAAGCATATAGAATAAAAAATCCGAAGAGATAGAGTCATAAGCTTTCTCAAAATCAACCTTAAACAAAAAGACATTCATCATTTGATCTTTTCGCATAATCCACAACCTCATTTACCACGGCCACCCCATCCAAAATTTGTCTACCCTCTAAGAAGGCAGACTGACAAGAAGAAATAACCTTAGGGAGAACCTTTTTGAGCCTAGATGCCAACACCTTCGCCAAAATATTATACAAACACCCTATCAAAGAAATAGGTCTATACTCCCCCAGACTTTGAGGATTGTCATTCTTGGGAATCAAAGCAACAAAAGTAGCCAAAATAGCCTTAGGGAGAAAGGCATTGGCGTGAAATTCATTGAGAAAATCTACAATATCCTTCTTTCTATTCTCAACCACCCCACTATCCCACCCATCACATAAAGCAAGATCCAAAGAATTCAAATCCCGCACCAAAGACTCAATATTCAGATCGACTTTCCCAAAAACTTCTCTATTCCAACTTCTCAACTTTTCCTTTAGAAGCTTGAGCTTCTCTTTCACCACATGTGCTTTAAAACCTCAGACTTTAAAATTCTCCCAACTACTTCTCACAAAAGGAATAAAATCAGGATGGTCGAACCAAGCATTAAAAATCTGGAACGGCTTTGGCCCCCAATCTTTCGCAAGGCGAATAAGCCAAATAGGATTATGGTCAGAGATGTCATGATTACCGACCCATTGCCCGAAAATTCCCCACAAACCAATCAATCTCCCCGAAATGAGGAACCTATCCAGCCTACTCATAAATAAACCATCCACACTAAACCAAGTAAATTTATTTCCTGACACCGGAACATCAACAAAAGCCATGAAAACAATAAAATCATTGAAATCCGAAATCTCCGAATGCGAACTGTCCCCATTCTTCCCCCTTCTCTCCTCCACACTAGAAACTGCATCAAAATCTCCTACTAGACACCACTCACCCTCGCCAATATTCTGTTTAAGAAGCACTAAATCTGCCCACAACATTCTCTTCGCAACAACAGAACAAGGGGCATATACATTGATAATATGGACATTATAGGATTGAAAAGATATACTAAACCCCAAGAAACCATCACCATTGAAGATAGACGTGACCTGTAACACCCTGAATTTTACTGCATTTGTGTGTATTATAATTTTTACTTACCTTATGTGAAATAATAATTAGTTTCGTATCTAGAGAGTGTTTTTAAGAAAAATAATTTTGTAAGACTAGAGAGAAATATTATAGAAGGTTATGAAAAGTATTTGAGCTAAAAGCTCTATCAAATTATAGGTAAATAGTATCTGTCAGTATAAATTTGTACTGCACTAAAAAGTCCAAACTTATCGGAAAATTTTGAAATTTAGTTCGTTAAGTTCTATAAATTATAAAGATCGAAATTGTATCTGCAGAATTTTATTTTACTAAAGATATATCTTTTATTATTACCAGTATAACAAATAAGTAAGTAATGGATGAGTGTATGGTTGAAAAGAGGATGAACAGAAACTTTTATTACCGGTACGTGTGCGCATCGTTTTACCGGATGACCTATTTAGATTACTATAAATAGAAGCTCACTCTTCACTTTACCATCACACACTTTCACTCGAAGCTCACACTGATACGGAAGCAAAGCTTTTTACTTTCCCTCATCAGGTTTTCTTCATCTCACTTTATTCTCTCTTTTTGTTCTTTTTAGTTCTTTTCTGCTGTCTTACTTTTTGAAGCCTATTTCTTTATTATTATATTTATTTTTCCTTGTTCTACAAAACAAGAAACCCACTTATTGTAGATAGGCTCTATACAAACTAGTTTAGTTATGTTTACTCTCTTTCAAAACATACGTAACTGATGGTGGGATTTTAATTTTAATTTATTTTATTACCTCTTGATTTCAAGTGTAAAGATATGGTTTAAGTAGTTTATTTAGGGCATTATTTTAAAAATAAGATAGAATACCTATTCAAAAAAAAACTTGATTAATTAGATGAATTAGTTTAAATATTTCGGATTACTTTTCATAAGTTAAAATGTAAATTTCTTTATATATACTTAGACTTTGATTAAAAAAAAATTCTAAACTCTAGTTATTATGTATTCTCAATGCACCCATTATGAATAGAAAATATGTCTATCAAAAGGGATTTTTTTTGAAAAACAAATGTGTCTTTGCATTTTGAAAACACACAAGTATTAAGTAGAATTTTTAGTAAAATATTTTAGTTTAATATTGTTATGAGTATAGATAGTGTGTTAAGACATAGTTGTTTTGATGAGTAATAGGTATTGAGGAAATTGAAGAAAGTGTCCAACAAGCTCTTTTGGAAAAAAAGTCACGGTAAGGGAAATACTAATAATAAGTTGATGGGCACAAATTGGGTGTTCCTTGTATATATATTATCTAGTTATTCTTAGGTGATTTGTGTGATTTTGATTTGTTTGAGTTCTATGCAAATGTGTCAAAATTAATGTATTTTGAGTTTGGTTGAGAATGTTGGTTGTCTATTTTACTTAGTGATATAATAATAGACTTAGTGATATGACTTAAGAGGACTGATAAGTTAATGTGTATCTCATAAGTTGTTCTATGGATTCTAAGGACTGAATTGTCAAGTTGACTATGGATTAGATTAGTAAGACTGATGATTTTACTAAGAGCTACTACAGGAGGTTTCTTATAGAACTATCAAGTATATAAGACTGAGGATAGGTTCGGTTGGGTCGACTACAGACTTTCTGGGGGCACTTGTGTTTCGAACTCCTACCAATGGTCAGTTGTAGCAATTCTGGCTGGGGGAAATCGTACTACCCGACACTGTGAGCCTGACTGTACAGGACTATCTATAATAAGGTGCAGCGCTCGGGCCAGAATGATTGGGGTATAGATTGGATATCTTCTCATTGCAAACAATCATGTTATGGCAGTTGAAACGACCTTACGCTCAAGATGATAGATAAATCTCCATGGAGTAGGTTGAGTATATTATTTCTAGTTAGCAGACTAACTTTGTTGATGGATTAGAGGATAAGTGTGATATCTAGTTTATTTGACTAACAATCGATGATTAATTTTCCCTATAATACTACTCATGTTTTGGAGGATTTGGTGATTATGTGCGGTGAATTTTCTTAGTCTTGATTGAGTTTGATGTGTGTCATTATTAAGTCTATATATTATTATTTCTTGTGATTGTATCCTATTATGTGTAACTTGTGTAACCATCGTGTTGCAAACTTTTGTACGAGTATTTCACCCCATACATTTCAAATGACATCGGAGGAGACTCTCGGACACTCTGGGCACAGGCAGATTAGATTTTTGGAGGATATGGGAGATCCCATCTGGGAGATCGACCCAGTGGCTCAGACCATTACTTATACTGGTGTGACTCAGACTACTGACGGGGCACAGGGAATACCCATGACTGTTATTACTGCTCATCAGACCTTAGAGATAGAGTTGCCTATGAACCGTATAATAGAGGCTTTGTTTCCTAGTGTGGCAATACCTGGGGCTGTAGTTCAGGATGTTGTGGTCCCTGATGTACCTATCATACCTGAGTGGGAGCCGTCTGATGACTCCGGTAGTAATGGTACCGTTGGGAATCTCCCCAATGGATATCATTAGTGGTTGTTGGAAGTTGGTTCTTTTGGTTCTACTTAGAGTATAAGAGTTTTTTTTGGGGATTTAGTCTGGCTTGTAATCTCTTATAACTCTACCTTTTGATACAGTGACTATTAGGCGTTTCGGTATATTAGCTTGACTACTTAGTTTTCAGCCTAACCTATGGTATATATATAACCCTATAGACCGTACCACCTTTTGGGACATATGTGTGACGTGGTACTTAGACAATAACCTGTGTAAGCCCAAGGGCATAACTATGTTCCAACTGATAGTGATCAATATATGATGCATATTTATATATATTTCAACGTTGTATGATATAATTAATCCTTTATGTTTCTCACATGTTTAGAAAATTATTTTTCGTAAGTTGAGAATCGAAATTCATATCTACTTTAAATTAATATATTTTCAAAAGAAGATTATAAATAGGAATATTAGTTAAGTGTAGCACCACATTTAAAGGTTAGAAAAAGGGATGTTACATGACCGCCCAATCCTTTTCGACCCAAGAGCATAAGAGACCACCTGACAAACCATTCGATGGTTGAACATCCACTTTGAAAGGTTGATTTCCCCATAACACACCCACCTCCTTTTCATCAAGCACTTCTCTCTTCGTCTCCTGAATGCAAACAAACTCAAAACAACCAGCTTTGATACTAGCTGCTAACCGGCGTCGTTTAGAACGATCACCCCACCCTCTCATGTTTAAAGAAAGCAAATTCATGGAACCCCATTACTGTGCACCCTCCTGCTACATGCTTCTTCATCTCTAGATTCCCCTTCCGGAATCAAATTCACATAATGTTCATTCGGCATATCATCCTCCACACCCAAATTTTTCGCAGCCTCCCACACTTTTTGAGCTACGGACTTACTACGTAAAATCCAATACTTGTTATTACAACAAGCAATGTCATCTGATGAAATAGAAGCATCACATAAAACAGTTCCCGCTGAGAAGATAGAGGACGCATTTGGCCTTGGATGGGATGGTGAAGAAGCCAATTTAACCATTCCACCTTCAAGTGACATATTGGAGACGGACTTAAGTTCACGAGGAGCTTTTTTCAGTTTACCATCTTTTGGATTGCGCTTGGGACCAACCTTCAAAATCTTGCGTTGTTTCCTAGGCTTACTCGCAGGAGGGATGGGTGGCACAACTAGTGGACCTTGACTGAGAATAGTAATGTGCTCGGCCACAGGACTTGAACGCTGGTCAACAATAGCTTGATGTTGGCCTACTGAAATAATTTGGTGATGTGACACCCTCGTAGGCCCCACAGACAAGTTGAGAGCACCAGGGGATTGCGTTGACGAAAACGCCGTACCTTCCACCAGAACTGGAGATTGAGCACCACAATGGGGCCCACCAATCATTGAACTTCCCTCCCCATTAACATTGGAATCTGAAATTGAATTTACGGTTTCACAAACAACCGTATCGTAACCTGCCTGAGTATCCGTCCCATTTACTCCATAATTATTGCATGCATTAAACGACTCAATAACAACTTCTTCTTCCTCATCGCTGTCTTCTTCACCATCACCGGTACCTGAAAAATAAGAATCCAGGAACTCATCGTCGGAACTAGACGAATCATCATGAGGCACAGATTTTTGGTCCGTCTTAGTCCACACCATCGGACCACGCCAATCTTCAACCACTTTAATGGTAAAAGGCACGTCGTTAATATGAATTTTAAGAACCCTGTTAACCGTTTTCGTGACTTGAGTGCGAACCATGATCCGAGCAACATAAAAGGATTTCTTCAACGCCGTATTATCATCAGAGCATACATAATGACCCACCCTGGCCGAAAGAGTTTCAAAAATATTCGCATTCCAGCCATGCACCGGGATCCCATAACAACGAATCCATGTAGCTCTTTCTATATCAACATCTGTAGGCTTCCACGGATGGACCCATTTAAACCATTGAGACAGCCACTCCTTAGCCTCTTCAATATAACCACGAAAGTCCTCCTCATCCTTACCTCCTTCCAACAAAACCAGATTCGAGCCCATCAGAGTAACTTTTATGGTGAACACCCCCTGCCTAGCAAACGCCTCTTGAATATTATAAGCATTCCCCGGATTAATAACCTCCCCCACCATTGCTTGTGATAAAAGACCTACCTCCGAGATCACGTATTTCCACTCCCCATGACTGTTGGCTTCCTCTCCAACCTTATGACTTATATTCGAAGGAAGCTTCTCCTTCCACACTTTCAATGGCACATTCTTCTTAGCAACCAATGCTCCTCGAGATGTAGGATGATCTACTTTCTCCCTACGGAATCTCGAAAGATTGACGTGAATTTTGACCCCCTCCACAAAAATATTGTCCAAGATGGTTGCCATCCTCTCCATCTCTCGAACGTCCAAGAAGCGAACAAAACCAAACTTCTGACCAAGAGCGTTTCTCCTACCCGGAATCACTACCTCCTTCACGTTACCATGTTTGGAAAAGATCTCCAACACGTGTCTTGCCCAAAATCTCTCCGGAAAGTTTGTGAAGTAAAAAGACGTGCACTATTTTTCTCTATCCGCTATTCTTACATGACGAGACACAATGTCCACCTTTCTCCTACCTTGATCAGATCCAAATCTTCTGTTTCTTCTACCTGTAACCACTTGCCAGCCATCAACGTTAGAGCGCCGACCACCCCACTGTCCACCTGTGTCCCTTTCCCACTTATTCATACTAACCGTTGTTCAATATACCCGTTCTGCGTCAAAAGTTCTTTTGTTCAGAACATTGTATTGCATCAACAGATTGTATTGCACCAAAGTGGTGGCAAAGAGCACGTGAACGACGGCGTTATAGAACGGCGACGGCGCTAGGAGGAGAAGAGCGCCAGCGCTAAGGTTTTTAAGTTATGCACGGCGTGTTCCTCAAATGTATATTTTATAGTTAAGTTTTTCAATCTTGGTATGATTGTCGTTTGGCAACAAATGTTTATAAGAACTTAAAATACTGTATAAACCCTTTTTTTTTGCAAAGAAAACAAAGGAAACCATACGAGCACTTGGTAAAGAAGGGTCAACTCCTCAAAGTGTGACTGTGGTGTTGGGGAAGAGAAGCCTTACGGTGGGTACAATGATGTTTTACTAGTCATTAATTCTAACTTGACCAACAATATTGTACGTAATTTGGTTATTTTAGGATTATCAAGCGTCAACACTAAAAATTTCTCATATGGTTGTAGTATTTATTAAATCTAGAACAAGACATTTTGTACATAGATTTAATATTTCTAATAAAATAATATTTTTCATATTGTTCATGTTTCCTAAGATGATCCAATTGAGGACGCTCTGGTTTATTTGGATAAATTAAAGCATATTTTAAGGTTTTCAAAAGTGAATTTAGAATACAAATTTAACCTAATTACTATCTAAATCTAATAGAAATTTTAAGAATTTGACATGGAGAACAAGGTACCCATACTTTTTCAACCCAAATATAAGTAAATGTCAACTAACCCAACTTCATTATTTTATAAATACCCTTATTTTTTGATCAGTCAATTAAATAAATACTCTTTTTTAATTTTTCTGTTACTACTAAGAGTCTTTTACCTTCCAAAGAAAATAAGAGTACATTAGTAAAGTTAATTTATTTTTTGTATGAAATCAAGAATATTAAATAAATGTAATAACTTTTGTAATCTATGTAAGGTTAATTTTTCTTACTTATAAATGAGTTGAAAATAGTATGTATTAGTTAGACATTAAAGATTCTTCTAGAAATTGAACTATTATAAACTAAAGCTTTGTTCGGCAAAGTCAATCCACTAGTTTATAGCAGCTAGCTTATAGTAGATAAACTCATTTTAGGTATTTGGCATAACTAGTTTATAACGTTTTTTCACTAACTTATAGCGTTTTTTAAAACGCTAGCATTGGAACTTATGACTGAGCTTGAATTTTTGTTAGCATCTTGAATTTTTTATTCCTTTGTAGCTGAGCTTGAACTAGTGTACTTTTGTTAACTTTATTATTGAAGTTATTGCTTGGTAAAATAAAGTTAAGTCATCTCAACTCCCTTTTATATGGCTAGCCAAGCCGCAAAGCGGCAAAACAACTTAGACGAAGAGACCGTATTTTTGTATTTTTGATAAATTAGCTAGTATGAGTATACTATTACACACAACTTAATTAGATGTAGAGACCGTATTTTTGTATTTAATACTCCAAGACTTTTCCTACGTGCTCTTGCTATCGGTTACAACTTACAAGCTTTCGTGCGCAAATGCAATAGTACCACCCTAACAAACTTTGTCTTAATGTGTGTAGTCACTATCTCCTTGTACCAATCTATGTCACAATGTTTAGACTGATAATAACAATTATTTTTCACGAAAAATGTACGTCTCATTTTATTTAATCTCAAGGAAATTTATTTTCATATTATTAATTTATTTTTTTAGTGCAAAAATAAAATTCAAAATCGACTTCCACGATTATATATTCTCCATTGCGGTTTTACCTTTAATATTTATAATAAATAATAAATAAATTAAATTTTAAAATTTATTTCATAATAGAATTTAAAAAAATGGATATTACTAAGAAAAAGAATTTTACAAGAATGGATAGAGATGAAAATAGAGGACACATTAATGCTGACAAATTTCACACTAAAAATTTGCAATTTCACAAATACTCCAAAAAAACGTACGTACCACCATGGTTCGTCAACAATAAACATTTGTACAATATAATAAATGCAAAACCAACTTCATAGTAAAAGATCTCAAGCAGATAGTTCAATTGGCGAGCTAAGGAATATCGAAGGAGTGCATCAAATGAGTGCGAGAATGAGGTCCCGGATTCAACTTCCGGAAACTAACATTCCCTCACCCCACTAACATTGCTTATCGAAAAAAAAGATAAGTTAATGTAAAACTCTGCCAACTTTTTAAAAAAAAATCGATTTTATTAGTTTATATCCTTTCAAACACATATTTAGTACTAGTACAATAATAAATGTACTACAATGTTTATTTTATTGTTTTCATTACTTAACCCTCAAATAATAATGTTCATTTATTAGAAAAATTGGATTTCATTTGGTACAGTACTACAGCTATCATTACTTAACTGTTGCCAACGCTTATTTAGTACATTACTACCATTATTATTGTAACAAATTTTCAGTTCATATACAAATATATGTTGAACTTGTTTTCCTAAACAAAAAAATCAGTCAAATTTATTATGTCATCTACAGATAGATTAGTCATACGTATGGCAAATGCTAACACACACACTTCTCCACAGCTGTAGACAACACACACCACTATCTATCTATAAAAATAAATAACTAAAGAAGAGAGAGGCAGAACCCATTGAGAGCCAAAATATTGAAGAGAAAACAATTGGGGTAGAGAAAGCATCAACACCCACACAATTTATCAAACCCCAAAGTGCAACCACCCACAACCATCAACCATTATTAGCCGAAAATTAAACACCTCAGCCACATATAGAGCAAAATAGAAGAATCAGAAAAATGAGGGAGAGCACCGCTGCACCTCCGCCGCTTGCACTGCAAGCACAACATCACCACCAGCGAAAAATGAAGATAATGCAACAAAATGGAAGCGAATTTAGAGAAACTAAAGGTAGCTTTTGTGGAAACCTCTCGTATCATTCATTTCCTTAAAAAATTTTTATAAAGCTTATGATTTGATTTTTCTATTTTTTAGACGGTTTTGAAGCGGCTAATTCATATATATTGAAAACATTGACCAATGGGCAGAAAGACAATGCATCGACGACTCACCATATATTCACTTGTCCATGATTAAAATGGACTTTGTGATAACACACTCCGTCTTTCCAAGAATATCCATATTCTAGCTCCTATGTTTTGTATTGTATTCCCCACTGTATTACTTCTCTAATTATGAGTGAAATGCTATAAACTTATTTTGGTAAAAAAAAGACTACATTGTAGTTTTAGTCTTTTATCTTTGGAGTTGGTGTCACTTTGGTCTTTTATCTTTTTTTTCTCGTTTTGGTCCCTCATCTTTCATTTCCGTTTTGTTTTGGTCCCTGCCGTTAGTTTTTGTTAACGAACGCCACGCTGGCAGTTAACTACTGACGTGGCGTCTTAAGTGTTAGTGTGACGTGTCATTCATTAAATGACGTGGCAATTAATAAATGGACACATTAGCATTTAACCATTTTAAATGTGAAAAACACAAAACATTAATCACTTAAATTAGAAAAACATTAAAACAAATAAAACAATTAAAACATTTAAATCATGAAGAACAGGTCTGGAAACTATGAAGAACAGATCTAGAAATTTACATCATCAACATCAATTTCGTTTCCAAATCTGAAAGAAATTTACATCATTAACATCAACATCATTTAAACTATGAAGAACAAATCTGGTATTCGTTTACCCAGAAAATCTGGAAGAACAAATCTGGAAACATCAACCGTTCTTCATCTTCATGGTCTTCATTTTTAATTTCGTTTCAACATCAATTCGATTTCGTTTACCCAGAAAATTTTGTTTCAGATCATCAACGTCATTAATTTCGTTTTCGTTTTCATGGTTTAGAGTCGTTTACCCAGAAAATTCGAATTCATTCTTCGTTTCATAAATTTGATTTCTTTTCATAAGGCTTAGATTGAATCGTTTCATAAGGCTTCAAATTCGATTTCGTAAAAACCCCAAATTCGTAAAAACCCAGATTCCTAAAAAACCCAGATTCGTAAAAAACCCAGAATCGATTTCATAAGGCATCGATTTCGTTACTAATTTTGGGGATTTAGGGTTCATAGGATTTTGGGGAAGATGGAGATCGGGGATTTAGGGTTCATAGGATTTTGGGGAAGATGAAGATGGAGATTGTTAAGTTTATTTTTCTTTTTTTCTTTTTTTGTCAGTTTGGACCCTTGTGTTTTTTTAAGTTTCAATTTGGTCCCTTATTTTCCACATCACTTAATGAGTTCCAAGTCAGCCCTGACACTAAAGACGCCACGTCATCAGTTAACTGTCAGCGTGGCGTCCGTTAAGGTCATGGACGGAAAATTACAAAAAAGAACCAAAATGACACACAAAAAAGACGAGGGACCAAAATGAGGGAAAAAAAAGATAAATGGCCAAAATGACACCAAAGCCAAAGATAAAAGACTAAAACTGCAATTTAGCCACAAAATAAAAACACATGTTTTGGTGCTACTTAGATCGACTATATCACTTGTTTAGGATTTCTATCACTCTTTGACTATTATGTAAGTTTTGAATCGTTAAATATATGTGTTCTTTTGGTTGAATGTCTAAAATATATGTTTGTCTACTTATATTGATTATCTAGTTTAATTATTAATTGAGTCATTTCCTCTTAAATGATATATTTTATAGTCATTATATTTATATCTTAGGTCTTATACATGTATAATTAATCACATAAATTAGGAAACATGTGATACATTAAAAATTTATTACATTAATAAAATGTAAATTTAATAAAGTTAGTTGTGGTTGCAACCAATAATAGGACCACACTATTTTGAAATAGAGAAATTTTTTAACTAAAATAATGGCGGCTAAAACTACCGGTTATTAAGAAAATTAGAAAAAGAGAATTGCAAATTGTGGCGGTTCAAACCGCCGTTTTTTACAAAAAAATAAGCATTCTTTATTTGTATATTCTGGCGGTTTTGGACGCCACCTTTTGCATAAAAGAAACCTCCGTTTTATACATGGATGATTGTGGCGGCTACTACTTAACCGCCATTTTTTACCGAATGGCGAACGTGATTATGGCGGTTAGGTGGGACGCCGCTGAAGTAAAAAACGGCGGTTGAATCCGCCGTAAATTACAGATTTTAACCGCCATAATTTTCTCATTTTTTTTGTACTGAAAACACACCAAACCATATCAACCTAAAATTCTAGGTTATGCAACTAAAAATAATAGAAATGAAACGATCCACAGTATCCTTACTTGGTGTAAGAAGTTTCTTTTGCTTACTTGATTATATTTTATATTTAATTGCACTTTTTTGTTAATTAGTTAGAAAGTGAGATCGAGGAGTTTAGTTAGAGATATTTTTGTTATAGAATTCTACTTAATTGAGCTGTTATTTTAGTTGTTGTTTAGTTGGGCTTTTAGCCCTTAGACCTTTTATTTTATTAGCTTATATCAACACTATATATGTAGTCTCACTGACACGTGTTAGACATACCAAATGAATGAGAAGTATTTTAATTTTTGTAGCTTTTATCTTCTTCAGCTATATTCTTCTTTACTGTTACATTAATTTTCCTAGTTTTGTTAAGATAATCAACTCACACACTTTATAAGCCTTTGGGCAGTAAATGAAATACATTACAATATTCGATTATTTATCTTCTCTTCTCTCATCATTGTACGGTTGCTTTCTGGTGTCGTTTGAATAAAAAAAAATAGAAATTTAAAAGAAAAGATGACAGAAAGTGGGAGAGAGAAAAGTATTAAAATCATAATACTAGTAATTAATAACATTGTGTTGATTAAGTTTTTTTGACTGTAAACCATACATGATGGATCCATTAGCCACAAATTTTTTTGCTGATTTGATGTGTAACCCCCCCTGCAAAGCCTTCCCTCATTCCTTCTCTACCTTAATTTCATTCCTTGTATATATTGTCCATTTGTTCTTAATGATGATGTGTAAAACATAAAGTGGACAAAATGAGTGACTTGGAGATTTAATCGTTCACTACCACGCTGTGACATAAAAAATATAAATGTTACGCTTTTTGTTTATGCAGAGTCAGTCACTTGAAGCTAAATGTTAGGATTGTTGAAAGCTAACTTAATAAATTATTTGCTTATGAATGCTTAATCTTAGCCTTCTAGAAACTAGAGATTTTTTTATGTGAGGCTGTGAAAGAGCAATCAATTAGTTTAGTTTTTTAACTATTAATTATGAGTCAGGCAGGGTTGAAAGCCCTGATATAGGTTTGTACTATAGGTATACTACTCATACCTACTCAGAAAATGTATGAGTATACTACTCATACCTTTTTTTTTTTAGGAAAATACTAGGGGTGGACACCGGTCAGATTGGGTCGGATTCGGGCCCAAAACAACCCATCCGGCACAATCCACAGTCCAGAATATTGGGCCCAACTTTGACTATTTGGAAGGATGGTTAAGGCGGGTTCGGGTTAGGTGGGTCGCGGGTAGTTTCGGTTGGGTTATAACGGGTTAACTGAGGGAGGTTTATGGGAAAAACCACAGAGAAAAATGATGGAGAGAGGCTCAACAAAGAAATAAATCCATGGTAGTTCAAGATATGGAATTAGAGAAGAAGAGGGTTTGGAGAAGAAGAGACGGTGGAGAGAGAGAAACAATTAATTTATTTATCACATCAACAGTTAATACAAACTTGAGAGAGAAACTAGAGTAAAATAGTACTGCTACTAAAGTTCATTACTAAAAAGCTGAAAACCAATATTTTAATGCATTTATATGCATCAGTCAGAGAGATATGCATTGGTCAAAGCTATTGAGATAGGGATTATCTAACATTAAGCTTGCTATTGCTCCGTCGGTCGGTTATGGTTACCATCGGATCCTGGTATGTGCAACCGAGCTCGACCATTTATATCTGTTACTATCCTTTTTCGGTTAACTGATTAACCCGAAGACCGAATGAAACCGTCCGCTGGTTAAAAACTCTGAACGAATTCCACGGATTCGGTCGGATAGAAATTATTTGTCCCCCCCTAGAAAATACTACTCATACCTACTAGCTATTTTATCAAAATCTGCCGTAGAGAAAATGAATTGACCGTATTGCTTACTAGTATTGCTTACTACCATTTTCGGCGACTGTCACTACTTTTTGTAGTAGTACAAAGACGGTTATCGCGGTTAGTTACAATTACAATAGGATAGATAGGTGAATTTAAGTCTATATCAATTAACTAACACTAAGAACAGCAGGATAGTTAAAATAAACTGGATAGTTTATTTTAAACAAAGACGGTATTTTTAAGACACTATATACTTTTTCTCAGAAAATGTGCAAGAGTGCAAGGAAACAAAAACATAAATGCTATTTTTAAGCAAGGTTGAGAGTAAGCGTATAAGTTGTCATATGGAACATTAGTGGTAGACAATTGTATTTCAAAACAGATTTCAAGACGTTACTACTCTTCTCCCTTGCCAGAGCAGCTAAAGCCACCAAGATGGCATCTAATGCCAAAGCTAATGAAACATCCTATTCTCAAGCAACCATTCTCCACAAATAGCAGTTCAAGACATCTCTCCATTACCTATTTCATTTCTGAATCAAACCCAACAATAAGTATTGTAGACAAATCCAAAGCCAAGCATCCACAAGCTTGCTGAAGAGGACAATTATCACAAGGTTTATCAGATATTGACTCATTGACTCAAGGGGTAACCTGCAAGCAGGAAGGGGTCAGTATCAGAGAAACAAATACAGAAAACATAAAATTTTGTCATCTTGACTGAATCATAGAGATAAAAATTATTTGCAACTAACCGATCCAAATATCAAAACCAATTTAAAATTTGTTTCATTTCTAGCGTGGCAGATGTTTGAGATATAAGCAGGGCAACCTGGGCAAGACAAATAACAAAGCTTTTGATCCCAGCACCAAGGATACATAAAGAAATATAAGAATGGAAATATTAATAGTAATCAATTGGAAACATGATCATCTCGCCTTCACTTGATTCTCCCAAAATTTTGAAGATGTAAAGAACCCACAAGCAAAGTATTAATAAATAGTAGACAAATTCTAGCCTACTGGCACACAAGCTAAAAAATATGTAGGAGGGAGTTTTAAGAGATACTGAGCCGTTCGTGAGATCGCGAGAATTATAGTGGAGTCATTTGCACATTATTATTTCCTCTTCTCTCTTAATTGCTCGCCACAACTGCCATGGAAAGCCTCAGAGTTTCCCTTGAACACCAGCACCAACTCCACAAAATCTGCCCCAAACCTTCAACCGCCACAACCGGAACACTCAAACCAGATCCATTCTATCATTTGTACTGCGTCTGTTGGTATCTAATGCACCTTGTTTTTTCCTTTCATAAAGAAACCTTAACTAGGAACTTATCATTTATAACAGCCTAAATAAAGAAAGCTTAACTTGGAACGTATCATTTATAACAGCCGACAATTAGTAATATTTGGAATTTAAACGTACTGCAAATACGCCAAATGCTTCCTATATCCACCAGCGAGGACAAGCAGAAGAGACAATAAATTCCACTGAATTTTCTTAGCCAAATGTTGCTTAAATAAAAAGAGAAAATTGAGGTACAGTTCCCAATCATAACATGACATTTATATTATTTTTTTGACAAAAGTACTTTAAGTTTTCTCCTTAATATCTATATTTGGCAAAGTTCCTTCTAATCATGGGAAGCAAATTCCGTCCTTAAAAACCTCTATTTTTCAAATTTTATGCCAAAGACAACGCAGGGCATGGACAAGAAGATTCAAAACCCTGTTAATTACCATCATATAATTATCAGCAAGGAATAATTAAGCAATCAGCAAGGAATAATTAAGCAAAGAACTTAACACAATTGCCTATGCTTATATACAACCCATTTGTGAATTATAGTAAACACAACACATACAAAGCATAAATTGAAATAGGTCTTTCATCCTAATTAACTCGTGGTCTAAAGAAAAATGTCAACATCTTGCCGAACAAGGGAATAGCTCTCTTCAAAAGCACCAACAACATCATGAACACCCGCTAAATTTTCTGGAGGATCACAACTATTGGCTGTCTCGCGCCACTGATGCTTTCGGTGATAAACAAATAAATAAAATACTAACAAAAAAACACAGGTTTCCCTTTTCCCTTCAGTTTAATCATCAGATCCAGCCAAACAATAAGAACAAAAGTAAAAGGAGCCGTTGAGATGCGGTGTAAATAGTAGATTTATTTATATGTGTATTCGGCCCAGGCCCGTTAGGTTTTCATATAGTATAGTCTATTTAAACTCATTAGTGCTTGTACTCTTTACACAACAACATATACAGTTAATAAGACGGAACTACAGTTGCTCTGTAGTCGCAGACGTAGGCAAACATTGGCCGAACTGTGTGACCAATATCGTCTCTCTATTCTTCGTCTCTATTTAACATGGTATCAAAAGCCTATGATCACTAGGCCGGAAAACCTAGCCGTCGCGCCGTCACGCAATTGAACCCTAGCTGTCCTGTTGATTGTTCATCCTCAACGGCCCTAGGTGCTACGAAAGTCATACAGTCCCTTTTAGCCGTACGACGCCACTGTTCATTTCGTACGACGTCACCGGTCATTTCGTACGGAAGTCACCGTTCATCCGTACGGGTACTGTTTGTCCGTACGGCGATCCTGTTTGTCCGTACGGTGCTGTTGTTCATCCGTGCGGCGTACTATCTGTACGGCGTTACTGTTCATTCCGTACCACGCCTTTCTACTGCTCCTCTCTGATTGTGGTTAGCCTTCCCATTATTGTCAAAAAATGAGTTCAACTTCAGAAAAGGACAAAAACAAATCTGAATCGACAGGTAAGAGTCTCGTGTCTTATGCTTTCTCTGGCAATCTCTCTATAACAACGGAGAAACTCAATGGTGATAATTATTTGAATTGGTCTGCCTTTGTCAAAATGTGGTTTATGGGACAAAGGCTTTTAGATCACCTCACTAAGAATTCTACAGATATTAGTACGATTTGCGTGAAGATTGGGAACAAGCAGATTGTCAATTGGTCTCTCTTTTGTGGCAATCCATTGAACCCTCCTTGCTGGTCCATTATCGTTCATACACCACTTGTTATGATATTTGGCAGAAGACTAAGAATGTTTATTCTAATGATATCCAGCGTCTCTATGGTGTTATTCATAATTTAGCCACCCTTCAGATGACATAAGATAACATCATGACATATGCTAATAAAGCTCAGTCAGCAGCAAATGAGTTCAAGCTCCTTGTGACCGACAATGACCCGAAGAAGATGCTTGAAAAACTAGATAATGTGTGTATGATCTATGTTCTTCATGGTCTCCATCAAAAGTATGAGTCAGTACGGAGCAACATTCTTTTTGCATCAGACATTCCCCCTCAACAGAGGATCTTATCAGGCGTCTCATACGTCTTCCTGGATTGGAAGGAACTGGAGGGAATGGATCTCAGACTAATAGAATCTTCTGCTTTTGTTTCTAACTTTGCAGGTCGTGGGAGACGCAGTCGTGGTCGTGGGGGTGGTCGAGGAGGTCGTGTCGGAGGACGTCCTCAGTGCACTTATTGTAAGAAACTTGGTCATACTGAAGACAAGTGTTATTCCCTTCATGGCTTTCCAGAGAAACCAGTAAATGTGACTCAGGTTAATGATTTTGATCAGAGAAGCACTAAACAAAATGTTCTTTCTGATGAGGAGTATAAGGCATTCCTGCAGTATAAATCATCAGCAACAGTTGCTCATTCTGGTAATTCTACAGTCTGTTACTCTCAATCATCACCTGTTGACTCCTGGATTATGGACACTGGAGCTTCCGATTGCGTAGTTGGTAATCCATCTCTTTTATCCAAAATATCCCAACCTAACACCCCACATTATATTACCGTTGCCGACGGATCAAAAGTTAAAGCTAGTGGCATTGGTAAAGCCACTCCTCTTCCATCCTTACCCCTTGACAATGTTCTTCTTGTTCCCAATTGCCCATTTAATTTAATTTCAGTTAGTCGTCTGACTCGAAGCCTAAAATGTTCTGTAACTTTTGATGATGAATATTTTGTTATACAGGACCGGAGTACGAAGCGGACGATTGGTACAGGATATGAGTCACATGGACTTTACTACCTCCAGCCCATCCATCATTCATCTACAATTGCCTCCACTTCTACTACAGAGTCCCCCAGTCTTCTTCATCGTCGGTTAGGTCATCCAAGTCTCAAGAAGTTCAAAGTTATGGTTCCTCATTTGTCTCATCTGCAGTCATTAGATTGTGAGTCTTGTCAGCTTGGGAAACATGTTCGCTCTTCCTTCCCTAGCAGTACTCAGTCTCAAGCTCGTTCTCCTTTTGATGTTCTTCACTCAGATGTATGGGGACCGAGTCGAGTCACTTCAGTTGTAGGACATAGATATTTTGTCACTTTTATTGATGAATTTTCTAGATGTACGTGGATCTACCTACTTAAGGATAGATCTGAACTTCTTGGTGTTTTTCAAAATTTCTTTAAGGAAATCAAAAATCAATTTGGTTGTTCTATTCACACTTTACGCAGTGATAATGCGAAAGAATATTTTTCTACATCATTTAATTCTTTTCTGGTTGAAAATGGCGTCATACATCAATCATCTTGTCCCCATACCCCACAACAAAATAGGATTGCTGAACGTAAGAACCGTCATATAATTGAAACAGCACGCACCTTACTTATTCATGCTAATATTCCTTTGAAGTTTTTGAGGGACGTTGTCCTCACTGCAGGGCACTTGATTAATAGAATGCCATTCTCTGCTATCCAGAATAGGGTTCCTCATTCCATATTGTTTCCCGATGAGCCCTTGTTCCGTATCTCTCCTCGAGTCTTCGGATCCACTTGTTTTATTCATGATCTTACTCCGGGACTTGATAAATTGTCTGCTCGTGCAGTTAAGTGTGTCTACTTGGCTATTCAAGAGTTCAAAAAGGATATCGATGCTACTGTCCCTCCACACATCGCTTCTACATGTCTGCTGATGTCACCTTCTTTGAGGATGCTCCCTTCTTTGCATCTCCCATTGAGTTTGAGACTGTCTAGAATGCGTTTCTATGGCTGCAATGCGACATTGGCCATTGTATCAACTAGACATCAAGAATGCGTTTCTCCATGGAGATCTAGAAGAAGAAGTTTATCTGGAGCAACCACCTGGTTTTGTTGCTCAGGGAGTGTCGTGGGTATGTATGTCGACTTCGCAAAGCCTTGTATGGTCTTAAACAATCCTCTCGAGCATGGTTTGGGAGATTCAGTAGTGTTGTTCAAGAGTATGGCATGATTCAGAGTGAAGCTGACCACTCTGTCTTTTATAAGTCCTCCTCTCACAAATGTATTTATCTGGTTGTCTATGTCGATGATATTGTTATTACAGGTAAGGATCATGATGGGATTGCAGGACTTAAACAACATCTAGTCCACCACTTTTAGGTCAAAGATCTTGGAAAGTTACGTTACTTTCTTGGCATTGAGGTAGCTCATTCTAAGGCAGGGATTGCTATTTCCCAGAGAAAGTATGCTTTGGATATTTTATAAGAAACCAAAATGCTGGATTGCAAGCCAATTGACTCTCCTATGGATCCTAATGTCAAGATCCTACCAGATCTGGGGGAGCCATTTTCAGATCTAGAAAGGTATAGGAGGCTAGTTGGAAAGTTAAATTACTTGACCATGACGAGGCCAGATATTTCATATGCTGTTAGTGTGGTGAGTCAATTCCTAAATTCTCCTTGTGACAGTCATTGGGATGCCGTTGTTAGAATCTTGAGTTATATCAAGGGAGCTCCTGGAAAAGGTCTTGTTTACACGGATAGAGGTGATTCAAATATTGTTGCTTACACAGATGCTGATTGGGCTGGTTGTCCCTTTGATAGAAGGTCCACATCTGGGTATTGTGTTCTTATTGGTGGAAATCTAATTTCATGGAAAAGTAAAAAGCAAAATGTTGTTGCCAGATCCAGTGCTGAGGCTGAATATCGAGCTATGTCGCTTACCACTCAGAAGCTCACGTGGCTGAAACATCTTCTCCAAGAGTTGCGTTTTTGTAAAATAGGCACTATGAGTCTCATCTGTGATAATCAAGCAGCTCTACATATTGCGTCCAATTCAGTTTTTCATGAGCGAACCAAACACATTGAAGTTGATTGTCACTTTGTTCGTGAGAAGATTGTGTCCGGCGACATTGCTACTTCATTTGTTGGTTCTAATGATCAATTGGCAGACATCTTCACAAAAGCTCTTCGAGGCCAAGGACAACTTACATATGTGACAAGCTGAATGCCTACAATCTATACGCTCCAGCTTGAGGGAGAGTGTTGAGATGTAGTGTAAATAGTAGATTTATTTATGTGTATTCGGCCCAGGCCCGTTAGGTTTTCATATAGTATAGTCTATTTAAACTCATTAGTGCTTGTACTCTTTACACAACAACATATACAGTTAATAAGACGGAACTACAGCTGCTCTGTAGTCGCAGACGTAGGCAAACATTGGCCGAACTGCGTGATCAATATCGTCTCTATTCTTCGTCTCTATTTAACAGGAGCATTCACTATTTGCAACATTTGAAATGTACATTGTCATCAACCACAAAAGGCAAAAATCATAGTTAAGCCAAGGAAGAACCAGGACAGACAAAAAATCTCATCATGCTCTAAGATAAAAAAATAAAATAAAAATGGCTGGAATAAAAACTAGAATGGCATAAAAAAAGAGAAAAATAAACCCCACCAAGAAATGAGAAGAAAGGAAGAAAATTTACCTGGCAGACCCTCCTAAAAAGAACAGCTTCAACTTCATAGAAACCCTCAGAGCATGAGATCCTGTCCAACTCCAGGAACTGGAACCCCCTTTGTGTTCCTCCTCTCTTTCTTCATTTGCATCTTCCAAATCTTATGGTTGGGTTTCATCAGCTTCCCTTTCTGCAACTGGGTATTCTCCTTTTCAGTAAAAGAAGTATCTTTGTTTCCATCACCACAATCTCCAGGCCCCAAACTTCCTTTTAGAGCTTTGGCACCAAAACCAACGTCAGAAGCATCGTTCAGTACTTCTGACTTCTGACTTCTGAGGGTGCTTTCCACTTCCCTTCACCCTTTTAAAGACCTCAAGACTCAATAGTGTTCTCTCTTTTTTTTCACCTATGATTTTTTTTATACTTTTTATTTCGTAATTCTTTAAACCAACACTATCTTTTACACACACTCTCCAACACTCACTCTATGATTGGTTAAAATTCATATGAATTTTAACCAATCATAGAGTGAGTGTTGGAGAGTGTGTGTAAAAGATAGTGTTGCTAGCACTTCTCTTCATCTATATTTTAGTGACATACATTTTACCAAGTCAAGAATTCGAAAATAATCATAAAAGAGGGCTGAGTCTTTGCCCTCCAATCCATCACGAGTGACCCTGTTGCCTCCAGTCAGGTTATTACATGGGCTACCACCAATAATTAAATCAAAACCTCCAAATGCACTCATCAGCTGCTCCAAAAGATCGGCATCTAGCTTTTGTACATCATCTAGATCAATTAACTCGCCTTTCTGATTAGTCTGCTCCCACCAACCTCTAACAATATTCCTATTTACTTTTGATTTTTCAACAGACACGACATTTTTAAGAGGAATGCGGAGCAGATGGAGAGCTACTTCAGCCCCACCAATTCCAGAAAAGAGAGAAAGAAGATTAATACCATCTGGATACATTTCCTTCAGTACGGACAGGTGGTACGCTACTGTGTCAATCTGAAATAAACTGAACACATGAGGAAAGAGAATTGTATAGAATACATCGGAAACTTAAACCACAAAAGGGAAAATAAATAGTAAAACTGCATATTTTTCTGGCACTTTGATAAAATTATACTGAATACACTAAAACATCAAAGCCTTTTCTCACATCCTAATATCACAATCGTGTTGTATCAAAACAAATCTTTGTAGAGAATCATTGCATTAAAACCTATTTTAATAGTTCACTCAGTTTTGGTGTTCCTTAGCTCCTCTTTTTTATTATTATTATTATTATTATTATTATTATTATTATTATTATTATTATTATTATTATTATTCTGAATATGAATTACGGTTACTTGAAACATTATTATATAGATCCAAGTAACATTACATTTCTAAATGACATAAAAGTGAACGCATTCGAACGATATTGATGGGGGCTTTGCTATTATAGGAACACACAGAATTATCATACCTGAAACGAATTGCCGAGTGACTTGTATCTATCAGTCCTACTTATTCCACCCCCCCTTGTGTGGTTCCTTGGGAAACCCATCAGCCTTTCTACTTCATCTGGCTCTAGTGGGGCAACTTTATTCCTTCCTACCCAAACTAAGTTCCATTTCCGACACTGTTCAAGGACATACTTTTGAACACTTTTAGGTGGAACTCCATCATGTCTTTCCAAAGCATTCCTAATTCTTTCAGTTAGTTTTGCACTGGCATAAACCGTTTGCAAACAATTAAGTTTGGTCCTTGTATCCCATGAGGGCCACCACTTCTTTGTTAGGGGTAATGCATCATGTATGGTGTGTGGTGGCAGAGGCAGAAGAGGGAACCTATTTACTATGGGGAGATTGTGAACATAGCCCCTCTTTCTAGCTGCAGCACAGAAATACTTAGAATCCACAAATTCCGGCTTAACATCGAACAGGAATCTCGATATTGTTTCCCAAACACCTTTTGGTGCAAGTGCAATATTTTCATAATAAAAGTAGGGAGGCCCCATAGCACCCTCCGGAAGCTCTCTCTGTGTTATGAAGTTTGACTCTGTAGGAACTCCAAAGCCAATCATTGGATTTGGAAGATGAACTGCCTCCTCCTCCTCCTCCTCCTCCTCCTCCTCCTTCTCACATAATATCCTCGGCTTTTTCTTTCCCAACACTTCATAATCATAAAAACTTCGTTTTTTGGGTTTGGCATGCCCATTGTATCGTGGCTGTGAAAAGAAGTTTAAAATTAATGCATGTTATAGTGTGGCAGATGACCAAAAAACATGTAACTGAATGGTAGATCATAATGATATTAAGGGAAAAAAAACAAATTATAGAATATGCATTAAAACTATTTTCTTTTAACATGCTACCTTATCTTCAGGAGGTAGAAGGGAATCGGCTGCCTTTGTCATTTGAGCAACACCAATAAAATCAACCAAGTCTCCAAGTGACGCGTTCGGGCCTGCAGTATTTCATTAGAAGAATGAGGCCCAGAAAATGGAGTAAAAAGTTGATTAGAAAGGGCTCAGTCATTACAAGTTTGTTTCAACATTGCTTATCCTATAAGTACTTGTTGAAAATTTTATCAGACTCCAAGACTTATTTTTGTTGCTTTGAGGCTAAAGTTTCCCAATGGGCATAAATCAAGGTATTGGAAATCAATTGAAGATAGTGAAACCAATAAAATCAGAAAGGGCTGGCATTTTAGCAAAATGAAAAGCTAAAAGCCTAGAACAAATACATGGATGAAAAATATAAAGCACACCTAATCTTTCTATGGCCACAAAAGCCTCCTCCTCCTTGAACCCCATTTTTACGAGGGACAGTAAGGTATCATCATAGCCAAAAGCAGATTTTGCAACTTCCTGCAAAATAACACAATAATCAAGCCATAATTTTGAATACATAAGTTGGCTACGATAAGCAATTCTAGAATTCCCATAAATACATCTAAAAGCAAGTGGAAGCACAACGAAGATACTTTTACTCTTCTTTGAAGTAGGTTAAAGAGAAATTTTACAAGTAGCTCAGATTCTACCAAAGAAGAGCAGAAACCATACAAGTTTATCTCATCGACAATAACTTAATCTGGACATCCTATAGCAGACTAGAAACTGTCGTAGCAGATGACACTAAAGTTGCAAAATAGCACGATGATAAAATGAATCAAATAGCCAAACTCCGAAAAACAAAATATCAAAGCACAAAGAGCATAGATTACTTCATCAGAAAAAGAATCCCTATCCTTGAAATCTTCCAAGGAGATCCCTGAAGATTCTGAAGACCAGGGATCTGGTTCAACTTGCTGTTGCCGCTGAGGAGAACTTTCTAGAGCCTGGAAAGATGAAAACAAGATTATAAAGACAACTGTAACATTGGCAGTCAAAATTGCAACACACGTAAATCATACATCAAAAATGTCAGAAAAAGTTTTAAAAAAGATTAAAAAAATCAAAATGAAAAAGGTGAAATGGGGAGAAGGGAGCTAGAGAATAATTCCACTGCGGCTAAATATCAGTTTTGGTCCTTTATCTTTGTTCTTGGTTTCACTTTGGTCCTTTATCTTTCATTTTCGTTTCACTTTGGTCCCTGACGTTAGTTTTTGTTAACGGACGCCACGTCGGCAGTTCTAACTGCCGACGTGGCGTCTCAAGTGTCATGTATGAGGTGGATTATAATTTAATGACGTGGCATTTTCTTTTGTTTAAATCATAAACAAATTAACAAAAACATAATTAACAAAAACAAAACCAAGTTCAGTTAAGTTTTGTTCAAAATCTGTTCTTCGCAATAGAAGCAACACCCAGATTCCATCTTCATCAATAGAAGCAAAACCCAGATTCCATCTTCATCAATAGAAGCAAAACATACCCATTTCCATCTTCATCAATAGAAGCAAAACCCAGATTCTGTTCTTCGCAAAACATACCCTCTTCCATCTTCTCAAACGAAACCATGAAATTCCAGCGTTAAAAAAATTGAACAGCAACCATGAAATGAAGAAACGAAACCCAGAAATTGAAGAACAGCAAAACAAAAAGATCTTTGCTTCCATCTTGTTCGTTCTCGAAACCCAGAATGAACAGCAAAACCCAGACTTGTAAAATGAAAACGAAAAGAACAGCAAAACGAAACCCAGAAATGAACAGTTGGGATTTGGGATTTGAACGAAGATGAACGAAATCGAAAACCATTTTGAGGGATTTGGGATATTAGGGATTTGGGATTTTTTTGATTTCAATTGAACGAAGATTTGGGATATTAGGGATTTTTGATTTGGGATATTAGGGATTTGGTTTCTGTTCATGGAAATGGTGTTATCAAATGGGTTTTTGAGATGAAAGTAGTAATATATGATATATGAAATCGAGATAGTTACCTGTCAGAAACTTATAATAAGAGTGTTAATGGCGATGCTTTATTCTTCTGAAGGTAGGAGAAAAGATAAAACTATAAAAAAGGATTAAATTATTTATTAATCCAAATTCAAGTTTGAAACTCGAAGCATACTCTGGATCGGAATTGTGGGGAGTACTGCTTGATTTTTTCTACCAATTTAAAGCCCCAATTAGTATTCTTTTTCTATTATGCGTAAATTCTCTTCTTTTGGATAATTTACAAAATCTGCGTTACTAATCCTTTGTGTATCTTGGTGTTTCTAACCATCCACTCTTTTTTTATTAACCCCCTTCGTGTACCCTTGAAGCCACACGAACCGGCAGAGGAGAGGGTTGCGATGTTGAGGAGAGCAGGGAAGAAGATAATGTTTTTTTCAATTTGTTTTTATTAATTTGTTAGTTTGATTTTAATTTAAAAAAAATAAAATGCCACATCATTTATTTTTAATCCACATCAGTCTAACACTTAAGACGCCACGTCAGCAGTTAACTGCCAGCGTGGCGTCCGTTAACAAAAACTAACGACAGGGACCAAAGTGAAACGAAAATGAAAGATAAAATGACCAAAACGGACCACAAAAAAGATAAAGGACCAAAGTAAAACCAAGAGCAAAGATAAATGACCAAAACTGATATTTAGCCATTCCACTGCCAATAGTGCTAAAAATAATGCATGTATCATTAGCACATACATATAGTATTGGCTACTTGTTTGTTTCCATGAACCAGCGGCTTTTATGAAGGTAATCGCCCAGATGAATTCCTAACATAAATTATCACAAGCACATATCTATCATTGAGATTTGAGATTGGTAAAGTATTACTGCCCGATTCCACTGTGTAAGGCACAATTCTATGTGCAGAATGCTTAACAGGCCCGGGAGCGATGAGTGCTCATGGGTTCGTAAGAGCGTACGCTCCTACGCTCCGGAGCGTAAAATTGACTACCTTGCTTAGAACTTCCTGTTCTAGAACCAAAAGTCCCTTATTGTCATTTTAGGATGATTAAGCTACTCTTGAACACAAACCTACATCTTAGGCAATTCAAGACTCAAATTCGTATGAGTCAAATTGTACTAATTTGGAGAGTTTCAATTAGAATATAAAAGCTCTGAGAAAATTTCAGAAGCTAAGGGAGAAAAAAGAGAAACTGAAAGCGCTCTCTGAAACTGAATTGTTAGGTCTAATTGGTTTTGAATAGATCTATTACATTTAAGGGAGAGCTTAGAGTTGTAACAGCTACAAATTCTTCTAACAGAACCTGTTAGCAGAGGTGTCACCTGGCAGCTCTAACAGACTTAACTAACAGAAGCCTAAGCACACACATGTATATCCCATAAAACTAATATGGTGATGCTATCTCATTACCCTTTTAAGTAAAAATAAAAATCACACTAAATGGAAGCAAAAAAACAGAAAATAAAGCTATTTAATCAAATAAAGCTCTTAAATCCCTCGGCATATTTTCAAGGAGTACTCCCTTAAAGATACAATGCATGAACACTAGAAGCCATAAAAGCAGCCCCAATGTCCTATCCCATGAGTTTGCAACCGGTACTTTTAGTCTTGAAATCCCAAATTTAAGATGGTATCAAAGCCTATATTAGATATGTTAGTGGGCCAAGGTATTCGTTATTCCATTCATTTGTCTATGCTCTGATAGACATGGAAATGATAAGTTTAAGATAAAGTATGGAAGAAAGAAAAAAGGGAAAAAAGGGGTCTACGGTGGACTATGTTGTAGGGGAAAATATCCCCTCAACTAACTAATCATTAGAAAGATATGGAAATCAGCGCCTGCTGATGTGGCACAGGTGCTGCGTGCGTGTGTGAGAGAATATACTCACACTTTGTGCATGGGTATGAGTAGATTGGAATTGGCTTAGCCTTGGGAGAGTTAGGGCCTCTATAGTGCCTAGTATTTTCTCTGTTTTTTCTAGCTTTCACCATTGTAATCAAACTGCAGAATTACTCTGATTCTGCCATATATTTCCAGTATTAATCAAAGAACGGTTCTGCTACCTTAGCAGAACTCTGTTTTCATTTTCTCTAGCTCTCTGTTCTATCAATTTGGTACCAGAGCACCGATCTTGGTGCTTGTGAATGGTAACCACGCGAGGAACCATGGAATCACGTATGGATGGTGTCGAGTTACGAGTCGGAGGAGTGGAAGAAACCATTCGCAAGATGATGGAACAGCTCACGACGATTAACACTTCTGTGAGCTCAATGTCCGCTGCGATTACAGAGCTGGCTATTCGGGTCAATAACAAACCCGATAGCGATGGTGAGTCTTCTCCAAAACGCAGCTCTGTGACTTCACCGAAGAACGATCACGACCATCATCGCGAGTTCAGAACAGGACGACGCAAGTTAGAGATTCCTGTTTTCAAC
The DNA here is from genome assembly GCA_039519185.1 of Astragalus membranaceus. NCBI lineage: Eukaryota > Viridiplantae > Streptophyta > Magnoliopsida > Fabales > Fabaceae > Astragalus > Astragalus membranaceus. Next base: position 54,111,666 of record CM076848.1, on the reverse strand, counting down.
GGTGATGAGGTTCATGGCTGGTTGGTGCGGGTTGACAGGTATTTCCGGGTCAACGAAGTTAAGGAGGTGGAGAAATTGAACGCGGTGGTGATTGCTCTAGAGGATAGAGCTCTGAATTGGTTTCAATGGTGGGAAGCGCAAGCTCCTTTGCGTACGTGGGGTGATTTCCAAACGGCGGTGATTAAGAGGTTCAACCCGGGTTCTCTGCACAACCCGATAGGACCTTTGTTGAAACTGAAGCAAGAAGGAACGGTGATGGCATACCGTGACAAGTTTGAGTTGCTAGCTACTTCACTGGGAAAGGAAGAGCGTGTGATGCTCACAAGCATTTTTCTGAATGGACTCAAGGATGAGATTCAAGCTGAGCTGAAAATGAGTAACTTAGATGATATTGATGAAATGATGGACAAAGCCATGTTGATTGAAGAGAAGAATATGGCTCTGAGTGGTAGAGGTGAAGGAGGCAGAACTAAGAATGAGGTGAAGGGGTTTGTTCCCAAATTCAGAAACACTTGGGAAGGTAATAAGGAGAAGAAGGACAGTAATGTTGGCCAAGGTGAATCTGTGAAGGTGGATGAGAAGAACAGTGAAGGAAGTAAGGGCAGGAGATTGAGTCAGGCAGAATTGGAGGATAGAACAAAGAAGGGTTTATGCTTCAAGTGTGGAGATAGGTGGGGAAAAGGGCATGTGTGTAAGATGAAGCATATGAAACTAATGTTGTGTGAAGGAGAGAGTAGTGATGAAGAGGAAGAGGAGGCAGAGGTAGTGATTGAAAGTGCAGGGGAGTTTAAGACCTTGCAATTATCTCTCCAAAGCAAAGAAGGCTTGACTTCAAACAAGTCCTTCAAGGTTTGGGTGATAATCAAAGGAGTGAAGGTGTTGGCATTGATAGATTGTGGAGCCACTAGCAATTTCATTTCTTCTCAACTCATAGAGAAATTAAAGTTGCAAGTGAGTGACACTCCTATTTACATTGTTGAGATAGGAAATGGAGAGCAAATCAGGAACCAAGGAGTATGCAAGAGGCTGAGTTTTGAGGTGCAGGGTATATCCTTTGAGCAGAATTTTTTTCTTATGGAACTTGGAGGGACAGAGTTGGTTCTTGGTTTAGATTGGTTAGCTAGTTTGGGCAATATTGAAGCCAACTTTAGAAATTTACACCTCAAATGGACTGATTGCCAGCAGCGGCAGCATGTGATTGAAGGAGATCCTTCACTGAGCACAGGTATGGCTTCTTGGAAGACTATGTGGAAGGCTTTAAATGATGATGGTGTGGGTTTCTTAGTACATCAATTGCATAGTGTAGAGGAAGTTACAGTGGCAGAGCCACTGGACCCGAAACTGTCTACCATTATGGGTGAGTTTGCTGATGTATTCAGTTTACCTCAAGGTCTGCCCCCTGTTAGAAATCAAGATCATGCAATTGAATTGCAACAGGGTGCTGAAATTCCTCATATCAGACCCTACAGATATCCTTTTTATCAAAAGAATGAGATAGAAAAGATGGTGAAGGAGATGTTGGGGAATGGTATTATAAGGCATAGCACCAGCCCTTTCTCAAGCCCAGTCCTGTTGGTGAAAAAGAAGGATGGTGGATGGCGGTTTTGCACTGACTACAGAGCTCTTAACAAGGTAACTGTGCCCAATAAATTTCCAATTCCTGTGATTGATGAATTGTTAGATGAGTTGGGTGGAGCTGTGATTTTTTCTAAGTTAGATTTAAAATCTGGCTACCACCAGATTAGAATGAAGGAGGAAGATATTCATAAGACAGCATTCAGAACTCATGAGGGTCACTATGAATATTTGGTAATGCCATTTGGTTTGACCAATGCTCCATCCACCTTTCAAGCATTGATGAACCAAGTGTTAAGACCGTATTTGAGAAAATTTGCCTTGGTTTTTTTTGATGACATATTGGTTTATAGCAGAAATTTGGATGATCATGTAGTTCATTTGACTGAGATTCTGTCCTTATTACGCACACATCAGCTGTATGCTAATAAGAAGAAGTGCTCCTTTGGTTTACCTCAAATTGAGTATTTAGGGCATTTAATTTCTCATGCTGGAGTAGCTGCAGATCCTAAGAAAATTCAGGATATGATGAACTGGCCGATTCCTAGGGATCTAAAGGGGCTTAGAGGGTTCCTTGGCATCACTGGATATTATAGAAAGTTTGTCAAGAATTATGGCAAACTAGCTTGGCCTCTTACACAGCTATTAAAAAAGGATAGTTTCGGGTGGAGTGCAGAAGCACAACAGGCTTTTGAAGCTCTGAAGCTGGCTATGACTACTCTGCCAGTCCTTGCAGTGCCTAATTTTGAGAAACAGTTTATGTTGGAAACAGATGCATCTGGCATGGGCTTAGGTGCTGTGTTGATGCAAGAGGGTAGGCCGGTGGCTTACATGAGTCACACACTCTCTGAAAGATCTCAGAAGAAGTCGGTTTATGAAAGGGAGTTGATGGCAATTGTCTTTGCCATTCAAAAATGGAGACCTTACTTACTTGGGCGCCATTTTATAGTCTTGACAGATCAAAAAAGCTTGAAATTTTTGACTGAACAGAGACTTATGGGAGATGAACAACAAAAATGGATTTCTAAGTTAATGGGATATGACTTTGAAATCAAATACCGGCCAGGAAAAGAAAATAGGGCTGCTGATGCATTGTCACGACAGATGCAGTTTTCTGCTTTCACTACCGTGAGCTGTGAGATATGGGATGGGTTAGAAGATGAGGTTCTACTTGATGACAAACTTAAGAAGATAGTCCAAGATCTTCTTGTTGATTCTGCCAGCCACCCAGATTACAAATTGAAGGGTGGTAGACTGTACAAGGCTGATCAGGTAGTTATTCCTAAGAGCTCTCCTCGAATTGCTTGGCTTCTACAAGAATTGCACGCATCTGCAGTAGGAGGCCATTCAGGTTTTTTCCGAACCTATAAACGGGTGGCTGCCTTAGTCCATTGGGAGGGTATGAGAAAGGACATTCATGATTTTGTTCAAGCTTGTGAAATCTGCCAGCGCAACAAATACCAAACTTTGAGCCCCGGTGGGCTGCTTCAACCATTGCCAGTGCCTCAACATGTTTGGAGTGACATCTCCATGGACTTTATTGGAGGTTTACCAAAGACTATGGGTGTAGATACTATATTTGTTGTGGTGGACAGATTGACAAAGTATGCACACTTTCTCTCAGTGTGTCATCCGTACACTGCTAAAAGCATTGCTGAACTTTTTACTAAAGAAATTGTGAAACTCCATGGTTTTCCAACTTCAATAGTTTCTGACAGAGATAAGGTTTTCCTTAGTAGTTTTTGGACTGAGTTATTCAAACTGGCTGGTTCTAAACTCAAATACAGCAGTGCGTATCATCCTCAGACCGATGGCCAAACTGAGGTAGTTAATAGATGTTTAGAGGCGTATCTGAGGTGTTTGACTGGTATGAAACCGAAACAATGGCCTAAATGGTTGAGTTGGGCTGAGTTTTGGTACAATACCAACTACCATGCATCGGTCAGAACTACTCCATTCGAGGCTCTGTACGGTCGACCACCACCTGTACTGATCCGAGGTGATGTGCAGCACTCTGCAGTTGATGAAGTGACTCGGTTAACGGCTGACAGAAATGCTATGGTGAGGGAACTGCAGGAGCATTTGGTGAAAGCTCAAGATCGTATGAGAGCTCAAGCTAATAAGCATAGGAGAGCTGTGGATTATCAGGTTGGGGATCTTGTGTATTTGAAGATTCAACCATATAAAATGAAGAGTTTAGCTAAGAGGGTAAATCAGAAATTGAGCCCTCGGTATTATGGCCCTTATGAGATCGAAAAGAAGATTGGGGCAGTAGCTTATCAGCTGAAACTGCCACCTGATTCTAAAGTTCACCCTGTTTTCCATGCTGCCTTGTTGAAGAAGACAGTTGGTTCGGCTGGGCATTTTCAACCTTTACCAGATTGTATGACTGAGGATTGGATGTTGGAAGCTCAACCTGAAGCTGTGCTTGATAAGAGACAGACTACTGCTGGCGATTGGGAGGCTTTGGTGAAGTGGAAAGGCTTGCCTGACTTTGAAAACACATGGGAATCCCTGGAACAGCTGCTGGATGCTTTTCCAGACCTCCTCCTTGAGGACAAGGAGCATTTTAAAGGGGGGGGTATTGATAGACATGGAAATGATAAGTTTAAGATAAAGTATGGAAGAAAGAAAAAAGGGAAAAAAGGGGTCTACGGTGGACTATGTTGTAGGGGAAAATATCCCCTCAACTAACTAATCATTAGAAAGATATGGAAATCAGCGCCTGCTGATGTGGCACAGGTGCTGCGTGCGTGTGTGAGAGAATATACTCACACTTTGTGCATGGGTATGAGTAGATTGGAATTGGCTTAGCCTTGGGAGAGTTAGGGCCTCTATAGTGCCTAGTATTTTCTCTGTTTTTTCTAGCTTTCACCATTGTAATCAAACTGCAGAATTACTCTGATTCTGCCATATATTTCCAGTATTAATCAAAGAACGGTTCTGCTACCTTAGCAGAACTCTGTTTTCATTTTCTCTAGCTCTCTGTTCTATCATGCTCTTGAAGTCCCAGGCATGAGGGTGTGTGTCGAGATCCTTGTTATCCCACCCATATCAATTCATGCTTCAGATGTCGAGTCCTAAGCAAGAGGGGTGTGTTGAAGTCCCACATCAACTTGAGATATGGCCTAGTAGTCCTTGTAACTTATAAGGCATGGGAAACCCTCATCGTACAAGCGGGTCTTGAGAGGATTAGTTAGGCCCTGTTAGAATTCTAGAGAGAGTGAGTAGAAAAGAATATTCATTATGATTTCTGATTGTTTGATTACAACAGTAGGTTACCCTTATATAGGTGAACCTAAGAATGCTAAGTGAACAGAATAATAGCAGCAGTCTAACTGCTTTACTAACTGGACTAACACAAGCTTTATACTAATGAATACAAGGGTATTATTATACTCTAACAGGCCCTAAAGCCCAAATTTAAGAGATACAAAGACAGCAAAAATAACTTACGATTGACTTCAATTCTTAATAATTAGAGCTTTAATATCATTTTTTTTATGTTATTTCTACAAAAATGTTTAATGAAATATCAAACATTAAAACTACAAATTGTTATGAGAAAAAATCATAACAATTAAAGGAAATAGATTTAGATCCTTACTATTTTTTAAAAAAGGTATTTTTGTTCTGGGTTTGAGAATGAACTCATTATTATTGCTTATTTGATATTGTTAAGATATGTCGTAAATAGTAGTTTTATTTATATATGTATTCGGCCCAGTCCCGTTAGGTTTTCTCTATTTAAACTCATTAGTGTTTGTACTCAATACACAATATACAAATAATAAAACGGAACTACAGCTGCTCTGTAGTCGCAGACGTAGGCAAAGATTGGCCGAACTGCGTGACCAACATCGTGTTTAATCATTTCAACATGGTATCAGAGCCTACAGTCAAGCTCTTCAAAAACCCTAGCTGTCCTGTCCTAAAATCCACCTTAGGCAGCCCCAGGTGATCTATTTCTCACGTGACCCACTATTTTTGTGCAAAAGTCCATCTTCCACGTCTGATCTTGCTACACCGCCTCTACCATCAGCCTCGCAATCAAATTCCGAGCCACCCCATAAAATTCCGTGGCCATCGGACGTCAGACGCGCCTCCACGCGCTGCCCTTGCTCCGGTCACCTTCCAGCGCGTGTAAGCCACGCGCCGCCCTCCTCTGCTCCGTTTTTCGTACCGCTGGTGCCATTCTGCTCGAAATTCAACGATCTATCTGTTCTGTTAATTTCTGGTCAGTGGGTTTCACGTTTTAGGTGCCTTCTCTCTATTTCTTTGGATTTCGGTTGTTTCCTATTGGTTTGCTGGTTTATTTCTTTTGCTGGTTATTGTTGATGGTTATTTTTGGTTTATTTCTGTTTTGATAATTTTTGGTTTATGAGTATGGCTGCTGAAAAGGAAAAGTCTGGGTCCTCGGGTAAGACTCTTGTGTCTCATGCTTTTTCCGGTAATCCCTCTATAACAACGGAGAAGCTCAATGGTGATAATTATTTGAATTGGTCGGCATCTGTCAAAATGTGGTTTAAGGGGCAAAATCTTTTAGATCACCTTACCAAGAATTCGTCAGATGTTAATAAAGATCTGCGTCAAGATTGGGAACAAGCTGTCAATTAGTCTCTCTTCTGTGGCAAACTATTGAACCCTCTTTGTTGGTCCAATATCGCTCATGATATTTGGCAGAAGGCTAAGAACGTGTATTCTAATGATATTTAGTGCATTTATGATGTTATTCATAGTTTAGCCACCCTTCAAATGACAGAAGACAACATATGCAAACAAAGCTCAGTTAGCTGTAAACGAGTTCAAGCTCCTTGTGACCGACACTGACTCAAAGAAAATGCTCGAGAAACTAGACAATGTTTGCATGATCTATGTCCTTCATGGCCTTCATCAAAAATATGAGTCAATCCGGAGCAACATTCTTTCTGCATCAGATATTCCCTCCACAGAGGATCTTATCAGACGTCTTATACGCCTTCCTAGTCTAGAAGGATCTGGAAGCAATGGATCTCAAACTAACACAGAGTCCTCTGCTCTTGTTTCAAATTTTGCAGATCGTGGGGGACGCGGTCGTGGTCGTGGAGGTGGTCGAGGAGGTCGTGTTGGAGGTCGCCCTTAGTGCACTTATTGTAAGAGACTTGGTCATACTGAAGACAAGTGTTATTCCCTTCATGGCTTTCCAGAGAAACCAGTAAATGTGACTCAGGTTAATGATTCTGAACAGAAAAACACTAAACAAAATGTTCTTTCTGGTGAGGAGTATAAGGCATTCCTGCAGTATAAGGCTTCCCAAGCTTCATCATCGGCAACAGTTGCTCATTCTGGTAATTCTACAGTCTGTTTCTCTCAATCATCACCTGTTGACTCCTGGAATATGGACACTGGAGCTTCCGATTGCGTGGCTGGTAATCCATCTCTTTTATCCAAAATATCCCAACCTAATACCTCACATTATATTACTGTTTCCGACGGATCAAAAGTTAACAATGTTCTTCTTGTTCCCAATTGCCTATTTAATTTAATTTCAGTTAGTCGTCTGACTCGAAGTCTAAAATGTCCTGTAACTTTTGATGATGATTATTTTGTTATACAGGACCGGATTACGAAGCGGACGATTGGTACAGGATATGAGTCACATGGACTTTACTACCTCCAGCCCATCCAACCTTCATCTACACTTGCCTCCACTTCTACTACAGAGTCTACAAGTCTTCTTCATCGTCGGTTAGGTCATCCAAGTCTCAAGAAGTTCAAAGTTATGGTTCCTCATTTGTCTCATCTGCAGTCATTAGATTGTGAGTCTTGTCAGCTTGGGAAACATGTTCGTTCTTCCTTCCCTAGCAGTACTCAGTCACAAGCTCGTTCTCCTTTTGATGTTGTTCACTCAGATGTATGGGGACCAAGTCGAGTCACTTCAGTTGTAGGACATAGATATTTTGTCACTTTTATTGATGAGTTTTCTAGATGTACGTGGATCTACCTACTTAAGGATAGATCTGAACTTCTTAGTGTTTTTCAAAATTTCTTCAAAGAAATCAAAAATCAATTTGGTTGTTCTATTCGTACTTTACGTAGTGATAATGCGAAAGAGTATTTTTCTGCATCATTTAATTCTTTTATGGTTCAAAATGGTGTCATACATCAATCATCTTGTCCCCATACCCCACAACAAAATGGGATTGCTGAACGTAAGAATCGTCATATAATTGAAACAGCACGCATTTTGCTTATTCATGCTAATGTCCCTTTGAAGTTTTGGGGGAATGCTGTCCTCACTGCAGGGCACTTGATTAATAGAATGCCATCCTCTGCTATCCAGAATAGGGTTCCTCATTCCATATTGTTCCCCGATGAACCCTTGTTCCGTATTTCTCTTCGAGTCTTCGGTTTAACTTGTTTTATTCATGATCTTACTCCGGGACTTGATAAATTGTCTGCACGTGCAGTTAAGTGTGTCTTCCTGGGCTATTCACGAGTTCAAAAAGGGTATCGATGCTACTGTCCCTCCACACATCGCTTTTACATGTCTGCCGATGTCACCTTTGAAGATGCACCCTTCTTTGCATCTCCCATTGAGTCTGAGTCTGTCTCTCAAGTATTACCTATTCCTGACCTTGTCCTGGTAGTTCCTCTCACACCCATCATTGATCAGATAGATCACCCTTGTGCTCGTCTCCCTCCTGTCGACCTACCTTCTACAGAAGATCCTAGTGACTCATCTCCTGCCCCGGTTTCCTCTCCTACTCCGGATCCGCCGACGGAGTCAGACGACCCTCTTGTTGCCCTGCGTAAAGGTACACGTTCCACCCATAACCCTCATCCTTTATAATTTCCTCAGTTATCACCGCTTATCACCTTCACATTATGCATTTGTGTCTGCTATTTCTTCCATCACCATTCCTATGTCCACACAGGAAGCTCTTTCTCATTCAGGTTCGCGACAGGCTATGATTGATGAGATGACAGTCTTAGAATCTAACCAGACATGGACTCTTGTGCCACCTCTAAATCTATTGTTGGGTGTCGTTGGGTATATACTGTCAAAGTTGGTCCAGACGGAAGTATTGATCGTCTGAAAGCCCGCCTCGTGGCTAAGGGCTATACTCAGGTTTTTGGTCTTGATTACAGTGATACTTTCTCACCGGTGGCTAAAATGGCTTATGTTCGTCTATTCCTTTCTATGGCTGCAGTGCGACATTGGCCATTGTAACAACTTGACATCAAGAATGCATTTCTCCACGGTGATCTAGAAGAAGTTTATCTAGAGCAACCACCAGATTTCGTTGCTCAGGGGAGTGTCGTGGGTATGTCTGTCGACTTCACAAAGCTTTGTATGGTCTTAAACAATCTCCTCGAGCATGGTTTGAGAGATTCAGCAGTGTCATTCAAGATTATGGCATGATTCGGAGTGAAGCTGATCACTCGGTTTTTTACAAATTCTCCTCTCACAAATGCATTTATCTAGTTGTCTATGTCGATGATATTGTCATTACAGGTGATGATCATGATGGGATTGCAGGACTTAAACAACATCTAGTCCACCACTTTCAGGTCAAAGATCTTGGGAAGTTACGATATTTTCTTGGCATTAAGGTAGCTCATTCTAAGGCAGGGATTGCTATTTCTCAAAGAAAGTATGCTTTGGATATCTTAGAAGAAACTAGCATGCTAGATTGCAAGCCAATTGACTCTCCTATGGATCCTAATGTCAAGATCCTACCGGTTCAGGGGGAGTCCTTTTCAGATCCAGGAAGGTATAGGAGGCTAGTTGGGAAGTTGAATTACTTGACCATGACGAGGCCAGATATTTCATACGCTGTTAGTGTGGTGAGTCAATTCCTAAATTCCCCTTGTGACAGTCATTGGGATTCTGTGGTTAGAATCCTGAGGTACATCAAAGGAGCTCCTGGAAAAGGTCTTGTTTACACGGATAGGTGATTCAAATGTTGTGGCTTACACAGATGCTGATTGGGCTGGTTGTCCCTTTGATAGAAGATCCATATCTGGGTATTGTGTTCTTATTGGTGGAAATCTAATTTCATGGAAAAGTAAAAAGCAAAATGGTGTTGCCAGATCCAACGCTGAGATTGAATATCGAGCTATGGCACTTACCACTCAGGAGCTTACATGGCTGAAACATCTTCTCCAAGAGTTGCGCTTCTGTTAAATAGGCACTATGAGTCTCATCTGTGATAATCAAGCAGTCTTACATATTGCGTCCAATCCAGTCTTTCATGAGCAAACCAAACACATTGAAATTGATTGTCATTTTGTTCGTGAGAAGATTGTGTTCGGTGACATTGCTACTTCATTTGTTAGTTCTAATGATCAATTGACTGACATCTTCACAAAAGCTCTTCGGGGACCAAGGATAACTTACATATGTGACAAGCTGGATGCCTACAATCTATACGCTCCAGCTTGAGGGGGAGTGTTAAGATATGTTGTAAATAGTAGTTTTATTTATATATGTATTCGGCCCAGGCTCGTTAGATTTTCTCTATTTAAACTCATTAGTGCTTGTACTCAATACACAATATACAGTTAATAAAACGCAACTACAGCTGCTCTGTAGTCGCAGACGTAGGCAAAAATTGGCCGAACTGCGTGACCAATATCGTGTTTAATCATTTCAATAGATATAGATGTTGTTAAAACTAAAAATTATTTTTTTGATAATAATGCTACCAAAAAAGAATGGTCTTGATACGATGATTGGAGTTGTTTTTGTGTGACTAGAAGGTCACGGGTTCAAGTTGTGGAATAAGCATCTTGCGAATGTCAGGTAGGGATCTTTACGATAGACCCACCATCGATTCACCCCCTCCCTTGATCCTGCCACAGTATGAGCTTTGTAGTGCTAAGCACTTTAAATGCTACTTAAGTAATTTCATTTCATGTGTAAAATTGTGAACATATATCTACAGTTCACTGTTATACAACTTTGGCAAATCCCGAGTCCTACGAACTAGGTAACCTGGATAGCCCAAAAAATTAACAATTGCCAAAGAAAACAAACAATTATCTGCAATTCATTATGTAGCTTGATACATGCTAGAAACAAGCACAAAAAATTAGATGCCAACAACTCCAAAACATGGAAAAGTTGCTTAAATTTAGGAAGATATGAGATGAGACAGCAAGCCAGCAACAGCAAAGTGGGGATACTACAAGTTGGGTATAGTTTGATAATAGTTCCAACTGACAAGTTCAAAATGGTCGGTCAAGGCTTAAGAAAATATCAACTCACCGAGTATGTGAGAAGTTCTTCAAGTAGTTTATCTTCATTTTCCTCGCCTGGAAGTTCAGAAAAGCAGCATTAGTTGTGAACTTTATGAATCAAAATCTAAATTTAATGGAGTAAGGCAGTGGTTTTACCATTTTCCTCGATTACTCTGGAAACCGTGTCTCTAGGAAATCCCATAGCAACAAAGTAGTCAAATATTTTTGAATTAGATGGACCTGCAGACGAGCTTGCCTTAAGGGGGAGAGAGTCAGGCATTAGTAGCTAAAAGACTGGATTTCCTTCTGTAGATTTCTATTTATATATGCATGGTTCTCAATGATGCATATCGAAGTATTTGAAAATGCAGATATGCACCTCATATTAGCATATTCCATGTATATTTAACCAGATATAGGGGATGCATTAAGTCAATACAATGGCTCTATAAAGAATGAACTTGATTCGGGATGAACTGGCTTTAATGAAGTAAAAATGTATAAAATCCACAAAATCCAAATAGTAGTACCTATTTATATGTAAAACTAATTTTGCAAGGTCTCAATTCTTAAAGCTTTCTTTATCTGTATTGAGCTGTCAGGTTAGTCAATCTTTTGGTTTAGAAGGCCAATGTATTAGCAATAGCATTATCTTTAACTTTCAGGATTATTTCATGGGATTAGTTTCCATATTACTTAGATATTAGCAGGTTTTTTTTCCTAGTTTCTCTATATGATTAGGATAAGTGGTCTATAAATAGGGATAAGTGTTTAGTCTCTAGCATCGAGCTATCATCAAGTAATTATCAATCACAATATACTATTATCATATTCAACATTCTTATTATTTCCCTTACCTTCCATTTATCAAAATCCTCATAGTTTCTTCATTTTGTAATATTTAACTGCTCATGAAGATAACCTCTCACAAAATAAGTGTCTAAAAGTTTACCTCTCCATACTCAGTAATAGTCACTTCATTGAGACCAGTTAAACATTTCGATGAGGACTGAAATTTATTGATCTCAAGCTCATCTTCAGTGCTCCAATCAGAGCTGACACTCCCAACACCAGAATGATCACTCTGCAATAATTGTTATGCAAGTCTTAAAAGTAAATATATGAAATAATTAAAGAAAAAAAAAGCAGGAGAGTCAAAATTTAGAACCGCATTGCTTGTGCACCAAGGCACACTACAGTTGTAAATAGGACCCATAAAGCAACAAAATATACTCATGTAGAATGTGGATGTAATTTTCAAATTGGCAAGTAAAACATACCATCTTTAATCTCTCAATTTTGCGAAGTACAGAACTTCAGGCTGCTCAAGCACAAAAGTAAGAAGATTAGCATCAGATTCAGCTAACTACAGTTAGTTGTGGTCAAAGTGTCAAACCAAGCTAACTCAACAGACTTTGTGGATTTAATTCAATAAAAAAAAACGATTGGGCTAAATTACCAACTAAACCATACAGATCTTTGACTTGGTAACTCATAGCTTAGTTTAAACAATGATTAACCATTATAACAACATCAAATCAAAGCAAGCCTGGAGCCAAAACATTTTAGCTGGTCAGTGATCAAAATTTGAGCGCAATCATTACAAAATTGGCTTAAGAGCATTTTAGCTTCTACACAAAAAAATGCCCCAATATGTGCAATCTGGAGGAGCCAGCCACTGCAATGCCCTTATAACAGCCAAGATGCTGCCATTGACAACCCTCTCACCGAATGCAATGCAACCACATTTCCCAGATCCCCCTCTCTCACCTCCTTCACACCACCACATGTCAATGAAAACACCATCTACATAAGACGAAAACAATCTATTGTTGGACTGCTCTCGGACCTTGTAGGGAAACAGTCCAACCTGGCGTTGGGCAGTTGCCTTGCAACTCACTGGTTGGCTGCTAGGAATGCCCTTCGGCAGTAAGAGTAAGGTGTTAACTTAAGCATATTATATATATATATATGAATTATGAAGATGGCAGGCGGCATTCTTGAACAACAGAACCAGAGTTTTCATCAACCACTAGCAGCAGGACAACCATCATTGATGCTGCCTTGCACCCACAGTCCAGGTTAGTTAAACTTTATTTCAAATCGGGATGTTAGACTGGGGTTTGTTTAAATTTTGCTTTCAAATTGATTTTAAAAAACAAAACCCATGCATAAGAGGATTCTTCTCTTAATTTTTTCTATTATTTTTTCAATTTACTCTTGAAAAATTCAAAGACAAATATTATGACACGTGCATTGATACCAATAAGGTATTTGAAAAGTGCTTGTTTGGACTTATCTCATTAAGTGAGTAATAGCATTAATGTTCGAAAATATTATAAAATAGCTTATAAGGTATCCAACTATCCATAAGTAATGTTCAACTAACTTTCACCATCTGTCGAAAAAAAAAAACTAGCTTTCATCATGATGACTTGTAGAAACCACTTTATACAAAGCTTATGCAGAGTTGACCTCATTTTTCCTCCGATTGATAAAATCATCTGTACGATTCTCACGTGATACGGGTTTCTACGTAAGCTCTACTATGATAATTGATAAGGGTTTCATTACATGTCGACATCGACCAAAACATAGAGAATCCACTCATTTCCCGTCTAAAGCACACAACAAAAACGAAAAAACATGTCAAACCCCAAAAAAATCATAAACCCTAAATAGAAGGGAAAAACACGTTGATCAGTGACTAAGCACATCAAAACTTCGGATAACGAAACAAAAATTAACATGCATGCACGAGTAGAATCTTTACCTATTGGAAAATGCAGAAGCTCGAACTCTCCGACGGAATGGAGAATACACTTCAACTTCTGCGCCAAACACAAAAAAAAACCGCACGTTAACTGAAAATGCACCAACTCGGTTACATTCACCCTGAAGTTGAGAAACAGCAAGTAAATAAAAAGAATAAAATAAAACCTCTGCACAAGTTATCGCGAGCAGAAAGACGGTTCACGAAGAAGAAGAGATCTACAGCTTGTTTGGTAGGCGAGAAATGGAGAAGAGATGCTGAAGGACGAGAAAAGTTGGGGAGAGAGGGTGAACTTCTTTCGTTTGGCGGTGAGTGAGAGTAACAAGAAGGGAGTAGAAGAATCAAGAAATTGCTTCGACCCTTTTGTAATTACTGTTATACCCTCTTATCTATCTTTTATCATTCTTTTTTATTCCTTCGCCTAACACACAAACTTTTTTGCGTCAAAAAAGCAGAAAGGGAGAACACAATTTGTGCACCTCTGGATCTTTCAATTAAAAATGGTTATCAAATTAAGTTTGATGGAATCAAAAATTAAATCAATTTAGGTAACTTAAAATAAATATTTAGCCCCATCGTTTTATAAACTTAAACTAAATAATTAAATTGTTAAAATAAATATTTACTTAATTAAAATATATATTTAGCTAGTTAAATTAGTGAATAAATTATAATTGTTTTTTAGTTTAAGGATTTTTTGTCCTTTACAAAATTTTATCCCTTTTTCTCTTCTCTCTTTCTCACCTCTTTCTCTTCTAAACCAAACACACATTTATAAAGAAAGATTCCACTGAAATGGGCACAAACTAAATTACAGTTACGTACCTTAAATGAATAGAATAGAACTCAACGAAAAGGGAATCGAGCCGATAAACTTTCTACACTCAAAAGCGAGTGTCAGCTCAACTGACACTAGCATTTCTCTAAATAAAATTAACTAACTTAATATGCAAGTAAAACTTCATACACACATGCACGCACAGGAAGCTAAATGACGTCAAAGGAAAGAAAATCAACCAATTAAAGAGTGACAATATGAACCCCACCCCAAGGGTTGGCCTAGTGGAGCATGACAGGATTTGTATTCGGGAGGTCACCCCTAACGTCTTCCCTGCCTTGGACTGGGGCGTCATCCTCTCACCTAAAATTTTTGTAACAAATAAAAAGAGTGACAATATAATTAGAATGCTACTTGGACCATATATTCCCCACTTGGACCATATATTTCCCATTCTCTTCATTCAAAAGGCATGTAATATTAACAACTCACACATTAAGAAAACACAAAGCAAAGAATAAAATCAAACAGTGCCATTCATTGAAGTGAAATACCAGTCTTATTTTGGAAATATAAATTAAAATTTGTCGTGGTTTTAAAATGCTGTGTGCTACAATGTAAAAGCTCAATGCCATCAAAGATGAGAACAAATTGTTCAGAGACATCAAGGAGAACCAGAAAATATTCAAGACCAACAACAAACTGGATAAGAAATTGTTGAGTCCAACAACAAATTTTTTGATAACCAGAAATTTAAGGCCAACAACATTTTAGATGAGAACAAATTGTTCAGAGACATCAATTGCCAGCATCATATGTTGGTAACAACAAAATTGACATCAAGCACAAATTTGATAAAACCCTAAATTCAAGATGGGGGGAGATAGAGGGTGAGAAAGAGAACCTGAGAGAGAAGGGGATGAGCAGAAATTCGCGGTGGAGAGTGAGCTAGAACAACGTCGAAAGTGAGAGGAGTGAGCGCGAAGGCATTGGTTCTGCTAGTAGCAGGGGTTAGGGCTTCATAAGGTTTAAGGAAGGGTGGAGTGAAAGATGAGTTAGAGTGAGGGTTTGATTGAGGAGAAACAATGTAAATCAATGGGCAAAATTTACCAAAGGCCATTTTTAGTTACCGAAAGACTAGCCCGACAGAAACAAAACTCATCGGGAAAAAAAGCGGGAAAGTTTTAACTTATTAGTTATTGACGGGTTTTTTATTTTCCGACAGCTTTATCTGTTTGTACACTTTTCTAGTAGTGAAATGAGAATTTGAGAGAGTAATATTCTAATGACAAAAACAAATGTTCCGTGGTGTTTGCAGCCTTCATACAAAAGCTACAGACAAACAACTATGCAACCTTTCTGCCACAAACTTTGATCACTAGGAATCTTTTTATGTAATAGCTTACGGAGCAGAAGGGATCTTGAAAGGGGGATATACTGCTTCCAAATTAATTTAGACCATTAGAGCAGAAGGAAAATAAACCTTGTTTAATTTATCATGAAGCATGGGGGAACTTTTGCATATTTTGTTGCATTCTACTAGCTGACACTGAGCCAGCAAACAAAATGGACTTATTTGTAGTCACAACAGCCCCAACAATCTCACCATATCTTTGGAGCAAAATATTGAGATTGTCCAATTTCCGTTTAGTTCCTTGAATAAAAATCACTACATCATCAGCATATAACACATAGGAACAAATGTTGATACTTCTAGGGCCATTAATAAGACTAAGCATGCCTCTGTGAACCAATGGAGAAATACCCCTGAAAAAATAATTGCAATGCAAGAAAGTCTATCTACTAAAATCTTTGTGATGATCTTAAATTTAAAATTAGCCAAGGAAAATAGGTTGGAAGTTGATCAACTCTACTGGCTTCTGGAATTTTAGAAATCAACACAATTGAGTTGGAATTCCAATTAGGCAGCATTCTACCAGAAATAAAAAAACTGCAGCACAGAAAGGCAAACATCATTTTCCAAAATAGATCAGAAATTTTGGTAAGAGAAAACCCCAAAAGGCCAAAACCATGGAGCTCCATCTTGATTCATAGCAAACATTCGTAATTTCCTCATGTGAAGGAATAGCAGTTAATTTCTGCTTATCAATCTCAAATAGAACCTGAAATAACATCATCAATCATACAATTATGTATAGCCTTGCTAAAATCCCATAACAATAGTATGTATATATAAATACATATATATATATATATATATATATATATATATATATATATATAGTACATCAATCATGTACAGACCTAGTTTTTTTTAAATCACGCGACATATTTACATCACTATCACATGTATTAAATAAGCCCCGGAAAAATATCCCAAGAACATTAATCAGAAATAAGATGAAACTAAACCTAAGACTAAAGTTCATATAATATTATATAATTTAAAAGAAATGTTCAGATCCAATACTCCCCATTAATCATATACATCTCCCAGTTTATCTGCCTCTTTCACTAATTCTGATTTATTTTGAGATCCATTATTTGACACTTGTAGGCTGTGAAGGTCTCCACACTTGTAGGTCCATCACTCCATTTTTTGCAATCTAGTCTCCTTGGTCGAATTCAGAAACTGGACTCAGCCGTTCAAAATCATTTTTACATTTAACAGAGACAACTTCCTGTGGATTTGGAGGGGTTTCTGCAATATGAGGTTTTAATCCAAGTAGTGAGGAAATTGTTTACATATCTACCTTGCAAAAAAGCAATAATCACAAAAAGTTACAAACCTGTTAAACCAGATTCTGGAGATGGAATTCTTGGCAACAGTTTTTGGCACAAGACTGTTCCTTGAAAATCAAGGAAAGAATAATCCAGAAACTGTGATCTCTCGTTATTCGTCATCTGCACAAATCCGAAAGCATTCCTCCATGTTTCTAGGACATCAGGAACAGCTGGTAAGACTAGCCTTTCCACTCCCAGTTGCTTGAGATTCTGATAAAAGAACAATTCAAGCGAGAAAATTGATTAAAATAAAATAACTTCATGCCATATGATATCAAAAATCATTTGATATAAAACAACTAGCTAAAATGAAACACATTTGTATGCATTTCTATTACCTTTTCAAGCTCATCCATTAGAAAGCGACACATTCCTTGTCGACGATTGATAGACCCTTGTATAAGTGAGTTAGTTTTGGTTGTTGAGTTAGTTACTAGTTGGTTTTGGGGTTGTTAGTTTGTTTGGGATTAATTAGTTAGTTATTGTTAGGGGTGGTTGTTATATTTTGATTGGGTAGTTATTAGTTGGTTAGGGTAGTTATCTTCTAAGCCTCATTCCAACTATGCTCTATAAATAGGAGGATAGGGTAGAGGAGAGATATCTTGGATCATATTTTGCAAATGATAGGATTCTTCGGGTTAGGCCGAAAATTCTAGTCGGGTTGTGCCGGGGGGCGGAGAGCCTTTTCTCTTCAATTATCAATAAAGATATCAATAAAGATTCGTCCATTTCTACCCCATATCTATTCTTTTGTACTTTTGATTGTGTGGGTAGGCTAGGTGCCTATCAAGTGGTCCGACCTGCCGGATTGTTCGAGGAAAGCCAGCGATGTCGGAAGAGGATCCTCCAAAGTTCGATGGCACGGGTAATGTCCGCAAGTGGCTGACCCAAAGCGATCGGTATCTTGCAACCAATAGTTGGATCAAGGAAGACTGGAAAGTGGGATGGGTGATAACCTTTTTCTTAAAAGGTGAGGCGTGCAAATGGTGGTATTCTGAAAAGAGAGGCAACCAGAAGTTTACTTGGGAAACCTTTAAAAAGGCTTTCATTGACGTTGTTTTTCTTAAGAAGCTGGAAGAGATACAAGAGGAATGTAAACGACTTGCTGAATTTTGGAAATCATCGCAAGAAAGAGCCTTGAATAAACCAGATGAAAGAATTTTTGGTTTGATAAAATACCTTTCTCTGGCCAAGTTTGAACGTAGGAAAGAAGGGAAACTTTGTTTCGCGTGTGGACAGGCATGGGACCCAACACACCGTTGTAGTGAAAGAGGGTTGATGGTGAAGGTTCTTGCTGGGGATGAAGAGTTAACCGAGGAAGGGGAAATACGAAGAATTGAAATAGCCCTTGATTTGGTAAAGGGCTCACCCAAGAAGATGACCGAGGAACAACCGCAAGAATTGATTTCGCCGGTAGATCAACCACCGCAAGCAAAACCGCTGGACTTGAGCACTCTCAAGAACAGTGAAGGGTGTGACAAAAGCGATGAGGTGTCAAAGGGCGTATCCTTCTTCAAACTTCATTCGAAGCCGCCGAACAATAACGCAAATATCGTCTTTGTGCGAAGCAAGAACAACACGAAACATCCATGGAAGACGTTGGGTCTTGCGAAATCCGTTGTCTGGAAGGATGGGTCTCGCACAGATTGGGCGAAGGAGCCACCACCTCCTCCCAAACCGCCAGATCCACCGAGGCGGAAACCATCAGCACTAGGAACGCTTGAGTCGCCATCACTGACAGCGCCTCCACCAATCGCGAGCCAGTGGGCGATGGCTCTTGCAAGGCGAGTAATGCAGCTTAGGTCGCCGGGTCGGAGTGTTCCCGTTGGGAGGGAGAAAATATTGAACGCAAGCGGCGAGAGGAGAAGGAAGGACGGAATGGCGTGGGTTCAAACATCGTCGTCGAGGGTGGAGGGCGAAGCTTGTGGAGCGCAGGATGAAACTAGAAGATCCAATGTGAGAAGGGTAACGGGTTTGGGTCGCAATCTGGGCCTAATGGGCCTGTTTCAAGTTAATAATAAAACTGAAGGCTTACAGAATTTTGCTAATGGCACCCCCAGTCTCTCATCCCACACTAAGAATAGTGATCCAAATTTGCATGGTCTAGTCCACAAGCCGCGAAGCCCAAAACAAGGTAATTTCAATGGGTCTGTACAAAAAGACAATTTTATGACTTCCACCCTTGAAGGGCCTAACCTATGTGCATGGTATAACAAAATGGGCCAAGCCCAAGTTCCTTTCGTTAATTTTAAATATGCAAGCACGTGGGCACCACCTCTCAAATGTTATTATGGGTTTGCGCAAATTTTATGGGCCAGCTTTTATGCTAAGGGACCTAAATATTCAGTTCAAAGATTCAATTTCTTGAGCCCGATGCATGCTCAACTCCACTTCAGTTTTATTTGGGATGGGGACCCCGGGAAACTTACGATCTTTATGTCCGAAATTGCTTGTGAATACTGTTGGGGGAATTTTTCTTCAACCTATGGTTTGCTTCATTTTGTATATGACAGAGGAAAGATTTGGGAAGTACAAATGGATGTTAGAAATCACAAAGTGGAGGCAATTTTCATCCCTATTACTCCAAGTCCAACAACAAGGAACTACAAACCGTACCGAAGCCACACAACACCTAACGCATCAAGGACAAGGCCAAGCATTGGACAACACCTAACGCTCAGACTTGAGGACAAGTCTGTTTTTTGAGAGGGTAGTATTGATAGACCCTTGAATAAGTGAGTTAGTTTTGGTTGTTGAGTTAGTTACTAGTTGGTTTTGGGGTTGTTAGTTTGATTGGGATTAATTAGTTAGTTATTGTTAGGGGTGGTTGTTATATTTTGATTGGGTAGTTATTAGTTGGTTAGGGTAGTTATCTTCTAACCCTCATTCCAACTATGCTCTATAAATAGGAGGATAAGGTAGAGGAGAGATATCTTGGATCATATTTTGTAAGTGATAGGATTCTTCGGGTTAGGCCGAAAGTTCTAGCCGGGTTGTGCCGGGGGCCGGAGAGCCTTTTCTCTTCAATTATCAATAAAGATATCAATAAAGATTCGTCCATTTCTGCCCCATTTCTATTCTTTTGTACTTTTGATTGTGTGGGTAGGCTAGGTGCCTATCAACGATACTGATATCTGGTACCAACAAGGGGTACTTCAGCTACCTTCCCTCCAAAAATCCTACAAAATGAAATGGCAAGTTAGAGGACCATGAAATATAAACAGAAAAATGTCATACAAAATCTGCTACTTGATTCTTAGTGGTAGCAGATCATATACTCACCGAACAGTCGGCACACTAATCAGTTCTTTGTTTCTCTCCAGAAGTACACTATAGAAACCACGGAAATTTAATCGTTTAAGCTCAGACCTACAAGATTCCAAAGTACAATTTAGAGTTATATATCATGATCAATAATGTAATCACAATTTAGAGTTAGATATCATGATCACATAGAAGAATAAGGAAACTATTCTATTGATGTATTCAAATATATGCTTATATGATCCCAGCAATTCCATCATGCATGATAAATCTAGAACCATAAATTTTGCACTAACTATATATATGCAAGAGAGAAAACTTCTATATTCTAATATAACTTTGTAATGTATAAAAAATAGCATTCTTTTCATTATGAGAAAGTTTGTTAATCAGAGAATCTACTGGAATCATTCAGGCTAAATAAGGATAGTAATTAAATGTGATGAACATGAATTGGAGGATTAGAATTTCTGACCTATTGAATATAACCTCTTCCACTATAACTTTACCGGTAAAAGGATTCTCCAGCGGCTCGAAACATTCATGCATCAGTGAAACTGCAACACTGAGTTTGCTGTAACTCTCTGCCATTAAGTCATTCTCAGAGTTGTCACACTTCATCAAGGTCCAGGTTATATTGTCTTCGCCTACTAGAACCAGCTTTCCCAATAGATTCTGGAGGCCTTCAAATATCTGCAAAAAATGTACACAAATAAATGTAGTGTATAAGACACAGTTTCACTAGCATCAAACTTAAATATCTTATGCTTGCCATGCCTTAACACTATCCATCACCAAAATTCTATATTGATTAACTAATTAGCTCTTAAATGGAAACATACATAAATGCAACCATGATCCAAATAAAGAACTACCAATCAATTCTTTATGCAAAATACGATGAAGATTTTCGTAAATATAGAAGAAAAAAAGAGAGGTGGACTTAATTGCCCCTTTACACTTTTCTCCACAGAACCAATTTCCCTGATATATTGATTCATCTTTTGCTTTATTTCTCTGGCACTCAACATGATCTACATAGAATTGAAAATATGACAGCATAAACATTACAACATTGGTAAACATTAGCAGTTATGCATAAAAAACACTCAAAGGAATGGGTAAAATATGGAAGCAAGGCTACATATCAACTTACATTTTTGTTCACAGAGTGCAAGTAAGAAATTTTCCATCCTCGGTCCCTTTATTTTCGTTTTGGCCGCAAATCTTACAACGGCATGATGGACAGAACCAATCACCATCAGGGATGTCCTGCACATGGAAAATCAAATCGGTCCAGGGAGAAAAAGAGGAGAGGAAATATAAGTTTATGAAATGATTGAGAGGGAAAATAGTTAATTTACCTTCAAACTCAGACACTGCTTATGAAATGATGAAGAGCATGAGTCACATAAAATTAGTTCCCCACCATAATTACAAACTGAACAAATATTGTCGTTTTCGCCTTCACATAGAAGGTTGCACGGTTTCTCCATGAATTCCTTTGTTCTATGATGATGCATTACTTCCACCATGCAATAAAAAATTGACCTGCCATCCTTCAAAAAGATGCTAGCAGAAGGCTTGTTGTTACTGCTGTCACCATCATGACTTACAAATCCACCAATACCACATATCTCCTGACAGCAACTACACCTGATTCCTTCACGCGCTATCCTCCCTTCACGCACAGGAAGGTTCTTGCTAATTGCTATCATAACACAACCCACATATATTCAATGCCACCCCAAACTTAGTTTCAGATGCTACCCTAAGTTTTTAGTCAAAATTTGGCAAAGTCTTGGTTAACCAAGACTAGCTTTAGCATCAGATCATTCCTACCTAATTAAGTTGCTCCCTAAGCCTAGAGTATAAGTGTAGAAGCAGAAACAACTCAGTCAATCATTCAAGCACAATTTAATTACTCACATGCAAATTATCATCATTAAGCTTGGCTCATCTAGAAACACTTTTTTTATATTAATTGAACATTCATACAACTTGCCATGTCTTGACTAAAACAACTTAATAACAATTAAACATAAAGACCCTCCCCCCAACCTAAGACCTTGCAGTGTCCCCACTGCAACATGAATCAACTAAGGGAGAGGACAAGACAACACACAAGATTAAAAACCTAATGGCAGAATTTGCCTCACCCCCAAACCTAAGCTTTAGCAGTGTCCTCACTGCCTAGGAATAAATTTAAAGAGCAAAAACAAACCTGCCGACACAACAGCACAAAACAAAACAGACAATACACCAACAGACACAATGCAACGAAGTAAACACAAAATAGAAAATAATCTAAAAACATAATAGGAGGAGTGACAAATTACACCCCTGCACGAAGTCTGGCTCTACGTCTAGTGCCCTTGCTCCCCGTTGCTTTGTTGCCTTTCACCTCCCCTACAATTTCCAACTTTGGACTATCTTTTGCTGATGGTGGGGGTGGAGGTGACCAACTATCTTCAGGAGTAGTGTCTCTTTTGCTCTTCTTGTCGGGCTTCACCTTGTGAGCACTCCTCTTTGTTCTTTTCCTCTTAGGCCCAACAGCAGCTTCTTTAGGCATAGCATTAGATGCTACTGCAGCAGCTGTCCCAACAGGTGCCTCAGCAACATTTACAGAATCAGGTGCTGCAGTAGCAGCACTGGCAGCAACAGGTGCATCAGAAACAGAAACAGGTTCAGGAACTTGTGCGGCAGTAGCAGCACTGGCTGCAATTCCTACTTCCTCATTACTCACTTCCTCCTCAACAACTGTCTGATCATCTACCAACTCCTCTGAAACGCTATTTTCTTTTTGTGTCTCATCACCACCTTCATTTTTTTCAGATTCTTCCTCTTCACTTTGCTCATCATCATCCTCCTTCTCAGTTTCTTCTTCATTGATTTCCTCCTCACTATCCTCATTCTTTTCTTCTTCACAATAGGCTTTAGTTTGTCTTGTCCTACTGGCAGGGACATTTTTTCGCTTATACACTTGAGTGCTAGGTGTTGGCATAGCAGAAGTGGAAGCATGGGTTTGCTTAGGAGTGGCATGCTGAGGTGGAGCAGTGGCTTCTTGAGAAGGTATGTTTTCCTCTAAAATCCAGCTTGGGAATTCAGGAGGGGGATTAGGCACTTTTCCTTTAAAGTTGTTGGCAAACACCCTTACTTGCCATTCATGGGAGGCCTTAGCAAAGGTCCAATAGGCTTGGTGTTGCTTCATGTTATGCTGAAACAATGCTAAAACAGCAGCATTAGTAGCATTTTCCTCACCAGGGGCAACAACAGCTGGGGCAGCACCAGCATTCTCTTCAATAGGAACCTCAACCTCAACCTCATGGTTCAACTTACCCGTAGCTATAGGTTTTTTCACAGGGACTATCTTCTCACCCCCATACACATCCACAATAGCAATTAAACACAAATCATAAATCAAGCAGGGGAAAAACAGAGAGCCCTTATTTCTCCTAGCACAGGCTAAAATCTCTCTCTCTATTAACTTCCCTATATTAATAGACTTCCTCTCGAGAATATACCCCAACAAAAATAGTCTTTCCATGTGCACATTTCCACAAAATGTAGTGGGCAAAATTGTGCTACGCACAAACAAGTATAGTACCTTAGGAATGGGCCTGAGGTCCATGCCTTTTACCCTGTAATTAGAAGCCGTTTTCACCAGCCACTCAGTACGTGGAACAGTCAACATCTGCAAATATTGTTCCATCTGTGCTTCCGTGACTTGTTCCAAAGCCTCATCAAATGCGTCTCCTTCATAATCCAGGCCAAAGTGGTTATTAATTGTAGAAGCAGAGAATGAAACTTTATTTCCCCTTACCAATGAGAAGTCGGGATTAGCCACAACAGATTTTTTTGGAGGAACTCCGGAATAGAACTCCCAAGTTAGCTCACGAAGGGCCTTAGATGGTTGTTTTGCCAAAGACTACCATTTCAACTGCCGAAGAATTTTTAACAGGGATTCAGGCATTTTAGAAAAAAGAAAACCCCTCTCTGGACATGGCTTCCTGGAGTGGATGTTTGCATGGAACCTGTCTCTAGCAACATTGTTAGGTAAACGCTTTTCAATGGGTGAAGGAGGAAGAGCGGACACTGACTTTTGAGCTTTGAGTTTGGTTTTCATTATGGGTCAAAATGAAGGTTAGAAAAGAAATGGGTGTTGGTGTTTCACGAAGGTAAGGACATCAATTGTAAAAGTGAAGAGAAGAAATTTGGGTTAAGCTAGTTAATGAAGGTAATAGGGAAGTGGGGCTTATGGGTTTGGCTTGTAAGCAGCAGAAATGCTTGTTTCTTCAGATTCCATTGCCAATCACACAAGTGCTTGTTCTTCTTCAGAATCCACACTCATTTCCCGTCTAAAGCACACAACAAAAACGAAAAAACATGTCAAACCCTAAATAGAAGGGGAAAAACACGTTGATCAGTGACTAAACACATCAAAAGTTCAGATAACGAAACAAAAATAAACATGCATGCATGAGTGGAATCTCTACCTTTTGGAAAATGGAGGAGCGCGAACTCTCCAGCGGATTCGAGAATGCATTTCAATTTCTGCGCGCCAAACACAAATAAACACGTTAGCTTAAAATGCAACAACTCAGTTGCATTCACCAGAAATTGACAAATAATTATTAAAAAAAAACCTCTTCACAAGATATCGGAAGCAGAAAGAGAGATTGGCGGTGAAGAGTGTGAAGTGAGAGAGAAGAATAGGGTGAGGAAGAGGTTAACAATGAAAAAAATTCCACCGTAATGAGTACAGAGACTGAGTTACGGTGACAGACCTGAACTCGGCAGAGAAAACTTCCCGCACTCGCGCTTGCTCCATCATTTCCCGCTCGGTCGTAGAAAATAGAAATGATTATTTCCTAACGAGAAGAGAAAGAGGAAACAAATATAGACCATCTGATTAACGAGTATGATACCATACCATCTCATCGGCGAGTTTGATAGGCCTGAGCTATATGAGCGATGAACTATGAGCTAGCTATGAAAGTGTATTATTGTTCACTTTTTAGGAAAATACTATTAATTAAATATAAACTGCAAATGACATAAATATCCTTCAATAAATAAATAAATGTTATTAAAACTAGGGGAAATCAATAAATGAGCTTTACTCCCAATTTAATTTTTTATTTTATTTTGACAAAAATTCAATTTTTATACAATTCTTTATATTTAAAAAGTTAAACAAAGACTAGTTTACTATAGATTTATACAAATTCACCACATATGATTTTACCAATACCCCCATTCTATCAAAAAGACACCTCAAATTTTTGAGGGTAAAAATGTCATTACACTCTACTTCTTCTTTTTTTTCCCTTTATTCTTACACTCTCTTTCTTCCTTTTTTCTCCTTCTTCTTACACTCTCTTTCTTCATTTTTTCTCTTTCTTCTTACACTCTCTTTCCTCATTTTCACTTTTCTTTTACACTCTCTTTCTTCTTTTTTTCTTTTTACTATACTTTTCCCATAAATAATTATTCTCTTTCTCTTATCACTTCACTTGAATTCTTTTAACTAAATTTCTAAATTTATACAAACACTACTTTAATTAAAATTTTTGAAGACTACTACTATAAACCTACTATCTAAAAAACAAGAAGATTTAATGACTATTTAAATTAGTAATTAATATTTAAAACAAATATCTCTTATTGATAATCTAATATCTAACTTTTATTATCTACTATAATCTACTAATCAACTAAAATAATCAATTGAAACTACGAGATAACTGCACTGATAAATAAAAAACATGGGATAACTGCAGTTATATATAAAAAAACACGGGATTAATATTTACCATAGATATTTATAATTTTTTTTGACAATTTATAATTAATATTTACCATTGATAATTATAATTTTGGAAAACTATTATAAAACTACTATCTAAAAAAACACGTGATAACTGCAATAATCTACTATAATCTACTAATCAACTCAAATAATATAATATAAAAATACGGGATAACTGCAATAATCTACTAATCAACTCAAATAATCAATTGAAACTATGAGATAACTGCAATGATATATAAAAACACACGGGATAACTACACCAATATATAAAAAGACAAATGATTAATATTTGTCATTGATAATTAAATTTTTGGAAGACTACTATAAACCTACTATCTAAAAAACAATAATATTTAATGACTATTTAAACTACTGATTAATATTTAAAATAAATATTTCTTATTGATAATCTACTATCTCTCTTTTACTATTTACTATAATCTATTAATCAACTAAAATAATTAATTGAAACTACGAGATAACTGCACTGATATATAAAAAAACACGAGATTAATATTTGTCATTGATAATTAAATTTTTTGAAACCTACTACTACAAACCTACTATCTAAAAAATAAGCAGGCTTAATGACTATTTAAATTACTAATTAATATTTAAAACAATTATTTCTTATTGATAATCTACTATCTAACAAATTTACTATCTACTATAATCTACTATCAACTAAAATAATCAATTGAAACTACCAGATAACTGCACGGATATATAAAAAACACGGGGATGACTGCAGTGATATATCAAAAAACACGGGATTAATATTTGCCATTGATAATTATAGTTTTTGAAAACTACTATCTAAAAAAACAAGAAGGTTTAATGACTATTTAAACTTATTAATATTTAAAACACACGCGACAAATATTTGTCATTAATACCTAAAAAGGACAAATAATTGTTACTGATATATAAAAAAACACGGGATAAATATTTGTTATTGATAATCTACTGTCTATCTTTCACTATCTACAATAATCTGCTAATCAACTCAAATAATCAATTGAAACTATGAGATAACTGCACTGATACATAAAAAAACACTAGACAATTGCACTGATATATAAAAAAATACCGGGATAATTGCAATGATATATATAAAAACACGGGATAGTTGCACTGATATATAAAAAAATATGGGATAACAACACTGATATATAAAAAAACACTGCACTGATATATAAAAACACACGGGATAAATGCACATATTGTTTTTAAATGATACTTTTACATTTTTAGTTTTAATATTTATCAATTTTTTATTTGAAACTGATCATTTTTTATCTACTTTAATTTTTATTTTATTTTCATGGGGTAATGTTCAGACTATTTAAATACTGTCTAAATTCATTCCTAAAAAGAACACGACAGCACCTGTCCGTATGCAAGTCATCATCTATATTTTACAATTGATTTTAGATTAATGAGATTTCAAACTAACGTTTCTAATTGAGGTAATCGTATGACGTAACGCGGTCGGCCCGTGCATCCGCACGGGTATAGTACTAGTTATTTTAGAAAATAAGTAATAATGGGATTATTATATTAATATTAGACAAAGTGAATTTTGATAAATAATATAGTCAAATCAAGCATTCATCTTAGTCGACCTCGATTAGGTTGAAGCTTTGGTTGGACCTTTCGGGAAAGAAGAACATGGGTGTTGTTCATTACTGTGCTTCTGATCTTAATGATTGGTATTACACAGTTAGTAGGTATTTTATCCTTGATTTTGTCTCTGTCTTCGGACCTTGAGATGAAGATCTGGTTCGATCTAGAGATGTTCGATCTTGTGATGTTCGATCTTGGGATGTTCGATCTTGTTTAATCTAGAGATGTTCGATCTCGTTCGATCTTGAGGAGACAGCGTTGTACCTGCAATGATACTCCGACACTCAAGTCAGTATTTGAGAGAATGAGTGTTTGTTAGAAAAGTGCTTACCATTAATGAGCATTCAATGCTGTATTTACAGAGTTTTAATGGTGTTTGCTTTGGTCGATTTGGGTCGTCCGATCTTGCAGAGTGATCTTGGTCATTGAAGAATGGACTTTGCTTTTTGAATGGGTCTTTCAACAATTGGGCCTTGGAGGAGGTGTAAATAGCAGAAATTCTAATTACATTAACAGTGGCCCCCAAAGTCTGGTCGCTTGAGGAGCGATCTTGACTTGATAAGATGATGCAGCCTTGTGTTTTTGTCTCTTTGAGTAGAAATTTCTTTAGTCCTGAGTTGATGTCGAGTTTGAAATTTTGGTCGATGTCAAAAAACTGTCGAGCTTCTGAGCAAGGTAGACAGTATTTTGGAATAAGCGCTGTCTTGGAGTCAGTGCAGCCTTGGAATCAGTGCCATGTTCAATGTTTCTGACAAGGCGTGCGTTACAGTGGCGGCGCATGATGGTGATGTTTTGTTTTTTAGTGTGCGAACCTAATGGACCTTGATTGGACGTGACGTTTCGACTTCCCGGCCCAAGGCCATCAATTTCGTTTTACTATAAATAAAGGGTCACACCCTTTCATTTGTTGCTTGGCTTCATTTGTTTTTGATTGTCGATCTTCGAGAGCTCCCGGGCTTCCTTTTCGAGTGAAAGAAATTCGGAGAGTTTTGAAGTACTTCAAGGTCGGTTTTTGTGGATCGGCAACTGCATTCATTCCAGATACGGTCAAAATTTGCAGCTCCGTTTCGAGGTTAGTTTCTTTGAATTTTGTTTTTCTATTCTTTTGTAGTGTCTGGACCTCCCCCAGTCCTTTATGATCTTAGAATGGGGGTCGTCAGGTCGGGTTCCGACTTGCTCGCGAACCCATTTTCGATCCTAACCCTGGCATTTCGTCCCCCATTTCTGCAGATTCGTCCTGGCGAGGACAAAACAAACCCGGAGAGACGTTACGCAGTATCGCAAGGAGTTCACGAACGTTATGGCCTCTGGTGGTGAAATCTCCGAAGTTCGTACCGACCCTGTTGAAGTTGCCGCTCCTGATGTGCAAGAGCATTCTGCTTCTGCCCTTGCAAGTGATAAGGCGGAGGACAATTTCGAAGGTGAAAGCTCTTCATCTGTAAGTGATGCCAATGAGGCAATCGAGGGTGCTGCTGAAGATACGGAGGAGGATCGTGTAGTGGATGTGATGACCATTATCTGAGTCTGATGAGGAATTCCTACTCGAGGAATCAGAGGGATCCGAGATCGACCTCGGGACAAGTTCCGACCCTGATGATGGGTCCGATCAAGGCGATGCTGGAAAGCAGTCTGAACCCCGCCCTTTGAGCCGACCAGGTTCTAGTCGAGCTTCTATTGCTTCTTTTGATGGTTACTTCAGTACTGGTTGTGGGGATTATGACGTACCGGTACGAGAGGTCTCTCAATATGACTGGGTTTCTAGTAATATTTTGGAGATTGAATCTTTGTATCGGTATGGTTTTAATTTGGAGGCGATCGGTAGGAAGGCTTCTGAGTGATCGAATCGAGTTTGGAGGATCGAAGGTATGAAGAAAGGAGAGCATGTAGCCTTATGGCCTGGAGAGCTTAAGTTTACCCTGTACCATATGTTGATTAATGAAATGAACATCCGGCCTCTTTTTACCTCTTTTGAGCAGACGGTCTTGGCGCGTTTAGATGTAGCGTCTTCCCAATTAAATCCAAATGCATGGGCTTACCTTCGAGCCTATGAATTAATGTGCATTCATTTGGAGAGACCGGTCTCACCGTTTCTCTTCTTCCATTTGTTCGAGAATAACCGGAACAGTAGTGAAAACAACTCCGGTCGTGAGCACGTCAGTCTTCGCTCGAGGCGAGGGGCCAAGGTTTTTAAAGCTTATGCGGACTCACTGAGGGGAAATTGGAAAGAGTTGTACTATTGGGTAGAGCCGGTAACCGACGAAGCAATTGAGAAAGTAGGGAAGCTCAGCGAGGATGGTCGGACCTTGGTGTCGACCAAGTTTCCTATTGGTTGGAGTCAGGGCCATTTTGAACGATCCACCAATTCTTTTTCCGTGGGTGAGGGTCGACTAAGTGCCGACGATCTTCTTACCAAGAGAATCCTGATATTTATTTCTGAGAGCATTCCGTTTTCAAAACATAAGTATCGAGGTATCCCTGCAGCTAAGATAGTTCAGGTCGGAAAACGAAAACGAGTGCAACACGTTTTAGGTAGTTCACCTTTCTGGGGTCGATTTTTGTGTATTTGAATTTGATTGTACGTTGCATAACCCAGTTTTCTTTATTTTTTCAGATGCCATGGCGCCGAGGAAGCTTGCTGCAATGAAGGCACTGGCCATGAAGAACGTCGACATTCCTGTCGATGTTGAAGAGGGGGACGTTCCTGTTCCAACGTCTCCCCAAAATGAGATCGCAGACGGGTTTGCTATTCCTGCTTCTCCGATCAACACTGTCACTCAGGAGGATCTGGCTCATGATCGGGTCGAACTTGTTTCTGGTTCTCCTCCCCCAGCTGCTCATGATACCGGTGCAGGAACCTCAGCAAAGAGGGTGCGAACTGATGCTGGTGGTGAGTCAAGACCGGAGAAGAGGAGCAAGACCTCGAGGAGACCAAAACACAAGAATAAGGCCGTTCCTTTGGAGGAGAATTTCCTGGAGCAAAACTATGCTCAATGGCGGGAGGATCCTGTTGGAGCATCGGTTCAGATCTTGGTAAACCTGGGCGAGGTTCACAAGATTGAAAAGGAAAAATATGAGAAACGAGCTAAAGGTATGAGTTTCTTTCATGTCGTTTATTCTTGTTGATTTTTGCGTTTTGACTTTTCCCTCGGTCTTGATACTTTCTTTGTTTGTGTTTGCAGATTTGCTGGAGCTCGAGAAATCAAAAAGGGTAAAGCTTGCGGAAGATATGTCTTTGAGGTCAAAAGAGTTGGCTCGTACCAAGCAAGAGCTTCAAACTTTGAAGGAAAGACAGGGGGCAGTTACACGTCGAGCCGAGGGTGCAGAGGCTCGTGTGAATGAGCTTGAAGAAAATGAGAGAGGCTTTGAGGAGTAGGTGGCCGAGGCTAATCGAAAAATCAGAATTTTAGAGGATCGAATCGTCGTTCTAGAAGACGATTTGAGAAAGGCCTCTGAGGTAGTGGTTGGTACTAGCAGGGATCCTGAAGATCGGATTGCAGAACTTCAAGCAGCCCTTCAACAGAGTAGAAAAAATGCCAAGGAGGCTGCGAGAATTGCAAATGAAGCTACGAAAGAAGCCAGGGAAGCCGCCAATTCTGCAATCGAGCTATATAGGGAAGGTTTTGAGTGTGCCCTTCAGCAAGCTACTTTGGTCAATCCTTCGATCCATTTGGATCGGGTGTTTATTGATGCCGATCATGAGGGGGGTCAGATTGTTAAAATCGATGCTCAGACTGAAGAGAAGATCGTCATCTTTCCGACCTCTACTGCTTGATGTTTTTACGTGTGTTCATTTTTTGCAGAAGTTCTGGGTATATGCTTTTATCCGTGTAGGTTTCGCATAGACCCAGAACTTTGATATGTAATTCAGGATCTTTTTGAGGGCTCGGTTTGTAATATTTTGGAACACGTTGTACCGAAGCTTCATGTTTTTAACCTCGTTACAAGCTTAATGAATGTTTTTTTAATTCTGCATGTCATGTACGTCGTTTTTGTAGAGATTATTTTCGGAACTCGTTACGAGTTTATATGAATGTTTTTTTAATTTTGCATGTCATGTATAGTGTAATAACGTCGGTGAATGAGGAACTTGATTCACCGGTTTCGAGCCTACAGAACAGTTTACTAGGACTCGACCCAGATTTAACTCCCCCTATAGGGGTATCGGCAGCTGTGGCCGATGGTCGTTCTTAGGATGTTTCGATCCTTGAAGACCTGGTCTCTTTGAGATAGTTTATTGAGACTCGGCTCGGATTTAACTGTTTTCTCAAAGAGTTTGCAACCTTGGGTGGTCGCTCGGGGAGATCATCTAAGATCGGTCCCAGTTGCTTCTGCAGAGCGAAATTTGGTCAGTACATTCTGTTTGATGAAATCAAGAATGTGTGGAAACTTGGTAAGAAACTTTGACGAGCTCGACGAAATTTTCGTGAAAAAACCATTTGAAAGGTTACTTTATTCATTATAAATAACTTGCTTTGTGTTTACATGAGGTCGGAGTACATTACGGTGCTCCTTATGTAAAATGTACATGATTCCTTTTTCTATAGATAATAACTCTTCAACTTTGTTGCGTTCCAAGTTCTTTCAATCTTCTTTCCTTGGAGGGTCTCCAATTTAAAATCTCCTGTACCGGTTTTGGACAAAATTCGGTAGGGGGCCTTCCCAGTTCGGTGCGAGTTTACCTTGGGAACCGTTTTTCTGACCGACGTCAGCTCTTCTAAGTACTAGATCACCGGGATCGAAATCTCTGTGGATGACTTTGGCGTTTTTTACATCTCTTCACATGATCACTAGCATTTCCTGCCATGGTCGGCCAGTAATATCCGACTCGAAGAGTTTTCCTAGCTAAAGACCGAGCTCCCATGTGCTGACCACAGATTCCCTCATGAACTTCTGTCAAGACATAGGCTGCTTCTTCTCCCTCGATGCATTTTATCAAGGGGGAAGATAGGCTTCTTCTGTATAACGTTCCATTGATGACTGAAAAGGCCGAAGCCCTTCTCCTGACGTATTTAGCATCGTTCGCGTCTGGGGGCTCAGCTCCTGTAACGATGTATTCCAAGATTGGAGTGATCCAGCTGCTAGTTTCTTCGAGCATGCAGATGGTCGAGTTAAAACGAGACTCGAGCGAGACACTGGGTTTGTGAAGTGTTTCTTGGATGGTTGTTCTCTGGTTTCCTGGGGTTTTAGTGCTTGCGAGCTTGGCGAGGATGTCAGCTCGTTGGTTCTCCGTTCTTGGCACATGAATTACCTCGCTTGCTTCAAATTTAGCTAATAGTGCCCGTACCTGAAGCAAGTATTTTTGCAAGATCGATTTTTTCGTCTCGTATTGGTTTCCGATTTGGGAGACCACCAACAGAGAGTCGGTATGTAATTTTATTTGCAGAACTCGGAGGTCAATTGCCAAGCGTAGTCCGGCGATGCAAGCCTCGTATTCTGCTTGATTGTTCGATGTTGGGAAACCGAAAGTTAGGGAAACTTCAATGATGATCCCCATTGGACTTTCTAACATGATTCCAGCACCACTTCCTTTTGGGTTAGAGGATCCATCGACATATAGGATCCATACATCGGATTCGATGTTAGCAGGGGCCATTTGGGACATGAAGTCCGCCAAAACTTGTGCCTTTAATGCCGTTCGAGCTTCATATTTAATTCCCAATTCTGAGAGTTCTACGGCCCATTTAATCATTCTTCCTGCAAGATCGGGTCTATGGAGTATTTGTCTGATGGGGTAGTTAGTCCGGGCGACCACCTGGTGAGCGACAAAATAGGCTCGGAAGCGTCGACCGGCGACGATGAGAGCCATGGTGATCTTTTCGACCTTTTGATAACGATTCTCAGCTCCGTGTAGAGCTTTGCTTGCGAAGTAGACTGGGCTCTGTCCGGTTTCTAGTTCGCGTACCAGAACGGCAGCTAAAGCTTCTTTCGAGACTGCCAGGTATAGATATAGGGTTTCACCCTCGTTTGGTCGAGTTAAGATCGGAGGCTCGGAGAGAACTTTCTTTAGTTGTTTTAAGGCCTCATCTTGTTCAGATGTCCATTCGAAATCTTTTTCCTCTTTTTTGAGAAGTTTGAACAATGGAAGAGATTTGAACGCTGCATTAGATATGAAACGAGATAGGGCGGCTATCATGCCATTGAGTTTTTGTACCTCTTTTTTGGATGTCGGAGTTCGCATTTCTGTGACGGATCGACACTTATCAGGGTTTGCCTCGATTCCTCTTTCTGTTAGGTAAAAACCCAAAAATTTCCCTGCTCGAACTCCGAATGTGCATTTCTCCGGGTTTAACCTCATTCTATTTTTTCGAACCTCATAAAATATTGTTCTTAGGTCGTTTATATGCTCGTTGTCATTCCTGCTTTTGGCGATCATATCGTCGAGGTAGACTTCTACGCTCTTGTCGATCTGGTTTTGGAATACTTTGTTCATCATTCTTTGATAAGTCGCTCCTGCGTTTTTCAACCCAAATGGCATGATCCGGTACGCGAAGTTACCTCGATCGGTCATGAAGGCAATTTTTTCTTGGTCTGGGGGAAACATGGCGATCTGGTTGTATCTGGAGTACGCGTCCATAAAGGATAATAACCGAAAACCGGAGGCGTTGTCGACCAGTCGGTCAATGCTGGGAACAAGAAAAGCATCCTTTGGGCAAGCTTTATTGAGGTCGGTATAATCGATGCACATACGCCATTTTCCGTTGTTTTTCTTCACCAAGACTGGATTTGATAACCAGGTCGTGTATTTAACCTTGGAGATGAAGTTTGCTTTGATGAGATCGTTTACTGCTTTGGCAGCAGCAATGGCTTTCTCCCTGCTTTGAGCTCGCTTTCTTTGGGCAATCCATTTGGCTTCTAGGTTAATTGCGAGCCGGTGGCAAGCGACCTCTGGTGGGATCCCAGGCATGTCTTCTACCGACCAAGCGAAAATGTCCTCAAAGTCGTTAAGACATTTGGTCAAATCGATCTTAACCTCTTCTCGTAGGTCGATCCCTATTTTGATAGTTCTGGAGGGGTCTACTCCGAGCTGTATTTTGATGAACTCTCCGTCAGGCTCTGGTCTTTTAATTTTTCGTTTGAGCTCTTTGGTTAGCTCATCAACGTCCATATTCTCGTGGTCTTTTGGATCGCATCGTGTCTCCATGTCAGTGGTATTAACTTCAGTTGATCCATTTTTAGCTTGTTTTGGAGTTGACAGCTCTTCTGAAGGGGGAACCCCTTCTTGCTCCAAAGCCTTCTGTTCGGTCTCCGTCCATAAGAAGAAGCACCTGTAAGCAGACTCTAAGTCGGAGTTCAAAGTGATAACCTTGTTGCAGAGAGAATGGAACTTCATTTTTAAGTGTGTGGTGGATGTCACTGCACCGAGCCTACCTAACGTCGGTATTCCTATAATACCGTTGTATATGGACTCACAAGGTAAGATGAGGAACTTGGTTTTGATGGTTCGAACCATTGGTTCGGTTCCGTAAGTAACCATTAGCTCCAAATGTCCCAGGGGTTTGGTTCGAGATCCGTTGAAACCGGACAAGGCCGTTCCTCTGTATGGGGTGAGTTCCTCTTTATCGATCCCCATTTTGTTTAGAAGATCGACAAAAAGGATGTCTGATGAGCTTCCTTGGTCGACCAAGATCCCACGCACCTCTTTATTGGCTATGATTGCCGAGATTAAGAGAGGTACGTGTTTGTTGGGCTTTCCGTCTATGAGATCGTCATCGCTGAAAGATAATGGAGGTCGATTCGTTTTGGTTGGGGTCGCCGACGTCGAAGCTATGCTTAACAATTCTTTCCATTTTCTTTTCATTGATTTTTCGGACCATTCATGATCGAAACCTCCTGTTATCATCATTATGATCGAGTGTCCTCTTGATCTTTTATTTGATTCATCGTGGTCTGGCTCGATCACCTCTTTTCCTTTTGTTCTAGGATCATCTTTTCTTTCCTTTCTGAGATCGTCAAATCGTCCTCCCTCCTTTTTGACATAAGAAGATAGTTTTCCCCGTTTTATCAAATCTTCAATGTCATCTTTTAGGGCATTGCAATGGTTTGTGTCATGGCCATTGCTTCTGTGATATTGGCAGTATTTGTTAGCCTTTGGTCCAGGTCGGATAGGTAGGGATCTGGGAGGTTTGACGTCCTTGAACTCGACGTTCCAACATTCCCCCAATAATTGGGCGTTGGAAACGTTGAGTTCAGTATATACCTGGTGACGATTCTTCTTACCAACGCTCCATGAATTCTTTCGAGGATCGACCTCGACGCGGTGTTTTGATGGTTCAGCATGTAACGATGCTCTGTCGATTTTGGAATTTTCTTCTTCATTGATGAAACACTGGGATAGCTCAAGGAACTCCTGTAAGGTGTTAGGTTCCCAGGTGTTAATATGCTTTCGAAACGGGCTTCCAGGAAGTAGTCCTTGAGCCATGAAGAAGATCCGAAAAACGTCGTCTAGCTGTCAAACTTGCAGAGCTTCGTTGTTGAATCGCTCTATGTATTCTCTTAGGGGCTCGTTTCCCCTCTGGGTTTGCTTCTGGATTGGGCAAAGTGTACCGAGAAGTGTTTTACTAATTGGTCCCAAGAGGAAATGGTGTTCGACCTTAAGGTCCGGAACCATTCGGAGGCCATTTTGTCCAAGGTTAATGGGAATATTCGGCATTTCATTTCCATCGGTACGTTTCGGTACTGCATGGTCGTGTCAAATTGATCGAGATGCCTGTCGGGGTCGCCCGTCCCGTCGTAAGTCTTCAGTCCTCCAGGTGGTTTTTCAAGATACCCTAGAACTCGGAAGTTATCGATTGCTCTTGTGAACGGACCTTTTCGCCTAGGTTGACTCGCCCGAGATTGTGGTTGATGTCCGTAATGAGGATCGGGACGTCCGTAGCGTCGAGGTTGATTGTTGTCTTGAATGTTGTCATGGCTTCTTGAACGCCGTCTTGGCGAGGTCGAGCCCCAGTGTGGACGACGTTGAGGGGGATTATTTGAGTCTTCCAGATTGTCATATTGTCGAGCCGGAGGAGAACAGGAACCATTCCCTTGGTGATGTCGTGGGGGAGAACGAGGATCGTCTAGATCTTCATATTGTCGAGCCGGAGGAGAACGAGAACCATTCCCTCGGTGACGGCGTGGGGGAGAGCGAGGATCGTCTAGATCTTCATATTGTCGAGCCGGAGGAGAACGAGAACCATTCCCTCGGTGACGGTGTGGGGGAGAGCGATGATTGAGCTTTCTCCTTGGGGGAGACCGATGAAAGAGTCTCCTTCGAGTAGGATTTCTTTTCTCAAGGGAGTCCTGCCCGGTCGATTCTTGATCCGGAACGTTCCGCGCTTGGAGCCTCGCTACTTCCGCTTCGAGGTTAGTGAAACGGTTGCTCCTCTCTTCGTTTACGGCTTCCTGTCGAGCAAGTAACTGAACGAGTTGTTGAACAGCTTCGGTCAAAACCGGAAGCAATTGAGGGGGAGGCGGTAAACCAGCTTCATCTGAGCTCGAATATATCCGGGGCAGACCTGTGTTGGGATATCGGTTCCGAGCTTGTGACGAATTTGTGAGGTCCTGAACGTGGCCTTCAGGGGGTTTGTTGAGGGTCGACCTCGGGTCCCGCCGTGGGACTCGCCGGTCTTGAACGGCGCCTTGGTGCCATTTTTAGTTTTTAAAATCAAGGAGATGGTGAGAAAATAGAGTATTGATTCTCCCACTATGGTCGCTAATGTTCAGTACTGTGCTTCCGATCTTAATGATTGGTATTACGCAGTTAGTAGGTATTTTATCCTTGATTCTGTCTCTGTCTTCGGACCTTGAGATGAAGATCTGGTTCGATCTAGAGATGTTCGATCTTGGGATGTTTGATCTTGGGATGTTCGATCTTGTTTGATCTAGAGATGTTCGATCTCGTTCGATCTTGAGGAGGCGGCGTTGTACCTGCAATGATACTCCGACGCTCAAGTCAGTATTTGAGAGAATGAGTGTTTGTTAGAAAAGTGCTCACCATTAATGAGCATTGAATGCTGTATTTATAGAGTTTTAGTGGTGTTTGCTTTGGTCGATTTGGGTCGTCCGATCTTGCAGAGTGATCTTGGCCATTGAAGAATGGACTTTGCTTTTTGAATGGGCCTTTCAACAATTAGGCCTTGGAGGAGGTGTAAAGAGCAGAAATTCTAATTACCATAACAGGTGTGTGTACGAGGATGGGCTTATGTTACTAAGCTTTCTTCTTCTTAGTAATTTTTACTAAACAAATAATAGCCATTGGATTTTCAAACTTTTAATGAAATTTAATCTAATGATTAGTATTAAATAAGGGTATTATTGTCACGGTTATTAATTGTTTTAATTAAATTAAATAATTAAATTAAATTAACCATTAAATCAGGCCATATTTTTTAGGGACAGTTACAAAAGTAAATCAGAATTTGTTTTCACGTTCTTCTCTTTCACGTTTCCTGTTTTTTTTTCAAGTTATTCTTCTTCACGTTCTTATTCTCTTTTCCACGTTCTTCTTCTTCGCACGCCATTGCATCACACAAAGGAAGTCGCAAAAACGCACTCACACAAGGAAATAGGTCGCGACGCACACCGTTGATGCAAAAACGGACACCATTGAACAACGCCATTGAAGCACGCTCTTCCTTTACGCCATTGATGTCTCATTATGCTTCTTTTTCTTCTTCTTCATCTTTTCGTTTTCAGGCTGGTTTTGCTGCACTTAACCATTGTTATGCAAAACTGTGGTTAGTGGCATCTAACCACAGTTATGCATATCTGTGGTTAGTGGCCACTAACCATTGCTATGCACATGTGTGGTTAGTGACATCAAACCATTGGCATCTAACCACAGTTATGCATATATGTGGTTAGTGGCGACTAACCATTGTTATGCACATTTGTGGTTAGTGACATCTAACCATTGATATCTAACCACATTTATGCATATCTGTGGTTAGTGGCCACTAACCATTGCGATGCACATTTGTGGTTAGTGACATCTAACCATTGTGGCACAAATCCGTGGTTAATGAACAATTTTTTTTGTGTGAAAAAAAAACACCCAGTTTTTTTTTTATAAAAGATGAAACGAGAGGTGCTTAAGCAAGAACGAAAGAGAGATGAATTCGTTTCAGAAAAGATGAGAGAGATGGAAGGAAAGTTTGAAGCGTGATAGTAACGTTTGAATTTTTTACCGTATTTGAAGCGAAATTTTAGCCAAAAATAACTCCTAGAAAATAGGAATATTGATTAACCTTGTTTTTAATTATTAGATAAATTACCTATATACCCCTTTAGTAAGAATTACTAAACATTTCATACTCGATTTATATAATCTACTAAAACTACAAAAATCAATTAATTTAACCACTACCAATTGTCAAAAAAATCATACCTCTAAAAAAATTCCAAAATTATTTTTTCTAAAAAAAATCAATAATTGAATTAATATTAAAATCAATAAATAAATAATCTAAAATCAACTATTTACTATAATCTCTCTATTAAAACTACTAAAATTAACCAATCAATTTTTTCATCAAAAATAAAATCAATCAATTTAACCAATAGTAATTGTCAAAAAAATTTAACCACTATCAAAAATTACAAAATAACTTTTTTATAATTTAATATTTTTTTTACCAAAAT
Organism: Astragalus membranaceus; assembly: GCA_039519185.1. Lineage (NCBI taxonomy): Eukaryota > Viridiplantae > Streptophyta > Magnoliopsida > Fabales > Fabaceae > Astragalus > Astragalus membranaceus. The sequence goes on along the minus strand of CM076848.1, from coordinate 54,072,243 downwards.
TTAATAATTTATTTATATAATTAAGATGATTAAATTAATATTAAATCATCTAGAATATAATGAGTAATCAAGTGGCAACGAAAGCGGCAACAATAGACTGCCAATATGATCGGCAACGAGAGCGGCAACAAAAGCAACAACGAGAGTGGCAACGAGTGTGCCAACGGAAGCGCCAACAGGAGCGGCAACGGGAGGGTCAACGGGAGCGCCAACGAAACCGCCAACGAGAGCGCCAACGGGAACGCCAACAGGAGCACCAACGGAAGCGACAACGAGAGCGCCAACGGGAGTGCCAATGGGAGCGCCAACGAGGGTGCATATCTTATATTAAATCCAATTTTCTTTTTTCCTAATCTTTACTCTATTATTAATATTATAAAAAGATACCGACATTTTTTTTAAACTTTTTGCATCACAAGTATTTTAATAAATTTGAAGTATAGTTTTTTATTGAGTTTTTCCTATAGCATCGGGTGTTGTAGCATATGATGTGTGCTTTTCAGTCACTATCGTCAGAGTTTCATTACAAGGGCTTATGTCTGAGCTCTAAATAGGTTCACCCATGTATATTTAAGCTCCCACAGTATTCACCCTATGGACTATGCCTTCCTATGTCTAGGTTTAAGCATGGGTTGTTCTAAGTGTCCTTAAAACAACCACTCACCCACATTAATCCTTGAGTTCGATTTATAGACCATGTCTGAACCTATAAATGTGTTTATATTTACTGATCAGTTCTAAATTAAGCATCGAAAGAAATTTCATGCAAGGGTTAAAATACTAACATCAAACATTACATTAAAACTATTAAAATATCATTACATAGCTTCAAGCATCCCAACTACAAGAGAGTTAGCTCATGATGAGTAGCAAACACAAGAAATAAAGCATGAAGGTGATACCTACAGCCATAAAACCAAAATCACAAGGAGAAGGAAAATGCTCCAAATGATGACAGCTCCTGTGACGCTACAGCACCATGATGACAGCCCCCGTGATGCTACAGCACTGCAAAATTTCTACTTTAATTATGAAAATGAAGTTTGAACGAAAATGGAGTGAAAGAAAATTATTTCTAACTCTCCTCCCTTAAGACCAGCAACTCCACGATGAAGAATAAGAAGGTTGAGGCTTCAATATAAAGAAAATAGATCTTAAAAAGGGCGACAAGCGATTCTACCAACTCTTTTCATCCTCCATTACAAAATAGACAAGTGTCCCATAAAGTAAAAGGTGGGTGGCTGCTGCAGGAAAAGTTCTGAACTGCTCTGCATTGATTTGACACGCAGCATAAGCTGGTTTTTCGTTTTCTCTCTCATCAGCTGCAGAACGCAACGCTATAGCGTCCGACACTGCAACATTGAACAAACACATTAAAACACAAGATGGGGTTCTAAAGTGCCAAATGATCACTTGATCAGTTTCTAACTCTCTTTTACATTAAACAACATATATTTACTTAATTAAACAATAATATTACTTAAAAAATCACGTTGATATAAGCCTAAAGAACATAAATAACTCTTATAATTAGGAGTTATCATATATATATATATATACCAAGAGGGGATCGGAACTCAGAAGATAAAAGAAATTAAAGAGACAGAGGGGAAGTAGGGAGCATGCGGAATGCTAAAACAAGAAATAAATTTAAAGTGCAGATTCAATATAACATAAGTTAGGAGGCAAAGCCTTCCATATAAGACAGTAAACTGTCTATGAGTTACAGAGTTTGAAGATTGAAGAAGAGAAGAGAAGAAGAAGATTGAAGCTTACAAAGCTCTGGGTCCTACCAAGGTTTTGTTTGAAAGGAAAGATTCCTTTGAGCAAACCTGTAGAGAAAATAACCTGCAAACGAAGATTAGGAAAATAAATAATATTTGAACAGTTTTTCATGCCTTTGCAGACACTACGATCACCATGTTCAAGGGTGGAGGAATAGTTTTTCATACCAAAATTGGTATTACTATCACCATATTCCAGGGTGTTGTAGGAACAGTTTTTCATGTCATTGCTGACACTACAATTACCATGATCCAGGGTAGCTGAGCAGTTTTTCTCACTGAGGGTGATACAATTGTCTTGCTCAAGGACATAATTAAAATATTTTTTGGAATTTCCTAAGAAGGAAAAATTAATTATTTCCCTGCAAATATTCACGAGTGAGATAGTCAGGAAGAGAATTGTCAGATCCTTTCAGATACTCAATATCAAAATCGAATATGCTAAGGATAGCTTGCCATCTGGCAAAAATTTGTTTTGAGGCCAGATTCTTTACATCCTTTTGGAGGATTTCTTTAGCAGATTTGCAGTCAACCCTAATAAGGAATTTCTGGTTTAGCAAATCAGATTGGAATTTTGATATAGACAGGACAATGGCCAAAACTTCCTTTTTGACAGTGGAGTAGTTTTGCTGAGCTGGGTTCCAGTGTTTGGAAGTAAAAGCAATGACTTGCTCTTTCCCAGAGATCCTTTGTTTCAAGATGCCACCATAACCAATGTCCGAGGCATCAGTCTCAACAATTTTAAAGGCATCAGGATTGGGGAGGTAAAGACAGGGAAGTTCTTTAACCTGAGTTTTGATTTGCTTGACCACACTAGTATGAACATCTGTCCAAGGAGGAGGGTCCTTTTTTAGACGATCATGAAGAGGCTTGATGATATTGCTGAGTTGAGGGAGGAAATCAGAGACATAATTAAGACACCCAAGGAATCTTTGTAACTGGGTTTTGTCAATGATTTGATTGGGGAATTTATCAGAAAACTCTATGGCCCTATTGATGGGGATAATGGTTCCTTGACAGATATTGTGACCAAGAAACCTAATTTTTGTTTGAAACAAATTAATCTTTGTTTTGGAAACAGCTAGGCCATTTCTTTTGATGACAGATATGAAGGTGCTGATATGCTTGAGATGTTGGTCGAAGGATTGAGAATAGATAAGAACGCCATCAATATAGACAATGGCAAAGTTAGAGTATCGATTGAAAATATCATTCATGATCCTTTGGAACTCTGAGGGAGCATTTTTCAAACCAAAGGGCATGACATTCCATTCATATTGACCGAAAGGGACAGTAAAAGCAGTTTTATACCTGTCCTCTTCCTTTATTTGAATTTGCCAGAATCCTGACTTCATGTCAAATTTTGAAAAGATTTTTGCATCATGGAGCCTCTTAAGGAGATCCTTTTTGTTGGGGATAGGATATCTAATCCAACAAAGAGCCTGATTGAGGGGTTTGTAATTAATGACAAGCCTGGGGGTACCTCTTTCGATTTCAGCTTGCTTATTGACATATAAGGCAGAGCAAGACTAGGGGCTCTTGCTTCTGCGAATAAGGCCTTTGTCTAAAAGATCTTCGACTTCCTTTTGGCAAACAAGGAGGAGGTCTTGATTCATTTGGATGGGTCTGGCTTTGGTAGGGATTAGCCTATCATGGAAATCCTTCTCATAAGGAAGATCAACTATGTGATGCTTCCTTTCCCAAAAAGCATTAGGTAGGTCAGAACAGATAGTGTTTTGGATTTGCTCTAAGATACCTTTGATTTTGAGCTGATTTTCTTCTTTGAGTAACTGATGGTCAATAAATTTAAAAGAAATTTCGTCTTTGAGGAAATTGATCTGGTTTTCTTTATAGGAAATAAGGTTCAAATCCCTAATTGAGGGTTTTCTCAAAAATTTAAAGATGATAGGTTGTCCCAAGTGCTGGGCTATTATACCATCTTTAGTGATCTGAAAAGGGAAGAGTGACCTTATGAAGGGTGTTCCTAAGATCACTTTGTTTTTCAAATCTTTGACAAGAAGAAAAGGGGTATAGATTTTGAAACTTTTGTTTTCAATAACCGCAGAAGATAATTTGTAATTGATTTTTAACCTAGAACCATTAGCAGTGCTAAGTTGTTCAGAGGTTTTTTCAAAATACTTAGTAGGGATAAGGCCCTCTAAGATACAATTGGAATCTGCTCCTGTATCAAACAAGGCAGTGGTTTCAAGGAAAAAATCATCAATGACAATTTTTATTTTTATAAAAAACTTTTGAATCTTAATGTGATTGATAAGGCCGAGGAGATCATCATCTCTAGATTCATCTTCTTTATCAGTATCGGAGACATGAGAATCATTAACATGGTCCTTCCATTGATTAATGATGATCTGGTGATCAGCATGTTTACTTTTCAGGTCTTTAACTTCGTGTTTTAAGAAGTTAATTTTAGCTTGGAGGTCTTGGATAGTAGTAGGTTTGGTACTGGCGTTTTCTAACCTTTTGAGGGTATCTTTGAGGTTAAACCTATTGGTTACAAGGGGATTTCTGGGAGGTTTTGGCTCAAGGGAGGTTCTAAGTTTGTTGAGGTATTTTTCCCTCTCCTTTTGATCAGTAATGGCGTTTATGGCTTCTAGGAGCAGGTCATGATCATGGGTGAGGACATTGATATGATTAGAGGAATTGCTGGAGGAATCTGTTAGGTCATCATCCTGGACATGATTAAGGTTATCATAGAGGTCAGATGAACTCTCAGAAGATTGGTTTAATAAATTGTTAATTTTGTCATCTATGTCGGAGCCCAGGTTTAGGGTTTTGAGTTTTCCTACAACCTTGCAATACCTGCTGTAGTGTTCTGGTTTGCCGCAATTATAACAAATAATAGGATTTTTGGCTTTATCATTATTTTGATAATGATTCTTGGCATTTTGATTGGTAGGTCTAGGCCTGGGTTTTCCTAAACGCTTTTCTTTGTAGTAGTCTGGCCTGGGTAAGACCTTGTTAATCTTATGTTTGGCCTTGGTCTTGACCTTTTCCGCACAGGGGAGACCAAATTGTTCGCAGAAAGTACCAAGATCTCTGCGATTTTGAGCCTTTTCTTTGGATAATTGACGTTGGATCTTGTCATCTTGACAGATTTTTAAGGCTACTCTTTGGATAATAGCAATAAGCTGGCCATAGCTTAGCTGCTGGTAAGGGATGTTGCCGTCGGGGTTGTTGCCGTCGGGGTTATGACCCCGGAGTTTATCCCTGACTTTATCTCCCAAGGATTTTGGAAGACCAGCAAGAAACTTCTCTTTCCAGAAGGCCTGCTGACTGTCCTCCCTTGTGTAAACCCTGGATAGGAACGTGTCTTTGTACCATCTGAAATCACCCAAGGTTTTACACCTGAGGTTTGACAATAAATCAGCAGATCTGTCTTTTATGAGAGAGGGATCTCCGATGAAGTGTTGAGCAATGGTGAAGATAAGGGTGTTGACGGCATCAGGAATAAGGGCATCAACATCGAGGATTGGTTCACCATTGGGTTCTCTTTTGACGACTGTGAGGATAGATTGTTTGCAATCTTCGGTGAGATAATTATCCCACCATCCTTTGAGCTGACCACAGAATCCTGAGATGAGGATTTCTACGATCATAGCCTCAGGACAATTGTTGGCAGTTTCATAAGCAGTAGCTACCATGGTCATATTTTGGAGGATTTTGGTTATGCCATACTCATTTTCCCCGTCTATGTTCCATTCATAGACGTTGTTTGCACTAAAGCTCTTGATATTGGTTTCCTTTTCTTCAAGGAGAAGGTCAGGGACAGTGGCCCTGGGATAGTAAAGTTTGGTCTCCTTACGCCATTGGTTGTTTGGGTTGTAGATGACAGGACTGATACCAATTTTGATACTCTCAGAGTGATCAGAAGAGGTTCCATCAATCATATTGATAATCTTGGGATTTTTAGGGGGAGGGGTGCCAGGAGAGGGTGTTTCAGGGATAGTGGTTTTGAGGAGAGCTATTTGTTCTTTGACTTTGGCCAAAAGTTCATCGTTGGCATCGTCAACCTCCTTTTTGACGTGATTTTTGGAACTACTGGTTTGGGAGTTTTTGAAAGTCTTTGAGACTCTGTAGGGTTTAAAAAGGGGTTTCTCAAAATTTTTATGGGAGGAAGACGACTCTGGTTTGTCGCTAATCTCTTTGCCTCTACCATTTTTACTGGAGTCTCCCAAGGCTTGGAGATATTTGTTCGTATAGTTGGATTGTTCCATAAGGTCTTTGATGTCCCTAGCTGTGACAGGTTCCCCATCGGTTTTGGTTTTGAAAGGGGCGGCCATGACAGGGGTAGTTTGGTCTTTGCTATTAAGGGCAAAGGGTATTTTGGGGGGTAGCTCAGATTGAATCATTTGGCCATCTTTGAGGTGCCAAATAGTATTGGTCTCTCTCCCGTCATGGTCATCACGGAAGGGATAATCAATATTTTTTACTATGGCGTAGGCTTGAAACCAGTGGAAGAAAGGGATATTGAATTTGACTCTTTTAAGGAATCTATAAAATTTTTCTTGGATAAAGTAGCCTTTATCACCCTGGAAGTTTTGGAAGAACCATTCTCTGTGAGGAGACCATTCTTCGGAATAAAAGTCCTTTTTAAGGGATTTTTTATCAAGGGTAAAACTGGGTATTGTTCTGGATTGATAAGATCTTTCTCAAGATCTTGATTGTGGTTGTACAAGGATTGATTCTGGCAGATACTACTAGCAGAAGACGATATCACAGAAGTAGGGGGAGAAGAAGGTGTAGAAGACATAGTGGTGAGGAAAAAGCTTTTGTTTAAGAGGGATGTAAAAAATTCCTCACCCGTAAGCATCATCGCCTTCATCTGGTTTCTGCAGGAATATAAGTATTAAAACTGAACTAGTTAATTACCTTCTGGGAAATATCGTTAGATTAACCATGTTTTGTTTTAAATTTATTGAAGATTTTTGGTTTCAAGCCTCTGTCTATGAAAAACTGTCTATGAGTTACAGAGATTGAAGATTGAAGAAGATCTTACAAGATTGAAGAAGAGATTGAAGAAGAAGAAGGGAGCTTACAAGTTGCTCTGACTTCTTACTAGAACTAGAGAGAGAATTCTAATTGGGGAGTGGTGGAAGCGTGTCTTCTAACAAAGCCTAAGCACGCTTATATAGATTGAAATTGAAATAGTAACCGGTTACTAACCGGTAGGAACAGTAAAGGACTACTGTTTGGAATCCAATGACTGTTGACTTGAACTGTGCACTTAGGTGACCTGCACTGTGCACTTGAGTCTTGAATTGTTGACCGGTACTATGCACTTGAACAGTGGACGGGTAACCGGTACTGTTTGGTATCCAAGGTCTTGAATCGTGGAGTCTTGAAAGGTGACAAAAGTGGATTCCTCTTGTCTTCCATGATTGATGTTTTTGCCAGGTGGCAATGAATGCAATGATGAAAGCAGATTCCTCTTGTCTGCTTGTGATGACTTGAATTGGTGGGGGACAAAAGCAGAGATGCTCTTTGTTTGCCATGATTGTTGTTGGTGACAAGGCACTATTTGTTTTACTGAGGATTTGATTGAAGATGCCTTTGATGATGGCATGATTGACTACTTTGTTTCTTGTGATGATGAAGATACCTTTTGTCTGCCACTTGTCTACTGGCATGATTACCTTGAAATTGATGAAATTATTGATGCTTGTTAGGGGAATATGCCCCAGATCAGTTGTCTTCTCCAGCTGATGATGGTTGAGGGAGGAATGATTGATGAACCAAGACCAATTTTCCATATCACTGATGATACTACAATCGCCATGATCAACATGCCTGAGGCACTACAATCACCATGTTCTAGAGTGTAAGAACAGTTTTTCATGCATGGGGCACTACAATCACCATGTTCTAGGGTGTAAGAACAGTTTTTCATGCCTGAGGCACTACAATCACCATGTTCTAGAGTGTAAGAACAGTTTTTCATGCATGGGGCACTACAATCACCATGTTCTAGGGTGTAAGAACAGTTTTTCATGCCTGGGGCACTACAGTCGTCTTGTTCAGGGACGCTTTTAAACAAAGAAATTTTGATGAAAATGTTTTGGAAAGCAATTAAATTGGGATTAAGAGAGAGATTAGGGTTCATACCTTTTGAAGAATTTCTCTTGCTGATTTGTGGGGGGAAATCAGATATATAGCTAAGGCATTCAAAGAGCCTCTGCAACTGGGTTTTGTTAATGATCTGATTAGGAAACTTATCATAGAACTCAATAGCTCTACTGATATGGATGATTGTTTCCTGTTGAATTCTGTGACCAAGAAATTTATTCTTTGTATGGAACAAATTGATTTTTGTTTTGGAGACAGCAGGTCTATTTCTTTTAATAACATATATGAATATACTGTTATGCTTGAGATGCTGGTAAAACGATTGAGAATAAATTAAAACATCATCAATATAGACAATGGCAAATTTTGAATTTTGATTAAAAATCTCCTTCACGTTTTTTTGAAATTCAGAAGGAGCGTTGCAATCATATTGACAAAAAGAGACAGTGAAAGCAGTTTTATACCTGTCCTCTTCTTTTGTTTGCCAAAAACCAGATTTAAAATAAGAGAAGATCTTTGCATCAAGAAATCTTTTAAGGAGTTTTTTCTTGTTGGGAATAGGTACCTTCCAAGAAGAGTCTCGGAATTTATGGCACCGAAAGCGAGCTGAAAAACAGAACAAAGGCACACATTAATAAATTTACAACTATGAAAGAAACCTAGATCGATATGATTCATACTCACCCCAGAGCCGTAAACTTCAGCAGTGTCAATAAAGGTTAAAACTTCATCAATACTGGCATTGAAAGCAGCTCTAGCAGCCTTTTTCATTTCTATCTACAATCAGGACAAGAGAAGATGAATGCAATTGATAATCTCAAACTGTCCAATCGATATAATTCCAATCCATTTAGCTCGAAACATGATATATTATCAGTGAGGATAGACCATGTTCTAGTGTTTCATATCATATCTGCAACTTTTATAAATTATAACATCTAATGAAACATTGAGTAGAAATTAAAACAACAACTTCAAAACAAGAAACATAAGAATCAAGTATAAACAAAGTAACTAATAGATGCTTTGTAATACACTCATATGCATGATCAAATAATAGCATGCATGGTAAGTAGTTGAACATAAGTCTGCTCCAAGAATAGATTTAGGAGTTAAAATGGAATATCTAAAAAAAACTTTAACAAACATCACAATGACTATTATTCAACATTCAATGAATAAAAAAAGGAGGAATAAAAAAAAAGTAAAGGAAAGTTACCATTCCATTGAAAATTGTTCCTGTAAGTAGTATCACCCGATGACCAAGCACCTTTTTATATTGTTGCAGGAAAGTTTCACCAGTAAGATAATAATAATCATATATCAAAGGAATCAATTGCATTAAGCCATCAACTATGATACTATATTTATAGAAAAACAAAACACATTCATTAAGTTTACTACAGAGATGACATATGAAATGTTAAGCTTCCAACGCATCTACATAACGGTAAAGTTTGAATCATAAGTGATATTATTGTCACATTGCCAAAAAAAATAAGTAAAAAATCCACCAAATAGAAGAAAATGCATCTAGCCTTTATTAATTAACAAGTGCAGCAGAGTATAGATGGGTAAGCGCTTTCTTAATTCTCTCTACGGCTACCTCTAAAGTAGTAAGAGATACAGCATAAGAGATGCGGATGCAAGTATCATCTCCAAATGCACTCCCCGGCACCAGAGCAACCTGTAATTCAATATAGCAAAACACAAGTTAAGACTTCAACCAAACAGAAAATTCTTTCAGCTAATATTAAGCTCGAAAAAACATTAAATTAACTGTGTGTACAGTGTACACCTACCAAGCCCTTGTCCAGAAGGTATTGACAGAGGGAATCAGAATTCTCAATTACACCGAACCCTTCAGCTTCTCTTCCATAATAAGAGCTAAAATCCATGAATAGATAAAATGCTCCCTGAAAATGAAAAGAATAGTATATTTATTAGGCTAAATAGCACTTTTGGTCCTTTATGTTTGCTCAAGATTTCACTTTGGTCCTTTATCTTTTTTTTGGTCCGTTTTGGTCCCTCATGTTTCGTTTTTGTTTCATTTTGGTCCCTCGCGTTAGTTTTGACTAACGGACGCCACGCTGGCAGTTAACTGCTGACGTGGCGTCCGTTATTCATTAAATGACGTGGCATTTATCTTTTTTTTAATTTTAAAAACAAATTCACAAAAACAAAATTAAGAAAAACAAAAAAATAAAACATAAACAGAATACTGGAAACCCAAACGAAAGTTTCCATCTTCATCACCATGTTACTCTTCATCACCCAAACGAAAATCTGGAAACCCAGCAACTAAGAAAGATAAATGATTGTTATTCTTACTTTAATAAAGGATTGTTTCTGGATTTATTTAAAAAAAAAAACGAAAGTAAGAATAACAGATCTGCTCAACAAAAACCAAAGTAAGAATCACCATGTTCCTCTTCCCAAACCCGTAAATCGAACAAGAAATCTGCGTTTCTGTAAACAAAAAATCCAGATCTGCGTTTCTTCTTTCTGTGTTCCCAAATCGAACAAGAAATGGCGAACGAAAATGAAATCGAACAAGAAAAACGAAAACGATTTTTCCAGATCTGCGTTTCTTCTTTCTGCGTTTCAACCCATTTCGTTTCTTCAACCCATTTGCGTTTCATTTCTAGGTTTCTTCAAAACGAAAACGAAAACAAAAAGATCTGGAAGAAGATCTGGGTTTCTGCCTACATTCGTTCCTGGATTGTAGGGAAAGATTTGGAAGATGAAGATTGAAGGGAAAGATGATATTTCAGATTTGGAAGTGAAATATGTTTTTAATTATTTTGTTTCTGGATGAAGATTGTTTTGTTTCTGGATTGTTTTTAAACGTGAATCAAGATGTTTTTAATATATTTCAGATGAAGATTGTTCTTCGTTTCTGGAACAACAGCGATGAGAGTGATGAGAAATGAGAAACAAAAAAATAGAAAAATGAATTAATTGTTTTATTGTTTTAATTGAAATTAAATAAATGGGGTTTGATTTAATTGGAAAACGAATTGCTGATGTGGAAATGAATGGAGGGACGCCACGTCAGCAGTTAACTGCCAACGTGGCGTCCGTTAGTCAAAACTAACGTGAGGGACCAAAATGAAACAAAAATGAAACATGAGGGACCAAAACGGACCAAAAAAAAGATAAATGACCAAAGTGAAATCTGGAGCAAAGATAAAGGACCAAAAGTGCTATTTCACCTATTTATTAAGTATGAAGTGAAAGTGTGAAATCATACAAGAAAAAGAAGAGGTAGAAGGATAACTGTTATAACTTATAACTTATAAGCAGCAGCCAGATAAAATAACTGTGTTTGCGAAGTTGCACCTGAGGTTCTGATATTTTGACACCATCCATTTGTCTAAAACTTTCAACCAAGAAATCTCTTCGCTCCCTGAATGCTTTCACCATGGTAGAAACAACTTCCCCACCTGCATAGCCTAGTCCTAATGCAGTCACAGCAGCTTTCTGAGATATACTACTTGCCCCTGAAGTCAACTGTATTCAATAACATGTGTTAGACATTTACATGTTGTATATAATATGATTACTAACACTAGCCCAATCCTTTCCAACTGGTAAGTAACATCTAAGTAGCTATTAAATGTCATGGAAAAGAATATCAAGAGAAATTTAAGGTTTGTGTCTACATTGTTGACAAAAGCAGCAACAAAACATGTAGAATACCTGACTTTGAATCTTCCCACATGCTGCAACAAAATGTTTTGGGCCAGCAACATACCCAACACGCCAACCAGTCATTGCGAATGTCTACAGAAACACGATTTAAAAGTATCACAATCGAACTGTGAGGATCTCTACATTGTCATAATTTGCAAAAAGATTGAGAATTAAGAAATGCAGAATTTGCATTGAGTTCAACTTGAAAACAAAAGCGAGGCCAACATTACAGACTAACCTTAGAAAATCCATTAACAGTTAGAGTTCTGTCCCACATGGCAGGTAAAGATGCAAAGCTTGTATGAGTTGCAGGTGCATAAATTATGTGTTCATAGATTTCATCTGAGAGAACCTGTACAAAACAGCCATATTAGAGATCATCAAAGGAAGTTATCACGTAGGAATAACACAATTAAATAATTGAAGCATCATGGATGTTTGTCTGTACAAGAAGCCTGGGGTGCTTCGCTACGATTTGGGCTATCTCTTCAAGCAATTTCTTAGGGTAGACAGATCCTGCTGGATTACATGGCGAACAAAGAATCAGTAGCCTTGATCTTTCAGTAATTTTGGATTCAAGTAGTTTGGGATCCAAAAGGAAATTATCAGATATGTTGGTTGGAAGAAACACTGGTGTTGCAGCCAATCTTGCCATTTCTGGGTAACTCACATAGAATGGAGATGGAATGATGACCTGAAATATTCACAACAAAATGTAGATGACACCAGCATCTTCAGTTAAATAAAAAGGAAACTTTCCTTGCTGCTCTTTAACGGCTGAAGCAAAGGGATCCGCGATTTTCCTTGTTCAGCCCTAACAATTTGGAAGCAAGAGGTGTTGAAGTGATTAGGGTTTGAGAGTGAAAGTCGTAGATGACACCAGCATCTTTTGTCGCTTGGCGCTGAGAGTCATTGAAGTAAGCAGGTACAGTGACAACATCATTCTTCACACTAGACCCAAGGTAGGCCTCTGCAATCTCCCTCATCTTTGTAAGGACCATAGATGAGATTTCCTCAGCAGCAAACTGCTTTTCCTCACCCTTGTAGTTAACCACGATCATTGGCTTGTCAGCGGCACCGGGAATAACCTTGAATGGCCATAGCTTCATGTCACTCTGAACTGTAGCATCAGAAAATCTCCTTCCAATCAAACGCTTAGCATCTGCCATTATCCACATTCAAATAACAAAATAAGCAAACAATATTTTTAAATAAGCGAACAATATTATAATATACAAAAACTATTTCCAATTAAACAACTCTAATACACAGCTTTTGCGTGATAATCTTCATTTCAAATACAAATCCAGATTAATAATACAAGTAAACAACAATTAAGGTGAATATAACAATGTAATAACAATTTAAAAATAAATCTAACTGTTAATTTCAAACACAGATGCTAACCAATAATACCAGTAAACAAGAACAAAGGTGAGCAGAACAATGTAGTAATAAATTAAATTATAATACTTAAAAAAGATAATTATAAAATTAAAAACTTTTTTTAACCAAATATAAAATAAAAAAACTGTAAATTGTGGATTACAGTAAATCAATGATGAAAATTAACAAGAAACTGAAAACGCAAGGAATTTGTGAATTTTTTTTTAAAAAAAAAGCAGTACAATCTTTACAGAAAATAAAACAATAAATAAATAAATAAAAAACGGTTCGTAATGAGCGAAAGTGATGGATAGAGATCTTACCGAAGACGGTGTTGATAGGGATCATCGCGACTTGATTCTTGGCGGCATCACCGATCAAACGCTCGGAATCGGTGAAAGCGACGTAAGACGGTGTAGTCCGGTTACCTTGGTCGTTGGCGATGATTTCGACCACTACGCTTCCGATCAACACCAGATCTGCGCCAGGGCAGCAGCCAGACACAACGCAACACCGATCTGCGCGTTAGCTTCCTGCTTCTGCGCCAGGACGTCCATGAGCGGCGTAAGGAGTGCGACGGAGATAGTATATGCCGGTGAGAACGCGAGAGGAGTGAGGCGTGAGAACACGAGAGGAGTGAGGCGTGAGAACTCTGATCCTCACCAACCACTACGCTTCCGATTCATCGCTCCACGGCTCGCCGCACCTCCTACGACATCTACGCTTCCGATCAACACCAGATCTGCGCCAGGGCAGCAGCGAGACACAGCGCAACACCGACCTGTGCGTTAGCTTCCTGCTCCTGCGGCAGTTCATCCATGAGTGGCGTAAGGAGTGCGACGGAGATAGTATATGCCGGTGAGAACGCGAGAGGAGTGAGGCGTGAGAACGGGTTCTGAGAGTGTGCGAAGGAGAGGGCTCTGCGAGTGTACGAAGGAGAGGGTTTTGAGAGAGTGTGCGAAGGGGTCTGAGAATATGCGAAGGAGGGTCTGAGAATGCGAGAGGAAACGCGAATAAAGTGAATTAATTAATTCTATTTTATTACTTTAGAAGTCAGGCGTGTATTCGCTTGACTTTAAAAGTCTAATTCTTTTGCTATTTTTTCACTTTAGAAGTCAGGCGTGTATTCGCTTGACTTTAAAACTCGCGAGTTTTGTCTCTTAATTACAAGTTTGCCACCGCGTGAACATATAAAGTCAGGCATTTAAGCGTCTGACTTTAAATGTCTAATTCTTTTGCTGATTTTACACTAGTGGGTACCTAAACCAGCAAAGAGCTTGAATGAGGGGTTTGTAATTAACAAGGCTGGGAGTTCCTATCTCAGCTTGCCTATTGACATAAATGACAGAACAAGACCATGGATTCTTATCCCTGCGAATAAGTTTTTTATCCATAAGGTCTTTAACTTTCTCCTGACAAGTAAGGAGAGGCTCATGATTCATTTGAATTGGTTTGCCTTTGGTAGGGATTTGCCTATCTTGAAAATCCTCTTCATAAGGAAGTTTAATTCTATGATGGCTTTTATCCCAGAAAGCATTGGGTTGGCTAGAACAAATAACAGATTGGATTTGTTCTAAGAGACTTTTGGTTTTGAGTTGACTATCCTGTTTTTGCAATTGATGGTCAATATTCCTAAAAGAGATTTTTTCTTTCAGAAAATTAATTTGATAAGAAATTGGTTTTAAGTTCCTGGTAAAAGGTTTTCTCAAAAACTTAAAAATAATAGGTTGTCCCAAATGCTGGGCTATTATACCTTCCTTAGTTTGAAAAGGGTAGAGTGATCTTATGAAAGGAGTTTCTAAGACCTCTTTGCTTTTCAAATCCTTGTCAAGAAGAAAGGAGGTATCAATTTTAAAATTGATTTTTGACTTAGAGCCATTTGCAGCACTAAGCTGTTTAGAAGTCTTTTCAAAATATTTTGTAGGAATAAGACCTTCTAAGATGCAATTTGAATCTGTCTCAGTGTCAAGCAGAGTGACAGTTTCAAGGATGAAATCGCCCATGACAATATTGATGTTTATGTAGAATTTTTGAATTCTGACATAACTGATTAGACCAAGGAGGGATGAACTATCCTTATGACTTTTCCATTGGTCAATGATTGACTGGTGACCAGCCTGTTTCAGTTTCAGATCTTTAACTTCGTTTTTGAAATTGTTAATTCTGAAATGAAGATCTTGAGTAGTAACAGGTTTGACACTAGTTTTTTCTAACCTCCTGAAGGTGTCCTTAAGGTTAGATCTATTGGTCATGAGAGGACTTTTGATATGGTTTGAGGAATCAGTTAAATCATCCTCCTGGATTTGATTTAGGTTTTCAGAAGAATGATCATAGGATTCTCCTGAAGATTGGGCTAACAAATTTTTAATCTTGTCCTTAATATCAGGATCAAGCTTAAGAACTTTGGGTTTTCCTATGACCCTGCTGTTTCTGCTTATGTGACCTGGCTTACCATATTTGAAGCAGATAATAGGATCTCTAGGATGATGGTTCCTTTGTAAAGTTCCTCTTGCAAAATTATAAGTAATACAAATAGGAAATTTTTGAATAAGTAAATTGGGTTGGGATTTTGAGACAGCTAAATCTCTTAAAACTTTTCTTTTGATCAGAAAGGTTTTAATGTGATTGCTGTGTT
Organism: Astragalus membranaceus; assembly: GCA_039519185.1. Taxonomy (NCBI): domain Eukaryota; kingdom Viridiplantae; phylum Streptophyta; class Magnoliopsida; order Fabales; family Fabaceae; genus Astragalus; species Astragalus membranaceus. The sequence goes on along the minus strand of CM076848.1, from coordinate 54,056,658 downwards.
GCTGAAAAGACTCTGAGATATAAGGACAATCAAAGAGACTTTGCAGTTGGATTTTACCATTTTGACCAAGATACTTATCATAAGACCTGGTGTTAATATTGACATAAACAAAGGTTTCCTGGATATTGGAATCAAGAATACCATGACCCGTTTGAGGTAAAATGTCAATAATGGGAGGATTGGTATAAGGATTAATAAGCCTTTTCAGAGTATTCTGGAAATCTAGAAAAGTAGTTTTAAGGTCAAAGATAACGTTCCAGTTATGATGACCAGAAAAAGCATTGAATTTGATATTGATATTCTTATCAATTTTGACATGATTTTGTTCAAGACCAGAATTCAGGTCAGAATTAGAAAAGATACTTGTATTGAAAAGATTTGCAGAGAGACCTTTCCTAAGGATATACTTAGTTTTGGTAGGTTGCCCTAGGTAATCAGCTATGGTATCATTCTCCATTTTTTGGAAAGGAAAAGAGGATGCATTAGTTTTAAATAACTGAATAATAGCTGAGAGCAGATTAATATCAATCTGACCTAAATAATCATCAGTGGATTTTTTAACATCCTTGGAAGCAGAAGCCTCAAGAGATGAGTTGTTTCCAGACCAATGGTTATTATGGTGATTAATGATTAATTGCTGATTGATTAACACATCCTTCTGGGTTTGGATAGGGGTTTCAGAAGAATAGTTAGTGGATTCTGAGCTGGTATCAGAACCATTTTTTGAAGATAGGATTAATAAATTATTAACCTTATCTGTGGTTTCAGGATCTAAATCTAGGGCTTTAAGTTTCCCTTTGATCCTATCATACCTGTTAGTGTGACTGGTTCTGTCACTTTTGAAGCAATTGATGATATTGGTTTTGATAGCAGGATATAATCTAAGGGCTTTAAGCTTCCTTACGATCCTACAGGTTTTGCTCTTGTGACCAGTTTTGCCACAAGTGAAGCAAGTGATAGGCCTTTTCGGGTTATCATGCTGCTTCTTGGCGGATTGGTTAGTAGGTTGAGTTTTAGGTCTACTAACCTGCTTCTTCCTACACTGTTTTGGTGGTTTGTAGTTTGGCTTGCTAGCTATATCTCCTGGGTTATCAGAAGAAGTTTCTCTTAACACCTTGGTGGACCTAATACTTTTAGGTGAGGGAGTGCCAGGGGCCTTAGTTTTAAGGAGGGCAAGTTGTTTGTTAACTTCGGCTAAGAGTTCTTCCGTGTTATCCCTTTTAACACGACAAATACGTTGCCAGTTAGGTTTGACCATAAGGTCTTCTACCTTGGTAGAAACACTTAAAGCTTGGGGATAATTGGATTGCTCCATGAGGTTCCTGACGTCTTTCATGAGTTTTCTGATATGTTTGTCAAAGACAGGTCTTTCCTTAGTTTGGGTTTCGAGAGGAGAGGCCATAACAGGAGTAGATTGATCTCTGCTATTAAGAGCAAAGGGGATTTTGGGGGGCAGCTCGGATTGGACCATTTGGCCATTTTTGAGGTGCCAAATAGTATTGGTCTTTCTCCCGTCATGGTCACCACGGAAGGGATAATCAATGTTTTTTGCTATGGTGTAGGCTTGAAACCAGTGAAAGAAAGGGATATTGAATTTGACCCTTTTAAGAAATCTATAAAAATTTTCCTGGACAAAGTAACCTTTATCTCGTTGGAAATTTTGGAAGAACCATTCTCTGTGAGGAGACCATTCTTTAGAATTAAAATCCTTTTTAAGGGATTTTTTATCTATGATAAACTTAGATAAAGAGGTTTGATTTTCAAAACAGGTTTCTTTCTTGAAAACTTGGTTTGAAAAGGATTGATTCTCATTAAGAGAGGATTGACCAAGATTGCAAAGATCTTTGTTTTGATCTTTGTTTTGATTGGTAATTTTAAAAGATTGATTTGAGGGAGATGGAGTCATAAAACTAGAAGAGGGTGAAAGGATAGGAGACATACCGGAGAGTATGAGGAAAAGCTGTAAAGGAATGTATAGATAAATCTTCACCTGTAAGCATCATCGCCTTCACTTGGTTTCATAAGAATATAGGTATTAAAAATGAACTTAATAACTTACCTTCTAAAAAATACCTTAGAGTTACTTGTACTTGTTCACGCAACAGATCAAGGCCATACTATCTAGGTATTAAGCTTGAAAATGCAATTACTTTCTAAAAACATATTTTGGAGTTAATTATAATTGTTTCAAGACAAGGCAATAGTTACCTCAGAATATATTTAAACTTGAATTAAAAGTTATTTTCTAAATTATATTAGAGAAACTAATTATGTTCGTAATATGATCAAACAAAAACACCATCTTAAATATTTCTGTTCTTTGGTTGAGGAACCTCAAGACAAGTTTTGACCAAACACTGCCCAGTACGACGGTTAATTTATGGACTTATTTTCGCCCTATCCAACGGGTCTTACGGATGCCACGTAAATACGAGTGGGTCATTCTTGAGAACCATCCTCTTACACAGAGTTTTTATGAAATATTTTGGAAACCTTTTAACCGTTTGACCATAAACATAAATAATTAATTTGCAGAATATAAAATAGATGAATAAGTAATAATTCAAAAGGAAATATATAAAGAGAACATAAAGCTTTGTAAAGAACATTTTGTAATTAAACTGCAGAATATGATCTAGATGAATAAAAACATAAATAATCATTATTAATTATAAAATAGTAGACTAGTTGACTATAGGATTATCCAATCGAGGCGGATAAATACGGCACAATTCAATTGCCCTTGCCAGACGCATGTATTGACGTACGCTGCGGCATTTAGCTATAGTCAAGGAGTACACTATAGTATAATATACTTTGTATTTTTCATAAAACTTTCAATATTAATACCCCCTATTTATAGCACTTAATTAGTTAAGAACATAAATAAGTAACTGTAAAGCATAACTTAGATAAGCAAAGTTAAAATTCAAAGTTAATACCTCATTCCTACTTCCACCATCTGGCTCTGATACCAAGAGGGGAAGTAGGAATGTAGATATTAACCTTGAACTGTTGGTTACTACTCTGGTTATGCTTTTATATTAATCATAAACTTGTTCATACTCATATGTTTGCCATAAATGGATATTAATTCTAACTTAACTAAATTAAGAGTTATACTACTAGTGTACTCTTTGACTATAGCTAAATGTCGCAGCGTACGTCAATACAGGCGTCTGGCAGGGCAATTGAAATGTGCCGTATTTATCCGCCTCGATCGGATAATCCTATAGTCAACTAGTCCACTATCTTATAACTATTTAAAATGAACATAATGATATTTGCATAAATTAATTATTCATCTATGTTTATATTTTGCAGTACTTACCTGTGATCTCTGTATTATCATTATAAAACACTGCTATATATTATACTAAGATACACTTTTAGCTCTATGTTATGCCTTCGTACTTAAAGTGTTTATGATCAAAATACTTCTAAAGCTTTTTATAAAAATATTTTATATGCTCCGAGGACCGTAGAATATTAGTAAGGATATCTGGGTATCTCACTAGCGACGAAATGGTAGCCGAAGTACGTAAGACCCTGCTGTTGAATTGGGCGGTCAATATACCATTATATTTGAGATTTATTATCCTAAAGTATTCTAATCCTAGAGGAGAAAAATTATTGCGAAAGTGCTTTAATTTTGATCATACACACGTTTGAAACAAGGGATAACTTAGACTCAGGGTGTTTAAATCTGGTTTAATGTATTTCAGTATTTACTCTGATTTACTCTGAACTATGGTAACGGCTACTCCGAAATATAAAATAGAAAATAATTTCTTTATTCAAGCTTTGATATCCGGCAACATGGCATTATAACTGAGGTTTGAACAAAACATGGTTAATCTAACGGTATTTCCCAGAGGGTAATTAACTAGTTCAGTTTTAATACTTATATTCCTGCAGAAACCAGATGAAGGCGATGATGCTTACGGGTGAGGAATTTTTTACATCCCTCTTAAACAAAAGCTTTTTCCTCACCACTATGTCTTCTACACCTTCTTCTCCCCCTACTTCTGTGATATCGTCTTCTGCTAGTAGTATCTGCCAGAATCAATCCTTGCACAACCACAATCAAGATCTTGAGAAAGATCTTATCAATCCAGAACAATCTTCACCCAGTTTTACCCTTGATAAAAAATCCCTTAAAAAGGACTTTTATTCCGAAGAATGGTCTCCTCACAGAGAATGGTTCTTCCAAAACTTCCAGGGTGATAAAGGCTACTTTATCCAAGAAATTTTTTATAGATTCCTTAAAAGAGTCAAATTCAATATCCCTTTCTTCCACTGGTTTCAAGCCTACGCCATAGTAAAAAATATTGATTATCCCTTCCGTGATGACCATGACGGGAGAGAGACCAATACTATTTGGCACCTCAAAGATGGCCAAATGATTCAATCTGAGCTACCCCCCAAAATACCCTTTGCCCTTAATAGCAAAGACCAAACTACCCCTGTCATGGCCGCCCCTTTCAAAACCAAAACCGATGGGGAACCTGTCACAGCCAGGGACATCAAAGACCTTATGGAACAATCCAACTATACGAACAAATATCTCCAAGCCTTGGGAGACTCCAGTAAAAATGGTAGAGGCAAAGAGATTAGCGACAAACCAGAGTCGTCTTCCTCCCATAAAAATTTTGAGAAACCCCTTTTTAAACCCTACAGAGTCTCAAAGTCTTTCAAAAACTCCCAAACCAGTAGTTCCAAAAATCACGTCAAAAAGGAGGTTGACGATGCCAACGATGAACTTTTGGCCAAAGTCAAAGAACAAATAGCTCTCCTCAAAACCACTATCCCTGAAACACCCTCTCCTGGCACCCCTCCCCCTAAAAATCCCAAGATTATCAATATGATTGATGGAACCTCTTCTGATCACTCTGAGAGTATCAAAATTGGTATCAGTCCTGTCATCTACAATCCAAACAACCAATGGCGTAAGGAGACCAAACTTTACTATCCCAGGGCCACTGCCCCTGACCTTCTCCTTGAAGAAAAGGAAACCAATATCAAGAGCTTTAGTGCAAACAACGTCTATGAATGGAACATAGACGGGGAAAATGAGTATGGCATAACCAAAATCCTCCAAAATATGACCATGGTAGCTACTGCTTATGAAACTGCCAACAATTGTCCTGAGGCTATGATCGTAGAAATCCTCATCTCAGGATTCTGTGGTCAGCTCAAAGGATGGTGGGATAATTATCTCACCGAAGATTGCAAACAATCTATCCTCACAGCCGTCAAAAGAGAACCCAATGGTGAACCAATCCTCGATGTTGATGCCCTTATTCCTGATGCCGTCAACACCCTTATCTTCACCATTGCTCAACACTTCATCGGAGATCCCTCTCTCATAAAAGACAGATCTGCTGATTTATTGTCAAACCTTAGGTGTAAAACCTTGGGTGATTTCAGATGGTACAAAGACACGTTCCTAACCAGAGTTTACACCAGGGAGGACAGTCAGCAGGCCTTCTGGAAAGAGAAGTTTCTTGCTGGTCTTCCAAAATCCTTGGGAGATAAAGTCAGGGATAAACTCCGGGGCCATAACCCCGACGGCAACATCCCCTACCAGCAGCTAAGCTATGGCCAGCTTATTGCTATTATCCAAAGAGTAGCCTTAAAAATCTGTCAAGATGACAAGATCCAACGTCAATTATCCAAAGAAAAGGCTCAAAATCGCAGAGATCTTGGTACTTTCTGCGAACAATTTGGTCTCCCCTGTGCGGAAAAGGTCAAGATCAAGGCCAAACATAAGATTAACAAAGTCTTGCCCAGGCCAGACTACTACAAAGAAAAGCGTTTAGGAAAACCCAGGCCTAGACCTACCAATCAAAATGCCAAGAATCATTATCAAAATAATGATAAAGCCAAAAATCCTATTATCTGTTATAATTGCGGCAAACCAGGACACTACAGCAGGTATTGCAAGGTTGTAGGAAAACTCAAAACCCTAAACCTGGGCTCCGACATAGATGACAAAATTAACAATTTATTAAACCAATCTTCTGAGAGTTCATCTGACCCCTCTGATAACCTTAATCATGTCCAGGATGATGACCTAACAGATTCCTCCAGCAATTCCTCTAATCATATCAATGTCCTCACCCATGATCATGACCTGCTCCTAGAAGCCATAAACGCCATTACTGATCAAAAGGAGAGGGAAAAATACCTCAACAAACTTAGAACCTCCCTTGAGCCAAAACCTCCCAGAAATCCCCTTGTAACCAATAGGTTTAACCTCAAAGATACCCTCAAAAGGTTAGAAAACGCCAGTACCAAACCTACTACTATCCAAGACCTCCAAGCTGAAATTAACTTCTTAAAACACGAAGTTAAAGACCTGAAAAGTAAACATGATGATCACCAGATCATCATTAATCAATGGAAGGACCATGTTAATGATTCTCATGTCTCCGATACTGATAAAGAAGATGAATCTAGAGATGATGATCTCCTCGGCCTTATCAATCACATTAAGATTCAAAAGTTTTTTATAAAAATAAAAATTGTCATTGATGATTTTTTCCTTGAAACCACTGCCTTGTTTGATACAGGAGCAGATTCCAATTGTATCTTAGAGGGCCTTATCCCTACTAAGTATTTTGAAAAAACCTCTGAACAACTTAGCACTGCTAATGGTTCTAGGTTAAAAATCAATTACAAATTATCTTCTGCGGTTATTGAAAACAAAAGTTTCAAAATCTATACCCCTTTTCTTCTTGTCAAAGATTTGAAAAACAAAGTGATCTTAGGAACACCCTTCATAAGGTCACTCTTCCCTTTTCAGATCACTAAAGATGGTATAATAGCCCAGCACTTGGGACAACCTATCATCTTTAAATTTTTGAGAAAACCCTCGATTAGGGATTTGAACCTTATTTCCTATAAAGAAAACCAGATCAATTTCCTCAAAGACGAAATTTCTTTTAAATTTATTGACCATCAGTTACTCAAAGAAGAAAATCAGCTCAAAATCAAAGGTATCTTAGAGCAAATCCAAAACACTATCTGTTCTGACCTACCTAATGCTTTTTGGGAAAGGAAGCATCACATAGTTGATCTTCCTTATGAGAAGGATTTCCATGATAGGCTAATCCCTACCAAAGCCAGACCCATCCAAATGAATCAAGACCTCCTCCTTGTTTGCCAAAAGGAAGTCGAAGATCTTTTAGACAAAGGCCTTATTCGCAGAAGCAAGAGCCCTTAGTCTTGCTCTGCCTTATATGTCAATAAGCAAGCTGAAATCGAAAGAGGTACCCCCAGGCTTGTCATTAATTACAAACCCCTCAATCAGGCTCTTTGTTGGATTAGATATCCTATCCCCAACAAAAAGGATCTCCTTAAGAGGCTCCATGATGCAAAAATCTTTTCAAAATTTGACATGAAGTCAGGATTCTGGCAAATTCAAATAAAGGAAGAGGACAGGTATAAAACTGCTTTTACTGTCCCTTTCGGTCAATATGAATGGAATGTCATGCCCTTTGGTTTGAAAAATGCTCCCTCAGAGTTCCAAAGGATCATGAATGATATTTTCAATCGATACTCTAACTTTGTCATTGTCTATATTGATGGCGTTCTTATCTATTCTCAATCCTTCGACCAACATCTCAAGCATATCAGCACCTTCATATCTGTCATCAAAAGAAATGGCCTAGCTGTTTCCAAAACAAAGATTAATTTGTTTCAAACAAAAATTAGGTTTCTTGGTCACAATATCTGTCAAGGAACCATTATCCCCATCAATAGGGCCATAGAGTTTTCTGATAAATTCCCCAATCAAATCATTGACAAAACCCAGTTACAAAGATTCCTTGGGTGTCTTAATTATGTCTCTGATTTCCTCCCTCAACTCAGCAATATCATCAAGCCTCTTCATGATCGTCTAAAAAAGGACCCTCCTCCTTGGACAGATGTTCATACTAGTGTGGTCAAGCAAATCAAAACTCAGGTTAAAGAACTTCCCTGTCTTTACCTCCCCAATCCTGATGCCTTTAAAATTGTTGAGACTGATGCCTCGGACATTGGTTATGGTGGCATCTTGAAACAAAGGATCTCTGGGAAAGAGCAAGTCATTGCTTTTACTTCCAAACACTGGAACCCAGCTCAGCAAAACTACTCCACTGTCAAAAAGGAAGTTTTGGCCATTGTCCTGTCTATATCAAAATTCCAATCTGATTTGCTAAACCAGAAATTCCTTATTAGGGTTGACTGCAAATCTGCTAAAGAAATCCTCCAAAAGGATGTAAAGAATCTGGCCTCAAAACAAATTTTTGCCAGATGGCAAGCTATCCTTAGCATATTCGATTTTGATATTGAGTATCTGAAAGGATCTGACAATTCTCTTCCTGACTATCTCACTCGTGAATATTTGCAGGGAAATAATTAATTTTTCCTTCTTAGGAAATTCCAAAAAATATTTTAATTATGTCCTTGAGCAAGACAATTGTATCACCCTCAGTGAGAAAAACTGCTCAGCTACCCTGGATCATGGTAATTGTAATGTCAGCAATGACATGAAAAACTGTTCCTACAACACCCTAGAATATGGTGATAGTAATACCAATTTTGGTATGAAAAACTATTCCTCCACCCTTGAACATGGTGATCGTAGTGTCTGCAAAGGCATGAAAAACTGTTCAAATATTATTTATTTTCCTAATCTTCATTTGCGGGTTATTTTCTCTACAGGTTTGCTCAAAGGAATCTTTCCTTTCAAACCAAACGTTGGTAGGACCCATATTGTCTCCCACTATCAAGGCATCAATCATGTTTATTCTCTCCTTTCACTAGTGGATTGCGCATTCCTACTCCTTGGTGGACCTCACCATGCGCCCCTCAATCATGTTTATTCCCTCATTTATTGAAGACTTTCGCATGCCCCTTGTCATACCCTAATTTTGTCCGACTAATCGAAAAAAATCAAAAAAAAGTTTTATTCTCGTTGTATCACGTATCGTTTTTAAGCGCGTGTCTTTAGCGTTCTCGTGCAACGATTATTTCGACGTTCGTTTAGTTTTATTGTGCAGCTATCGTTTGGTACGAAAATTACAAAAACAAAAGCTGAATAGTCCAAAGTTGTTATTATTACAAGTCCTTTTACACATAAACAAAAAAAAAAAGCAAAAAAAGCAAATAGTACAAAAAAATTAAAATAAATTCAAAGGAAATGGGTCAGGCGCTGCTGCCTTATTGTTGTCCTCGCTTGAAAAATATTTTGAGAATGGAGTCCAATTTGCTTTCCCCCTAGCCTTTTGCTTTCTCCATTTTAGGCAAAATAGTGCAACACCCTTGCTGCTGTCCTTGCTGTCCTTCCCCAGCACCCACAACCAGTGCCCTAAATTTCATTAATGCTGTCCTTCCACCGTTGGATCAAAAAAGGCTTACTGCAAATAAATCTCAGTCATTCATTGTGAGCACAATCCATGTGCAACCAATCTCAACCAATCAGAGTGCAGTATATTTTCAAATTGCTCACACAACTGACCCCACTTATCTTTCCACTAATTCGGCAAATCACTTGTGCTGCTTGGTCCCACGCGCGTTCCAATCCATTAGCCAGTTTTATTTTTCAACTTGTTTTATAATACCACCCCCTTCCAAATTCCTCACGCGCTTGTACAGCAAACAACACCCATTTGCCAATTAATTTGCATTCCCAGTGGTCCCCGTATTCCTCACTTTGTCCACCATATTTTATTTCCATTAATACTGTTGCATTGGCTAGCAATATTATTATGGCAAGAAAAAGTTACTCATCAAATATTTCCATTTCTAGTATATGGCCATCAGCGCTTCAGAAAAGTTTCAAGAGACCAGTTGGGTCATTTTCCCCAACACCAACAATAATTAATACAATTCCTCTTCTATATAAGGAGAGAGAAAAACAAGGAGAGGAGGAGGAAAATCTGAGAAAAAAAGACATTAGTGAGTGAGAGAAATGTAGAGTAGAAGGAAGAGGATGTATCTCTAAGGCTAATCCTCCACCGCAACAACCACCATGGCCACCTCCTACAACCACACAACAACAGCCACCATGGTCACCTCCTACAACCACATAACAACCATCACTGTCCACCACCCTCTCTCTTCGTAAAACCACTACCTTCCACCGCGATAACCAACTCCAAACACCACCACAACAACCATCACCACTACAACCACAACCACCACCCCTACAACCACACAACACCATAACCACCTCCAAACACCACCACAACAACCATCAAACTACCCCTAGCAACCCCTTTTCAAAACTCACCGTCGTCACCACTAGAGCACCACCGCACCTTCACCGCTCACTCACCACCTCCCGACAACCAACAACCATCCCTCACCACCGTCTCCGGAGAGCACCACGCCGCCGCGAGCTCCGGCCACCACCACGCCCATCCTCTCTCACCGCGTCTCTCTCTTCCTCCTCACCATCAACCACCATAGCCACCTCCAAAAATCAACTACTACAACCACCACTCCTACAACTCCAAAACCACCACCAAACACCACATACACAACACCACTCCATCTAGCAGGAACATAAAAACCAAAATAGAGAAATAAAAAAAATCAAAAAAGGAGAAAGAGGATGAACAAAAAGCAACTTGAAACAAGGAGAAGACTCACTCATCATCTCCACCATCTTCTCCGGCGATAACCGTCGTGGTCACCGCCGTGACCTCCGGTGAGCCCCGCCTATCGCCACCGCGCCGTCCTCCCTGACGTCCTCCACACCACCGCGAGCTCTCCACCTTTCCCTCTCACGGTTTCACTCTTCCCCTTTTTATCTCACCATCAGATCTACTTTTGTTCTTTTATTGTGCTATATTTGTTTTGTTCAAATCTAAATGCACTTTCCCTATCACAAACCCACACCCCCCCATCTGTTACGTTTCATTTATTTATTTATTTTTAAGTCTTTTGTTAGTTGTTTGCCTTTTAAAAAATGAGAGCATTTCTCAAATAAATTTGTTTCAAGTTTCAAGTTCAGAGTCATGTTTGCACCACCCATGTTTTAGTAATGTAACCCCTTTGTTCTTTTTTAAATTTTATTTTCATATTAATAGTAACACCCCCATTTTTCATTCATACAGCCCCTGAATTGGCCCATTCGCATGCCATATTTTTAAAAGCCCAAAAAATATCTGATTCCTTTCTGCACCCCATTATCCATAGCTACAGCCCGCTCACTAACTACACCCCACTATTTCAATTTTCAAACGAGCTATGAGTGATGACCACTCTGAGTGTTACTTGTTTGGTCACTATGAATGTCTCTCCCAATTTCAAAAATAAATAAAAAACACCAACACACAAACATTTTCTACCAAGAACTACGTGTGATTTGATTCTCTACCAGGAGATACGTAGGAGCGGAGGGCGGCCGACCTCTGTCAATTGCATTAATAAAAAACCTTTTTTTCTCTTAATTCACTTCTCTCCTTTTTCTCAAAAAAGTGCAAAAACAACTAACTGTCTATCGAGTCCCTTTTTTATTATTATTATAAGGGTAAAAACATTATTTTTGAATTAATAAATGTTTACACATTTAGTTAAAAGGTAACATTCCTTAGGAAGGATGTCGTAGGGTGCTAATACCTTCCCTACGCATAAACGACTCCCGAGCTTAAATCTGGTCTGCAAGACCCCTTTATCCACTCAATAGGGATTTTCCAATGTTTGCCCTTAAACAAAAACTTTGGTGGCGGCTTCATTCAAGAACTTCGAAGAATCCATCCTCCGGATTTTTCGGTCGCTACACCCCTGAACAGTTTCCTCATTGGATTCTTCAGTTGCCAAACAGTACCGGTCAATTAGTGCATAGTACCGGTCACAAGCATAGGATACCACTTTACAACCGGTTACTATTTAATTTTTCCATCTATTTAAGCGTGCTTAGGCCTCTGTTAGAAGACACGCTTCAATTTACGCTTCACTCTGACTTCTCTCTCTAGTTCTAGTGAGAACCCAGAGCTTTGTAAGCTTCAATCTTCTTCTTCTCTTCTCTTCTTCAATCTTCAAACTCTGTAACTCATAGACAGTTTACTGTCTTATATGGAAGGCTTTGCCTCCTAACTTATGTTATATTGATTCTGCACTTTAAATTTATTTCTTGTTTTAGCATTCCGCATGCTCCCTACTTCCCATCTGTCTCTTTAATTTCTTTTATCTTCTGAGTTCCGATCCCTTAAATTTCTAGGCCCCCGTGATGTTGACACTAACAAACGCAAATCAATATATCTATAATAGATATTTTGATCTCGTTATTGTTTTTTTGACAACAAGATCTCGTTATTGTTGGTTTTCTAAAATCGATATTTTGTTTCTATTTTCACTTCAAATATAGTCCACTTTCTTGGGTGGAGATCCTCTCCATTTCTGAGAAATGGATGATCCATTACCTAAGTTTTGAGTACATAAAATATATAAATGCCTAATATAGATTTTTTGTTGGCTTAAATATATGATAAGCCCCAACAAATATGGCCAAAATCCATTTAAGCCCCTGCAATTTTTTTTTTTAAAATGACCCTTGCAAATATTAAGCGTTTGCGGTTAAGCCCCTCGGTCAATTTTCTATCAAAAAAGGCATAAAAAATACTGACGTGGCCACGTGTCTTCATCCCAATGGACCATTGTGCCACGTGTCACTAACATGCCACGTGTCACTAAACCTAATTTCTAACTTTCTAACTCTCCCTCTCTCAGCGCCGCAACCCTCTCCCCCTAACCCTAAACTTCTCTTTCACCTCAGCGCCGCTCCACAAACTCTCTGCCCACCGCCTTACTCCCTCGATCTCTCTTCTCTTCAGCGTCGTTCACCCCCTCCTCTCCTCCTCACCAAACCAGATTTCGCTTCTCTTCTCCCACCAACCCGATCCTCTCTTCCTCTCACCACCGACAGTAACTCTAAACTTACTCTCTCTTCTCGCCGCCAATCCTAACCTCCTATTTTGACAACATCGCCGATTCAACAAAAAGGAGGGGGAGAAACGCGATCGGGATGCAGAACTGAGTGAGAAGAGATTTAGGGAAAGAAAACGAAAGGGAGAGGGAGCGGGAATGGAGGGGTTAAGACGCGACGACGATGGGGTTTCAGTGGTGTTGTGTTTGGTTGTCGAGTGGGGGTTGTTGGGTGAAGAGAGAGGGTCAGTGTAGAAACAACGATGGGGTGATATGGGTTTTCACGGTGGGGGAATAGAGACGGTGGTGAGAGAGAAAGGGGGTTACAGTTGAGAGAGAGAGAGAGAGAGAGCTGCGACGAACGATTTGTCACTGGTCGGTTGGTGGTTTTGCTGGCTTATTCACGGTGGTTCACGGCGGTGGAAGGTGGTGGCTGGCCGTTTGGGGTGGTTTGGGGTAGTTTACGAAGAGGGGGAAGACGGTGGGTGGAGGAAGGGAGGATGGCGGCGAGGGGAGAGAGGGTGACAGAGATGTGGTGTGGAGGGCGTACGGCTTGGTGGTTTTGACGAGGGTGGTGAGGAGAGCTACGGTGGTGGTCACGGGGGAGGTTCGCCAGTGGTGGAGGTGAGGAGCAGTGGTGGCTGACGTGGCAGTGATGACATGGGGTGCTTACGTGGCATGTTAGTGACACGTGGCACAATGGTCCAATGGGATGAAGACACGTGGCCACGTCAGTATTTTTTAATGCCTTTTTTGATAGAAAATTGATCGAGGGGCATAACCGCAAACGCTTAATATTTGCAAGGGTCATTTTAAAAAAAAAAATTACAAAGGCTTAAATGGATTTTGGCCATATTTGCAGGGGCTTATCATATATTTAAGCCTTTTTGTTTTAAGAATGTGTATCTATACACCTAAAACTTAGGTAATGAACCACCCATTTCTTTGGGGCAATAGAGAGGATCCCGACCCCGCTTTCTTCCCCAAATATTTCTATGTATTGAATATCACATTCACATCTATTTGACACGTGACTGACTATACAAAAGGTCAACTATAATTCGCGCATTAATATTACATTATACATATAATGAACATCTTATATGTAGCACACTTTCACATACAAATTTGCTTTATTTTTTATAATTGTTTTTTAGAACTAGCAAGCTCTGCTTGACTCAAGAGTCGACTTAGCTAGCCACAATAAGCCGGGATCATTTCGCTTCAGCACCAAGTAAGCTTCAGAATTCCCCAAATTGTCAAATATAACATCTTCACTGAAGCCAACCAAAGAGAGAATTTCCAAGGCAGCTGTAGCAGTAAAAGTTGGAAAAAATAGTTAACCCAAATTTGAGCGTATACGGTGTTAGCATCAGCTGCTACAAAAAGTTGTTTATGTATTAAATTCTAATAGTTGTTTTGGCCTTGCTATCTATTTGAAAAAAAATGTCACAAGATATGTTTGTTTTGGTTTTAAGCAGTCTATGCTCAGGTGGTTGTTGCCATTCAAATTTTAGCAGAATCATAGCAAACCTAATATGTAGGATCTAGCAAAAATAATTCAAATAGGAAAATTGACTTCTCTATATGGCAGTTCTACACAATAAGCAATAAGGAAATCATAATCCAATGGTCGGGAAGATGCAAACCTTTAATATTTACGATATTTTTCTCGATGACGGGATTAGCCTGCAAACAGAATGTTTATTATATAGACATAAAATTTTGGGAAATATTAGGATAAAACAATGCACGAGGCAGCCAAGAAAGGGGCAAATAGATAATATACCTTCCGCAACCTCTTGTATTTTTCCTCCTCAGGATGTTCAATCACATTCCTGCAATCAGATGGCAACAATGATGCATAGACAATGGAATGTTTAAAGTCATAACCACACAGAGAATTACTAGAAGTATTTTCAGAAGCCTTTCGAAGCTAAAGCCTTAAAGAAAGGGATGTCCATTCAACTCATAAAAAGGTATCAATTATTTTTCCATCTTCTTGTGCATAAGCATACCTAATTATTTTCAAGAGGGTTTGGAGAATTGAAGCAGTTTGCATTGGACTAACTTCACCACTGAGCATCATCAGGGCCTTCGACAATCGGTTACAAACAGCAGTCACTGTACTGTTTATCCTATGAAGTTCTTGGTCATCAGGATCTGGCTCATCAGTTTGCGGCGTAGATAATGTTGGTGTGGGAACCACAAGATCATCAGGATCAGGTTCTGCCGTCACATTGATTTCTGCATAAAATTCATCACGAGCATGTGCTTTATAAACATGGCTGCCATATTTAACTTATAGTCTGAAAACTAAGGAAAAACGGGAAGCAACTGAATCAGGTAATTATTGAGAAAGAAGGATAGTGACTTGGAAGAGTAAAGTGGAGAGAAAATAGTCAACTAGAGGAAATTAGTTAGATAAATAATAGTAGGGGAAAATTGGTAGACAGGATATTCAGGTAATTGTATTTTGGGAAGACCGAGCAAGTGTTTGGTCGTGAAAAGGGAAATCATTGGAGGAGAGATGTCTCTCAGTTCCATCAATTTTTAATCAAGCAATAATTTTTTTTTTTATTTCCAACGTGGGTTCCCTTAACATAACAGACTATTTTTAATTGAGCTTTTCTCCTGCCAAGTCATCACTGAAGTTTATGGATGTCCATCCTTGATACAAAATGTCTATCTAGACTACCCATTTTTGGGGAACACTTACCAACAGCCGGAGCAATAGACTTCAAAGACATTTCTGAATCATCTGGATCACGGTATGCAGCCGAATTCACAGTACTCGTCTGAGAATGCAAAGGTTCTGCTACACCAAAATTAACAGGCTTTTGTTTAAATAAAGTTTAGCTATCAGTAATTCCTGAACAAAACAGCAAAAACAACAGCTGTACCATGGTAAGAATCATCTGGATCAGGCTCATGTTTCATTCCATTTTTATTATGATCATCAGAATCAGGCTCATGAAGTTCTCCATCCATAATGATGGGCGCGTCAGCGCGTTTGATTTCTTTGGAGGAAGATCTCATATAATCAAGGTTTTCACTAGTACCATAACTAGAATAACTAGGATCCAGATCTTGATTTGCTTCAGACCCTCCCGACTTGTTAGCAGAAACATTAGCCATCCGATGGTAAGCGGCAGCAATTGAAGATTGACGGGCTCCCAATAGCTGATCCGTCCTGTTACCTCCAAGCTTCTGAGGAATATTGCTATTGTCTGCTATAAAATCATCTTCATAGATTTCGGAACTCCTTACTCCACCCAAAGTGTGACTTGCAGATCTAGTCCAGTCTAAACTAGCAGCTTCTTGATTTAACTGCCAAACAAACAAATTAAATCAACATAAGCCAATAATATAAGACATAATAATGGACTGACAGCCAAACACTCAAGCAAGTGCATGCACCTGCTTATCCAGAGCATAGAAGTTAGCATCATGTTCCGAGTATATCATGTGAGCCTGAAATAAAACACATGTCAAAGTTAGTTAAATGGCTTTCTTTTTTCAAATAGACAATTTTAGTTTTTTTCCCTATTATTCGAAGCACTTAGGAATAGGATTACGATCACATGATACTTGGGTATGGTATATAATATATTCTAGCTTACAAGTTCATGCAGTAGAGTTTTCTTGATGCTTTCATATTTCCTGAAACCTTTAAGGTCATCAGTTCGAAGTCGCAATGAAATTTCCTCTCCATGATTCTGCAAATAAGGATGAAAAGAAGATAAAATGAACAACAGGATAAAAATGGTTACTTAAGATGTCTTGCATCCTCATCCCCGAAGAATTCTATACCTTGTTAAAACCAAGAATACATTTAGGGCTCACACCAACATAACCAATGGGAGCCATCTCAGTCATAATTCCCACACGCCAGCGATGCTATAAGAACCAAACTGAAAATTTGTCAGAATATGCACCATATTGTCATCAAGACACAAATACATATCGACTATGTCAAAGATCGTTTGCGCGTACCTTGTTCATAACAGCAACAATTCCAGGATCTGCAGCAAGCATGTGCATTCTTTTCAGTGCCTCAGAAGGAGGAGGTTTCAACTGACGATAACAGAAAGCAAAAGGCATTCATGATCAGTTGAGAAGCCTCCATCAACATGATGAGATGAGAAAGTGATGGAAACTCATTAACCATTAACGCAATAAGTTAACGAGGTAAAATGCCATATGCATAGCCTACATTTTCCTAATCCTAAAGGAAATGTATGATATTTATTTGCCAAAACACTACTTTATAGTCATGTAAAAAGAGTAAATGTGTAATTACAGTAGTTAGAGTTCTCTATATATAATATACTCGAGTGTAATTGGGGATGAGCTAGGACGAATCTCCAATTCAAAGATAGTTTCAAAGGCCATCGAGATCCGTTAGGCCACCCACATATGTCCAGTCCTACAAACTTCACTCTCAAGAAGTCCAACCCTGGGCGTGGGGGTGTTGGAGTCACACATTGAGGATGAGTTAGGCCGAATCTCCAATTCTAAGATAGTTTCAAAGGCCATCGAGATCCGTTAGGCCACCCACATATGTCCGGTCCTACAAACTTCACTCTCAAGAAGTCCAATTCTGGGCGTGGGGGGTGTTGGAGTCACACATTGGATAGCAATATGACCTCATTAGTGGTTAAGTTGGAGTGCAACCCTCACCCGACAAGCTAGCTTTTGGAAATGAGTTAAGCCCACTCTCAAACTCTAATACACTATATCACTAGATGCATGATTCTTTGCTTGAGCACAAAATAATAATCAATAATCATATTGTAAACTAATACCTCAACTCCTGGAATTTCGAGAGTGCGAAACTGACAAAATATATAAGGCCCTTGTGGAAGTTTCAATGAAAAATGGGGTCCATGCGAAATTCTTTGTTTCAGTCTCTTTTCTTCGTCCTCAAATCCAGCTATTCTTAAATTTGCTTTTGCATTTTGCAGAACATCTTCAACCTCATTTGTCGACACACCCATCATCAGAACTGACCTGGCCTAGAGAGAGAAAAACTAGCAACTTAGGACAACAATACAACCACCACCACCACAAAAATATTTTCCCACTTAGTAGGTCTGCTACATGGATCAAATGGCACCATAATATTCTATCATGAATCATGTTTAAAGAAAGATCCTTTAAATCTAACTTAAAGTAACAATAAGCCGAATAATTTAGTCAACACATTCATCATGATGGTACTAGTAGCATAATAGCAAAAGGGGCACTAGCATTTCACTCTGAAGTAACTCTTTGTATTTGACCATTGACCCAGTTAACCTAGCATAAAATACCAAGATTTATCTTCTTTTTTTTACATATTTTAAAATTCGACTTCAACTTCAATCCAAGATGGAAGGAATGAGCATAATATAGCTGGTACAATAGCATATTGAAAGGAATACAGCTACTAAAGTCAGCTTAGGAGTGCGCATCCAACAACAAATTGCATATCATGGGAACAGAGATGCCTCCTGAGCACTCAATGATAATTTATTTCAAATAAGTCAAACACTTGAAGTTGCACTTTAGATACTACGTGATTAGAGAAAATACCAGCTAACATAGTCCAAACTGCAAAGTTTTATAATTTGTGGGCTACACTAAGAACGATATTCTTCATGTTGTCAAATATTAATCCACGTGATATAGTATAGGTAAATGACAGTACCTCAGTAATGGAAGTTTCCTGCAAACTTAAAAGTGCGTGCTCTGTTGAAAAGGGAGCCAGTAGTTTCGATGCTCTGCCGGCAATCTGTGGAACAATGAGCCGCATGGTATCTTCCTTGATATTTGTCAACTTTTGCAATTCCTGCCCTAGATCCTTCACGGTGGCGTCCAAATTCATCTCTAAAACAAACTTCTTTCCCCTCCATGTAACAGAGATGTTGACCGGGTTTGATAGAGGTTGCATACTTGATCTACACAGAATCAGAACAAGTCTGATCATTGGCTAATGATTACATTAATTGTGACACAAAAAGCGCTCCACAAGGAATGCCAAAGACACCTAACATGTGTGTGAGTGTGTGTAGGTTGACCACTGAAGAAAAACTTTCCATGCAAGTTAGCTCCAATCAAAAGCTTTAACAATTCCCCCTTCCCCTTTCCAATATTATTCCTCCTTTTAGGGGGTTATTAAAAAAGAAAGATTCCTATAAGGGCACGCCCAGAACTGTATAAATAATGTAGCCAGCCCAGGGATCCCAATTCCCAACACAAGAAAAATCTCACAAATTCAACCATAATCCATAATATAGTCGAGAAAACTAAAGACCTTCATAGAGACACATATACAACCAAAATTGACAAAACCTAACCTTACCAAAGAATCAAACTGATAATCAGTATTAGCAATCAATAATTCAGCAAAATTCACTTGAAATTCTCACAACCAAATTCTGGAAATTAAAGAAAGCGCATGTGCGTGGGAATCCTTGATTGGAAACCATCCTTAAACCACAAACAGATAAAAGTATAAAAAACTGAAACAAAATAAGCTCCAAGCACAATTATCCCTTTGTTTTTGTTTTCTGTTATGATGACAACTGAAATAACAGCATGGAACAATGGAGAAGGGGATTGGATTACCTTACCTGAAGCTAAGGGAGCAGAAGAAAGCAATTGGAGACAGGGGGGAAATGAATTGAGAGTAGGGGGAAATGATATTGAAGGAAGGGTCAATAAATCATAAATGAAACAAAGAATGAAAATTGGGAAAATCGCGTGACTGGGAGATGGACGTATGCGCTGACGCACAACCAGACAACGCCTCGAATATTCTAGTGAAAATTAGGAAGACAATAAAAATGTGCTAAATAAATTAACTGTGCCTTTTTTTTTTTGGTTTTTCGTTCGTCGTTTAAAAAAAAAAACCTAAAATATGTTGTTTTTTTTTACCAAAACTAGTATTTTACCCGTGCATACACACGGTGATACTATATTTGTTATAATTTGCTATGAAATTCTAAATACGTTAGAAGTTGCAAAATGTAATAAAAAAAAAAGAAAAATTTCCATAAAAGACGATATTTCAAATTTATTAAAATAATTGTGTTGCAAAAAGTTTTAAAAAAAGTCGGTATTATCTTATAATATTAATAATAGAGTAAAAATGAGAAGTAATAATGACAGTATCTTCTTATAATAATGGCGCTCCCGTTGGCGCTCCCGTTGCTGCTCCCATTGGCGCTTCAATTGGCGCTCCCGTGCTACTCACGAGAAAAAGGGATGAGATTTAATTATTAATTTTTTTAGGAAAAATAATTTTGGAGTTTTTGCCAGCGGTATCGCTTTTTTTTACAATCGATAGTGATTAAATTAATTGGGTTTAGTAGTTTTGAGTAGATTAAAGTAAATCATAAATTATACATAATTTAATATTAATTTTATTAAGTTTATTTAATTAATGATTTTTTAGAAAAAATAAATTAAAAAATAATTTATTTTTTTGAAAACGAAAATTGACTGCGCGCATCAGCGCGGCAGGCTGCACGCAACTTTTGCTGCTTTTTGGCACTCTCGCCGCTTCCGCTGGCGCTCCTGTTGGTGCTTCTGTTGGCCCCTGCCGTTGCTGCTCTCGTGTGGCTCACGAAGAAGAAGGGTGGGGGTGGGGGGGTGGGGGGGTGTGCCTACGTGGCAGTCCACGTGGGCTGCCACGTAGGATAAGTCAGTCAACTGAGTCAAAATTGGGGTGGGGGACATTGATTTTTCAAATTGGGAAAATAGGGGGACCAAAATCGCCAAATTAAAACTTTAGGGACCAAAATCGTGAGTTGGTCATAATAGGGGGACCAAAACTGCAATTAAGCCTTTTTTTTTTTACCAAAACTAGTATTTTACCCGTGCATACGCACGGTGATACTGTATTTGTTATAATTTGCTATGAAATTCTAAATACGTTAGAAGTTGCAAAATGTAATAAAAGAAAAAGGAAAAATTCCATAAAAGACGATATTTCAAATTTATTAAAATAATTGTGTTGCAAAAAGTTTTAAAAAAAATCGGTATTATCTAATAATATTAATAATAGAGTAAAAATGAGAAGTAATAATGACAGTATCTTCTTATAATAATGGCGCTCCCGTTGGCGCTCCCGTTGCTGCTCCCATTGGCGCTTCAATTGGCGCTCTCGTTGGCGCTCTCGTTGGCGCTCCCGTGCGGCTCACGAGAAAAAGGGATGAGATTTAATTATTAATTTTTTTAGGAAAAATAATTTTGGAGTTTTTGCCAGCGGTATCGCTTTTTTTTACAATCGATAGTGATTAAATTAATTGAGTTTAGTAGTTTTGAATAGATTAAAGTAAATAATAAATTATACATAACTTTTGGGTTTATTGAGATTTTAGAAAAAATAAATTAAAAAATAATTTATTTTTTTGAAAAAGAAAATTGACTGCGCGCATCAGCGCGGCAGGCTGCACGCAACTTTTGCTGCTTTTTGGCACTCTCGCTGCTTCCGTTGGCGCTTCTGTTGGCCCTGCCGTTGGTGTTATCATTGATGCTCTCGTGTGGCTCACGAAAAAAAAGTGGATGAGATTTAATTATTGATTTTTAGGAAAAGTAATACCTCTCACACATTTTTTTCTTTCGGAATTATGTTTTTAACATAAATCCGGAATGTATTTTTTTGACTTTTGGATTTATGTTTTTTACATAAACCCGAAATTAACATTCTGCAGCATTTGAGTGGTGTTTGAGTAGGTGCTATTAAAGTGTCAAAGATAATTTCAGACATATACCCTTTCGGATTTATGTTTTTGCCATACATTTCGGATTTATGTTTTGACATAAATCCGGAAAATTCTGAAAATACCATTCCGAAATTATGTCTTACATAGATAATATCGAAAAAAAATTGGAATTCTGAATTGAATTTTGAATATTTTTGAAAGAGTAAATGAGATTAAAATGAATTGTGAGGGGTAAGTGGCGTGGTTTTCCCAACTGAGTTTTTGTCACACTATTTATTCGAATCTGAGACCTTGAGGTGAGATCTGAGCTCAATTACCATTCTGGCCAACTCCTATTGGTGGCGAGTATAAACTATTTAGTAAGCATTTATTAGAAATAGTAAAATAAGGGAGAAAAACAATGAATTAAAGATTTTTGGTTTGAGTGGTAACAAGTATATTACTACCTAACTCGAAGCTTTGGTACAAGTGGTTAATGCACTCCATCTTAAGGGCCGGACTGGGCAAGTACTTGGGTTCGATCCCCGGAGATGGAACAAATTTGAGCCAGACTTTACTTACCTTTCGGTCGAACTCCGAATTATTCATGGCCCCTTTCTCCTAGATACTAGAGACGGTCAAAGACCCCTAGACCAAAAAATACTACCTCCACGTTCCTTTTTAGATGTAGTTAAGGTTATATACATATATAAAAATAATAATAAATTTTGTTACTTTTGATAGAATTATGACTAAACACTCAAATTGGTCTCTAACAAAATTTTTTGGAAGAAAAATTTGTCCCTGACAATTTTTCAAGACACATTAGTCCCCATATTTTGAAAACGAGACACATTAGTCTCTCCGTCCATCAGGTGTTAAACACGTCAGCTAACGCCTCATATGTGGCACGTTGCAAGGTGTCACGTTCACCGATACGTAATATGCTATTTTAGCCTAAATTGGTCTCTCACTTGACGGATTTTGAAATTTTTTAAAAAGGGTCAAATTAGTCCCTGGACGTTTTGAGACAAATTAGTCCTTGGACTAGGGATGGCAAAACGGGTTTGACCCGCCGGCCCGGCCCGCCAACCTGCCAAAAAGGCGGGTTGGGTTGGGATATTGTGACTGCTAAGCCCGCCGCGTCAAAAGGAGAAAACCGCGGGCTTAAGATAAGAACGGGGCAGGTCGGCCCGCAAGCCCTTTTTTTTTTGAAAAAAAAACATCAAAGTCAGACAGACAGTCCATTTTATAAAAAAAAAAATTAGGGCCCAAAATTAGAATCCAGCGCACTGCGCACCCCAATGCTATATATCAATTGTTCACTTCTCAAACAATTGATATATAGTTAATTCTTTCGAACCCCAATGCTATATATCAATTGTTCACTGCGCACCCCAATGCTTTCGAACCGGGTGTCAAGGGTTCAAAGACAACCTTCAAACCAGCAGGACAACCGGAAAACCAGCGCTCTAGCGCTTTGGGTTTGAAGGGGTAATTCTTTCTCATTGGATCCTGTTTTTAAAAGTGTTTGTGTTAATCCGAGTAGGTTCCCAAGAAAGAGAGGTGGGTCACAATGGACACTCTTAAGTACCAAGTCTTTCCTAGCCAGAACTTTCCCCAAACAACACTGTTTTCAAAAATCAAGCCAAAGTGATTACTGGGATGAGTCGCGGACTAGGTCGCTCTCTTTAAGACGTTTCGTGGCACTGCTCCAAGGTGCAAGCAGGCTATCAACCACGACGTCTCCAGGATAAAACAGCCCAGTCAAAACTGCTACGAAAGTTCACTGCACCATGAAAATTCACTCTAAGATATACACCCTCAATATGGTTATGAAAACCACTCTTTAGCTTGGAAATGCTTCAAGCTTTCTAGAGAAGAACAAAGAAGTTTAGAGAGAAGAGATGCTTTATCGTCAAGTTTGGTGTGATTTGCAAATGAGGAGAAGCTCTCCTTTTATAGGCTTTAGGAGAGGTAGCCGTTGGGAGCAAATGAAGAGCCAACGGCTCTATGGGGAACAATTCCGTTGGGAATTAATTGCAAAATAAAACCGTTGCAAAAATTTAATAAAATTCGTTACGGTTTGACTCGGTCAATATAACCGTTGGAGTCAAACCATCAAGTCAACGGTCAACAACAAAAAATAATATACACCACAAAAATTGGGTATCCTTTGGGGTCCAACCCAATAGATGAGATTCCTACTTATAAACACTATAGAAGTGCTTAGTCTATCCAATGTGAGACTTTTTCCTTCACACACAAGAGTCCCAACAGTTTGTTTCTGTCACATAGTGTTTGTTAAATCTCAATGAGCATTTAAGGACACTACCATTTGTTCTTGCAGCTGGCCATGCACGGGGAATTGGTTTATAAATTATATGTGCCTAATATGCGGCTAACAAGAACATTAATTCTTCCTGTTTATTATGGGTCGAGAGACTTGAGAACTACTACTACCATTTAAGCCAGCATTGGATTTTTCTGGTTTGGGAGTGTTTTTTTATTCTGGTTTTCTGCTTTCTATTGATTGATTGCAGTAACTTTGTGCGCCTATTAATACAAAACAGTGAATGTCTGAAATAATCAATAAATTCAAAGTACAAATTTATTGTTGGTGTGGTCCTATCCTAATTTGTGAAAGTTACTTGTATTTGAATATTATTAGTATTTTTATCTACTCATCTTGCCTTTGCACTAAATTTCTTTCAGACAAACGCTTCCCCACAGTGCATGTATGTCTCATCACAGAAACTCCATCCCTTTCTTCTCACCCCTTTTATGTACAAACCCCAAAAAGTGTCAATTTGCCCATTCCATTTTAAAACCACATTACTCTCACTTTATAGGCTCAAAAACTTTATTTTTTGGTCCTTAAATCCCAACTACCTCATTCACCTAAACACCAAAGTCTCATTAATATTCCAAAAACCAATATTTATTCCAACACAAGTTCACAATTCATGTCACACAACTCACACTAAATGATCATGGAAGGAGCCAAAATTTTGTGCATACTTTTGTTTCACTGGCTTGTCTTCTTAGTTGGTGCTAAGGTTCCGGCAATCATAGTGTTCGGGGACTCGTCGGTGGATGCCGGGAACAATAACTACATATCGACGGTTGCTAGGAGCAATTTCCAGCCATATGGACGTGACTTTATGGGTGGGAAGCCAACTGGGAGATTTAGCAATGGAAGGATAGCAACTGATTTTATATCCGAAGCCTTTGGAATAAAGGCATATGTTCCAGCTTACTTGGATCCTAGTTATAATATCTCACAGTTTGCTACTGGGGTTAGTTTTGCTTCTGCTGCTACTGGCTATGACAATGCCACTTCAGATGTTCTGGTACGTATACAGTTTTTTTTTATTGTAATTTTTATGTTTTGGTATTTATAGTGCTAACTGCTAATGCATTTTTAACTTATGAACACATGACTAAGGATGTTTGGATAAACAACTTAACTAGACACTTATGGCATAAGTTGTTCATATAAGTGCTTATGTATAAGCTGTTTATATGATAAAGGATAAAATAATGTTAAACTATTTTTCTATAAACCATAAACTATTATGTGGAACTTATGGAAAGTAGCAGAAAACAGCTTATAAACATGTCATAAGCTGTTTTCATAAGCTCTTTCAAACAATCTCATAGGCACTTATACATACTAGTAGATAAACTCAGATAAGCCGGGGCCCTTAGTTTCTAGCATGTTTTTATGCTTGATATATAGAAAAAATATATATGCTTTTCAATTACTTCTACAATTAAGTGTATAATGTGTAAATTGTTTACCTGCAAAAGGAACATCATTAATAACTTCAAACTTTGGGTTTCAGTCTGTTATACCATTATGGAAGCAAGTGGAGTACTACAAGGAATACCAAAAAAAGCTAAGTGCTTATCTTGGAGAAAGTAAAGCAAAAGAGACAATTACAAAATCATTGTACATAACAAGTCTAGGAACAAACGACTTCCTAGAGAATTACTATGCAATCCCTGGCAGAGCATCTCAATACACACCTAGAGAGTATCAGAATTTTCTGGCTGGGATAGCTGAGAATTTCATTCACAAACTTTATGGTCTTGGTGCTAGAAAGATATCCCTAGGTGGTTTACCTCCTATGGGGTGCTTGCCTTTGGAGAGAACCACAAATTTTGTTGGTGGAAATGATTGTGTGACCAATTATAATAACATTGCTTTGGAGTTTAATGATAAACTCAATCAATTAACTACAAAGCTTAAGAAGGACCTTCCTGGGATCAGATTGGTATTTTCAAATCCGTATGATATTTTATTGCGTGTTGTTAAAAAGCCAGGTCAATATGGTATGTTATTTATATAACTTTTAATTTGATTTTTATTTGCCTTTTTTTTTAAGATATACCAAAATCAACTCATTTTATTTTACATAACATTTTTTTGGGACATGAAGACGTTGACTCTCGAGTTCGAACCTGGGTGTAACTGCGTGTGGTGTTTATTTGTGTGGATTAGGGTTTCAAGTGAGCTCGATGGCATGTTGTGCTACTGGAATGTTTGAGATGGGATATTCATGCAGCAGGGCTGGTTTGTTCAGTTGCATGGATGCTTCTAGATATGTGTTTTGGGACTCATTCCATCCAACTGAGAAAACCAATGGTATAGTTGCAAATTACTTGATGAAGAACTCATTAGCTCAGTTTTAGCATTAGGAAATTATTTCCTGAATTTACTATTTGTAATAATATAATGCCAATAACATTCTATGGCTTTTTAAATGGATTTCTTCTATAATTTCACTACCACAGAAAACTTCTATATATGTTGCTTATTTACTATCCATCATTTAATTATTTCTAATAAAAATATATAACTCACTATAGAATCTCCGTCTAAAGAGATGGATTCGGCTTGTAGTGGTATTAGATCAAATCATATTTTTAATAAGTTTAGCACAAAAGTCAAACAACAAAAACATGGGGCTCTAAGCCTTAAAACATGTTTGTCATTAACTTAATGAGTTTTAGTTTTTCATTGATTTCTCACTCTACAAGGTAAGAAAATTAACAAATTTTATGTCATCATGATCTACAAAGTCCCTAGAGTATGGGATTCAAAACTTTTACGAATCAGCATTTGAAATTTTTAGATTTTGGATTCTGAACGAAGTCATAAAATTGATAACATAAATATTTAGAAATTCACTGTTTTTATGAAATTCTAAAATATTAAGAAATATTGAAAACTAATTACCTATATATAAAAATGGTTAATTGTACTTTTGATCTCTCTGATATTGTGATAGTGCAATTTTGATTTCTCAGATTTTAATTGAGCGAATTGTATCATAATTATGCGATTTGGGTCTCCTAGATTTTCATATATATGCGTGAATTAGGTCTTCCTGATATTGCGATGTGCAATTTTGATCACTCTATCTAATTGTCGTCCAATTCTTAATAAAAAATATTGACGTGTCATATATGTGTATACCGAGAGGGACCAAAATTTATAGTTAAAGTTAGACAATTGCATAATTGAAACATCTTTTTTGATTAAAAATTGAAAGGGAACTAAAACTCGGGGCATAAAACCACACCGTCGTAGTACGTGGTGTAACTCCTAGAGTTTTCCAATAGGAGAGAGAATAACTCAATAGATAAAATATATATTTTTTAAAATATTATTATTTTATTCATCGTGTCACCCTCTCTAAGAAAATATAGTAACTAGAGATGATGTATTTATGTGGAAGACCCGAGCAGTTGACACCACCTAAGTATTTCTCTAAGCACAATCACAATACTTAGAGCTGGAGCCCTGGAGCATCAAATTTGCTTATATAAAACACGAGAGAACAAAATCGCCATGTTATTGGTGCGTAGTTTTCACCAGTTGCCGTGATTAATCTACGCCGATCCGTGTGGTTCTCCCCTTCAACAAAGTTTTTGCCACGTTCAAGAGAGACATTGGGGTGAGATCCAAGTCCAGTTACCACTCGGACCAACTATCGTCGATAAAATTCGCCTAATTTTAATACGAGCTTGGATGCAATAGTTTTTCTTTATTTAAAAAAGGCTTAAATATGTTTTAGGCCCCTGCAAATATAGAGTGTTTTGGTTTAAGCCCCTGCAAAAAATTTTTTTTGTTAAAAGCCCTTGCAAAATGAAATATTTTGTTATAAGCCCTTCTCAACATATCCAGCAATCATAGCATTCCATGTTAAGGCTAACATTTTAGTCATATAAGGGCTTATAACAAAATATGTCATTTTGCAAGGGCTTTTAACAAATTTTTTTTTACAGGGGCTTAAACCAAAACACCCTATATTTGCAGGGGCCTAAAACATATTTAAGCCTTTAAAAAAAACTCAATAAATAAATAAATAAATAAATAAATTGATCGATTCTTTATTATTATAAATAAAAGAGTAAAAGCCCAAATTCGTCCCTGACAATTTTTTCGTGGGACGAATTCGTCCCTGACAAATTTTTTGAGACACATTGGTCCCTGACAATTTCAAAACGAGACACGTTAGTCCCTCCATCCATTTAACCGTTACCAGCACAGTAAACGTGTCCTACGTGGCACGTTAAGTGCCACGTGTCACGTTAGATTTAAAAAAGGGACGAATCGGTCCCTGACAATTTAAAAAAGAGACGAATCAGTCCTCTGTTACTATTCATCGTCTTCTACCTCCAAACCTCCAAATCCCCAATCAACGAAGGTTCCACCCCTCCCCCCTCACCGATCCTCCTCTCTCACAGCCCTCTCTCTCACAGCCCCCCTCTCTGGTTCGCTCTCCCCTCCCTCTCTGGTTCGTTCTCCCCTCACCGATCCTCCTCCCTATCTCTCTTCGCATCTCGCCGTTCCCTCTCTCGCCGTTCTCTCTCTCGTCGCTCTCCCTCCTCTCTTCTTCTCCTCCTCTCTTCTATCCCTTTCGTTCCTACGGTGAGGGTTTGGTAAGTGATGGCTTACGGTGGTGAGAGGGGAGAGCGAGATCTACGAGAGGCTGTGGTTGTGCGATCTGCGAGAGTGCGATCTGCGGGAGGTGGAGTGCGATCTGCGAGAGTGAGAAGGAGATGGAGAGGAGAAGAGAGAGAGAGGGATGAGTTCCAGATTTAACGTGAGTGAGGAGAGAGAGATGAGTTCCAGATCTGGGGGGAGGGGTTCACGGTGGGGGGAGGGGTGAACAGTGGAACGGAGGGGTGAGGAAGAGGAACAGTTGGTGGAACGAAGGGGGGAGGGGGTGAACAGTGGAACGGAGGGGGGAGGGTGATTTGTCCTCTTTTCAAAAAAGTCAGGGACTGATTTGTCCCATTTTCAAATTTGTAAAGTCAGGGACTTATTTGTCCCAAAATAAACGTGGCAGTTAATGTGACACGTGGCACTTAACGTGCCACGTAGGACACGTTTACTGTGCTGGTAACGGTTAAATGGATGGAGGGACTAACGTGTCTCGTTTTGGAATTGTCAGGGACCAATGTGTCTCAAAAAAATTGTCAGGGACGAATTCGTCCCACGAAAAAAATGTCAGGGACGAATTTGGGCCTTTACTCTAAATAAAAAAATCGGAGAGGTCATTCCGAAAACAACAAGTAGCTAGCTGTTGGCCTTGGCAAGAATCATTTCAGACGACTTCTTGAGTAATTGAATTGACTGTAGAGAAATGGGTCGGTGCCGAGCCTATTCTCGCCCTGCCGACGATGACCCGAACCACAGGTTCGTTTCTGATTATGCGCCGAGCTCCAATTCTACTTCTACCTCACTTTTTGTACTTATGCCTAGTTGCTACAATGAAATCAAACTTGGCGAGAAATAAATTTATCTAATACATTGTGTTTTTGGCTTGGCGTTATGAATGAATGAGTTACCGAACGCTCTTTTTGTTTAGGATAGAAAATTTGGATGTTGTTTGTGGTGCCAGTGTTTTAGAATAAGGGTTTAACATGATCAAGTTTTTCTTCATGAGGTTGTTGAATTGGTTTGGGCTCAGGATTAGGAAACCTTGTATATTATACAAAAAAAGTGGTTTCATATGAGCATGAAAGACAAGAGATATTAATCTTGACTATATGGTCAAGGCTGTTTTATTTAAATCTAGTTTGATCATTCATTAATGTTTGTATAGTTAAGATTGGTGACTCTCATAAGCGTATGTTGTCACTTGATAATGGAGAAGGGAAGGGGGGTGATTTTGGAGATAGGTTTTCCAATAGTATATAAGTTTATTCGTTGGTTTCAAGGTGTAAAGAACAAAGAGTGGGAAAGTTGTAGGCTGATAATAGTTATGCAAGAAAACAGTTTTTTTTTTCTTTTAAATATTCTGTCATTCTTGTTTTTTCTTCTTCCCTTTTTCGCGAGAAAAGGCATTGGCAAACACGTGTTTAAGGGAGATATGTAGGAGGATCTATGATTCTTGTTGAAAATGAAGTATGTCACAGGGACAGGGTTTTGAATGGAAATTAGGAAATGTATGGGGTGTAGTATGTTTTTGGTGCATCACTGCATCAGCTTGAGGCATACATGGGCACAAAATTAACATTTTAGATTTAAGGGAATCTTAAAATGCTTTTATCCAATAAGGTGGTTGCATTTTAAGGTTTTGAAGATGGAAATAAGGCAACAAAAAAAATACTCAATATGAAATGTTCCTCCTGTGACTAGTTGCACAATATCAGTTCTTTTTCTTATTCATATTTAACAAACTTCCTCCTGCCTGCAGGGAAAAGGGGAACTTATTTAAGAATGTGTGCTTTTTGTCCTAGATTTTTTATTTTCTTTTAGTAGATTTTTAGTTTGGAGCATGCCCTTGGATGCATGAAATTCGTCTAAATTGCTTCCTGCCACGTATTTTGTTTAATTACTCTTGCGTTTTAATGTTGTTCCTTTCTTTGTTTTCTTCTTTTAGATCCAAGAAGAAAAAAACTGCTTTGGATGAAGAGAATTTAGAAGCTTCATCTACAGGTGATTTTTATCAACACACACGTGTCTTCCATAAAAAAGTCCATTAACTTCTTTGTAATACCATTTTCTAACTGTGGTAGGCCAAGGAATGACCAATGGCAAGGTATCTCTATATCACTGTAATTATTGCAACAGAGATATTTCGGGGAATATTCGCATCAAATGCGTTGTGTGTCAAGATTTTGATCTCTGCATAGAGTGCTTCTCTGTTGGTGCTGAGGTGACACCTCACAAAAGCAATCATCCATATCGGGTTATGGTATAAACCCTTCTTTGCATTCTTCTTGTTTTTTTTAATATTTATTCTATTACCTTTACATAGTTGCATCTTAATTTTTACTCTCTAAGATTCAATTGATAGAAGATAGTGCAATAGCTAAAGGTAGAGGGGAACCTTCCCGAATTGTTGGCCAAACTATTAAAATAGATATAGATTTAAATGGATGGTTTATGATGGAAGTAAAACAATTTCACTGCAAAAGAAGTTTCCAGCATAAGTGCATCCATGCTTATGGTTGAGCATGGATGATATTCATGTATTAATTTAAGTTTTAAAACATATTTTTTTTCAGGATAATCTGTCTTTTCCACTTATATGTCCAGATTGGAGTGCAGATGAAGAGATGTTACTTCTAGAGGTATGGACTTTGAGTATGGGGAACTCTTCTGTTTTAGTTTTTCTTATATGCTACATGCTAAATGATGTTTGCTTTTCTACTTTATTGCTTGTTATCAAAATTTGTGTATCATAACAAATGTGTTTCGTTTTAGGCCATTGAAATGTATGGATTTGGGAATTGGAAGGACGTTGCAGATTATGTTGGAACGAAAAGCAAATCTCAATGTATTGACCACTATAATGCTGTGTATATGAATTCACCATGTTTTCCTCTCCCTGTAAGACAATTTGACAACCCTGTTATTGATAGTATACATTCAACCATCATTTGAATGCATGGTGTAATTCTTCATATGTTCACCTAGGATATGTCTCACATAATGGGAAAGGGCAGAGTCGAACTCCTTGCCATGGCAAAGGAACACGACGTCAAAAAAGGTTCGTTCTTAATGATCTTAATCACAACTTTTGGAGATTTTGCATGCTAAACTTGATTAGCTTGTTTGATTCAATGAGCCTAAATACCTAGTTGTATGTAACCAAGCGGTTCTGTTGAGAAGGAAGAGAAACTAGGGATTTGTGTTGGGAATTTGGGTGTGTGTAACAATAAATACAAAGATTACCGTTACCGTATTTATTATTGTTCAAGACTGAACTCAGAGATGGAGGACTAGGAAACCTTGCAAGTATGGAGATTTTGAGGCAGAGGTTGCTGCAGAGTGCAGATGAATAATGAGGATGCGAACAACGACGACAGTTGAAAATGGAGGAGAATGGCGGGGGCCACTTGCACAGACTTAGATGCTCATGTGTCGATAATTGATTGAGGAGAGGGAGGGAGTTTAGAATGAATGCTTACTTCAATAACTGATGGCGCCCAACTTAAATAGCCACATATTAAGGCTACCTCCCATTTTCTTATATTGGTTATTATATTTTTTATATCATTCACAAATTATCTAACCATTACATTTATCTATTATTATATTATTATATATCTCGTATCCGTGATTCACCTCAACTAAGTGAGTTGTATACATTCGGTGCAAACGCAAGTCTGAACCTTCCCTGGTCGTGGAAATGCATAAGCGACAATATGTAGCACGTCACTGAGAATTTTTCTGTGATTTTAGTTCAACGTGAGAGTTTCACCGCTCATCCAAACAAACACTTAGGTACCTTTTAGTTCAAGCGGCTATTTCTATAAGTCATTTTTCCTCTTATTTGATGTCTGCTAGGCACCTTTGATGGGCCTCTGGACTTGTCCGGTCTTGGTTGCTCAGAGTAACTGGGCCTATGTTGGGCCGGCTCAATGGACCGATGTCCAACAGTTGCCCCAAGTCAGTTCCGTTTGTCGGCATGTAGAGCCAGCATGCACGATATGTCAAAATTCCTGTGTACTTTTTGTTCCATTGAAGTGAACCGTCAAAATGGCCAACACCGATATCGGGCTGCCTCAGAGTGGGACCTAGTTCAAACCACCAATGGGCCTTTCTGTATACAGTTTGTGACCTTTCACGGCCTAGGTAGTAGTAACAGTCATCTCAGGATTGATAGTATTTGAGTTCTGCAATCGTGACTTTACTGCCACATTGGATTTTCACCTTTTAATCTTTGCCCCTTCCTGTCTTTGTGCCTGTAGCCTTTCAACGTCTTTGCAATTCACAAATCACAACTTTTCTTCATGTACCATCTTTGAACTTCTTCAGTTCTCTCCCGTATTTAGGTAATCCTATTTTTTATCCTTGCTCTGTCTTTCCCTTTTAAAATATGGACAAGCCTCTTTAGGCTCTACAACAGCTCACAGAAAAAATGACCGGAGAAACACACTCATACTCAGACCAGAATAATGACAATAAGACAAAAGTGTACAAAACTTACAAAAATAAGAAATGATAATCCATGCCTGACATTGCTGGGTTATAATCCACACATGTCCTTTTTGTTGGTGCTGGGGTGCTTGCATGCTTTTGTTATCCCTAATTTATTGGTTGTATGTTGCGATATCAAGTTTCTGAAAGTTTTTGTAATAATGTAACTATGTAAGTATTGTTCCATGTTATGTTATATTGTTATTCATGCAGAATTTCCCCAAAATGAAGAGTCTACTGTGAAAGAAGAACCTCTTTTCTCCGGTGGAATAAAGTACACTCCACCAACTTACTCTGATTATTTAAATTGTTCATTTATGACTCTGCTAATCCTTTGGTGTGACATTTCAGGTCTGAAAAATCTAAGAAGGCAGAGACCAGTAATCAAACAATGTCTGGGTTAACCTCAGGTACAATCATATTCATATATCTTGAGAAAATTTTTTCTTTACCATTTTGTAGTGACATTTTATGTTATTGGGTATTAATATATATGGATGGTCTGAGCTCAGTATGCGACAAAGTTTATTCAAGTACAATCAAGAAGGCTTCCAATGTGAGTCAAAATAATGATGGAGTTAAGGTGGAAGGTATGTTTTCTGAAATATTGGATAAAATTTACTGTTTCATATTTTGTTTTTGAAGTTGGAATTTTCTTTTCATGTGATTATTTATCTATAAATTGGCTAGTTTGGGAACTTTTTGAACAACTAAATCTCTGCTTTGTTCCTCAAGAGTCAAGATATTTTCAGAACATCAATACTGTTCTTGAAAGATTATTACATTAATTTGGTCGAGTGATAATTTTTTGACTTCAAAGTAATCAAAAGTTACTGTTTGGTTTACTTTGTCAAATGGATGTCATTCAATGACCAAAAATCTTCTGGAGAGAACTGGTTTGATGCCACTGATCTTTCAATTATTAAATTAATGCTTGGAAAATCCTTCACAAACCTAATTAGTGGGTTACTATAATTGCTCTTGGAACTGAAACCTGAACATACTATGGTATAGCAAAATCTCATGCACATACATACATACATAGTAATCCTTTGGGCTTGAAGGCTTAGCATTATTCATATCAAGACTTGAGAGCGTTTACAATACAATCATAGGGATTTCCTCAATTATAGAGATACTGATAGGATACCTAGCTGGCAGGTTGTTATGTTTTGTTAGTGGGTAGTTATAAGTGGCAGTTAGTTAATAATTAGTTAGATGGCAGCACCCTCAGGTGTATATAAGGGGCTGCACTGCAGTATAGAGGAGTATTCATTCAGTTAGTTTTTGAATTGTTAGCTTAGCGCCTGTAACCCCAAGCTGGGTGTTAAGCTAATAATAATAATACCCTACTTGTTATAAAGGTAAGGTAATCAGCCCTACTCCTGTTATATTTTTTTTTGAGGATATAGCTATTTGTTATATTTGCTCTCCAGTTCTAAAACATCCTATTTTAATCAACCCTCACTAGATACAGCTGTTATTCTAGTAAGCATTGATGAGGCAGTTATTATTATTAACCAATTTGGATCCCAATCCCTTACTCCGATCCTTGATAAGTTGATATTCCTATCGACCTTTCTAATTGGGGGCCTGCAACAGCAATACACTTAGCTCTTATCACATTTCACGTACCCACTTCACATGATATTTGAATGTTTCATACTTTCAAATATTAGTTTGTTTTGTCATATACTTACTCAACTAGTCAACTGGTAAAATGTAAATTAGAGTCTGCGTATTTTATGTATTTATTTGTTCAATTGCATTTTTTTAGTAAAATCTCAAGCAGATTGGAGCACTGGTGAGAAGAAACCTAAATTATTTGGGGAAGACAGGCCTTCTATAACACAGCTGAGTGGATACAATTCTAAGAGAGATGAATTTGAAATTGAATACGACAATGATGCAGAGCAAGTTTTAGCAGATATGGAATTTAAGGACACCGACACTGAATCTGAGTGTGAAGCGAAACTGCACGTGCTCCGAATTTACTCAAAAAGGTATGGGTACTATATGTTATTGCCAAATAAGAAAACTTCTTATTCTTCCCAATGAAGGAAAACTAATGTGACCCTGTTAATCCCAAAAAAACCCTCAGTCCTATGAGATTTTTTGGGAAATCAATGTGGAGCCTGGTACCTAAGGGGGATGAAAATGGGAAAATGTGTTTTTCCCATTTTTGATCCAAGCATTAGGGAAGGGGAAGGAGATCCCTTCTCGGCCCCATCCCACCATATTGGCATCTATTAGAGTAACACCTTTACTAAGCACCAAGTTTATTTCTTCATCTCTCTCTACTTAGATCAAGAATTGCAGAATTGTAACATACTTGTTGCTATGTCTTTGAATTGTAAACAACACTTTTGTATTCCAACTCCATATATATGTATGTGTGAAATGTGAGAAACTTCTTAGCAGGTTAGATGAAAGGAAGAACAGAAAAAAATTTATACTCGAAAGAAATTTACTTCATCTTGATCCTTTTGAGAAATATCTCTCACCCGAAGAGCTTCAAATATGTCAACGGTACAAAGTCTTCATGCGGTTTCAATCAAAAGCAGAACATGAGGAGTTGCTAAAAAGTATTATTGAAGAACACCGGTTTATCAAAAGAATACAAGATTTGCAGGTATTACATTTTACTATGCATTCTGCTGCGTCAACAGACTTTATGTGCATATGTTGTTATTTCCTTTATTTTTATAACGTATGACAGTTTTCTGCCAACATAGCTAGCTATGTTAATATTCTCACTTTGACCCGTTTCTTATTTTGTCCTTTTCTTTTTCTTCTAATTATTATATGACTGTAAACATACTCCCTTGATGTTCTAATGACGAGATTGAACATTTCTTCTGGAATTCTAGAGGACTGAAAATGTGTAAATAGATGATGGATTTTGAAAGAAAACCATGGCCTCAAACACTGTTTAATGCCTTACAAATATACCAGTGTACTCTTGAAGGCCTCAAATAAATCTAATGCTTAAAGGGAAAGCTTGTGAGTGTTTGAAAAGGAAAATTTAGTAATTAGTACTACTAATAAAAAGTAGATCTGATGAAATAGGACTAATTTTTTTATTTTTTATTTTTTATGGTGTGTGGGGGTGGGTATTTGAGTTTTCAGCTTTTAGCATGGGCCTAAAGTATTTCCTTGGTGGGAGCATATGGTTTTATGCTTTCTTTGTTAGGACTTATAGTAAGGGGATTTTAATGGGCTGTTAGTTAGTTGGGATAAATATGAGTTAGTTAATGGGAAGTTACCACCTTCTCATCTATAAATAAGAGGCCAGTGAGTTAGAGGGATGATTGTTAAACATTGTAATCATTTGGTGAATATAGCATTGGCTCTATTGTGAAGGGAAAACCCTTGGTGGAGATAGTCTCTCTTATTCATTCTTTTACTTTCCTATTCTTTCTCAATAAACCATATTTCTTTTTAATATCAATTCTCGGGTTCCTAACATTCTTACATCCAGTTTCTTTTATGTACATTCTCTGTAGTGTTTTGATATCAATTGGTGATTCAACTGAAGGGTATAGGGAGGTAAAAGTTAGTGTGTGCAAACCGGGATAGCCTAATAGAGATTTGACGCCATTGATAGTAATATTCGTGTGTTTATTGTTGTCCTCTCTCAGAAATTAGGAAGCATTGCTGTGCAATCAAGACCAATTAGTGAGGTTGCATGACTCAATTTTGGAGTAGCGTACGACTCAGCTAATTTATCTTTCAGTTGAATTGAGTTCCTCGATGACTAGTGTTGGAGACACTACCAAGTATATTATGGCGATGCATGCCTGGGATCTAAAAGGATTCTAGCGCCAAGCATGGTCACTGGGATTGCTAGGATAACTATATTGACAACATATGTTATATATGTGATTTGGTATGTCCCACTGCCAGGTATATCAGTTACTTAGTAACATCTGATAGAGTTTTGTTAACCTTAGGACTCTGTCATTTCCCATTCAATGATTTTGGTCAATGGCCACACTAGTAGCTTTACAATATAGCTTTCTAGTTTCTTTAAGGAGATCAAGAACGTAGTTCCTTTGAGAAACAAAGATACCTTGCTTGGAGGTCTTCAATCCCAAGGAAGTAGTTTCTTTGTTTGGAAGTGAATTTTTTACATCAAATTTATGTGATTTCAACCATTTTGAGCAGCAAGAGAATAGCATTATCATACCAGAGCAAATGTCTCCTCATAGTCACTTCCACAAGTTTGTGCATATTCTTTTCTAACCAATGTTGCCTTTTTACTGGTTGAATGTGCCATCAGAGTGATGTTTTATATGTTATGTTGAAGTCTCACATTGACTTGTGATATGGCTAAGTTAATGTACAAGGCTTGAGCAATCTTCACTCTTCAAGCTAGCTTTTGGGGTTGAGTTAGGTCCAATGTCCAAAATCTAAGATGGTATTAGTACCTTTTTGGGACACTTGTTATTGAGCTTTCCACGTTTGTCCACAATCCAATGCTCGATCCTGGCACGTGTTTGTTATTGGGTCGTTAGTGTTTGTCCATGCTCCAGATGTTCAGGGGTGTTGAAGGCCCACATTGAGTAGTGATATGCCCAAACTAATGTAATATAAAACTTGCAGAATCCTCACCCTACAAGCTAGCTTTTTGAGTTGAGTTAGCCTCGAAGTCCAAATTCTAAGAGTA
Organism: Astragalus membranaceus; assembly: GCA_039519185.1. NCBI lineage: Eukaryota > Viridiplantae > Streptophyta > Magnoliopsida > Fabales > Fabaceae > Astragalus > Astragalus membranaceus. The sequence goes on along the minus strand of CM076848.1, from coordinate 54,018,929 downwards.
TATATCCATTTGCGTTGCACTACTCTTTTATCTCTTGGACTCTCAACAATCTCAAATATTCTGTTATTTTTTTATGCTCTAATCTCCTCATCGCTTGCTGGAAGAATTCCTACTGAAACTAGTTCAATTTGAATTGATGTTGGAGTATACTTAGTGTAGCCAGTAACTTGCAATAGGTGTGTGTGTGTGTGTATCCATTGTAATTGCTAGAGTTAGTTAGAGTCAGTTATTTTTCTGTTACGGATGTTGGTTAGTTTCAAAGCTAGAGGGGTTTTCTGCACGACCCACAGTTGGCGAGGTTTCTTGAAATTTTTGCCTTGATCAAATTATACTAATTATATTCGCATCTGTCAAAATGTGCTGATACAATGCTATTGCCATTTGAAATATCTTGCAGGAAGCTCGAACTGCTGGCTGTGCAACTGCTGCTGAAGCTTATCGATTAATTGAACACAAGAGGACAAAGGAAGCGGAACAAAGTGCATGTAAAGAAACTGGTCGGATTGGAACAGGTGGTAAGACATTACAAAGGCCAAATTATCCTAAAGTAGAGCAATCTAGTAGCCCACAGAGTCTTCGTAAGGGCACTACAATATCATTTACTGGTGTCAAGGATTCACCTTCTGCCATACAAGCTATAACAAGGTCGCTTGAAGAATGGGATATCAGTGGATTTGAAGGGGCTGAATTACTGTCAGAATCTGTGAGAATTTTCTTTTTCTTGTTTCATAGCACTTCATTTACCTGACAATTTTTTTGTACCGGGCTGCCTTTATTTGGTGGTTGGGTTGGGAGGAGCGATCTATCTGATTTGGTTCTATTCTATGACATTGACTAATGTGCAGGAGAAGAAGCTCTGTAATGAGATCAGAATACTACCGTCACACTACCTCAACATGCTGCAGATCATGTCATTAGAGATTTCTAAGGGCAGGGTAACCAAAAAATCCGATGCACATGCATTGTTCAAGGTGGAGCCAAGCAAGGTTGATAGAATGTACGATATGCTTGTGATTAAGGGAGTTGTTCAAGCATAATGATATGCTCTGTAATGATTACAAGGCCATTTTTTGTAAATTTCCATTCGTCTTAGGCTAATTTTCCCATGGAAATATAATTAGAAGATAAATATAGCTAATATACAATGACGGGATATTAAAGATGAGAGAGCTTGTTTCAAGAGAAGGGAGGGGGATTTTCTATTTGTATAAACTCCCTTCTCCCCCATATGCACGCTGAATAGGCAATTGTGTAATGTGCCTGAGTTCTGTACACACCGTTCACCCTCTGTCGTCACTTCCTTCTGCTATATTGATTCATTTTTGTTGCATTCATTCAAAATATCTTTTTTATTTGTAATTTCTTCTTTTGGTGTATTCTTCTCTATATAGAAATAGGGCCAGTGTCTAACTCTAAGGTCATGTTACACCGTGTATCGTGCCCAATAGACTATTGAATATAGTAATATTTTCATAAATGGTCAGGGTAATTTACCGATTGCTCATGAAATGCGTTTTACTCAAACACTTGGATCTCATATAAATTTTGTGAAACCAATATGAATTTCAACCAATAAAAGATATCCTGTTGAAAAGAATGCGATAGAGTTTAGCACTAACTTTTTTCTCAAGATAAAACTTAGATGTACGATTCCAACAATGTTCTTAGTGTTTTTTTCAATTACAAATTGTCATGTAGATTCAAGGAAAAGAATTCGTTGGAGAGTTTAACACTAAGTTTTTTCTCAAGATGAAACTTATATTTATGATTCCAACAATGTTCTTAGTGTTGTTTTTCAATTACAAATTGTCATGTAGATTTAGGGATGGCAATTTGGCCCATGCCTATTGGGCACCCGCAAAAAGTGTCGATGACGGGTGGATAATTAAATACCTGCCCAAATGGTTGCAGGCTCTGGTACGAGCACTGGTGCCCAGCTTGTCTTGGGCCCGCACCTACATATATATTATTTATTATTAGTTACTATTATTACAATTTTAAGTATAACCAACTTTAAGTAAATAATTTATTGAACATATATCTAACTACTAATATTTTAACTGTTTATATTTCAATAAATACTATCATTTGTAATATTAGTATTTATGTTATTTTATTTCGATAAATCCACTTAAAGATTTATTTTACAATTTTATTTCAATAATTTAATTGCCTTTTCAATTGAATTATGATAGTTTTTATGTTAATTATTATTTGTTCGCAATTACTAGTTCCTCTCCTTCTACTGGTTTGCGTCAGATTTCATGGCTTAGACCGATTGACGACGAGGTGTTTCTTAATGTGAACGGCAGTGTCATGCAAAGTGTTGGTAAGGTAGGTTTCGGGGGTCTGATTCGGAACAACAAGGGTGACTTTTTTGAAGGGTTCTTTGGATCAATCACACAATTAAATATCAACCATGCGTAAATCGTGGCCTTATTTCATGGGCTCAGTCTTTGTTGGAAGTTGGGACACCGAAAAGTTCTTTGTGTATCAGATTCTATGTTGACGGTGACTTATGTGAAGACCAGAGTCGGAAATCAGCATCGCTATAGCAATGAGCTATCAAATATCCAACAATTTCCTGCCTAAAGTAACTTGGATGTCCAAAGGGTATGAGGACGGGCACTAAAGTAACTACCCATACATGTATGGGCTGAGGTGCGAGCACTATAATGTCCTGCCCATAGGGTGTCCATTGTCATCTCTAATAGATTATTCAATTTCTTTTATCTATTTAAGTTATCAAACATAGTTGAAAGTGGTCCCTGACAGACAAATTCTTGTAATGGAAAGAGACATTGGGCTAAGTCAAAAAAAAGAAATACCTGAGCAAACAATGTTTGTTTAGGAGACCTAGCTTATAAATAATGTGTCCCTTTATTATTATTTTACAAATCCGGCATCGAAATTAGAGTGTTAAAGTGCCATGTGGTGATCTCAGATGCCTGCACATGGCTTCTCTTGTTTCTAATTAATTGCTGGTAAGCCAGGGTTTTGGATGAGCTTTTCACGAGAATTAGTTGCAGAGTATGCCACCAAATTGCTATTAGAATAAACAAATCTACTGTTTATTTTTAGTATTATATTATTCAATACAAGACTTAGGGAAATGGAAACTGTGGTTCTCTCTTGAAGGAAGATTTAACATGTTAGTAATTTAGTACTTATTTGTACTATATTGCTAGGCCTTGTGAAAATCATCAAAAGCAATTGTTTTACCTTACTTCCCAATTGCAAACACATCTTATGCTTCATTGTTACTCGTGCTTCTTTCACACACACAGATGTCAACAGCATATTCAATTGTGAAGAGTATATATATACACTCTCTGATTCTATTTATATTTATATGAAAAAATACATTCTTAAATTTATTGAATAATTGATATATCAAGTTTATATACCGAATAAATTAAAACTACGTATTTTTCTTATAAATAGGACCAGGAATTACTATACTATTTAAAAACCCTTATTCAATCCAAAACAGACAAAAAGACTTTCACCATCATTGTATTTCTCTTTGTGTTGAGAGCTCCACAGAGTTTAATTTGGTGAAAGAAAGAGAGGAAAACTGGATATACTCAAATACCAAAAGAGCTATTTTCCTTCCAATAAATGTTTCTTCTTCTTCTTCCTATTTAACCTATAGGTAAAGTCTAAAAATTTCTCTTAATTATTTTACTATTATTTTCATCGCCTTTTTCTTTTGACAACACTTCTTTAATAGGCTTTTTGAAATGAAGTTCATGGGGTGGGAAAGCAAAGTAGCATATGAAATGCTTTCTTGCTTTTGCTTATTCTCATGGATGGTTCCTTTTTCTCTCATGCTTCTTTTTTCATCTTACCAACTAGTGGTAGGATTTGGATTTCTATCCCTTCTCTTCACATCTCTAGCAGTGATTTTGTCTACCGTTCTTTACAAATGGAAACACAAAACTGTTCCAGTTGATGAATCAGCTGAAGAAAATGTTCTAAGTTCTGAGGGAAATAGTTCACATGAAAAGGAAAAGATTGCACCAATTCCAATGATCATGAATGAATCTATTATGATTGAAAAACAAGCTAGTGATGATGTTGCTTATGACTCAGATCAGTTGTTGTCTACTTCTGAGGATTCTGACTTAGATGGTTCAATTTCTGATGAGGATAGTCTCATAGAAATTGCACTTCCAAGTGGACACTTTGTGAGTCAACAAGAGAAAGAAGAGTGCAAGTATGAGACCCTTTTCAACCAACAAAGTTTGATGGAATTGTTAGCAGAATTTAATGATATGTACGAGGAAGAGAACTTGATAGAGATTGACATATCTATGGGTTCAATCAAGTGTTCAAGGTTTGAAATACAAGCATAATAATAGGTAAGTAGCATCAATGTTTTTAAAGTTTAATGTCTTTTATACACCTACTAATCATATTTTGAATGTAATCACTGCTGTTGTTCTTAATGTTGTGTTACAAAAGTGTTGCTTATGTTCTTCACAAACTTTGGATACCCATTAATTAAAGCGATTGTTTTATGAGTTATATATGATCCTTCTTTTTGACTTCTTAATGCTCATTAATTAAAGTAATTACAATTAAAGTTGAAAGTGGCTGGACCCAGTTGATGGAAATTCCACAAGCTGGCATTTGCATTTTCTTATTTTAGTTTTCTTCTTGCATTAATTTTGCAGTCTAAGGACATATTTTCCTCTAGAAAAAGGAACCATCCTTCAAGCATATAAAATAAACCGTTTTTTTCTTCTAAAAATACTTGGGGCTAAAAGCGCAAAACAGATTACAAAGGATCAAACGAAGAGTAGAAACTCCCAAAGAATCAGCAACAACAATATTTCTAATACTATCGCGTAGATCATCAAACCTTAATAAGTCACATCCCAACATAGCATGCTTCTCTAAGAAAATGCTTCTCTAAGACCATTGGCCACTTTATTAATTTGCTTCTCTAAGAAAATGCATGATTTTTACGATTCGATAATACTCTTAATTCTTCTAACAAAACGCCTCCCATGCGCACTACCGAATGCAGTGCCTTGGAGGCACGATTTTTAATCGCACTTTACGTATTTTGTCACGAAATTATTTTTCTTGCAAAATCAGTTATTAAGGAACAAACTTCAAATAATTGATCGTATAAATTTTTTTCCAAACTTTAAAATACCAAAAGAGGTAAGAAGAAAAAAAAAAGGAAAGAAGGTGAAATTTAGCGCGCATTGCTCGATGAAGACGGTATTCGGATATATAATAGGACGAGAAAGAAAATAAATCAATAAATCAATGTATAGCCCATGAGGGACCAACTGTTACAATCCAAATTTATAAAATAAATAAATAAATTACAATCTATAAATTGGAGAACTATAAGGTTGACTCTTGACTTTGATGTATTGAAGACTAAATTACCAACAAACTGGCTAGTCTCCTCTACACAAGAATGAAAGACTTGATAAAATCAACAAATAAAGAATTGACAACATTATTCCAATCCTGATCATATATATGGTTTGAAATTAAAAAATAAACCTGATTTCATGTACCTATATATGGAAGTAACTTTGAGATTTTTATAGAACAAGCTAATAAACCTTGCAATTAAGTTCATTTCAAGCATCAAGTTTGGAACTTAACAAACGATGAGGAGCATCTTTTTTGTTGAAGTAGACATATGATTTGTTGCAAGAGGATGTGCTAGTAAGAAGGGTAGAAAAGCCATTGTAATTTCCATCCAACTTTGATAAGCATATTTTTGTAAGAAAGTCAAATAATTCATTTTCTTTCACAAAAGGCTGGGCTACATAATCCTCAATTGGCATCCACTGAAAATGATACAAAAATCACATTAAATTAATTGGCTTCTTGTTGCATGAAATGAGCCAGATATTTTCATATGAAGTCACACAAGTATAATATGAATAATTTTTTTAGATTTATTGTCAATTAAATTATATTTTACTAACATCATCAAATCAATACTTATATAAGTATAATTTGAGGTCATTCTCTCAATGTTGAAAATTGCTTCTTAAATTTGTAATCAAATAACTTTTAACGAAAATTAATTTATCAAATTATTTCATTCAAAATCAATTTTTAATCACGTAGAATTGAACAGAAACTTGTAGAAGAGATATATATATACCTGAGCTGCATCAATTTCTGAAACCTGCCTTTGAATGTTAAAGGAACGAGGTTGCAACATGCAGACAAAAAGCAATTCTGATTTCTGGAAGAAAGACTTATGTCTTTCCCTGATCCCAGAAAAACAAATCATTACGCTCATGCACAAGATTAAATTAATTTGAAGAGAAAATTAAAATTAATGAGAAACTACATACTCTTTTTTTTACAATAGAAACTACATATATACTCACTCTCTAACAAAATATTAGTAAAAAATTCTATGTATTTGATCTAAATCTGAACTAAATATATCAATATTTTTGCTTCTATTTTGTTACGGATGGAGTGTATATGGAGTAGCAATCAGGCGGTCATTTGCTGATACCAATATTCAAAAAAATACTAAATATATACATTACATCCAAGGTAATATTGTTCCAAGAATATAATATAGTATGATATATATATAAAAAAAAAAATTTTGTCTTACTAATCTTACCTGAATGCTATAATCTCAACGAACTCAGTTTCTATCTGAAAAAACAATAAGAAGCATTGGCATTAGAAATTAGAAAGGTTTGAAAAAACAAATTAAATATGGTTAAACTATAGTATTTAATAGTATTTAAAACAAATTGCTCACTCCTGTCTCTTCTTTGACTTCTCTAATTGCAGCAGCACAAACATCCTCACCCTGTAATTAAATGGATTAATTAGTGGAATTCCAAATTAATTGGAAACTATTTTTTTAAAAAAGGTTTAAAAATCAATAATCATTTTTTTTTAACATGCATACTTCATTAACAGCTCCAGTAGGCAATTTCCATATTCCTTTGCCACTGAATCTCCCATTGCCTTCTTGTACCACCAGGACCTATCAAATTGAAACAAAAGAATCTTATAGTAATAGTACATTAAGTAATATGGTTGATCAGTACTGACTCAATATACAAGATACAAGACTTTAGGTTAAAATCAAGGCAAATATTGACTCCAATCTCCAGGTTCAAGAAAATGATAACTCAAACTTTGAAATATGATTTTTTCAGTCTGACCAAATTAAAAGTCCAAAATACCTTCCACAAAAAGTAGAAATAGTCAAATAAAAAGTCAGGAGTACTACTTAATTACTAAGATACTAGGATATGGCTCATGGCTATGTCAATAAAATAAAATATTAAAGAGAGGGTAAGAATTCAATGTAAAATTCTATTTTTTTTTCAAAAAAGGAAGGGGATTACCTCCATATTGGTATTCATTACAAAAGCACCAATACAGATGCGGTGAGAAGCATTTGCAGGAATAGTATCAGGAGTGTTTGGAATCCAATATACAAGCATCAAATAATCTGGTTCAGCATGATGGTATTTAAATCCAGCCTATAAAATAACCAGCACAATAATATTACTTACAAGATATTTAAATAAAACTTGCAAACTATATTATATATATATATATATATATGCAGCAGAAAATAACAAGTCTTAATTTACCTCAACAGCAGAAGCCACAAGATTTGAATCTTTTCTTGCCAACTTAATCCACACTCCTTTCTTTCCCTAATAAAACCACATTTTGATCAATTGGACTATAACAATACATGAGAAATAATTACTCAAACCAAACAGATTACTCTTCTTTATTTTCAATTAATTTAAAAATCATGATTATTTTTTCCAGACAATATATGACAAATAAACACCACACAGTAGTATCACACATATTCACAGCCAAGGTCGAACTGGGGAGTCGGCGTCTCCATATGCATGGCTGAAGTTGCCGATACAACCAGCAATCGAGAACTAAAATCTTGATTATGATAACTTTGGAATTTACCTGTGTCCTCCATTGTGACATTGAAGCTTTTAACATAGAAGCAAAAACTAAGGAATCCATAGGCTCCTCAATGTTTATAATGACTCCCCCATGTTGGTCTTCAACTGCTCTCAGTAATCCATTGCCTTTACCTCTCACTTCCTCTTCCTTAGCCAATAAAGCTGAGGAGGCAGACATGTATATTCTTGGGAAAAGAAAACTGCCCTTGCAGCCTAAAAGAAAGGGGTGACAAGTTATTACTTTATTAAGGCTCAAGCACAAGAATAACAAAATGGATGAAGAACTAATTTAGCATGTTAAGGTTCCTAATTTTCGGGAAAAAAAGGTTTCTTTACTTTTTAAAAATATTTTATTGTTTGTTTTCTAAAATCTGTATTTCTCTCCTTGTTGTTTGGATAGGTTGAATCAAAATCATTTTTAGGTGCGAAATTACCAAATTGAGTTTCAAATCAAAATTTAATAAAACAGATAACAAAATAGAGAACCAGTTTGTAGCATCTATGAAATCGATTTTGTAGCTTCAAGTAGAATCGAGTTTTGTTTAAACAACTCAAACATCTTGCGAAAGAGGAAAATCACTTCGACCAGGGTCGGGGGTGAAAACATTTTAAAATTATGCTTCACTAAAAATATATTAAAAATAAAATTTTATTGTATTTAATTAAATAAATTACACAATTCATAATTGTCCTCTTATATACATGGGGAGGGAGACGAATTGATGAGTGTGACTATGCGAGTGTTGTATAGTATGGAGTGGACGGAGTGCAAAATTAGGAGTTTGGATGTAAATTCATTTTTTCACGGTATGCAAAATAAAATATTTTTTTTTTATTTATAAAGTGGATAGGCTCAGCACACACTACCCATTTGTTACAACTCATTCCCTAAAAAACGTTTTTATACAAAAACAATCACTTTTAAAAGTATTTCATTAGTTTGTCACAACTTTTCAAAAATTGGGAATCTGAAAAAAAGAAACTAAAATTGAAAATGAAAACTTGAAACAATAGAACTAAACTAACCTTGAGCTTGAGATTGAGATTGAGGGATGATAGAGCCATGAAGTGGAGGGACAACAGAAGAGGAAGATGTAGGGAACAATTTAGAAGTTGCAAAAAGGCAAGAAGAATAAAGCTTGCTAGCTCTTGACCTCATCATCATGAAGAGAATAATAAAACACAAATATTACTACTATTGTTGTTGTTGTTGTAATTATTACTTGTTTTGAAACTTATATTATATATATAGATATATAGATGCGGGAGAGCATTTAAGCTTGAGAAATTTATACAAGTAGTAGTAGTTAGAAAAAAGGACAATTTCCGTGTAATTAGAGACTAGGAGTTTGAATGAGTCATTGAATATGCTTACGTTCTTTAAGGAGCATTTAGAAATTAGAATTAGAAGAACCAATTAAGAAACTAACGAGAAAAAGCTTAACATGATGGAGCAAATAGGGACATTACAAGTTACCTTTTTTCAGGCATTCAACACGTCGGAATTTCCAAGTCATTTTTTTCTTTGAAGTTTCACATCAAACGCGCTGCAAAACCTCTCCATTTCCAATAAAAAAAGGGTCAATGGGCCCAGAACCCTTTATGTACCCCCATCATCTCCCTATTTACCCCCACATAAAAGTGAAACCCGAAAATACCCCTGCCCAATTTTTAATTCGCTCGGATTTACCTCCATTTGAGGTAAATCCGCTTTGTTATTTTTAAAGTCGGATTTACCTCATATGGGGGTGCCCAATAGGTAAATCCGATTTCAAAAATAACAAAGCGGATTTACCTTAGCTAGAGGTAAATCCGCTTTGTTATTTTGGAAATCGGATTTACCTAGTGGGTACATAAATCCGATTTCCCTAAAAAAAGAGAAAATCGGATTTATCCCACCTAAGGTAAATCCGATTTCCCTAAAAAAAGGAAATCGGATTTATCCCACCTAAGGTAAATCCGATTTTGTTATTAAAAAAATTGTTTTATATTTAATTTTTTAAAAAAGGTTATAAAATACTACTAAAAATCCGTTAAACAGCCAAAACTAATCCAAAAATTATGAAAACACCACTAAAAATCTAATAAAACCAAAATAAAGTTATGCAAATTTTTTCAGATTTTTTGGAGATTATGAAAAATTTAAAAAATTAATAAAAAATAGTAAACGATGGAATTTGGGATTTTGAGGTCCCCAGTCCTGAAAGAAGTCACTTCTTTAGGAGTATTGATCCTTGATATTTTTCGGATTTAAAGAATGTGGTTTCATTACAATTTGAGTAGGTTGCCCGAAAACTGATTTTTTAGCCTAAATTATTCTCCCGACGTACAATATCGTCACGTGTTAACGAACTACACACTAAACAGAACCAAAAGATGGTCGAAATTTGTTTTTAAAATTTTAACTGATTTATTTATTTATTAATTGGGTTAACAAAGCGGATTTACCCCCACATAAGGTAAATCCGCTTTGGTTATTTTTAAAAGCGGATTTACCTTATATGATGGGGTAGATCCGCTTTTAAAAATAACAAATCGGATTTACCCCCACTTAAGGTAAATCCGATTTGTTATTTTTAAAAGCGGATCTACCCATCTTAAATAAATCCGATTTAAATTTTTTAAAATTTTTAGTGGAAATCGGATTTACCTAAATCCGATTTAAATTTTTTAAAATTTTTAGTGGAAATCGGATTTACCTAAATCCGATTTCCAAAAAAAAAAAAGAAATCAGGATACGTTCGGGATTTTTAAATTTTGTTAAGGGCAATTGCGTCTTTTCGCAGGGTCGGTGGGGGTAGCTGGGAGATGATGGGGGTACAAAAAAAAAATCCCTATAGTTTGATCCCAATTTCCAGTAACGAGACTTATGACACTAATGAAATTTTTGGGTGACCAATTGACTATTATACAACAATTCAATGATTAGTACATACTAACCAATTTAGTGTTTGTGTGGTGAGTGAGAGGGTAAATGAAAACACTGATTAGTACATAATAACCACAATTTAGTATTGGTGTGGTCACCGAATTTTTTCATTGATAGAAAAATAACGGTTATGCCCAATTAGTAACAATTACTAAATTATTGTTTAGTACTGTAAGTTACACTCCGAATTTCAAATTGGTCTCTATACCAACCCATTTTTACCTTCAGGTAAAATATTGCTAACCTAACACATTTTTAAGCCTAAAGAGAAATGTGATATAATTCTATTTTTAAATTAATAACAGCATTTTATGTACCCAAAAAAAACATTTTGATCAAAAAAGTTGATAACGACATTTTAATTTTATTTTTATTATTCTAGTTGCATATATTTTTTACAAGATAAAACTTAACTCATTTCATTTAAAATATAAGGTGCAAGACATGTTAGAACATCATAAAATAATTGGAGATAAGCTGAATTGATGACCGTCTTAGCTTGTTTATGAGCAACCATGTTAACACGTCTCTTAATCAAACTCACATGTGAGTTTTGAGAAAAAGAAGAAATTGATTCACTACAATATCTAATTATAGAGACAAACTTAGTGGAATCAATAGCTGACCACCTCACCACATTCACAACTAATTTGGAATCCAATTCAAAATTAACATCAACTAAACCAAACTCAATCAATAGACGTTCTCGGCCTTAAACAGAGGTTTAACCCAAAGTGTCTTTTCTGAGCTTTACCCCATTCAGAAAACATAAAATTTCCATGACCAATTATAGAAGCAGGAGTCTCATTCCCATTCTCCCATACCTTTTGGTTTTGTTGGAACAATTTGTGAATTGAACTTACAGCATGCATTCACAGCATGCGCACTCACAACATGAAAGTCTCTGTTCTTGCTTGCACACACACACAGTTTCTGTTATTGCACTCTCACTCAGTTAGGAAACAATTGCTCTTTGTTAGAAGGAAAATAGAATTAGAGAAAGAATTGTTGAGTGATCAAGGTGATCATCTCCCTTTTATTTAATCACACTTGTATGCTTATACATTGTACACATAGGACATAGAATAGTCAATGCAGTACACATAGATGCTGACTTGTACACTAGGTAAAATTAACAATGAGTAAAACTGACATTTTTACCTATGTTACACAATAAAACTTCACTTAATTCTAACTTGAATTATTATCAACACACCTCCTAATTCAAGCTTGATACATTCTTCAAGCCAATCTTTCTTCTCAGCTCTTCAAACCTACTGATCTTCAATGGCTTGGTCAGCATATCTGCCAAATTCTCCTCTGATTTGTAGTATTCTAACTTCAGCCTTGCTTTTGTCACCTGATCTCTTAGAAAGTGAAACTTAGTTTCATTATGTTTTCTCCTACCATGAGCAATTGGATGCTTTGCCAAGTCTATGGCAGATTCACTAACAGTTTCATAGCATCAGCATTTTTCAGTCTCAGTTCACAGAGCAGCATATCAAGCCACTGTGCTTGACAAGCAAACATAGCAGCAGCTATATATTCAGCTTCACAAGATGATAATGCAACCACACTCTCCTTCTTTGAGCTCCAAGATATTGGAGCTTTTCCATACATGAAAACATAGGCAGCTGTGCTCTTTCTATCTCCTTTATCACCACACCAATCTGCATCAGAGTATCCATACACCTCCTGATCAGATTTTCCAGCTCCATTTGGATAGAACACACCAGTATCAATTGTTCCCCTTATGTATCTCAGTATACGTTTTGCAGCAACTAGGTGTGAGGTCCTAGGTTGCTCCATAAACCTGCTAATGAGACCAACAACATAGGATATATCAGGTCTTGTGTGACACAAGTACCTTAAGGAACCAACCAGCTGCTTATATAGAGTAGCATCAACCAGTTTCTCATTTGAATCTGCTACCAACTTCACTGCACAGTCAGTTGGGGTTGCCACTGGATTGCAATCATGCATATTGAACCTCATTAACACATCACTAGCATATTTACTTTGATGTAGCAGTGTCCCACTCTTTGTTGTAGTAAACTCCATTCCTAGAAAATAAGTGAGCACACCCAAATCAGACATTTCAAATTCAGTCATCATGCTTTTCTTAAACTTTCCCATTTCACCTTCATCAGTCCCTGTCAGTAGCATATCATCTACGTACAGACATACAACTATACAGTTGTCTATGCTTGATCCTCTAGCATAAATTCCATGTTCAGTTGTACACTTTACAAACTGCTGCTGTGACATGAATGCATATATTCTCTTGTTCCATGCTCTTGAGGCTTGTTTCAACCCATATAGAGCCTTTCTAAGCTTGTACACCTTGTTCTCCTTGCCTCTTATTTCAAAACCAGGTGGCTGGCTAACATACACTTCTTCTTCTAGATAGCCATTTAGGAATGCTGCATTTACATCAAGTTGATACATTGGCCAGTTTTTGAAACTAGCTACTGCCACAATCAATCTTATTGTCTCTATTCTTTCACAGGTGCAAATACATCATTGTAGTCATGTCCTGGTCTTTGTAGGAACCACCAACCTTGTTTTGTACTTCCCAATTTCACCATTGGGTTTGATCTTGGTCTTGAAGACCCATTTTACATCTATAACTTTCTTCTGTTTAGGCAAATCTACTGTTACAGGCTCAAATTCTGCCATTAGAGCCTCCTGCAGTAACTCACCAGTACTGCCAACAACATTATCAGGAAACATTAAGTATTCATTTAGTCTTAGTGGAGGCTGCCTGTTCCTCCTAGGTCTCTCTACTTCACCACCAGCATTTGTTTCCACTGATTCTGTCTCTTCTTCATCAGGTTCTAGCATTACAGTGGCAGGAACATTACTCTGCACAGAGTTGTTCCAGGTCCAGCCCTTTGATTCTTCAAACACCACATCTTTGCTAATCACCACATTTTGTCTTTTAGGATCATATAACCTGTATGCACCAGTTGATTGATATCCCAATAGTACCATTGCTTGAGCCTTATCATCCAATTTCTTTCTTAATTGGTCAGGCACATGCCTATAACACAATGAGCCAAATACTCTCAAGTGTTTAACACTTGGTCTTTCACCAGACCATGCTTCTTCAGGAGTTATTTTCTCTAGCTTCTTAGTTGGACTTCTGTTCAGTATATAGACTGTTGTGGTTACTACTTCACCCCAAAAATGATTAGGCATTTGTCTACTCTTTAACATACTCCTAACCATGTTTAAAACTGTCCTTTTTTTCCTCTCTGCAATGCCATTGTGTTCTGGAGTGTAAGGTGCAGTAACTTCATGCTTAATTCCCTCTTGCTTACAAAATTCTTCAAATTCTACGGAGGTATACTCCCCACCTCCATAAGTTCTCAGCCTACTAATACAGCAGCTACTTTCCTTTTCTATCATCACTTTGAATCTCTTAAACACATCAAATACTTCACTCTTCTTACTTAACAGATATATCCACATTTTTCTAGTGAATTCATCAATGAATGAAACAAAATAGCTATTACCTCCCAAAGCCTTCACTTCAAATGGCCCACATACATCTGAGTGAATTGCCTCAAGCCTCATTGATGCTTTAATCTTCAAATCAGCATTGTAAGAGCTTCTGGCCTGCTTAGACTCACAGCATTGCTCACACACCTCACTTGGCAGCTTCACCATAGGCAAACCATGCACCATTCCTTGTGTGTTCAGATTCTTCAAATCTCTAAAATTCAGATGGCCATATCTTTCATGCCACCTCCACACTTCATCACTTGTCACAGCCTTCAAACAATCATTCTGAACAATACTCATCCCAATTTTGAATGTTCTGTGCTTATTCAAAATGGCCCTCAACACTAGCTTTCTTTTAATGTCAAACAGTTTCAGCTCCATGTCTTCCATCTGGACAGAATATCCCTTCTCCAGTAGTTGACCAAGACTGATCAAGTTGCTCCTCATAGATGGCACAAACAGGACATTGGTGATGGTGCACACCTTGCCATCACTTCTTTGGATCCTCACACTACCAATTCCTTCAGCTCTAACCACCCTGTTTTCACCAAAACGAATTGATTTCTTCACTGTTTCATCTAGGTCAATAAACCATTATCTGTTGCCACTCATATGACTTGAACAACCAGTATCCAAGTACCACATTTCTTCTTTACTGTCATCAGTTTCTG
Organism: Astragalus membranaceus; assembly: GCA_039519185.1. Taxonomy (NCBI): domain Eukaryota; kingdom Viridiplantae; phylum Streptophyta; class Magnoliopsida; order Fabales; family Fabaceae; genus Astragalus; species Astragalus membranaceus. Next base: position 54,003,861 of record CM076848.1, on the reverse strand, counting down.
CCATCATTACCACCTCATCAGAATCTGAATCACCTCTTGCCAATTATGCTTCTTCTTGTGAGTTCTTTGATCTACATTCATCCGCAAAATGACCAAATTTGTCACAATTGTAGCATTGCACTTCTTTCTTGCTGAACTTCTTCTCTCCTTTATTCTTCCATGCTTCTTTCCTCTTTTGATAGTCGTTGGACTTCTGCTCACCCTGCTTTCTTGAACCTTCTCCATCCTTATTGTTCCATTTCCCCTTTCCCTTCTTGTTCTTCCAATTATTGCCCCAATTTCCTTTCCCCTTCTGAGATTGGGCTAATAGCACTTGTTCACCAGACTTTTCATTAGGTTTATCTTTATCACCAGATATTGCCCTAATTCTAGTTTCATTGGCTTCAAGCATACCTTGTAACTCAGCAACTTTCATAGTTTCTAGGTTCTTGGATTGTTCAATTGAAGTTACCACATAATCGAATTGGGGAATTAGGGTTCGAAGTACCTTTTCAATCTTCCTCCAATCAGAAAATGTCTTTCCATTTGTGCGCATTTGATTAGTTAACAACGTCAATCGATTGAAATACTCTGCAATCGTCTCCTTCTCACCCATCTGAAGTAATTCATACTCTCTGCGCAGGGTTTGCAACTTTACCTGTTTCAACAACGCATCACCGGAATACTCCAAAGCCAACGCGTCCCATGCTTCCTTTGCAGTCTCGTATTGAGAGATCTTCTCAAACGCCTCTGAGTCCACGCACTGATGAATCAAGAACAGTGCTTTGCTGTCTTTCTTCTGTTGATCACGAAGCGCATCGCCGGCGGTGGCCACCACACCATTTCGAACCACTTCGAGGACGTCTTGATAGCGAAACACCACCTTCATCTGAATGATCCATCGATTATAGTTCTTCGCATCAAGAACAGGGAGCTTCGCCGGAAGTTGGCCACTGTTGGAATTCGCCATGTTGTTGCCGCAGGATCACAATCACGAGCTCTGGATGCCAAATCTGTTAGAACAATTTGTGAATTGAACTTACAACATGCATTCACAACATGCACACTCACAACAAGAAAGTCTCTGTTCTTGCTTGCACACACACACACACACACACACACACACACACACACACACAGTTTCAGTTATTGCACTCTCACTCAGTTAGGAAACAGTTGTTGTTTGTTACAAGGAAAACAAAATTAGAGAAAGAATTGTTGAGTGATCAAGGTGATCATCTCCCTTTTATTTAATCACACTTGTATGCTTATACATTGTACACATAGGACATAGAATAGTCAATGCAGTCCACATGGATGCTGACTTGTACACTAGGTAAAATTAACAATGAATAAAACTAACATTTTTACCTATGTTACACAGTAAAACTTCACTTAATTCTAACTTGAATTATTATCAACAGGTTTATGCTTTTTCAGAGGCTCTAGAGACTCATAGCAAAAACTTGCCTATCCATTTGAGACATAGCCCGTGTAATAGAGAAGTAATTCTTCTTGAAGGATAGAATCAGCTATACGCATTGTGAGGCATAATCATAGTAATATAATTTTGAGTTCTTATAAAATTGAGAAAAGTGCTACCTCTAAGTGTGGTTTCATCTAGAAATCAATCACTTAGGTTTAGAGCGAAACCTAGAAATCAATCACAACCAATTGGAGTACCTCTACATGGTAAACTTTAGCAGAAAATTGAAGAGCAATGAGAAGAAGTGGTTGAGTAGAATAACAATTTCCTAACTAAAATAAAGAAAGGTATAACTTTTGACAACATTATTTTACTAAAATATCAATAAGAGTTGTTGTGGTGCAATCAAAAGAAGATAAGATTTTTTTTTAGATAAACAATACTTCATTGATAAAGCACTAGGGGTGCTCGAACCCAAACAACAAAAGTTACATATTGTTTAGGTAATGAAGTGGATCAAGCCACCAAGCAGAAATATCAAAATTTAAATTACAATGAGATCTATAAACCAACCAACTCCAAGTTAACTGCTTGATGCGAGAAAAATAGAGTCAATGTTGGGATCCTCGGTCTTGAAGATAAGAGCATTCCTAGTCAACCAAATGCTCCAACAAGTTGTCAACCAAATTAAGTACTTTGTTTGCTTAGCCTTTTTACCTTTAGACAACTTCCCCTACCAAAGACAATGATCGATCAAGCTGTTGGACCCCACGTGATCGATCCTAAGCCAAGCAGAAACCCGCGACCAAATATCCGATGCAAAAGTGCTGTTCAAAAAAAGGTGAAGTTGCGATTCAGCTTCGTTCCAACACAGAGGACAAAGAGCATCAGCATCCGATGCGATAACAAGCCAGTGTCGTAAATTTCCACGAGTTGGCAAAGAGTCCCTAAGTAATCGTCATCCAAAAACAATAACCTTAGAGGGAGCAACACATCTCCATAATTTTTCCAACAGCTTATATAAATCATTTTGATCGCTCCCCATTACCTCCCGAAGCAACTCTTTATAACAACAACGGACGGAAATTTTTTTTGAGGCCTCAAGCTTCCACACCCAACTATCCTCAATATCTTGGCAAAGAGTCACAAGGGCCAAAATCTGCTGAATACTTGCAGCCTCCATTTGATTGATACTTAATTGAGAAACCAACCAAGACTCATTCCAACGCCAAACTCCATCCCGCCACCCTCCGTAGTCCCGCACAACCACTCGGCTGGAGTCACGCCCCGCCCAAAGAGAAGGAAAAAGCCGAGAAAAAGAAGAAGTTCCTAGTCACACATCATCCCAAAAATCCACTGAAGCACCATTCCCCATCCTGCGAAAAGCCTGCTGGCCGAATGTAGCTGAAGGTGGAAATGCGAGATCAAGCAACAAAAAATCACGCCACCAAATAGAACCAACAACACCTCTTCTTAAAGCACCCTCCGACCGTTGTATAAAAGCATCCTTGAAGCTTCCATATCTATGAAATAATAAACCTTTCCAATGAGCGATATCATCAACAAGAGCCCTCCATTTCCACTTACTTAAAAAAGCCACATTAAATAATTCTAAAATTTTGATACCGAGGCCTCCTTCATTCTTCAGTTTACAAACCTTGTCCCAAGCCACCCAATACATGCCCCTATCTCCATCATTGATTTGCCACAAAAAATCTCTCTGAATTTTGACCATCACATTAATAACCAACTTCGGTGCTTTGTAAAAAGAAAAAAAATACAATGGAATACTATTTAGCACCAAATTAATAAGAGTGACTCTACCTCCAATTGAAAGATGGCGCCCCTTCCATGAAGCTAACCTTTTTCTAAGCATATCAAGCATCGGCTTCCACGTTGTAGCCCTTCTTGGATTAGCCCCAACCGGAATACCCAAGAACTTGAATGGGATGGACTCCGTTTTACAATGAAGGAAAGTAGAAGCGGAGTCAAGAAATTCCTCGGAAGTGTTAATACCAATGATCTTGCTCTTATGAAAATTCACATGCAAACTTGAAACCAATTCAAAGCTTCTTAAGATTGTCTTGATGGCCCACAAATTATCTGAAGATGGCTTCCCCATTAGCACCGTATCATCTGCAAATTGCATAATAGAAAACCGAAGAGAAGCATTAATATCATAACCCACAAAATAGCCAACCTCCACCGCTTTAGCTACTAAAGCCGACAAGCCTTCCGCCACAATAAGGAACAAAAAAGGGGAAAGAGGATCCCCTTGTCACAAACCTCTATACGCCTTAAAATCATTAGTGGGACTCCCATTAACCAACACCGAAAAAGTAGTATTACATACATAAGACTTCATCCAAAGGATCCATTTTTGAGGAAAGCCCATCCGATCTAACATATAGAACAAGAATTTCCACGAGATGGAATCATACGCCTTCTCGAAATCAACTTTAAATAACAAACATTCATCCTTCGATCTCTTAGCATAATCAACAACCTCATTAACCACTACCACCCCTTCCAAGATTTTCCTACCCCCCAAAAAAGCTGATTGACAAGACGATATAACACTAGGGTGCACCTTCTTGAGCCTATTTGCCAACACTTTTGTCAAAATTTTGTAAAGAGACCCTATCAATGAAATCGGTCTATACTCCCCCAAACCTTCGGGATTATCATTTTTGGGAATCAATGCAATAAAGGTCGCGCAAATGGCCTTAGGGAGAAAAGCCTTATCATGAAACTCATTAATGAAATCGACGGCATCCTTTTTCAACAAATCCCAACACAATTTGATGAAGCTCATGTTAAAACCATCTTGCCCGGGACTCTTATCGCCATCACACCTCCACACTTCCTCCCTAATTTCTTCCTCCGTAAAAGGTTCAATCAAGAAATCCATATAAACCCGGGAGAGCTGACTAAAAGTAAGACCACCAAGAGTGGGACGAAATTGACAAGACTCCACAAAACAGTTTTCAAAATGATGTTTAACCGTATTCTTCACTTCCTCCACCTCCTCTAACACCTCCCCACTACTCCTCAAAAGCAACAAACTACAACGGCGCCTTTTAAATTTTAAAAGGGAATGGAAATACCTTGAATTCATGTCACCTTCCTTGATCCAACGGGCACGAGACTTTTGCGCCAAAAAAGTTTCCTTTGCTTGAATTTGATTCCAAAAAGAAATTGAGACCTCCTTTCGATTCTTAACCAAAGCGCTATCCCACCCCTCACATAAAGCATGGTCAAGCGAATTCAGATCCCGAACCAACGACTCTATATTCAAATCAATCTTACCAAACATCTCTCTATTCCATCCCCTCAATTTCTCCTTTAGAAGCTTGAATTTTTCCTTTACAACATGAGCCTTATGTCCCTTAACATTGAAATCATTCCAACACTCCTTCACAAAGGGTAAGAAACACTAGTGGAAAATGCATTTTATAACTGTCATTTATATCGGTTAAAACGGCCTGATGTTAAAAGTGTCGCGGTGGCAGTTTTGTAATTAAAATTACAATTTTTATATCGGTTGCCATAGGAACCGATATAGAAAGTGCAAAAACCATCTTTCATATCGGTTCCATTGCATAACCGTTATAGAAAGTGCAAAAATTTAGGCTTCCATAACGGGTCACAAAACCACCCGTTATAGAAACGAAAAAAATTAGGCTTTTGCAATTCGTTCGCATCTCTTCCACCATTCGCTCCCTCTCACTCTCATTTTCAGTACTCTCCCTCATCTCTTCCACCACCGTTCGCACCTCCCTCATCTCTTCCACCACCGTTTAGCATCTCACCATTCGCATCTCTTCCACCATCTCTCCCTCTCACCATTCGTGCGCATACTTTCCCTCTTCCACCATTCGCTCCCTCTCACTCATCTTCGCATTCCCTCATTCCCATTGGCCACAGAAGATCACGACCAAAACCACTGAGCGGCTTCACCGGAGGGAGATAGTTTGGTATCCCTTTTCCTTCCATCGCCCATCTTCTTGATTTCGTTTTTTAGGGTTTGTGTGATTTGGGAATTGGGAACCGAATTTGGGTTTTCGTTTTCGTTTTTTAGGGTTTGTGTGATTTCGTCTTCCTTCTCTCCAAGTATTGTAACTGTTTTGTAGCTAAGAAAACACATCTATGAACCTCAAACCGCAACCTTCTCCTTCATTTTCCGGCGACCATAGACCTCCAATCAAAAAACGAGTTTGATATTCATAATCCTCACGTCACCCTCTTGCAAAGCCCTCAAGAAATTTTATGATCTAAACACCCTCCACCGGCGACCACCATGCCGGAAGTCGCACCACCGCGCCGGAGTAGTGAACCGCGACCAATCCTTGTATGCATTGCTCAAGCTCAAGTTCAGGGAGGGACCGCGCCACCCTTTATGGGTTATGTTTGTCATCACCAGCTCAAAATTATGCTGTAGATACCGCATCTCTCCATGACTATGTAGGGGAAATTCCATAATTTGACAGAAAAAGACAAAGTTTGCATTACATTTTATCTTTCCATTTTTTTTATATTCATCCTCTTACTTTGTGCCTGATGATGAAGGTTGCTACTGGAAATTCATATGGTGTTGGTGGGCATTATGCTATGGCTTTGTATTTTTTGACCAACGTTCAAGCAATAGTTAACAATGCTTCACTGATTGGATTATGTTTTGGTATGATTGATTTACTTAATTCCTCGGTTTGGTGTTTCAAGTCCTTCAATGGTATCTTGATTTACAATTAGATGCATTTGTTAATAGTTTCTAAATGAATTATGGTTTACAACATTGATGGGAATAAGTTTTTCCTTAAATCATTATGTTCATGTAAGAATAGAATTATGTTATGAACTTAGCTGTGATGAGTGTTAGTCTTAAACAACTTTTTTGTAGCTTTAGTTTGGTTATGATGTACTACATAAGTTTTGGCCATTTTTCTTTTGTTATTGGTTGAATGAAATTTAGTCGAATGTTGGCTGTGTTTAGGGTTGAGAACAATTCAAAAAAAGAAATCGGGTAAAACTCATAAACAATCCGGTCTTTATAGACTTGCATATAGTATATGAATAAACAATCTGAGGCAAATAGTTTTAAGTACTAATGTTGCACTAGGTCTCCTGAGGGACTGCTTGATCCACTATACAATCCTTCTTAGGGTGCTTTGTATGCATTTTAGGACCATACTCTTCCTCTCCTTACAAGGTCTCAGTTAGGACCTCAAGTTTTGTTGTAATTTTCTCTGTAAAAGCATGCAGAAGTTACAACATAACCTGATGAATGGCCTATATGTGCTTCAAATAGTTTTAAGTTCTATAGATTTGTAACAGTGTTATGTAAATTTGTTTCTGCCAATGTTAAATATTTTTGCTAATTATTGGTTGCCAAAAATGAAGTTATATATGGTTATGCTGCTGACAGCTCTAGGGGGTGAAACATATGGTGCACTACTTTTGCATTTGCTTCTCTTATAATTGGCAAACTTGCATAACTCATGTTGCTATTGCTTTCAGATTTATGCTTTAGACAAATTTCCCTTCATGTTGGACAAAAGACTAAAGAGATGTTGGTTCCAAAGGTACATTTCTGAATAATTCTCTTTAGAATGCATGTATCGTCTGTGATTTCCTTGTATGCATTTGTATTATTCTGTGATGGTGTATCTTTATAAGATATAGTAGATCCCTTTGCTCATGCGCTATATACATTACTTACATGGCGGATGGAAAGGATGGGGAGAGATATCATATGGATGCTATGAATGCGTTAAACGTGCTAAAACATCAAAGTATCTGGTAAACTTTACATCCTTATAGCTACCATTTAGATCTGTGTTCCTGCTTCATTTTTTATATAGATTTATGTTGATTCTATTGCTTCCTATCCAATTAATATATTATTTAGGCTAAATAGCACTTTTGGTCCTTTATGTTTGCTCTAGGTTTCACTTTGGTCATTTATCTTTTTTTGGTCCGTTTTGGTCCCTCATGTTTCGTTTTTGTTTCATTTTGGTCCCTCACGTTAGTTTTGACTAACGGACGCCACGCTGACAGTTAACTGCTGACGTGGCGTCCTCAATTCATTAATGACGTGATATGTAAATGTTTTATTTAATTCTAAAATAATTACCACATCATTTTTTATGTTATTTAAATTTTAAAAACATAAAACATAATTTAACAAATAATTAAAAACAATAAAAACACGTTTGCAGCAATCAGATCTGTTCATCTTCCATCTTCCATCTGGAACACAGAGACCAGATCTGTTGATCTTCCATCTTGCAGGAATCACGTTTGCAGCAACAATACAAACCGAACAACACCAACAATTTCTTTTCTATCGTTTCGATTTCCAAGAACAACAACACCATTTCGATTTCCAGCAACAATAGTAAATGGGTTTCGAGTTTCATTCCCAACAATTTCGAACCTTAGATCTGCTTCTTCTCTTCAGGTCTAAGCGAAGAACCAATTTCGAACCATAAGCAAAGAAAATGAATGAAAGAAAACAGAAAACGAAGTGGGAGGATCTGAAACGAAAACGAAAAAAACAATTTGGATCTGAAACGAAAACGAAAAAAAACAGTTTGGATCTGAAATGAAAACGAAAAAAAACAGTTTGAAACGAAACAGAAAACAGTTTTTTAGGAGAAGAAGTGAGGTAGAAGACGAAGTCAAATGAACAAATCGAAAACCACAAAACCCAAGAACGATTCCAGCAAAACGAGAGAGAAAGAGAGGAAAGGAGATGGAAAATGGGAGAGGGAGAGTGAGAGGATTGGGTTACGGTGGTGATGTGGGTTATGTTTCTGGATTTTTCTTGAAGATGGCTGAAGATTGGGTTCTTGAAGATGGTTGAAGATTGGGTTACGGTGGTGACAGTGATGAGGATTGGGTTTTTAATTTTAATTATTTGTTTCATTTTAGATAAATGTTTTATTATTTGTTTCATTTTAATTGTTTAATGAATGTCACGTCATTAATGAATAACGGACGCCACGTCAGCAGTTAACTGCCAGCGTGGCGTCCGTTAGTCAAAACTAACGTCAGTGACCAAAATGAAGCAAAAATGAAACATGAGGGACCAAAACGGACCAAAAAAAAGATAAATGACCAAAGTGAAATCCGGAGCAAATATAAAGGACCAAAAGTGCTATTTAGCCTATTATTTATATACTTTATTAGGTTAGATCATGGATGGAAGAAACATTTTTTGGTCTTAATCACCAGATGCTTTCTTATAATCACCAGATTCTATTGTTGTGTTCCTTTCTCACATTTTTGTTTTCTGGTAGTTTTATTTTCAAATAGATTAGATTAGATTAAGGTTCTGGAATTGTTATCTGAATTCTATTGTTATCTGAATTATCAAAAACTGGATCAATCTAATCTAATCTATACTAATAATATGAGAGCCTAAGTTGTACCAATTTTCAAAAACTGGATCAATCAGTTAATAAGGCATTGTGGTTACCTATACCAATTTTCATTATCCTTTACTTTCTCATTTCATATTCCTTTTGACTGCATGTGGATAGTTCTATTGTGATATATTCAATTATGCAGCTTTCTTGTTCTCTTTGTATTGTTCTTCTCATTCTCATGGTTTTGTTGGTAGGTTAAAGTAGGGATGTCAAAATGGGCTTGGCCCGCCGGGCCGGCCTGTTGGCCCACCAAAAAAAGGCGGGCAGGGCTACGGTATTGATGCCCGCCAGCCCGCGGGCTAAACACTGTGGCGGGACAAACCGCCCGTTAGTGTTTTTTTTTTTTTTTAAAATTCAGTGTAAATTGACGGGCCAGCCAGCCACTTTGCGGGCAGGGCATGAATTTTGCGCCCGCGTTCTGTTAACGGGCCGGCCCGGGCCGCCCGATTTTTCGGGGGCATAACGCTTAACGGGCTGGGCCGGGCCGCCCGTTTTGACATCCCTAGGTTAAAGTTACCAATTACCATTTGAATATCTGTGAATAGCTTGTAAATTTTTTGAAGAATTCATGAATGGACATTGCTTTAAAATGTGCCACTGACCTGGTCATCAGTTGCTGCAGCATTACAGACTCAGAATTGTACTTTGTTCAGACTTTTGACTTGATTTTGTACTGCGATGCCTTTATTTCCATTTCTCTGTCTTGAACTATCTTTTGTTTGAATGTGAATATTTTTGCAGATAACATTTGAGAAAACTTTGGACATGCAACTTATGATGGCACTGAGAGAAAGGATTTTGGGACATACTAGAAAATTTGAAACTTTTGTTTAGTGTAGTACTCTGCTTTAATTTTTGTTCATTTTGAAATGTAATTTTTAATGAAATGTAATTTTTGTTCATTATGATAGTTTTGCTTAGTTTATGTTAGAAGTAATTTTTTGGATAGTTTTGGTAATATGTTATGACTATGTACGTCAGGCACCATCATGTAAAACATTTTTTATGAAAAACAATTGATGTTGTGCCAAAGATTTTGTAATATGTACTTGAGATTGTGATGTTTCATTTTTTAATTATATGAATATTTGAGTTTATACAATATATAGTCTTGTCTCATGTATGCCGATCAGAAACACGTTTTTTTTTAAAACAAAAACTCCACTTTTAATATCGGTTCCTCTAGATAACCGATGTTAAAAGTACTTTTTATATCGGTTCCTCTGGATAACCGATGTTAAAAGTACTTTTTATATCGGTTCCAACAAAAAACCGATGTCAAAAATACGCTTATATTTGATAAAAACAGACTTTTCATAACGGTTCTAGGTGCAACCGATATAAAACAACTTTTCATAACGGTTCAGAAACCGATATGAAATGTACCTATTTTTTATATCTCCTTTTTCGGCATCGGTTCAGGAACCGATATGAAATGTCAATTTTAACCGATATGAAATGCCCTTTTTCCATTAGTGAAATCAGCATGATCATACCAAGCCTTGAAGACCCGGAAAGGCTTTGGCCCCCAATCTTTTGCAAGAGGAATGAGCCAAATAGGATTGTGATCGGATATGTCACGCTTACCAATCCATTGCCCGGATATACCCCACAAATCAATTAAACCCTCGGAGACAAGGAACCTATCCAGACGACTCATAGAAATACCATCCGAGCTATACCAAGAGAATCTACTATCTGATACCGAAACATCAATCAAATCCATGGTTGCTATAAGTTGTTGAAATCAGAGATCTCTATATAAGAACTATCGCCACTTCTCCCCTGTTGCTCCTCCACACTAGAAACCGCATTAAAGTCCCCAACAAGACACCATTCCCCCTCACCAATGGATTGTTTAAGCATTATCAAATCATTCCACAACCTTCTCTTTGCCACTATCGAGCATGGAGCATAAACATTGATGACATGAACCAAGTTAGATTGGAAAGAAATACTAACTCTCAAAAAACCTTCACCATTAAATGTAGAAGAGACAGACCAACCCCTTTCAACCCAAGAGCACAATATATAGACCACCTGAAAGGCCTGTCGACGGATGAAAAATAAATTTAAACGGCTTTGCACCCCATAACACCCCCACCACCACCTTCCTCTTAGTTTCTTGAATACAAATAAAATCAAAGCAACCAGAGTGAATATTAATTGCTAACCAGAGTGAAAAATAAAAGAAGATAAGAATTGTTAGGACAATATATTAAAAGAGGATGGAGATCTATTCTTAAATATATATTTATTAATTTTCGCGATGCAACATTACTTTTATGTTTCACTTATTATAGCTTACTTATAGCAGCTGCTAACTAACTACTCCTATATTTCATCATAATTAGTCTTATATTATTGAATTATTCTTTAGCTAATAAGTATATCATTAAGTTATTGTCAAATTTTATCACATATCATATTCATAATTTTTTTTCATATTATATTCAGAACTTTGTTAACATAAACGTATATTTTTTAAAAAAAATTAAAATAATATTTTTGTCAAAAGAATAAAAATAAAAATAAGATTTTTTTCGATAAGCAATAAAAATAAGATTTTGAATATCGAGAATTTAAAACCAAGAAAAGTGTTAAATCTTACACGGAGTTCATTATAAACTGGGTTAACTGAACTTTTGGTCTTTAGATATTGCAATTGTGCTATTTTGTCTCCCCAATTTTAAGGATAATATTTTTTATACCCCCACCATTTGACACATACCCCCACAAAAATAATTTATCCCTATTTTACCCCTTAAAAATGTAAAACGGATTTATCTATTTTTAGGATAAATCCGTTGTATTAAAAAAATTGAAAGTGGATTTATAGATAAATATGGTTTCGAAAATTGCAAACCAGATTTATCTATTTAAATAAATCTGGTTTGCAATTTTCAAAACTGGATTTATCTATTAAATAGATAAACCCGTTTTTCAAAATAAAATAAATAAATCTGTTAAAAAGTTTTTTTTTTTTAAATAAATAAATAAATATGGATATCGGTGATATTTTGGTTCTATTCAGTGAGTAGATATTCGTTACACGTGAAGATGTTGTACGCCGCCTAGATAATCTAACCAAAAAAATTGGTTTTCGAGAAACCTACATCGATTGTTCCAAAACCACATCCAAAAAATCCAGAAAAAATGGGCTCATTACTCCCTTAGAAGGGTCTTCTTAGGGTATTTCGAGGCTCAAAATTTCAATTTCCATCGTTTATTATCTTTTATTATTTTAAAATTTTTAATAATCTCCAAAAAATCTAATTTTTTTTGCATAACCTTCTTTTCATTTTATTAAGTTTTTAGTGTTGTTTTTATAATTTTTAGACTAGTTTTGATTCTATAACGGATTTTAGTGGTGTTTTTATAATATATTTTAAATTTTTAGTTGTTGTTCTCCCCCCTTTTCTAAACAAAATAAATTTTATATTTTAATATGAAACACATTTATCATTTTAATAGATAAATTCAATTTTAAAAAATACAAACCGGATTTATCTATTAAAATGATGAATACATTTTGTTAATAAATATTGAGAAACGAATTTAATTTTGTTAATAAATATTGAGAAACGAATTTATCATTTTAATAGATAAATCCGATATAAAAAAATGCAAACCGGATTTATCTATTAAAATGATAAATCCGTTTTGCTTTTTTGCTAAGGGATAAAATGGGAATAAAATAAAATTGTAGGAGTATAGTGTCTAAGTGTGGGTATAAAAAACAGAATCCCAATTTTTATTGGACTCATCAAGGCATCGTGATTAAGCAAATTTGGCCCATCAAGTTTCAATTGCACAAAATGAATCCTCTAGAAATTCTTGACCAAAATAAATACTCTAGAAATTTGCAATTGTGCAATTTTGACCCTCCATCCTATTGTTGTTTAATTTTTAATCATAAATAATAATGTTTTACATGTGGGTATTTCTAGAGGATGAAACTTCTAGCTAAAATTACACAATATCACAATTGCAATTAGATTATGGAGGACCAAAACAAAACAATTGTTCAAATCTAGAGACTAAAATGGGACTGTCTAAAAACCTAAAGAAACTAATTCACTCCACTAAAAAAAGAGAGGCCAAAATTATAGAACTAAGATAGTTGATTGGCCAAAAATGCAATTAAGCGGATTTTTTGGTCTCTCACTATGCCTCGACAATTTCAACGACATGAGTGAATTAGTTTCTCTAGATTTTGTGTGATGCTTATTTGCCATTTAATTTAAGTAGAGAAAAATAAGGTTATTTTTGTTGATATAAAATGCAAAATCTTATGCTTAGGTGATAAACTTTAATCCTTTTAATTTTAGAGTAACGTTATTTAGCCAAAATATTGCAGTTAAAAATAGCTAAAAACCAAGTTACAACACCAATTAACCAAGTTTTATAAGCCATTAACCAACTTGATTTTTCACAGTTTTCTAATCCAAAACTAAAAACTGTGAAAACTAGAAAACTGTGAAAAAGCAAGTTAGTTAATGACCTATAAAACTTAATTAATTGATGTCGTAATGTATCTTAGTTTTTGACGTTATAATGTTTTAGCTAAATAACATTAGTCTAATTTTATCGGATATTATTTGTCTAAAGAGTACCATACGTTTGATTCACCGAACCGAAGAACTAAAGACATGCGGTTCAAAGAAACCCACACACGCAACAAACCTTCTGAATGGTGCCAGTCGAACATCCCACTTCACCTTTTGTCGTTTTTATACCGAAATTTAAAGAAAACATTAAGAAAATCATTCAATTAATATGCTTCATGTTCAACCAATTCCAATACCGTTGAAAACTTGGAAGCAAGAACTTCCTCCTCCTCCTCCTACTACCTCTGTGTGGTCCTTTAACGGTGTCTCTATTGCCCTTGCTGGTATGTAATGTAACAACCTTCCACTTTCTATTGTTATATCTCAACTGGCTAGGTAATTTGATCTTCCTTCTAAATTTGATGAAAGTTTATAATTTTATGATTACTTGCCCTTTCTGTTATAAAAGGTATTTTCAACTCTAATCTTTACTTTAGAGTCAAAGGGTTAAGTTGCAATGTTTTGATTCTATCTAGTTTATGTTTCTGAATACAATTTGTTGAAATCAAATGGAATATCTACTATTACTGTGTTTATATAGATACAGTATTGTTGTCTTTGGTGTTTCTAATGATTATTGATTCTAAATTGATATTCAGTTTGATAATAACTGATTTCAAACTCTATGCTTTTCATGGTTGCCTTTGGCTGTAGGATTTTTATTTTCTTATTTAAGTTTCAGATAGATATGAATATGATGACAAATTATCTGAGATGGAGTTCATGACCTTTACGTTTTAATGGTTATTTTACACTTAAGCATGAGATTCCACATTGAAAAACAGTTTCTTTCTTTCAACCCCAAAGATCATGTTGACACCTAGTTCAACTATACATCATGACAAATTTACTGTTGTATTGAACCTTGTAAAGAAAAATATATGGCACTGGAATGGAGCTGCTGCTAAATTGATTGAATTTTATTTATTTCTTGTTTACCATTTGAAGATCTTGGTACTTTTCTGGAATTTTGATCCTTCCTTTGAGCCTTGTTCTTTTGAGCTTCCAAATTATCTTGTTGGATTTGCTAACATGAGTTTAGAACTAACTTGACATTTACCATTTTTTTCTAACTGTTAATATTGATGTTTTCTAGGTATAGTTACCATAAATGGCAGTAATAATGGCTTCGCACGGTTGTTATTATAACAATTTAGAGTCGGTAAATCAACGAAGAGATCTAGACAATCTTGGTTTTACAAGCTCAATTTCACTTCATAAATTGTCAAAGAATAAAAGACCAACATCTGATAAGTTTCATAGATTCGTGGTGGAAATGCGACAGACAGAATCACCTCCATCAAACTATGGTACTAATGGTAGAGCTGTTAAAATGGTCCCAGCAAGTGAGCTAGTGAAAAGAAAGACAATGTCAGAGAATAAAGTTGAGACGATGGTCAATGGTTCAAAGCAAACTGTTAATGGAGCAAGTTTGGTAAGAAGAGATGCTACACCAGCTTTGACAAAGACAGTGAAGTCTAGAATCTCTGAAGAACTTCCTCCATTGGAAGAACTTAAAGTTTTGCCCTCAGATGAAGGCTTCAGTTGGGCCAATGAAAATTACAATTCCTTTCAGAGGTCTATTGATGTCTGGTCCTTTGTTCTTTCATTGCGTATTCGTGTTCTTTTGGACAATGCAAAATGGGCTTATTTGGGTGGCTTTACAGAAGAAAAGAAGGTGAGTTCCGGAAATTCGTTTGTTTTTAAATTCTCTTTTTTAATAATTGATTAAGTTGCAGCTTGTGATTGTGCATTGCTGAGCTGAAATGTTTAATCATTGCATTTTAGAAAAGCAGAATGAAGAAAACTGCTTCATGGCTAAGGGAGTGTGTATTACAGCTTGGTCCAACTTTCATTAAACTTGGACAGTTATCATCAACCAGATCAGATCTATTTCCCCGTGAATTTGTGGACGAGCTCGCAAAATTGCAGGTATTTTTGTCGATCTTTTGTCCATATTTTATCGGGCTCATTGGAGATTCTTTAATATAGTGTAATAAACTTGGATGAGCAGATTCTATAGATACTAATTTTTACTCTTAACATAACATTCTTCAGGACAAGGTCCCTGCTTTCTCACCAGAGAAAGCGAGAGGCTTTATCGAGAGCGAATTAGGAGCTCCAGTTAATGTATTGTTTAAAGAGTTCGAAGATCGGCCAATCGCTGCTGCAAGTCTTGGTCAGGTAAATTATGCCTATGCTGGTAGTCACATTTTTGTAGTCAAAGTAATGATCTTTATGTATTGATATTAGAAGTGGTATTAGGAAAAAAAAATCCAACTAACCAACTAACTATGAAAAGTTGTTCCAACAGAAAAACTAATTTCTAAACTAACTTCCTAATAATTAGTCTTCATGAATGATACTATAAAATTTGATTGCAGCTTCATTGCAGTACAGAAAATTAGAATATTATTAAGTTATTTCTTACACCAATTTTGTGGCGACTGTTTGTAGGTTCATCGCGCTATTCTGCACAATGGAGAAAGGGTAGTTGTCAAAGTTCAAAGGCCTGGCTTGAAGAAGCTTTTTGACATTGACTTGCGTAAGTTTTACTCATTATGTTTCTACCATTTGCAAATCTTGTGATTTTGATTAACACAAGTGACCATTGCCATCATAACTGAATACCCGGCTTTTGTATTGGACCATACAACCTCATTTTTCTTCTTTCCTTTGTCTTCACATAACAATCCGGCTTAAATATATGTTACCCCCTGCAAATATGCTCATTATCCATTTACCCCCCTGCAAAAAAAAAACTTTTAAAATAAACCTTGCAAATATTAAGTGTTTCTAGTTACCCCCTGCTGTTAGTTTTAGCTGTTAGTTTTAGCTAACAGCGTTAAGTCTATGCTGACTTGGCTGTCATTTGGGATCTAGTTACCCCCTACAAATATTAAGTGTTTCTAGTTACCCCCTGCAAATATTAAGTGTTTCTAATTACCCCCTGCAAATGGCAGCCAAGTCAGCATAGACTTAACGCTGTTAGCTAAAACTAACAGCAGGGGGTAACTAGAAACACTTAATATTTGCAAAGTTTATTTTAATTTTTTTTTGCAGGGGGTAAATGGATAATGAGCATATTTGCAGGGGGGTAACACATATTTAAGCCTAACAATCCCTGACTCGAGTTTTCTTTATGTATCATAAGATGTATACCATTGCTTTCTAATGATCAATACATGTTATAATTTATTTATCACTAACAACTTTGCCTGTCCTGTCCAGAAAACTTAAAGCTGATTGCCGAGTATTTTCAGAGAAGTGAAAGTCTAGGTGGTCCAACTAGAGATTGGATTGGTATATATGAAGAATGCGCAACGTAAGTAATACATAAACATTGTTAAAATAACATTTCACCTTTCCTCACTACATTTTTAAAATCAAGTAACTCTTTTCAGGATTATTAATCTACTGTCACGAATTACTGTTGCCATCATTTTTAATATTTTGTAAATTTCCTTGTATAAACATGCTACTTTTCAGGATTTTGTATCAAGAAATTGATTATATAAATGAAGGGAAGAATGCTGATAGGTTCCGTCGAGATTTCCGAAACATAAAGTGGGTCCGAGTACCTGTATGTTTCTTGCTGCTATATACCAATCCTATTGAATATTTGGATAGTTTCAGCTTCATTGAAACTTGATTTTAGCCTATAAAAATTGCCAATGTCTAGCACCAATTTTAATTTTAACTTCATATTCTTCATTTGCATCCTTGTAGCTGGTTTATTGGGATTATACAGCAACAAAGGTGTTGACCTTGGAGTATGTACCAGGTTATCATCTTGACTAATGTATATTCTTTGTTTTCTTCATTTTCTTCGTTATGCCACTGAACTTGGATTCATAACTGCTGCTACTTTATTATACTCCGGGAACAGGTATCAAAGTAAATCAAGTGGATACGTTGAGTTCGCGTGGTTATGATCGAATGCGAATCTCATCACGTGCTATTGAAGCATACTTGATTCAGGTCCTCAACCTTGTTTTTCTCTGAAATTTGCTCTAATCTAATATTTTTTTGTTGAAGGTCTAATCTAATATCTGACATTAAATATATTCATCTCTTTGGTTCATGGCAATTTTTAGATAAGAATGTTTGATTAGTTTTTTCTTGTATTTCAGATATTGAAAACAGGTTTCTTTCATGCTGATCCACATCCTGGAAATCTTGCTATAGATGTTGATGAGTCAATTATTTATTATGACTTTGGCATGATGGGGGAGATAAAATCTTTCACCCGCGAACGATTGCTTGAACTGTTTTATGCTGTTTATGAGAAGGATGCCAAAAAGGTCTTTTCAAACGTTATCCCAACAACCAATTACAATCTGATATATTGATTCCTGATATAAGCTATTATGTGAACATTTTCATATTTTTTGTTGTTTTTACTTAAACTTTCAATTGACAACTGTGCAGGTTATGCAATGCCTTATAGATCTTGGAGCACTCCAACCCACTGGGGACCTATCATCAGTAAGGATACAAAAAACTTATAATCTTTTATAAAATGGTCATTTAATTTAACAGTTTGATATTATGATCCATAGCTTGATAAATTTTTTAATTTGACTTTCAGGTGAGGAGATCTGTACAGTATTTCTTGGACAATCTTCTAAGCCAGACACCAGATCAACAGCAGACATTGAATGCAATTGGGGAGGTATGCGGGTATTTTAGTTCTTTTGGATGAATAAATTCTTAGTTCCTTCATAATTATTTTGTGTGATTATTTTTTTAGAAATGATGATAAGTTGTATATAAAGAATCATTGTTTTAGTGGTCTATTCCCAAATTATCTACAGAATATATAGTATACAATACAATTTCATTATTGATGGAATTTTGTGGCAGGATTTGTTTGCAATAGCACAAGATCAACCATTCCGGTTCCCGTCTACCTTCACCTTTGTTATTAGAGCATTTTCTACACTTGAAGGTTTCCCCTTCTCTCTAGTAGGCTGTATTGTTTTTCTATATAATGTATTGACTTTCAGAACAGAATTAATACTCAGGTTTTATTTTCTATTGAAGTTATAGTATGAGAATAAGAAAATCTAATGGTGCTTTATATATTTCTTCATTATCTAATCTTTATTTGGCTTTTTATTGTTCTTGCAGGCATAGGTTACATACTCAATCCAGATTTCTCCTTTGTGAAGATTGCTGCACCATATGCACAGGTTCAGACTGTCAATAACCAGCTAATGTTCCTATTCTCGGTTAAAATGTTATGTAATAATACTCATATACATCATACTTGCTTATCTTACAGGAACTTTTAGATATAAGGCAAAAGCGGCGCACCGGACCACAACTCGTGGAGCAGATAAGGAAGCAAGCAGATGATGTACTACACTTTACCTGAAACTTTCATTTTAGCTTTTCATTCCAGATGATGTTTCTTTTGTAATTTAAATTCTAATGTGAAGCATTATTTTTATTTTAATGATGCCACCGTAACGACTACCATTGATAAGTCTTATGGAACATTTTTAGGTAAGAGCCAATTCCATGTCAATGCCATATAGAGTTCAAAGAATAGAGGAGTTTGTAAAGGAAGTTGAGGCAGGGGATCTCAAACTCCGAGTTCGGGTGCTAGAGGTAATCAATTTCTTTTATATCCACATGGTATATAATCGGTATATTCATATATTTCTATACTGCATCTAGCATTTTGCTATGGATATAAACCATTTTTAATTAGAGTTGATTTGGCGTCTCCTTAAAATTCATATCTTGATTTGCTAGTCTGAAAGAGCTGCTAGGAAAGCAACAGTTTTACAAATGGCTACTATGTATACGGTATTAGGAGGAACCCTGCTGAATATTGGTGTCAATTTGAGTAGCCAAGGCAACCAAGCTTTTGCAAATGGATCATTCGTTGGTGCAGGTCAATTTTATATCACATTGTTTTATCATTTTCAAGTTTACATTACCTTTATTCTTGTGACTGACTGGTATAAACTTATAATTGTCCATATGCAGGTGTTTTTTTGACACTATTTTTGAGGTCTATGCAAAGGGTAAATAAGCTTGACAAATTTGAAAAAATGATATAATTCGTTCCCAAGAAATTCGATTCCTTCATCATGTATATGCAAAATATAGTTGATCTCCATTTCCTTACTTGTAAACGTTCACATTCAATTTTTTCACATAAACATACTAAACTAAACAAATACAATACGGATATTACAGAAAAATGATTGGAAGGCGTTGAAACTGCAAGCAAGAAAATAAAATGAATGTGACTTGTGGATGCAATAATAGAAGCATGGAAGAAGAGTTCACACAACTTTTTATGTGTTTTGTTTGTTAACACCGAAAGCTTTATGAAAACTTTATGAAACGGCGAGCCCAAGCTAACTATGTAGAAATTCGAAGTATTAACATTTCTATAAATGTTTTTTAAAAATTATTTTAAAATTTCCAGCTCAGATTTCTTTTTGAGCTATCTTTGCAAATTTAATAAATCTCGACTCTTGTATACTGGCATTCACATTTAAGTAATCGAGACTTTTCATTTGTGTCAATTTCTTCTTGAAATCCAAGTCCTCAGATGGAGGCGAATACAACTAGGAGCTAAGTAATTTAAAAACATATCGGTAATTGTTTTTCCATTCGTTAATGCTTTCAATCACGTCATGCTTCATTTAATTAGAGCTTTTCTTTTTAAGAGTAATATACTAATATTACATAAACATACTAAGCTATACAAATAAGGATATTACACGAAAAATGATTGGAAGGCGTTGAAATTGCGAGAAAATATCTTGGAAAATAAACATGAATGTGACCTATAAATGCAATAATAGAAGCATGGAAGAAGAGTTTACACAATTTTATGTGTTTTTTTGGTAAACAGTAAAATATTTTATAAAACTGGTGAGCCCAAGCTAACTGTCTAAAAATTTGAAGTATTAACTTTTCTATAAAATTAAAAAAAAATATTATTAAGTATTTTAAAATTTCTGATTATTTTTACTTAGATTTCTTCTTGACGATATCTTTGCAAATTTAATACCGGCATTCACATTTAAATAATTGAGACGTTTCAAATGCCAATTTCTTCTTGAAATCTAAGTCTCTAGATAGAGGCGAATACAACTAGAAGCTAAATAATTTAAAAATATAACGGTACTAAGTAATTGTTTTCTTTCCATTAGTCGAAGTATTAACATTTCTATAAAATTTTTTAAAAAAACAGTATTATTAAATATTTTAAAATTTCAAGTTATTTTTACTTAGATTTCTTTTTGACAATATCTTTGCAAATTTAATACCGGCATTTGCATTTAAATAATTGAGACGTCTCATCTATGCCAAGATACCGGATACAATACGTGATACGACACGATACGATACGATACGCATACGGGAAAATTTTGAAAATCAAGATATGACACGGCTGGGACACTTTAATAAAAAATTAAATTAAAATTTAAATATATAAAAACATAGCAAAAAATAAAATAGAATAGAAACACAAATAGAAAAAAACAAAGATGAAAAACTGAAATATTGCATTTTATAGATATGAAAAAAAACTGCCCAAATAGATAAAAAAATCACACAGAAAATATATGGATTAAAGGAAGAGGACAACCGACACACCTATGGTTTCAATTCGCGTTTAATTGTGCACGCATTGTCGTTCTCGCTGTGCCACGTTTCATTTTTTATTATGCGGAAGCGCATCCGCATCTCGTCGTTGCGAATGTTTAACTCAGTGTTCGTTGCTTATTGATATTATGATTATCGTTATTTAGTTTAATCTGTTTGTTATTATTGTTATATAAAAAAATCTAATAAAAAATCAATTTCTGAATTAATGTTTTTATTATTATAAACAGTTTTTTTTACAAAATAAAAGGTACAACCTAAGTCAACTTTGATATACATGAAGACAAAAAAATTTAAATACAATTGGTACAAAAATTAATTAAAAACAAAAAAGAGTACAAAAAATAATAATAAAGCAAAATCAAATGGAGACAGCATGCGATTTGCTCTCTCCCTGGAGCTAGAAGCCCAAGCTTCTTTCTTCTTGTCCCTTTTGTTTGGCTTCCATTTTCAGCAAAAACATTGCTGCAGTGGCAGCAACCCTGTTCCACCCCCTGTTGCCATCCCTTGCTGCTCCACTGTGTCTCTGCTGCAACAACAACAGCTTGGTCTCCTGGGGTTTTGATTCCCTGCTCCAACACCACACCTACACCAGAATCCCCAGCCTATAAATACCAATGAACTGAAATCAGTTGAAGGGGGGAGAACACACACAGATACACAAAAAACACAACACTGATATCAAGTTGATGCTATTTCAAAAGATACTCAGGATCAGATTTCTTTCCACTTGAGCAAGTAAAGAGTAACTCAGTAAAATTTTGGAACTAAGTAAATTCCTATTTTCGTATTCAATATAGTGTACATCAGCTTTTCCTTCCTGTCTTTCTTTTATTCAGTAACTAACAATATGTATACATGACTATTATGCTTAGGTATGTATGCGTTAGTTTTTTCTTCCTCTTCTTTGTTTAAAATGACTAACAAAATACAAGCCAGAAATCATCAACCAATGCTTTAACTGATAAAATGCAAAATGATGAAACTGTATCAGAAAGAGAATACGAAGTAGAGAAGATAGGGGGAGGGGGAAATCATGGTTATGCCTCTGTTAATTCTTTTGTAAAAGGGGAAGGGTATAAGCTGTTTTCGTTTTAAAAAAAAGGGAGAAGGGAAAATTAAAATTCCAAGACAGAACCGAAACAAGAAAGAGAGAAGGGAGAGGTTTTACCTCCGGCCACCACTTGCGGTGGCCACCACCGTAGCCTCACTGTCGCCTCCCGTACACCACCGTCACCACCGTGGTGGTCCCCTCCGAATCCACAGCCCCACAACCACCGCCCAGCAACTACCTTCACAGCCCACCCCGAAAACACCACGGCCCTCTCTTCCCCTTCGCAACCCCCACGCCGTAGACCGCCACCGGAACCACCGTCCCTCCTCAAAACAGATCCAACCAACCAACAGTCCCCCATCCACCCAACGGCCACCCACAGCATCGCAGCCGCATCCCACCGTACCACCACCCTTCCCCCCTCCGCGAACCTTCGCACTTCACCCCCTTCGCAACAACCACCCAACGCCAACAGAACCACCACCACTCACGAGCCACAGTGAGATCCACCTCTCCGTTGCGAAGCAAGCCCGGATCTAACGGCCACCACCCGAAAACACCAAACGACCATCCCAGGCGTTTCTCACTACCACTGAAATCGCCTTCCCCCTCTCCCTATTGTCGTCGTTAGCCGCAGTGAGGAGTTGGAGAGCGAGATGAGGGTTAGTGAGGAGATAAAGAAGAAGATTAGGGAGGAGAATAGAGAGTAGGAGGCGGTGAAGAGGAGAAAGGAGAGGATTGGAAAGTTGGGTTTAATTTGTTGGTGGATCAGAGGCGCCGCGTGAGCCGTGAAGGAGGGAGAGAATGATTAGGGTTTTGACAAATTGGGTGAGGCGCCGTGGGTGAGTGGGGGGAATGAATTTAGGGTTTCTATTTTTGTTAGGCTTTTATAGTAGGAATACAGGGCAAATTTGTCTTTTCATCTTTTATTAACTCAGATTCTTATTTGCACCCCCTCATTTCAATCACGGCAACCCCCTAGGAAAGCCCACAATTTCGTGGGTTAGCCAGCCTTATAGTGGGCTGGGCTGCTGCTAAATGCACCCTTTCTTTTTACTCATACAACCGCCTGTTTCTAAATGCACACACCATTTTACTACTGCACCCCCTGTTTCTTTTTTTAAAAAAAAAAATCTCTTTTCCCTAAATAAATATTTTCTTTCACAAACCTATTTTTTCCCAAATAACGAATAAATGTTTTCCTAAACATAAAATTGGTTTGTTACTAATGGTCACTCTGAGCTTAGCTTGTTTGACCGTTGATAACAACTTTAGTTTTCAAACGAGCTATGAGCGACGACCACTCTGAGTTTTACTTGTTTGGTCGTCACGAGTACCTCTCCCGATTTCAAAAATAAATAAAAAAAAACATCAAACACACAAACATTTTCTACCCCAAGAACTACGTAGCTTTGATTTCCCCATCGCACCTGGGGATACGTAGGAGCAGGGGCCCACTCCTGTCAAGCACAAAAAACTAAAATTTTTATTAAGTTTCCTCTTCAATTTTGCAAATAATAAAAAGGTAAATTAAAGTATTTCCTTTAAATTAACTTTCCTTCTACACATTAAATTAAACGGTAACCTTTCTTTGGAAAGGATGCTGTGGGGTGCTAATACCTTCCCTACGCATAATCGACCCCCGAACCCAAAAATAAAGGTTTTTTCAATGTTTTCCTCTTTAATAAATATTGATGGCGGCTTCATTGCAAAAATGACAAAGAATCCCCTCCTCCGGATTTTTCGGTCGCTACAGCTGGCGACTTCACTGGGGACAATTTAAGACGGTCAAGCCTAATTTAATTAAATGTGTAGATTATTGTTAATTTAGTACTTTGTTTACCTTTAGCGTTCACATTTGGCTGTCTGTTTTTATTTATTTATTGTTTTATTGCACCTTAGGGTAGAAGACCTTTGTACTATTATCTGTATTTCTGTTGCAGCTTGGGTAGTTTAGATAATACGCCCATATCACACACGTCACTTACACATGTTTATTCACACACTTCTGAGTGGGGCCTTATACCCGGGTCTGAAGAATAACCTAGGACGAGTGGAGATGATTAGTGACAGTCATTCTGGATTTTATCTGTCTGACTCTCATGAAAGTCTCAACCAGAGTACGCCCTTTCATGGTATCCCACACCAGGTAGCTCGCTATCGTTGTGGATCATATCATGAAGGAGATTTTAGCTCTGGAAACCTTTGTGAGGAAGTGAATAGAGCCACCTGAGAGATTGATCACGTAAGTGACCCTAGACCGTGACCTATATATAAGACATAACCTGTTTAGGACACAGGGGCATTTCACCTACCCGCTGCATCATTACAGATATTTTTTTCTCAAAAAAATCAAATCACCAAAACCATTTATCATTATTATTGTTTTTCTTTCCTTTTACATATATAGGATGTGACACATAGTTAATACTTTCTCAAAGATAAATCACCAAGATTTTCCTTATTTTTTTAACACGCGTAACATCATTCTTTCATCCATCATATAGCATCATTATTTCACAAAATGTAAAAAAAAATCCTCACATGCATGTTATTCATCTCATTTAGGTTTTCCGAGAATTGTAAGAGGCTCAAAAATTGTGTCATAAGCAAGGCAATATGGGATCAAACGGTGAAGAAATTCAAACCCTGAACTACCCTACAGTGAAGCAGCCCAATCTGACGAGCTTAAGAGAATGTGCGGGTTGGTTGCCGCCGATCGAGCGCAGATCTTTCGATAGAGCTTATGGGAAGATTATTATGTTATTACGGCTGGAAGTGCAGACAAATGCCATTGTTGCTCTGAGCCAATTCTATGACTCTTCATTGAGATGCTTCACCTTCAAAAATTTCCAGATGGCACCTACCCTGGAAGAATATACGCAGATCCTTGGTTTTCCTCAACGAGACATTAGGCCCTACCAGTATCAGGGGCATTACTACACAGATGAGAAACTTGCCTCAATGTTACAAATCAGCAAGGAAAGTTTGAAGCTCCAAAAGAAAAACCGAAATTGCATTGTAGGGTTCCCGCAAGAGTACTTGGAAAGTCAAATGAAGTCCTTCGCCAATGCTAGAAATTGGGGTCCTTTCAAGCAAATGTTAGCTTTGACCATCTTTGGGATTGTGCTATTCCCACGCCTTGAAAGATATGTGGACACAACCGCTATTGGTGTATTCATATCCTTCAAAGATGAAGCAAACCCAACTAACCCAATTCCAGCAATTCTTGCAAACACTTACTGTACCTTCACTCATTATAGTGAGCTAAAGGGAAAGAGGATATCCTGCTGCCTACAAGCCTTGTAGGTCTGGCTTCTTACCCATGCCTTCGTCAACAAAGTTAAGGTAGAAGGCCCAATTGAAGACGCTGGAGGGTGTGATGTGGAGTCAATGAACACTAGTGAATGGTTGCAAGTGCTAAGGGGCCTCCATGAATACAAGGTTCGTTGGCACCCATCATGGTTGAAAGATAGGCCTACAGTAGTCTTTCAATGTGGAAGCTTTCAAAATGTCCCACTCATGGGGACAAGAGGATGCATAAATTACAACCCTTCTCTGACTCTAAGACAGCTAGGGTACCCCATGCAAAATCCGCCCACCGAAGACATGTTAATCCCTTTTTACCTCCATGAGGGAAGCCCAAAAGAGGTTGACATGCTCCGGAAGATTTCTCAAGCGTGGGATATGGTTATCCGCAAAGGACACGAGCTTACTAAGAGGAGCGGCAATAAGGAACCCACCTTTCGTCAGTGGCTCCAAAAAAGGATCCAAGACACCTGATTGCCTTACCGAAGCGCACTACGGGTTGAGGAAGAAGTACTTGAACCTACCCTTCCCACTGTCGAAGAGTTAGATAAACTCAAAATGGTAGTGTCAAAAGCTGAAGAAGAAAAGAAGGGCTTACAGGCAGAATTAGAGAAAGTGCTCCTAAGAAACCAGAAATTAGAGGAGGAAAATACAACTAAGTCATTGGCCATCGAGGATAGCCGCAAGCAGCTTAAAATTGAAGAGAAAAACAAACAAGAGGTTCAAAAATACCTGAGAGGGGCAAAGGAAGAACTAAAACGATGCAACCTGAAAATGAACCATTTAACGCCCAAATATTTAATTAAATTATTTAATTAAATATTTTGGTATCCATTTATTTATTTATTTATTTATTTTAGTTGGTGTAATTATATTAGCATTTGACTAAGAGGTGTATAATCGAATATTAGGGGATGGTGTTAGTGATCGGGCTTAAGCTGGAGGAAAGCCCGTGATCCAAGAGCCCACTAGCTAGGCGCATAGGTGAAGCGCCTAGGCTAGGGTTTTGGCTCATTTTGCGATTTGTTTGAGAAAAGAAAGAAAAGTTGCGAATAGAGGAGAGAAAGAGAGAAGGAGGGACGGCGCACATCCAAGAGAGGAGAAGAAGGGGGTTTCGCGAATTCAAGGAGCAGAGAGGAGCTGTGTTTCTGAGCTTTTTGTTGGTGACTTGATCAAGAGGATTAGTGCTCTCCTACTATAAGGTAAGGGTGGGGTTCTTCCTTATAATGGGGTTTTATGATGGGGTTATGTGGGAATAGGTCCTATAACACCTCTTGATTGATTTTGATGCTTGATTTGGTGTTAGTTGAATTATAACTAGGTTGAATTGAAATTTGGCTTGTTGGTGATTGTTGTGACTCTAAAAATTGGTGATTCATTGTTGTTATTACTAATTGCATGCTAGGTGTTCGATAAATTGTTGTTTGGTGTTATGATTTGCAATTCATGATAATTGACATTGGTGGTGAATGATTGGTGATTTAAATTGGTGAAATAACGGAATTGTTGACCCCTAAGGCGCCATGGGCGCCATTGTCCTAGATGCTGTTTTTGGCGCCCTGTGCCTGACCCTGTTGCTTGGTGTCCTGTTGCTGTTTCTGGCGCCCTGTGCATGGGCGCCGTGTCTGGTGTGCGTCCGCGTGTGCCAGTGTGTGTGCGTTGCTGTGTCTTGGCGCAGGGGCGCCATGGGCGCCCTTCCCGTGTCTGGTGCATGTCTCGGTTCTATGTTGCGTTTGTGCTGTAGGCTGTCTGGGCGCCAAGGGCGCCAATTCCTGTGTTTTGGTGCGTTTCTGTTGTGTTTCCAGGTGGACTGGGCGCCAAGGGCGCCATTTCCTGCAGTGTTGCTAGGCGCCCTGCTCCTGGGCGCCAGGTTCAGTTGTGTTGCCTGTTGCTGGGCACCCTGCTCCTGGGCGCCAGTTTTCTGTGTTGCGTGTTCCTGCTAGGCGCCCTGTGCTTGGGCGCCGTTTTCAGCATGTGTCTCAGTTTTGTTCCTATTTTGTTTTTGCAATATCTTTTGACTCGGGAGTCCGATTGAGACGTTTCAAAATGTTTTGCAAAGCTTATTCAGAGGCCTAGCTGAATACTCTAATTTGAGGCAAAGTAGTCTATTTTTCTGGAAATTGTTAGCCGTTGGCCTAGTCGTTAAATGTTGCTGTTTTTAGGGAAAGAAAAATTGTCGTTGCCCCAATATTTTGGAAAATTGTCGTTGTCCCAATATTCTGGAAACTTGTTGTCATCTCGGTGTCTTGGTGCTGTTTGAGCTAGGTGTGAAGGCTCAAACCTTGGTGTTGTGGGAGCTAGGTGTGAAGGCTCCAAATCTTAGTGTTTCGTTGTTTCGGGTAGTTTGGTGTTTCGGTGTCGTTGGGCTAGGTGTGAAAGCTCAACTTTGGTGATATTCGGTGATTAATTTTTGGTGTGTCACATTGTGACTATTTTGGATGATTGTCTGTGTGCATTCATGGTGTCGCATACAGCATGTGCATTTATTTTGGTGAAGGCCTTTGGTCTTGGAGCCGGGTGTGAAAGCTCAATTTTTCTAAAACTAGTGAAATGGGTGTGAAAGCTCAATTTTTCTGAATTGGTGAGCCGGGTGTGAAAGCTCTCAATATTGGTGACGCCTCTATTTACAGGCAAAACTTTTGGTGATTTGGTACTACATGCATATGCCAGTTGGTGTGGGTTGCATTCATGCATTGTCATGACATTTGGTGAATGATTGTGATGTTTACGTTTTGACGTGTGTTTATAATTTGATGTGTGTAGTGGAGTGGTAGATATAGTTGTCATATTCTAGCATGTTTCCTATCATTTTACGCTATTATATTGAAGATATCTCACCCCTTCTGTTTGAATGTTACCCCTATGCGGTAACGTGCAGGTGATGGCGAGTGAAGGCCTAGTTACCTTCGCTAGTCTGAGTCGGTGTCATTTGCTTTGATATGTAACACTCAAGGGGGGAAACGAACCTAGACTTGGCTGTTGCATTTTATTTATTTGGAGTCCATTCAGGACGTCATGGTTTTATTGTTTTGAAACTTATTTCTATTCCGCTGCGTGGTGATGTGTTTTTGGCGATGTGGTTAACTAAACTGGTGTTATGGGCTTCGTCCCTTTTTGACAAAGTGTTATATATCGTATGTGATGTTTTGAACTATCGATGAATGTGTGACATCTCTTTTTGAAGTATGAAAAATTTTTATATCTCTGATTTTATTAAATAATTACCGGGTAGAAAATGGGTGTTACAAACCAAGCCATTGACGATGCGCGCAAATGGAAGGAGTTATGGGAAGAATCAATGATTGCGGAAAAAACCACACAGAGCCTGCTGGTGAAATCAAGAAGAGAGTCTCGGATATTGATAGCTGAGTTTGAAGATCAAGTGAAAAAGTATCCGGCGGGATAAAGAGACAATTGAAGAAATACTCCGAGAATACCAACAAGCCTTGAGAAGGGAGCATGAAAAATATGATGAGCTGAAAGACCATATCAGATATCAAGAGGAAGTTTACCACCAGCTGAAGATTGAAAGCATCCACTGGGAGAGCCGCTTTGTAGAATTGGTCAGCAGGATAGAAAACCATGAAGTCTTCATAGAGTTGAAGAATGAAAGCTTATACTGGAGAGACAGATTCTCAAAGTTGGCATGGCTGGCCGATCAAGCTATCATGGGTATCCTAAAGCGTCTAGAAGAGGCTGACGCGGCAATGCACCCGTTCAACACCCCGGTCCAAGTTTCCGAATTTATGGAATTTTGCAAGATCCTGATTGCTGAACTTAAGGAGAGGGCTGGTAGCACTACTAGTAGAAAAAGAGAGAGGAGTGGAAAAATGAAAGCCATATGTATCTGAGCGAAATTTAAAAGAGCATTGTACTGTTTCGTTCGAAGTTTTATTTCAAAAATGTTGTACTTTTCCCCCATCAATGAAGTTTGTTTGTTTCACCTGTTGATCCTCCTTTTGAAAATACTTGAAACGTTAGTTTATGACAAATCAAGACGCACTTACAATTCTTGGCCTAAAACAATAAAACTCATGCACACATGCATCACTCATCTTTTCATCCATTCATATACTCATATCATGTACCCCGTCAACAGAGAACGAAAAGGCAAACTGGTTCATCAACACCGCTACCGTACCCGCTTGCAAGCCAAGAAAATGACTGAGAGTCAAGACAACCAAGCGTTGAGAGATGATATCGAGCAGCTGAAAGAGAAGATGAACGAAATGATGGCCATGAAGGAGCAGATGGCCGATATTATGAAGCTTCTTGAAAAGAGAGTTGCAGACGAAAACACCTTAGTAGGAAATGCCGGAAATATTGCTACAAGCCTTCCTCCGCCGCACAACTCTGGGTTTGATGGTCAGGGCCACTACTGGCCCCCCTATGGACTTCCTGCCGGCTACACACCTCCTACGATGGAGGCCATTTTAGAGGGTGGCCTTATGGGTGTCGTGAATCCGAATCACAATATGACTCAAAGACTGAATGAAATACCGCAAGTCCAGATCCCTACGACTATGCCGCAGGCTGCGTTACAGAATTACACTCCGCCGTTAGTGACGAGTCATCAGACTCCTGTGCAAAATACCGGGAACTCCTCCCACTCATATATCCCACAGGTGAGCTCAGCTGCTGTTCCAATGGTCCATCCTTATAACTACCCAACGTGGGACCCTCAATCCAGGGCCAGGTATCAAATGCTCGAAGAACGGTTAAGGGCCATAGAGGGAACCAATACTGGGGCAAGAAATGCACATGATTTATGTCTTGTTCCCAACGTGGTTATTCCCCCTAAGTTTAAGGTGCCAGATTTTGATAAGTACAGAGGAGCAACATGTCCGACAAGCCACCTAACTATGTACTGCAGGAAAATGGCTGCGTTCGCAAACGACGATAAGCTGCTTATCCATTACTTCCAAGACAGCTTAGCTAGGGCAGCTTCAAGTTGGTATATGCAGTTGACACCCACTCACATCCGGTGTTGGAGGGATCTCGCCGATGCTTTCCTTAAGCAGTATAAGTACAACACTGATATGGCTCCTGATAGGACTCAGCTACAAAACATGGCTAAAAGAGACAATGAGTCCTTCAAGGAATATGCTCAGCGTTGGAGAGGACTAGCAGCACAGGTAGCACCACCTCTGGTTGAAAAGGAAATGGTATCTATGTTCATGGAAACTCTTCCTTCACCCTTCTATGAAAAATTGATTGGGACTGTATCGTCAAGTTTCTCGGATATGGTCGTTATTGGGGAGAGGCTGGAGAACGGAATAAGGAATGGGAAAATCGCTTATACTTCTCCCTCTAACCAGAGAAAGCCCTTCTCCGGATTTCCTAAAAAGAAAGAAGGAGAAGCCAACGCCATCACAGGAACCGGAAAAACTTCCTACTCCAATCCCTCCCACGCCAATCCGTTCTCAACACAAACATTATCTACCCCACCTGCCCAAAACAACCAAGGCCATAAACCACAAAACTACTCAGGAGGAAAGTTCGTCCAGTTTGATCCAATCCCTATGTCATACTCCGACCTATTTCGCCACCTGCTCAGCCATAATTTAATCACCACCCGCCAATGAGACAGATCCAGCCCCCTTTTCCTAGAGGTTTCGACCCAAACACCACATGTGAATTCCATTCAGGAACGGTCGGTCATTCCATAGAAAACTGTAAGGCATTGAAGTACGTTGTCCAAGATCTAATCGCCTCGGGCTGGTTGAATTTCAAGGAAAATGGTCCTAATGTGGCTACCAACCCATTACCAGAACATGGGATGCCCCCGACTAATGCAATTGAGGATTCCGCAGAGCAGTCCCTAATCAGGAGGGTAGAGTGCATCCAGACACCCCTGGAAGCGATTCATGCTAATTTGTGTTCCTTTATGATTATCAAGAGAGAATGCACTGGAAAGAACCCATGCAATGACCATCACTGCAATGGAAACTGTGAGGCGTTCAAACAAGTGCTTCAGGGCCTGTTGGACCGGCACATAATACAAGTAGACTCTCTAAAAAAGGAAGAAGACGTATCAACCATCCAGTCGAACGGGGGCAGGAATACAGATACTCGACGGCCGCTAGAGATTCTCTATAGCAAAGACTCAAGGATGGACCTTGCTGCACCAAAGGCAATAACCATCCAGGTACCGACTCCGTTCCCTTTCAAAGACGCGAATGCAGTCCCGTGGAATTACAGTGTGAAAGTTCAGAGCAATCCTGATGTCACCAACATCTCGGGAAGTAGCGGAATGACTCGGAGCGGGCGCGTCTATGCCCCTGAAGGACCCGGGGGAAGAAAACCAAATGAAAGAGAAAAAATGGACAAAGGAAAAAACATAGAGGGAGAGCCATCTGACAAAAATACAGGCAAGAAAGCATTATCTGAGCAAGAAGCCAGTGAGTTTCTAAAGATTATGAGGCAGAGTGAGTACAAGGTAGTGGATCAGCTGAATCAGACCCCTGCTAAGATATCTCTGCTATCACTATTACTCAATTCTGAAGCCCACCGCGCAACACTAATGAAGGTGCTGAGTGAAGCTCATGTCACTCACGACATCACAGTTGGTCAGTTTGATGGGATCGTCGGAAATATCGTTGCAAACAACTACCTCACCATCACAGATGACGAGATCCCCGTTGAGGGAAGAGGGCACAACAAGGCTTTGCATATCTCCGTGAAATGTGGAGAATACTCTCTAGCTCGGGTACTTATCGATAACGGATCATCCCTGAATGTACTACCCAAATCAACCATGAACAAGCTAGACGTAGATTGTTCATACATGAAACCCAGTTCTACACTGGTCAGGGCATTCGATGGGTCTAAAAGAGAGGTCATCGGAGAGGTGGAGTTACCTGTACAGGTAGGTCCAGAGGTCTTCATAGTAAGTTTCCCAGTAATGGACATCAATCTGTCTTACAGTTGTCTTCTGGGAAGACCTTGGATCCATTCTGCAGGGGCTGTGCCCTCTTCTCTACATCAAAAGCTCGAGTTCATAGTCAACAACAAGTTGGTGGTCGTTTCGGGGGAAGAAGAGTTGCTAGTTAATAAGCCGTTTCCTATCCGCTATGTTGAGGCTGCAGAAGAATCTTTCGAGACCGCCTTCCAAGCACTAGAAATTGCAAATGCTATCTTTGTGGGTGATGGGGCCCCATCGCTAAAACCAAAGCTGTCCAAAGCTGCATTGATGATCGCTAAAGTCATGACAAGCCAGGGTTATCAAGCTGGAAGTGGTTTAGGGAAGACTGAACAAGGGATACTAACACCCATACTGCTGCATGAAAACAAAGACAGACGTGGGATAGGGTACCGGCCTAGTCGTACTGACAAAGGAAGGATCGCCGCAGAAAAGAAGGAGCGGAGGATGGCCAAACTTGAGGGTCGAGAGTCAGATATGAAGAAGATTTTCATCGGCGACATAAAGCAAAGCTTTCAGAGCGCAGGGATGCTAGATCCTAACCAGGTTGCAGCTATTGAAGATGATTCAAGCGCTGAAAATGGCGGTGTCAATCTTGTGCGTCGTTGTCCTGCAAACGAAAAGCTCGAGAATTGGGAGATCGTCGATTTTCCTGTAGTTTTTAGTTAAAGTAATGTTTCTGTAATGCAATCCTATGGCTCTGCCCAAGGCCTTAGGACACTTCATTCGGGCACACATGTTTCTTTTCAATATCAATATCAATAAAATGTTATTTCAGATTCTCCAATAAATTTCAGTTTTCTTTTGCATTTGTTTTTTATTTTGCTCGTTTTTCATTCTGTCAATTTATACTAATGCAGATTTGAAAACATCTTTGAAAATAACAACGCCAATAACTCATACAGTGACTTTGATCACCCCATTAATCAAACTGAGGAAGATGTTGAAGATAACTGGGAAACTCCTCCAGAGTTAATGAGAACGATTGAACAAGAGGAAAAAGTGATTCAACCCCACGAGGAACCTACGGAGACAATAAATTTGGGCACAGAAGATAAGAAAGAGATTAAAATTGGCATCACGATGAAAGACAGTGAGCGAGAGAAATTGGTTAAGCTTTTGTCGGACTATGTTGACATCTTCGCATGGACATACCAAGACATGCCTGGACTGGACCCCAACATAGTCGAGCATAAGTTACCAGTAAAGCCTGAATGCCCGCCGGTAAAACAAAACCTGAGAAGGATGAAGCCAGAAATGTCACTGAAAATCAGAGATGAGGTCAAGAAGCAATTCGACGCTGGATTCTTAGCGGTAGCAAAATATCCTCAATGGGTAGCCAACATTGTCCCGGTTCCAAAGAAAGATGGAAAAGTTCGGATGTGTGTCGACTATCGAGATCTGAATAGAGCCAGCCCTAAAGATGACTTCCCCTTGCCTCACATTGATGTCCTGGTAGATAGCACAGCGCAACACTCTCTTTTCTCCTTCATGGACGGATACTCCGGATATAATCAAATCAAGATGGCCCCTGAAGACATGGAGAAAACCACCTTTATCACTCTTTGGGGCACCTTCTGTTACAAAGTAATGCCATTCGGCCTAAAGAACGCCGGTGCCACGTACCAAAGGGCAATGGTGGCTTTATTCCATGACATGATGCATAAGGAGATTGAAGTCTACGTGGATGACATGATCGCAAAATCCAAGACTGAAGAAGAGCATGTTGTTAATCTGCAAAAACTCTTTGAGCGCCTAAGGAGGTTCAAACTCAGATTAAACCCCGCCAAATGTACTTTCGGTGTAAGGTCAGGAAAGCTATTGGGGTTCATAGTCAGTCAGAAGGGAATAGAAGTGGATCCAGCCAAAGTGCGAGCAATACTAGAAATGCCAGCGCCGAAAACCGAAAGAGAAGTTCGTGGGTTCCTGGGAAGGTTGAACTACATCTCCAGATTCATATCCCAATTAACATCGACCTGTGAGCCTATCTTCAAATTGCTATGCAAGAACCAAGAAACAAAGTGGAATGATAAGTGCCAAGAAGCCTTTGAAAAGATCAAGAGGTACCTCCAAAATCCACCGATTCTGATGCCACCGGTGCAGAGCAGACCCCTCATTCTATACTTAACAGTGCTAGACAACTCAATGGGCTGCGTACTGGGGCAACATGATGAGTCTGGAAGGAGAGAACATGCCATCTACTACCTAAGCAAGAAGTTCACAGAGTGCGAGACAAGATATTCGTTGTTGGAAAAAACATGTTGCGCTTTGGCTTGGGCTGCACGTCGTCTGAGGCAGTATATGCTGAGCCACACGACTTGGTTGGTATCTAAAATGGATCCAATCAAGTACATTTTTGAAAAACCGGCACTCACAGGAAGAATCGCCCGCTGGCAAATGCTACTATCCGAATACGACCTTTTGTATGTCACTCAGAAAGCAATCAAAGGTAGTGCCTTAGCTGAATACTTGGCGCATCAGCCCATTGAGGATTACCAATCAATGCAGTATGATTTTCCGGACGAAGATATAATGGCTTTATTCGGAGAAGGGAAATCTCCAGACAGCGAAAGGTGGAGGATGTCACTCGATGGCGCTTCCAATTTGTACGGGCACGGGGTCGGAGCTGTATTGATTTCTCCTGATAACCGCTTCATACCATTTACTGCTAGACTGAGCTTCTATTGCACCAATAACATTGCAGAATATGAAGCGTGTGTCCTAGGCATCAAAGCGGCCCTTGAATGGAAAGTCAAAAGACTCGATGTATATGGGGACTCAGCGCTAGTCATCCATCAGATAAAAGGTGACTGGGAAACCAGGGATCCCAAATTGATTCCTTATCATGATCACATCCAAAAGATGACTGAACGATTCGAGGAGGTAACTTTCCACCATCTCCCCCGTGAAGAAAATCAATTGGCTGACGCTTTGGCGACTTTGTCATCAATGTTCAATATCAATAACAACAAAAGTCTGACATTCATCCGAATCCAGCATCGAGATCTACCGGCACATCATTGTGTGGCAATCGAAGAAGAGCCTGATAGTAAGCCTTGGTATTATGATATCAAACGCTATATCACAAGCAGAGAATACCCTCCTGGTGCCACTGAGAATGATAAGAGAACACTTAGGAGATTATCAATGGGTTTCTTCCTAAACGGGGAGGTGCTTTATAAAAGGAATCACGACATGGTCCTCCTCAGATGTGTTGCAAAAGAAGAGGCGGAAAGAATTATGAAAGATGTCCATGAAGGCTCGTTCGGAACCCATTCTAGCGGGCACACCATGGCAAGAAAAATCCTAAGGGCTGGCTACTACTGGTTGTCAATGGAGACCGACTGCTTTAACTACGTGAGAAAATGCCACAAGTGTCAAATCTACGCTGATAATATCCATGTGCCGCCTGCTTCTTTGAACGTCCTAACAGCACCATGGCCATTCTCAATGTGGGACATGGATGTCATTGGTCCCATCGAACCTAAGGCATCAAATGGACATCGCTTCATTCTTGTTGCTATCGATTATTTCACCAAATGGGTCGAGGCCGCTTCTTATGCCAGCGTAACAAAATCTGTGGTTGTCAAGTTCATAAAGAGAGATTTGATTTGCCGTTACGGCCTTCCAAATAAAATCATCACAGACAATGGGACCAACCTGAACAATAAGATGATGAAAGAGTTGTGTGATGACTTCAAAATCCAACATCATAATTCCTCCCCATACCGTCCAAAGATGAATGGGGCAATCGAAGCTGCAAATAAGAACATAAAGAAGATCGTGCAAAAGATGGTAGTGACCTTCAAGGACTGGCATGAAATGTTACCTTTCGCTTTGCATGGGTACCGGACCTCAGTTCGCACGTCAACAGGGGCAACACCGTTCTCACTAGTATACGGGATGGAAGCAGTTCTTCCTGTAGAAGTCGAAATACCCTCTCTGCGAGTGTTAATGGAAACCAAATTAGAGGAAGCAGAATGGGTTCAAGCTCGGCTTGATCAGTTGAACCTCATAGAGGAAAAGAGAGTGGTAGCTTTGTGTCACGGGCAGTTGTATCAGCAAAGAATGAAGAAAGCCTACGATACGAAAGTTCGACCCCGACAGTTTCAGGAAGGAGATCTCATGCTCAAGAAAATTTTGCCTATCCAAAAGGATTCCCGTGGAAAATGGACCCCCAATTACGAAGGACCTTATGTGGTAAAGAAAACATTCTCTGGAGGAGCCTTAATTCTCACAAAAATGGATGGTGAAGACCTCCCACTCCCAGTGAACTTAGATGCAGTTAAGAAGTACTATGCCTAAAGAAATATATGAAAAAAGAGAAAGATGAGCCAAGCAAAAATGAGCTCGCTAGGTTGAAAACCCGAAAGGGCGGCCTAGGCAAAAATTAGAGCGACCTGGTGGATTGAAAACTCTAAAGAGCAGTCCAGGCAAAAATTAGCGTCAACGAGTTGGACTTGGAACAAATGCAAAGGCAGTCCTCCGAAAGTTGGGTGATGGATGCTCAAGGTCATGTGCATGGGTGATTGGCATTGTTACCTCAAAGATACAAACAATCAAAAGATCTGCTTTTTCCTTTTCTTTCTTTCTTTTTAGTTTAAACTCTCAATGTAATTTTCAGCCAGTGTGACCTTCTGCGCACTCGGTTTCCATTTGAATATTTAACTCTTTCTTCGTTCTCTCATCTCCCTATTTGCTTTGAAAAGATGCTTTATGGTAGATGATATTGAATTGCGAAACATGTGCATAATCGAAAGCATTACAATCATTGCGAGATTTCTAAAGATCACAAAAAGAAACGATCTCTCATAAAATTGCAAAGAAGACAAATGCATAATCACTTCAAGCAATGAATCACAATAACCCGCGCTTTGGCACCACTGCTTTGAGGCAACCCTCATATCTCACGTCGAGAGTCCTGCGAGGTGATGAGATCAGCAGAAAAGTCAAGTAAGAGCAAAAGAGCAAAAAAGGTCAAGAAAGAGCAAAAGAGCAAAAGAGTCGAGAAAGAGCAAAAGAGCGAAAAGAATCAAAAAAGAAAAAACACAAACAAAGAGAAAAAGCATCCCACATTTCATTCATCATACCACCAGATATCGATCATTGCACATGCTTACACTGCATGCACGCATACATCATCCATTGCATCCTTAAATGCATTCAAATATAGATATTTGTATCCGTCAAGATAAATTCAAATTATAATGTTAGCACTGAGCCTAGCATCAGCCTTTTAAACCCCCAGCGATCCTTCAGAGCCATAGCGCTCCTTTAGATCAACAATTGATCCTTCAATCCAGATCGCACGTTGCGTTAATCGAGCAACCGACAGATCATCCGACCCCAGGTCCTTCAGACTAGCTGTGTCCGCCTAAAAAACACAATGCATGTCCTTCGAGGTGTGCAAATCAGGTCAACGACCTGACCTTGCCACCCATGGCCGCTCGAAAAAGGCCATCCCCCAAGCAGACCGTTTTACTAGTACCGCTACTAGTTTGCGCTCCTTCAAACCCATTGGTCCATCAGGCTTAGGCATGCCCTTCAGACCCCGTCGGTCCTTCAGTTTAACTCCAATCAATGCGCCAAGCATCGACTGTGAGTTAGACCATCAGAGCCCCAGTGCAAATGGTTTCAATTCGCACCTAGCGTATGCGAGTCGCTTTTAATTGTGCACGCATTGTCGTTCTCGCTGTGCCACGTTTCATTTTTTATTATGCGGAAGCGCATCCGCATCTCGTCGTTGCGAATGTTTAACTCAGTGTTCGTTGCTTATTGATATTATGATTATCGTTATTTAGTTTAATCTGTTTGTTATTATTGTTATATAAAAAAATCTAATAAAAAATCAATTTCTGAATTAATGTTCTGCTGTTGATATTTCTTGAACGACCCATTTGCTCTAGAATTTGCTGTTGCTCTAGCATTTGTTCATGCTGCTCCCGTTCCGAATGATGTTCGGCCATCCCTCCTCCTCATTCCGATGATGATGCTCATGTTGCCGCCGATGATCTGCCCTCCGTTGTTCCATTTGATGATGTTCTCAATCCATTTTTCAATCCATTTGATGATGTTCTCAATCCCTTTTTCGAGAACCGCGTTTGAAATGTAATGAGTAACGATGAAAAATACATTTTGCTTTTTGGCCGAGCATGTATCTTTTGACATAGGTACCGTTTAATCAAGAAATCACGGTCGTCAGTTTGTCGAAGCGAACAATAGAACTGAAAATAAAGAGAATGGAGAATATATATATATATATATATATAAATATAAAACAATACATATAATTTCTTTTTGATCAAAGTAGTAATAATATTCTAAAAGTCAAGTGCTGGGGACCTTTCTCAGTAATATATTAGAAAATCAAACAATTTGTATGGAAGCGTTAAAAATCAATACATATAACAATCGCTTTATTGATAAATAAGTAAAATGAAGAAAATCAAACAATTTATATGGAAGGGTGAAAAATAATAGCAAAGCGATACATTATTTATGTAACTTCATACACGTCTTATTCTCTAAACAATGAAAGAATACATTACACGTTGGAAGCACAAAACATAATTAAACCAACTTATCAAGTTAGATGAAAAAGAAAAAAGTATAATAAGCTGTTTTTGAAATACAACGTGGAGTTAGAAAAGGGCGCATGGTACAAATATGAGGGGGGGGGGGGGGGGGCAAATAGGGCTCAGAGTTTTCAAAACAAATAAAAGCAATTAAGAGTAATTTTAGGTTGTATTACGATTACTATTTATTTTTAATTTAATAAAAAAGAAGTGACCATATAAAAAAGTGAGTTTTTTTTTTTTTTTTTGAAATTTTGTGTAGATTGTAAGTGCTATAAAAGAGAAAGTAAAAAGAAAAAGAGTCAAACCTTAACATGAGTGACTGAGTGAGAGATGAAGGGGCGAGCCGAGTGGGTGTTGACAGAGGTGACTGTGGTGGTAGTTCGCGGTGTTTTGTAGGGTGGAGAGAGAGATTTCGAGGAGAGAGAATATGAGGGAGACCGAGAGGGAAGAGTGGCGGTGAGTACGTGGTTCGCGGGGGTCGCCGGAGGTAATGATGCTCCCTCTGCTGCTTCTTTTTTTTTCTGTTGTATTTCCTCACTCATTGTACTCTACTCATGGTTTTTTTACTGTCTTCCCGCCTCTCTTTCTATGTTTTTAAGTTCTATTTATAGAGGAGGAGGATGTGAGAACAATTTGTTGGTGGGAATAATGCTGCAACTTAGAAGAACAATCAAACATAGAAAATCATTAGTAAAAATAGTTGTGATTGACAAGTAAAATAAATAACAAGGAGAAAGTAAATTTATCATTGCACAAGACTCCAAGGCGTGTATGACACTAAGCTTTAGGTTCGATTCGCCCCCACCAATCACTCTAGATTGGATGCAATAGGATGACCAGCGAATCCCCTTTAGGATACAATGGAGTTCCTTGACATGGTCTGCATACCCATACCAAGCGTATCGATCAATGGTAGTTTACGGAATAAAGTTTCCTCAATTACTCTCGTGCACTAGAGAAAAGAAGAAATGACTTAGATATAATTTTGGCAAAATTTTGACTCATGTAAACATGATTTTTTTTTTGCCTGTTGTTTCTGCCCAAAAGTTTCTCTATTTATAGAGAAACTCATGCCACTTGGGGAGAGGAAACGACTCTTACAAGAGTCTCTTCAAGTAACAACGGTTATGTACTGTTAGCGTACAACATGTTTCACAAACAACGTGCTGGTTCTATGGTTAAGCGTTGCACCTTACAACGTGAAGTCACAAGTTCGATTCCAACGGGTTGCACTTTTGCACCCTTTAATTTTCAGTTTTCGGTTTTGCTTTTCGCATATTAAAAAATACAGGAACAGCCAAAAACACAACCAAAGAGGATCGAACTTGTGCCCTTTCACTCATTCCAAACGAGATTAACCACTAAACCATTCACATGAATTTGTATCAACCATACAAAGTAATTGTATTTAACCATTACAACTTTCCAAATATATATTTTGGAAATTTCTCCAACAATCCCCCACCATTTTCAAAATATATCCAAATCCATTAATCCGGAAATCTCATGGTTTCAGATAATGGTATCTTGCGATTTGAACCATTACTTAGTAAGTTAAGTTTTCACTCATCCCCGAATAGATTGGTAGACAAGCTTTGAACCAATTATTCATTAGAAAAAGTGTGCATAACTCACACATGAAATCTCGGTACCATTGATCGAATTATAAAAATGACACATTTGTTAAGGCCTTGTGTCTCATATCCTTTTCATGAGAATTTAAGAGTCAAGCCCTTGAACTCTATGAAGCGGCCCCACTTCATTCTCATATAGGTGGACTATATCAGAAATGCACCCATAATTATGCATCTCAGCAAATATATGCTATACGTCCATTAAGAGGAAAACCTCATCCTACCACTTTTATTCTTATGGTCCAAGTACTTTTACCCCTTGGGATGTATCTATTGTATAGTACTTCAATCACTCTTATAGTGTACTTTATCCATTGAACTCAAGACTTGATGTTGCTCAAGTGTGAATTGGGTTTCCACTATTGGTGATCAATTAGATATGGGCTTGTATCACATCCCCAATGATGTCTTCAACATCATATCATTGTCAACTCTTTCGTCAAAGAATTGCGAACTTTATTCCAACTTTAATAAACTTTAAATATTCAATCAATCACATAGCTATAGCTTTTATATATTCTTGATAGTCTAAACTAACTATCACCATGACACTTTTGTCATTCATTGTGTCATATACACAAAATTTATGTCATTCTTCATTTGCTATTAAATATTTAATAACCATTTCAATTTGAAGTTCTACTCCCACTTGAATGTATTCATGAAGCCATACATTCAATACATTAAATATATAAAGCAATAATGACCATGATCATGAAGATTTATCATAATCAACTTTAATTTTATAAGGTGGGTCCAAACATGTAAGTCATATACTCCACATAAAATTAAATAAAACACTTTTAGAATTTATTTATGTTTTATGAAAAAGAACATGTCTATATTAGCTATCACATAACTAATACATGTACCATAACTTCTAAGTGTCAAATTCTAGTTTCATGTATATTCATGTTTTATGCTAAAACAAAATAGTACTCACAATATAAAATAAACAATGAACCAAAATCATTAATATTTTATATCACTTTACTCCATGAACATTTTGTCAACTTATAATAATTTAAAACTTACCCAAATCATTTTCAATATCAATATAGGCAAGAAATTAACAATTACTTTCATATTATCATGCACATATAATATGAGATCATCAATTCTAAATTTATTAATTTCATACACAAAACTACAATATCATTAAACCATCTATTTGATATTTATGATAATTCATATGAACTATTTTATAGATTAAATAAAACAACATGTAATCATATATCAAACCAATTTTAAAACATAATTAACTTTGTGTTCACAAATTTTCCACACATGGTTTAGAGTTCCACATTCATGAAAATTATTTCTAAAACAGAAATTGTTTTCATTAGTTTAAACAAACAATTTTCATGAATAAACTTGAATTAAAATTCATCTATACATGTGTTTATAAATTTAGACCATCAAACATATTTCATATATATATATATATATATATATATATATATATATATATATATATATATATATATATTTACTTTGAGAAATTGTGTACCTTTCACCATAGTAGAAAGTTGTTACCATTAATAATCTTCAACTTCAATATATATGAAGTCATGTATTTTGGAAATATCTTCCTTCAAAACTTGCAGCCATCATTCAACACAAATGCAAAATCGAACCTAAAGATTGTGAGAACAATTTGTTGGTGGGAATAATGCTGCAACTTAGAAGAACAATCAAACATAGAAAATCATCAGTAAAAATAGTTGTGATTGACAAGTAAAATAAATAACAAGGAGAAAGTAAATTTATCATTGCACAAGACTCCAAGGCGTGTATGACACTAAGCTTTAGGTTCGATTCGCCCCCACCAATCACTCTAGATTGGATGCAATAGGATGACCAGCGAATCCCCTTTAGGATACAATGGAGTTCCTTGACATGGTCTGCATACCCATACCAAGCGTATCGATCAATGGTAGTTTACGGAATAAAGTTTCCTCAATTACTCTCGTGCACTAGAGAAAAGAAGAAATGACTTAGATATAATTTTGCAAAATTTTGACTCATGTAAACATGATTTTTTTTTTGCCTGTTGTTTCTGCCCAAAAGTTTCTCTATTTATAGAGAAACTCATGCCACTTGGGGAGAGGAAACGACTCTTACAAGAGTCTCTTCAAGTAACAACGGTTATGTACTGTTAGCGTACAACATGTTTCACAAACAACGTGCTGGTTCTATGGTTAAGCGTTGCTCCTTACAACGTGAAGTCACAAGTTCGATTCCAACGGGTTCCACTTTTGCACCCTTTAATTTTCAGTTTTCGGTTTTGCTTTTCGCATATTAAAAAAATACAGGAACAGCCAAAAACACAACCAAAGAGGATCGAACTTGTGCCCTTTCACTCATTCCAAACGAGATTAACCACTAAACCATTCACATGAATTTGTATCTACCATACAAAGTAATTGTATTTAACCATTACAACTTTCCAAATATATATTTTGGAAATTTCTCCAACAGAGGACAATATGCAGAGGCGTGGGAGAGAGAGGAGTGGTTGGAGAATATGACAAATGCAGTTAA
Source organism: Astragalus membranaceus (assembly GCA_039519185.1). Lineage (NCBI taxonomy): Eukaryota > Viridiplantae > Streptophyta > Magnoliopsida > Fabales > Fabaceae > Astragalus > Astragalus membranaceus. The sequence goes on along the minus strand of CM076848.1, from coordinate 53,960,737 downwards.
AGTGGATTCGGATAGAGAAAATAATGCTGAAGCCTTGACCAACTCTGTTCAAGAAAATGATGTAATTTAAATGTGAGAAGCTTTTCATACCCGTGTGAGAGAGAAGCATTGCAGAGGTATTCATTTATGTTTGTTTTGATAAAGATTTTGTTGATTTTTTGCAAAATGGAAGTAAGTGTGAGAAGCTTTTGATACCCGTGAGTGAGAGAAAAGTTTATAGTAACCAACAATCATGCTAGTTATCAGTATTTTAGTAGTAATAGCTTTATCATAGTAGCAAATTTGTCTTGCCATTGTGGTACTAAGTAATGCTTTTGAGGCATAACTTCCTTCTACTCTCCACTTGTGTCTCGAATTTGGACAAACACTACAGTTAATGGCATTACTTCCTACTTTTACCTTTTGGTCACTCTAGGAGTCTACTGTCCTTTGCTACATAACTACTATAGAAGGGTATAGTAATGCTGATCTGTGAAAAAAATGGTAGGAGTGCAGTGCAGTAGTTTGGTTAGAGAGTTCTTAATGATAACACCTGCAAATTTAGGTGCTTTTATTTTTGGCAAGCTTTTTAAATGAAAATTTTTTTTACTCTTGAAATTGAAAAGCATATCATGGTGAGCAAGCTATAAAAATGCCTTTTTAATGTAAAGCATTAGATATTAGATATTAAATGTATAAATCAGAAATTCAATCTATCGAATCTTATTTTTGTGAAGATAGAAGATATATGCATGATAAGAACCAAGGTAGTACCAAACTTAGTGTGGCATAGAAACTAAGACAAAACAATGATAGTCAACTTGACCAATCTTCTACCAACTACCAAGTTGTTGACTAATTCTAAATTGTAGTGACTAGGTTGTGTGCTAATTGAGTTTGTTTCCATGTGCTAACAAGGACTTTAGGACACTAGGTTTGTTTCCCTTTGTTGCAGAAGTTGAGGATAAAGGACTCATTAGATAGAACACAAGGTTTGTGTTTTCAATCATTTTGTCCCTCTTGATAATTGTGTTCTGGCCTTTTGTGCCAATTTTTGAAGAAATTATTCTGATACATAACATTCACTTCCCTATATACCCGTGTGAGGAGTGTGAAGAAATTATTCTGTTACATAACATTCACTTCCCTATTCACACCCGAGAGCTGACGTCCCTATGTCACTGAAATTGCCAAAGCAACCAACAGTGAGTGACATCCACAAAATACAGAATAGATTCAAATTAAATAGACTAACATAATCATAATAAATTAAATAGCACTAACATTAATTAATTAGCACTAACAATGTACCAATTAAATAGCATTAACAAGATCAAAATTAAAAAAAAATAAGAACAAAAACTAATTCAAAGAGAAGGAAAAACTTTTTAAATAAAATATGTGAAAGTATAAGTGATTGTGAGTGCGATGCACTAGAGTAGTACAAAACTAAGAACTTTGGTGCAAAACTTGAGACTTGGGTGCAAAGAATATTTTTTAGGTTGTGCTAAAACATTTTTTTCCTAGGGTATTGGTGCTAATTTTATTTTTTAAAGGGGGTTTGCTTGAACCCCTCAAATGTATGTAGGTCTACCTCTGCTCTTATTTGTTCCCTTTTGTATAATATAGGAAAGCAACAGTTTTACAAATGGCTACTATGTATACGGTATTAGGAGGAACCCTGCTGAATATTGGTGTCAATTTGAGTAGCCAAGGCAACCAAGCTTTTGCAAATGGATCATTCGTTGGTGCAGGACAATTTTATATCACATTGTTTTATCATTTTCAAGTTTACATTACCTTTATTCTTGTGACTGACTGGTATAAACTTATAATTGTCCATATGCAGGTGTTTTTTTGACACTATTTTTGAGGTCTATGCAAAGGGTAAATAAGGTTGACAAATTTGAAAAAATGATATAATTCGTTCCCAAGAAATTCGTTTCCTTCATCATGTATATGCAAAATATAGTTGATCTCCATTTCCTTACTTGTAAACGTTCACATTCAATTTTTTCACATAAACATACTAAACTAAACAAATACAATACGGATATTACAGAAAAATGAGTGGAAGGTGTTGGAACTCTTTGTGTGTGAATTGAAAAAAGTCCCACATTGGATAGACTCTTTGTGTGTGAATTGGAAAAAGTCTCACATCGGATAGACTAATCACTTCAATAGTGGAAAAAACCTATAAAAGGAGAGCTTCTTCTCATTTGCAAAACACACGACGATAAATCCTTCCTCTAGTTTTCTCTCCACTCTCGAAAAAATTTCTTTTCTTCATCTTAGGCTTGACGTTAAATCATACCTCAAGCCATTTTTCTTGAGTGGCATAAGCGCCATATTTTTGAGTGTTTAAATAACCATATTGAGGTGTATGGGGAAAGTTCTGACTAGGAAAAACTTGGTACTTAAGAGTGTTCACTGTGACCCACCTCTCTTTCCTGGGAACCTACTCGGATCAACAGAAGGTGTTGTAACTGCAAGCAAGAAAATAAAATGAATGTGACGATGCAATAATAGAAGCATGGAAGAAGAGTTCTCACAACTTTTTATGTGTTTTTTTTTTGTCAACAACTTTTTATGTGTTTTGTTGGTTAACACCGAAAGCTTTATGAAAACTTTATGAAACGGGCGAGCCCAAGCTAACTATGTAGAAATTCGAAGTATTAACATTTCTATAAATATTTTTTAAAAATATACTATTAAATATTTTAAAATTTCCAGCTCAGATTTCTTTTTGAGCTATCTTTGCAAATTTAATAAATCTCGACTCTTGTATACTGGCATTCACATTTAAGTAATCGAGACTTTTCATTTGTGTCAATTTCTTCTTGAAATCCAAGTCCTCAGATGGAGGCGAATACAACTAGGAGCTAAGTAATTTAAAAACATATCGGTAATTGTTTTTCCATTCGTTAATGCTTTCAATCACGTCATGCTTCATTTAATTAGAGCTTTTCTTTTTAAGAGTAATATACTAATATTACATAAACATACTAAGCTATACAAATAAGGATATTACACGAAAAATGATTGGAAGGCGTTGAAATTGCGAGAAAATATCTTGGAAAATAAACATGAATGTGACCTATAAATGCAATAATAGAAGCATGGTTGTTCGTTTTGTACATCTTTTCATGGTTTTGCGCGTTTTGTTTGGCATATTGTTGGTACTTGGCTAGGTGTTGACGTAGATGTCTTCTCTCTGGGTGTGGAGGATTTCTTTAGTAATTGTGGCCAGTGGTGTACAGGGAAGAAAGCAAAACGGGTGAAACATCTCTTTTGGTTAACTACTTGTTAGAGCATTTGGCTAGCTAGGAACGGAGTCATATTCAAAGAGGAGGAACCAAATATAGAGGGGGTTGTTAACCGGATCAAGAACTTATCTTAGAGTTGGTGTCTTTATAAACTCAACTGTAATTCATCTTTGTCTGCATCTCTGTCTGCATCTCTATGGTGGTCTAATCCAGTTACATTCCTTAACAATATGTTAGGGAGAAACGGTGGGCTATGTTGTTGTTTTCCCACAGTGGTGTAGGTTGTACGAGGTACTCTTTTTCCTTCCTGAGTCTTTTTTCCATTGAGTTTTGACTCAGGGGGGTTTTAAGGAGGCCCTCTCCCTTTCCTATATCTCCATTGTAAGGGTTGGGCACCCCTTGTGCCTCCTTCAGTGAATTTTTTGCTTATCTAAAAAAAAATTTTAAAAATATAACAGTACTAAGTAATTGTTTTCTTTCCATTCGTTGAAGTATTAACATTTCTATAAAAATTTTAAAAAAATAGTATTATTAAATATTTTAAAATTTCAAGTCATTTTTACTTAGATTTCTTTTTGGCGATATCTTTTCAAATTTAATACCGCCATTTGCATTTAAATAATTGGCGTTTCCTTAAAATTCATATCATGATTTTCTAGTTTGAAAGAACTGCTAGGAAAGCAACAGTTTTACAAATGGCTACTACGTATACGGTATTAGGAGGAACTCTGCTGAATATTGGTGTCAATTTGAGTAGCCAAGGCAATTAACCAAGCTTTTGCAAATGGATCATTCGTTGGTGCAGGTCAATTTTATATCACATTGTTTTATTGTTAGTGACTGACTGCTATAAACTTATCCATATGCAAGTGTTTTTTTTACCCTATTTTTGAGGTCTATGCAAAGGGTAAATAAGCTTGACAAATTTGAGAAAATGATATAATTCGTTCCCAAGAAATTCGATCAAACTATAGTTGATCGACGTTTCCTTACTTGTAAATGTCAATGTTCAATTTTTTCACATAAACATACAAAGCTATACAAATACGAATATTATAGAAAAATGATTGGAAGGTGTTGAAACTTCAAGAAAATATCATGGAAAATAAGCATGAATGTGACTTGTAAATACAATAATAGAAGCATGGAAGAAGAGTTCACACAACTTTTTATGCGTTTTGTTGGTCAACACTGAAAGCTTTATGAAAACTTCACGAAACGGGGAGACAAGCTAACTATATAGAAATTTGAAATATTAACGTTTCTATAAAATTTTAAAAAATAATAGTATTAACTATTTTAAAATTTCCAGTTATTTTTATTAGATTTCTTTTTGAGGGCTAGAGCTTGTGATACTAAGTCATTTACTTAGTAACTTATACTAAATTATTACTAGCCATTGGATTCACAAAACTTCAATGAAATTCAATCTAATGGCTAGTATTGAATAACAGTATTTGTGTCACATTATTTTTTTGTTTTAATTACATTAAATAATTTAATAAATGTGTCATTTTTTTAGGGATTACGAAAACAAATCAGTTTTTTGCTCCTTGATTTTCTCTTCCACTATCTTCTCTCTCACAATTCCACTATCTTCTCTCTCACAATTTTCTCTTACGCTCATCTTCTCTAGTTTTCACGTTTTTTTTTCTTTAACGTTCTTCTTCTTCTTCTTCTTCTTCTTCTTCTTCTTCTTCTTCTTCTTCTTCTTCTTCTTCTTCTTCTTCTTCTTCTTCTTCTTCTTCTTCTTCACGCCCACAGTTGTTGAAAAAATGGACCTCGTTCATCCACGCCATTGAAGCACGCTTTTCCTTTACGCCATTGATGTCTCATTATTGTACTAACCAAACTATTGAAAGGTTTGGTTAGTGGAATAATAACCATAGAAATAGTTTAGAGTGGTTATTATTGTACCAACCAAACTATTGAAATGTTTGGTTAGTGGAATAATAACCAGGAAAACACTGTACTTTAGTTAGGTGTCGTGGTGACGGTGGTTGCGTATTTGTGTGATGGCGTAGTCGACGGAGATGAAAACGTTTTAATTTTGTTTAAATGAAATGAGAAAGAGAGATGAAACGATGGTGAAGAGAGACGTTATAATATGTATGTACTCTTAATCACGCCACTATTCTAAGTAAATTTGTGTTTAACGATACACAATAGTAAGAGATGCTTCTTCCTCTAACCAAACTATTGAAAAATTTGGTTCGTACAATACTAACCATAGGAATACTTTACTTCGGTTATTATTTCACTAACCAAACTAATGAAATTTTTGGTTAGTGAATTAATAACCATCGTTGTTCACTTATGTGGTTAATAACCTATATAACGATTGATTGCCTAGTATTTATGAATCACCATAGTTCGCTGATTAGGTTGTTAGAGCTCTATAACCGAAGTTATGCTTTTCTATGGCTACCACTCGACTAACAGAAGTTACCTTATTCACTTGTTAGTCAATATTAACCAATGTTACCAATGAAGGTGGTTAGTCAATGAAAGCGGTTAGTCAATTTTTCCAATGAAAGTGGGGTTAGTCAATATTAACCAATGTTACCAATGAAAATAACCAAAATCCCATGATTAATGGGTTTCTAAAACTGTTCCTTTAATTGTTCCACTAAACTTGCTATACGGTTACTCAAAATTTAATGCGATTTTTTTAAGCATTTTTTAATTATTATAGTAATTTACCTCTATAACATTTTAGTAACTATTACTAAACAAACACCTCAGTACCATAAGTCATACTCCTTTTTGAGATATCTTTGCAAATTTAATAACAATAATGCTATTCAGCCAAAAATGGTAGCCAAAATACAGCCAAAAAGACCAAATACATCACATACCTATAAAATACGCTGGTGGGACCCAGTTGATGAAACATTAAAATATTTTTCAGAAATATTAAAAAAAATAAATAAGGCAAAAAGCAGCACAGATAGGAACACGCTTCTCTTTCGCAAATAAGGCGACGAAAACATGGAAGCTCCCACCCTCTCTCGTTCCTCCCTCAACCTCTGCTCTCACCCCTGACCTCCTCCCCCGGTAGCCGTCCGCCACCGTAAAGACCACCACTCTAAAAAACACGCTTCTTCTTTTGTCACGCGGTTCCACCACTCTTTGATCACTCTACTTCACCATCCAGCGCCATCTAGCACCATTGTGAGACATCGAAGGACTGCGATCGCGACTTACGTTTCTTCATGTTCGTACCAGATCGTTCTCTTCTTCAACATGATGGTAGATTAATTGATGGTACAATGTTTGTTTGCTTCTTTCAATTAACACGATTATAGGGTTTCTCCAAGTATATTTTGTAATTGTGTTTGACTCAGGTAAATGTGTTTGTGCTATTAAGGACATTTGACTTTGTGTTTGTATTCTGGTTACTGGTTAGAAAGAAAACAGTTTGAAAAATCAGCTTGGTTTATGACATCCAAAAGTTGGTTAATTGTAGTTGTAATGTGGCTATCTGGTTCAAATTGAGCATGTACATGTCAGACTAGAAACCTTTTAGTTATAGTTACATTAATTGTCCTATTTAGCACTTAAATAGAGTCCTCATGTTGTTCATAGTGAGTAGGGAAGAATAGCATGTGAAAAACCAAGTTTGGGTTAGATTGAGCCCTCTTGTCCTTTACAGTTAGATTGAAAGAAATAAATGTGAAATACCAGATTGGTTTATGGCTTTGAAAAGTTGGTTAATTGGGACAGTAATGTGGCTATCTGGTTCAAATGGAATTTGTACATGTCATACCACAAACATTTGAGTTATACTTAATAAATTGGGGTTGAAAAGTTGGTTAATTGGGGTTGTTTAGCTGATATGTTAAGATGTTTATTTGATGACCACAAAATGTGGCACTGAAGAAACCTTTTGACTTGAGTTGTTGTTACATAAATGTGAGTGACATATCTATTTCATTATAACGTATTGCTGAGAATAAAATGTGACAACAGCCTTGGTGTAAGACCTTTTAAACTTTGTTTTCTACTTATATTGGTATGATAAATTTAGAGTTAACATAAGAAACTTTCTATTATTTCCTATTATTGGTATTCTGCATATTATTGCATACACATTTCGGTTTACATCTACACACTATATTAATTGGATTTTATTGTGCAGTACTTATGTGACGCCGCCCGCATCTAAAAGTTCATGGAGGGTGGTGATACATTCGTTGAGGGTGATAGTGCTGAGGCTGAAGGTATAACAGTCGACAACCCCAACAATGATGATACATGTTGGGAGCCCACAATCGGGATGTGTTTTGCTTCATTAGATGAGGGGATATCATATTATGGTGAGTATGCTTTAAAAAAGGATTTGGATGGAAAATTAGAACATCAGTAAAGGGAAAGGATGGGGCAATCAACTACAGAATTCTGTCATGCTCGAGAGAGGGGTCTAGCGCGCAAATGTCAAAAATTCCATGTTCATTGAAGACACTTCCGACTAGGGTGAGCAATTTTCCTGCCAAGATATGTTTCAAGTTAGAAACAGATGGAGTATGGTATATCAAAAAATTTGTAGATGAGCATTGTCACCAGTTGAGCCCCACAAAGTCAAGGTTGTTTAGGGTAAACAAGAAAATAAATCTGCATGTGAAGAGAACAATCCAAATCAACGATGAAGCGGGAGTGAGGATCAACAAAACTTTCCAATCTCTTGTCACGGATGCAGGAGGGCATGAAAATATACCATTTTGTGAAAAGGACGTAAAGAATTTTGTCAACAAGGAAAGGCGTTCAATTGGTAAAGGCGGTGATGGGAAGGCGTTGATTAGTTACTTTTATGAAATGAGGGAACAAAATTCAAATTTCTTCTATGATCTTGATTTGGATGATGGTTTTCATGTCAAGAATGTCTTTTGGGCCGATGCGAGAAGTAGAGCTGCTTATGAATATTTTGGAGATGTCGTGACATTTGATACAACATATCTGACCAATAAATATGAGATGCCTTTTGCTGCGTTTGTAGGTGTCAATCACCATGGTCAATCAACATTACTTGGGTGTGGCCTAGTTTCCGGTGAAGCCGAAGAGTCATTTGTGTGGCTTTTTCAATCATGGCTTTCTTCCATGCTAGGAAAGGCTCCCTTGGGTATTGTCACCGACCAATGCAAGGCTATGAAAAATGCCATTGAGACAGTCTTCCCTACTACTCGCCATAGGTGGTGTTTATGGCATATCATGAAAAAAATTCCCGAAAAACTTAGTGGCTATGGTGAATATTACAAGATAAAGGCGGCAATGAAAGAAGCAGTTTATGATACTTACACAAGACTTGATTTTGAAGATAAATGGCGTTCCTTCATAGACAAATTTCAGCTTCAAGAGAATGACTGGTTAAGTGGATTGTATAAGGAGCGACATAGATGGGCACCGACATTGTTAAGGAAATTTTTCTGGGCGGGGATGTCAACAACACAACGCAGTGAGAGCATACATGCTTTCTTTGATGGATATATCAATTCAACAACAAGTCTTGGTCAATTTGTAAAACAATATGGCAATGCTCTAAAAAATAAAGCAGAAAAAGAATTTGCAGCTGATTTTCAATCAATAGATACAATAATTCATTGTGGGTCCACCTCCTCAATTGAAAGGCAGTTTCAACGTGATTACACACATGCAAAATTTAAGGAGGTTCAAACTGAATTTAGAGGTAAAATGAATTGTGTCCCCTCCTTGGAGTCACTGGAGGGTTGCGTTGCTACATATAATGTGTTGGAGGAAATAATAGTTGGAGATAGACCAAAAGAGCGCTACCTTAAAGTTTTGTTCAATCGTGACAACTATGATGTCAACTGTGAATGCTCGTTGTTTGAGTTTAGAGGAATTTTGTGTTGCCATGTATTATGTATTTGTGCTAAAGAGAGGGTTGAAAAAGTTCCAGAGAAGTATGTTTTGACAAGATGGAAGAAAAATATTAAAAGGAATCATGCATATATTAAGATAAATTATGGTGTGAAGGAATTGATGCCACAGATGGATAGGTTTGAGAAATTGTGCAAGCATTTCTACGAGGTTGCTGAAGCAGCAGCGGAGTCTGAATATGCCACAAAAGCATTCCATGAACTGTTGCATCAATTTAGTTCTGATTTGCCAAGTATGGATCCTACAATGGATAATGTTAAAACCAAGGTTTTGAATGATGACTCAATGCTAGACAGTCTCCCTACTTGTCACAGTCCATTGAGGGTCAAGCGTAAAGGTCGTCCTCCTGCAAACAGAAAAATATCTACAGTTGAAAAAGTTGTTAAAAAGAGAGTGAATAAGCGAACCAAGCGAGCTAATGACAAAAAAAATACGGAGGTTTGTGTTGCTTTTTAACAAATTATGTATTAAGCATTAAACTCCATATCACACGCATCTTACTGTTTTTTGTATAATGTGTAGGCGGGCAATATTGGAACCGTGGGTATGGAAGTCAACAACGACATTTTTGTGGAATCAACTGTTGAGGTTACTACTGGTGGAGATGTGATGGAAGCAACTACTTTGGTTCGTGTCCATTATAAGATTTTACTAAAAGTGTAGAGTTTCCAATTTTCAATTTGTTCACGGACTAATTTGATCCGTCAGAAAATTTCGGGAAAATTTATGTACTATTGTTGAGTTTGAGTTGTAACTTGTTGTGAATAATTTCAAGACTTATGAGCATGTCATTGGGTTGGATTGATTTATAACTCGTGGAGAGTTGTTGGATGCAAACAATGTGGTTTAGTTTGCATCAGATGATTGTGCAAACTTCATTTAGTATGTTAACTACAACGTTAAGTTTTTTCTGTATCATTTTCATCATTCAATCAAATTAGTTATTTCGCATTTGTGGATAAGTGATTTTACATATGTTCAGTTTGACCTGAAGTAGAGTTTAGTTGAACTTATTTAACAATTCCTCTATACAGTCAGGAAATGTATATATTAATAAAGATGCTGGAGTCTCAGAATTTGCGCACAACAGTTGGGCTTCTCAATGTCCAACCATTACAGAAGCAACTTATTTAAGATTAGACAATGCAACTAACAACTTTAGTTCCTCCTCTCAGGCATGTTGTTTGATTGTCTGTTATTAGAGTTTTTATTTATATGTTCATGTTGTTAAACAAATAATGTGATTATTAACAGGTAGGAGGTGACATTCCATTCATGGAACTTTTGGCAAACATGGAAACAGACTTCACGGGATTGTCACAATTGACTACAAATCCCTGACTTTAGCTTGAAGGATACTCCCTGCATATCAATGGTCATGAGTATTTTTTGTTGTAATTAAAGATATATGTATATTAATGCTCATGACAAATTTTTGTTGTAATTAGACATATATGTATCTTTTGATTAGTATTGATGTAAATGTTGTAAATGACATCGGGTTCATGTTACCACCCAAACCTTTGAAGGCGACTTACTTCAATTATGATATGTAGCCAAGTATATGTAAATGTTGTAAATGACATCAGGTTCATGTTGCCTAGACCAATGACCAAGGTAGCCAATGAATTCACCAACTTTTTTAACACAATAGCCAACCCTCCTAACTTCAAAACCATTATGACATATAACTGTGTGGATACATGAGACACCAATGTAGGGTACTATGAACCTTCATATGTCATATATTCTCATAGGGGTTAGGTGATGTCCTTTCATTTGAGTTGCGAAGACCAATGACCAAGGTGGCCAAGGAATTCACCAACTTGTTTAACACAATAGCCAACCCTCCTTACTTCAAAACCATTATGACATATGACTGTGTGGATACATGGGACACCAATGTAGGGTACTATGAACCTTCATATGTCATATATTCGCATAGGGGTTAGGTGATGTCCTTTCATTTGAGTTGCGAAGACCAATGACCAAGGTAGCCAAGGAATGCACCAACTTTTTTAACACAATAGCCAACCCTCCTTACTTCAAAACCATTATGACATATGACTGTGTGGATACATGGGACACCAATGTAGGGTACTATGAACCTTCATATGTCATATATTCGCATATGGGTTAGGTGATGTCCTTTCATTTGAGTTGCGAAGACCAATGACCAAGGTAGCCAAGGAATTCACCAACTTTTTTAACACAATAGCCAACCCTCCTTACTTCAAAACCATTATGACATATGACTGTGTGGATACATGGGACACCAATGTAGGGTACTATGAACCTTCATATGTCATATATTCGCATAGGGGTTAGGTGATGTCCTTTCATTTGAGTTGCGAAGACCAATGACCAAGGTAGCCAAGGAATTCACCAACTTTTTTAACACAATAGCCAACCCTCCTTACTTCAAAACCATTATGACATATGACTGTGTGGATACATGGGACACCAATGTAGGGTACTATGAACCTTCATATGTCATATATTCGCATAGGGGTTAGGTGATGTCCTTTCATTTGAGTTGCGAAGACCAATGACCAAGGTAGCCAAGGAATTCACCAACTTTTTTAACACAATAGCCAACCCATGTTGTTTCAAATTGGTGTCTTGCCTATAAAAGTTGGTTAATTGACGTTGCAATGTGGCTATTGTGTTAAAATCTATCTCTGTTTTCTTTTACAATTAAAAAATAGAATATAATAATTGTTTATTTATTTAATAATTAACAACACAAAACAAACAAACAAGCCTATCCCTTAAATTAAATTAAAAAACAAATATTTAATCCTATCTATCCTCTACAGTCTCTCACTCGCACTCCCTCCTCCTCCCACGCAGTCTCTCACTCGCACTCCCTCCTCCCTCGCGGTCTCTCCTCCCTCGGCTCGGCCTCCCCTTCAAGCCCTCACCCCCCTACGCCGCCATTCACGAAGATAGGGTGTGTTTCTCCCTCTAATCGCGCGTCTCCTCTGCTCCATTCCTCTCCGTTTTTATCTCCGTCGCGTCTCCGCCGTGACTCCACCGTTTCGCCGCTTCTTCACCTCTTCTCCACTGCGACCTTCTTTCACTCAGGTAATTTATACTGATTTATTCCTTAATTTGTCCCTAATTTGACTGATTGCAAAAACCCCAATTTAATTTGAAAGGAAACCCTATTCTTGTTAGTCAAAATTGGAATTTTACCATGATAGCTTGAGTAAACATTTGGCTCCCATTCAGCTTGGCCTTTGATATCCGTAGAAATTTTAGGTTTTAAAAAAAGATAACGAATGAATTTATTTATGTTTGCATTTTTGTAATTGGCTTCTATTTGAATCTGAATGTTATGTGTATGTAATGCTAATGTGATTGATTGTGATGTCGGACAGGTACAATGTCGGACACTAGTAATTCAAAATCCGGAACGGTGGGTAATAGTAATATGGTTTTAGGTTTATCTTATTCTCTAGTTGTTGCCATTTACCAAAATATATACATCCCTCTGAGCCTTTTGTCTTTCGTGATGTTGTTGTAGGTGCGTTTGCGACACAAGTGTACAACAAAATATATCGGCAAAGTTAATGAAAATCTTACAAAATGTCAAAAGGAAAGGATTGATGGTACGCCTTTTAAATGGTTAATGTTTTTACCAGGCAAAATAAACATATCTGGAATTTTGTTGGAAGAATTATGTAGACGTTGGGATGAAAAAAGAGGGGGGTTTAGAATACAGAATAGGATAGTTGATTTTAGTCCTTTAGATGTGTGTTATGTCGTAGGACTTGGCATAGTTGGAGAAGAAGTCCATTTTGAGGATGACATTACTTCATATACTCTCACTTTACTTGAAGGAACAAATATGACTTTATCCGCAATTTATGAAAAACTGATGACGCTTTCCGGCGACGAGAATGTGGATGATTTTTGTAGACTGTATATACTGCTTGCAATGGAAGAGTTTTACTTCCCCAACTCATCCACTGGTATTAGTTGTAGATGCATTAAGCTATTAGACAATCTAGATTCCCTTGGGACTTTTAATTGGGGCCTTGCAGTGTATCATAATTTGGTGCAGAAGTTGACGAAAGTTTTGCATAGTTTGGAACAATCAAATAGCTCAAAATTTTTGTATCTTATGGGTTGTGTTGTCGTGCTACAGGTATTTTATTGTGTTGTCATCAAACATATCAATTAATACTCAGTTGTATGTGAAATCTTTTACCATCATATATATTATTCTATAGGTGTGGGGAATTGAACATGTCTGGCCAAACCGCAAGATTAGTCCCAAAGTTAACATTCTGTTTCCGCGTTGTTTGAAGTGGCCTGATTTTTGGCTTGATCGGAAACAAGTTGTGGCCTCATTTAAGAATAACCAGGTAATAGTATTGGGAAACACATGTCAGTGACTTTGTATTATATTTTTACATGCCAACTCAGATCATTTGTGGCATTACAACTCATTATTTTCATATTGGTATATTGTTACTAGGTTTTTCATGAGTTGAATGCAACACAACAAGAGATTGAATTTGATGTTGTGAGACAAGCATTAAATGAGGCACCGAATGGATTTCAGACTTTGCGACAGGTGAAAATTGACTTGAAGAATCAAAATGCCCTGAATGAACAGCTAGAGGCCGAGCAGAAGGTACTTGAAGAAAGACTATCTAAAGTTGAACGTGATTTAAGTCAGCTAAAAAGGTTACCTCAATCAGAAAGGGAAATACTTCAACGGAAAATACATGAACTTGAACGTGAATTAGAGGAAGTAAAAGAAGCAAAAGAAGCTAAACATTCACACTGTATTGAAGAACAGTCAACTGAACCGGCTCCCGAACCACAACATGTTGAGCAGCTAAACATCCAAAGAGAGGTACTTCATCATGACCATGATGAGTCAAATATGCAGACTCGACGAAGGAAGAATCCAAGAAAGATCCAAGATAGTGCAGCAATGCGAACACCATATCAGCCTCTCCACAGGGGGAAAAAGAAGTAGGCGGTGTAGAGGAAATGACAGATTTTATATGACTCTAAAATCAGTTTTTTTTAACCATTATGCCATCATATGACTGTAGTCTAATGTTGTTGTTGTAATTAGACATATATGTATTCCACGAGTTGTTCTAATTAAAGATATTTGTAGTCTAGTGTTGTATGATATATCTTTATTGTTGATGGGAGTGTCATTTTACCATGAAGTTTCATATAGTGATCTTCAATGCAATATAGAACGAATACTTACTACATACGGGAAAAAAACTAAAACGGCCTTCGTGAGGAATACAACCATAACAGGGTAATGTTGTGCTATTATTCGTCAGATAAGTCCCCATCTGTAGAATACTTCGGGTAATTTTGTAAGTCCATTTCGTCGGGAATGGTTCGTTCCCAATCATGTCTTCTGCATGCAGCGTGTACAAGTTGGTGCCTGTTAATTCGAATTTGCATCTGGTTATTTTCGTGCCTAACCATGTTAACTGCCTTTTCTAGAGACTCATCGTTGTCTTCAGTGACTTCAAGTGATTTTTGCTTTGGTGCCTTAATGCAGCATTGCCGTAGCTCTTGTCTCATCCTTATAGACTCCTCAAGACGATATTCCCACTCTCTACGATACTCATTCATGTTTAATATTGAGTATCGGTCTTGGGGGCACAAACTATATTGAAACAAGCCTCGCTCTAATACCCATACTCGACCCATACTTTCTAGTATTTCGTGTGGTCTATATGTTGTTCCAATTAAATTTGAATAGAAGGAAAATTCGAAGATATCCATGTCAGTTGCGTTTTTTATCCTACACAACAAGTACATATTAGAATAAGAACAACAGAGGTTACGAATTAAATATACAAACTAAGGAGTTTACCAAGTGCCCGTACCTTAATTGAAGATGAAACCAAATATAGCACAAGACATTTATTATTTATACTACTTTGGGAGATACATTGACATATGAAGGTTCAGAGTACCCTTATTTGGTGCCCCATGTGAACACACAGTCATATGTCATAATTGCTTTGGACTAACGTGGGTTGGCTATTGTGTTAAAAAAGTTGGTGAATTGAGTGGTTACTTTGGTCATCGGTCTTGGCTACTCAAATAAAAGGACATGGCCTAACCCCTATGCGAATAAATGCCATATGAAGGTTCAGAGTACCCTTATTTGGTGCCCCATGTGAACACACAGTCATATGTCATAATTGCTTTGGACTAACGTGGGTTGGCTATTGTGTTAAAAAAGTTGGTGAATTGAGTGGCTACTTTGGTCATTGGTCTTGGCTACTCAAATAAAAGGACATGCCCTAACCCCTATGCGAATAAATGCCATATGAAGGTTCAGAGTACCCTTATTTGGTGCCCTATGTGAACACACAGTCATATGTCATAATTGCTTTGGACTAACGTGGGTTGGCTATTGTGTTAAAAAAGTTGGTGAATTGAGTGGCTACTTTGGTCATTGGTCTTGGCTACTCAAATAAAAGGACATGGCCTAACCCCTATGCGAATAAATGCCATATGAAGGTTCAGAGTACCCTTATTTGGTGCCCCATGTGAACACACAGTCATATGTCATAATTGCTTTGGACTAACATGGGTTGGCTATTGTGTTAAAAAAGTTGGTGAATTGAGTGGCTACTTTGGTCATTGGTCTTGGCTACTCAAATAAAAGGACATGGCCTAACCCCTATGCGAATAAATGCCATATGAAGGTTCAGAGTACCCTTATTTGGTGCCCCATGTGAACACACAGTCATGTGTCATAATTGCTTTGGACTAACGTGGGTTGGCTATTGTGTTAAAAAAAGTTGGTGAATTGAGTGGTTACTTTGGTCATTGGTCTTGGCTACTCAAATAAAAGGACATGGCCTAACCCCTATGCGAATAAATGGCATATGAAGGTTCAGAGTACCCTTATTTGGTGCCCCATGTGAACACACAATCATATGTCATAATTGCTTTGGACTAACGTGGGTTGGCGATTGTGTTAAAAAAGTTGGTGAATTGAGTGGTTACTTTGGTCATTGGTCTTGGCTACTCAAATAAAAGGACATGGCCTAACCCCTATGCGAATAAATGCCATATGAAGGTTCAGAGTACCCTTATTTGGTGCCCCATGCGAACACACAGTCATATGTCATAATTGCTTTGGACTAACATGGGTTGGCTATTGTGTTAAAAAAGTTGGTGAATTGAGTGGTTACTTTGGTCATTGGTCTTGGATACTCAAATAAAAGGACATGGCCTAACCCCTATGCGAATAAATGCCATATGAAGGTTCAGAGTACCCTTATTTGGTGCCCCATGTGAACACACAGTCATATGTCATAATTGTTTTGGACTAAGGAGGCTTGGCTATTGTGTTTAAAAAGTTGGTGAATTGCTTGCCTACGTTGGTCATTGGTCATTGGTGAATTGCTTGGCTATAATCTTTCTTTATATACAGAACAGGTGGTCTTCTTTGAACCCACGATATTTCTTTTATCAATTTGATCAAATTGCCTACATAATGAAAGATTATAGAGACCTATTACTTCAACTAGATTGGTGTTATGAGAACACAGATAATACACTCGCAGGGAAAAAAGCCATTAAAAAGGAATGGCGCATCCGATTTCGAGAGTCTGTTTCTCTTCAATCAGACTTAAGAGAGTTGGAGGCACCAATTCCGGATTTAAAAGCGGCAGAGATGTGGCAACATGCACAGCATAAATACGTTGAAATGCAGAAAGCCTTAAATCGCCTTAGGATTGAGAATAACATTATGGCAATAAGGAGAGTACGATTTGGGATGCTCCATGTATGGAAAACATTTCTACACGCAATAGTCATCGTATGTCTCAAGCAGAGGAAGAAAACATACTTTGCGCAGATGAGTACTTATCAAATACCGATGAAGAGTGAACTTCAACGTTAAGTGTATGTCGTCGTCCCCAACGACGTTTAAACTTCCTTTGTATTTTGTTGTACTATATCATGTTGTGGTAAGAAAATATTTTTATCCCAGTCTTAACAATTGGTTGTTTTTAACACTGATATAGTTAATTTAAGAAAAACTGATAATTGTTATTAAACTTTAATTCTTGTTGACAGCTCCATAATCCATACATAAACTTTAACACTCCTACGTTCAAAGACATCTGAAAAAAAAATGGCAAACTACAATACGTTTAGCATAGTAAACTAATTGTATGACCTTCACTGTGGTTCCCGGAACAACTCCATGATCTCTTCTACGGACCTCCTAACTGGTGGGTCAACCGAAGGAGCCAGTGTCGTGCGAATACACAACTCGATTGGGAAATCACTATAATTGTGTCTGCAGTGGTGCGAGATAATACTACCAACATGGTTAGTTGTTAGTACGTCATACATGGACCACATACACCTTCCTTCTCGATCATATCGAGGATAACGGTGCTTGATAGTACTGATCACGTGTTGTTCGAGCCTCAATTTATGGTGAATCTTTTGCTTCAACTCCTCAAAAGTTATATTGTGTTGAAGCCTAAGTGGTTCAGGTGGGTTTGCATCAAAAGCAACAAACTTGACTCCATCCCTTGCATTAACTATTCCGCACCTGTAGTATATATAAGACAGCACTGACCCCGGCGGCCAAGGAGATAACTCATTTTGGCGCTCAATATTAATACGTCTAGCAAATTTAGCACTCAACTCTATTGGACCTTCAGAGCGAAAGGACATATATTGTGCTAACATATTTTGTATGCATAAATCAGTTATAATCTCCATGCTCACATACTCAACACTCCCATAAGCTGGCTCTGGACGTCGATAGAAGATTGAACGCAATATCCTTGACTCATCTCCACCCTTCTGTTGAATTATGGTTTTCAGTTCTTCAAAGCTCATGTCATCCTTGATCCTGATGGACTTCATCTTATGACTTTCAAACTTTACTCCATTAATCAAGTCTTTATGTTCCACATCAATATAAACAATGCCCAACTTTGTGCCAATTTGGAATTGTGTTACCTGAGAAAGGGGCATCGGTCGGCCCACTTCTGCTTGTAGGTTGCATATGATTTTCAAGTTGTGTTTGTTTGCCAAGAAATAAGTGTGTTATGCTAGTATTTATATATGTCTCAATTACTCGTGCCCTCACGTGGGACCCTAAATTAGGGGAATGGGACCCTTATTAGAGAATGCATACCCCTGTGCGAATATCTGACTTATCAATGTTCAGAGTACCGTTATTTGGTGTCCCATGTGAACACACAGTCATATGTCATAATGGTTTTGGACTAAGGTGGGTTGGCTATTGTGTTAAAAAAGTTGGTGAATTGATTGGCTACCTTGGTCATTGGTCTTGGCAACTCAAATGAAAGGACATGACCTAACCCCTATGCGAATATATGACATATCAAGGTTTAGAGTGCCGTTATTTGGTGTCCCATGTATCCACACAGTGATATGTCTTAATGGTTTTCGACTAAGGAGGGTTGGCTATCGTGTTAAAAAAGTTGGTGAATTGTTTGGCTACCTTGGTCATTGGTCATTGATCATTGTTCAATCTGTTTTAGCTTTCATTTTTTTCAGTACAGAGCACACACTCATAGTAAAGTCTATAATCTTAGCTACATGGAGAATTACACACTATGCATTCATAACTTTTTAGAGACATTAATAATCAAACAGAATGCACATTATGCATTCACCAACTTTTAGAGACAGCATTCTGCAATGCTCAGCTGGGTGAAATTTTTGACCATAACAAACGAGCCTACGTCAACACAAGTTCAGCTGCTTAATAAAATCTCATCATTCAATATCAAATTTACGAAAACATTCAAAATCAATTGATACCGAAGGAGCATTTGATACATAATCTTTGAGAAAATATCAATTACAGTTAATTAATGTACAATTCATACTTCTGCATAACAATTTATACTTCTGCCAAAATCATAATTTATATACAATTTTGCTTTCATGAAAACTTCTGCCAATATAACAATTTATACTCTTTCCCCATTTCCACATGAGGGAAGGACCTGTCCAACCATATCAGAATTTGCTTCAACAGCTCCATAGAGGCAGTGACCATCAGGCTTTATTTCTCTGTTCCCTGTCGACTTCTTGTTGAGCTTTTTTGTCGCGCCTCTGTTTGCCTTTGCTGACTTTTGTATTCTCAGGTTGACTACTAACAGATACACCACTTCTGCTAATACATCAAATGTTCCGGAACATTCGCGTCTGCCAATACCTTTTCTTTAAATGTATTTCTTTCATCAAGTACCCATTTCAACACATACTCTCGACGAAATTTAAGTACATCGTCCTAAACAAATGTTTTTTTTGTTAATACCAAATCACTAAAACTCTAACATTTTAATTCAAATACAAAATAGAAAACAAATTTTCATTTACCTCCGAGTAGTAAGGCATTGTATTTTCACCATTCCACAATTCCAAGTATTTTAACACATATATTCCACAGTCATGGCTGTATCGACAAACAAGATGCATTTCAGAACATAAAAATAAAGATAATCAAAACCAACTAACAAATGAAACATTTATAGAAGAAACCAATTAAATGACTTACCAATTATGTTGTTTGGGCAAATTTTCATAATGGATCTTCACACCATTGTTAAGAACTTCCCTTTGAACAATGATACTCAGCAACTCTTCAAAACGGGAGCACTAAAAAATCACAATTATTTAAATTGTCAATTTATTTGGAAGGCCTGAAAAGTGTTAAATGAAAATGAAAAACCTGAAAATCAAAAAGTGTTATCGTAACACAATACCATTGCCAAATCAAGCAAATACCAATTCTCATCCCTTTTGTGTTCCAATGAGTCCAACACATACATCTTCCTTTCGTGTTTGTTTAACACGTAGCACACCCAATGCCCATTAAACACGGCTGGTGCAAAAATCTAAAAAATATATACAAGTTAATTAGGTAATTTTCATAATTTTAACATGTACAACAATGGGACCCAAAGAGCTCCAAATACATGCTTACCAAATTGGAAGACCGTAAGTGATAAATGGGTTTTCCCGGGAACTTGTGATAGTGGCAATAATCTTTCAAAGTCCAACGCTTTTGGGTCCCATTTTGGAACATTGGTATATCACGAATAACTTTCTCCTACATTATAAATCACTACGCTCAGTCAAACTGTATTAACAAAATGTTCCCTAAATGAAATGCCTTCAATAAAAGAGTTTTAGATTTCCTCACAGCAAAGAATGAATTAAATACGAAACGGCTGACAACACCCGTTCTATTAATTTCTTCTTCCATCATCCAAAGCGAAGTAAATGCAAACACCTGGAAAAAATGAACACACATAAAATACTAGTTCATAAAAATAATTAAAAAATCAAATAAAATAAAATAACAACTCAGATTCAATAAAGGGTGTTACTACTTACAAAGTTGTCAACCCAACTCCTGGGACTAAAGGTTGTGAGGCTAGATCTTGTAAGAATATTGCCCTTCAAGTCAACCAAAGTTCTGCATAAATTAGACGAACCATTGTCAATAAATGTACTTATTCAGAAGTCAAATTATCAAAAAGATTAACACTTACTCGTCCCGCGTTGACGTTGTCACTCGGCGGGTGCAAAATCGATACAAATCAACCAACGATTTGTTCAATTCACTCCGGTTTCCAACAATATCTTTGCTACCATCAGCTTTTGTAGCAACTTTCAATTCATCCTCAATCATTGACAGCCTCATCCCAATGTCCTTTTGTTTTTTTGATAATCTTTTCTTTTGGGATGAGCAGCCCCTTTGGACGTTTTCAATGACTTCAATGACAACTTCATTTGTACAATCTTCATCATTTAAAGGTAAATCCTCAACAACCTAATAACAAAAATATAAAATAAATCATTATAAATCACCAGCTTTTACAACAACCATAGGAAATCATTTATTAAATAACCTTTTCTAACCTTTTCGGGATCGAATATTTTTGTAACTAAACACTTGCCCGACCCTACATCAATCCAATCTAAAAGACGGGGAAAACGCGTCTTTTTTGAACTATCCCGCAATGATAGGTGGTCAACCGTCCAAATCTACATCATCACCGATTCACCATATAGTTCAATAGTCAAAATTTAATACTCAGTAATAAAAACTTTAAACTAATGTAACTTTTTAGTTGTACCTGTAGTAATTCTGCACAGCCTGCAATATAGAACGAATCTTTGTTCTTCCCTTCATTTAAACGAGGAGCGACACGGTCTAGGCTAGAAACTAATACCCTATAAACTTCACCACCCCAATTGTATTTAAAAAGGCTACCTAAATCATTTAATAGCCTAAATGGTAGGGTATGGACATCTGTGGTAGTTTTTGGAAAGTATAAGGTTTTGAAAGCAAGAAGAATGTACAACCTACAAAAATCCTCTACATCATTATCATCGGTCAACTCTCCCATTTTCTCAACTATGGTTGACACTGTAATCACCCCCCCATTGAACAAATCTTTGACTCTAGATTCATTCCCATCATCAACATGAACGGGCTCTCCAACAATGCGAAGCCCCAACCCAACACAAACATCTAAGGCCGTGAAGGAAATAATCCTATTCCCAACCCGGATACCATGACTGTGTATATCCCACCTATGCACTAACTCTTTAAGTAAGACACAAGAAATCTTGTTTCTTTTCTCAAGATCAATGAGGGATTTAAAAGGTGTCATTCGAAGACATTTCTTTTGTTTTGGAGTCAAAGATGCATTCATCTTCACTAAAGATTCAGTATTCACAACGTGCCCCAGTCTTCCCATGATGTACAAGGAGTTGTATACTTGAAAAAATGGACAAATTTTCACAAAACAGGAAGTCTAACACTTGAAAAAATGTTGGTGAATTATACAAACGAGAAGTCTAGCACTTGAAAAACATCATGATTTCAATTTTAGAACAGACCTACATAACACAATCAAAATAAATCCCACACTTTTTGAAACATAACCAAACAATAGAGATTCCAGGAGCTGATATGAGCTACAGCAAAACCAAGCTTAAAATCTTTATTATGTTTGTCATATAGATTAGAATAAGAAAGATAGAAAACATCAATTATGGAAACATATATTTGCTAGACTCAATAGTATCTTCTGTGACCATGTTGATGGAATAATTCACAATTTGACTCACCTCCTTAATATAACATAACCAACAGGAAAGAAAGAATCAACAAGGGAAAACGAACATTACTCCTACTCCTACACAACAGTAAAGCACATCCATGACAACAACGAAACAGAGCACAAACTCCACAGCTCCAAGCTATCCAATACAACTCTATCCCTCCAAAATCTAAAATATGAATTTGTTAACATCAAGTTTCTTTCAAGATGAGTTTCGCTTGGTATTAGGGTTTCAAAACGAATTGCAAGAAAACATTACCAGATACAAAAGGAATAGACAGATTCAGGATTTCAGTATCATAATATAATACACAACAAATCCATCCAAGAAAATCAAAGAATAAACTTGTGAGTTTCATATGAAAATCAAGTGTACCAACCTGTTTACAGAATCGCGAAAGGTTGGAAGAGAAAGGTGGAGACGCGATGCCGGCGAAAATGGCAACGAGCACGAACGCAGTGACGGCGGAAGACAACCCCTTTTTTGGTAGTGAGTGTGCGAGATTGAAGGAGACTAAGAGATTGAAGGGAAGAGTAATGAACAGAGTGCGTGGGAGGGAAGAGTTGTGCGTGGGAGTGAAAGAGTTGTGCGTGTGGGGAGAAAGTGCGTGAGCTGAGAGACGAAAGAGCTGTGCGTGGGAGTGACTAATTTTATTAAAACCTAATCATTTTTTTTGAATTTCATTCCCAAAATAATTGTGCAACTATTCATACGGTATTTGGTATTTTTGGCTGATTTTGGCTGGATTTTTTGGCTGAATAGCATTATTGTTTAATAATAATAATGCATTCACATTTAAGTAGATAGTGAGAGCTGAGACCTCCAGTGCAAATGCATGCCTTATATATATATATATATATATATATATATATATATATATATATATATATATATATATATATATATATATATATTTAACATCTAATACTCACTGCCCATATGACATACCATTTGGACCCTTTTTTGATATTTCTCGAATGCATGGCCCATATACCATCGAAGAGAGATATGTCTCCACACATTCCTCTATCTATCACTCCGTATCCGTTGTCCCCAGTTAGGTCCGTGTGAGTTCCGAATAATGTAATAATACTCAGTGGATTTTCCATTCTTTTCTTTGAGCTCCCCAAATCCAACTATTAGAACACCAAGCATCTTTTTTTTGTTAAATACTGATTTATCTTTCGATACATAATATATGTCATCATGCAATTATGGTAAAAAAAAGTTAGACAATAAACTACATTGAGTATAGTAATTATCAAATATGAAAATAAAACTTACCCCCTGAAATCTTCATATCAGGGATCTAATACATTGCAGCTAATAAAGGTGATATCTTTAGTTCTGCCTCTATATATCCCTAGGCCGCTCTAGTTTTAGACATGTTTAGATTCTTAATTTTACTTACACAATTGTGCAAAAGAAAATAATTAAAATAGTTCAATTACTATGAATCTGAAATGTAATGACTAATGATGAAAAGTGCTATTTTATTTTCTTGGGCGGGATGTATCTTTCGACGTAGGACAATTCTCTTCTAGCACAACCATTTTCAATGATCCATAATAACGTCTCACATATAGTGCGTCCTTTTTTGTCTTCCTTATCATTATAGATCATGTTACCACAATGTAATAAAATTTATTGTATTTACACATTTTTATGGCAGCACATTTTTATAACAACATACTGAAAAGTTTCACGTAATCTCTTTCCAAAGCTCTTTGATCCCAGGCAGATTCACGTACTCTCTTCCCAAAGCCTTTTCATCCCAGGTAGATGATGCCGAAGAGTTATGTTTGGAAAGTTAAGTAAATGCATAACAGCATACTGAAAAGTTTCACGTAATCTCCTTCCAAAGCTTTTTCTTCCCAAGCAGATTCACGTACTCTTCCCAAAGCCTTTTCATCCCAGGTAGATGATGCTTCGAAGAGTTATGTTTGGAAAGTTAAGTAACAAAATGGAAATAAAAAAATTCATTTATGAAAATTAATTAAGATAAAAAAATCATTTACAAAAATGAATTTTGAACAACGCTATATATACGAATTAATACTTATTTCTATCAGTCTATTGTTTAATCAAGAAAATCACAGTCGCTAAGCTGAAAATAAAGAGAATGGAGAATGTATATAAATATAAGACAATACAAATAATTCCTTTTTGATCAAACAAATGTGTGGAATGTGAGTAGGACTCAGGTTATAGTATTTAGTAAAAAAGAATTGCCCCTATCAAAAAGGTAAAAAACAAGTGAGGTTTATTGTTTGAAATATTGTGTAGAAGTGGGGTGATATAAAATATAGATATAAAAGTAAAAAGAAAGCGATTTTCGTGGAGTTGAGAGTGAGATGGAGGACCACGACGGCTAGCTGTGTTGAACTAGGTGATTGTGGTGGTGGTTGTTCGCAATGGTGTTCCGGCGGTGAGGGGGTGCTGTAAGGTGGTATTCTAAAGGGTGGAGAGAGATTTTGAGGAGATGGAATATGAGGGAGATCGAGAGGGAAGAGTAGGGGTGTGGTCGAGAGAGACAAGCATAATATAGTCAAAGAACCTTTTAGGCAAAAAAAAAACCACTGTAGCACAAATAAAAAATTTATTTACAAAATAACACTCTTTTTAGATTATTTACCAAAGTAGCACACATCCAAAGATTAGGCCAGAAGTCGCCCCCAAGGGAAACAACTTCTAGACTGCATTTTTGCAAATTTTTTTAATTTTACAGTGCAGAAGTCGCCCCCTGTGGGAGAGACTTCTGAACCGTGTTTTTAAATTTTTTTTACTTTATATTAATTTAAATTAAGGTATATTAATTAATTTAATTAATTTAGAAAATTAATATTTATAATTCTAAATAAATTATAAATATTATGGTGATAAAAAAAAGTATCGGCAACATCAAGACCTTTGAAAAACACAAAAAAAACCGTAATTAGACACAAACAAAACACTGTGCACTATGCACGGTGTTTTTATATATCTAATTTTTTATTTAAAAAAACAAATCTACACGGTATAAAAATACAGTGTTGAGTAATAAAAAATCTTGACCGTTTATTAGTGTCGGCAATTCCACATGGTGGTGGCCAGTCTTGTCATGGCCAGTTCCACATGTTGGTGGCTAGTTCCACATGGTTGCACCAGCCTGCTCCTGAAGCCTCTGAAGATATGCAACTGATTCGAGCGTACCAAAGTGGACACCAAACAAGTCGTATAATGCAAAAATTACGACAAAATAAAAAACAAGTCAAACGTCATCAAAAAATTATAACAACACCACTAAAAATCTAATAAAATTGAAAGAAGACTATAGAATTTTTTTCAGATTTTTGGGAGATTATGAAAATTTTAAAAAATTCATAAAAAATAGTATACGATGAAATTTTTGATTTTGGGCCCTGTAGTCCTGGAAAAAGAAATCCTTTCTTGAGGAGTAATGATCATTGATTTTTTCGGATTTAGTAGTTGTGGTTTCGAGACAATCGGAGAAGATTTTCTGAAAACCAATTTTTAGTCTAGAACCCTAACACTGAGTAGCGGTCTAGAACCCTAAAACTGAGTAGCCCCCTGTGCCGACACTTTTCATCAACGGTGGCAAGATCTTGACCGTTTATTAGTGTCGGCAAGATCTTGACTGTTGATTAGTGTCGGAAGTATGTTCTATAATTTGTTTGGTGTATTATACACCTGCACCTACCCCGGCTGATAAAGAAATACCAGCAGTACAACAGCGTTCAAGGCGGAATCGCCGTCCACCACCAACACGGTAGATATTTTTTATAAATAAAAAATTAGATATATAAAAACACTGTGCTGTGCATAGTGCACAGTGTTTTGTTTGTGTCTAATTACCGTTTTTTTGTGTTTTTTTCAATGGTCTTGATGTTGCCAATACTTTTTTTATCACCATAATATTTATTAATATAACTTAATTTAAATTATTATAAAGTCAAAAAAAAATTAAAAAACACAGTTCAGAACTCTCTCCCACAGGGGGCGACATCTGCACTGTAAAATTAAAAAATTTTGCAAAAATGCAGTCTAGAAGTCGTTTCCCTTGGGGGCGACTTCTGGCCTAATTTTTGGATGTGTGCTAGTTGGGTAAATAATCTAAAAATGGTGTTATTTTGGTAAATAAATTTTTTATTTGGGCTATGTGGATAGTTGGATTTCATTGTGAAGAGTTTGAAAGGGTGAAGGATATGTTCTGATATTTTGGTAGGCCGCCAAAGGATATTATTGGGAAGAGTTTTCCTCACTTTTCTCAAAATGTTGTATTATTTGTAATACCCTTTCTTCATTAAAATTCTATAAACTTTGTCTTATTTATATATGGTGATTTTCTTTTATTAGCTCTGATTTACTATCAAGATTAGCAGGTCTTGGATCCATGCAAACTATAGCTTGCTAGACCAAATCAATAGAGTTTTAAAGGATTGTAATTGCTGTTAAAGCACAGTTGATTATGTTTAGAGGTCTCAATGATCGAGTGTTTTGTATTAACCTGTTGAACCAAACATATTATTATTTCACTTAGATTTGCATATGAATGTGGTTTTAAACTCCAATATGAACAATTTTAATAAACTAAAGATAAGTTACTATTGAGAATAAAAAGACAATATGCAATAATTTGAACAATGTAGGGTGAATCAAATGGGAAAGCAAAATCATGAGGAAAACTTTCTCCTACTATTAATCAAATGAGACTTTGATTTTGCTTTTCTGCTGATGCTGCCAACTAAAGAGTGCCTCAATAGTCCCTTTCATATTTCCTAGTTTATGATTCTGTTTTTTTTTTTTTGATTTTTTTGCTGGTCTATGACTATTTTCCAAGTTCATGTTTGCAGCAATTAAACCTTGATTAAAGTGGCGCAGATGCTGTGAAGGGAAAAGGCGTGGAGCAGTGCATCAATGGAGCATTAAAGGTGGTCAAGATGCTGTAGAGGGCAGAGGCGTAGAGCAGAGCTGTAGTGGAGCAGTTTTGCTGCTTATAAACACACAAAACTGGCCTTCAAGAAAGAGCCATGGACACTAGCTCAAAATAGAAGATGATAAAGCATTTTAAATTCTTGATTTGCTTGTTGGCATTTTCATGGCCTGATTGCAAATCACGAGCCACATAATAACACAATGACAAGAGCCACAGTGGAACACATATATACACATCTGCGGATACTTAAATATACCAACAATATATATGATTAGTTTGGCACTTCATTTGTGATTGTTAGTGTGTCTTTGTTGCATTATTAATCAGCTGATATGTTATGCAATTCATTTCTAAATTTAAAGTACAAAATTACTTCTTCATATAGATTTATCCTTTAAGGTGATTGCTTTATTCACTTTCTAGTTCTTGCCACAAAGAGTGTTTTATTTTTCTTGACAAGAGAGTGTGTTAGGTTGTAAGAAATGTGACTTCTAATTTCTTTCATAAAATGAGTCTACCTGGGCACATAACTTTTTAAGTGTGGCTAAATTGTTTGTGCATAAGGTTCCAGTATGTTTGTTTTCACCATCTAAAGCTCACTAACGTGTGTCCATATTGAAGCTACAGACTGTAGCTTCGACATTCATATATTTCTCACTGTGATCTTGTTGGTGCATGCCAATTTTATATCACATTCAGGGGCTGAGGGTAGTAGAAGGATGGGGGAGCCTTCCTGGCAATATATGCTTACTGATTTACTGAATTTATATATAATAATCCATTATCCATGATCACTATATTTTTTTTATACACTAAAATATTAAATTAAGGACTAATAACTTTTTCATTCTTAATTTGAATGCATATTAACATCAATATTTTAATTATAAATGTATAAAAAATATTTCTAAACTATTAAACATATAATACTTCTATAGCATCCTAGTTTAATCACAATTATGTGTAATTAACTATAATTTTTAGTGTATTGTTCCCCGACGTAGATTAGTCACCGACAAAGTCGGTGGAAACTATGCACCAATGACATGGTAACAAACAAATGATCATTTTAATTAAATGGGAAAAGGTAAAGGACGTAAACGAGTATTTTAAAAAAAAAAACAAAGCAAATATTTTAAAAAATATATATGTCGAAAACGAAAAAACATATAATGGTCTAATAGCACAGTCATCTGTTAGTGAGGTGAAGGATTTGTTAGAAAGCATTTTGAGGATGCTTTCGTGGAGCCAAGTCATATTCGCCCCAATCTTGATGGGCTTAATTTTTCTCAAGTGCCCCACGCGGATTGTGATTATTTGGTTGAGCTTTTCACGGAGGAGGAAATAAGGGAGGCTATGTGGAATTGTGATGGTGAATAAGAGCTCGGGTCCCGACGGTTATAATATGAGGTTCATCAAAGTTTTTTGGGAATTGTTGAAGCAAGAAGTGGTCGATTTTTTCAATGAGTTTCATTCCAAAGCTTTTCTTCCTAAAGCTATCTTTGCATCTTTTATTGCTCTCATTCCAAAGAATGACAACCCTCAAGGTTTAGGTGAGTTCAGGCCTATCTGTTTGATTGGTTGTCTTTATAAGATCTTGGCGAAGGTTCTGGCTAGTAGGTTGAAGAGAGTGCTTCTAGGTATTATTTCTAATTGTCAATCGGCTTTTTTGTGCGGTAGACAAATTTTGGATGGTGTGGTGGTTGTTAACGAGGTTGTTGACCATGCAAAGAGAAATAAGCCTGAATGTTTATTTTTTAAGGTGGACTTAGAGAAGGCTTATGATTCAATATCATGGAATTTTTTATTTTATATGAAGTATAGGATGGGATTCCCGAGAAGATGGATCAATTGGTTGGAAGCGTGTGTTACTTCTAGTACTATGTCAGTGCTAGTTAATGGTAGCCATTCTAGCGATTTCAAGGTAAAGAGGGGGTTGAGACAAGGGGATCCATTGTCACCTTTTCTTTTCCTTATCGTGGCCGAAGGTTTGACGGCTCTTGTGAATCAAGCGGTGGCGATTGGTTCTTTTCACGGTTATGCCGTTAATGATAATTTGAAGTTTTCTATTATGCAATTTGCGGATGACACAATGTTGATGGGAAAGGCTACAAGGGAGAATCTTTGGAGTATCAAGTCTATTTTGAGAGGTTTTGAACTTGTATCCGGTTTGAAGGTAAATTTCAATAAGAGTAAGCTTATCGGTATTAATGTGGCGGATGAGTTTCTTTCAACAGCATCCACTTTTTTTCATTGCAGAACGGAATCCATTCCTTAAGTTTTTGGGGATCTCGGTTGGTGCTAATCCGCGTAGGGCAGCCACTTGGAAGCCGGTGATTGATATGCTTCGGAAGAGACTTGTATCGTGGAAGGGTCGCTATTTATCTATTGGAGGTCGGGTCAGTCATATCAACTCAGTTTTAAATAGCATTCCACTTTTTTTTCTTTCTACAAGGCTCCAAAGTTGGTGTTGAATGCCATGGTCAAGATTCAAAGGGATTTCTTATGGGGTATTAATGAAGGTGATAGAGGCATATATTGGATTGCTTGGGATAAGGTTTGTCGTCCGAAGAAGGAGGGAGGCCTCGGCATTAAAAACTTAGAGTTGTTCAACATGGCTCTATTATCCAAGTGGAAGTGGAGGATGTTAGTGGAAGAGGATGCGAGTTGGAGGGAGTTGTTACTGTTTAAATACGGTGACTTTTCTTTAGCTTTCATTCATGGTTCGGTGGAGGCTTTTAATAAGGGGTCGGTTGGTTCTATCTGGTGGCGAGATTTGCTTAATTTGGGGAGTTCTCTTCCCAACCGTGACTGGTTTCGTTTGAGTTTGAGAAGGAAGCTTGGCAACGGTGCATCCACCTGTTTTTGGACGGACCATTGGATTGGAAATTCACCCATTTGTGCTGTTTTTTCTAATCTTTATGTAGGTTGTTCTTTCAAAGCAGCCATGGTAGATGACATTGGTTCATGGGTAGTTGGTGACATTTGGCTTTGGGAGGAACCGTGGATGCTTATTGAGGATCCGGTTTGTGCCGAAAAAGCTGCTGAATTACACAATATTTTACAAGATGTTTCCCCTTTAAGGGAGGGGCGCGATGCTCAGGTTTGGTTGCAGGAAGTCTCGAAGGTGTTTTCGGTGAGCTCGTGCTACAGGTTGTTGACCGAAATTGTTGCTGCCCCTGGCAACGAGCCTGTTGTCTCTGAATCCGAAGCAGGTGGAAGCAATTTGAAGCGCATTCTTGTGAAGCTTTAGAAAACAATCACTCCGTCCAAAGTCACTATCTTCCATTGGCGTTTACTTCGTGATTCTTTGCCCACCAGAGATCTTCTTTTCCGCCGTCATGTTATACAAACTGAAACAGCAGCTAGTTGTCCGTTTTGCTTGGATCATCGCGAAGACTTTTGTCATTTGTTCTAGAGTTGCAGCTTCGCTCACGACATTGGTCTTGTGTTTGCGATTGGTTGGGGGTTCAACATTTAGAAGCAACATCTATTCTTGATCACATGCGTGGATTTGGAAAATTGTGCAAAGGGAGGAGGTTAAGAAAAATAAAATACTTGATTTGGGTCACGACTTGTTGGTGTATTTGACTGGCTCACAACGGGCTTGTCTTTAGAAATGAGGAGTCTTCTATTGAATCCGTAGTGATCCGCATTAAGAGCTTAGCTTGGAGCTGGATTGTGTATAAAGGGGGGTCTAGTTCAAGTTTGTCAATTTCCACGTGGTGGATTAATCCTCTAGATTGCCTAAACAATATGTAACTCATCTTGTTGTTTGGGTTTGAGCACCCCTAATGCTCATTGAATGAAATATTTGCTTATATAAAAAAACAGTCATCTGCTTACGTGACCAAATTTATTCATATCATTGTCCATATAAGCCCTACAACTCCTCGAATAGCGCGCGCGCGCGCGCACACACACACACACACACACACACACACACACACACACACACACACACACACACACACACACACACACACACACACACACACACACACACACACACACACACACACACACACACACACACACACACACACACACATATATATATATATATCGTGGAACAATCCTATTTCAATTTTTGCATACCCCACCTTCCCCTAATCGGTACCATGTGAATTCCAAACAATATAAAATCTAGTAATTTTTAATTTTTCCGTTCTCCTCCTTTTTTTGGCCAAACCCAACAACGAGATCGAAGTGAATTTTGTCTTCCTTCATTAAAGCTTTATCTTCTAGTACATGAATAATGTCATCCTGCACATAGTAATAAGAAGTTACCAATTCGAGGGTGCTAGGTGGACAGATGAGAAATAAGAGGGAGAAAAGAAGATAAAAAAGAGTGGAGATGAGATCAGTAGATGAATTTTGTCAAAAATAATAATAAGTAAATGAAATAGAAGAGAAAGGAAAACAATGAAAAAGAGAGAGAACATGGCAAAAGAAAGAGTTAAAACTTACCCCCTCAAATAAATCCATCATACTTGAGATCTAATAGAGTGCTCCAATTAGAGGGGCTTTCTTTATTTCTCTTTCTCTTTTGAAACGCTTTTCCAGATATACATAATTGTTCTTAATTCTCACTGAAACATTTCGGGTTTCTGCTGCTACCATATACCTTACCTGGTAAGGACAATCTACCTCAAGTCAACCATTTGCAATTACAAAATCTAAAGTGGCAGGCAAACTGCGTCGGCGTTTGTCTTACATTTTATCATTGATTGTAAATATCCTGAGGGCTCAGTGTAATAACCACATTTTATCATTGAGCCAACCACTCTCTTCCCAAAGCTTTTTCATCCGACAGATGACGCTGGACGAAACTCTCCAGAATGGAAGAGCTATGTTTGGATACCCCATCTATCATATACCTAAATGAACGAAATGGAAATAAAAAAATTCATTTATGAAAATTAATTAATTGAACAACGTTGTTTGTATATACGAATTAATACTTACTTATCCCTGTCATCCACAATGGTGCTCAAGTACGAATTAATCAAAGAAAATCACAGTCGTGATGTCGCAACTATCATAGAGCTGAAAATAAGGAGAATGGAGAATGTATATATAAATATAGTAAGACAATACAGATGATTCATTTTTGATCAAACTAGTAATAATATTCTAAAAATAAGCGATGAGACGTCGCCCAGTAGGAAACTAGAGGACTTATCAATTTATCAAATGAAGAAAATCAAACAATTTATATGGAAGGGTGAAAAATAATAACAAAACATAATGTAACCAACTTATTGCGTTAGGCGAAAAAGAAAAAAAATGTGCAATTAGCAATTTTTGTAACACAAATCAGCCCCAAAACAAAGAGCATTAAAAGCCCATATTTTTTAGGCTTAACTTTTGGTCGCCCAATTTTATCAAATCTGTAATTTTGGTCTCTTGTTTTATTTTTTCCAATTTTATCAACTTCGCAATTTTGGTCCCCCTATTTTATTTGTCGTAACTTTGATCTCCCAATTTTATCAAATCCGCAAATTTAGTCTCCCGATTAAAATTTTCATCTAATTTTCAACGGCAATGCTGAAGTGTCAATATGGTGGTGACGTGGTTGACGCATGTTGTGCGACGACACTAAATAATTACACTAACCTGGAACACGTTTGCCACATAAGCATTCCCATTAGAATTTGGATTGCAATTTAGCAGTGGGACTAAAATAACAGATTTCATAAAATTAAGGACCAAATGCCGAGAAATAAAATAGGGAGACCAAAATTGTGAATTTGATAAAATTGTGGGATTAAAATTGGGAAAAATATAATAGGAGGACTAAAATTATAGATTTGATAAAATAGGAGAACTAAAACTGAATTTAAACTTAACCTATCTTTTAAAAGAAAGGCTGTTTAAAAGAGAAGGGGTTGCGAAATCTAAAGCCAAGATGATTAAGGCCTAGGATTTAAATCAAATACCCCACAACATAGAGTGAGCCAAGGGCGTATGGTACAAATATAAGATGTGTGAATATGGCTCATTATATTATTTAATGAAAAAGAATTACCCATATCAAAAATAAAAAAGAAGTGGTTTTTTTTTTTTGAATTCTTGTGTAGAAGTGGGGTGAAGATAAAATGTAAAAGTAAAGGATTCAAACCCTAACAACCGCAACCACACTTGAGGGAGAAAGAGTTTCATTGAGTTGAGAAAGATGAAGGACCGCGGCGGCGAGCGGTGTTGACAGAGGTGACAGTGGTGGTGTTTGTTCGCGATGGTGTTCTCGCGGTGAGGGGGTGATGTAAGGTGGTATTCTGAAAGGTGGAGAGAAATTTCGAGGAGAGAATACGAGGGAGATCGAGAGGGAAGAGTAGGGGTGACTGATGAGGCTGTGATCGTGGTTTGCAGTGGTCACCGGGTCGGAGGTAATGATGCTTCCTCTGTTACTATATCTTTGCTTCTTTTTTTCTCTATTATATATTTGCTCACTCATTCTACTCTACTCATGATTTTTTTACTGTTTCCCACCTCTCTTTCTATGCTTTGAAGCTCTATTTATACAGTATGACTTGGCTGTGTATATGCGTGGGAGAATAAGACAAATGCAGTTAAAGTAAATTCGGATAGAGAAAATAATGCTGAAGGTGTGACCAAGTCTGTTCAAGAAAATGATGTATTAAAATTCAAGAGAGTGCTATGTGTCCATTATTGTGTCAATAAAACTGAGCTAATTTTGAAAGGCAGTTGTTGTCAACACTCTCATGAAATCCAAATATTGTTACGAGATTTGTAACTTTCCAAACTTACTTAGCCTTTTTAAAGTTGTTTGTGACGACGATAAATAGTAGATTGAAGTTTTAAGTTTTAACAGGTTTGGGTTATTGTTATCTTCAAGAAAGAAGGCTTTATATATATATATATATATATATATAGATAGATAGATAGATAGATAACGAAAAACCTTATATCAACATTATTCATTGCCCTTATTTCCTGAAGGAAAAGAATTCACACTATCATGCTTATCCTTGCTAAACATTAGCTTAGTGTATTTTGAATGCATAAAATTTAGTCAATATGATTAGTTTGGCACTTCATTTTTTATAGTTAATAACTTAGTGAGTCTTTGTTGTATTTTTAATCAGCTGATATGTAATGCAATTCATACCTTAATTTAAAGTACAAAATTATCTTTTTTGGCAGAAGATGGTAGAATTGATATGATATGGACGTGTCACTGTCATCTGTTTTATGAAGTTGGTTTTGCATCGATTATATTTGGGTTTTATATTTCATACCCCTTCTTCTACCCTATACCCCCATTTTAATGTAACTCCCCAAAATACCCTGAATTTTTAATAAATAAAAAAACGTTTTTTTTAAAAATTTCCGGAAATAGAGGTATTTCCGAAAAGCATTTTTTTAAACTTTCCGGAAACACCTCGAAACGGGGTATTTCCGGAAGCCATTTTGGCTTCCAGAAATACCCCGTTTTGAGGTGTTTCCGGAAAGTTTAAAAAAAATCTTTCCGGAAATACCCTGTTTTGAGGTATTTCCGGAAAGTTTAAAAAAATGCTTTCCAGAAATGCCTATATTTCTGGAACTTTTTTCGAAAACCTTTTTATTAAAAAATTAAAATTATTACGATAAATAACGATATTCGCTAAACTACGATAATATACGAAATACCATAAAAAATATACGAATACAGTACAAATACCATAAAAAATACGAAAAAAAATACAACTACAAGTCAATGTCACAATCAGCCAAAGCACGCAAGAGTCTCTCATATGCCTCAGTTGGAAGGCCCTCGAGTCCCATGACATAATGGATATGTCCAGCTATAGTCTGGAGCCTATCCTTCATGGTCTGTGGACCAATATACTCAGCTGCTGGGTCCTGATCTGGTACATGCTCTGGAGGTGAAGGCGGCGCCGGAGTGAGACGGGGAATGGACACCTCTAAGACCATGGTAGGTAATCCTGGTCGCACTCAACCACTGCTGTAAAATGTCCGATGTGGATGGAGGTGAGGAACCAACCAAAAGAGGCGGGCCAGGGATCTGCTGGATGTATCCAAGCTGCCACCGGACCCTGTCTGGCATATATGGCACGATGATGGAGCCCCAGAGCAGGTAACCTCTAAAAAGAGAAATCTGTGAAAATGGTGTGTTCTCTCTGTGGTCCTCCCAAGGCCTCCATATGACCTCCTCCCGTCCTAACTCATCCAGCCGCCCCCGAAAATCTCTAAGCTTGACAGTGTCGCACTTTTGAGCAGCCCCCGAAAATCTATAAGCTTGACCAGCCCGCCTGGTGACCAGCCCGCCTGGTGACCAGCCGAATCCTCGTCCTGGTGCTAGGAGCGGGAGGAGTCTGATCTGCATCTCCTAGTGCTGCTCCGGAAGACTCGTCTCGTGTAACGCCCAAATAATTTAATTATTTATTTAATTAAATTATTTAGGTATTTTATTAGTATAGTCATATTAAAATAATAATACGATGTTTTATTTAAATCAGGGAGTGGTGTTTAGTAATTAAGCTGAGTAGTAGACGGGGCCCCGTGATCCAAGAGCCCAATGGCATAGGCGCATAGGTGAAGGCATTAGCTAGGGTTTGGGTATTTGCGCATTTTGGAGAAAAGAAAAGAGAGATTTGCGAAGAGAGAAGAGAGGGGCGCGGCGCACCAAGGAGAAAGAGGAGAGGAGCTCTTGTTGCTGTGGTTCTTTGGAGTTTTCGTGCAAGGGGATCTTGTATTCGGCAAATCTAAGGGAAGAGTGGATTCTACTTTATAATAGGGTGTATGATGGGGGTTATGTGGGAGTTAGGCTCTAGGTTGCCCCTTTGATTTTGTTTGGTGTTTATTTGGTGATGTTAGAATGTATGCATGATGGTTGTAATTGGTTGATCATGGTAAAAATTTGGTGTTTGGGGTGTGGTGCAATTTGGTGTTGTTGTCTTAGTTGCTGGAAACGGCACCCTGCCACTATTTTTGGTTGTTGCTGGAAGTGGCGCCCTAGGCGCCCAATACTGTTTAGATGTTGCTAGAAATGGCGCCCTAGGCGCCCAGTGTTGTTTCGGTGTTGCTGGAAATGGCGCCCTAGGCGCCCAGTGTTGTTTCGGTGTTGCTGGAAATGGCGCCCTAGGCGCCCAGTGGTGTCTTGTGTTGTTTCTGTGTGTTGCTGTGTTGTGCCAGTATGGTTCCTGTGTTGCTGCTGAAACTGGCGCCCTAGGCGCCCAGTGTTTGTCTGTGTCACTGAAAATGGCGCCCTAGGCGCCCTGTGCTGGTGTTATGTTGCTTGCTGTGCTAGGCGCCCTGCTCCTGGGCGCCAAGTCTGCTGTTGCCACTGTTGTGCTAGGCTCCCTGCTCCTGGGCGCCATGTCTGCCTGTGTTGCTATTGTGCTAGGCGCCCTGCTCCTGGGCGCCGTGTCAGTTGGTGTTGCTGTTGTGCTAGGCGCCCTGCTCCTGGGCGCCATGTCAGTTGGTGTTGCTGTTGTGCTAGGCGCCCTGCTCCTGGGCGCCATGTCAGTTTGTGTTGCTGTTGTGCTTGGCGCCCTGTTGCTGGGCGCCAGTTTCTGGTTGTTGCTGTTGCCTCTTGGCGCCCTGTTGCTGGGCGCCAGTTTCTGGTTGTTGCTGTTGCCTCTTGGCGCCCTGTTGCTGGGTGCCAGTTCCTGTTGGTTGTTGTTGCCTCTTGGCGCCCTGTTGCTGGGCGCCAGTCTCTGGTTGTTGCTGTTGCCTCTTGCCGCCTTGTTGCTGGGCGCCAGTTTCTGTCTGCTGCTGTTGCCTGTTGGCGCCCTGTTGCTGGGCGCCAGTTCCTGCCATGTCTAATAAATTTTGCTGTTTTCTAAAAATGATGTTGCTGTTACTGTGAAACAAATTAATGTTGCTGTTTTCTAAAAATGATGTTGCTGTTACTGTAAAACTTTACAAATGTTGCTGTTTTCTAAAAATGATGTTGCTGTTACTGTAAAATAAATGTTGCTATTTTCTAAAAATGATGTTGCCGTTGCTGTAAAATAAACGTTGTTGTTGCTGAAAAAAAAAATTAATGTTGCTGTTTGCTGTAAATTGGTGTCCTTGGTGTCGGTGGTTGTGATGTTACGGTCAAATTGTTAGACTGCCCTATAGGTGTTGGTGCTATTGGTGATGATATAACAGGTGATGTGCCTATTTTATTGGCTAAGGTGATAGGTGATGGGTCTATGACCATTTGTTGATATTGGTGTTGTTGTGTCAATTAAATGACTATTGCTGTTAATTGATTGTCTCTCGTGCATTGTTCATGGTGTCGCATATATTTCATATGCATTATTTTGGTGATGACGGCTTCGGCCTTGGAGCTCTAGGTGATGATACAGGTGATGATGCCCTTATTGGCTACTTTATTGGTGATGATTGGTACCACATGCATATACCTGTTGGTGTGGGTTGCATCTCATTCATGTACTCATGACATTGGTGATGGTTCTTGGTGATTGAAACTTTGATGTTGTTGTGAAGTGGTGGATATAGTTGTCGTAACTCTAGCATATTGCCTATCATATATGCTATTATAATGTTAGATATCTCACCCCTTCTATTTGAATGTTACCCCTAGCTATGTTGGTAACGTGCAGGTGATTGCGAGTGAAGGCATGTCTACCTTCGCTAGTAGAGTCGGTGTCGTCGCTCTGATACGTAGCACTCGGGAGGATGAACACTAGTCTTAATTAAGTCGCCTCTAATATTTAATTTCTGAAGTTTTTATGGTGATGTTATGATTATTCGTTGAAACCTTTATTTTTATTCCACTGCGTGGTGACGGAGTTACTGTCATGTAGACTGAACAGGTGTTTTGGGGGTTCGTCCCATTTATGACGTGTTATGTATCGCACTACTTTTAAATGGTGAATTTTATTATTGGCGTGTGATGTTTTAATGGTGTAAATGTGGCATCCCTTGTGGGTGTAGTGAAAAATGTTTTTGAAACTCTGATTTTTGTCAAAAATTTACCGGGTAGAAAATGAGTGTTACATCTCGCTCTAATCGTCCTGCACGTCTTGCCACAAAAAAGCAAAAAAAAAAATTAAAAAACGAAATTTAAAAAAAAAAATTCCAGACATACAGGTAAATGTGGAAAATTGACTTCCGAAAATACCCCGTTTTGAGGTGTTTACGGAAATCCAAAATTTTTTCCTTCCGCATTTACCTTCTATGTATTTCCGGAAAGTTTAAGGTGAAAATCTTACTTTTTTCAGAAATAAGCGTAAATGAGGAAAGA
The DNA here is from genome assembly GCA_039519185.1 of Astragalus membranaceus. Lineage (NCBI taxonomy): Eukaryota > Viridiplantae > Streptophyta > Magnoliopsida > Fabales > Fabaceae > Astragalus > Astragalus membranaceus. The sequence goes on along the minus strand of CM076848.1, from coordinate 53,922,288 downwards.
TTTTCTTATTAAAGTATTCCAAAGGGTATTTTTGTCCATTTGCCATATTTGGGGGTATATATATATATATATATATATATATATATATATATATATATATATATATATATATATATATATATATATATATATATGTAAAGAAGACCCCAATGGAGCCTCCACAATGAATCTCAATATTTTTGTGTATTAAAATATTTATTTATAATTTATACATGAAGAGGAATTTAGTTTTAATGAAAGCTAATAATTGCCACTAACTTATTAAATGATTATCTTAGTGGAATATCAAATAAATATTTTATATTTACATTAAAATGATGATATTTTCAAATTAAAATAGAAGTTGATAATAACAACTAAAAATAGTTTAAGTATTATATAATATAATTTAATATCATATAATATAATATAATATAATATAATATAATATAATATAATATAATATAATATAATATAATATAATATATCTATATCTATATATATATTTGATCAAATATATTAGTATTTTTTATCAGGTTATTATTAGTGTTTAATTTTATTATATATTTCATTGATTTATTTGTATTGCATATACATCATATTAATGGTATAATATAATTGCAAATTTTTAATTTAACTGTAATTGATAATATTAATTTTTTAAAAATATTATTACTGTAGAACTTATTAGTTTTAATATATTAAAAATAATTATTACATTTTTAACGGAACTAATATTATTATTTATATTATAAACATGTTGAAACATTAATATTAATTTTTATAAAAGAAGCTTGACTCTTGAATTGTGAGTTTTCCTCCTTTTTTTTTTTTAAATTTTACAAAACTTCCTCTCTTATTGATTACTCTTAATTCATTACTTGATGTTTTGATTTTGGTTGGTCTTTTAGTGTCTCTAAATTATTATTATAATTAGTCCTAATTATTATAGTTGGTTTTTAATAGAGATATAGTTACAATCTTTTCATTTTCCTTCACTTTAGGTCTTCTTTAAGAAATACTATAAATACTTAAGAAAGGTGGTCTAAAAATTATTAAAAAAGTAATAACAATATATATACTCCATAGAGTAGGAAGAAAATAAGATGTTATTATTTTATATCAATTTTTTTAACGAAAATTAATTTTATAGGTGTCAATAAAACTTAAAAAAAAAACAAAATTAAGACTTATTATTGTCTAAACATGCATCTTTTCATATCCATTTAATTATGAACCATAAAGTAGCCACAATGAATAATAGTAAGACAAAAAGGCAAACACATTGAAAAATAAAATGAATGTTACATTTTTTAAATGGTAAAAAGGAATGTTAAATTGATCAATTAAGTAAATAGTGGCTATATAAACAACAAAGTCTTGAACATTGTTGTCAATTGGACTCATTAGCACATCAGCTACAATGGGTTGTGATTTGTATTTCCATAAGCAAATAATGCATGGAAAGTATTTGGTGCATGAGGCTTATGAGATTTGGGGGTTTTAATTTGTAGAATATAGGGGTATGTATGGAATTGGAGATTAGAGCTATTACATGTAGTAGCTTGAAGTTTGATTAGTAAATAGGTGAAAATTTAGGATATAATTTTGAGGTTGTTACTCAAAATTAGATTATAGGATGTAACTTAGATTATAGGATGTTCAAATTCTTCTTCGGTTCTCTTCCTATCTTTTATTTAGCCTAGCTGTGTGTAATGATTGACATAAAATATTATCATCTCATTTTTTTTGTGTAGGAACCCCTCTGTAGCGACCGAAAAATCCGGAGGAGGGATTCTTCGTTGTTTTTGAACAATGGAGTCGCCATCAATATTTATTTTTAGGGAAACATTGAAAAAACCTTTTGTTTTTGGGTTCGGGGGTTGATTAAGTGCGGGGAAGGTACTAGCACCCCGCAACATCCTAAAAAGGTTACCTTTTAATCTAATGTGTAGAAAAAAAAAATTAGTTTAAAGAAAACATTTTTTATTTACCCTTTTTATTATTTGCAAAAAAAAAACAGAAAGGAAGACTTAATAAAAATTTTAGTTTTTTTTGCGCTTGACAGGAGTGGGCCCCCGCTCCTACGTATCTCCGGGTGCGATGGAGAAATCAAAGCTACGTAGTTCTCGGGTAGAAAATATTTGTGTGTTGATATTTTTATTTACTGAAAAGCTTGCGAAAACTAGAGGCCGTTCATGGTGACCAAACAGATAAATCCAGAGTGGTCACCACTAATGGCTTATTTTGAAAAAGAAAGTGTTTACAGCGTTCAAACGAGCTGGGCCCAGAGTGACCGTTATAAATACCCGGTTTGTGATCGAGCGTTTTGTTTGAAAAATGCTTACTGGGAAGCGTGATTCTTTTTTTTTTAAAAAGGGGAGTTGAGATTACGTTTGTATTCTATTAACTGAAAATTTCTTGAAGTTTAGGCGGGTGTTTGCGATGATCAAACGAATAAATTCAGAGTGATCACCGCTACTAATCCGTTTTGAAAAGAAGGTTAGCCCTATCGGTCAAACAAGCTAAGCTCAGAGTGACCATTAGTAACAACCTATTTTTTTTACGTGAGTTTGATTGTTTGAAAGAAAGAAAAAAAAACGGTTTGGAAACATTATGGTGTAAATAAAAGCGGAATGGGTAATAGTAAAAAGGGGGTTCGAGCAACAGGGATGTTGTATAAAAAATGGGGGGTGCGAATTGTGAACTGGGTTGTGTTTAACAAGATGGGCTTGTAGTAAAATGGATGGGTTTGCTGTCAATAGAAACAGGGGTTGCAATTAACATGGGTGTTTAAATCTAAAAACAGGGGTTGTATTATCAGAACCTGGGGGGTGTCAATAGAAATCTGATGTGAAAAAAAAAGTAGTTGAGCGTTTGATTATTTGGAAAAAAAACGCTTTACTTAGAAAACATGATTTAGGGAAATGGGTTGTTTGATTAAGCGGTCTTCTATTTTGAAAGTTGATTTTTGGAAAATGGTTTCCGCTATTATTATTTTGAAAAGAAATACCATTGTTTTTTTTGTATCATTATTGTCATGGTTATTATTTTTAAAAGGGGTGTTTTTGCTGCTTTGTTTGGGAAAATGATTATAATTATTATTTCTTTTTTTTTAAAAGAACTTTATTTTAATCCGAAAATTACAACAACAAATAAAAAAAAAGCAACAATTATAACAACCATGATATGTATAAAAAAGAATTACAGCAACAATTTACATAAAAAAAAACAGCAACAATTTAAATAATATAACAGCCATGATATGTATAAAAAAGAATTACAGCAACAATTTACATAAAAAAAAACAGCAACAATTAAATAAAGAAAAACAGCAACAAATATATACAAGAAAAAACGATTTAATGGAAAAAACAGCAACAAATTAATAGAAAAAAAACAGCAACAAAAAAAAATAAAAAATAAAAACAGCAACAAATATATACAAAAAACGATTTACTAAAAAAACAAGCAACAAATTAATAGAAAAAAAAAACAGCAACAAATATATACAAGAAAAAACAATTTAATGGAAAAAACAGCAACAAATTAATAGAAAAAAAACAGCAACAAATAAAAAATAAAAACAGCAACAAATATATACAAAAAAACGATTTACTAAAAAAACAAGCAACAAATTAATAGAAAAAAAAACAACAACAAATAAAAAATAAAAACAGCAACAAATATATACAAAAAACGATTTACTAAAAAACAGCAACAAATGAAAAATAAAAACAGCAACCAATATATACAAAAAAACGATTTACTAAAAAAAAACAGCAACAAATTAATAGAAAAAAAAAACAGCAACAATATATTGAATCCGAAAATCACATTACAGTACCTTAAAAAATCTGAAAATGTTGGGGACACGAATTCCTCCTAGAGTCTCTTTAATACAACGGAATTTAAACTAAAAAAAATGGAAGGAGAAGGAATTTAAACTAAAAACAGTGAACAAATCTCACCGTTTTTTTTCTACAGATCTAAACTTTCTCTTTTTTTTTTTGCTCTGAAAATGTTTCTCCTCCTTTCGTTCCCTCAAAAAAACGTCCCCTTGCTTCATGGTTGTGGCCCCTATTTATACAAAAAGGGGTGTTTTTTTTTTTTGCTTCGTTTTCTGATCTTCACCATACCTTGCACAGTATTTTGACTGAGATTGAGACAGAGAGAGGTAGAGATTTCGTGATGAGAATTTTGGGTTTTAGGGAGTGGTTGGTGAAGGGGTATGGGCATGGTAGAGGAGAGGATGATGGTTTTGTGTTTTGGTGAGAGAAGAGAAGTGATGGATGTGTGAGATGAAAGACAGAGAAAGTGAAGTGTGTGGGTGTGAGAAAGGGAGAGGAAGCGTGAGATTGAGGAGAGAGGGGGGTTGGAGCCGTTGGGAAGAGAAGAGAGAGGGAGGAGGCGTGTATGGGGAAGAGGAATGTGGGGAAGTGGGAGTTGAGAAAAAAGAGGAGATCGGTGGAGTGTGGGAAAGAAAAAATGCAATTTTCAAGGAGGGAAAAGAGGGAGTGGGTCGAAAATCAAGGAGGGGAAAGGTGAGTGAATGTGGCCAAATTTTTGGGTTAAGGGGGGATTGAATGTGGATGATTTTTAGGGTAAGGGGGGGTGGCCGAATTTGACTAGGGTTTGGTGGGGAGAATTAGGGTTTTGGTGGAGGAGTGAGTTGGGTCATGGGTTATGGGTTGGTTGGATGGGTTAGGAGGAGTTGGGTTATGGGTTGGGCGAATTGGGCTAGTTTTTTTTTGTTGGGTTGGGTTTCTGATGGCCCAATCCTGATTGCACCTCCATTCTTTTTTTAACAGACCCCCCTCCATTTCCTCCTTTGCTTATTTTTTGTTTCTTCACTTCTAATTAATATATTTTTTGGTTAAAAACTTGTGGCAACTAAAATAAAATAATACATGACATAAAAATAAAAATGATTATTATTTTTATTAAAAATAAATAAAATCTCTCATTTTTGATCGGACGAAATTAGGGTATTACACCCTCCATCTAATGCTATTTTCTTTTATTTCTTTGGTTACCTTAAGGTGATTTAATATATATATATATATATATATATATATATATATATATATATATATATAATACTTATGATTATCTTTCATGTAATCTAATATTTTGTTTATAATTTACACATAAAGAAGATTTTGGTTATAACACTCCTCATTATTTTTACCTATATTTATTTATTGTAATTTTTATATAAATGAAGCTTCCATTTTTATTCAAAATATACAATTAAATATATATATATATATATAAGAAAAAGTTTTTATTTATAGTAAATTCATGAGGCTTATGTGATAACGTTTTTATTTATTGTTTTCATTCCATTTTTAAAAGCGTGTATATATATATATATATATATATATATATATATATATATATATATATATATACACACATAAACCTTAACATATTTTTGAAATTATGTCTTTATTTACAAATAAATTATATTATTATGAGAATTTGTAAAAATATAAATTAGTTGAATAAAAATATTTACCAATTATAATAGTATAGATGAATAAAAATATTGCAATACACATGTATTTATTTTTTTAATCAAAATTAATATAAGTTGTTCTTGAAATAAGAAATAATTAGTTGACTTTAAAATTTACCATAAAATTTTTCTTTCAATTGACACAAGACTTATGAGATGATACTTTTATTTATTGATTTCTTTTATATATATTCAAAACACACACACACACAGAGATATATATATATATATATATATATAGAGAGAGAGAGAGAGAGAGAGAGAGAGAGAGAGAGAGAGAGAGAGAGAGAGAGGGAGGGAGGGAGGGAGAGAGAGATAAATCTCAACATAGTTTTTGAAGTTATATTTTTTTTTGAGATTCGAAGTTATATATTTATTCACAAAGAAATTATAATGTTATTAAAATTTGTAAAAATCTAATTAATTATTTGTAAAAATTTATTTATATATTATAGTTATTTAGATGAAATAAAAATATTACAATACCATGTATTTCTCTTTTTCATCAAAATTCATATAAGTTGTTTTTGAAATAACAACTAATTAGTTGGCCTTTAAAATTAATTTTTATGTAACAATTATGCATTGAAAGAGAGGGGTTTCACTTTCATATGAATTATTTCTATAGTTTATGTTACGGATTGGGCCTCAATGGCCAATCCACCAAAAAGGCCCAACACCAAAGGGTCCAATTCATCCAAGGGTGGAGATTGCAGACCTAGATCCAACAGCCCTCCTCCACTCCAGATACCTATAAATAAGCATTGAATGCTCTCATTAATGGTATTCATCTCTCACTTACTCTCACTTGTAATTGACTCACTCACTGACTTGAGCGTCGGAGTGTCATTGCAGGTACCACCCCACCTCGGACCGGAGCACCAACTCGGACAACCAAGGATACACGTACCAACTATCTCGGATCGGACTACCTATCCCGGGTCGGATACGTAGCAGGAGATACGGTACCGAACATTGGCGACCACAGTGGGAGAGCCTTATACTCTAGTCTTTCCCCCAACCTCCTTGATCATAGATGGCTCCGGAATTACGACGGAGAAACGTCTCCAGCGTCGTGGTCAGACCCGACCAGCAACAGGAAAGCCCGGAGGGGTTAGCAATTACTCTTCCTCGCAGCTCGGCCCATGGCCGGAACTCATCCAGGGCAATGGTCCCTGTCAGCTCTGCTAGAAACCAGTTCCCACCTCCAGCCCCGACAGTCCCGGTACCGATCGATGCTGTCCAACAGCTCATCCAACTGCTGACAAGGCAGGCCGAGGCTGACGAAAGGAGCCAGCGTTACTCCCAGCTGGAGGCCGAGATGGCCGAAGTCCGGGCCAGAAATATCCCGGATTGTTCCTCCCCTCAAACTCACTCCCCTAGCAGAAGGACCTCCAGTAAGAGACGTCACCGATCCCCTGCTTGGAGGAGACACCACCATCGTTCACCACCACGCAGAAGAGGGAGGCAAGAACCTGGAACTCCCCCAACCGAGACTTATGACGAGACTTACTACCCTGGGGACTCAACTCACCAGAGCTCGTCATTAGCATCTTCGTCCCCAAGACGACGTTCTATAAGCCGGGGAAGTCCCCCGAGGCCTGAACGTCGGCGCCCTCCATCTCCCAGATCCCCCGTCCGACGCCCTACCAGGAGGCCTCCTCCGAGGGAGAGGTCCGCAGCTAGGAAGGGACCTTTTACAGTGGAAATCGACTATTTCCCGGTACCCAAACACTTAGAGAAGCCCCCGGAGGGCTTAAAGATGCATGACGGGACGGGCGATCCCGACCGACATCTGGATTACTTCGACACAATGATGCAGTACCGGAATGTTCCGGAAGAGATCAAATGCCGAATCTTCCCCCTCACCCTCGAGAAACTGGCCCTGGACTGGTTCAGAGCCCTCAAACCAAATTCGATATCATCCTGGGACCAACTTGCAAAGCTATTCTCGGCCCAGTTCGCCCACTCCAAAATGAAACCCAAATCTCGGAAAGTCTTACAAGCCATCCGCCAAGGAGAAAACGAGTCTCTTCGAGACTACATTGAAAGATTTAACAAAGAGGCGGCTCAGGTCCGCAACTTAGACGATTCATTTCGACTATTCTTCATGGAAGCCGGTCTGAGGGAAGGGAGTCTGTTTCAGATCGATGTCGGAATCAACCAAACTGAGTCGCTTGCCGAGTTCCTCCAGCGATCTCAAAAATACATTGACCATGAGGAAGGCGCGGTTGCGAGAAAGACAGATGCCGACCCCGGAACAAGCAAGCCTCGGTATGAAAAGGAGGCTCCGGTGCGACAGGCAGCAGAGACCCGTTATGAAAGGGAACCCCGGAACGACAATAGGCTCCGACCTCGGAATCGACACCAACAGTATTCCGATCTGAATGAAACAAGGGCCAGGATTCTGGCGGAATGCATGAACGCTGAGTTCAAAGAAGTCAAGTTCCCTGACCCGCTCCCACACAGGCCGGGACAGAGATCCAACAAATACTGCCGGTATCACCAGAGCAAAGGGCACGATACCAATCGGTGCAATGCCTTGAAAGATGACATCGAAGACCTGATCAAGAAAGGGAAGTTAAGCCAGTACGTGGCTAAGGCACCCAGGCACGAGGGCGAGGTTAAGGAAGAAGAAGCTGATCCAAAACGAAAGGGTAAGGCCCCACAGAAAAGAGAAGAGAGCTCAGAGGACGAGCGCGACTATCGGAAATCAAAGGGCCGACCTGTGATGATGATGATATCTGGAGGCTATCCCGACGAGGCATCGGGCAAAACAATGAAAAGAAAATGGAAGGAAGTCATGTGTGCTGCTTCCACCTCTGCAGTCAGCTCAGGCCCGGAACGCCCGCCCTTGGCCTTCAGCGACCGAGACTTGTTGGATGGCAAGCCAAATAAGCACATACCCCTCATTATCAGGGCGGTCATGGCAAACCACGAGATAAGAAGGATCCTGGTTGACCAGGGGAGCTCCGCCGATATCATCTTCATCGACCTGGTAAGAAAGCTGCAGATCTCAGAGGAAGACTTCACCCCTTACCGGGGATCGGATCTTTCGGGCTTCAACGGGTCTCGGACCAAACCTCTTGGCTATTTGGAAATGATGGTCACCTATGGAGAGGAGCCATTAGAAAGGACGGTCAAGACCAAGTTCTTAGTGTTGCCATGCCCCTCGGTGTATAACTGCATCATCGGGAGGCCCACCCTTGGGAGGCTGGGAGCCGTAACTTCAACGGTTCACCTCAAGATGAAATTCTACTCTTTGAGTGACGAAGTTATCACTCTGGACGCCGACTTAGAGTCCGCACAAAGATGCTTCTATCTTCATGTCAAGGCGGACAGGCAGGCCTCAGAAGAGGGGGTTCCCCCCATAGCAGCTAGGACGCAGAGGAGCCCTAAGAAGAAGAGAGCCGGTCCAGCGGCCGAGGTCAATGTCACGGACCTCGACGCAAGATATGACCCGGACAGCTCTGAGGAGGAAAGCGATGACGAGTTGGCACGAGAGCTAAAGAAGAAAATTAGGCGACCTCAACCTGATGGACAGTTCATACAAGTCCAGCTGGGAGAGAACCCGACCCAATTTGTCCAGATCGGGTCCGATCTCCCCGACGAGATAAAAGCAAAGCTCACCCTCTGCCTCAAATCCCACGCCAATCTCTTCGCGTGGTCAGCAAAGGACATGCCCGGGATTCCCCCCGAGGTCGCCTGTCATCAACTAGCGGTGAACCCCGGTACAAAATGGGTCGCCCAGCGTAAAAGAGCTCAAAGTCAGGAAAAGGCAGCTGCTACGGCTAAGGTCGTTGAAGATTTAATTAAGGCTGATTTTGTAAAAGAGGTCAAGTATACAACTTGGCTCTCAAACCCTGTACTTGTTAAGAAAAGCAATGGAAAGTGGCGAATGTGCGTTGATTATACCGATCTTAATAAAGCCTGTCCTAAGGACGCTTTCCCTGTTCCTAGCATTGATCGGCTCGTCGATAATGCTTCAGGTTTTCGTTTACTGTCATTCATGGATGCCTATTCCGGATACAATCAGATTCCGATGTTTCACCCCGACCAAGAGAAGACGGCCTTTATGACTGACCGCGGTAACTTCTGCTACCGGGTCATGCCATTCGGTTTAAAAAATGCGGGGGCCACTTATCAAAGAATGATGAACAAGGTATTCCGAGAACAGATCGGTCGAAACGTAGAGGTCTATCTCGACGACATGATTGCCAAGAGCGAAAGAGAAGACCTCCACATATCCGAGCTGGCAACGTCATTGATGGGACGCGTCGTTCGAGGAAGATTGGGGAAATGATGGCGCTTGGAACGACGCGCCTGTCTAGGGGCTAGTCTTGGGAAACGTAGCCTAGGTCCAGGCCCATTTGTGGCCTTCCTAATGTTCTATAAATAGGAGGGGGGATCCCCCTTACTTGGATTGTTTTTCTGCGAATCACTCTGCTTCCGGTCTTAAAGTCGATCCGGAGCTTCTTTCATTCTTCCGAGTTGTGCTGAGTCTCGGTGACGCCTTTGCTGTTCGCGACCCGCCTCTAGTGTTCGACGAGCTTCGATTTTCATAAGGTTAGTTTCCTCTTCTCTTTGTTGCTTTTTCCTTTAGATCACGGGACGAGGCACTCTCCCGGCTGAAAAAGGTCCTTTCCGAACCACCCATACTAAGTCGACCGATCCCAGGGGAAGATCTGTTTTTGTATCTAGCCATTTCAGATGAGGCCATCGGAGCCGTGCTTGTCAGGGAGACCGGAGCCGGCCAAAGCCCGATATACTTCGTGAGTAAAGCTTTGCATGGACCAGAAGTGAGATATCAAAAAATAGAGAAGATCGCTTTTGCTCTACTCATCTCAGCACGCCGCCTCCGACCTTACTTCGTCGCCCATCAAATCGTGGTGCGGACGAATTATCCAATTCGGCAGATCTTGCACCGACCCGACTTGGCGGGAAGAATGATCAAATGGGCAGTAGAACTCTCCGAGTTCGGTATCAAATACGAAACAAGACCGGCCATGAAAGCCCAGATACTTGCCGACTTTATCACAGAAATGGCACCTGCCGACCCGGATGACGGGATGTGGACTCTGCACGTAGACGGGTCCTCGAACCCAAAGGGAAGTGGTGCCGGGTTGATGCTCGAAAGCCCGACGGGCGTCGTAATCGAGGTATCACTCACATTTGGTTTCCCTACCTCAAACAACCAGGCGGAATATGAGGCATGCATAGCTGGACTCCGGCTTGCGATCGACCTCAAGGTCTCCCGACTGTCCCTAAATACCGACTCATTATTGGTGGTATCCCAAATCGGGAAACAGTACGAGGCTAAAGATCCGATCTTGCAAAGGTACCTAACCCAAGTGCAGGAGCTGCTCTCCCTTTTTACACTCACGGAAGTGAAGCACGTTCCAAGATCGGAGAATATCCGGGCTGACATCCTTTCCAAGCTTGCCAGCACAAAAGTTCCGGGAAATCACCGGTCAATAATCCAGGAAACACTGAGCAAGCCGAGCGTAATCTTGAGCCCGGAGGCAAGTTTTTCTATTAATGTAGTAGAAGAAAGCCAGGGCTGGATCGCTCCACTAATAGACTATATCAGAACGGGGAACGAGCCTCCGGACCCGAGTAAAGCCAAGATCCTCCGGAGGAAGGCCTCCTCTTTTTCCATAATCGATGGAAGCCTCTACAGAAGAAGCCTGTCGGCACCACTGTTGAAGTGCATCGAGGGGGGAGAAGCGGACTACGTCCTGGCCGAGATCCATGAGGGAATATGCAGCCAACACCTTGGAGGTCGATCCCTGGCTCGAAAGGCATTAAGGGCGGGATACTTCTGGCCAACCATGGAGACCGATGCAAGAAATTACGTAAAGAGGTGCAGTAAGTGTCAGATCCACGCCAAGGTCCACATAGCACCCCCTACGGAGCTCACCAGCTTAAGCTCGCCATGGCCATTCGCTTGGTGGGGAATAGATCTCTTAGGCCCATTCCCAACTGCCCCCGGCCAGGTCAAATACCTCATAGTAGCGGTGGATTACTCCACCAAATGGATTGAAGCTGAGCCCCTGGCCATCATCAGCGCTAAGAATTGCATCAGATTCTTCAAGAAAAATATAATGACTAGATTCGGGATCCCCGAGGTTGTAGTCACGGACAATGGAACACAGTTCGCCGATAAAGGCTTCAGGAAACTCATGTCAGACCTTAAAATCAAACACCGATTTACCTCGGTAGAGCACCCTCAGACAAACGGTCAGGCCGAGGCCGCCAACAAAGTCCTTCTCAATGGACTGAGGAAACGACTCGACGAAGCGAAGGGAAACTGGGTTGAAGAGCTACCTTACGTGCTGTGGGCCTACAGAACTACTCCACAGAGCTCAACAGGGGAAACGCCTTTCCGACTTTCTTACGGGACTGAGGCCGTGATCCCGGTAGAGATCGGGGAGCTTAGCTGGAGGACACTCCACCCGAAACCTCCGGGGGACAATAGCCAGGCGTTGAAGGAAAACCTCGACCTCGTCGACGAGGTCCGAAGTCAGGCTTTCCTTAAAGAAGCAATAATAAAGCAGAAGGTAGCGGTACGGTATAACTCGAAAGTGATCCCCAGAGATCTTGGGATCGGTGACTTAGTTTTACGAAGAGCCGATGTCGGTTTGAAGAACGCCGCACAGGGCAAGCTCGCCCCCAACTGGGAAGGACCTTACCGAGTTTTATCTAAAACCGGCAGAGGTGCCTACGAATTGGAGACCTTGTCCGGCAGGGCGATCCCAAGAACTTGGAACGCCACTAAACTGAGAAAATACTACAGCTGACGCTCATCTCACCTAAAAGAACGGTGTATACCGATGTTATATTCATTTTATCTGGAGAACGGTGTATACCGATGTTATCAATTATGTTTGCGGTGTATACCGATGCTGTAATTCATCTTATCTAATGAACGGTGTATACCGATGTTATCCTATATGATTGCGGTGTCTACCGATCTTATCGCCTATTCTATTTTCCTTTAGCTGACCGAGGTTTGTCGCTATCCTAAGGGGTGAGTTCGATCTGGGCCGAGTCCCGGTAAACTACCCCGAAGGCGTTCATTTTACGAGTATTTGGCCGAGGTTGCCACAACCCTAAGGGACGAGTTCGATCTGGGCCGAGTCCCGGTAAACTGTCCTTAAGGCGACGTTTACCACTTGAGCGAATCAAACGCAAGTGCACAAACGAAAAACAACAGTACAAATACTAAAAACCGAGGTAAATGAAACCGGAAGCACATTAAATTACATTTTCATTACAAATTACCCCGGATGCGGCCGGGTCCTCTAGTTCAAAAAAGGTAATGGCATTACAAAATTCCGGTTCCTCCCGGAACCCGGGGCTTTATTTCCCCACCGGTTCCACCCGGAACCCAAAAAAGAAGAAACAGCAAATTCAGAACCTTCCCATCAGCAGCAATCACGACCAGGAAGGGGGAGGGTAAATGATATCGAGTGCATCAGAGTCACGATAGGGCCGGACAATACGCCCATCAGCTACGGTATGGTTCAAGCGAATAAATTTCCGATCCAGAGGAAGGGATGGATGGATGACAGCAACTTGAGAAAGGGCTTTTTCAAAGCTCTCCTCGGCCACTTCCAGAGCCAGTTGAGCCGTCTCCACCACCTCGTCCTCCAAAGTTTCTACTTTGGCACGTACCTCCTGAAGCTCCCTTTCCAATTCAGCAATCCGAGGCAAAGAATCAACGCCAGACCCAACCTGGGCCTGCTTCGCTTTCTCCAGGTCGGCCTCGAGCTCCTGAATCCGAGCCCTCAGGGAAGAAATAACCTCGGAAGACTGCCGATCTTGACTCTCGAGATCCTGGATCCGAACCTCATGTTCCATACACAAGTTAAGGGCAGAATCCCTCTCCCTCTCAAATTTCTCCGCAGCGGCCTTGAGCTCAGCCTGATCCCTCTCCAGAGTCTCATACTTCTTTTGAAGCTCCTCCCGGGCTCTTTTTTCATTGTCCCTCTCCACCAGGGCTCCTGTAATAATAGAAACAAGGAAGTCAACAACAGAGATAACCAAGAAAGAAAGTCAAAGAGTGAACCTCGGAACTTGGGGTCACCTTTTGCCTGATTCTCAGCCTCGGCCTTCTGAAGCTTCGTCACGTCAACAAGATGCCGGAATAACTTGAGAGACGCCTCAACCGGGTCGACCCGGGAATCCTCCAAATGCTTCTGCAGGAAGTCGGCATCAATAGAAAGACCAGAAGACCTGGAAGTCCGGTGCTTTCCATGACGCCCCTTCTTTGAAGCCCGAGCAGCCGGGGAATGGGAGGTAGAAGCAGGGTCTGCTTGCGTCAGGGGGCGCTCCCTTTTTCGGTGCGAGAGATCCGCAGCCCGGTCCTCTGCTCCAGCCGAGACTGCCTCCAAGACGGTGCTAATCGGGATGGCAGCAACGGGTTTTTCTTTCTGCACCCCGGCCTTCTTTTCTGCAAGAGCCGTCAGGCGAGAGAACTTGTCCGGCCCCATGCTATCTGCAAAGAAAGGAGAATAAACAAATGTTAAAAGAAACGGCAGTCAAAAAATTATGAATGGGCGGAGTTATCTACCAAGAAACCTACCAAGAACGGAGACTACTTGAGATTTCGACCCAGCCCCGACCAATCGGGCTACGTCAATCCCAAATTTCTTGGGATCACGGTAGACGATCAGGTCGGCAAAGTTCGTCAAGATCGCCAACGATTCCTGGTCCACCTGGGATAGCCGCCCTAAGCCGACGGTGTAAGAATGAGGCCTCCGGTTAAAATGAGAGAGAGACCATCCCAGTTGAAACTTGGTGAACTCCAATGATTTCCCATCCGCAGAATATTGGCCGACGTGCCTCACTGCCTCCTCATTCACGGGCTCCACAAAGAAATACTTATTTTTCCAGTTCTTAAGAGAGTCGGAATAAGGCATGAAAATCTTTAGCCCTCTCTTAGCCCGGAAACTTACATGTTCCCACCGATCTTTGGTTCCGTCCTCGTGCCTCCGGTTAACCTCTAAAAGGTGGAAGAAGAGGTCACAGGAGATCGGCCTCTCCAGATGAATGCACATCAACTCAAAGGCCCGGAGGAACGCCCATGAGTTGGGATGTAGTTGGGAAGGAGCGAGGTTCAAGATCTCCAAAGCCTCTTGTTGAAAAGCAGTAAACGGGGGGCTAACGTGCATATCAAGGATCGTCACCCCGTACATAACAAATTTGAGAGCTTTCGGCCAGACGGCCACATGCTGGTCCTCAGCCATTCCCTCCACATTCCAGATCTGACTCTTCCGGGAAAGGCGGTTGACGAAGAAACTCATATCGTCCCCGGTCCTGTAAAGGGACGGGATTCCCCTCAACGCCTCCGACACCCAAGAATACTCCCGGGGAACCGCGAGAGGCAGGGACACAGGAACATTGACCGGCCCTACTCCGGCTTGGGGATATTGGTCAGAGTCACCACCTTCTTCATATGCGGGCTCCCCGCAAGGCCCGAGACCGTCTTCATTGTTTCGGCTCTCAGCCACCTCCTCCTCACTCTCCTCCGAACTCCAACTAGTACTGCCTTGTTCCTCACGATCGGGCTCGGCATCAGAATCACCCGATTCAAGGACCACCACCTCTGTGTTGTCTTCATCTACCGGCTCGTTGCTGGGAACCCCGGGAGACCGGTCTTCAGCTTGAGTAGGAGCGGAACCCAAGTCGTCTTGAACCTCGGGAATAGCTGACCCCGGGGGACTAGCACGAATTTCCATAGACTCTCCAAGTCCGGAAGCCATTGTTTGCGCGAAATGAGGGCGATCGGTGTCAGCAACCCGACGGGTTTGTTTCGTCCTCGCCAGATCGGTCCTGCAGAAATGGGGGCTTGATGAGTCAGGTTGATACGTAAACAGTGGGTCCACAACCAAGTCGGAACCCGACCTGACGACCCCCACTCTGTATCTACGAATGCGGGTCCAGAAAGAACCCGGCCGTGATCTAAAGGAAAAAGCAACAAAGAGAAGAGGAAACTAACCTTATGAAAATCGAAGCTCGTCGAACACTAGAGGCGGGTCGCGAACAGCAAAGGCGTCACCGAGACTCAGCACAACTCGGAAGAATGAAAGAAGCTCCGGATCGACTTTAAGACCGGAAGCAGAGTGATTCGCAGAAAAACAATCCAAGTAAGGGGGATCCCCCCTCCTATTTATAGAACATTAGGAAGGCCACAAATGGGCCTGGACCTAGGCTACGTTTCCCAAGACTAGCCCCTAGACAGGCGCGTCGTTCCAAGCGCCATCATTTCCCCAATCTTCCTCGAACGACGCGTCCCATCAATGACGTTGCCAGCTGGCACAGAAATCAAGACATAGCTATGACCGGAACGCTCCGTTTCCGTTGACTCGCCCCGGTCTCTTGACCCCGCCGTGCCCGGAATCTCTCAAAGCGGTCAGCCTCGAGTCACTCGGCGCGACCTGAGTCCCTCTGATCGGCCCGGTAGGTCGTAAAGTGTTTCAGGCCCGGTGAAATCTCTAAACAAGTCTAGCTCGCCGTGCCCGGAATCTCTCAAAGCGGTCAGCCTCGAGTCACTCGGCGCGACCTGAGTCCCTCTGATCGGCCCGGTAGGTCGTAAAGTGTTTCAGGCCCGGTGAAATCTCTAAACAAGTCTAGCTCGCCTTAAAGCGACCCGACTTGGGGGGCTACTGTTACGGATTGGGCCTCAATGGCCAATCCACCAAAAAGGCCCAACACCAAAGGGTCCAATTCATCCAAGGGTGGAGATTGCAGACCTAGATCCAACAGCCCTCCTCCACTCCAGATACCTATAAATAAGCATTGAATGCTCTCATTAATGGTATTCATCTCTCACTTACTCTCACTTGTAATTGACTCACTCACTGACTTGAGCGTCGGAGTGTCATTGCAGGTACCACCCCACCTCGGACCGGAGCACCAACTCGGACAACCAAGGATACACGTTATTTCAAAATAGATCCAACAGCCCTCCTCCACCCCCACCACTTGGTCTTAGTTACACTATTTATTTCAAAATAGAATTATACATCTTAGAATAACTTTGTAATCCAGAAAAGATTTTACAATTTATTTCAGAATTCTTTGATAATGGTAGAATAGAGTTTTACACACTATCTTTTTGCAATAGATTTCAGAATAGAATTTTACAAAAAATGGATAGGGATGAAAATAGAGGACACATAAATGCCGACAAATTTCACATTTAAAATTTGCAATTTCACAAATACTCCAAGACTTTTCCCATGCGTTCCACTTGCTATCTGTTACAAACTTTGTAGGCATGGAAAATAAAGTTCTCGAGATTCATATATATATTTTTGGCTCTATTTGCAAAGTTAGAAAAAGAAGTAGGAAACTCCCCATCTTAATACCCTGTTTCAGCTTCTTCTATCCTCTCCCTTTCAGTCGAGCTTCTTCGCTCCTTAACTTCTTTCACTCCTAACTTACCGGGAAAGCAGGAACCACCTTCAATGGCAAGGTAGCAGATAGCAAGTGGAACGCATGGGAAAAGTCTTGGAGTATTTGTGAAATTGCAAATTTTAAATGTGAAATTTGTCGGCATTTATGTGTCCTCTATTTTCATCCCTATCCATTTTTTGTAAAATTCTATTCTGAAATCTATTGCAAAAAGATAGTGTGTAAAACTCTATTCTACCATTATCAAAGAATTCTGAAATAAATTGTAAAATCTTTTCTGGATTACAAAGTTATTCTAAGATGTATAATTCTATTTTGAAATAAATAGTGTAACTAAGACCAAGTGGTGGGGGTGGAGGAGGGCTGTTGGATCTATTTTGAAATAACGTGTATCCTTGGTTGTCCGAGTTGGTGCTCCGGTCCGAGGTGGGGTGGTACCTGCAATGACACTCCGACGCTCAAGTCAGTGAGTGAGTCAATTACAAGTGAGAGTAAGTGAGAGATGAATACCATTAATGAGAGCATTCAATGCTTATTTATAGGTATCTGGAGTGGAGGAGGGCTGTTGGATCTAGGTCTGCAATCTCCACCCTTGGATGAATTGGACCCTTTGGTGTTGGGCCTTTTTGGTGGATTGGCCATTGAGGCCCAATCCGTAACAGTAGCCCCCCAAGTCGGGTCGCTTTAAGGCGAGCTAGACTTGTTTAGAGATTTCACCGGGCCTGAAACACTTTACGACCTACCGGGCCGATCAGAGGGACTCAGGTCGCGCCGAGTGACTCGAGGCTGACCGCTTTGAGAGATTCCGGGCACGGCGAGCTAGACTTGTTTAGAGATTTCACCGGGCCTGAAACACTTTACGACCTACCGGGCCGATCAGAGGGACTCAGGTCGCGCCGAGTGACTCGAGGCTGACCGCTTTGAGAGATTCCGGGCACGGCGGGGTCAAGAGACCGGGGCGAGTCAACGGAAACGGAGCGTTCCGGTCATAGCTATGTCTTGATTTCTGTGCCAGCTGGCAACGTCATTGATGGGACGCGTCGTTCGAGGAAGATTGGGGAAATGATGGCGCTTGGAACGACGCGCCTGTCTAGGGGCTAGTCTTGGGAAACGTAGCCTAGGTCCAGGCCCATTTGTGGCCTTCCTAATGTTCTATAAATAGGAGGGGGGATCCCCCTTACTTGGATTGTTTTTCTGCGAATCACTCTGCTTCCGGTCTTAAAGTCGATCCGGAGCTTCTTTCATTCTTCCGAGTTGTGCTGAGTCTCGGTGACGCCTTTGCTGTTCGCGACCCGCCTCTAGTGTTCGACGAGCTTCGATTTTCATAAGGTTAGTTTCCTCTTCTCTTTGTTGCTTTTTCCTTTAGATCACGGCCGGGTTCTTTCTGGACCCGCATTCGTAGATACAGAGTGGGGGTCGTCAGGTCGGGTTCCGACTTGGTTGTGGACCCACTGTTTACGTATCAACCTGACTCATCAAGCCCCCATTTCTGCAGGACCGATCTGGCGAGGACGAAACAAACCCGTCGGGTTGCTGACACCGATCGCCCTCATTTCGCGCAAACAATGGCTTCCGGACTTGGAGAGTCTATGGAAATTCGTGCTAGTCCCCCGGGGTCAGCTATTCCCAAGGTTCAAGACGACTTGGGTTCCGCTCCTACTCAAGCTGAAGACCGGTCTCCCGGGGTTCCCAGCAACGAGCCGGTAGATGAAGACAACACAGAGGTGGTGGTCCTTGAATCGGGTGATTCTGATGCCGAGCCCGATCGTGAGGAACAAGGCAGTACTAGTTGGAGTTCGGAGGAGAGTGAGGAGGAGGTGGCTGAGAGCCGAAACAATGAAGACGGTCTCGGGCCTTGCGGGGAGCCCGCATATGAAGAAGGTGGTGACTCTGACCAATATCCCCAAGCCGGAGTAGGGCCGGTCAATGTTCCTGTGTCCCTGCCTCTCGCGGTTCCCCGGGAGTATTCTTGGGTGTCGGAGGCGTTGAGGGGAATCCCGTCCCTTTACAGGACCGGGGACGATATGAGTTTCTTCGTCAACCGCCTTTCCCGGAAGAGTCAGATCTGGAATGTGGAGGGAATGGCTGAGGACCAGCATGTGGCCGTCTGGCCGAAAGCTCTCAAATTTGTTATGTACGGGGTGACGATCCTTGATATGCACGTTAGCCCCCCGTTTACTGCTTTTCAACAAGAGGCTTTGGAGATCTTGAACCTCGCTCCTTCCCAACTACATCCCAACTCATGGGCGTTCCTCCGGGCCTTTGAGTTGATGTGCATTCATCTGGAGAGGCCGATCTCCTGTGACCTCTTCTTCCACCTTTTTGAGGTTAACCGGAGGCACGAGGACGGAACCAAAGATCGGTGGGAACATGTAAGTTTCCGGGCTAAGAGAGGGCTAAAGATTTTCATGCCTTATTCCGACTCTCTTAAGAACTGGAAAAATAAGTATTTCTTTGTGGAGCCCGTGAATGAGGAGGCAGTGAGGCACGTCGGCCAATATTCTGCGGATGGGAAATCATTGGAGTTCACCAAGTTTCAACTGGGATGGTCTCTCTCTCATTTTAACCGGAGGCCTCATTCTTACACCGTCGGCTTAGGGCGGCTATCCCAGGTGGACCAGGAATCGTTGGCGATCTTGACGAACTTTGCCGACCTGATCGTCTACCGTGATCCCAAGAAATTTGGGATTGACGTAGCCCGATTGGTCGGGGCTGGGTCGAAATCTCAAGTAGTCTCCGTTCTTGGTAGGTTTCTTGGTAGATAACTCCGCCCATTCATAATTTTTTGACTGCCGTTTCTTTTAACATTTGTTTATTCTCCTTTCTTTGCAGATAGCATGGGGCCGGACAAGTTCTCTCGCCTGACGGCTCTTGCAGAAAAGAAGGCCGGGGTGCAGAAAGAAAAACCCGTTGCTGCCATCCCGATTAGCACCGTCTTGGAGGCAGTCTCGGCTGGAGCAGAGGACCGGGCTGCGGATCTCTCGCACCGAAAAAGGGAGCGCCCCCTGACGCAAGCAGACCCTGCTTCTACCTCCCATTCCCCGGCTACTCGGGCTTCAAAGAAGGGGCGTCATGGAAAGCACCGGACTTCCAGGTCTTCTGGTCTTTCTATTGATGCCGACTTCCTGCAGAAGCATTTGGAGGATTCCCGGGTCGACCCGGTTGAGGCGTCTCTCAAGTTATTCCGGCATCTTGTTGACGTGACGAAGCTTCAGAAGGCCGAGGCTGAGAATCAGGCAAAAGGTGACCCCAAGTTCCGAGGTTCACTCTTTGACTTTCTTTCTTGGTTATCTCTGTTGTTGACTTCCTTGTTTCTATTATTACAGGAGCCCTGGTGGAGAGGGACAATGAAAAAAGAGCCCGGGAGGAGCTTCAAAAGAAGTATGAGACTCTGGAGAGGGATCAGGCTGAGCTCAAGGCCGCTGCGGAGAAATTTGAGAGGGAGAGGGATTCTGCCCTTAACTTGTGTATGGAACATGAGGTTCGGATCCAGGATCTCGAGAGTCAAGATCGGCAGTCTTCCGAGGTTATTTCTTCCCTGAGGGCTCGGATTCAGGAGCTCGAGGCCGACCTGGAGAAAGCGAAGCAGGCCCAGGTTGGGTCTGGCGTTGATTCTTTGCCTCGGATTGCTGAATTGGAAAGGGAGCTTCAGGAGGTACGTGCCAAAGTAGAAACTTTGGAGGACGAGGTGGTGGAGACGGCTCAACTGGCTCTGGAAGTGGCCGAGGAGAGCTTTGAAAAAGCCCTTTCTCAAGTTGCTGTCATCCATCCATCCCTTCCTCTGGATCGGAAATTTATTCGCTTGAACCATACCGTAGCTGATGGGCGTACTGTCCGGCCCTATCGTGACTCTGATGCACTCGATATCATTTACCCTCCCCCTTCCTGGTCGTGATTGCTGCTGATGGGAAGGTTCTGAATTTGCTGTTTCTTCTTTTTTGGGTTCCGGGTGGAACCGGTGGGGAAATAAAGCCCCGGGTTCCGGGAGGAACCGGAATTTTGTAATGCCATTACCTTTTTTGAACTAGAGGACCCGGCCGCATCCGGGGTAATTTGTAATGAAAATGTAATTTAATGTGCTTCCGGTTTCATTTACCTCGGTTTTTAGTATTTGTACTGTTGTTTTTCGTTTGTGCACTTGCGTTTGATTCGCTCAAGTGGTAAACGTCGCCTTAAGGACAGTTTACCGGGACTCGGCCCAGATCGAACTCGTCCCTTAGGGTTGTGGCAACCTCGGCCAAATACTCGTAAAATGAACGCCTTCGGGGTAGTTTACCGGGACTCGGCCCAGATCGAACTCACCCCTTAGGATAGCGACAAACCTCGGTCAGCTAAAGGAAAATAGAATAGGCGATAAGATCGGTAGACACCGCAATCATATAGGATAACATCGGTATACACCGTTCATTAGATAAGATGAGTTACAGCATCGGTATACACCGCAAACATAATTGATAACATCGGTATACACCGTTCTCCAGATAAAATGAATATAACATCGGTATACACCGTTCTTTTAGGTGAGATGAGCGTCAGCTGTAGTATTTTCTCAGTTTAGTGGCGTTCCAAGTTCTTGGGATCGCCCTGCCGGACAAGGTCTCCAATTCGTAGGCACCTCTGCCGGTTTTAGATAAAACTCGGTAAGGTCCTTCCCAGTTGGGGGCGAGCTTGCCCTGTGCGGCGTTCTTCAAACCGACATCGGCTCTTCGTAAAACTAAGTCACCGATCCCAAGATCTCTGGGGATCACTTTCGAGTTATACCGTACCGCTACCTTCTGCTTTATTATTGCTTCTTTAAGGAAAGCCTGACTTCGGACCTCGTCGACGAGGTCGAGGTTTTCCTTCAACGCCTGGCTATTGTCCCCCGGAGGTTTCGGGTGGAGTGTCCTCCAGCTAAGCTCCCCGATCTCTACCGGGATCACGGCCTCAGTCCCGTAAGAAAGTCGGAAAGGCGTTTCCCCTGTTGAGCTCTGTGGAGTAGTTCTGTAGGCCCACAGCACGTAAGGTAGCTCTTCAACCCAGTTTCCCTTCGCTTCGTCGAGTCGTTTCCTCAGTCCATTGAGAAGGACTTTGTTGGCGGCCTCGGCCTGACCGTTTGTCTGAGGGTGCTCTACCGAGGTAAATCGGTGTTTGATTTTAAGGTCTGACATGAGTTTCCTGAAGCCTTTATCGGCGAACTGTGTTCCATTGTTCGTGACTACAACCTCGGGGATCCCGAATCTAGTCATTATATTTTTCTTGAAGAATCTGATGCAATTCTTAGCGCTGATGATGGCCAGGGGCTCAGCTTCAATCCATTTGGTGGAGTAATCCACCGCTACTATGAGGTATTTGACCTGGCCGGGGGCAGTTGGGAATGGGCCTAAGAGATCTATTCCCCACCAAGCGAATGGCCATGGCGAGCTTAAGCTGGTGAGCTCCGTAGGGGGTGCTATGTGGACCTTGGCGTGGATCTGACACTTACTGCACCTCTTTACGTAATTTCTTGCATCGGTCTCCATGGTTGGCCAGAAGTATCCCGCCCTTAATGCCTTTCGAGCCAGGGATCGACCTCCAAGGTGTTGGCCGCATATTCCCTCATGGATCTCGGCCAGGACGTAGTCCGCTTCTCCCCCCTCGATGCACTTCAACAGTGGTGCCGACAGGCTTCTTCTGTAGAGGCTTCCATCGATTATGGAAAAAGAGGAGGCCTTCCTCCGGAGGATCTTGGCTTTACTCGGGTCCGGAGGCTCGTTCCCCGTTCTGATATAGTCTATTAGTGGAGCGATCCAGCCCTGGCTTTCTTCTACTACATTAATAGAAAAACTTGCCTCCGGGCTCAAGATTACGCTCGGCTTGCTCAGTGTTTCCTGGATTATTGACCGGTGATTTCCCGGAACTTTTGTGCTGGCAAGCTTGGAAAGGATGTCAGCCCGGATATTCTCCGATCTTGGAACGTGCTTCACTTCCGTGAGTGTAAAAAGGGAGAGCAGCTCCTGCACTTGGGTTAGGTACCTTTGCAAGATCGGATCTTTAGCCTCGTACTGTTTCCCGATTTGGGATACCACCAATAATGAGTCGGTATTTAGGGACAGTCGGGAGACCTTGAGGTCGATCGCAAGCCGGAGTCCAGCTATGCATGCCTCATATTCCGCCTGGTTGTTTGAGGTAGGGAAACCAAATGTGAGTGATACCTCGATTACGACGCCCGTCGGGCTTTCGAGCATCAACCCGGCACCACTTCCCTTTGGGTTCGAGGACCCGTCTACGTGCAGAGTCCACATCCCGTCATCCGGGTCGGCAGGTGCCATTTCTGTGATAAAGTCGGCAAGTATCTGGGCTTTCATGGCCGGTCTTGTTTCGTATTTGATACCGAACTCGGAGAGTTCTACTGCCCATTTGATCATTCTTCCCGCCAAGTCGGGTCGGTGCAAGATCTGCCGAATTGGATAATTCGTCCGCACCACGATTTGATGGGCGACGAAGTAAGGTCGGAGGCGGCGTGCTGAGATGAGTAGAGCAAAAGCGATCTTCTCTATTTTTTGATATCTCACTTCTGGTCCATGCAAAGCTTTACTCACGAAGTATATCGGGCTTTGGCCGGCTCCGGTCTCCCTGACAAGCACGGCTCCGATGGCCTCATCTGAAATGGCTAGATACAAAAACAGATCTTCCCCTGGGATCGGTCGACTTAGTATGGGTGGTTCGGAAAGGACCTTTTTCAGCCGGGAGAGTGCCTCGTCCCGTGATCTAAAGGAAAAAGCAACAAAGAGAAGAGGAAACTAACCTTATGAAAATCGAAGCTCGTCGAACACTAGAGGCGGGTCGCGAACAGCAAAGGCGTCACCGAGACTCAGCACAACTCGGAAGAATGAAAGAAGCTCCGGATCGACTTTAAGACCGGAAGCAGAGTGATTCGCAGAAAAACAATCCAAGTAAGGGGGATCCCCCCTCCTATTTATAGAACATTAGGAAGGCCACAAATGGGCCTGGACCTAGGCTACGTTTCCCAAGACTAGCCCCTAGACAGGCGCGTCGTTCCAAGCGCCATCATTTCCCCAATCTTCCTCGAACGACGCGTCCCATCAATGACGTTGCCAGCTGGCACAGAAATCAAGACATAGCTATGACCGGAACGCTCCGTTTCCGTTGACTCGCCCCGGTCTCTTGACCCCGCCGTGCCCGGAATCTCTCAAAGCGGTCAGCCTCGAGTCACTCGGCGCGACCTGAGTCCCTCTGATCGGCCCGGTAGGTCGTAAAGTGTTTCAGGCCCGGTGAAATCTCTAAACAAGTCTAGCTCGCCGTGCCCGGAATCTCTCAAAGCGGTCAGCCTCGAGTCACTCGGCGCGACCTGAGTCCCTCTGATCGGCCCGGTAGGTCGTAAAGTGTTTCAGGCCCGGTGAAATCTCTAAACAAGTCTAGCTCGCCTTAAAGCGACCCGACTTGGGGGGCTACTGTTACGGATTGGGCCTCAATGGCCAATCCACCAAAAAGGCCCAACACCAAAGGGTCCAATTCATCCAAGGGTGGAGATTGCAGACCTAGATCCAACAGCCCTCCTCCACTCCAGATACCTATAAATAAGCATTGAATGCTCTCATTAATGGTATTCATCTCTCACTTACTCTCACTTGTAATTGACTCACTCACTGACTTGAGCGTCAGAGTGTCATTGCAGGTACCACCCCACCTCGGACCGGAGCACCAACTCGGACAACCAAGGATACACGTTATTTCAAAATAGATCCAACAGCCCTCCTCCACCCCCACCACTTGGTCTTAGTTACACTATTTATTTCAAAATAGAATTATACATCTTAGAATAACTTTGTAATCCAGAAAAGATTTTACAATTTATTTCAGAATTCTTTGATAATGGTAGAATAGAGTTTTACACACTATCTTTTTGCAATAGATTTCAGAATAGAATTTTACAAAAAATGGATAGGGATGAAAATAGAGGACACATAAATGCCGACAAATTTCACATTTAAAATTTGCAATTTCACAAATACTCCAAGACTTTTCCCATGCGTTCCACTTGCTATCTGCTACCTTGCCATTGAAGGTGGTTCCTGCTTTCCCGGTAAGTTAGGAGTGAAAGAAGTTAAGGAGCGAAGAAGCTCGACTGAAAGGGAGAGGATAGAAGAAGCTGAAACAGGGTATTAAGATGGGGAGTTTCCTACTTCTTTTTCTAACTTTGCAAATAGAGCCAAAAATATATATATGAATCTCGAGAACTTTATTTTCCATGCCTACAAAGTTTGTAACAGATAGCAAGTGGAACGCATGGGAAAAGTCTTGGAGTATTTGTGAAATTGCAAATTTTAAATGTGAAATTTGTCGGCATTTATGTGTCCTCTATTTTCATCCCTATCCATTTTTTGTAAAATTCTATTCTGAAATCTATTGCAAAAAGATAGTGTGTAAAACTCTATTCTACCATTATCAAAGAATTCTGAAATAAATTGTAAAATCTTTTCTGGATTACAAAGTTATTCTAAGATGTATAATTCTATTTTGAAATAAATAGTGTAACTAAGACCAATAAACAAAGTATTTGTTTTTTTTATAGTTTGAATCTGTCACGACCACAAACTTCTTAGTATAATACAACAATCAATTAAAATTAGAGGATACATATAAAGAGACACAATATGAATAAATGTCAAACTATAGAGTTAATGGTAAGCGTGACGGTATTCCATGATATATTTTGTGGCTTAACTAATTGTAGTATCATGCAGTTCGGTGACTCAAGTAGTATCACCACCACTGCTCTAAAAAATCTACACATGACAAAATGCAAAACCCAACACACATTTTCATGTTAGCCAAAATAGATGAGTGAAATAAAATCACTATATTTTTAATATATAGCAAAGAAGTTTATGTTAAACAATTACTTGATCACTGAACTTAGGTGATTAGACTATAATTATAAATAATGTTGAATGTTGTTCTACTCAGTGGCATGAAGGAGCACGTATCACATTGTACATTGTCAGCACTGTTTTTGCAGAGTAGGGCCTAACACTTGTAGCTACCTAATATTTTATTTTTTTTACAGTGTGTTTTACTCAATTGCAGAAACATTTGGGTTGTTGAGCAAACCCACAATTTTTCTGTTTTACCCATCAGCCACTCTAAAAAGAAGAAGGATGGAGCAGTTTGTGAGTTAGAAGTAGACAATTGAATTCGTTACTTTTAAACTGGCTCTTCCTAAACAGTTTAATTTCCAAAGCCACTCTAAACTGATTTCCAAAGCCACTTCAATTCATCACCTAAACGGACTCTCCTCACATTTGAATTCATTAATAGATAGTCCAATATCAATTTGTACTATTTTATCACAAATGAGCCATATGGCCTATACCAAATACCAACTTATAGTGTTGCAATCTTTCTGCTGGCTTTCATATTTTCTATTCCATTTAGTTGAAATATTGTATATAAAAGAAAGTTGAATCAAAGGAGAAGATCATGTGCGTGTGCATCATTGCATTAGTGGAGCCGTTTTGCTGCTTGTAAACACACTAAACTAGCCTTCAATAAAGAGCCATGGACGCTAGCTCAAAATAGAAGATGCTAAAGCATCTATACTAGTAGCATTTTATATTTTTGATTTGCTTTTTGGCATGTTTGTTTATGGTCCACATAACAACACAATGACAAGAGCCACAGTGGAACACATCTGTGATTCTAAATATACCAACAAACCTCTAATGAAGTTAACATATTTGCACAGGCTTAGTAAAATTATAGCTTCCATCCAATCAACTTACTTTAATTGAATTGAAAGTAAGGGTGGGTGTAACCATGTATTTGCAATCAGCTTATATTTTATGCAATTCACATCTTAATTTACAGTACCAAATTACTTCTTCATATAGATTTATGCTTTAAAGTGATTGCAAGAACAAAGAGTGTTTTTTTCTCACTGTGATTTTGAATTGTCCAAAGCCTCGTTCCACTACTTACTTGTATTTCTTATTTGAAATTATGTATCCTGATTTGCTAGTCTGAAAGAGTTGCCAGGAACGCAATAGTTTTACAAATGGCTACTATCTATGCGGTATTAGGAGGAACCCTGCTGAATATTGGTGTCAATATGAGTAGCCAGAAATAGGGAATATACCATTGTAATATAGTAAATATACCATTGTAATAATAGTACAAAGTCAAAGTCAGCTGCTGACTATGCACTAGCTTCCGTGTAAGCATTGGTTGTATAAATACTTCTCCTGTAACTGAGTTTGATAATGAGAATTAGAAATTCCAAACCAGATTCTGTTACAATTCTGTTCCAATTCAGTTTGTATATTGTTATCATGGTATCAATCGCTACTCTCGTTCCTGCTACCCACACTTCCGCTTCATCACGTTGATCCTCTCCTCTCCAAAGCTCATTCATGGCTTCCTCACCAACTCCCAGTGACGGTGGCGAAGATCCTCCATCAGGTAATGGATCGGTCTTCCAAGGCGCTACCAAAGCCTCCTCTCACCATTTCGCCACCGGTCCAAAGCTTTCTGTAAAACTCGATGACAAGAACTTCTTGCTATGGAACCAGCAAGTGGAAGGCGTCGTGAAGATGCACAAATTGCATCGCCTACTCGTGAATCCTGCAATTCCACCGAAATACTCCTCGGAAGCCGATCGCATAGCGGACACCGTCTCCGATGAGTTTGAGCACTGGCTTTGCAAGATCAAACGTTGTTCACCTGACTCCTTTCCACATTATCTGAGAGCGCTCTCACTCGCGTCCTCACGTGTCATCACTCATGGCAAGTTTGGGAGAAGATACAACAACACTACTTCTCTCACCTGAAAGCCAGAGTTCGTCAGCTGCGCAATGAACTCAAGAACACGAAGAAAGGCGCTCTCTCGATTTCAGAGTTTCTCAGCAAGATCCACTCAATTGCTGATGCTCTCACCTCCACTGGCGAGGTTATAACTGATTCCTACTTAACTGATGTCATCCTAGATGGACTCCCTGAGGAATACAATCCTTTTGTCATGATATTCGGAAGGAGCGATGCGCCGCCAGTCTCCCAAATTGAATCTCTCCTTCTGGTCCAGGAATCACAATTGGACAAATATCGTCAAGAATTAGCTGTTGCAAATGCTTCTGCGAACATTGTGCACACCACTCCCCAAGTTGCTCAGAATAACACACAAGGACGTGGTCGTGGCCGTGGACGCCAAGGCCGGCGTGGCAGAGGTCGTGCTAGAAGTATCTCCTCCACTGGCACTCGACCTACATGTCAGCTGTGTGGTCGCTATGGTCATTCAGTGTTGGAATGCTGGTATCGTTTTGATGAATCGTTTGTGCCTCCACCAAATGTGGTTCAAGCAACCACTGCAACAAATGGATCCTCTCATCAGGCAACACAGAATGTAGATGCAGACACACCTTCAGTCAATCTTGCTGAAGCCTTGTCTCTAGACAGCACAGGTATATTTTCTGAATTATCTGCACCTAGTATTGATGATTATGAAGACTGGTATGGTGACACTAGAGCATCACATGATATCACGTAACAACTAACTCTTCTAATTTACAATACAGTAGGCCTTACAAAGGCATCTCACGAGTAAGAATGGGAAATGGCAATAGTTCACATATTAATTCCATAGGATCATCATCATTCACATCACCTATACACTCTCACATTAACTTAGTTCTCAATAACCTATTGCATGTTCCTCATATTTCCAAAAATCTCTTATCTGTTTCCAAGTTTGCTCATGATAATCAAGTTTATTTTGAATTTCATGTCCCTCACTGTTTGGTCAAATCACAGGTCTCTGATCAAGTGCTCTTGTAAGGAACACTTGGCAATGATGGTCTATATGTTTTCAAGGGATTGCCAATAGTCAAAATCAACAAATCTATTTCATTGTCTAAGCATGCTACTAGTTGTTCTGCTTTAAACACTACTGTATCTGTTTTAGATAACTCTGCTGCTTCTGTATCTGAAGCATCATTATGGCATGCTAGGCTAGGTCATGCTCATTCACAAGCAGTATCTCATGTTATGAAGCAGTGTAAAATTTCTTCATCAAATAAACTCTCTGTTGAATTCTGTAATTCATGTCAAATTGGTAAAGCTCACAAACTGCATGCACCACCTTCACAAACACACTATCATCAGCCTTTTGAATTAGTATGCACTGATCTTTGGGGGCCAGCTCCAATGCCATCTAAAGCTGGTCACTTTTATTACATTGCATTTGTAGATGCTTGCACCAAATTTACTTGGATTTACTTTCTTAAACAAAAGTCAGATGCATTTCAAGCATTCATTCTTTTCCATAAACTCATACAAACACAGCTTTCTGCATCTCTCAAAGCTGTTCAGTCTAATAATGGTGGTGAATTTTTACCTTTCACCAAGCATCTTGCAAACTTAGGTATCATTCATAGATTTTCATGTCCATACACTTCTCATCAAAATGGCATTGTAGAGAGAAAGCACAGGCACATCACTGAAATGGGCCTTACATTATTGTCTCATGCATCAATGCCTTTGAAATTCTGGGATCATGCATTCACCACCTCAGTGCAACTCATTAACAGGCTACCTACTGCTGGCCTCTCAGCATTCATCTCTCCATTCCAGGCCTTATACCATACTGTTCCTAACTACAAACAACTTAGAACCTTTGGTTGTGCCTGCTTCCCTCACTTAAGACCCTACAATAAACACAAATTTCACTACAAAAGTTCTCTTTGTCTCAACCTTGGCATCTCTCCCATTCACAAAGGTTACAAGTGTCTTACATCAGAAGGGAAAGTCATTATATCCAAAGATGTAACCTTCAATGAGTCTTGTTTTCCTTACTCTGACCTATTCCCTTCCGAAGCAAACTCGTCTTTACATACTACATCTCAGCCCTCCTTACACATACCAAGTTTCAGTCAGTGTTTCCCTCTTTCACCCTCCCCTGGTCCTACTGCAGTACCCTCTGCCACTGACACTCTCTCAGTTCCTTCTAAAACTGAACCCTTCACTCACTCCACTGCACCTTCTCCCACTGAACCTCATCCAGTTCTCTCTGAAACTCACACAAAAACTCCCACATTTCCAACTACCCCCAATCCCTCCCCAACCACCATCTCACATCCCAATCCTCGACAGAATCCTACCACTACTAAAGCTCATCCGATGACCACTAGATCTCAAACTGGTTCTCTCAAACCGAAAGTTTTCCTAGCTCACACTGAACCCACCACTACAAAGCATGCTCTCAGTGATCCAAAATGGAAAGAAGCTATGGAACTTGAGCTCAAAGCTCTTACAGACAACAACACTTGGACTCTAACCTCTTTGCCCCCAAATAGGAAAGCAATTGGTTGCAAATGGGTCTATAGAGTCAAAGAGAACCCTGATGGTTCCATTAACAAGTATAAAGCTAGGCTAGTAGCCAAAGGCTACAACCAACTTCCAGGCAAGGACTATGGTGAGACTTATTCCCCGGTGGTTAAGCCGACAACCATCAGAATTCTCTTGTCACTGGCTCTCTCAAATCATTGGGACATCCAACAAATTGATGTTAACAATGCTTTCATAAATGGCTTGCTCCAGGAGGAAATCTACATGGCTCAGCCCCCAGGCTTCCTCAGTTCTGATAAAACTCAAGTTTGTAAACTGCACAAGTCCTTGTATGGCCTAAAACAAGCCTCAAGGGCATGGCATGATCGTCTCAAGCAAGTTCTCCAACGGTTTGGCTTTTCCCCTAGTAGGTGTGATCCTTCCCTGTTTGTTCACAGCAAGCCTGGTGTGCAGCTGTTTGCCCTGGTGTATGTTGATGATATACTCATCACTGGTTCTGCCACTGCTCTCATTCATGATCTCATTAAGAAACTGAATGCTTCCTTTTCTCTCAAACACATGGGGAAACCTGATTACTTTCTTGGGATTGAGCTAAAATATCAATCTAATGGCTCAATCATATTAGCACAAGACAAATATATAAGGGATCTGCTTGACAAAACTGGTATGAACGAATGTAAAGGAATTGCAACTCCCATGGCCCCTGGCACCAAATTAAGCAAGTTTGGCAATGATCAGCTGCAGGATCGTCACATCTACAGGTCTACAGTGGGTGCATTGCAGTATCTCACTCTCACACGCCCAGAAATTGCATACTCAGTTAATAAAATGTGTCAGTTTCTGTCTCCTCCTCTTGAAACTCATTGGAAGGCAGTGAAACGCATTCTGAGGTATCTAGCTGCTACCAAACATCATGGTCTCTTACTGCAGCCTGCAACTATTACAGGACCTTTGACCCTGCGTGCATA
This sequence comes from Astragalus membranaceus, assembly GCA_039519185.1. NCBI lineage: Eukaryota > Viridiplantae > Streptophyta > Magnoliopsida > Fabales > Fabaceae > Astragalus > Astragalus membranaceus. The sequence goes on along the minus strand of CM076848.1, from coordinate 53,891,082 downwards.
CTGTGAGTCAGATTGGGGGAGTGATCCTGATGACAGGCGCTCTCCTTAGGATCTTGTGTATTTCTTGGTCCTAATCTTGTCTCTTGGAGTTCTAAAAAGCAGACCCTGGTTGCTAGATCAAGTGCTGATGCAGAGTACAAGGGAATGGCTAACACTACTGCATAATTACAGTGGATTCAGTCCTTGCTAAATGAGCTCAATATCAAGCATCATGTCCCTGTCTTACTATGTGATAGCATGAGTATAGTTGCAATAGCACATAATCCTGACTTGCACTCTCGCACCAAGCATCTTGAGTTGGACATTCACTTTGTTAGGGAAAGAGTTCTAGCTAACACTCTAAAGATTCTGCATGTTCCAGGCACAGCTCAGCTTGCAGATGCACTGACAAAAGCCTTGCCAGCTCCTCTGTTTAACAGCCTGAAGACCAAGCTGAAAGTGCAACCATTGCCTTCAGCTTGAGGGGGGAGTAATAGGGAATATACCATTGTAATATAGTAAATATACCATTGTAATAATAGTACAAAGTCAAAGTCAGCTGCTGACTATGCACTAGCTTCCGTGTAAGCATTGGTTGTATAAATACTTCTCCTGTAACTGAGTTTGATAATGAGAATTAGAAATTCCAAACCAGATTCTGTTACAATTCTGTTCCAATTCAGTTTGTATAATATTGTTATCAGCCAGGGCAACCAAGTTTTAGCAAATGGATCATTCGTTGGTGCAGGTCAATTTCTATCACATTGTTTTATCATTTTTCAAATTTACATTACCTTTATTCTTGTGACTGACTGGTATAAACTTATCCATATGCAGGTGTTTTTTTGACACTATTTTTGAGGTATATGCAAAGGGTAAATAAGCTTGACAAATTTGAGAAAATGATATAATTCGTTCCCAAGAAATTCGATTCCTTCATCATGTATATGCAAAATATAGTTGATCTCCATTTCCTTACTTGTAAACGTTCACATTCAATTTTTCACATAAACATACTAAACTATACAAATACAATACGGATATTACAGAAAAATGATTGGAAGGTGCTGAAACTGCAAGAAAATATCATGGAAAATAAGCATGAATGTGACTTGTAATTTGTAAATGCAATAATAGAAGCATGGAAGAAGAGTTCACACAACTTTTTATGTGTTTTGTTGGTCAATACCGAAAGCTTTATGAAACGGGCGAGGCCAAGCAAACTATCTAGAATTTCAAAGTTTTAACATTTCTATAAAATTTTAAAAAATAATAGCATTAAATATTTTAAAATTTTCATTTATTTTTACTTAGATTTATTTTTGAGCTCTCTCTTTTGCAAATTTAATAAATCTTGACCGTTGTAGACCGGCATTCACATTTAAGTAATCAAGATGTTACATCTGTGTCAATTTCTTCTTGAAATTTAAGTCCTCCAGACAAATACAACTAGGAGCTAAGTAATTTAAAAATATAACATAAGTAATTGTTTTCTGTTCTTCTTCTTGTTCTTCATGTTCTTGTTCGTTCTTCTTCTTGCTCTCACTACAAAAAAACAGTGTATTAGCGACGGATTTTTCCGTCGCTAACACTTCTTTTTCCCTCGCTAACAACATTTAGCGACGGATTAATTCCGTCGCTAAGAAGCTTGTCACTAATTATTGGCGACGGATTTGGTTCCATCGCTACTTAGCGACGGATTAATCCGTCGCTAATTACTGCCACGTGTTAGCCTACGAATGAGCTAATTAGCGACGGATAAATCCGTCGCTAATTCCGTCGCTAATTACTGCCACGTGTTAGCCTACGAATGAGCTAATTAGCGACGGATTTCCGTCTCTAATTCCGTCGCTAATGGATGCCACGTGGTTGTATCTGGTTAGCAATATTAGCGACGGAATTCCGCCACTAATTCCGTCGCTAATGACTGAATTTTTTAAAAAAAATTTGGAAAACCTGGCTTTTAATTTTTGGAAAACCTGTCTATTGCGCAAAACCCTGTCTATTATAAACACTATAATTAAGATAAATGCGAAAATCTGAATTAACAATAAAGTCGAAATCAACAATACAATCCCAAATAATAATAAAATCCGAATCAAAATAAACTAGTTCAAAATGTTAAAACATAATACTTAAATATCAAACGAATACAACAAAGTCCTAATACGGATTATCATCAGACCCCTCAGACTCAGACCAATTTGGATGTTTGCAGTTATAATTATACTTCAATATCTTCGCTTGCGCACGGGTAAAATTCAAGAAGTCTTCCTGCAAGGTTGTCTGCACCTGTTCATGAGTCTGTAGCCGCTGCTCCTGATCCTGAATGACCTGTGCCTGAGCCTGCACCTGCTGCCTAAGTTGCGCGGTCTCGTCAGCTGTAGCAGGAGGAGGAGGAGGAGGAGGAGGAGGTCCACTGCCAGAAGGCCCACTAGTGTCGAAGTGATCAACCCCAGAGACCAATAACGGCGCCAAGGGCCCCGAACCATACAGGCGACCCTTATTCGGCCCGCCTACCGCCATCTTCCAATTGCGGTTCGCCAGAGCTATGATCTCAGGGGGAAGTGGACCAAGTGAGCCAGGGTTCCAGGTCCCCTGAGTCGGCTCAACCATCGTCTCACTAACATCCTCCTGTTTTCCATAACCAGATAACATAGCATAATTAGCGTTCCATTTTAAGAAAACAAAATTATTTAATACAAAACAAGTTGTATATACCTGAGTTTTCCTAGAGCGCTCATCAACATACTCCGTAGTACCCTTCCTCAAATGTGTTGCCCTGTGAAGCTCAGGAATAGTGATATCGCGTCTAGCCTTCTTACTCTGTAATAATGAAACACATTTTCAATTATTGCTAATCACCCTAAATAAACTAAAATAACACATACTTAAAATAATTTACCAATCTGACAGCATGCTGAGCCAGGTTGACGGAGCCGCAATAGTGAAGCGAGCCACCCTTTTCAGAATTTCTATTCTGCTTGGCCTTTTCAGCTTTTTCTTTGTAGCTCTCAGTAGCCCAAAGTTCCTTGTAGGCATTCCAAACACGGTCAGGGATGTATTTTGGCTGCTTATCTTTACAACGCAGTTTGTAAAGCAAATCCGACAATTGCTTGCCCATTCTTTTGAAAAAAAGCTTCTGCACAGCTACATCATGTTCCGGCAGCCACGTCAACTTAGACTGTATTAAGCAAAACAAAAATATGTATTATTATATTTAACATAAAAAAATTAAAATTAACAATATATGTAATGACATAATTAACTAACAATTACCTTAAACAAATCCAAAAGTTTTCCCCTTTCCTCATCATTGACTTTTGTCCACTTTTCATGATAAGTTTTAAAATACATTTTCTGAATGACATATGTGATATGCGATGAAGCGGCCTTCGCAGGAAGCAACCTGCATAACAAAACATATATATCAAACAATAAAACACACACACACACACACACACACACACACACACACACACACACACACACACACACACACACACACACACACACACATATATATATATAAGTCATTGCATAATTAATTTAAACTAAAAAATCCAAACAATACTTACGCGTTACCATAGGGATAGATGACTTTGCGTTTGATACCATCATTGCCGACAACTACCTGCACATCCTCTTCATCAGTCGATGAATCTGAATCAGTAACACCAACATGGGGCTCATCAGTATACGCATCACCATGGGGCTCAGCTGGTGTAGGCATCAATAACCCTGGTGTAGGCATATACCCAGGTGGTATACGCATATACCTAGGTGGTATAGGCGTATACCCTGGTGTATGCAACCCTGGTGTAGGGATATACCCCCCTGGTGTAGGCATATACCCAACTGGTGGAGACGTAGGCTGAACCACCGGTGGGGCAATTGGAGAGGTGGTCTGAGGCGTTCCAATAAATGAGTTATTCCCAATATTAACTAATATCACCTCACGTTGTCTACGACGATGATGCCTCTTCCCATGTCTAGATGGGTCCGAACTTTCTCCTGGATGCATATCTATGAACAATAACAAGACTCTAATAATAATGATAACAAGAACAATAATATAATCACGATAATTTCAACATTAATGTAATAATGATAACAACATAATCTAATAATGATAACAACATTAATACTAATATAACGACGATAATTAGAACATTAATGTAATAATGATAACAACATTAATACTAATAAGACTACTCTAAATATTCATATTCTTCGTCTTCTTCATCTTCAGTATATTCTTCCTCCTCTTCATCTCTAGTCTCTTCTTCCTCTTCAGTCACTTCTGGTACTGGTTCACATGGTTCAACTTCTTCAACGGAGAGTCGATCATCACGTAAGGTATCAATTGCTTCAACTTCAAGTACCTCATTAACTCCCGACATTTCATCCACTTGATAATGAACCTCATCCTCCGCATCAGTTGCTTCAATGCGACCCCGTGGTTTTGTCTTAATTGCAACACACCAGCCCCTCTTAGTTGATGGATATGAAACATAATACACCTGTCTCACATTTTCTGGCATGATAAACGGGTCATAAAGTTTATACCTTCTATCCATTCGAATGTCCACGGTATTGCATTTTGGATTCAATTTCGTTCCTCTATCCGATGGATCAAACCAACTACAATAAAATAAAACTATTCTATTTTGATAGTCCAAATATGGGTATTCAAGTTCATATATTTGTTGGATCACACCATAGTAGTCACCTTGACCTCCTTCTGTTTCCCCTTTAACATATACACCACTATTAATTGTTTGTTTTCCCTCACTCCATGATTGTGTGTCAAATTTGTAACTGTTAACGAGGTACGTGTGCCACTCAGTCACCTCACGAAAAGGACCATCGGCTAAGTTTCTCAAGTGTCGGATTAAGGGAGTTGGTTCGGCTTCATAAACCTAAGTAATCACATATGGAAAAAATATGTCATGTCTCATAATATAATCTACTTTAAACGTTTGACATTAAAACATTAATTTTAGACTTAAATATGTTTTAGGCCCCTGCAAATATAGGGTGTTTTGGTTTAAGCCCCTGCAAAAAATTTTTTTGTTAAAAGCCCTTGCAAAATGACATATTTTGTTATAAGCCTTTCTATGACTAAAATGTTAGCCTTAACATGGAATGCTATGATTCCTGGATATGTTGAGAAGGGCTTATAACAAAATATTTCATTTTGCAAGGGCTTTTAACAAAAAAATTTTTTTGCAGGGGCTTAAACCAAAACACCCTATATTTGCAGGGGCCTAAAACATATTTAAGCCTTAATTTTATTTACTTACTCTAGCAGTAAACCATGATGGAAAACTTTCATGTATACGAACAGAAGACTCTTCAGCGCATATTCCCTCACTTCGTAAGAATGCACTGAATTGAATTGATCAAGACATGATTTAGCTTCATACTTTAATGGTGTATACAGATTAAAAATTGAATTGAAGCATACTTACTCAAGATATGGTTTAACTTCGGTGCAATTGATCAAGACATGAACATGTGCTGATTCATACTCTTTATCCGATAACCAGTTGGTCGACTTCTTTCCCGAGGGGCGACCAGGTTTGGTAAACACAGATAAAGTGAGTGCGTGTCTTTCTTCTTCAACCTCCATTTCGTTTCTATTATTTCTTGACAACATAAAGTTGTTGAAATAATGAGAACAAAAATAAATTGTTTCACGGTGTAAGTAAGCTGCGCAGATCGATCCTTCAACTCTAGCTTTATTCTTCACAGATCGTTTATAATCACCCATTAATCTATATATGAAAGAAGAACGCTTGATTAAACAAATAGTCATACTAAAGGCCACTGTAATTAAAATGCTAAAATAGACAATTACCTCTCAAATGGATACATCCACCTATAGTGAACTGGCCCACCAAGTCTTGCTTCATATGGAAGGTGAACCGGGAGATGCTCCATGGAATCAAAGAAACCAGGAGGAAGTATTCTCTCCAACTTACAGATAATGAAAGGAATATTCTGCTCCATCTTAATAAGACCATCCTTTCTCATTGTTGAAGAGCACATATTCTTAAAAAATTGACTCACTTCAGTAAGTGGTTCCAAAACACTCTTTGGTAATGAACCAAAAGCAATGGGAAGCAAACACTCCATGAATACATGGCAATCATGACTTTTCATCCCATACATCTTCCCAGTGTTCACATCCGCACATCTTGCAAGGTTAGAAGAATAACCATCTGGCATCCTCAATCCCTTCAACCATCGACAAACATCAATTGCTTCTTCGGGTGTTAGACAATAATTAGCTTTAGGTTTTAACATCTTGCCATTAGTCATTTGCACCAAATTCAAATTGGATCGATGTTTGCTACAGTAAAGAGCAGAATCCATTCTAGCTTTATTATTGTCTTTGGTTCTATCTTTCACATTCATCACAGTGTAAAATATGTTGTCAAAGAAATTCTTCTCGATGTGCATAACATCAAGATTGTGTCTCAATTGATTATCTTTCCAATATGGGAGATTCCAAAATATGCTTCTTTTTGTCCAGTTATGCAGTCGTCCATAACCGTTCAATCGGGAGAGCACACCTACCTCTGTGGCTTGTGGAAAATCGATAACTCTCATCCAGATTTCACCTGATGTCAGCAAAGGCGGTGGTCTATCTCTTTCGACTACCCCGTCCTTGAAGGCCTTCTTGTTCTTTCTAAATTCATGACCCGACGGTAAGAATCTACGATGCGAATCAAACCAAGAACTCTTCCCCCCGTATTTCAATGTAAACGCTTTTGTGTGTTCCATGCAGTGGGGACATGCCAATCTACCGTGAGTCCCCCAACCAGACAACATACCATAAGCAGGGAAGTCATTTATTGTCCACATCAATGACGCTCTCATCATAAAATTATCTTTTTGTGCTGCATCATATGTCAAACCACCACCCCACAATCTCTTGAGATCATCAATTAGGGGTTCCAAAAAGATATCAATGTTAGCTTTTGGATTGGTTTGACCAGGTATCATACAAGTCAAAAACATATAAGGTTTTGTCATGCACATCTCAGGAGGAAGATTGTAAGGGGTAACAATGGCTGGCCAACAGGAATAGCGCGACGCTGATGCTTGGATATATGGAGTAAATCCATCAGAGCACAAGCCAACTCGAACATTTCGTGGGTCTGAGGCAAAATCTGAATGCACTTGATCAAAGTGTTTCCACGCTTCACCGTCAGATGGGTGGCGTAAAATGTCTGAGGCAGGCCTATTCTCATAATGCCGCGTCATTTTCTTCGCAATTTCAGCCGATGCAAACATTCTTTGCAACCTTGGAATTATAGACAAATAGAACATCGACTTTACAGGGATGGGTTTATAATTACGTTTTCCCCCTTTACGAACATGATACCTCGGCTTTCCACAGAATTTGCATTCCAGTAGTGCACCATCGTTTTTACCAAATTCGTTATTGTAAAACAACATGTGCCCATCCACACAACAATCAATCTTCTTACATTTTAATCTCAGTTTCGAAACTAACATCTTTGCTTCATAATAATTTTTTGGCAAATTATCCTTATTAGGTGTCGCATCGATCATCATTTTAGTCACATAATCTAAACCCAACTCAGAAATATTACTCATGGACTTGAGAGCTAAAAGCTTCACAGAAATAGATAATTTTGACTCTGGCGAGCCTTCAAACAACGGTTTGTTTGACTCCCTTAACAAATTATAGAATCTCTGTGCTTCTTGATTTAGAAGTTCATCATGATCGTCATACTGAGGTTCATCAAATGGCACATTCACCCTGAGACCATCACAAATCATGTTTTCCATCGACTCAAATTGTTCATTAGATGGAACAACACCACCAGAATTGCTTGAAGCCCCTACGTGAAAATTCGGAAGTACTTCTCCATGGTCCACCCAAATCCAATAATTAGGCATAAACCCAAGACGATACAAGTGCTCCCTGACTTCATCATCAGTACTAATAGGTACACCCTTGCATTTAAGGCATGGACATCTAATCCCCCCTTCCTCTTTAGTTAAATCATGTTGCCATGCTACCCTAATAAATTCTTCAACCCCATTTACAAAAGTTTCCTTTAAAAACGCTCTTCCCGGATATAGCCGATCATACACCCAACCACGATTCAACTGACTCCACTTCATCTACACGCATTTAAAAAAATGTTTTACATTCTCATAACATTCCCAATATAAAACCAATAAAACCTCACCCTTTTCCATCAACAACACACAATAACAACATCAAATAGTCATCTAACCTAGGGTTCATCAAACATCAAAACAACAATTTAACATCTCAAACGACATACACATTACCATTACACATTTTTCAATTAACAACATACACATTTCAAAATTAACATACACTATCTCCAACAACATACACATTTCATACACTTACAATTACACTATCTTAAACACATACACTATTCAATTACATTTTTCAATTTCAATTCAATTCCAATTACTTCATTCAATTACAACTTTCTAATTAACAACAACAACAATTTTATTCTACAATTCTAAACACTATCTTAAACACATACATAAACCTTTCAAATTTCACAATCATAAATACTAATCTTAATATTTCTAACAATAAAATTTTATCCTCTAACAACTGAACAAAAAATCAATTCGAAAATAAAAAATAAAAAAAACTAACCGTGACTGTGACTGTGGTGGCTGTCCGGTGCGGTGGTTGTCCGGTGACTTGCGAAATAGAGGTCCGGTGACTGTGTGAAATAGAGAGGCAGAAACAAAATTAGTGAAAAATAGAGAGAAAATTCGTGGAGACAGAAAGAGACAGAGAAGAAGCAAACCTTGGTAACGTGGATGGTGGTGGTGCGGTGGCGTGAACGGTGGTGGTGCGGTGGCGTGGACGGTGGCGATGGCGTGGACGGTTCGGAGAGGGAGAGTCTGAGAGAAAGAATGGAGAAGAGGAAAGAATGGAGAGAAAAGGGGGCGGTGGCGGCGGCGTGGACAGGGGCGCGGCGTGGCCGGTGGACGGAGAGGGAGACAATTCGTGGAGACTGGAGACAGAAAGAGTGGAGAAGAGGAAAGAAAGAGAGAAAAGGGGGAGGGATCCGGCTTTAAAATTTTTTTAACAGTTAGCGACAGAATTAGCGCCGGATTTCCGTCGCTAACTTTGGCCCACGTGTCAAATTGAAATGTAACGGACAGTGGCACAATTTTCAAAGCTTAGCGACGGATTATTAGCGACGGAATTCCGTCGCTAATCTTTGAAAATTGTGCCACGCGTCTATTAAACTGAAACGATCAGTTGCGCAATTTACTATGATTAGCGACGGAAATCCGTCGCTAATAAAATTCAAATTTTTCGTTTCTGCGCGCCTTGTCCAATCCGTCGCTAAATAAGCAGAATTCCGTCGCTAAATTTATAAAACCAGTTCCGTCGCTAATATTGTAAAATTCCGTCGCTAATGTTTTTATTTGCGACGGAATGTAGATCCGTCGCTAAATTCCGTCGCTAATCACTAGTTTTTTTGTAGTGTCTTACACATAGGTGGAGTACTCACTACACTCTCTATGAAGGCTAGTATATCAAGCCATTCTGCGGGAATATAGTCATTCTTCAGCTTGTCCATGCATTTCAAATATCCTATTATAACAACCTCTACCTTTTTCTAGTGGAGTACCCACCATACCCTCACTACAAAAAATGCCTTATTAGTGACGGATTTTTAGCGAGGGAACCAAAATCCGTCGCTAATGTTTAAGTAGCGACGGATTTTAGCGAGGGAACCAAAATCCGTCGCTAATAATGACGAAGGCGCGCGTTTCTTAACAAAAAATTTAAATTCCGTCGCTAAATTTAAAATCCGTCGCAAAAAATCTGTCGCTAATTCCTTGGAAATTGCACCAATTCTGAATCCGTCGCTAAGGCACTAATCCGTTGCTAATGGTCCGTCGCTAATGCTGACGTGACAGTTGCGCAGACATTGGATAGCATAGTCCATAGGGTGATATTGTGGGTACTTCATATACATGGGTGAACTTATTTAGAGCTTAGAGATAAGACATGTAATGAAACTCTGACGTTAGTTGCTGAAAAGCACGCATCAATTGCTACAACATCCATTGTAAGAGCACCAAGTGCTCCAGCACCAAGTGCTCCAGCATCAAGTGCTTCAGCACCTAATGCTTCAGCATGAAGTGCTTCACCATCGTATATAACATAATACTATCAAAAGTGATTTACTTAGTAAAAAGCATTCCAACTATCTTTCTCACTTAATTCTAAAACTCATTTTATTTAACTTGTTTACTTCTCTCTCATCCAATATTATTGTTTGTTACTTGGTTACTCATCACTAATACAACTATCAACTAAGCTTTAGAAATTAATTCAATCCCTGTGGGTACGATCTCTACTTTCATTATATTACTTGTTAAAGACTGGTATACTTGCACACCTTTTTGCACAACAGTAACCTTCCTTAGGAAGGATGTCGTGGGGTGCTAATACCTTCCCCATGCATAACCGACTCCCGAACCCAAATCTGGTCTCAATGACCCTTATCCAACCCAAAGGGATTTTCCAATATTTGCCCTTAAACTAAACTTTGGTGGCGGCTTCATTTTTGAACCTTCGAAGAATCCTTTCCTGGATTTTTTGGTCGCTACAGTGCAAAATCGGGTTCAGCTCCCCCAACCCAATTCCTTCCATTTTTGGGGCTTGTCCGGCCCGACCCAATCACTACAAGAATAAGCTCCGTTTCCTGCAAAACTTTCCGACGAACTCTTATTCGTCGCAATTTCCGACGGATTTCCGACGAAAAAGTCGTCGCAAATGTTCAGCAGAAGAGGCGCTAAAATTCCCGCTCACGTTTGCGACGAAATTGTTTTCCGTCGCAAATTTCCGACGATATTTTCGTCGGAAACGTCAAAAAGTCTGTCGCAAACTGTAAAACCAAATAAATAAAAAAGCCCACCTTCATCGAACCCTCTTATTCACCCATTCACCGTCCTCTCTTTCTCTGTCAGTCACTCTCTTCACCCTCACCCTCACCCTCCACACCGTCCTCCTCCCTCCACTCTTTCTCTCTCACTCACTCTCTTCGCCCTCACCCTCCACTCTCCCTGACCTCCTCCCTCCTCTGCCATCCTCCTTCAGTCGTTCTCCTTCAGTGGACTCCAGTGGCCACCACGATAGCATGTCCTTCTCCTTCACCTCACGACTCTCCTCTCCATTTCATCTCCGCCCCGTTTCTCCGACTCTCCGCCGCAGCTGTCGCCTCCTACCTCTGAAGCGGATCACCACCACCGACTCTCCGCCACTTGCTTCCCTCTCTGGCTCTCTCAGTCGCGAAAACAGTGAACGTGAGAAGCTTTATTCTTCAGTTCTTCTTCTTCTCAGGTTAGATTTCTTCTTCTCTTCTTTGATGATTGTTTGATACAATGATACTCTGATTGAAAACCCTAAATGTTCAATTTCTGATTTGGGGAAAATTGAAAACCCTAATTGTTTAATTTCTGATTTCAGTGGTAAATTTTTTGTGTGAGGTTCTGGTTGTTAGGAAAGACCTAAAGATGAAATCTGGAAAGATTGCATCTCAGTGTGCTCGTAAGATTCAAAGCTTTGGTTCATTCAAGGATTGACTACTGATTGTGCCACTAGTAATTGGACATCTCGTCTAGGAACTGTTTCGGATCAGAAAGAAGTTATTACGAATTCATGTTCTCAATTAGTGCTTCAACTCCATGAATTTTATGATCCAGAGAAGGTTGGATATTTGAACATAACTATGTGACTATTAATTTCCACATTCTTTTTGTTGCTTTGTGTACACTAGTCAGCTTTTTTAACCTGTCAATTATTTGCACAGATAAAGATTAGAGTAAAGATTCTTTCTGGTTCTTTGTGTGGTGCTGTGGCTGCTGAAGCCAAGAGAGTAGAATCAAGCTGGGTTATTTTGGACAGGTAATAAAATAAAAGAACTAATATTAGTTTGTATACTCTCACAATCTATGTTAGAGGTTCTGTTCTTATGTTATATGCAATACAATGTAAAAGTTGTTTCTACTATTAAGTTTCTAAAATTTCTTATGGACTGGGAAACAATCATTCATTCTTCCACAACTGCAGAAAATTGAAACGTAAGAAGAAATGCTGCATGGAGCAGCTGCATTGCAATATTGCGATTATGAAACGGTCTCACCCGAAGATTTTGCGCTTGAATTTGAACAATTCTCCGAAGATAGAACTCAACCGAGATTGTTCATGGTCATTGGATCCAAGTGCATATACAAGAAACTTAAAAGACAATTCTGAACATCCAGACATAATTAGAGGTCCAGTAGTTACTCATGCTAGTAGTCCAGACCCGCTCCAAAAGAGGTTCAAGTTTCCTGAGAACAGTGTGGAACTCTATGCTGAGAAGGTCAACAACAGGGGTCTTTGTGCTATTGCTCAAGCCGAGTCTCTTCGCTACAAGCTCCTTGGTGGTCTTGCTGTCCGTAGGTATATGCATATTACAATGCTTCAAATTATTTATTTAGTTTTGGTAATTGATAATGTTGAATTCAATACTTGCTCTGCATTGATAGGAACAGTACATAATATCTGCAAATAATATAACATGTGAATGATTGTTTTATGAACTGATTTTGGTTGAAATAGTTGTGTTTATTTCATTTCCAATTATTTGTGAGGCGAAACTTGATTTGTATTTTGCTGCATCCACTGTGAAAGAAAGAATCATGCTTGCTACATTGTTTGGTCTGACTATTTATTTTATCAAGTTTTGAGCTTTAGATGCTATGTGGAACCTCAGCTCACGTGGACAATAACATTGTGTTTGTTTTTTCTTTGGGGATATACCAAAAGGCCAAACTTATGGTTTTGAGGACACATAAAGCAATATCAGACATGAACTAAGCCCCTATGGGGTCTACTGATTCTATGGTTAAATCCAATCCAGATACTTTGCCTGCACTTTTCTTGGCATTCCCTTCATGGCAGCAATTTCGACCAGTAATAGAAAAAAATGCTATATAGAGACATCACTGCAAATGGCTGCTTGCTTTATAATCTGGTTTATCCTTCTTCCTTTACTGTTTGTTGAGTAATTACAATCTAACCAGGATTTCTTTAAGCTAAGTATTCTCTTGTAAGATGACATAATTAGTCTCCTCTTATTTGATAGTTATCTGCCATGAGGTTATATACGTGCTTGTCACAAGCACCTTTATCACCCAGCTTGTTCCTCACCTCATACTTGTATTTCTTTAATTACATGTTTTCCTTATTTCTCATGTCTGTGTGGTTTTAAAGGCCTACTTTTTTCAGGAAGAAAAATCTGTGTTTGTGGTATCATTATAAACCATGTTAAACCATTTTGTTTCAGGGCCTGTTATGGTGTTTTGAGATTCGTTATGGAAAGTGGTGCCAAGGGATGCGAGGTCTGATCGAAAGTATCAACAACCAGGTATTACACAAAGCCCTTTTGATTTTGTGATTAATTTCGTTATTTCTGAAACCCTATATTCTGAACTTGCTTGTTGCTGGATTTCTGTCTTTACATGTACTGAAATCTGGTTGAATGATGAACGAATAGCCTCGCGAACACCAAAAGAAGGTAGATCACACACAAACTCTCACTTGTTCTTTGTTTGGTGTGAATCTCAAAATCTGACCTGGGTTTCACTGTTCCAGGTACTTGAACAGTCTGTAATGGAATTATGAACGCAAAACGAAAGTAAAACACCACAACCTTGTGTTTTACTTCGTTTCCTTTGTTATTGTGAAAACCCTAATCTGATTCACTTGTGTTTGCATGCCCTGAGTGTGTTCTTGATGAACACACACTCAAGTTGCTGTGCATCTTCTCTCAAGACCACATAGAGGTATATTTCAGACTTTCTCCCTTATATTTTCTTTATGCTTTTGTCTTTTGATACTCTTCAGTTGATTCTTGAATATGCTCTGCTTTTCATTTTTATTCTTGTTACTAATGATCATTTTTTATATAATTGAAAATTTACCTACTATCCGAGATTACGCATCACAAAAATTTGGTTTTTCAGGCTCTTGTCTTGGGAGAGTATGTCCATATGGGTATGTGTCATCTTCGGGAAAAGAAATTAAAAATGGATTAAGAACATATGAGCTTTTCCTTTACTTTTACTGTCAATCTCCTTGAGCATACACGTGCTTTAAAAGTTTAACTTTCATTGCAGTAAACACATTCAGTAAGTTCAATACCTGTGATTTGAATGCTAACTTGGAATTTCACATTTTTTGACTTAAATGATGTTTTAAAATGTGTGAGAAACTAAGATAATCTCATTAGTCAAAACCAAGTTCATTTGTTTCTTGGAGTTGCATATATTGTTCTCATTCTAACAGCTAGTGTAATCTTAGATAATTGGAAAAACAAAATTGTGGAACACTTGTGCTTTGGTGCTCTCACTCTTTGGTCCCTAATTTTTAAAATTGTTTGGCCTACATCATGCAGGAACAAGAAGGTGCTACATTGGTTGTATCTGCCAAGTTTCATTGAAATAGGTATATAATTTCTCTTGTTAAAGCCTTAATGAAAAAATTTGTTGAAAGGTTGGAGTGATTATCCGCATTTAATTTTGCTTTTGGTATTCATTATAACATGCCCAATTCCAAATTTATGTTATTACTGAGGTATTTGAAATAATCTGTTGTAAATAATAGGATAGATTTATTTTTATATTACTAAGATTTCATTGAAATAGGTCCAGCCACAACATCAAAGAGGGCACCACGCTGCCTCACCTTCTAAGAGGAGCACTCACTATCATGTCCTAGAAGGCTAGACAAAGAAAATACATTGTCCATAAATTGGCCATAATTTTTCATCAGTGCTTCACCAACACTGAATTAGAAAATGTTCTTATTTGGGGTAGTTGGGTTAGATTGATACTTGTCTATAAGATTATATTGATTCTCTTACCATTTTATGTATTTGGGCTAATATTTTCAATTTTGTTCTTTTGCAGTCCAATATTTTTGCTACTTTTAGGAGAAAATAAGGAAAAGTCAAGATGGTAAGTTGATAAATGAATACTTGGACAGCAAAGTGCACTTTGCTTCTATTTAAGCAGCTAACTTGTTCACCTAATGAATTACAGTATTTCATGTCACGGATCAGCAAGGAAAAAAGATAACAGATAGAAAAACCATTGACTTAATTGAAAAGGTATACATCTTCTTTCTTCAACATATTTATCTGATATATAGTTATTTTCATTGATTCTTTTCATTTGTTTCATGAGTTGTCAGCGAATTATTTTATATAGCTATTTGATGAATTTGATTGACAGTAGCTTTGAGGTTGATTTTACTATGATAATGCTAATTATGAGTCTTATGCCACTTGTTGGTCATCATATTGATAGTTGTAGAGCTTTCTAGTTAATTTCATGGAACCTTTCTATGATTATAACAAACTGAAAATGTGTATTTCTTTATTTCGAATTTTGATTTTACATTTTTATTTGCTGCTTTTGGATTATTAACTCTCTCTTCAGTATTCTGCTACCTCTAACAGCTTAATTATTTTTTGTATGCAGTGGAACGAAGCAAGCTGCACATAGGTTGAGGATTATATTTGGATTAGCCGGAATGAAAGCTGCTGAGCTTCATGGAAATCTTACTCAAGTCCAACATCTTGAAGTATGTTGCTTATTTTGTTTTGGCTCTCTAGTGTGCTTTGTAGTTATATAATTATAATTATGTTGACAACTTATCTTAGGAAACAACATTTTCATAGTAGCATCACTTAGAATATTGTCTTCATAGTACTGTACTGTATTCTGTGACTTTGGTTACTGGCCTGTCCAAACATGGTCTTAGTCTTATATATATACACACGCTATCCTAAAACTAAGTTTTCTCCTAATTGATTCACCCCATATACGTGATATGCTACCGTAAATACCTAAGGTTTTCTAGCAATTATGATACATGTGATGAAGGTTGGCTGCTTCCCTTCAATGTTCTGCAATCTTTAGCAGTGAAGGTTACCAGCAGAACTGGTGATTAACTGACAGTTTTTTGGTTCAGATTCTCCCAATCTTGGATAAGTAACCTTGAGTTGTTTTCCTTTGTATTTAGGGATTGGGCACAATGGTTGGTGACCTTGGAACTCAGCTGTCTGGTGGACAGAAGCTGCGCAGTGCCATTGCAAGAGCGATTTTGAAGAATCCAAGAATTCTATTTCTAGATGAAGCTACAAGTGCACTTGATGGTGCAAGAGGCTCTAGTAAGGATCATGGTCAACAAAACTACAATTGTCGTGAAACTATATTGTTCATGTTATTTTGATGAATTAAGACTACTTATGATGGATAATGTAAATTTTGTTAGTCATATATATTATGTTTGTGGTATTTAAATTTGAAAAAGATTTTGTTGTGTGAAAGAATAAAATCCATAACTAATATAGCTTTTTTGGATGTATGATTTAATTTAATTTATTTTATTTTTTAAAATTACCGACGGATTTCCGACGGAAATTTCCGTCGGAAATGGTTTTTTTTCGACGGAATTTGCGACGAAACTTTGCGACGACTTTCCGACGGAGACATTTGCGACGAAAAAATCTGTCGGAAACGATTTGCGACGAGCGATTTTGCGACAACTTTTTGTCCGTCGGAAAGTTCGTCTGAAACGTCAATTTCCGACGAAAACCAGTGCGTTTCCGACGGATTTTGTCGTCAGAAATCATCGATTTTCTTGTAGTGAATGGGCTCAGCCCATTTTGCCAACTCTATAACCAACAAGTCTATTCATAAGTCTCACACCAAATATGTTATTTCAGAGATTTATTTCTCACAATAATATTATAATCCATTGAGCAGGCTGATTTAATTATTTAGATTTTGCATGCTCGAAGAAATACTGTTACGGATTGGGCCTCTATGGCCAATCCACCAAAAGGCCCAATAACAAAGGGCCAAATTCAGCCAAAGGTGGAGATCTCAGACCTAGATCCAATCGTCCTCCTTCACTCCAAATACCTATAAATAAGCATTCAATGCTAGCATTAATGGTACTCACTTTTCCAATACTCTTACTTGTAATTGACTCACTCACTGACTTGAGCGTCAGAGTGTCATTGCAGGTACCACCCCACCTCGGATCGGAGCACCAACTCGGACTGACCAAGAACATAAATACCAACTATCTCGGACCGGACTTCGTATCCAAGATCGGACACTTAGTCAGAGATACGGTACCGAACATTGGCGACCACAGTGGGAGCGTCTTATACTCTAGTCATTCCCCCAACCTCCTTGGTCAGCAATGGCTCCAGAACTACGACGGAGGAACGTCTCCAGCGTCGTGGTTAGACCCGACTAACATCAAGAAATCCCCGAGGGGGTAGCAGTTACTCTCCCTCGCAGCTCAGCCCACGGCCACAACTCGTCCAGAGCAATGGTTCCCATAAGCTCCGCCAGGAACCAGTTTCCACCTCCTGTCCAAACAGTCCCGGTACCGGTCGACGCTGTTCAACAGATCGTCCAATTGCTGACAAGGCAAGCCGAGGCTGAACAACAAAGGAGTCAGCGTTACTCCCAACTGGAGGCTGAGATTGCCGAAATCTGGGCCCGAGACATCTCGGATCGGTCTTCTCCTCAAACCTACTCTCCCAGCAGAAGAACCTCCAGTAAAAGGCGTCACCGGTCTCCTGCTTGGAGGAGACACCACCATCGCTCGCCACCCCGCCGAAAAGGGAGACGAGGATCTGGAACTCCCCCAAGCGAGACTCGGGACGACACTTATTACCCCGAGGACTCTCCTCACCAGAACTCATCATTAGCATCCTCTTCCCCGAGGCAACGTTCTATAAGCCGGGGAAGTCCCCTGAGGCATGAACGTCGGCGTCTTCGGTCTCCCGGATCCCCTGTTCGACGCCCTATCGAGAGGCCTCCTCCGAGGGAAAGATCGACGGTGCGAAAGGGACCCTTTACAGCGAAAATCGACTACTTTCCGGTGCCCAAGCACTTAGAGAAGCCCCCGGAGGGTTTGAAGATGTATGACGGGACTGGCGATCCCGATCGTCACCTTGATTACTTCGACACGATGATGCAATACCGGAATGTCCTGGAGGAGATCAAGTGCCGGATCTTCCCTCTTACCCTGGAAAAATTGGCACTGGACTGGTTCAGAGCCCTCAAGCCAAACTCGATATCCTCATGGGATCAGCTTGCGAAGCTCTTTTCGGCCCAGTTCGCCCACTCCAAGATGAAACCAAAGTCTCGGAAATGTGGATACCTGTGTTGCAGGTTATCTAATATTGCAGGATTAGTTTTGATGATGAAAAAGACAAAGCCAAGTTGATGGTCAAAGGAATGAGAGTGTCAAAGCAAATCTGATAAAAAGTATCATATACTCAAAAGTCAATCCAAGTCAACCAAGCTCAAAGTACTGAAGATTCAAGCTTAAGGGTAGTCCTTAAGTATAAGGGTAGTCCTTAGGGTTTTAGGTGAGTCTTAGGATAAATGTAAGCTCTTACGAAGGTCAGCTCATCTCGCAAAGTCTCTTGTCCCAAAGCTTTTTCAAAATACATGCATGAACAAATAATCCTAAAAAGTATTTTTGAAAAACTCTAAAATCGATTTCACTCTCTTTGAAACTAAGCCTAAATCGTTTTTCAAACACAATGGCTAAGCTCCTAATCGATTTCATAAGCATACAAGTGATTCATATTGTTTCCTTATTTGAAGAAATCGATTTCCACTTATGTCTAAATTGATATAATCGATTCTCAGGCAAAGAATCGATTTGCATCTTTTCCATACATGAAAGAATCGATTCTCAGGCAAAGAATCGATTTCTACATATTTTAACTTAGTGAAGAATCGATTCCTAGCCTCCCGGAGATCCTAAGAATCGATTACATCCATTTTACAAACAAATCAGAATCGATTCCTAGATCAGATCAAGCAAATGAATCGATTCCTAGATCCATTCCAATTAACAAAGAATCGATTCCTTTAAACATTTTCAACGTGAGATCTGGATTTTCAAAATCTATAAATAGAGGCTTCACCACCTCCATTCTACTACCAACCCATCCTCACGATCTATCATTTCTGAAAAACTCTTATATTTTATTTGTGTTCTTCTCGTACCACTGGTCCGTCAAGAGCTGATCCTACGTTAAGAGTTAGTTGGGGTTGTGTCCTTCAAGTTGTAATATCTGCCTACACTAAGAGGTATTTCTGTATTTACATTACTGTTATATTGTTGTTATAATTTGTTCTAGGGAGTGGGGTATCTCTCTAGGGTAGCTGCATGTACTAGGAAGTGGGGTATCTTTCTAGGGCAGTTGTTGTAACAAGGGTGGGGTATCTCTTGTTATTGTTATATTAGATTTGAGGGCTCTCCATAGGTGGGGTATCCTAGGAGGAGAGTGCCTGAGTCTGTAAAGGTTTTCCAAGGCACCTGTAAGCCTTGTTGGTTTGGTTAGTGGAAAATCTCACAAGGGTGTGAGGACTGGACGTAGGTCACTAGGAGGTGACCGAACCAGGATAAATCTCTGCGTGCTTTACTGCTTTCCTGCTGTACTGTTATACTACTTCACTGCTTTATATTCTAATTCCTTCGCTTCCACTTAACCTGCGCGAAAATTGATCTAAGTCATTGAAAAGGGGAAAAACGTTTTCGAAAGATCTGAAAAGTTTTAAATCTCAATTCACCCCCCCTCTTGAGACTGAAGCCACTTGGTAACAAGTGGTATCAGAGCTAGACTCTTGTATAAAGGGTCTAGCAGCTTCAAGAGAAATGGCTTCAGGTTGGTCTACGCAAGAGGGTGCATCTCTTTTCCGTCCTCCGGGATTCAACGGAGAAGACTATGCATATTGGAAAGAAAGAATGAGAATCTTTATTGAAGGGGTAGACTTAGATGTTTGGGATGCTGTGGAAAAAGGACCTTTCGTCCCCACACACATAGTAGATGGTATTCTTACGATAAAAAGTAGAAATGAATGGTCTGATGATGAGAAAAGAAAAGTGCAACTTAATTTACGCGCTAAAAATATTATTACTTCTGCTTTGAGTGCTGATGAATTTTTTCGAGTTTCAAACTGTAAATCTGCCCAAGAAATGTGGAATAATCTTCAAGTTACTCATGAGGGTACAAGTGAAGTGAAAAGGGCAAGAATAAATACTCTTACCAGAGAGTACGAATTTTTTAGAATGAATACAGGTGAAACAATATCAGAGATGCAGAAAAGGTTCACTCACATAGTGAACAAATTGGGTTCATTAGGAAAATCATTTCCTCCCGAAGACTTGATCAACAAAGTGCTAAGATGCCTTAACCGAGAATGGCAACCAAAGGTAACTGCTATAACTGAATCAAGAAACCTAACTACCATGTCTCTTGCCACTCTGTTTGGGAAACTACTAGAGCACGAGTTAGAGCTCACTCGTCTAGCAGAGAATGAAGGAAAAATCAAGAAAAAGAAAAACCTAGCTTTTAAAGTTTCAAGTTCAAGTTCATCCGACGACAGTGATGACTCGCAAAGTGAAAGTGATGAAGAGGATGAGAATATAGACCTAATGGTAAGAGAATTCAAAAGGTTCATAAGGAGGTCTCTAGAAAAGAATTCTCCAACCAAAGAAGTCTCATGCAAACAAAACTACTTAAGTCCTTTAACCTGCTACGAATGTGGGAAACCCGGTCACATAAAATTGGAATGCCCAAAATTACAAAGAAAACGACCAAGAGATGAGAAAAAGGGATCCAAAGGAAAAAGGAGTAGAAAAGCCTACACAGCATGGGAAAACAGGAACTCATCAGATAGCTCAGAAAGTGAAAAAGATCAAGTTGCTCTCATGGCCGACCACGACAGCGAAAGTGAAACTGAGGTATATTCTAACTCTGATTCTTTACAAGATGCATATGATGAACTATATGAAGCCTTTACTGAATTACATGATAAATCTTCAAAATTAGCTAAAGCTCTAAGCAAATCTAAGAAAGTTATCACTCATCTTGAAAATGATATCACTACTTTAACTAAAGAAAAATTAGAGCTTAGAAAAGAAAATGATGATCTTGTTTACTTCAAGGAAAATTATGTATGTGATAAGTGTGTAGAACATGAAAAGAAAATCAATGAGCTTGAATGTACAATAGGCAAAATGTCCAAATTAGAACATGTACATCCTAAGGTTCCAAGAAATAATTTTGAGAAAAGACATATGCATCATATACCTAAGTTTTCCACTAGACCTTATATTAGATGTTATTATTGTGGTAAACCTGGACATACAGCTTCTGTTTGCAGGGCAAGAGGTAAACAAAATATGAAAAAGGTGTGGGTTCCCAAAGGAACCATACCAAACACTAACCCACAAGGACCCAAAGAGATTTGGGTACCGAGAACCTTGTTTTAGATCTTTGCAGGTATGCTTCAAGGTATGGGGGCAGATTGATACCTTGACAGCAAAGACTCGAAGCGCATGACCGGAGACGCAATAGAGTTCTCAACACTCACCCCCGGAAAAAGCCGTCATGTGACTTGTGGAAGAATCACCGGTAAAGGTCAGATTAGTTAAAATTTTATTCACCTCTATTTTGAAAATGTGCTTAAGAATAGTTTATCAAGTCAAATATGTGACTACTAAAATAGAGCAACTCCTGAATCTCATTTCATGTATCTTTAAGGAACAAATATTTATAAGGCATGAAAGTATTCTGGTCATCCCTCTAGGACTAAGCATATAGAAATTATATATCACCTTCTTAGAGGTTACGGTTAAAAAGGCGATAGTATGATTGAGTTAGTTGAGTCGTCACAAACAACTAGTTGACATTTTCAGAAATCCATTGCAAATGAAAACCTGATTCTTCATTTACTCAAATGAGTTTTTCAATAAAATGTTTTTCAAGTGATTTTATAAAATATGAATTTAAGAGAATTTGTGACTTATGAATTTCTGCGTGCTCAAAAAGCGTTTTATAAAGCAGCCGAAATGCTACCTTTTCCCGAAATCCATTTTCTCCTGTCACAATCAATTGCTGGCTCTGGCATTAAAATTCAGAATACATACTCACAATCGTTGTTTAACTAAAATAATTTTTCTCCCATATTCTGGCTGCCATCACCAACTTTCAAACTAAGCAGCATGAAATACATAAAGCCTTAAACAACTGTTTCACAGATTTTTGAGACTCATGATTATCTTTTACCTGTCTTGATGAAATACTCTCTTCATGGTTTCAAATATGTTTTTTCTTCAAGTTTTGATGATCACTTACAAATCAGAAATGGCTCTTTTACCTTGTCAAATAGCTGTGACATTCGATTCGCAAACTTTATCATATATTGACCCTCTTTGATCATGACAAAAAGGGGGAGAGAAATATAGGGTTGCATATGAGCATATAGAAGAAATATAGGGTTGCATATGAGCATATAGAACTTGCATATTATGCATCTAGTCAATAAGTCAGGGGGAGCATCATGATAGGGGGAGCATCATATATATATTATCTGTTTGAACTAACCTCCCACCTTGAGATGAGTAAATGTTTTGTCATCATCAAAAAGGGGGAGAATGTGGATACATGTGTTGCAGGTTATCTAATATTGCAGGATTAGTTTTGATGATGAAAAAGACAAAGCCAAGTTGATGGTCAAAGGAATGAGAGTGTCAAAGCAAATCTGATAAAAAGTATCATATACTCAAAAGTCAATCCAAGTCAACCAAGCTCAAAGTACTGAAGATTCAAGCTTAAGGGTAGTCCTTAAGTATAAGGGTAGTCCTTAGGGTTTTAGGTGAGTCTTAGGATAAATGTAAGCTCTTACGAAGGTCAGCTCATCTCGCAAAGTCTCTTGTCCCAAAGCTTTTTCAAAATACATGCATGAACAAATAATCCTAAAAAGTATTTTTGAAAAACTCTAAAATCGATTTCACTCTCTTTGAAACTAAGCCTAAATCGTTTTTCAAACACAATGGCTAAGCTCCTAATCGATTTCATAAGCATACAAGTGATTCATATTGTTTCCTTATTTGAAGAAATCGATTTCCACTTATGTCTAAATTGATATAATCGATTCTCAGGCAAAGAATCGATTTGCATCTTTTCCATACATGAAAGAATCGATTCTCAGGCAAAGAATCGATTTCTACATATTTTAACTTAGTGAAGAATCGATTCCTAGCCTCCCGGAGATCCTAAGAATCGATTACATCCATTTTACAAACAAATCAGAATCGATTCCTAGATCAGATCAAGCAAATGAATCGATTCCTAGATCCATTCCAATTAACAAAGAATCGATTCCTTTAAACATTTTCAACGTGAGATCTGGATTTTCAAAATCTATAAATAGAGGCTTCACCACCTCCATTCTACTACCAACCCATCCTCACGATCTATCATTTCTGAAAAACTCTTATATTTTATTTGTGTTCTTCTCGTACCACTGGTCCGTCAAGAGCTGATCCTACGTTAAGAGTTAGTTGGGGTTGTGTCCTTCAAGTTGTAATATCTGCCTACACTAAGAGGTATTTCTGTATTTACATTACTGTTATATTGTTGTTATAATTTGTTCTAGGGAGTGGGGTATCTCTCTAGGGTAGCTGCATGTACTAGGAAGTGGGGTATCTTTCTAGGGCAGTTGTTGTAACAAGGGTGGGGTATCTCTTGTTATTGTTATATTAGATTTGAGGGCTCTCCATAGGTGGGGTATCCTAGGAGGAGAGTGCCTGAGTCTGTAAAGGTTTTCCAAGGCACCTGTAAGCCTTGTTGGTTTGGTTAGTGGAAAATCTCACAAGGGTGTGAGGACTGGACGTAGGTCACTAGGAGGTGACCGAACCAGGATAAATCTCTGCGTGCTTTACTGCTTTCCTGCTGTACTGTTATACTACTTCACTGCTTTATATTCTAATTCCTTCGCTTCCACTTAACCTGCGCGAAAATTGATCTAAGTCATTGAAAAGGGGAAAAACGTTTTCGAAAGATCTGAAAAGTTTTAAATCTCAATTCACCCCCCCTCTTGAGACTGAAGCCACTTGGTAACAGGAAAGTCTTACAAGCCATCCGGCAAGGGGAGAACGAGTCTCTCCGGGACTACATCGAAAGATTCAATAAGGAAGCGGCTCAGGTCCAGAACTTGGACGATTCATTCCGACTGTTCTTCATGGAAGTCGGTCTTCGGGAAGGAAGTTTATTTCAGATTGATGTCGGTGTAAACCAAACTGAGTCGCTTGCCGAGTTCCTCCAGCGATCTCAGAAGTACATTGATCATGAAGAGGGGGCGGTTGCAAGAAAGTCGGATGCCGACCCTGGGATGAGCAAGCCTCGATATGAAAAGGAGGCCTGGAACGACGGTAGACTCAGACCTCGGAACCGACACCAACAATATTCCGACCTTAATGAAACAAGGGCCAAGATTTTGGCGGAATGTATGAACGCTGAATTCAAGGAAGTCAAGTTCCCCGATCCGCTCCCACACAGGCCGGGACAGAGATCCAACAAGTACTGCCAGTATCACCGGAGAAAAGGGCACGACACCAATCGATGCAATGCTTTGAAGGATGACATTGAGGACCTAATCAAGAAAGGAAAATTGAGCCAGTACGTGGCTAAAACACCCCGGCATGAGGCCGAGGTCAAGGAAGAGAAGGTCGACCCTAAGAAGAAGGGTAAAGCCCCCCAAGAAGGAGAAGAAAGCTCGGAGGATGAGCGCGATTTTCGAAAATCAAAGGGCCGACCTGTAATGATGGTTATCTCTGGGGGCTACCCCGTCGAGGCATCGGGCAGAACAATGAAAAGAAAGTGGAAGGAGGTCAAGTGTGCTGCTTCCACCTCTGCAGTAAGCTCAGCCCCGGAGCGCCCCCCTTGGCGTTCGGCGACCGAGACTTATTGGACGGCAAGCCAAATAAGCACATACCCCTTATAATCAGGGCGGTCATGGCCAACCATGAGATAAGAAGAATTTTGGTCGACCAAGGAAGCTCTGCTAATATCATCTTCATCGACCTTGTAAGAAAACTGCAGATCTCAGAGGAAGACTTCACCCCTTACAGAGGATCGGACCTTTCGGGCTTCAACGGGTCTCGAACTAAACCCCTCGGCTATCTGGAAATGATGGTCACCTATGGCGAGGAACCGCTAGAGAGGACGGTCAAGACCAAATTCTTAGTGCTGCCATGCCCTTCAGTCTACAACTGCATCATCGGGAGACCGACTCTTGGAAGGCTCGGAGCTGTAACCTCGACGGTTCACCTGAAGATGAAGTTCTACTCTTTGAGTGACCAAATAATCACTCTTGATGCCGACTTAGAGTCCGCCCAAAGATGTTTCTATCTGCATGTCAAGGCAGATAGACAGGCCTCAGAGGAGGGGGTTCCCCCCGTAGAAGCAGGAGCTCAGAAAGGCCCAAAGAAGAAAAGAACCGGTCAAGCTGCCGAGGTCAACGTCACAGACCTCGATGCGATGTATGATCCTGACAGATCCGAGGAAGAGAGCGACGACGAGCTGGCACGGGAGCTGAAAAAGAAAATCAGGCGACCCAAACCTGATGGACAGTTCGTGCAGATCCAGCTGGGAGAGGACCCGACCCAAACTGTCCAGATCGGATCCGATCTCCCTGAAGAAGTAAGAGCAAAGCTCGCCCTCTGTCTGAAATCTCACGCCGATCTTTTCGCTTGGTCGCCAAAAGACATGCCCGGGATTCCCTCTGAAGTCGCCTGTCACCAGCTGGCAGTTAAACCCGGGGCTTAGTGGGTCGCCCAACGCAAAAGAGCTCAAAGCCAAGAGAAAGCAGCTGCTACGGCCAAGGTCGTAGATGATTTAATTAATGCTGATTTTGTAAAAGAAGTCAAGTATACAACTTGGCTTTCAAACCCTGTACTTGTTAAGAAAAGCAATGGAAAATAGCGAATGTGCGTTGACTATACCGATCTTAATAAGGCCTGTCCTAAGGACGCCTTCCCTGCTCCTAGCATTGATCGGCTCGTCGATAATGCTTCAAGTTTTCCTTTACTATCGTTCATGGATGCTTATTCCGGATATAACCAAATCCCGATGTTTCCCCCCGACCAAGAGATGACGGCCTTTATGACTGACCGCGGTAATTTTTGCTATCGGGTCATGCCATTTGGTTTGAAAAATGCGGGGGCCACCTATCAAAGGATAATGAACAAGGTGTTCCGAAAGCAGATCGGCCGTAACGTGGAAGTCTACCTCGACGATATGATCGCAAAAAGCGAAAGGGAAGACCTCCACATAACCGACCTGGAAGAGATCTTTACTGAAATCCGAAGAAACAATATGAGGTTAAACCCGGAAAAATGCACGTTCGGGGTCCGGGCAGGAAAATTCCTTGGTTTCTATCTCACAGAAAGGGGCATTGAAGCCAACCCAGATAAATGCCGAGCTGTAACGGAAATGCGAACCCCGTCCACTGAAAAAAGCTCCAAAAGCTCAACGGCATGATAGCTGCACTATCTCGCTTCATTTCCAACGCCGCCTTCAAATCACTCCCTTTATTTAAACTGCTTAAGAAAGAATCAACTTTCGAATGGACCCCGGAGCGGGACGAGGCCCTCTCCCAGCTCAAAAAGGTTTTGACCGAACCACCGATACTGACTCGGCCAGGCCCAGGGGAAGACTTATTCCTGTACCTAGCCATCTCGGAAGAGGCCATTGGTGTCGTACTTATCAGGGAAACAGAGACTGGTCAGAGCCCGGTATACTTCGTGAGTAAAGTTTTGCACGGATCAGAAGTTAGATATCAGAAAATAGAAAAAATCGCCTTTGCTCTGCTCATCTCGGCACACCGTCTCCGACCTTACTTCGTCGCTCATCAAATCGTGGTACGAACAAACTACCCGATCCGGCAGATCCTGCATCGACCCGACTTAGCAGGACGAATGATCAAATGGGCAGAAGAACTCTCCGAGTTCGGAATCAGATACGAAACAAGGTCGGCCATGAAAGCTCAGATACTTGCCGACTTTATCACGGGGATGGCACCCGCCGACTCGGAGGACGGGTTATGGACGCTCCATGTAGATGGGTCCTCAAATCCAAAAGGAAGCGGTGCAGGGCTAATGCTCGAGAGCCCGACGGGCGTTGTAATCGAAGTTTCGCTCACGTTTGGTTTCCCTACCTCAAACAACCAGGCAGAATACGAGGCTTGCATAGCTGGACTCCGACTTGCTATCGACCTCCGAGTTTCTCGACTTTCCCTAAATATTGACTCATTGTTGGTAGTCTCTCAAATCGGGAAACAGTACGAAGCCAAAGATCCGACCATGCAGAGGTATTTAACCCGTGTGCGGGAGCTGCTCTCCTTTTTCGCATTTACGGAGGTTAAACACGTTCCCAGGACAGAAAATATCAGGGCGGACATTCTTTCCAAGCTCGCCAGCACTAAAATTCCAGGGAACCACCGGTCAATAATCCAGGAAACAATGAGCAAGCCGAGCGTCATCCCAAACCCGGAAGCCAATGTTTCTGTCAATGTGGTTGAGGAAAGCAAGGGTTGGATCTCGCCGTTAATGGATTACATCAAATCGGGGGACGAGCCTTCGGACTCAAACGAAGCCAAGATCCTCCGGAGGAAGGCCTCATCTTTTTCCATAATCGATGGAAACCTCTACAGAAGAAGCTTGTCCGCGCCACTGTTAAAATACGTTGAAGGAGGAGAGGCGGACTACGTCTTGGCCGAGATCCACGAGGGAATCTGTGGGCAGCACCTTGGAGGTCGGTCTCTAGCTCGGAAGGCATTAAGAGCAGGATATTTCTGGCCAACCATGGAGACCGATGCAAGAAACTATGTAAAGAAATGCAGCAAGTGTCAAATCCACGCCAAGGTCCACATAGCACCTCCTACGGAGCTCACCAGCCTCACCTCGCCATGGCCATTTGCATGGTGGGGAATAGATCTCCTAGGCCCATTCCCCACTGCCCCCGGCCAGATCAAGTACTTAATAGTGGCGGTAGATTACTCCACAAAATGGATCGAAGCCGAGCCTCTAGCCATCATCAGCGCAAAGAACTGCATCAAGTTCTTCAAAAAGAATATAATGACTAGATTCGGGATTCCTGAGGTAATAATCACTGACAACGGAACCCAGTTCGCCAACAAAGGCTTCAGAAAACTCATGTCCGACCTTCGAATCAAGCACCGGTTCACCTCGGTAGAACACCCGCAAACGAACGGACAGGCAGAAGCCGCCAACAAAGTTCTCCTCAATGGGTTGAGAAAGCGGCTCGATGAAGCGAACAGAAACTGGGTTGAAGAGCTACCCTATGTGCTGTAGGCCTACAGAACCACCCCACAGAGCTCAACGGGGGAGACCCCTTTCCGGCTTTCGTACGGGACGGAGGCGGTAATCCCGGTAGAGATCGGAGAGCTGAGCTGGAGGACCCTCCACCCAAAGTCTCAGGAGAACAATAATCAGGCGTTAAAAGAGAACCTCGACCTCGTCGACGAGGTCCGAGCCCAGGCTTCCCTTAAAGAAGCAATAATAAAGAAGAGGGTAGCAGCACGATATAACTCGAAAGTAATCCCCAGGGACCTTGAGGTCGGTGATTTAGTTTTACGAAGAGCCGACGTCGGTTTAAAGAACGCCGCGCAAGGCAAGCTCGCCCCTAATTGGGAAGGACTGTACCGAGTTTTATCTAAAACTGGTAAAGGTGCCTACGAGTTGGAGACCTTGGCCGGGAAGACGATCCCAAGGACTTGGAATGCCACTAAATTAAAGAAGTACTACAGTTGATTCCCATTTTTGCGAAGAACGGTGTATACCGATGTTATCAATTAGTTTATTTGAAGAACGGTGTATACCGATGTTGTCAATTATTTCCTTCAAAGAACGGTGTATACCGATGTTATCAATTATTTTATCTGAAGAACGGTGTATACCGATGTTATCAATTATATTATCTGAGAAACGGTGTATACCGATGTTATCGATTATTTTATCTGAAGAACGGTGTATACCGATGTTATCAATTATTTTATCTGAGAAACGGTGTATACTGATGTTATCAATTATTTTATCTGACGAAACGGTGTCTACCGATGTTATCACCTATTTTATCTCTTTCTAGCTGACCGAGGTTGTCACTACCCTAAGGGGCGAGTTCGATCTGGGCCGAGTCCCGGTAAACTGCCCCGAAGGCGGCCATCGTTACGCAAACAAACTACTTGGCCGAGGTTGCCACTACCCTAAAGGGCGAGTTCGATCTGGGCCGAGTCCCGGTAAACTGCCCCTAAGGCGACGCTTACCACTTGAGCGAATCAAAACGCAAGTGCACGAATTTAAAACAACAGAGTAAAGCTCAACCGAGGTAGATGAAACCGGAAGCGCATTAAATTAAATTTCTATTACAAATTACCTCGGATACGGCCGGGTCCTCGAGTTCAAAAAGATGGCAAAATGTTACAAATTCTGGTTCCACCCGGAACCCGGGGCTTTCTCCCCCACCGGTTCCACCCGGAACCCAAAAAACAACTAACCCAGAGCTATCTTATCAACACAAGTCACGACAAGGAAGGGCGAGGGTAAATGACCTCACACTCTTCAGAGTCGGGACTGAGCTTGACGATCCGCCCACCTTCTACTATATGTTCCACACGAAGAATCTCCCGGTCCAAAGGCAAAGATGGATGGATAACGGCGACCTGAGCAAGCGCCTTCTCGTAACTCTCCCCAGCCACATCCATTGCCATCTGGGCCACCTCGACCATCTCATTCTCAGCAGCCTCAGCTTTGGCGCGTGCCTCCTGGAGCTCCTTTTCCAACTCAGCAATCCGAGGCGAGGAATCAACACTGGTCCCGGCTTGGGCCTGTACCGCTTTCAGGATATCGGCCTCGAGCTCAGAAATCCGGGCCTTCAAAGAGGAAATCACCTCCTCAGACTGCCTCCCTTGGCTCTCAAGATCTGAAATACGGACCTCATGCTCCATGCACTGGTTAAGGGCAGAGTCTCTCTCCCTTTCAAGCTTATCCGCCAACGCCTTAAGCACGGTCTGGTCCTCCTGAGACTTCAAAAGAGTTGAGGACAGCAACTCGTATTTTTTCTGAAGCTCTACCCAGATTTTCCGTTCATTATCCCTCTCTGCCAGGGCCCCTGAAATAGCGAAAACAAGAAAGTCAGGAACGGAAGTAACCAAAAGAAAAATCAAATAGAATATCTCGGAACTTGGTGTTACCTTTCGCCTGATTCTCAGCTTCGACCCTTTGAAGCTTGGACACATCGGCCAGATGCCGAAACAACCTGGCAGCGGCCCCGACCGGGTCAACCCGGGAATCCTCCACATGCTTCTTCAAGAACTCGACATCAATCGAGATACCAGAAGACCTCGAAGTTCTATGCTTCTCGTGACGACTTTTCTTGGAAGCCCGGGGAGAACCGGCTCGGCCAGGCTGCCCATGCTGCTCTGGAGCATGGGAAGTGGAGGCAGGATCTCCTTGCGGCAAGGGACGCTGCCTTTTCCGATGTAAAAGATCAACCGCCTGATCTTCGATACCAGCCAAGCTGGCCTCTGTGACAGTATTGATCGGAACGGCATGAACGGGCTTTTCCTGCTGGACCCCGGCTTTCCTTTCCGCAATAGCCAAGCGGGAGAACTTGTCAGGTCCCATGCTGTCTGCAAAATAAGGAAAAGAAACAATGTTAAAAGGGACGCCAGTCAAAAAATTATGGGCGGGATTGTCTATCAAAAACCTACCAAGCACGGCCGCCACTTGAGACTTAGAGCCAGCCCCAACCAATCGGGCTACATCAACCCCGAATTTTTTGGGGTCCCGGTGGATAATCAGGTCAGCGAAGTTCGTCAAGATCGCCAGCGAGTCCTGATCAACCGGGGATAGCCGGCTTAAACTGACAGTGTAGGAGTGAGGTCGCCGATTGAAATGAGAAAGAGACCACCCTATTTGAAACTTAGTGGACTCCAGTGATTCCCCATCCGCAGCATATTGACCGACGTGTCTCACTGCCTCCTCGTTCACAGGCTCAACAAAAAAGTACTTGTTCTTCCAGTTTTTCAAGGAATCGGAATAGGGCATGAAAATCTTTATACCCCTCCTAGCCCGAAAGCTCACGTGCTCTCACCGATCCTTGGTGCCGTCCTCGTGCCTCCGGTTGACCTCAAAAAGGTAAAAGAACAGATCACAGGAGATTGGCCTCTCCAAGTGAATGCACATCAGCTCGAAAGCCCGGAGGAACGCCCATGAGTTGGGATGAAGTTGAGAGGGAGTGAGGTTCAAGATTCCCAGGGCCTCTTGCTGGAAGGCGGTGAAGGGGGGCTAATATGCATGTCAAGAATCGTCACTCCATACATGACAAATTTCAAAGCTCTTGGCCAGACAGCTACGTGTTGACCTTCGGCCATCCCCTCCACGTTCCAGACCTGATCCTTCCTGGAAACGCGCTTGACGAGGAAGCTCGTGTCATCCCCGGTCCTGTAGACGGACTGAATTCCCCTCAACGTGTCCGACACCCATGAGTACTCCCGAGGGACATTGAGAGGTTGGGACAAGGGAACATTAACCGGCCCGACCCCGGCGCGGGGGTATTGATCGGAATCACCTCCCTCATGCACGGGATCCCCGTGATGTCCGAGTCCGTCTTCATTGTTGCGACTTTCAGCAACCTCCGCTTCACTGTCGTCGGAGCTCCAGCTAGTACTCCCCTGTTCTTCATAATCATGCTCGGCGTCGGACCCCTCCGAGTCAAGGACCACTATCTCGGCGTTGTCTTCATCCGCCAGCTCATTACTGGGAACCCCGGGAGAACGGTCTTCAGCATGAAAACTCAAAGGAGCAGAGCCCAAATCATCTTGAACCTCGGGAACAACCGACCCGGGGGGGACTAGTACGAACTTCCACCGACTCTCCAGCACCGGAAGCCATTGCTTTTCCGAGGATAGGGCGATCTAAGTTGGCAACCCGACGAGTCTGTTTTGTCCTTGCCAGATCGATCCTGCAGAAATGGGGCTTGACGTGTAAGGTTGATACTTAAACAGTGGGTCCACAACCAAGTCGGAACCCGGCCTGACGACCCTCACTCTGTATCAATAAAGACGGGTTCTAAGAGAACCCGACTGTGAACTAAAGCCGGAAGCAATAAATAAAAGAAGGGAACTAACCTTGTGAAACAGGAAGCTCGCCAACACTTGAAACGGATCACGAACTGCAACGGTCTCACCGAGACTCACCGCGGAACTCTGAAAGACGAAGTTTACTCAAGAACGAGTTTAAGATCAGGAGCGGAGCAATTCTCAAAAAACAGTACAAAGTGAGAGAGGTCCCCTCTCCTATTTATAGGAAACAAAAAGGCCTCTGATGGACCTGGGCCTAGGCTACGCGATCCATTGCTAGCCCCTAGGCAGGCGCGTCGTTTCAAGCGCCATCATTGCCCCAATCATCCTCGAACGACGCGTCCCATCAATGACCTCATTAGCTGGCGCAGAAATCAAGACATAACTATAACCGGAACGCCTCGAGTCCCTCGGCTCGCCCCGGTCTTCTAACCCCGCCATGACATGAGTCTCTCACAAACGGACCGCGACGCGACCTGAGTCCCTCAGCTCGTCCCGGTCCTCCAATCT
Organism: Astragalus membranaceus; assembly: GCA_039519185.1. Classification (NCBI taxonomy): domain Eukaryota; kingdom Viridiplantae; phylum Streptophyta; class Magnoliopsida; order Fabales; family Fabaceae; genus Astragalus; species Astragalus membranaceus. The sequence continues at coordinate 53,858,490 of CM076848.1, read as the reverse complement.
CGGTATGACATGAGTCTCTCACTCCGGAGTTTGGGGACAACACGAACTCTAAAGCAACAAGTCTAGCCCGCCCTAAGGCGACCCGACTTGGGGGGGCTACTGTTACGGATTGGGCCTCTATGGCCAATCCACCAAAAGGCCCAATAACAAAGGGCCAAATTCAGCCAAATGTGGAGATCTCAGACCTAGATCCAATGGTCCTCATTCACTCCAAATACCTATAAATAAGCATTCAATGCTAGCATTAATGGTACTCACTTTTCCAATACTCTTACTTGTAATTGACTCACTCACTGACTTGAGCGTCGGAGTGTCATTACAGGTACCACCTCATCTCGGATCGGAGCACCAACTCGAACTGACCAAGAACATAAATACCAACTATCTCGGACCGGACTTCGTATCCAAGATCGGACACTTAGTCAGAGATACGGTACCGAACAAATACGTTCTTAGAAAATTTGAACTACGTTAAAATAGGTCCATTACAACAAAAGTTAGAAAACAAACAATTTTGAAAAGTATATTACTGGGAAGCATCAACACCCATAATACATGGATTTCATCCTGTGAGTGCTCAAATTCATTTAAGGAAATAACAATGCTTCAAACATTCAACAAATCTCAAACTGTCACTAGTAGTCGGGAGGGTAATGAACTCCAGACAATAAATATTATAATGCTTCAAAATCATTACAAAATAGCAACACATGTTCTCTTTCTAGCTATCAAATATATTAAACTATTGACAAATGGACTAGAAAAATAGAAAGTGAGAGCTGAGACTTCAAGTGCATGCAACTGCCTACTCTCAATACTCACTATATATTTAACATCTAATACCCACTGCCCATATGACATATACAGCAAATCTCAAACCTTCACTAGTAGTCTAAAGAGTAGTGAACTCCTGATAATAAATATGCTTCGAAATCATTACAAAGCGACAACACATGCTCTTTCTGGCTATCAAATTTACTAAACTATTGTCGGATAGACCAAAAAAATAAAAGTGAGAGCCGAGACCTCAGGTGCAAATGCATACCTTCAATGCTCACTATATATTTAACATCTAATACGGTCATATGGCACACCATTAGGAGCCATTTTGATATTCCTCGAATGGCCCATATACAACCGAAGAGGGATATATGTCTCCACACATTCCTACATATCTTTCCATATCAGTTGTCTCTCCAGTTAGGTCTGTGTGAATTGCGAATAATGTAATACTTAGGGGATTTTCTTTTTTATTCTTTCAGCTCCCCAAATCCAACTATTAGAACACCATCCATTCTTAATCAACGAAATCACAGTCGCTACTTTGTCAAAACGAACAGTAGAGCTGAAAATAAAGAGATGGAAAATGTATATAATTATAAAACAATACAAATGATTCATTTTTGATCAAACTAGTAATAATATTCTTAAAATTAAGTACAAGGAAATATATTAGAGGACTTATAAATTTATCAAAATTTCGTACAAGGAAAAAATAATATAATTTATAAATTTATCAAAATTTATTAAATTTGACCAAATTCATCATGAACACTAAAATATTTTTATAGAAAATGCTAATTTGAGAATAAACTATCGACTTTTTGATTAGTACATAAAATGAAAAAAAACAAACAATCTTAATCTTAATCTTAATATATATATAAACCATGAATCTGCCACCTCACATGTCCACGTCAGCCGACAATAAAAATTACGTCATTGATGACGTAATTACAGGTCACCATATATGATCCAACTGTCTGCCACGTAATAAATAAATAAAAACTGTTAATCACGTCTTTATTCGAATATGAGCATTTATTGACTGTATAATAATGTAATAAATTTTTGAATCTGCAATTAACGGCTGTCTTAAAACGTATTATCAATTATTGTACAAAAAAAATACCATTCTCGGGTTTTTTGTCAAAAAAAGTCCACTAATTACGTATTATTATCAAATAGACACATACCATTTCCTAGTCATCAATTATTGTTGATAAATCTGCAATTACTTACTGTTCTGGACTGGGCCGCAGCCCACGAAGAATATTGGGTCGGGTCGAGCGCCCCAATAATCAGCCAGCATTACACGTTGATCTGGATCGGGTCGCGACCCGTAAAGAATGTTGGGTCTGTGCGAGCGGCCCAATAGCGACCCGGCGCCATCTAACGCCCACGATGGGAAGATCAACGGCGGAGAGGAATCCTCGTCGGATCCGACGGTCGCCTGCAGCACCCTTGGTACTATATAAAGAGTCCATGACATCACCTGACAGGTACGCTTTTACACATACCGTTACTATACTCGAATATCACCCCACAGACTTGGGCGTTGGAGTGCCATCGCAGGTACACCCCGCGGAAGCTCTGAACGCGACCAACCCATAAAAAGGAGCGACTTCAACACTTCGCTCGAGTCTCCAGATCAGCATCAGCACAGATATATTGACTGCATCAAAGGGACCGATCGCTCAGCGAAGAGTCCGGTTCATTGGCGACCACAGTGGGAGAGAGAACATCCCCACCCTGAATGATATGCCTCCACGAGGCAGACCGTGCGGCGCCCCGCGCCCGCGAAACATGACTGCAATCCCTCAGCAACAGCAGGCGCCAGAGGGCGACGTCGCCGACATAGGCGATACTGCATCCAGTGCACAAGGGGCTCCTTCCGACCACACTAGTGTCATGCTGCCGAATGAGATCCTACAGGAACTGCGCGATCTGCTGAGAATAAAAGACAGGAACATCGCCAATCAGGTCGCTTTTGGGAGAGCGTATACCGCGCCGGAGCAACGTCGCCGCGACGACGAATCGTCTAGACCTAGAGGCAACCCTTCCAGAAGACATCAATCTCCCCCAAGGAGGTTACTCTTACACCGATCGCCCCCAAGAAGGCGAGGAGTGGCCCGGCCACGACCACAGACTCCCCCCTCCTCGACCGACCCCACCTACTGGCCCGAGGAAGAGTCCTACCAAGAATCCTCATACGACTCATCTGGTTCGTTAACTCGGTCCAGAAGCCGATCACTGGAGAGATTCCCTCGCCCATATTACGATGCGCCCCCTCCTTCACGTCCTCGTCGATATGATTCCCCTCCTCAACGACGTGGTCATCGGAGCCACCACCCCGAGGACCGACCATCTCGTAGGAGGGCGGGCGATGATGGCCTGGGACCTTTCACCCGTGAAATAGATGAGTACCCCATCCCGCGAGCGCTAGAGAAGCCTCCCTTTGATCTCAAGATGTATAACGGGATAAAGGACCCTGACGCCCACCTACGGTACTTTGATTTGGTGATGAAGTATAGGCGGGCAGACGGGCCAGTCAAATGCAAGATCTTCCCGTTGACCCTAGAAGGACCCGCTCTGGAGTGATTCACCGAGTTAAGACCCAATGGCATCTCGTCCTGGGAACAATTGGCTCGAGTTTTTAGCGCCCGCTTCACCGCATCAAGGGTGAAGCCTAAATCGCATGCTATCCTGAAGGCGATCAGGCAAGGCCCGGACGAGTCCCTCCGTGAGTAGGTTGAGCGCTTTAACAAAGAGGCCGCCAACGTACGAGGGCTTTAGGATGATATGCGCTTGTGGTTCCTTCGGGACGGTCTCCGAACTGGTAGCTTGTTTGAGATAGAAGTTGGTGTGAACGAGCCGACGGATCTCGAAACTTTCTTGCGACGATCGCAGAGGTTCATGAACTACGAGGAAAGAGCGATGGCCACCCAAGCCGTCGCAGGGCATGCAAAGGAACTCCACACGAACCGAGTCCAAGACCCCATGGGGGATAGGGGAGACAGGGAAGGACCGTCCAGGGAATTCAGGCAGAAAAAATTCTCTGATCGGACCAAACTCAACACCTCGTACTCCCAGATCTTGGCCGAGTGCGCAAACGCGAAGTTTAAAGATATAAAGAGGCCTGATCCACTCGTCCTTAAAGAAGGGCAGCGCCCATCTCGCAGGTACTGCCGTTATCATAGAAGCAACGAGCATGACACCAACAATTGCATGGCCCTAAAAGACGACATCGAAGAGCTGATTAGGAAAGGAAAGCTAACCCAGTATGTCAAGAAAAGGCAAGCAGATAAACGAGAAGAGAAGGATAGAGTACGATCCCCTCGAAAGGGCAAGTCCATCGTGAATGAAGTCGGCAAAGGCATGAACGAGAACGAGGATGAGGATAGCGAGGAAAGGAACGACCAAAGGAGGTCACGGGGACGCGCTGTCGCGATGGTAATTACTGGAGGGTGCCCCACAGAAGGGGGAGAAACGAATAAGTCATTGAAAAGGCGATGGAAGGAGATAATGAACGTCGCCTCGACCTCTGCGCCCAGACTCCCCTCAAATAGGCCGCCCTTGGCATTTGGCGACGACGACTTGCTCGATGGGAAACCAAACAAGTATGTCCCGTTGATCATCATCGCGGTAATGGCTAATGTCGAGGTCAGAAGAATCCTAGTCGACCAGGGAAGCTCGGCCGATATCATCTTCGAAGACCTCCTCGACGTCTTGAGAATACCCAGGAGCGAGCTGACGTCCTATCGGGGATCCGACCTGATAGGTTTCAACGGATCATCCACCACACCCCTCGGGATGGTGGAATTTATGGTAACGTTTGGGGACGACTGCGGGGAGAAACCCAAATGCAGGACCGTGAAAGTGAACTTCTTGGTGTTACCATGTAAGTCGGTATACCAATGCATCATCGGTCGTCCCACTTTGGGAAAGCTAGAGGCCGTGACCTCGACCGTCCATTTGAAAATGAAATTCTATTCGGACAGCAATGACGTGGTCACCGTTCCGGCGGATCTACAAGCCGCTCGACGATGCCATTTCATGAGCATGAAGGAACAAGGAGAGTATGAAGCGAGAAAGACGATCGCCATGAGTAAGGGCGGGAGTCTAGTCAATGTAGCCGATCTAGATGCCCGTTACAACCCAGACAACGACGTTGAAGAGGAGGACGATGATCTAGTTAGAGAGCGAAAGAATAAGTTCAAGAGACCAGAGCCGGATGGGGAATTCATCCATATACAGTTGGGGAGCGACCCAGAGAGAAAGGTAAAGGTGGGAAGCGACCTTCCCCCGGAGGTCAAAGATTCACTAATCTAGTGTTTGAAGGACCACGCTGACGTATTTTCCTGGAGTGCAGCCGATATGCCGGGCATTCCCCCCGAGATAGCGTGTCACCAATTAACAGTGAACCCGACTGCCAAATGGGTCGCCCAAAGAAGACGGGCTCAGAGCGAGGAGAAAACCCTAGCGGCCAACAAAGCCGTCGACGACCTGCTAGAAGCTGGTTTCATCAAGTAAATCAAATACACGACATGGCTATCAAATGTCGTCCTGGTAAAGAAGGCCAACGGGAAGTGGCGTATGTGTGTCGACTACACCGACCTCAACCGGGCATGCCCGAAAGATGCTTTCCCGGTGCCCAGTATTGACCGGTTGGTCGATAGCGCAAGCGGGTACCGACTGCTCTCTTTCCTGGACACATACTCGGGCTACAACCAAATAGCTATGCACCCGCCAGATCAAGAGAAGACCGCCTTCATGACCGCGAAGGGAAACTACTGCTACTTGGTCATGCCTTTCGGCCTGAAGAACGCCGGGGCCACCTATCAGCGCATGATGAATAGAATTTTTAAAAACCAAATTGGCAGAGTGGTCGAGGTATACTTGGACGATATGATAATAAAAAGCAAGCAAGATGTCAGTCATGTAGATGACTTGAGGGAAGTGTTCGCCGAGGCCCGAAAGAACTCGCTAAAACTCAACCCGGAGAAGTGTACGTTCGGGGTCAGGGCGGGCAAGTTCCTTGGGTTCTACTTGACAGAGTGGGGAATTGAGGCAAACCCCGACAAGTGCAGAGCGGTGACAGAGATGAGACCGCCCACGAACAAAAGAGAAATTCAGAAGTTGAATGGGATGGTGGCCGCTCTCTCTCAGTTTATCTCAAAGGCGGCCAGCAAATCCCTCCCGCTCTTCAGGTTATTGAAGAAGGATGCCCCATTCGAATGGTCACCCGAGTGCGACAACGCGCTAGAACAGCTGAAGAAGGCTTTGCTGCAACCACCCATTTTGACCACACTGGAGCCAGGGGAAACACTATACCTCTACATGTCCATCAGTGATGAAGCCTTGGCGGCCGTGTTAGTACGGGAGGACGGCTTGAGACAGAATCCAGTATACTTCGTCAGTAAAGCGCTACAGGGACCAAAACTCATGTACCAGAGGATTGAAAAGCTAGCCTTAGCTCTTATTATAGCATCCCGAAGATTGAGACCATATTTCGTGGCCCACCAGATCGCTCTCAGGACTAGGGATGTCAATTTGGACCCGGCCCACTGGCCCGATTTTTTGGGCGGGCCTGGGCTCTAAAAATAGTAGCCCAAAATGAATGGTATGTTTTTGGCCCGGCCCGATTGGCCCGACGATATAATTGGGCCGGGCCGGGCCGGCCCATGGGCTTCGGGCCGGCCCGTTTCTTTTTATTTTATAATAATATATAATGTAAATAATATAATGTATAATATTTTTTTGAAGATAATATATGTTTTAATATTGTTTTGAAGATAATATATAATGTTTTTTTGAAGATAATATATGTAAATAATATTTTTATAATAATATATAATGTAAATAATATTTTTTAATATTTTTTTGAAGATAATATATGTTATAATGTATAATGTTTTTTGAAGATAATATAATGTAAATAACATAATGTAAATAATATAATGTATAATATTTCATAAAAATATGTTTTAATATTGGGCCGGCCCATTGGGCTGGCCCGTGGGCCCGTGGGCCAGTGTTGGGCGGGCCTGGGCCTTGAATTTCGCAGCCCATTAGAATATTGGGCCGGCCCGACCCTGCCCATATACACTGTTTGGACCTATGGGCCGGGCCGGGCCGGCCCGAGCCCGGCCCATTGACATCCCTACTCAGGACCGATCAGCCCATCAGGCAGATCCTACATCGTCCCGATTTGGCCGGAAGAATGATCAAGTGGGCGGTAGAGCTTTTAGAGTATGGGATCAGGTACGAATCCAGAACGGCTACCAAAGCCCAAATTATAGCCGACTTCATTGCGAAGATGACCCCTATCCAGGGCGAGGTGACCGAACATACCTGGATATTACATGTGGACGGCTCCTCAAACAGTAAAGGGAGCGGGGCTGGTTTGATTCTAGAGAGCCCAAAAGGGACGACGGTAGAGGTCTCGTTAACATTTTCCTTTTCCACTTCAAATAACCAGGCAGAGTACGAAGCGTGCATTGCAGGACTTATGCTCGCTAGGGAATTCAAAGCACAACGGGTCGAACTTCGCTCTGACTCTCTGTTAGTAGTGTCCCAGATTGGAGAGGCATATGATGCCAAAGATGAGGTTTTGCAGAGGTACCTCGCTAAGGTACTCGAACTGCTCGAGCAGTTCGAGCGCGCAGAGGTCCGACACATCCCTAGATCAGAAAATGCAAGGGCGGACGTGCTCTCGAAACTGGCGAGCACAAAAACCCCAGGGAACCACAGGAGCGTGATCCAGAAAATACTCCCTCAACCCAGCGTCCGATTAGAAACAATCCCAATCACAAATGTCTGCACGATCGATCAGGGCGAGACTTGGATCGATCCCATTCTAAAGTACATCGTGCAGGGGGAGGAGCAGGACGACCCAAAGAAGTCGGCTCTCACGCGTAGGCGGGCATCGTCCTACTCAGTAATTACTGAAGTGTCTGACGCCACATGAGGCCGACTACGTGTTGAGAGAGATCCCCGAAGGAATATGTGGAAATCACTTGGGGGAACGAGCACTAGCTAAGAAGGCGCTTAGAGCTGGATACTATTGGCCCACGATGGAGGGCGATGCAAGCGAGCTAGTTAAAAGATGTGATAAGTGCCAGAGGCACGCAGATGTGCACATCGCCCCTCCGGTCGAACTAAACTCAATGACCGCGCCATGGTCATTCGCATGGTGGGGAATCGATCTTTTGGGCCCGTTCTCAGTACCCCCAGGACAGCTGAAGTACTTAATCGTGGCAGTGGACTACTTCACCAAGTGGGTCGAGGCCGAGCCCTTAGCGACCATCACCTCTAGAAACTTCTTGAAGTTCTTTAAGAAGAATATACTAGTTCGATTCGGAGTCCCTGAGGTCGTAGTCTCGGACAATGACACTCAGTTCACGGAGAAAAACTTCCAAGAGTACATGTCAGAGCTGGGAATCAAGCAGCGCTTCACCTCGGTCGAGCACCCACAGACCAACGGGCAAGCAGAGGCCGCCAACCGAGTGATCCAGCGCAGGCTGAAAAGAAGGCTGGATGAATCCAAAGGCAAGTGGGCAGAAGAACTTCCTTTCGTGTTATGGGCTTATCGGACTACCCCGCACTCCACTACGGGCGAACCCCCATTCAAGATGGTATACGGGGTAGACGCACTCATCCCGGTAGAAAATGGAGAGCTCGGTTGGAGAACCGCAAATCCTAAGACCCCTGATGAGAACGATCAAGGACTCAGGGAAGAGCTCGACTTGGTTGAAGAGCTCCACACCAAAGCATCATTGAAAGAAGCACCTGTGAAACAAGGGATGGCGACTAAATACAACTCGAAGGTCGTCCCTAGAGAATTCACCATCGGCCAGCTCGTCCTCAGAAGAGCGACGATAGGACAGAAGTTCGCAGCTCAAGGCAAACTCGCCCCGAGCTGGGAAGGGCCCTACCGAGTCGTCTCGAGGACAGAGAAGGGCGCCAACCAACTTCAAACCATGGGAGGCGGAGCAGTGCCGAGGACATGGAATGCGGCCAACCTCAGGCGATACTTCATTTAAATTTTGTGTCTAAATTCAATTGTAACACTGACAAATACTCTATCGTTGACACTTTTGAATAAAGAAAGTAAACCGGGCGGGACACTCTTTTCCCACTGGGTTTTTATTGAGGCTCGCCCGGCCATCAGCATAGATGGAATATTTTTATATGTTGTCTCATTCTTTTATGTTTTTCATAACAGATCCATTATCCGCCAGGCGGGTTAAAATCAAACCGAGTTTGATAAACCACTGAGCGGGTTCGAAGGTGCTTAGTCGATCTAAGTCACACACGAAGCGACCACGATCAATGGTCGCAATTCCTAGGGCGAGTTAAATCTGGGCACGAAGCCTAGTAAACTGCCCGAAGGCTAAAACACGAATTAAACACGACGAAGCGACCACAATCAATAGTCGCGCCCCCTAGGGCGAGTTAAATCTGGGCACGAGCCCTAGTAAACTGCTCGAAGGCTAACAAAACGAATTAAACAGAACGACCGAATGACGATTTTAAAAGCCAGAGCATTGGCATAGTACATATTACAATAACGGGGCGACTCGAAGGCCGCCCAAATACGAATGTCAAAGAAAAATACTTGGAACATATTACAAATTTTTCAAGTTCAAAGAGGACGATCAAACACAACAACCTCTTCCACCACGACATTTCCCTGCTCGTCCTCCTCGGCGGGTTGGATGATCCGACCGTCTACATGAGAGTGGGAGAAGTTGATAATGTTGGGGTCGAGCTCCAGGTCCGGGTAGACACATCGCACGTGAGCCAGAGCCTCATCGAACCGCCCCTGGCAAATTGTAACAGTCGATTGGACGAGCTGATCATATTCCACAGCGGCCTCTTCCCGCTCTTTCCTTAATGCCTCAATGGTCTTTCTCATCTCAGCTGCCTCACCGTTCAACCCGCTAACCTCACCAGACAGCTCCTTTTTAACCTTGTCCGCTTCAATCTGTACCATCTTCTTGGCTTCAGCTAAGGCGGCCAGGGCATCATCCCGCTTTTGGGTGATGGTGGAGTGCGTCTTCTTCGTTTCAGCAAGGGCATCGGCAGTTGGTTGGAGAGCGGCCTCTGACTCTTATAGTTTTTTCTTAGTGGACTCCAGCTCCTCCCGCACCTCTGAGATGTAAACATAAGCACGGCTTAGCTTATCAGTTTTGTCTAAGTTCTCACTCTTCAACCATAAGTTTTGGGCGAGGAGAATATTACCTTTGGTCCGCTCGGCCACCTCGGCCACAAATAGAAGGGGGTCTTCGCGAAAACCACTTACGATGTCTGCCTCAGACACCTCTTCCAGATCGAACCCCGAGACGGGACTCTTTTGAGGTCCTTTGTGGGCCCTAGACTTCTTAGGGGCAGGGTCATCCTTGGTTAGATCGACTGTGGGAGGAGTGCGACCTCTCTTCGTCCCAGCAAGGGGCGTGCTGTTCTCCCCTCCTTCAACAGCCACGGTGCCCTCAGGAACCGGGGAAAGAATAACAACAAGAAAGGGAGGGTCGGGCTGGGGCTTTCTTCCCTTCTTGGCTTTCTTAATCAACTCAGCAAAACCTAGACTAGCCATTTCACCTGCAAAGAAGGAAAGAATACGGTCAACAAAAAAAAGTGGGCCGACTACCCATACCAAGAGCGACTTTGAAATCCGTATCGTTGGTCGTTTTCACTAACTGGTGACACTTGATCAAGCCTTCCTCCATCCACGAGGCCAAGTTCTCAAGCAGTCTCAAAGTCTCAACATTTTCCTCCATAATCTGACAACGGGTCCTATAGGTGGCGGGCATACGTCGAAAGTGGGCGTACGTCCACGCTATGGGATACTTCATGGTGGTTATCCGCCCCCGAGTGTCCATCGACCCAACCATCTGCTGGGACTCTTTGCAAACAGGGACCACCCATAGGAAAGAGGACTTCCAGGGTTTAAGCGAGTCAGAAAAAGGCATGAATATCTTGTAGTCCGACTGGGCCTTAAGACTCAGATGCTCCCATCGGTTTCGATTACTGCCCGACTCTGGTCGTCTGCTCGTTTCAAAAATCTTGAAGAACGCCTGCAAAGTGCACTCTCGCCCCATCACCCTCAACAACTGCTCGAACACCTTGACAAAGGCCCACGAGTTCGGGTGCAGCTGCGAGGGCGCGACCCCAAGATAGTGGAGAATATTGCGTTGAATGTAGGTAAACGGCGGGCGAATCCTGACGTCGCAAAGAACGTTCGTGTACATGGTGAATTTTAGAGTGGACGGGATCATAGCCACGTGTTCAGTTGAAGAAGGACCTTCAACCGCCCATTCCTGACCCGGGTCGCCAACAAATCCGGTGAAAAACGGTAACACCTCATCCCCAGGTTTAAAGAGCGAAGGTACCCGGCTTAGCACGGCCGATGAAATCCAGGAACAATCTTCCCCTAACACGCCTCTCCAGTCGGGTTCCCCTATTCCTGCGACCGGCTGGATATCCCGCTCTGAATGAGCCGAGGTGGAGGAAGGTGGATCATGACTTTCCTCTTCTTTAGAAGGACCTTCAGCGTCCTCGGATACCCGGGAGGGCAACCCCTGGAAATATGCAGGGCGAATGGTCGCCGCAGGATCGGACCCCTCCGCCGGGGGTGTAGAGGAAAATCCGCTCTCAGAGACCTTCCTGTCCGTAGACGTGCGAGAACTGGAGGATGGTTCCGTAGAAGAAGGCGTCGGCCTGCCGGGAACACGGGCGGTTAGCTTCGTCCGCGCCATGACGAAAGATAACCTGCAAGAAGGGAGCATGAAAGTCAGACCATCGAAGACGACCTATGGAAAGGGGCAACATGATCGACCCCGGGCCTGACACCCCCTCCTCGCCCGTGTTAAAGGTAAAGAAGTGCAGTTTAAATTAAGTGTTAAAGAAGGAACTAAGTACCTGGAGCGGGAAACAAATTGGTCGCACTGGCTATCACCAGAATAAGGCGATTGGAAGTTAGGTCACGCCGAAGTTGGAAGTCGCCGATCGGGAAACACCTTGCCAGAATAGCCGGAAAATCGGTCGCTCGCCGGAGAAAGTAACTCGCCCTCAGAGCAAGGATTTCGGAAAGGAAAGTAAGGAATAGAAGGGAGTGTCCCATATTTATAGGAGGCGAGAGCCAGGTCCCGAAGGGACACGACTCTTCCCCTTCAGAATTAATGATATCCCTCGAAAGATGAACCATCATCATTGCGCGCCCCCCTTGGGAAGCGTGAAACATTATGTCAGTCCCATCGAAACGTCACGCCTGTCCCTTTGGAGCATCATGTCTGTCAGAACGCCACGCCGCTCGAAGGCGCGAACATGTCCCGTTGAACGGGCATACGCTCAAGTCGCCTCAGCGCAGGCGACCAAAAGAGGAGGCAGCTCACCCCTGCCAAAAGAAAGGTAACTCTTAGGCCTGAACCCGTCCCAACGAACGACTTCGGCCTAGGGGGAAACTGTTCTGGACTGGGCTGCAGCCCACGAAGAATACTGGGCCGGGTCGAGCGGCCCAATGATCATCCAGCATTACACGTCGATTTGGATCGGGTCGCGACCTGTAAAGAATGTTGTGTCTGTGCGAGCGGCCCAATAGCGACCCGGCGCCATCTAACGCCCACGAAGGGAAGTTCAACGGCGGAGAGGAATCATCGCCGGATCCGACGGTCGCCTGCAGCACCCCTGGTACTATATAAAGAGTCCATGACATCACCTGACAGGTACGCTTATACACATACCGTTACTATACTCGAATATCACCCCCACTGACTTGGGCGTTGAAGTGCCATCGCAGGTACACCCCACGGAAGCTCTGAACGCGACCAACCCATTAAAAGGAGCGACTTCAACACTTCGCCCGAGTCTCCAGATCAGCATCAGCACAGATATATTGACTGCATCAAAGGGACCGGTCGCTCAGCGAAGAGTCCGGTTCACTTACTCTCTAAAAGCGTAATATCAATAATTGTTATAAAAAAATACCATTTCCGGGTTTAATTGCAAAAAACGTAACATCCAGTAATGGCGTATTAACATCCATTAATAACATCACATTTAAAACATACAATAATCTCAAATAGGCACATGCCATATCCTGATTGGTATTAACAACACATTTAAAACACACCATAACTCAAAAACATACCATTGCCTGATTGGTATTAACTCCCTAACATAAAACATACCATTTCTTGATTGGTATTAACTCAAAAACGTAATTTTATCTATATGCAGCCAGTCAAAATTGTAATTTTATCTATATGCAGCCAGTCATACACTCATCAAATTAAACAGTACAAATTATTCCCTGCCTATCCACTTCGTTATTTTATCTCAAAATGCCATTCATACACTCATCAAATTAAATCAGTACAAATTATTCCCTGCATATCAACTGCGTAATTTTATCTCAATATGCCTGTAATACAGTCATTCAATTAAGCATTTCAAATTATTACCTGCTCATATACAGTAAACGTATACAGTAATATGATTCAGAATAATTGAAAATGTAGTCCAAAATTTTTGGAATAGATTTGAATTCGACATTACTACCTGCATATCCAGTGCAAATTCCCAAATAGGAAGGATATTAAATTACTGTCTTGCTGCATACGTTTTTAGTGGGATTTCAATCCTATTACTGCATGTTAAGATTTCCAAATCACACTAAAGGCAATTAATTATCACTAGAATTTCAAATTATAATTTCAATTTATTCGAAACTAATTAAGGCAGTAACATATTTGATAAAGGAATTCTTGGTCATTTGCCTACCAACTTCAAAAATCAGTGAGCCCACACGTTAAGCCCACGCGTTTTGGTTATTATTAAAATGCAAAACATCTGTTAGAGGCAAAATCACACCAGCAACTCGAAATCACTCTTACCTGACCCTAAAGTTGTGAAGAACTAATGGCATCCTCAACCAAAGTTGGCTCTTCTCATCCAAAAAATGTTGAACCTTTGACCACTATTGAACCAGGCAACGAAACCTCATCCATCCTGGTGAAGGTTCTTCGAAAGTGGCATGTATTTTCTGCGCATGGTGGCAACTCACCTATTGCTGTTGAGATGGTGTTAGCAGACTCAGGTATCTTCTATCCCTATTTTGTCAAAATACAAGATAGATCATGAGAAATATTTACTCATTATGACTATGAGCCAAAACCTGTACATTGAAAATTTGTCTATAAGAAATAACTATTACATTAGATATATTGTAGTTCTAAAATTTATACATCATTATGGTTGAAATGATGGTTGTATGGTATGCAAAATGCACATCTGAAACATGATATCTATTATGGGTAAAACAATTCCAATGATATACATGTTTTAAATAATTTTAAAAGGTTCTATATAGGATTCATATAATTTCAAAAGTGTTCCATATTGAATACATTTCCTGTATTTTGCACTATTTCCATGATTCATATTGAATACATTTCCTGTATTTGAAGCATACTATATTAAATAATATAATAAATGGGTTTCATAATCTAATTCTGTGAAAAATTATATACCGACAAACTGATTTAATGTATATTGGACACTGAACTGAATTGGTGAGTTTCACTTATATTAAAAATAAATAATGGTAACATAATATGCAACAGCTAACGTATCGGGAAGAATATTTGTTATAGGATACTTTTATTTTCTAAACTTTACATTGTATTTCAACTTACCGGGCACGAAAATACAAGGACATATAGAGAAAATGCACACACACACACACACACATATATATATATATATATATATATATATATATATATATATATATATATATATATATATAGCAGGACAAACACCTCCAAGAGGGTCATGTCTATACCATATCCAAATTTGTTGTTGCCATGAATTCTGGCAAGTACAGTGCCACAAGGCACAACTACAAGTTAAACATTAACCTGAAGACTATTATTCGCCCTGCCGCCCGTGGTGAATTGGTTCCGGATCCTGAATATATTTTCACTCCACTAGCAGAGAGCTTTGATGCGGGATTTAATCAGGATTACTTAGTCGGTATGGTATTTTGCACCGAACTAAATACTTTGATTTTATACTATATTAGTATTAGTATTCGATTATTATTCACAGTTAATTTGTAGATATTGCTGGAATTCTCATTGGTGTTGGTCTTGAATATGAGTTCAACAAAGGATCCGCCAAATATTCTAGAATGAAGATTGATCTTGATAACAGAGGGTTTGTCAATAGATATATTAATCTTATATATTTTTATTTTGTAATTATTGCATTACATAAACATATTGTGTCAACATCTGATAATTCATTTTGAAATTGTCCATCTGGAATGTAGTTATCGTTTCAGCATCACTTTGTTTGGGGAATATGTTAAGGAATTGAATCAGTTCATCTCCTCTGGATCTGCAAACAATGCTGTCCTAGCCCGTTTGTACTGTAAAGTGGACACTTGGCTGGGTATATATATAAATGTCGTTTTGGAAACGTAACTTTGTCTAAACCATATATTAAATCCATGCAAAATTGTTGCTAAATCGTCCGTTCATTGTTATATAGGTGGCATATCAATCCAGACAACAATGCGCACGACTAAACTCTTAATCAACCCAGGAATACCAGAAGCAGCTGCTTTGAGAGAGATGTAAGTTAATACGTTAATTATATACAGATTGTATATTCACAATTTTTACTAAAGTGTTTGATTTGTGTGCAAAAATAGTGCTATTTCAGTATATGGAGACAAAGATTATTTTTTATGGTATTACCTATAATTATTCGTATGGATCAGCATGTCTCAGGCCATTACCTCGCCTACTCTGACAATCAGCCAGCGCAGCAAGAGTGGTGGACCAAAGGATGACTTCCTCATTGTTGATCAGAGGCATACTGTAGCTAATGTCACACGACCTCCCTATCAATACACAGATTTCAGGGTCATATAATATAATATGCATCTGACAGAGATTGTATGCATCTGACAGAGAACAATATAAAATGTGATTTCAGAATTGTAAAAGGCAAACATGCATTCTTACTTTACTACTGTTAACAAGTTATGTTGGTGGGTAATAGCAAACTAACCTGATCTCTCTGTATCAAACACTGCAACCCAATTGATACTCAGACTTCAGAACCTTGAAAATAGTGACAAAGAAACCCTTTGATGTGCTTTAGTGATAACATAGCTTATTATATAGGGTTTACTATGTACAAAATTTTACCTATAATTGTGGGTTTCTTAAAATCAGCATCATATATATGAATTAATATTACAGGATCTAAAAAAGCCATATTTGTGCTTAACTTGTTGTCCAATTTAACACTTTTTAGGCAACAAATCTTCTTCATTAATATAAAATCTTTATTTCCTCTTATTTCAGAAATTTTATCCTATTTAGTGTAATTAAGCATAATATATTCTCCTAATGGTTTGCAATGTCTATTATAAGATATATTAACTTAGTACAGGGAGAGGGTAGTGCCTTTAACAAAAGCAAAAGATTATGGATGGCACGGAGCTCAACAACAACACCCTCTTCTAAGTTTTAACAAAAATAAAAGATATTAAGAACTTAGCTAAACAACCAGAATGCAAATAAATAGGTTAATTATTATTATTAACATAAGCTTCAACCAGAATAAAAAGTACATTATTTAGGGGGAATTAATTACTACGATTTAAAATATCGTGAAGCCTTTTTCCCTTTTACTATTTTGGTGTCAACATTTAATATCACACACAAAGGAAGAAAAAAATTTGAATTTTGAATTGATGTATAAGAAAGCTGGGTTGTGGGGTCGTAGATCAAGTATAACATACACTAAAATGAATAAGCAAGTAGCTGGATTAAAAGAAAGCATAGCAGGTTGGGGCAGCAAACAGGTAACTGGCGTACCTGCTACAAAACCAACTGAACAAGCTATTGGATTTGGATAAACGCGTGTTACAGTTCAACTCTAAAGTAATAAAAGTAACTAAAGTAGATTATCTTTATGCAGTCAATCACAATAAATAGCAGCAATGAAATACTCCCTCGTTCCCGTATTATATGCCGTTTAAAGTTGTGGTATATGAACTAAGAAATGTAATTATTAGTCTAAAATTTGTAAAAAGTATTTTCATTCTTTTTAATATACACTTCATTCATTTAATGAAAAAAGAATTAAAAAAATTGCATTCAAATTTGAGGGTATAATAGAGAAAAAAAACGTAATTAAAACTTTATTGATATTTTAAAACGTCATGTATTATGAGACAAATATGTTTGACTAAAAAGTCATATAATATGAGACGTAAGGAGTAGTAGGTAGAAGCCTATCCAACAAGCCATTTAGGCTGAATAGGGTAGTTGATTTCAATAATGAAATTTTTTTATCATTTTATTAGCTTTTGTAATTAACCTTGTGTTAATTGTCAAACAAAAAGACCTCATGTTAAGTTTTTTTATTACCATGATATTGGCGTGCAGTTTCCAACGGCTTTGCCGATTACTAATTTAAGTCGGAGAACCTGACTGGCCACGAGTACCCGACTTCCCCGGCCCGTGTGGTTCTCTTCTCCCAACAGAGTTTTTATTATACCCAAGATTTGAACCCGAGACCTTGAGATAGGATCCGAGTCCAGTTACCACTCGGACGAACCCTTGTTGTTACCTCGTGTTAAGTTACTTGTAAGCATTTTTAATTATTTAACTAGGGTCGTACACCCGTGCTATGCACGAGGTGGTAACAATGACGCGGCTAAGTTAATTCACCAAAAAATAGTTGTGTACTATTGGTGTTACAACATAGAAGAAGAAAGAAGGAAGAAGAATTGGCATAAAATTATATTTTTGAGTATTAGAACGGTTAAATTTTATTCGAACACCGAAGTGTCTCAAAACACGCTGATTAGCATCACACTTTATGTATTTTGTAACGAAATTATATTTTTTCCCACTAAAGTGGTTAGAGGTACAATTTTTGCATATTTGAATAGTTGGATTTTTTGCGAACAGTAAAGCAAAAAAAAAAAACACACTATTGTGAATTCTGAAGCATCTCAAAACATACTACTTAGCATTGTACCTTACTCATTTCGTTATGATTTTTTTCACCACACAGATTACTGATTTGTCACGAAATTTTGAAGCACCCCACAACATACTACTTACCATTGTACTTTACTCATTTCGTTATGATTTTTTTTCACCAAACAGGTTACTGATGAACAAACTTTACATAATTTATCACAAATTTATTTTCATTTTTCACCTATTCGATTATCGAGGAACAAACCTAATATATTTATGGCTAAATAGCACTTTTGGTCATTTATCATTGCTCCAGATTTAACTTTGGCCCTTTATCTTTTTTTTTGGTCCGTTTTGGTCCTTTATCTTTCAGTTTCGTTTCACTTTGGTCCTTTATCTTTTTTTTTGGGTCCGTTTTGGTCCTTTATCTTTCATATTCGTTTCATTTTTGTCCCTCACGTTATTATTTAATTCAATTAAAACATTAAAACAATTAAAACAATTAATTCAATTAAAACAATTAAAAAAATAAAACATAAACCCCCCCACTGTCCACCACCAACCACCACCACCCACCACCGTCAACCACCACCCACTACCGTCAACCACCACCCACCAAACAGATCTGGAAACGAAAATGGAAGAAGCAAACAGATCTGGAAGAACCACCACCCACCCAACCTCTCGCCGTTCTCTCTCTCGTCGCTCTCCCTCTCTCGTCGCTCTCCCTCCCTCGTCGTTCAAATCCAGATCCAGATCGAGGGGGGGTGCGCACCAGTTTCGTTCAGTTTCGTCAGTCATTCTTCTTCCTCCCAAACAATCTCAGCGATTTCATCTCCTTCGTTCTTCGTTCCTCTCAGTCAGAAATTCATCTCCTTTGTTTCTCTCTCTCACTAAGCGACAGTGAATCAAGGTGGTGGTTTAAGATTCAATTAATTCAGTTTCGTTTCTCTCTCTCTCACCCAGCGACAGATTCTAACTATGGGTGGTGGTTGTTGGTGGCTCACGGTGAGGGGGGAGGGGTTCACGGTGGGGGGGGGGGGAGGGGTTCACGGTGGGGGACCAAAATATTGTTTTAATTGTTTTAAAATAATTTTGTTTTAATTGTTTTAATTGTTTTAATGTTTTAATTGAATTAAATAACGTGAGGGACCAAAATGAAACATAAAAGACCAAAACGGACCAAAAAAAAAAGATAAAGGACCAAAGTGAAATGAAAATGTAAGATAAAGGACCAAAACGAACCAAAAAAAAGATAAAGGACCAAAGTGAAATCTGGAGCAAAGATAAAGGACCAAAAGTGCTATTTAGCCTATATTTATAGATCAAATATTTTCCTAAATTTTTATGTATTAAAAAAATGAAAAAAAAAGAGGGGGTAGGGGGGAGGGGGGTAAGGGGGAGGAGGGGTGTTTTTGGCGCTGAAATGGTGTAAAGTAGATAGTGGGGGGGGGGGGGTAAGGGGGAGGGGGTATTTTTGGCGCTCAAATGGTGTAAAGTAGATAGTGTATTAATATATAGGGTTAGGATTGTACTTTACTGATTTCGTTATGATTTTGTTTCACCAAACAGGTTACTGAGGAACAACATTACATAATTCTTTACGAAATTTATTTTCATTTTTCACCTATTCGATTTTCGAGGAACAAACCTAATATATTTATAGATCATTTTTTTTTCTCTAAATTTTTATGTATTAAAAAAAATAAAAAAAAAAGAAGAAGAGAGGGGTAGGGGGTAGGGGGGAGGGGGGAGGGGGTGGGGCTTTGGGCTTTGGCGCTCAAATTGGCAAAAGATATTTTGAGTATTTGACCGGTTAATTTTTTTTCGAACACCGAAGTGTCTCAAAACACGCTGATTAGCATCACACTTTATGTATTTTGTAACGAAATTATATTTTTTCCTACTAAACTGGTTAGAGGTACAAATTTTGCATATTTGAATAGTTAGATTTTTTGGGAACACTAAAGCAAAAAAAAAACACACTATTGTGAATACTGAAGCATCCCAAAACATACTACCTAGGATTGTACTTTACTGATTTCATTATGATTTTTTTCACCAAACAGGTTACTGATTTGTCACGAAATTTTGTAGCATCCCAAAACATACTACCTAGCATTGTACTTTACTCGTTTTGTTATGATTTTTTTTTTCACCAAACAGGTTACTGAGGAACAAACTTTACATAATTTATCACGAAATTTATTTTCATTTTTCACCCATTCGATTATCGAGGAACAAACCTAATATATTTATAGATCAAATTTTTTCCTAAATTTTTATGTATTCCAAAAAAAAATGAAAAAAAGAAGAAGAGGGGGGTAGGGGGTATTTTTGGCGTTCAATTGGTGTAAAGTAGATAGTGTATTAATATATAGGGTTAATATTGTACTTTACTTATTTCGTTATGATTTTTTTTCACCAAACAGGTTACTGAGGAACAAACTTTTACATAATTTATCACGAAATTTATTTTTATTTTCCACCTATTCAATTATTGAGGAACAAACCTAATATATTTATAATAAAAATGTTTTTCTAAATTTTTATGTATTCCAAAAAAAAATAAAAAAAAGAAGAAGAGGGTGGTAGGAGGGAGGGGGAGGGGGGGTATAGGGTGGGGGGATTTGGCGCTCCAATGCAAAAGTCGATATTGCATTAATATACGTAGATAGATAATGTTGACCAACATAAATTTTGATATACTTAGAAGTCTTATTGCAAACAGTAGAATTTGAATAAAATATCACATATTACCAGACTCCCTAAAATAAACAGTAGAATTTGAGTAAATTGTCAAGGCTCAGTGTGGACCATGATGGATATCCATATCCTTCAATTCAATACGTGGTTGATTGTGCTGTTTCCTCTCACCGTCGTCATAATCCATCATTTTCAGTTATGTTGTCTCATTTTCTCCGTTAACACTAGTGTGGGAGGGAATGTGATATGACAAGTAGAGGGGTAAGTGTCTCTTTCTTCTAAATTAAATATATTTTTAAAATTAAAAAATTTATAATATGTTATATAATTATCTACTAAAATTATTTTCCCAAACAGACACTTAATATCTTAATTGATTGGTTAAACTCCACTCTCCATCAGAAGCTTAAACTCTACACTCTCAATCCTCACAATTTTAACTTGTGTTTTTTTATTTAACACTAAAGTGTGTGCTCTGCCTCTGAGTATAAATTTCGCCTTATCTAAAAAAATAAATATGACCTTGTCAAAAAAAAAATTTAAATATGGCTGTCACATCAAATCAAATATTTTCTTAAATGTATTCCGGAGTACCCGAGAGTGCAGGGTTCTGATCCAAACCGTCCATTTATATGTGGTTGGTTGTCTCTCAATCAGCTTCCCTTTTCAGAATTTATTTATTTATTTTTTTGTGGTTGTTATGATTTTGCCTTTCACGATCCTTTGTTGCTTCCATATTAAAACACTCGTTTTTTTTTATCACCCAATCTCTCATTTTCTCCCATCATGTTGAACACTGCGCCACATTATTTATTTAAATAAATTAAATTTAATCATTTTTTTTTGATAAATAAATTTAATCATAATTATTAAAATCACTTTAAAAGTTAATTAAAAGTTATATAAATAAACAATATATTATATATTAAAATTTATTAATTAAAGTTTGTCAAAAAAATTATTAATCAACAATATAATCACCTTATAGTAAAGATTATGTTCTGTTGATCATTTCCTAGTTTTGGATTACAATTTAGTCATTGTCGATATTTATTTAATTTTTTAGACATTTTATGAAGTAGATGCATCTATTCTTTCAAAACTAAAATATCACATTTAGCTAACTCTAATGTTTATGAGAGTTTCTAGTGGTTAGTAGGACACGATGAAATCTTTTCTAATCCATAGTAGTACAACAGAAGCCAGAAAATCAGAGACAGAATTTCTATTGTTGGCATAGTACTATCGTACTAAAACCTAAATTAATTTTTTTTCTTAATTGAAAAAAGTCAAGTTTAGAGTCAAGAGGTGAAAAGATGAAAAGATAATATAACATTCTAGCCTCATTTCTATTAATATTAACAAATTTGTATTTGAAACTCCTATTTTATCTACTTTCAATTTGTCTTGATTTTCACAAGGTAATGTTCAGACTAATTAAATTCAGTCTGAGTTCATTCATAAAAAGAACATGACAGTACTTGTGCGTATGCACAGGTATACTGCTAGTTAGTGTTAAAAAATATGCAAATGAAATTGAGATTAAATCTGTGCTTGTTCTAAACCTATATGTCTTCTCTCTTTCTTGCTCACCCACTAAAGGGGATGGTTTTAGGGTCAATTTTTGGCCTAAAACCACCCTTCTAGATTTTTTCATGTCTTTTTTATCTAAATAAGTGATTACCACAAAGACCTAGCTTCTATTGCGTATTTTTTCTTGACTTCGTCGCCTGAGTGCGGCATTATTGTTGTTCGTCGTCTTGATGCAATGTTTTTTATTTTCTTCGGATCGACAGATCAACTTCGACCCATTGCAGATTCAACCAATGACTAGGGCCTCAAAGTTACAGATCTAGAGGCATGGGTACTTTGGTGACTTTTATTTTGTCACATTTGTAGGCATTTTGCCGTTTTATGCTATTAATTTGGGTGTTATGAGTTATTCGAAGATTCATTTTTTGTGTTTTTAGCGATGCTGGATTTGTATTTTGATCGATATAATATCTATCAATTTGAATGGAATGAGTATAATTTTTAATCAAAAAAAAGATAATGGGAGAATCATATATATCCTCCAAAATAAAAGATAATGGATTTGGGATAAATTCCCAACTACGCATATGGGTCACGTTCCTGTGAAGTTTTTTGGAAGTATTATTCCTAGTTTACTACAATAATTGGTTCTCCTTTTGTACTATTTTATTACAAAGCAAACACGTCGCTCCATCAATCATTTATAAAATAAAAGCACATTCATAGTGTGTGTATATATATATTCTTCCCATTTTCCAGCCACTCGCACACTACTAAACTCTGGTACACACCCTCTCTCCACTTCTCAACCACTCAGTGAGCTCTTTTTTATCCTTAAATCAATCTCTAATTCATTATTATGTTCCTCTACTAAACATTTATACTGTTGGTTTTGCTTTTGGTTCCCTAAATTAATCATAGGATTACCATAGAGGGAACTTAATTACATTCGGGTATTTCTCCTAGTATTGTTTATGAAATATGCTAGTGATAACTAAGTTAATACAGAATATATGTAAATCATCTGATGTATGTGGAGTTTATAAGATCATATATACATCATGTTAAGATGTTGGCTTGTTAATTTAATTTATTCTAATTATTATTACATCCATATTTGACTTTTTGATTAACTGCAGATTCCATTTTCATCCATCAATGGCCCCAGCAGCTGCAATTTCAGATACTATTAAACCCAGAGGTCATTCATCTAACTAGTTTTCTTAGATATAAACATACTTTTTCAGATTTATGAACTTGTGTTGTGGCCTTTTTTTTATTCAGTTACCATATTAGACTATTATTGATTCTTATATTTTCTTCTGCAACAGATGTGTGCATTGTTGGTGTTGCACGCACTCCCATGGGTGGATTTCATGGTGCTCTGGCTTCTATTCCTGCTACCAAGCTTGGCTCTATAGCTATTGAAGGTAAATCTAAAAGAAAAAATATTTATCAGCAAATAGTGATTTTATTTAATGTATGAGTAACAAAAGTACTTAGATCTTACATGTTTCAAATACAGTAATATTAATATAACCAGCTAAACAGATCTATTGCAGAATGTTTCTACCAAAGTTATTGCAAATTTGCAATCAAGTTTTACTTTCTTTCTAACTTTTATATCAATATATTGAATTACACTTGAAAATATCTGAGGATTCCCTTGATTTCTTTCTGTTTAGCTGCTCTTAAAAGGGCCAATGTTGATCCATCACTTGTACAAGAAGTGTATTTTGGGAATGTTCTCTCTGCAAATTTGGGACAAGCTCCTGCTAGACAAGCTGCTCTTGGGGCTGGAATTCCCAATTCTGTAGTATGCACAACTATTAACAAACTTTGTGCATCCGGTTTAAAAGGTGTGTGATTTATTAGAATGTTACGAACATTTTATTGACTTACCAAATACATCAGTTATTCAATGAATCTAAAACTGTATTTTTCTCTCATAAATAGGACCAGAGTAGTATTTTAAGAACAAGAATGATAAAGTTGCTTTGGTTTTTGCAGCTGTGATTCTTGCGGCACAAAGTATTCAATTAGGTATAAATGATGTTGTTGTGGGTGGTGGCATGGACAATATGTCTAATGTACCTAAGTACTTGCCAGAAGCAAGGTTACAATTTTATTTTTTTTATGTAACATTAGTCTATGATTTTAGTTTTTGTGATGAAATTTTGCTGATTCAACACTTGAAAGTTCAGGAAAGGATCTCGCCTTGGACATGATACAGTTGTTGATGCTATATTGAAAGATGGTTTGTTGGATGTCTATAATCAAATTGACATGGGAGATTGTGGTGAAATCATTGCAGAAAAATATTCATTATCAAGAGAAGAACAGGTCTGTTAATGTTAAAGGGTTAATTGATTTATTCACTAAAAATTCAGCATGATTTTCATCATAATACTATAATAGACTTTTTTGCTGATTTCTCTGACTTTTCCTTTCAGGATAACGCTGCAATCTTGAGCTATGAACGTGGAATTGCTGCACATGAAAGTGGTGCTTTTAAATGGGAAATGGTTCCAGTTGAAGTCCCTGGTGGAAAGGGAAAACCATCCATTATTGTTGATAAGGATGAGAGTCTAGATAAAGTAATCATCCAAATTACTTTCAACCATATATCAATCATTCTTTCTTCTTATTATAGTTCTAGTTGTATAAAAAAATACATGAATCTGATCTAAATTTAGATGAGAATTAGATAAACTTACTTTTTTTACTTATATTTTGTTACGGAAGGAGTACTAGTTAGGAAGATTGTCGATATATAAATTTGAATATAAACTAATACTTTTCCTTTTTCGCTTTTATGTGCAAGTTTGATCCTGAAAAGATGCGTAAACTCCCAACAGCTTTCAAAGAGAATGGAGGTACTATTACTGCTGGAAATGCTTCTAGTATGAGGTTAGTATTTTATCACAAGGAATCTGGAATATGTTCAAACTTCAATGCTTCCAGTAGTTTGTCTAGAAATGAAATTGTTCTTGTTTTTACAGTGATGGTGCAGCTGCATTAGTTCTAGTGAGTGGAGAGATTGCATTGAAGCTTGGCCTTCAAGTCATTGCAAGAATCAGAGGATATGCTGATGCTGCTCAGGTACATTCAAATTTACAAAAATAAAGAAGTCTAATGTAGATTGAAATTAAGTTAATACAAAATTAGTAAAATTAATATAAAATTACTATATATTTTTTTTTAACATTTAGTTATGTACAGGAACCAGAGTATTTTCCAACAGCACCAAGTCTTGCTATTCCTAAAGCTATTTCCAATGCTGGGTTGGATGCTTCACAAATTGATTACTATGATATTAATGAAGCCTTTTCGGTAGGTTTTGTGCCAAACTTTGAATTAGTTGTATCAATTTTTTGTGGGATATTAAATTCTTCATATTGCTGTTTGTAGGTTGTGACTCTTTCAAATCAGAAACTTCTTGGACTTAGCTCAGTGAGTTGCTTCTCCTCTTTGAGAACCTTTTTTCTCAATAGAGTAAAAAAGAAGCACATGCTATAAACCCTACAAATTTCCTTCATTAACTTGCATTAATTGAACGTCCACCTAACCAATCAATAGTACAACTACAATGTACATAGACACTAACCAAACTAAACTAATTAGATACTATTAAACTACTCCCTCCAGACCTAATCATAACTAAAAATAACTACTTTCACTCATATTACAGAAATGATTTTGTGTATTTAATTTCTTTGAATTCATGGAAAAAACCAATAGATTTACTAAACTATCTCTAATTAATAGTCATCTTCTCACAACATTAATGAACTACTTTTTAAGGGTAGTTGTAAAAATATAGGTGGATTAGTTGAGATTTGCTTATATTTGAGTCCACCAAAACTAGACACTTTTTTACTTATAATTAAGTCTGGAGGGAGTACTTATAATTAAATTACATATTCTAACTAAATCCATTTATTTTCTATGAAATTATCATTTACTAATAAAAGGTGGAAAATTGTGCAAGATGAGGAAGCTTGTTTTCTATACCCATCATTTGTCTTCATAGTGGCAATTAAAAGCCTTGAATTTGAACTTCAATTACTTTTCCCCCATTTGTAGGAGAAAGTAAATTTGCACGGTGGAGCAGTCTCTTTGGGTCATCCTCTTGGTTGCAGTGGAGCTCGTGTCCTTATCACACTTTTAGGGGTATGTTTCAGTTGATTACTTTTAATTTAAGACAAAAGTTCTTTGTGTGATGTTTTTACACAATTCAACACATAAATCATGTATCAGTAGAACCACTCTATATTTCAATTGAATTGGAAAATCTACATGGTATATTATAATTGGTGAAAAACATAAACAGCACCTATATAACAATACTTCAATTTTGTCCTAACTTTTATGACATTTTATTTGTAATATGTTATTGTGACTTGTGATTATGGAAGTTATTTGTTTCTCTCTAACATATGTCCACTCCATAATGATTGTTCTTTTCCACATATACAACCAACTTAACTGTCTGATCTGTTTCCAGGTGCTAAGGCTTAAAAGTGCAAAATATGGAGTTGGTGCTGCTTGCAATGGAGGTGGTGGCGCATCAGCCATGGTTCTTGAGCTTCTGTAGTACTCTTCCTATTAAAATCACTATGTCTGCAAAGTTCAACGAAATTCGGCTTCCCTTTTTAGCTAGTCTATATGTTATTCTTAAGCTGTTTAAGGAGAGACAGAATGGTATTCGTGGGAAAAATTTAAGGCAAATTGGGTCAATCACGAATACATGCTTAGCTAAGTAGTAATTCCTCTAGTCATATTTATAAGCAAAAAATGCAATATTACGTTTATTGAATGACTAATGTAACTAATCTATATTATAGATCAGATACATTAATTATTCAATGAACATAAAATTGCATTTTTTTCTTATAAATAGAACTAGAAGGAGTATTTCTTAGAATTACGTCTAAACTTACCTTAATTTTATTATGTGTGCAATCGGTTGCTGTTGTAACTTGTGTTATGATCGATGTTGGAATAATGCATTGTAATTATTTCAAATATAAGGCTTCTAAAAAAATATTGTTTCATATACAAGACAGGGGGAACTGGTGAGCTAGTCCAAATCAACTGATGTTGTGTTTGTTTGGGTTGGGAATTTTAAATTGAAGTATTGAATTGAATTTATTGAGAATTTTCAATTGAATAGGAAGATGCAGACGAGTTAATCATACACAAAATGTTAGTGAACAGTTTAAAAATGAGTGTGGTTTTTAAGAAAGAGTTTTATCCTTAAAATTTGAGTGGTTCCTAAACAGTTTTATAAAAACCACAGCCCCACTACACTGAGTAGGATGATTACAGACTTCTAACAGTTAGATTTACTGTTTCCACAAAATTATATACAAAACCAGTAAAGGCTAGAGGATTAATGTTAAGCAAGTTCAACTAAAGGACCCAGTTGCAAGTATACTTCCCTCCATAAGTGCAAGCTTTTTGTGCAGCCTCTCTTGGTGATCAGAAAATTCCAAAAACAAATCCCTCATATCACTAGCTATCTTGAATTCTTGAGTTCCTGCATAGACAACCTCCAACTTGTTGCTAGCTCCCTTCTTTCCATTCTGTGATTCATTCTGAAAAAACAAAATGTTTTGCAGTAACCGATAAAATATGCAAAAAAAAAATTGGTTATTATTGCATCTAATCAAATTCTGCAGTCCCTTGCACCTGACCCATTGAACTTGGTAGCACTACTTATCTTAAACTTCAAAGTTAGTTGGGAGATTATTAGAAGATTTTCAGAACCAATGGACTGCATGTTTCACGGCATGCATTGTTGTTGACCATGTGGCAATCCTATAGTCTTAATCTTGACCAATGACCATGCACCACTACGGTGCCTTAAAAATTATCTTTGTTGGAAAAAAAGGTATGAAATTTGAGTATAAGCTACCTTAGATACAGCCACAAAATCCAATGCTCCTATCGATGCTTTGATTTTTTTGAGGCCCACTACTTTTTCACTTACCACCCATGGCCTGGAAAAAGACCGTGAAGAGATTTAAATGGTAAATATAAACAATCATACATAACATATACAGAATTCTCTCGTCCAGGCTTTCAGATGCATAGCCTTTTTCTAGGCATTGTTTGTCACTAAAATCACAATTATAATTACAATCAAATATTTGGCAAGCCTTGTTAAAACATTAAGTTGATGAATAGAGTGTTTACTTTTCACGGATGGACCAACTCAAAATAACCACAGTAAGAACTAGTAAGCAATTCTTGAAATATGTAACACAGACGTGAATGTTAATAAGAACTACACATGCATAATACCTGCCAGTTGAAGATGTTATGATATGGTTGGGATTTGTCAAAAAGTCACAAAGCTTTTGGAAATCTTTTTCAGAATCCAACATAATGGCTCCCCTGGTATATACCTCTGATGAGAAACTTGGGAAAATGGAAACTCTAGCAGATACTCGAGTATGTCTATGTAAGAACTCTGCAACTGTTGATGGACATAATTCTCTATCAAGATTTCCCAACAATATCATACAGAGATTTCTACTTCCTTTAAACACCCTATCTTCCATTATTTCATCAGGACAGCTGAGTAAAACTGAAAAGAAAGGAAAATGAAAATCTCCGGAAAATGTGTTGAAAATTTACTATAAAGAACATCATCAGAAAAAATGCAAAGAACATTGAACACTGGATGAAAGCCAAAGTGGGAGAATATGATAAATGGGCGTAGAGCATGCTGGCTAGTGAAGAAGAATTGTATCAATAAAACACGTAAAAAAATTCGAAATAAAGATTTACACTAAATACCTCCTAAAAAGTAATGGAAATAGTTGACTTTTTAAGTAGGAAGAGATATAATTATGAGAACTCGTGCCCATAACATTAGATCACTGCAGAAGTAAAAACTGACCAAAAGAAAAACAAAACAATGTTCAAAACAATAAAGGAATTCATCAGTTTGAGAAATAGAGCAAAGACTTCTGCAGATACCAAACATGAAGTAGAACTAAATAGCAAAGCAAATCTTTGTAAACAAATCCAAGCAGTGGATAAGGAAAAAAGGTCAAATACACATAAAACAACCTAAATGCATAAAACACAAGTTTTGAGTAACAACTTGACTTTCTTTCTCACTTCAAGCCCAATAAGCATCAGCTAAGTCAAGTTGTATCACAACCCATCCAAAATAAAAGCAGGCCAGTAGGTCAATATTTGCAACACCTTGATTGTTGCAGTTCGAACAATTTTACCGTATCAATGTCAAGTTATACTGAATGCAATCCCACTCATTTGCGACAGGAGTAGAATCTGGCATGATTCTACAGGTCTAGTGAAAAAAAATACAATTCTAAATGTTGACAAGTGATTTGACAACCATGGTTACCAAGAGCCCTAACAGAGTCGAGTCACAGGGGCAATCACATGAAGAGATCCACATATTTTTTGAAAAGCATAAAAAAATTTATGAAGCAAAACCCAACAATCCAATTTTATTATTAAGTTCTACTATTACATAGCAACAAACCTTCATGTGAACGGGCTCCAGTAACAGATTGCTTGGCGCTTTGTTTCTGCTGTAGAGAGGGATATATGATGTCAAACACAGAAAAAACATCCAAGATTCATGTACTATCATTATAATTTTCTCACATGCAAGCTAATGGAAAGTGCTTTTGGTAACATAAAGATACATATACTACTCACCATTTTCATTGGTTCAAAAGAAGAACCTAGTCTATAAGTAGTCTGAGTCTCTGAGCCGTTGGGGCAGTATGGCACCATTTGCTGACCAGTAACTGATTCTAATCTCTCCCTTGCCATTTGCAGGAATGAAGTCACTGCAGGATCAACCTCTGGTTTAGACTGAATTGTGCAAATATCCTTAAGTTCTCCAACAGTAATGTTTCCAGCATTTGGCCCATGTAACCATCGAAGTATAAAATCACAATTGCACAATTCATCCCCATCTTTAAAAGAATGCTCCATTACTTGCACCTATAAAAACAGACACAATTTCACAAGCAAATACACATTTGAGAGGAAAAAATTCAACAAAAAATGTAAAATTAACAAATTTATTTTCACCAAAGTAAACAAACAGCCATCAGCTCTCTACTCTTTGAACTTACTACCAAGAAGGACCATCATAGTTTCCATTTCCAAGAAATAATGAGTTAAACTGTCAACTTTAGAAAGGTGTAAACTGTAGAGGAAAAAGATTCAACTAGTCAACAATCAAAGGTCTATAACATTAAAAAAAAGAAGACCAACTCAGAGTCAAAAATTCAATTATGAAAGGCTCCTGGCATTTCTAAAGGTTTAATCATAAATTCGATGCATAAAAAGTTGGCACATGTATGTTCTATGATGTATCTACTCATTAATAGGTATATATCCATTTACAAAAACATCAATGCATTAATCAATAGCATGAACTTGCACACGGTCTCTTATCATTTATTATGCTCTCAGCCATAACTAACAAAAGTTCACATTTCCAATTTAAGCCACACACAATCAATGTTACAAAGAATATGAAAAAACTTTGCAAAAAACACTTTCCCCAAAACCTAACAAGCTAACTAACTGCTATAAGCAAAAACTGAAACAGTAATAGTAACAGAGGAACGATGAAGAAACCCTTAGGAGCATGTGATTGTGAGTAAGCAAAAAAAAATAGAAAAGGAGAATGACGAACCCCTTCAATGATAGCGTCGTAGAAGCGAGCATCGTCGGGGAGACGGTGTTGGCAAGCGCAGACTTTGACGCCGTGAACGAGTAAGCGACACTCGTCGTCCTGAATCTGTCTAGAAAGAGGTCTGAAGCGTTGGCTGAAGTCACGAAGGTTCTCGAAGGTTTCGAAATTTGAAAGTTCGAACAAATTGTCTTCTGCTTCTGAGAATTTATCGTACCTGACTCTGAGGGTTTGGGGTTGGGTTTGGTTTCCCACCAATTTGACCCACACAGTGTACCATGCGTCGTCGTCGTGATTTCTGAATTCTGTTGTGTAGTTCGCCTCTTCTTCTTCCTCCTCAGGAACTACTAACGCCATTTTGTTCTTCACCCGCTGCTGCTGCTGCATTTCACGCTCTCGACTCTGTGTATGCATGGACACCTTCGCCCGATCACTCACTCACACTCACTCACACATGAAATGAAACCGTTTGGCCACCCACTAGTGTATGCGCACTACGCGCAACGTAATGGTCCTGTGATTTGAATCTATTCGCATTCCCTTTAATTACATACATTAATTAATTAATTAATGTGCACTTGTTAAGCTAACAAACAATTCATATACACTAAAATTGTTACAGTGCGATTATCTTTGAATAGGGCTTGTCAAGAATCGCAGTAATGTTTTTAGGGAAATTGCTACTTACCTTGCAGTATTGGGTTGACTGCAGTTGGTAGGTCTCTTGCTGTCGGGCCGGAGGTTAGTGTGAGCCTGGGGAGTACCTGCGAATCCACTCCGACGCTCAAGTCAGTATTGAGGAATGAGAGTGTGTACCTTATGATGGCAATGGGAGCCGGTATTTATAGGAAATCGAGCCCGTTTGTGGATCGTCGGATCAGTAGAATTGATCTTAACCATCCGAGTGTGATGGCCTTAATTGGGCTTGTATGTTGTGGATATTGGCCGAAATGGTTGAGCCAATCCATATCCAATTGTTAAAATGGACCTCCTGGTATTGCTAAATGGACCCCCTGGTCCAGTCCAGAACAGTTGCCCCCCAAGCCGAGATTATTCCGAAGGATAGTCTTGGCTTGAAGAATTTTTGTCGATCTACCCGAAGCGTTACTTCATCTGTCTTGTCGGGTCGTATAAGATCTCTTCACCGCGACCGTGACTCACACCTCCCTTGGTGTAATCCTTGTACCAGGCACCGAGTTGGGGTGCTGTGTCCTGATGTTGGCGCCCTACTGGGCGCCTTGTGCCCAGATGTTGCGTCCTGATGTTGGCGCCCTCCTGGGCGCTTTGTGCCAAGATGTCGTATCCTGATGTTGGCACCCAGGAGGGCGCCAACTTCAGACCACCGCACCTTGGCACAAGGCCCCCAGGAGGGCGCCAACATCAGGAGGCATGGCACAAGGCGCCCAGGAGGGCACCAACTTCAGAACACAGCACCTAGGCACAAGGCGCCCAGGAGGGCGCCAACTTCAGAACACAGCACCTTGGCACAAGGCGCCCAGGAGGGCGCCAACATCAGGGGGCATGCCACCAGGCGCCCAGGGGGCGCCAACTTTAGAACACAGCACCTTGGCACAAGGCGCCCAGGAGGGCGCCAACATCAGGACGCATGGCACAAGGCGCCCAGGAGGGCGCCAACATCAGAACGCAGCATCTTGGCACAAGGCGCCCAGGAGGGCGCCAACATCAGGATACGACATCTTGGCACGAGGCGCCCAGGAGGGCGCCAACATCAGGACGCAGCATCTGGGCACATGGCGCCCAGTAGGGTGCCAACATCAGGACACGGCACCCCAGCTCGGTGCCTGGTACAAAGATTACACCAAGGGAGGTGTGAGTCACGGTCGCGGTGAAGAGATCTTATACAACCCGACAAGACAGATGAAGTAACGCTTCGGGTAGATTGACAAAAATTCTTCAAGCCAAGACTATCCTTCGGAATAATCTCAGCTTGGGGGGAAACTGTTCTGAACTGGACCAGGGGGTCCATTTAGCAATACCAGGAGGTTCATTTAGCAATTGGATATGGATTGGCCCAACCATTTTGGCCCATACCCACAACATTCAAGCCCAATTAAGGCAATCACACTCGGATGGTTAAGATCAATTCTACTGATCCGACCACAAACGGGCTCGATTTCATATAAATACCGGCTCTCATTGCCATCATAAGGTACACACTCTCATTTCTAGCTAAATCACTCATCTGTTCTCAATACTGACTTGAGCGTCGGAGTGGCTTCGCAGGTACCCCCCCCCCCCCCCCAGGCTCACACTAACCTCCGCCCAGGCAGCAAGAGACCTACCAACTGCAGTCAACCCAATACTGCAAGGTACAGAACAGTTTTTATTATTGTATTTTTTTTCAAAAACAAGAAACTACATTTGACACTTTTAGGTACTCTAGACAACTTTCAAATATTTAATTTCTTCACTTCCTCTCATACTTCACACACTAACTAATATATTTTGCCCTTAGTTTTTTTTTCTTTCTCTTTCAAATTCTGTGTTTTATTTTATTATATCCTTACTTCTATGTTAGAATATAGTTTAGGCAGAGTACTTAATTATGACATTTGCTTTAAAATGGGATAGAATACTTATTCAAAAACTTGATTAATTAGATGATGAACTAGATTAAATATTTGTATATGCTTAGACATTAGTTCAAAAAAAAATCCTTACTGTGGTTTATTATATCTGTCAAATGCACTTAAAATCTATAAAATAGAAAATATGCCCATCAAAGGGGTTTTCCTTTAAGAACAAATATTTCTTTGCATTTTGAAAAACCCACAAGTATTAAGTAGAGTTTTAGTAAAATATTTTTTTTGTGAGTATAGTATATTAAGACATAGTTGTTTTTAATGAGTAATAGGTATTGAGGAAATTGAAGAAAGTGTCCAAAAAGCTATTTCGGAACAATTTCAAGGTAAGGGGAAATACTAATAATAAGTTGATGGGCACAAATTTTGTGTTGCTTGTGTATATATATTATCTAGTTATTCTTAGGTGATTTGTGTGCTTGGTGATCTTGTTTACAAGAGCTTATTTCTTGGATTAGCAAAATAAGTACCTCTTTAGATTTAAATGAAATATTGGGTGTCTATTTTACTTATTGACATAACTTAGGAGGATATTGATAAGCTAAGGTGGAATCTCATAAGTTGTTCTATGGATTTTGGGAACTGATTATCAAGTTGATTATGGATTAGATGAGTAAAACTGATGGTTTTACTAAAGAGCTAATACAAGATGATTCTTATAGTACTATCAAGTATATAAGACTGAGGATAGGTTCGGTTGGGTTGACTACAGACCTTCTGGGGGCACTTGTGTTTCGAACTCCTACCAATAGTCAGCTGTACCATCGATCTCTGGCTGGAGGAAATCGTATTACCCGACACGGTGAGCCTGACTGTGCAGGACTATCTATAATAAGGTGCAGCGCTCGGGCCAGAATGATTGGAGTATGGATTGGATATCTTCTCATTGCAAACAATCATGTTATGGC
This sequence comes from Astragalus membranaceus, assembly GCA_039519185.1. Taxonomy (NCBI): domain Eukaryota; kingdom Viridiplantae; phylum Streptophyta; class Magnoliopsida; order Fabales; family Fabaceae; genus Astragalus; species Astragalus membranaceus. The sequence goes on along the minus strand of CM076848.1, from coordinate 53,824,253 downwards.
AGTTGAAACGGCCTTACGCTCAAGATGATAGAGAAATCTCCATGGAGTAGGTTGAGTATATTACTTCGAGTTAGCAGACTAACCTTGTTGATGGATTAGAGGATAAGTGTGATATGATCTAGTTATTTGACTAATTGATTTCACTAGAATATTATTCATGTTTTGCTGGATCTGGTTATTGTGTGTGATTGATTTTATTGGTCTTGATTAAATTTGATGTGTGTCACTTGAACAAATTTTGGTTATATATTATTTAATAAATTATTGCATGTGATTATATACTATTATGTGTAACTTGTGTAACCATCGTGTTGCAAACTTGTGTATGAGTATTTCACCCCTTACATTTCAGATGGCGACGGGAGAACCACTGGGTCACTCGGGCCACCGTCAGATTAGGTTCTTGGAGGACGAGGGAAATCCCATCTGGGAAATCGACGCAGTAGCTCAAATTTTAACCTATACTGGTATCGTACAGACAACAGATGGAAACGGGGGAGTACCCATGACCTCGATTACTTCTCACATGACCTTAGAGATTGAGTTACCCATGGACAGAATGATAGAGGCATTGATACCAGATGTGGGGATTCCTAATGTAGTAGTACCCAATGCTGTAGTCCCCGAAGTCGTAGTTCCTGAAGTTGAAGTCCCAGTGCCTGTTGTACCTGAGTGGAAACCATCTGGTGGTTCCGATAGTGGTGGTACCATCGGGGATATCCCCAATGGTTATCATTAGTATTTCTAGGACGTTGGGTTTTTTTATGACTTTTTGGAGCTTAGGGTATAAGAGTATCGTGGGATTTATGATGGATTGTATTCTCTTATAACTCTATATTTTGGGGCAGTAACCATCAGGTATTTCGGTATAGTAACCTAACTACTTAGGACTTAGTCTGACTTATGAGAGATATAACCTCGTAGGACGTACTACCTTTTGGCTACTTTTGTGAGATGTGATATTTAGTTGTTAACCCTTTGTAAGCCTAAGGGCATGATTATGACCTGATAGACAGTGACCTATATATGATGCATATATATTATGAGGTTGTATAATATGATTTTCCTTTATATCTTCTCAAACATTTAGACAATTATTTTTACATAAGTTGAGAATTTGAACTCATATCTACTTTGAATCAATACATTTTCAAAAGAAATTAGAAATGAGATTATTATTTAAGTGTAGCACCACTTTTAAAGGTTAGAAAAATGGGGTGTTACAGGCGTGATGATCATTGGCAGTAGAATTTTTCTTTTTTCGCAGGTGCTAGATCCGCATTCGGTGATGAAGTTGATTAGCTGTTGACGATTCTGCGTGATGTTCATATGGCACCCTGGAGTTGTTGACCGATGGTGTTGGTTTATTGATCCGCTAAAATCCTTCACGGTTCGATCTTGTTATCAATTTCTTTTGCAAGCCAATCAACTTTCAGCCGTGGACAGCAGCAGGCCAGTTTCGACTCTACAGAAATCTGACTTGATAGCGTTATGGAGGACTCGAATTCCAGCCAAGATCTTGTTGTTTGGCTGGCTTATATTCAACAATTCTATACATGTTCGGTCCCTGTTACTTAGACGACATGTTATTCACTCGGAGGAGGATGCAGTCTGCATTTTGTGTAGGTCTCACGTTGAGGACTCTCCACTAGTGGAAAAAATACATTTTATAACGGTCATTCATATCGGTTGAAAACAACCTGATGTTAAAAGTGACGCGGTGGCAATTTTGTAATTAAAATTACAATTTTTATATCGGTTGTCATAGAAACCGATATAGAAAGTGCAAAAACCATCTTTCATATCGGTTCCATTACATAACCGTTATAGAAAGTGCAAAAATTTAGACTTCCATAACGGGTCACAAAACCACCCGTTATAGAAACAAAAAAAAAATTAGGCTTTTGCAGTACCACCATTCTCTGCCTCTCACTCTCATTCGCAGTACCACTCCCTAATCTCTCATTCGCTCCCTCTCACTCTCATTCGCAGCACCACCGTTCGCTACCTTCTTCGTTCCTTCTTCGTTCCTTCGTTCCACTGAGCTTCGTTCCTTCTTCGTTCCACTGAGCTTCGTTCCTTCTTCCACTGAGCTTCGTTCCTTCTTCGTTCCTTCTTCCACTGAGCTTCGCTACCTTCTTCGTTCCTTCTTCCACTGAACTTCATTTGCTTTCTTCGTTTCCTTCTTCCACCATAGACGCGATTGTTTTCCTTCACAAAATCGGAACCCTAACCGCCAAATCCCCAAATCAGAACTGCAAATCTCCAATCGGAACCCTAACCCTCTCTTTCTTAACATTCGCAGCAGCAGGGTTGTTCTTCAACCTAGTTTTTGCTTCTCATTTCTCTTAACCAGGCGAGATTGGATTGTTTCAGAACTATTGTTGTGTGCTTTGTAAAAATGGGCTTCAGGGGCTCTTTGGATTAAGGTTTGTGAAGAAGAGATTTCGAGCTGATTCATTTCATAGTTCATACCACCACTGTTTCTTTAATTGTTACTTTTTGTTACCATTTTGTTTGCAGGAGAAGTGAATTTGGGTCTGTGGCAAAATAAAGGCATAGAAGTTTCTCCAGCACCATTTTGTTACCATTATTGGGCTGTAAGTCTTAATTTTGTTTGTTCTATATGTTTATGTTTTGCTCGTGTTTATTTTGTTTTTAGAACATGCCTTGTTTGTAATTGAAATGGTAAAGCTTTTTCTATTATGATTGAATGAAGGTCATCACAGTTTTTAATATTGGTTTCAGTATCTTCACTAAAAGAGCAATTTTTTTCCAGAGAATGCTGCGTGGATAGCATATTCAAAGCAATATCTTTATTTTCTTGTCATGTTCTTGTTTCTGAATCCTGGTTTCAATTTGCATAGAAGATATTGAATTGGATGTGCAGATTACTTGGTCTCATGTAATATCGATTCCATGAGGCTGTTTGTACTGGCCTCGAGGAATGGTAGCTGTTAGCAAAGGTTTATAACCGAAATACTAGTTAGCTTTGAAAGATGCTTTTTCAACTTGTCATATGGCTGAAGTAGCTTCAAGATCAAAACCCAACATCTGAACTGAACTCATTTATGATAATATATCTTTCAAAATCCATATCAGCTATAAAAAGCATGGTAGTTTTCATTTTGTTTTTGTTCGCTACATGACGGGTGCTATTTTTTCAAAACTTCGCAATAAAATTGCTGTAAATTATTTTGACTTTTTGCATTTTTTTTCTAAGATACCAGTAGTTCTGTGTGCTGACGATGGAAGCTTCCCTGGCCTTTACTGTTCAAGTATCCTTAGTAATCCATGGCTTTTTGATGGCCACACTTTGATTATACCCTCTGTTTGGCACAGCAGTCAAGTTTTACTCTCTGTCAATGTGTTGAGGTAAGGAACTTTATCAGATGCTTTTTGTTATGTTGGTGTAAACCATTATGCAAATCTCATGACTAAACTGTACGTTTTCATCAAATATAGCGGACAAATACTTCGGATCACCCCTGCTGACTCAAACTTCTCATGGAGCCTCCTTACGTTGCATGGGAACAATATTTTTGCGGGTAACATTGATGCACATCCCATCTTTTACCTGTAGCATTGGAGTAAGACGTGTTACTTTGTTCTAACCGGTTCGACTTTATGCAGTTTCTAGCAGTCCAGTAGATGTTCCTCAAGTCAAGTATGGAACCTTTATTGAGAAGGAGACTGATAATAATGAATGGAGTTGGTCAGATGTATCAAATCCCATTTATAAATGCTCTGACAACGTTTTGGTTAATGTACCTTGGGATTATTTGTATCTTTTTTTTTTTGCAAATACAAATAATCCTATATGCTAAATGTGCATCATTGGAATTTGGCTACAGGTAAGAACTTTGTTGTCCTCTCTTACGTTTAGTGTAATGAAGATCTCAGTCAAGGATGCTTCTGAAAACCCAACTAAAGGTAAGAACTTTGTTGTCCTCTCTAACATCCGATTCACTATTTACGTGTCCCCTTTAACAATCAGATACTACTCTACACTTACCATAAAACTTAACTTCAACGTTGGAAGGAGACCCCCAAAGGTAACATTTTGAGGCTCTAATATAAACTAATAAAGGCTTCCATTTCTTTATGTATCTTTTAAGTCATAAGAACAAGAACTAGAGAATGCCATGCCTTGAGTTGTGCATTTTAACAGATTAAATTTTTATATTATAAAATAACTTTCCTATATCAAAACCATCAATGGAAGCTGGATGACTTTACTACATAATACCAAAACCCTACTATCAAATTGGATCTCGTAAGTCTTACAAGTAGCATCTAGAGACCGAATTCTACAGCTGTCCCACATTATGGTTAAGGGTTTTCAAAGATTTTGAAACTGATGTATAATTGAGGTTTACTTTATATGTGTACTTACAATGTTTATTGTTCTTTGTGTGATGAAGTCATGACCACTGCTGCATAATTAACAGAAGTCTATCTTTTAGTTTATCTGTGTTTCTATCTTTATGTTACTTTTTGTTTCACTTTACTTTTGTTTAGTTAATTTGCTGTCAAATGATTATATGTCCATTTAAGGATAATTAACATTTGCTGTTAATCTGCTGTGTACTTACTTTTTGTTTCACTTCACTTTACATTTGCTGTTAATTTACTCCATAATTAACAGAAGTCTATCTTTTAGTTTATCTTTTAGTTTACTCAAAATCCAAATCGCAATCTCTCTCTCTGTACAGGTATGTGCTTCAATCGCTATGTTAGCTTGGTTCTTCAATTGCTCCGTTAATTTGTGCTTCCAACAAACTTTTACTTTCGTTTTGGTTTCAATGGAGGAAACTATGTTGGTTTTAGCTTAGGGTTTCTGGCATAGTGTGGGTAACTGAAATTGTTGATTTACTGTTGTGTTTAATGAAAGAAGCTATGTTGATAAGTGATGTTAATTTGTCGCTGCATTTCGCCGCATCGTCGTCACCTTATGCTGCCCTGTTGTCGTTTCTTCTTTTTCCCTCTTGAGAACAGGTGGATTATATTGGAGTGAATATGTTGTTAAAGTTGATGAATGAATGGAGGTTGATGGAAGAGCTGGTAGTGCTGCGTGCTATATACTTGTTAGGTTCAGGTATTTGCCTATTATAATATATACTGTTTTCTATGCAGTATATTGTGCTTCAATATTTTTTATAACAGGAGTCATATTTTTTTGACAACGAGTAGGAGTCATTGGTATCTCCGTCTTCTATATTAATATTTTGTCTTGTACAGGTGATTTGCTACAACACTTTTTGACTGTAATTTTCAGTAAATTGAATGAAGGCGAAACATGGGATGATGATTTTGAATTAAACACGATATTACAGGTAGAGTTTCTTGATTTTGTTGAGCTGTTTGCATTTGTATACTTTTTGGTTCTTACATGTATATTGTGGTTCATGTTGGCACAGGATTTTTCTTCTTTTACAACTTGTGAGTGTAATCCATTTTATCATTTGGTGGAATAATTATTGGACGCCAGATGAAGAAAGGAAACAAAGGTACAATTCATTATTGCTGCAATAATTCTTAGATTAGGCTATGCTATATGGATTACAATATTAACATTAAGACCATTTTGTTATACATTTAACCTTGATAGCATTAATCTGAATTTTGGCACAGGTGCTCCCATGGACTTCTTATGTCAACACTGTTTTATATTGCGGCTATTCAGAATCAAGGGAAACTCTCAAAAGGAAGCATTGATGATGGTGATGTTAAGGTGAACAACGAGCAAATGGTTCTGAGGGTAACTGAAGAGGGCTTTGGTGCAGCTGATGAGAAAAAATCTATTGAAATAGCAACTGAAGAACAGAACTATGGAGAAACTTATGATCCTTTGGCAAATTTACCTATTGAGTTCTATCATTATTATATTGGAAGCAACAATGACATGGGAACATTAATTGAGGTAATCTGAACTACTTTTATTAATTAAATTCTACATCTCTTGTGAAACAACACTTTTCTTTTTGTTTCTTTAGAATTCATATTTGTGGAACTTAACTGAGTATGAAGGCTGCTAGTTTTACTTAACTGAGTCACCACTTACAACTACTACTAGTAGCAGCTTATATTTAATCAACTTGCATATTCATTGTTAGTCCTTGATTGTTAAGGCTGCCGATTAATCTCATGCAGGTTAGAAGAGGATGGGATGCCTAGACTGTTATCCTACATAGGGAGTTTGTTAGATAGATAGCATTCTGTTGATCCACATGTAATAGTGAGTTGTGGAAGTTAGTAGTTAAGCTTATTGTATAAATAGCACACTGTGCTAACACTGATTCAAGGGTTGATTCACAATTCAATTGAATTATGAATTCTAATCTCTCTGTGATTCTATTTATTATGGCATCATTCATGTGCATGTTTTTGTATAGATTTGTATGGATATGCCTGCAAATGTGAGTTCCACTCCAGTTATAGCTATATAAGATAACTGTTTGATTTGTTCTCTCATTAGTATCACTTTTTTTTTTAAAAAAAATCTCTACTTTTCATATTGGTTCCCATAGAAACCCGATATGAAAAGTCTATTTTTTTTTTAAAAAAAAGACTTTTCATATCGGTTTTCTATGGGAACCGATATGAAAAGTTTTTTTTTTTTAAAAAAAAAAGAGACTTTTCATATCGGTTTTCTATGGGAACCGATATGAAAAGTCTTTTTTTTTTTTTAAAAAAAGAGACTTTTCATATCGGTTTTAGAGGCGACCGATATAAAAACAACTTTTCATAACGGTTCAGGAACCGATATGAAATGTCCCTATTTTTTATATCTCCTTTTTTGGCATCGGTTCGGGAACCGATATGAAATGTCAATTTTAACCGATATAAAAAGCCTTTTTTCCACTAGTGCTCATTACTTGTTTTTGGCTTGCGATTTTTCTTTGAGGGTGTGGGGCGAGATTGGTCGTTGGCTGAATATTCAAGTGGCTTGCCCATCTGCTTTAATTGATCATTTTCTACACTATGGCGACCTTTGTACTGGTAAGAAAGCGAAGAGGATCAAACATCTTTTTTGGTTGACAACTTGTTAGTGTCTTTGGCTATCTCATAACGGTGTTTGTTTTAGAGGGGTAGAGCCAAATGTAGACTCGATAGTGGCCTAGGTGAAGTTCTTATCTTGGGACTGGTTCATTTACGTGGTGAGAAGGAATTCTTGTTGTATTCTATCACTATGGTGGAATAATGCATTTTCATGTATAAACAACTTGTGATCTCATCATTGTATTTGTGGTTTTTTTTTTTTTTTAGAAAGTATTTGTGGTTTTGAGCACCCTTAGTGCTCCTATTATTGCAACATTGCTTATCGGAAAAAAAAACATCATGCGGTACAAGTCTGAATTTTTCCTGGAAATGTAATGCGTGAGCCGCGTGAAGTATATACTTCTATTTGCATCAATTAACTATTTAAGAAAAGAATGGGTTGATAAAATTACTAATTTACCCTTTTAATTTTTTTTCTTTGTTGAGGGCAAATTTGAAAATTGATTTTGATTCTATCTCATATTTTATTTTGGTGGGTCCCACTTTCTCACATCATATTTTAAATTTTTTAATCTGACATTTAAAACTCACTTTTTTATCTCTCTCACTTTTATCTTTCTCAATTTTCTATCTATCTCTCTCACCTCTACCCCCTCTCTCTTTCTCTCTATCTCTCTTCACATTTTACTTTTTTATTCTATCTACTGTCTATTTAATCAAAGTACTAATCATCAACTATCTATTTATCAACTATCAACTATTGATTTAACGAAACAACTAATCATCAACTATCTATTTATCAAGTATCAACTATCTATTTAATCAACTCAATCACTACCAAAAATACCAAACTAACCATGTCTAAAATATTGGACGAAAAAATATCTTTACTATTATAAATGGTTCACTTGAGGTGCTAGCTCAGTGATAAGAGCTTAGCCTTGTATCCTCAAGGTGCTGAGTTCAAATCCCGGCCCCTGGGGACAGTTGTAACATGGCCATTAGTGTCACTTTGATTAATAAAATTTCACCCTTCCCCAATTTAAAAAAAATATTATTTTTTTTGACGAAAAAAAAATACTATTATAAATGGATATTTTTTTATAAATCTTTTTCTATCTTTCTTTTGAGTTTTAACGGGTAAACATTACATGTTGTTGATATAATTTCATTATTTTTGACTTCTTATGGGGAAATGTAACGCGTTGTCCATATAATCATTTTTTGAGCCGCGACAAGAAAGTACTAGATTATATTGTCGAAAAATTATTTTTTATATTTAAGTTTCAGCGGGTAAACATTATATGTTGTTGCTATAATTTCATTTAATTTTTTATGGTGGAACATTACACATCAGAATAATTATTTTATATTTTGCATTTGATTCAACAGGAAAAAGTTACATGTTGTTATCATAATTTTATGACTGAGAAAATGTATTTTGTAACGATCAAAAATGTCAAATGAGGAAAATATTCTAAAGTTGTAAAAATTAATTTCTTAATAACTTGAAATATTTATTGTAATTGAATTCTGTCTAAGTCTATTTATACAAAGAATATGAGATTACCCATGCACGCACGGGTATACTTCTAGTAAAGAATAAAATATAAGAACTTTGCACACATGAAAACAATATATACTTCTATTTACCATAGTCTAAATCCACAGTTTAAACAATTTAAAGTCATAGAAACTAACTAACCAAATGATAAAATTAAGCTTAAGACAAAATAGTAAAATTAAAATTTAAGAGTCATTTCCCACTTTCTCTCCACTTGCTCCACTTGTGGAGAGATTACAAAAACCACTAAACTAATCATCTCTCTTTCTTTCCTATTTCTCTTATTAACCAAACATGTCAAAATCACTTTTTCTTCTCTTACTCTCTCTTCCCTCTTTCACCTCAAACAAAGACACCCAATTTTTTTGAAAAGATTTTCTCTAACGATTACTACTCCAGTCAGTCATATATAAATGTTAATGGTGTATGAAAGGTAAATACACGGTACCATCACTTTCTAGATTACATTCCCATTTTATTGTCATCTTCAACTTTTGATACTCTCATTATGAAATTGGTGGTCTAAGTTTCTTCTACCTTTGAACGTAACTCTCCCCTCTTGATTCTTAGAAGGCTTAAAGGTACTTTTAGTCTCTGCAAATGTCAAAATAATCCAGTTTAGTCCCTGCAATTCCAAAACTTTTAAAATAGTCCCTGCAATTACTAAACGTTACTACTTTTAGTCCCTGCTGTTAGTTAAGGGTTAACACTGTTATCTTTTGATGATGTGGCAGCCAACAGGGATGCCAACATGGAATAAAAGGGCTTAGTCAGAAACGATCTTCTCTCTTCTTCCATCTTCTCTCCGCTTCTTCTTCTTCTTCTTCCATCTTCTCTCTTCTTCTTCTTCTTCTTCTTCTTCTTCTTCTTCTTCTTCTTCTTCTTCTTCTTCTTCCATCTTCTCTCTTCTTCCATCTTCTCTCTTCTTTTCGAATCTTCTCCCTTTACCCAGAAACGATATTCTCCAATGGCAACAAGCAGCAACGCATCTTCCAATGGTGGTTCAAGGCAAGGGCGACTGCCTATTTGTGGTTGTGGAGATGTTATGCGATTATTTATCTCTAATTCTGTTGAAAACCCTCAAAGGAGGTACTGGAAGTGTGTTAATTGGGGGGTAAGTAAAATTTGGGAATTAGGGTTCATATGTTGGTTGTTATGTTGTTTAACTGAATTAATTTATGTCATTTTTGGAATTGGATTTATTGTGTGCAGGTGAGAGGAGCAAGCTGTAAGTTGTATGTTTGGGATGATCAACTAGATGCCCTCAAAATTTCTATGGTTACTGTTCAACCATTCCAAACAATTCAAGAAATTCCAAAGCAACTAGAGGCATCAAATACATCAAGTGAATGCAAATGTGGTGAAATATTTAAGGATTGGGAGTCTAACAAAATTCGCAAACTGAAGCAGAAGTTGTTAGATGAGAAGAAGAAGTGGATTCAAGGAATTTTGATTTTTGTAGTTCTGTATGTAGCTTATATGAAATTTGGGTTGGTTTAGGAGGGATGTTAGTCACCAACCCAATGATGTTGATCTTTGTAATTCTAGTTCTAGGTTGTTATTTAGGGTTATGGAATGTGACAAGTTGTGTGTTATGTTTGAGTAATGGAAATTATGTTTAATTTGATGCAAAATTTTACTGCATAAGTGATGCATATTTTGCTGCATAACTGATGCATATTTTGCTGCATAACTGATGCATAACAGACCTATAATTTGGTTCATAACAGATAAAAAATGGTCTAAGTTGCTGCAAAATTAAGACATAAATAAGAGAGAATTTGTTTCATAATTGAACACATAAATAAGACAACATTTGCTGCAAAACAGAAAGTTGCTGCATAATTGAGCCAAATTCATTAACTTGCTGCATAACTTGCTACATAGAAGCATAGGTTCTTTAAGACCATAATTCATTAACCAAAATACATGGCTCCTAAAGCAAAATACATAGCTCCTAAACCTAAATAGTTTGTTCCTAAACCAAAATACATAGTTGCTAAACCAAATTACATAGTTCCTAACCCAAAAGACAAGCTGCATAATGTTCAAAATACATAAATCCTAACATAGACATCATTCCAAATTCTCTTGTGTTAGGTCCCCATCACCCTCCACCACTATAGGCTTTTTTGGGTCAAAACCAGGACCTGGTGGTGGTATAATACTCCTTTTAATCCTTGTGCTGAACCTTTGCCTCTTAACAGGTAGTTTAAGCCTCCTTGCCACTTTAGCTTTAGGTGCAGGTGCAGAAGAATTCACTGGTGGTGCAGGTGCAGAAGAATTCACTGGTGAATTAAACAACATTGAAGTAGCTGGTGCAGAAGCAGATTCTGGTACAGAAGCAGACTGTGATGCAGAAACAGATTCTGGTTGATGTGCTGAAGCAGTAGCAGAAACAGAAGCAGAAGCATGCATATCTGGTGCAGGTGCAGAAACAGAAGCAGAAGCATGCATATCTGGTGCAGGTGTAGAACTAGAGGCATTTTCAGTGACAGATACCTTTTTCTTTGGTTTTCTCTGCAATAATGAAATTTAAAAATTCAATGATGAATCATACTTAAGAAATCAAAGAAAATAACAATAGTGAAATTACCTTTCTTGCTTGTGCAGCTGGATTGATGGTAGTACTCTTGCACCCTTTGCTATTGTGTCCAAATTGGTCACATTTTGTGCATCTATATGTTGTACCAACCCTCTTCAATTTGGTAGGGTTTTGTGTTTGTTCCTCTTCATCTATAGGCATCCTCCTCCTTAGTTTTTTTGGTCTACCAGGTCCTCTTTTATAAATTGGTGGCAAGATTTCTTCCATGTCAACAACAAGCCACATGTCTTCACCATTTATAGGACTTATACCTTGATCATAAGCTAGTGCATAACTAAATCTTGAATAACATTGATCAACAAAATCCCCAGGGTTTTGTCTCCTATATGAAAGGGCAGCAATTGCATGCCTACAAGGTATACCTACTAGCTGCCAAAAGTTACAACTGCATTCATGTTTGCCCACATCAACAATAAATGCCCTACCACCATATATGCTCACAACCTGCCATTCAAGAGCAACTGACCATGTAGCAAGCCAATTCGCACTACCCTCAATCTCCTTATCCAATCTCTTTCTAGGCCAAGGCATAATTCTATGTGGCCATCTATCTAGTTTTAACCTCTTCTTACCATTCCTATCCATTAAATATTCCCTAATATGCTCACACATTGAGATAATTGGTTTATCTCTAGCAGGTATTACTGTGCTGTTAAATGCTTCAGCCAAGTTGTTCATCACCATATCACACTTAGAATAGAAAGGAAAAACATGCTTACACCAATGTTTTGTTGGAACACCCATCAACCACTCCCAACACTTGGAATCCACTCTCTTCAATGCATTCATCTTAGCCTCCCATGCTTGGTAGTAGGTTGCCTTTGATGCCCCCATCAGAAGCTCTCTAATGACATTCCCCCCACCAAATTTCTTCTTGCAGTTTGCATAGAGGTGCATCACACACAATCTATGCTCAAGCCCCATTTCCTCAAAAACTTGTATTAAACCCTACAAAAAAAACACAAAACAGAAAACAACAACTACATTAATCAGTTCACTTACAACAGAAAACAACAACTATGACCAGCAACTCCAACCTCCCTCATTAACAACATTTTCTTTCGGGTCATTCACTACTTCTTCTTCACCATAGTTTTCAATGTGCTCAGTGTAAATATGACCAGCAACTCCAACCTTAACTGCATGTTCAGATAATTCCATAGCATCAGCATCACTCACAAACCTCCTAAAAACAACTTCTTGATCAATCTTCCACCATAAAGTATAAGTATCAGCCTCATACCCTAAGTCTTTCACTAAAGCACTAGCTTCAAAATAACTCCACCTATCCAAATCCTGACTACTAATAACTGACTCAATACCCCCTTTATATTCAAGTATCCTATTCTTGACAAATTTACCACCATGATGAAACACAACAGGAAAAGACATAGCTGTACAACAAAGGGCTACTTATCAGAGACCAAAAATAGACATTAATCTACAGCAACTACCAAAGGGCTAAAAAAGACATTTCCAATAACAACCCAGACCCATTATAGACATTAACCCTAACTTAACTAATTAAACAACTCAATGAAGTCAAGGAAAGCATTCAATAAAGGCAAGATTCCAAACAACTACAATACAAAGTTCAGAGTCAACAACAATACAAAATTTGACCCACATGGTGGTCCCCTTTCCCTTAACTTTCCTATTTACATCATAGATAGTACAAAAAAAGAAGAGAGCATGTGAAAACCTGACCTTTGTCTTGGAACTCGTCACCACCGTTCGCAACTTCCTCTTCTTCTTTGCTTCGTCACTGCAGTTAACAACTTTGTCTTCTTCCAACTTCATCTTCTTCGCTTCGTCGCTTCTTCAACAAACTCACTCAACCTCTCAACTTCTTGTTCTTCTTCGTTTCGTCTTCTTCTTCGATTGCTTAGATTCGCAACTTCGTCTTCTTCTTTTTCGCTTCGTCTTCTTCTCACATTTTCTCTGAATCAACAACAAATCCTAACATTTGGGGAAAATTGCATGAACTGAAAGTGAGAGAGTGAAAGCGAGGAAGTGAGAGAGTGAAAGTGAGAAAGTGAAATTGAGAGAGTAATGACACATCACCAAATACAAAACACGTGTCTGCATACGTGTAATGACACATCACCTACAAATGATGCCACATCATCAAAACATAACGGTGTCAAAACTAAACTAACAGCGGGGACTAAAGGAGTAACGTTTAGTAATTGCAGGGACTATTTTAAAAGTTTTGGAATTGCAGGGACTAAACTGGATTATTTTGACAATTGCAGGGACTAAAAGTACCTTTAAGCCTTCTTAGAATAACTAATGTTGTTCGGTACGAAACGAATAGTGGAAGAACTCTTTTTGTTATTTTCTTTTTGTTATATAGATTATAGGTTAAATATCATTTTGGTCATTTATCTTTGCTCTTGGTTTCACTTTGGTCCTTTATCTTTTTTTTTGTCCTTTATCTTTTTTTTGGTCCGTTTTTGTCCTTTATGTTTCATTTTCGTTTCACTTTGGTCTCTGATGTTAGTTTTAGTTAACAGACGCCACGGTGGCAGTTAACTGCTGACGTGGCGTCCATTTTTCATTAAATGATGTGGCAAAAATATATTATTTAATTTTAATGAAATTACACATCAGCATTGAACTATTTTAATTGTTAAACAATTAAACATCAAAACAACTAAACTGATTTGAGCAATTAAACAATTAAACACTAAAAACACCAAAACAATTCAACCTAGAAAAGAAGAACATCAAAAAACCAACACCAACCCAAATGAAGAACAACGATTTCCAGCAACACCAACACCAACATCAAATGAAGAACAACGATTTCCAGCATCCAAAACATCTTCAAACCCAGAATTTTTCCACTGCGTTTTCTTTCGTTTTCCAAAACAGTCAACATCTTCAAACACAGAAAACACAAAATCTAAATAAAACTAAAAACAGTAAAATAAAACTAAAAACATTCAACATGTTTTCCATTAATTGAATCTAGTGATTTAGGCAACCGTTTTGTTTGATCTTGGATGGGTTTTGATCGCAAGAAAGAGATCTAAAGAAGCCCTAAATCAATTTCGTAAAACAACGAGTTTCTGCCTTTTCTCCATTGATGCAGAGTTGCAGTTTCAATTTAGTTTCAGTTTGGTCCTCTACGTTTTCTTTTAGTTTCAGTTTGGTCCTCTACGTTTTCTTTTAGTTTCAGTTTGGTTCCCTATATTTTTTAAACGAAGAACAGATCTGGAAGAACAGAAACTGAATCTTCATTAAACGAAGAACAGAACCACCACCATCAACAATCAGAAACCCAGATTTGCGATCAGATCTCTTGCAGATCTCGTTTTATATCATTTTTCATTTTGAATCGTTTTTGTTTTGCATCGTTTTCGTTTTGAATCGTTTTGTATAATTTTCGTTTTAAGTTTTAAACTTCAGATCTGAATCGTTTAAAGTTTTAAGATCTGAATCTTTTTCTTCAAAACGAATCTGAGATTCAAAAAACCCATCGTTCTTCAAAACGAATCTGAGTTTTGTTCCCGGGTTTTCAAAAAACCCATCGTACTAGTGAACCCATCAAAACGATTCTGAGGTCAAAACCCATAAACGATTGAACAGCAAAACGGAATCTGGGTTCGTTGATGATGTTGGAATCTGTTCAATCGTTCAATTTGTTGATGATGTTCGAATTCTTGATTTTGATTTTACGGTTTATGTTTTTTGTTTTATGTTTGTTTTATGTTTTATTTAAATTAATAAACGAATTTGCTGATGTGGAAATGAGTGTCCCTATGCCTGCCACGTCATTTAATGAATTGAGGACGCCACGTCAGCAGTTAACTGCCAACGTGGCGTCCGCTAGCCAAAACTGACGGCAGGGACCAAAATGAAACAAAATTGTAACATGAGGGACCAAAACGGACCAGAAAAAAGATAAATGACCAAAGTGAAACCTAGAGTAAACATAAAGGACCAAAAATGCTATTTAGTCTAAATTATATCATTAAATTATTTATATCACCACATTTTTTAAACACAATCAAAATCAATTTGTAAACTGCATATGATTGTACTTACAAGGCCAAAACCATAATTTCTCACTAAATAAAATATTCTTTCTTTTGACAATTAACTAAATAAAATATTCTAAACACATCAGTACTATCCAACCTCTCTGCTCGTATTAAATCCATTATGGGTGTGTGTTTGGGGAAGATGTTAATCTCGAATATGTTATGAGTCATATTAAATGTATCTCTTAGAGTTGGTTTGTTTACGAGGTGAGTAGACATTCTAATTATTCTGATTCTTCTTGGTGGAACAACGCCCTTCTTTGCATAAATAATTTTTGATTGTCCATCGTCGTATGGAAATTGAACACCCTAGTGCTCCCACTAATGGATCATTGATTATATAAAAAAAAAACTATACAACCTCTGCAACGTATAGATAATATCTCTACTATACTATCAAAGTTCACTCTGGAAAATATCATGGGCTAAACAAAAAAATGTGTCATTGGAACTGAATCACAAAGTCCAAGTCTACCCTCTAATTATTAAAACACTATATTTCACTATTTGGCATTGGTAAGATCATTTTTTTATAAAGAGATGATGTTTTGTTTGAAAGGTGCTTAAAGAAAATAAGGGTGAAATGAGAGAGAGAAGATGATTAAAAAATTGAAATATAATAATGAGAGAAAGTGAGATTAAGAAAAAGATAGAGGGAAAAAAGAGCGTGAATGAGATTATTCAAGTCCCAATATGATACAGTAATGTAGATTGTGGAGAACATAAATAAAAAAATATAACATATTCTGTAATCTGAATTAGTATACACTTGACTTTAATTAATTAATTTTAATCTTGAACGAATCATGGTATATGCTTTTTTAGAAAAAATAACAATCATGATATATGATGGGGTTGTCGTAGTAGACTCGAACTCATAAGAGAGAAGTTTTAGGTTCGAATTCAACATGAGAATACTGTAACCTTAAAACTCTTTAGGGATAGTTTTGTCACCTATTGTGGTCTTATCTAGCTTGAGTGATTACTCTCCACAGTTGCGTGTATACTCAGTTTACACAAAAAAATATTAGTACTCATGAGTCTGATATGGTGGTATATAAATGTAGGTTATGTTTGGGAAAGTCAAACAATTAGCATTTAGCAGGTAAATGACCCGCTCCATTTCTTAAAAGAAAGGCTTAATTACAGTTTTGGTCCCCCTATTATGACCAATTCTCGATTTTGGTCCCTGAAGTTTTAATTTGACGATTTTGGTCCCCCTATTTTCCCAATATGTAAAATCAAGGTCCCCCACCCCAATTTTGACTGACTTATCCTACGTGGCAGCCCACGTGGACTGCCACGTAGGCGCACCCCCACCCCTCCCCCCTCCCCCCTCCCCCCACCTTCTTCTTCCTCGTGACCCTCTTCCCCTCCCCCCTCCACTGTTCCTCTTCACCCTCCCCCTTCCCACCCCCCACCACCGTGAACCCCCCTCCCCCTCCACTGTTCCTCTTCCCCTCCCCACACAACCACACCCTCTCGCTCTCGCTCTCGCTCGTTGCTCTCGCCGTTCTCTCGCTCTCGCTCTCGCTCTCGCAGTCCGACTCATCCCTCGAATCCATTCCCTCCTTCCTCTCACGCTTCTCCCAACTGAAATCCTCCATCGACTCTCACGCTTCCCTCAAAACCGTCTCCGATCTGAAACGAAGCCTCGAAAATCTCAGCTTCGTCCCTCTCCATAGCCACGGCCACCGTCGCCCCTCCGACCAGCGCATCCCTCTTCGCGTCCTTTCTTTCTTTCCCTTTCCCTCTCACAGTAGTCTCTCTCTCTCTCTCTCTCTCTCTCTCTCTCTCTCTCTCTCTCTCTCTCTCCACCGCGTTCTGTCTTTCTCTCATTTTCGCGTTCTGTCTTTCATGGAGGTGGGGGTGGGAGGGGGAGGGGAAGAGGAACAGTGGAGGGGGGGATTCGGTGGGGAAGAGGAACAGTGGAGGGGGGTGGGGTTCACGGAGGTGGGGGTGGGAGGGGGAGGGGAATAGGAACAGTGGAGGGGGGATTCGGTGGGGAAGAGGAACAGTGGAGGGGGGTGGGGTGGGTGGGGGGGTGGGGGTGCGCCTACGTGGCAGTCCACGTCGGCTGCCACGTAGGATAAGTCGGTCAAAATTGAGAGGGGGACTATTGTTAGACTATCTGATAACCTTAGAGGGGGGGTGAATAAGGTTATGTGAAAAACTTGAATTCTTTTGAATTTTAAGATAATGCTAGTTTAAATTAAATGCGGAATATGGAATTTAAACTATATGCACTGACCTAAGTATGCTATAGGTATGATAGATCTAGATGCGGTGATGTATTATGCTAACCACGCTATGATTGGTTTTAACAATAAACAGATATTTATGTTTAGCGCAGTATAACAATAAACAAACACAAATGACAAATAAAGTAAAAGAGTAGGGATAGAGATACACCAGGAATTTAGCGAGGTTCGGGATAAAAGCCCTACGTCCTCGGCCTCCGGTTTTGCAACCTTTGGACTTTGCTGACAACCACTATATGAGAAGAACCTCTTCAATGTTTACAAGCAAGCAACTTCCCTATAGCTAATCTCAATTAACCCTAATTGAGAACCCGAGCACACAGCTAAGGATTTCGCAACCGCTTCAATCTCCTGATTGAACGACCCAAGAGCAGCTCCCAGGATTTCAATACCACTTCAATCTTCCCAGGATTTCAAACCAACTCAATCTCCTGATTGAGAGACCCAAGATCACCTCCCAGGATTTCAAACCAACTCAATCTCCTGATTGAGAGACCCAAGAAAACTTCCCAGGATTTCAAACCAACTCAATCTCCTAATTGAGAGACCCAAGAAAACTTTCCAGGATTTCAAAGTGACCCCCACAATAGTAGATTACAATATAGAAGCTATGATCTAATCACCTCCGATAATATGACAATGTAATAGCTGCGAGAGATGAGCGACTAGATCTATAAAAAATGATATGAAAGTGATAGCTCTATTTTTCTCTTTCTCAGATCTAGAAAATGTATGTGAGAAGAAGATAGATTTGTTGTAATTTTTCGTGTGGTTGAGTGAAATGAAAAGTGTGAAGCACCACCCTATTTATAAGTTTAGGAAAACGTAGAAATGATTTATGATGCATAAGGATCGATTGTTTGATGAAAGCAAAATATGGGAGAATCGATTCTTTATTTTTAGAGAACATAGGAATCGATTCCTTGGCTTTTGGAAATATGTAGGAATTGATTTTCAGGA
The DNA here is from genome assembly GCA_039519185.1 of Astragalus membranaceus. Lineage (NCBI taxonomy): Eukaryota > Viridiplantae > Streptophyta > Magnoliopsida > Fabales > Fabaceae > Astragalus > Astragalus membranaceus. The sequence continues at coordinate 53,805,812 of CM076848.1, read as the reverse complement.
CATCCTGAATAGGTAAGAATCGATTTCAATGTTTAGTTAAAGTAAGGAGGAATCGATTCATAGCCTATAGGATAGCTTGAAAATCGATTTCATGGTGTTTTAAAAAAGAAGGAAATCGATTCTTGGTTTGGCTTGAGTATATGTAGAAATCGATTCTTTGCTTTTATGGAAATAATGGAAATCGATTGTTTTAGTATATCGATTTCATAGTCCAATGTATTTAGTATATAATCGGTTTTATACTCCTATGAGACAATATAAAATCGATTTATACTCCTATGAAACAATATAGAAATCGATTCTTGCTTTCCACAAAATTGTTTTTAGGTTTAGGTGCCACCTTATGCATGCATGCAAAAATATATTTCAAAACCCTAATTTTGATGCATCATGCATGTTTTCAAAAATCATCTCTCAGCTACTAAATTGTCATAGACCTTAAGTGATAGGACCTTACATTGTGTCCTAAAGAAAGCGGATAAACAATTAGGTCTTCATCTTTCAAAGGTGGCTTCTTCTCCAAGCTGCTCCACTTTAATCTTCCTGCTTTTCCATTCATGTCCTGTACTTTATTTTGTCCCTGCACTTTTATACACTGCAACCATTAGTAGATAAGGTGTAATTTGTTATCATACAAAACAAAGAGTGTTTGCCCTTGATTGAGAGACCCAAGAAAACTTCCCAGGATTTCAAAGTGACCCCCACAATAGTAGATTACAATATAGAAGCTATGATATAATCACCTCCGATAATATGACAATATAATAGCTGCGAGAGATGAGCGACTAGATCTATAAAAAATGATATGAAAGTGATAGCTCTATTTTTCTCTTTCTCAGATCTAGAAAATGTATGTGAGAAGAAGAGAGATTTGTTGTAATTTTTCGTGTGGTTGAGTGAAATGAAAAGTGTGAAGCACCACCCTATTTATAGGTTTAGGAAAACGTAGAAATGTTTATGATGCATAAGAATCGATTGTTTGATGAAAGCAAAATATGGGAGAATCGATTCTTTATTTTTAGAGAACATAGGAATCGATTCCTTGGCTTTTGGAAATACGTAGGAATCGATTTTCAGGACATCCTGAATAGGTAAGAATCGATTTCAATGTTTAGTTAAAGTAAGGAGGAATCGATTCATAGCCTATAGGATAGCTTGAAAATCGATTTCATGGTGTTTTAAAAAAGAAGGAAATCGATTCTTGGTTTGGCTTGAGTATATGTAGAAATCGATTCTTTGCTTTTATGGAAATAATGGAAATCGATTGTTTTAGTATATCGATTTCATAGTCCAGTGTATTTAGTATATAATCGATTTTATACTCCTATGAGACAATATAAAATCGATTTATACTCCTATGAAACAATATAGAAATCGATTCTTGCTTTCCACAAAATTGTTTTTAGGTTTAGGTGCCACCTTATGCTTGCATGCAAAAATATATTTCAAAACCCTAATTTTGATGCATCATGCATGTTTTCAAAAATCATCTCTCAGCTACTAAATTGTCATAGACCTTAAGTGATAGGACCTTACATTGTGTCCTAAAGAAAGCGGATAAACAATTAGGTCTTCATCTTTCAAAGGTGGCTTCTTCTCCAAGCTGCTCCACTTTAATCTTCCTGCTTTTCCATGCATGTCCTGTACTTTATTTTGTCTCTGCACTTTTATACACTGCAACCATTAGTAGATAAGGTGTAATTTGTTATCATACAAAACAAAGAGTGTTTGCCCTTGGTTCAACAACTATGATTTTTCAAATTGGGAAAATAGGGGGACCAAAATCGTCAAATTAAAACTTGAGGGACCAAAATCGTGAATTGGTGAAAACAGGGGACCAAAACTATAATAAGCCTAAAAGAAATGAAAGAGTTCATCGCTAAAATTTTGAATATATTATTTACATAATTGCCAAACATATGTCACATATTTAAAAATGCATGTATTTATACATTCAAAAATTTTCACATTGATACATGTTACTTATATAACACTTTTTTTATTGTGTAACAACCCATTATTTTTATAATAGCAAAAAGGATTATTAGTTGAGGGCATCAACATTATACAAAAGAATAGAAAAAAGTACCAAATGCACTGCTATAAAAAAAACAAAATAATGGCAACCAAACAATATACAATGGATTCTCTAACATTGGATCCTCAAACTTTCCGTACCTTTCTCTTTATCTCTCTCTCTCTTATTTTGCTTTCTCTCTCCATCTTAAATTACTACATTATCCTCATTTTTGCCTAAAGGTAGGGAAAGTTAGGATATGTGTCTTCGAAATTGGATATGTGCAGTCACCTTACTGGTGCAGTTGTGTAGTCGACAAATCTAAACCATTTAGTATTGATCAAAAGGACTAAATTTTTAACTTTGAAAACTATTTAAAATATAAATATTTGCTGACTGCATACCGTCCGATCAAAATTAAATGATCGTCTGATCAAAATTAAATGGTCTAGATTCACTACGTGCATGACCGTGTATATCAATCCGCCAATGCACCGAATCCGGATCCCTACATATCACTCATCATTCATAGCATACAAGACACCAACAATATTTCCCCTTTTTAAAAGTCACCTCCATAAAATAGGGTAAATAGTCATTTTAGTCCCTCAAAGTGTTAGACACTGTCAATTTGGTTCCTCACTCGAACAAAAATGCAAAAAACGCCCTCCACCGTGTATTCCGTCCGTCATTTTAGTCCCTCACGTTAACTGTCATCATTAACTCCGTTAAAGTTGCTGATGTGGCACGTTCAGTGCTACAGTGGTTGCCACATAGGGAGGGACCAAATTGACAATAAAAAAAAATTTAAAATATTCTTTTTTAGTAAATAGAAACATAAAGGTATAACTTACCGTCATTTTAGTCCCTTAAAGATATAACTTACTGTCATTTTAGTCCTTTAAAGGTATAACTTACTGTCATTTTAGTCCCTTAAAAGTATAACTTGTTGGCATTTCGGTCCCTTAAAGGTATAATAGTACTGCACAGTTACCTCACAAGAATGGATAAAAAATCTTGCAATTCCACCCCTCTTTGTAGCATCAACCGACACAGATAGGTAAAGCAAATGTATCACTTCAACAACTATATCAATGAATCTGAATTCATTAACATTTTGGATTTTGATAATAGATAATTGGCTAAAGTGCTCCCGGGGTCCCTTATCTTTATTTAAAGTAACGATTTGGTCCTTTATCTTTTTTTTGTCCCAAATCAGTCCTTTATGTTTTAAATTTTTGACACATAAATCCTTTTCTGTCCCAAATCAGTCCTTTATGTTTCAAATTTTTAACACATAAATCCTTTTTTTTGACACATAAATCAGCACTGTTAACGGAAAAGGATTTATGTGTCAAAAATTTGAAAGATAAAGGACTTATTTGGGACAAAAAAAACATAAAGGACTAATTCGTTACTTTAAATAAAGATAAGGGACCCCGGGAGAACTTTAGCTTAGATAATATTAGTTAAAATACAAGAAAAACTACATATAATGAACTTAATATTCCATTTCGATAAGCTAAAATGTATTCTTTAAGCTCATCTAATGGGAAAATCAATCACGTGAAGAAGTTATCATGTGTCTGTGACCGAAATGTATTCTTTATGTAGTTATTGTTTAATCATTTATGCAGAATTACGCAGGGACTGAAATGCCAGCAAGTTATATCTTTAAGGGACTAAAATGCCAGTAAGTTATATCTTTAAGGGACTAAAATGAAATTAAGTTATACCTTTAAGGGACTAAAACGACAGTAAGTTATACATTTATGTTGTTATTTATTAAAAATCAAATATTTAAAAATATATTTTTTACTGTTAATTTTGTCCCTCCCTACATGGCAACTACAGTGGCACTAAACGTGCGACATCAGCAACTTTAACGAAGTTAAGGATGACAGTTAACGTGAGAGACTAAAGTGACAGACGAAATACATAATAGAGGACATTTTTACATTTTTGTTCGAGTGAGAGAATTGACAATGCCTAACGCACCATAAAATGAATTCATAGGATTTGAATTGATAATTCTATTTAGCGTCTATTTGTTTCAAATTCTATACCCTTTTGAAAATTCATTTCTCTCTCCATAGTTTTCGATAAGTTAACATGAGTAAGCTTTTATTTTCCAAAGATTTTGATTAATTCTTTTGGAATTCAGTATTTTACAAAGATGTGGTGTAAAAAGCCCGAACCAAATAGACTCTTACAAAGTTGCGAAGCATTGCTCCTCACAAATACAGAGTAAACCCTAATATTATAAATATCCAACACACTCGCTTAACGAAAAAAAAAATCCAACACACTCATATTTAGTTTCTAGACTATAAAAATTTATTAAATAGTCTCAAAAAATAATCTTTGTATGTCAATCTAGTCCCTCAAATTTGCAGCCTGGGAACTAAATTGAAAGATGAAAATAAAATGTATTATTTAATAGATTTCCATAGTTTAAAGACTAAATAAGAGAGAGTGATAATGAATTAAATTAAAAGTTTATTCTAAAGGGCTAAGCTCGATAATATTGACCATAAAATAAAAAAGGTTTAAATATGTTTTTAGTCCCTGCAAATATGGCCGTTTTTAAAAAAGTCCCTGCAATTTTTTTTAAATACGTTCCTGCAAAACTTTTGTTTTAAATATGCCCTTCTGTTAACCCTCTGTTAGCCAACTGCTGATGTGGCTAACAGAGTGACATGTTAGTTTTGACACGTTGGATTTTTTATCTGATGTGGTTGACACATTGGATCCAAATTTTAGGGGTTCTCTTCATTTCACTCACTCTCTTCACTCACTTTCTTCATTCACTCTCTTCCAAGTTAGAAACCCAGAGAGAGCTACAGTAAACGAACCATAGAGAAACGAGGGTTCTGCGACGGTGGACGAACGAAGACGAAGACGAAAACGAAGACGACGACACACAGTATTGAAGGCGACACGACAGTGAAGTGGAGCGAACTCGAAGGCGAAGGATAAGCTCATAGAGTATTGATGGTAAACCTAAACCCTTTCTGTTTTGCGAATCGTTTACTAGGATCTGTGATTCTACAACAAAAACTTCGAATTTCAGGGTTTAGGTTTTGTGCTGTCTCTGTATTTAGGGTTTGTTACTATTTTAGAGTTTCGTTTTTATATGTTATGGCTTTCGAAGTCTACTGTTTTAGGGTTATTATATGTTAGGGTGTTGTCTATTCAAAAAGAAGTTTGAAAGCTACTATGTCTTCTTAACTTTGTCACATGGGGACCATGTTGTTGGTTATTGGGTAATGGGGACCATTTTGTCACATGGTATACTGAACTTTGTCACATGGGCGGACCATTTTGGTTGACTATAAAATAGTGTTTTTGGGACCCACTGTATATTTATTCTGCTTTTCATTTTGCAGGGATGAGTTTCGAAATTGTTATACATCATGGGGGCAAATTTGAAACTGGGGAGAATACAGGGTATAATTGAGGGTATCTACATGAATACAAAGTTACTGATGTTGACAAGTGGAGCTACTTTGAGGCTGTAGGAATGGTAAACGATCTAGGGTATAAGAAAGAGTTTCTTTTATGCTGGATGTCTGAGGGGGCTGCATATGTTGGTGGTTATAAGTCATTTAGGGCAGATAGGGATGCAATTAAGGCAGCAGAGTTTGCCTTAACATACAACTCTGTTATACACCTTTAAGTGAGTTGTGATTCAGATGATGATGCCAAAGGTGTACACTTCGATGACAGTGAGGAGGAGAGGGCATTGGGCCTAAATGATGAATTAGGTGATTTAAGTGATGAAGAAGGAAATAGGGCAGAAGCTTCTCAGCAGTAGCTGACAATAATGATGATGACTCATTCGATGAGGATTTTGATCCATCAAAAGATGTTTTAGAAGAAGATTACCAAAGTGAAGATTTGTTTAGTAGTGACAGTGAGGAGGAAAATGATGGTCAAAGCAGGTTCAGGTATCCTGTTTTTAACAAGGCTGAGTTGGACAAGAATTTTAAATTCCAACTTGGTATGGAATTTAAGTCAACAGCTGAGTTTAAGGAGGCTATTTTGGAACATTCAGTTTTAAATGGGAAACAGATTAAGTTTCTGAAAAACGACAAACTTAGGGTTAGGGCAGTGTGTAAAGGTGATGGGAAATGTGAATTTAAGGCATATGTCAGTAAAGTGAGGGACAACTTTACCTTTAGGTTAAAGACACTTGTTGGGAAACACACGTGTGGAAGGGTGTTTAATAACCCAAATGCCAATGCCAAGTGGGTGAGTAAAATAATGGCTGATAGGTTGGTTTCTAGTGAGAAAGTAAAGATCTCAGAAATTATGAGTGAGGTAAGGAGGAAATATGCAACTGGGATTACTGTATCAAGGGCATGGAGGGGAATTAAAATTGCAAGGGATGCTGTTGAAGGTGATGCTGCAAGGCAATACACACTTCTATTGAATTATTCTGCTGAACTTAGAAGGGCTTCCATAGGAAATACATGTAAGATAAATGTAGATAGAATTCCACCCACTGTACAACCTAGGTTTGGGTCATTCTATTTCAGCCTTGAGGGTTGCAAGAGGGGCTTTCTTGCTGGTTGCAGGCCCTTTATTGGGGTGGATGGTTGTCATCTCAAGACTAAATATGGTGGTTGTTTGTTGGTGGCTGTTGGAAGGGATCCTAATGATCAATACTATCCTTTAGCATTTGGGGTTGTTGAATCAGAAACGAAGGAGTCTTGGAGATGGTTTCTCACATTGCATTTGGAGGATATTGGTCAAGAGAAGAGATGGGTCTTCATCTCAGATCAGCAAAAGGTATACTTCTATATACACAGATCTGTCTTTTAATACATTATGTTCAATCTTTTATACATTCTGATTCTGTCTTTTAATGTATTCTACACAGGGTTTGTTCCCCGTGTTTGAAGAGATGTTTGAATCTCTTGAGCACAGGCTCTGTTTAAGGCATTTATATGCTAATTTCAAGAAGAAGTTTGGAGGAGGGACTTCCATGAGGGATTTGATGATGGCTGCTGCAAAAGCTACATACACTAGGGGATGGGAACACCACATGGATGAGCTCAAGAAGCTAAACCTCAAAGCATGGGAATGGTTGGTGGGAATCCCATGTAGACATGCAATTTGTGGTATGACATATAAGGGATTCAATCCAGAGGATTATGTGGATAAATGTTATAGTAAAGATATGTATTTGGCATGCTACAACAATGATATTAGCCCCATAAATGGTCAGGATATGTGGCCACGGGTTGAAGTTGAAGAAATGTTGCCCCCTCAATATAAGAGGGGTCCTGGGAGGCCTAAAAAGTTAAGAAGGAGAGAAGTTGATGAGGATCCAAGAGCAACAAAATTGAAGAGGATCCAAGTGCACAAGGTGTGACCAATTTGGACACAATGCTAGGGGTGCAAGAGTGACACTATAAACCCAGATGCACAAGAAAGAAAGGTTACTTTAATTCTGTTTTTAGTTATTTAGGGTCTGTTTTTGGTTATTTACGCTCTGTTTTTGGTAATTTCAATTCTGTTTTTGTGTTGTCATGTAGAGGAAACCAAAGAAGCAACCAACAATGGAGTCTAATGTTGCAAGTGTAAATGCTGCAAGTGCAGTTGCAGAAGCACAACAGCAACTGCAACAACTTGTGTCTCAAAATGTTACTGGGCAGCAAGAACAACTGCAACAACCTCAAAATGCACCTCAAAATGTTACTGGGAAGCAAGAACAAGTGCAACAACCTCTATCTCAGCAAGTGCCTGTACCTCAGAAAGTGGTTGTAACTGGTCATGCACAGAAGAAACAAAAGATGTTTAGAGCCAAACTTAACATCAATAGTGTTAGAAAAAGCTGCAGAATTGAGAAAAGAAACTTGGCAGCAACTATTGTTGGTCCTGGAGTGGTGAAGCATGTCCTATTGTTGTTGATGATAGAGGAGAGTTGACACAAGAAGATCCTAAGCTTGGAAATTGACTATCTAGCTAGCAGCTTTTAACATCTATATTGGGTTGTAATTTGTTATGTATTTTGCACTTTGTTATGTTGGTATTTTGAACTAAGTCTGGTCATGTATTTTGAACAAATTCTGGTCATGTATTAAGGTTAAACTTGTATTAAGGTTGTCGGAACTAATTATGGTCAAAGTAGTTATTATCAATGAATTGAATGTTGCACAAAATTTATGTTGTACCAATTAAGACAGGTCAAAGTATGAATGAATTGAATCACTACAACATTTTGACCCTACAGCAACGCCTAAAATTCCAACGCCTAAAAAACCGTTGCCATAGATAGCAATGGCAACGGTTTTTTGCCACTGTTGTTGATTCAAAAATTTTTTATTAAAATATTTTGGCAACGGCTTAAAACCGTTGCCTAAAGGTCTAAGGCAACGGTTTTTTAATTGAGCTTTAGCCAACGCTGAAAAACCGTTGTCATATGTTGAATCATTAAAAAGAAAATTGAGCACTAAATACTCCGGCGTTTCTGATTTTCCAAATTTTTGTTCTAAACCAAAAACTCAAACAAACACCAAAACTCAACCGACCATATCATAGAAAACTAAAATACAATAAATCAAATACAATTAAAATACAATAACTCAAAAACTGATGAGCAATAGGATATCCTAAAAAAACTCAAACTCAGTGTGAAGACATCTCAGAAATTCCATCCCCCTTCTAACCCTAAAATTCCGTCGCAAAAACCTTTTCTCTCATCTCTCATCTCTGTTTCATGTCTTCCGCTGTACAACCCCGCCTGCATCCAGCACCACGCCTCCACTAAATCATTCACGTCTCCAAACCAAACAAATCCCTCTACCCTTCTTCTTTCTCAGCCCACGTTATCCACCCATAACCCAACAAACTCCATTTGGAGGTAAGCGTCCCTGATTGGAGATGTAAGCTTCCCAACAAACCCCCTTCTTTCTTTTTCGGGTTCTTCTTCGCTACTTTTACTTTCGAGGGTTTTGTCGGAGTTTCATCTTCTTTGCTCCATTCCTCTTATGTTGTGTTTGTGCTGGGTTTATCGGCCATGATTTAAGGTTTGTTTTACCTTCGATTTTAGCTCAAATCAAAGCGGCAAAACCATGTTACAAGGTAATATTTTATACTCAATTTTCAAAACTATTTCTATAGCTGGGTTTTTTGATGAACGATCCACTTGATTTTGGCTAAACTGTGAATTTTTTTCAGATTCTGATTTGTCAGTTGGAAGTGAGAAATTGATTGGGATGGATTTCATGGGGTTCAGTCTTCTAAATGGTTCGTTTACTGTCTAAATGGCTGAAACTATTAATTTCTTTTGATTGGATGAAATTTTTAATTGATTGTGTTTTTTCTTTTCACAGCTTCTCTAGAAACGGTTCAAACATAAAACCGTCTTGGCTAATGATTTGAGGTTCTAATTTGAGAATATGGTTGAAAACAAATCTGTTTATATGACTTTTTTGGATTTGTTATTATTAATCTCAGATTTGAGGTTGATTTGTTATTAGCATATGTCTTAGCTAATGATCTTTCCTAATCGAATCTCCCCATCTTCAGATATTCTAGTGTATGAACCTAACTTCTTCATATCTGGCAACGGTTTCCAGGTGTTGCCCTTTATGGCAACGATTTTTACGTGTTGCCCTTTGTGGCAACGGTTTTCACGTGTTGCCCTTTATGGCAACGGTTTCTAAGTGTTGTCATAAATGGCAACAGTTATTGACCGTTGCCATAGCATGGAAAATAAAACCGTTGTGTTTTCTTTATCAATGGCAACGGTTTATGGTATGCGTTGCCTTTGGGCACCAAAAACCGTTGCCTTTAGTTTAGGCAACGCTTGCAGAAACAACGGTTTTAAAACCGTTGCCGAAGGATAAGGCAACGGTTTTTCTGCTTTGCGCAACGGTTTTCGAGCGTTGCCGTAGGGTCAAAATGTTGTAGTGAATGTTGCACAAAATTTAGGTTCACAACATAAATTTTGACAGTTACATGGAAATACGAAATACAAATTTTTATTAAAAACGTCCCTGCAAATACAAAAAATTTTAAAAAGGTCACTGCAAATACAAAGTTTTTTTAAAAACGTCCCTGCAAATAACTGGTAAATTTGAAAAAGGTCCCTGCTACATACCAGATTGCCCAGATTACAGATACAAAACATAATAGCATACTTTAAGTTGTAGATTGACCAAAATGCATACTTCAAATACAAACATCATTACAATCAAACTTCAAAGTTTAGAATCCCATTACAAGCTACAACTTCAAAGTTCAACACTAGATAAAATGCACTACAATGGCATGAACCATGAATAAAAACAACATAATTATCAACCCAATGAAAAGCCCATGAATCCTAGTCCTTTCTTTGGCCAACTTCAGTTGTAGCTTCTCAATCTTCTTATTCCCTGCTTCCATGAGCATATTAGCATATAGGCAGCCACTGCACTGCAAGGAGCTGATGGTGTAGGTTCTGGTGGTGCAGCCACTGGATTTGAAATCTGGTATATCACCTTTTAGGACAAAGTCACTTGGGCTCAACTCATCATCACATCTAAAACGCTTACAACTTTGTTCTTCATTCTGGAAAAGTGAAAAGAAGCATTTCAGAAGGAATTAAAACAACACACAATAAACAAAGTGGGTTTAGAAAGAATGATAGAACTTACCAACCAATTGGGACATTTCCAATATCTCCTATTTGGGTTTTGACCCGTGTTTGAGATGTACATCCTCATTGTTAAACGACAACCACATTTGAGCATTCGAAGTTGTATTTGAGGTCGAAGATTGAGAGGCAGCCATTGAAGCTTTTGGTATTCACGATTTCGAGGAAGAAGATGATGTAGCTGTTAGGGTTCGAAAAGAGGTAGATGATGGTGCTAAGGGTTGGTTCGATTGGTGTTTGATTGGGGAAGATGTTGTTTGGGTTCGAAGTGCACGAGATGATGGTGTTTCTGGTTTTAACGATTGGGGGTTTATTGGGGAAGATGAAGTTATTAGGTTTAAGTTTAATATACACATCAGCATTAATAAAAATCAATGGAAAAACAAAAATATCTGACGTGTTGTAGCCTACGTGGAAGTCTGTCAGCCACGTCAGCGTTTTTGTAACGTCTGACTAACAGAAGGGCATATTTAAAAAAAAAAGTAGTTTTGCAGGCACATATTTAAAAAAAAATTGCAGGAACTTTTTTAAAAAACAGTCATATTTGCAGGGACTAAAAACATATTTAAACCAATAAAAAACAAGCATTTTCCCTTTCAAAGTCGTAGTCGGTGACTCCTTGTGTATTTTTCTTGAGAGTGTCCGAAAACAACTTACTTTGAAAATTTGATCACATAGTGACATATGCAATTTGAATAATTAACCCTTATTTTGTTACAAACATTGTCTTTCCAAAAGCTACTTTAATTTTTTATGACTAAATTATATTTTTCATCTTTACATTTTTTAGTCTGGCAAAAATGGTTTCTGAACTTTTTTTTTGAAAAATTTAGGGCTTATTTACTTTATTATCAAATCTTTATATTTTGTTTTCAATAAGTATACGTATTATTAGATACATAGGCTCTATTTAGTAAAAAGTAGCGAATAGCAAATAATAAATAGCAGATAAGCTAGCTAATAACAAATGATGTGATTGGTAAAATTAGCGGTTAAACTAGATGATAAATGTAAAATGACATAAAAGTTAGGGATTTAAAATTGTTAATTTATTTAAGTGAGGACAGAGAAAGAATTAAAGAAAAATGATGAGGGAAAAATAACCAAAAAAGTGAGACGCTATACGCCATAAGTGTTAGGAACTGGTAGAGAAAGGAGATGATTGTGAACTCTCTATTTCATTCATGTTGTTAGGTACAACTTATAGTCTGAGTTACAAACAGAATAGAACTAACAGGTATTTACAAAGTGGTGAGTAAGTTAACAACAAAACTGACTTACTAACTAATCAATACACAACAAACTCAATTAAGCCTAACAAACAGTAATTAAGCACTAACTAACAATGCCTCCCCTAATCTGAACTGCTGACTTAGCAAGTTTAGATTATCCAGTCACAATAGTCACTCCAAGCTTCTGTCTCAAACTTGTGAATGATTCCAGCTTCAATGGTTTTGTTAGAATATCTGCATACTGATTATGTGTGCTGCAGTACTCCATGCCAATGATTCCTTCTTTACACAAATCTATGAGAAAGCGTAAGCGCACATCAATGTGCTTACTCCTTCCATGAAGAACAGGGTTCTTGGAGAGTTTGATTGCAGAATTGTTGTCACAATATATGATTGTAGGCTTGTCTTGCCTAAGTCCTATGCTGTCCAGAATTCTCCTCAGCCATACTCCTTGGCAAGCACAAGTTGCAACAGCAATGAATTCAGCCTCTGTGGTTGATAGAGTGACCACGAGTTGCTTCTTTGATGCCCAGCTGATGGCTCCAGATCCCAGCAAGTAAGCATACCCTGATGTACTGCGCCTATCATCTATATCCCCTGCATAATCACTGTCTGAGTACTCAACCAGCTTTTCATCAGTTGTGTACTTCTTTGATGCCTCTTGTACTGAATTCCATAGTCAATGGTATTCTTCACATATCTCAATATTCATTTCACAGCAGCAAAGTGAATATCAGTGGGTCTTTCCATGAATCTACTAGCAAGACACACTGAAAATATTAAATCTGGTCGTGTGGCTGTAAGATACATTAAGCTCCATATTATCTGTTTATACACAGTAGCATTGACAAGCCTCCCTTCTTCATCCCTGCACAGTTTGTTTCCAGGAACAATTGGATTAGATACTCCTTTGCCGCTTTCCATACCAAACCTTTCTAATATTTCCTTAGCATATTTCTGCTGACTAATGAACACTCCGGCTTCATTTTGGCAGACTTCAACACCTAGGAAGTATTTCAACTTGCCTAGATCACTCATCTCAAATTCCCTTTTCATTGATTCTTTGAAATCATCACACATCTTACTATTATTTCCTGTGTAGATTAAGTCATCTACATAGAGACTCACAATTAGAATATCATTCTTGCTTCCTGTTTTGACAAACAGAGTGTGCTTGTGTGGACATTTAGTGAACCCCTCCTTGATGAAGTAAGACTCAATCTTACTATACCAAGTCCTTGGTGTTTGTTTGAGCCCATACAAGGCTTTACTTAGCTTGTACACTTTATCTTCCTCTCCCTTCTTTACATAACCAGCAGGCTGTTCTACATAATCATCTTCAGTCAACTCTCCATGTAAAAAAGCACTTTTTACATCCAGCTGAAACACTACCCAGTTTTTGATGGCTGCCACTGCAAGTATAGTTCTAATAGTATCCCATCTGGCTATCTGGCTACTGGTGCGAATACTTCATTGTAGTCTATTCCTTGTCTTTGAGAGTAGCCCTTGGCTACTAACCTAGCTTTATGCTTTTCTACTTTCCCCATTTCATTGATTTTAGTCTTGTAGATCCACCTGACTCCTATAGGAGTGACATTATCAGGTAGCTGATTTAATGTCCAGGTTTTGTTCCTCTCAATTGATTCAATTTCAGTCTCCATTGTCTGTTGCCAGATTTGGAATTGTGAGGCATCTTCATAGCTTGTAGGGTCTTCAGTGCTAAACACAGCAAAGCTCTTCTATTCTTCACAAGTTGCTTGATTGGTTTCATAGTCACCAAGGTATGCAGGGGGTCTTCTGGTTCTTTTTAGTGTGGTATCTGTTTCAGTTTCCTCTTGTTCTTCATTTTGTTGAGAATTTGAGGATTCAACAGCCGTGTTAGCATCAACTCTAGGAGGGATCAGCACTGTTTCTGTTTGACTATCTTCACCGGTTTCTTCTACATCACTGCATTTAGCTTCAGTGTCTTTGTTGGGCTCATTCCAGTGCCATTTCTCATCTTCTACAAACTTTACATCCCTGCTAACAACAAATTTGTTTGTGACCGTGTTATACGGTTTATATGCTTTGGATTCTTCACTTAATCCCAACAAAATGCATTTCACACTCTTGTCATCAAGTTTAGTTCTATGAACATTAGGAATGTGACTATATGCAATGCAACCAAAAATCCTAAAGTGACTGACAGAAGGTTTACTACCAGACCATGCTTCTTCTGGTGTATGATTTTTGACAGCCAATGTAGGACTTCTATTAAGGACATAGACTGACCAATTTACAGCTTCTGGCCAAAACTCTTTAGGAACACCTTTTTCAGATAGCATGTTTCTAACCATATTCATTATGGTTCTATTCTTTCGTTCAGCCACCCTATTTTGTTGGGGTGTATATGCAGCAGTCAATTGTCTTTTAATACCATGCTCTTCACAAAATGACTTAAATTCCATAGAATTGTATTCTCCCCGTCTATCGGTTCTTAAACACTTAATTGATTCTCCAGATTCCTTTTCAACCAGTGTTTTAAACTTCTTAAAAATCTCTAATGCATTAGACTTTTCAGACATGAAATACACCCAGCCTTTTCTACTAAAATCATTAATGAAAGTAATGAAGTACCTTTTGTGGCTATTGGATTCTGGCCTTATGGGACCACAGATATCTGAGTGTACCAATTCAAGCACTTTTGAAGCTCTCCACTTGCTTTCTTTGGGAATGGCTTCTCTGTGCTGCTTTCCCATTAAACAGTCACTGCATTCCTGAGATGGTTCTTGTATTTCTGGCAATCCTTTAACCATACACTAGTGCAAAAATGAGATTAGAATTAGACATTTAAAGTCAGGCGCTCAGATGCCTGACTACATAGGTAGACACGGTGGCAAACTTGTAATTAAGTGGCAAAACTCGCGAGTATTAAGGTCAAGCGGATACACGCCTGACGTCTAAAGTGAAGAAATAAGGAAAAAATAAGACTTTAGAAGTCAGGCGTGTATGCGCCTGACTACATAAGTGACACGGTGGCAAACTTGTAATTAGGGGTGAATTTTTTTTCTTCCGTTCTAATACTTTAGACGTCAGGCATCTATTCTCGCTTGACCTCTAAAGTCTAAAAATAGAAAAAAAATAATTTTCTTACGCGTATTTTCTCCACTCTCAAACCCTTCATTCTCAGAAGAACCAACATTTCTCTCAAAGCTTCATTCTCCGCCGTGCCTCACTCCTCTCGCGTCCTCTTCATCGTCTCAACCTTGCTCCTTCCTCTTCATCGTCTCAGGAAGTAAGTACCCACTCCATCTCTCTCTCTGTAAGTTGCTCTCTCTCTCGGTCGCTCTCTCTCTCGGTCGCTCTCTCACTCCGTTTTCCTCTAGACTGTAGATCGGTTTCGATCTGGGGTTCTCAGTGCCGTTCATCTCTCACTCCGTTTTCACAACCCCTCAGGTTGATGTACGATTTGAAGGTTTTTCAGAAACCCTAGGTTCGTAACAATGGTGAGAATGAAGATCTGCTTCCAGGGTTTTGAATCGGACACCCTCAGGAAGGTAAATCACTTAACTATTTCTTTAAATGCTTTCTTTAGCTGCTTGTTTTAACGAAACCCTAATACCTGCGTTTTCTTTGCTGTTTGAGGTTGCTGTGAACACTGATGGTTGAAACCCAGAGACTGACTGAACGAACAACAAACACAGGTAATTCATATGATGCACTCAGTACACTCCATTGACATTATCGTTGTGATTTTTTTCCATACTTTTTGTTACTTTCAGTTTCATTTACCCTAGACAATATTTGTGTTGTGAATACGACTTTGAATTTCATTTACTCAATAGGTAATATTTTTGTGTTTAGAGCATGAAAGTGAAGCAATATAATAGAAAATATTTGTAAATGTAAAAAGAGAAACATGGAGTTTTTCTTTATTCTGTGTAATTCTAGTTATAAATGAACTCACGATCGAGCTTTCATATTTATGAATTATACAGTCAATCTAGAAACTGAGTCTCAGGGTAATTTTCAGTCTGTTGTAACAACTCTCTAACAACAAAATCAACTATCTGATTCTGTTTGTATATGCTGTAAGCCTGTAACAATGGCCATATATGATAACAGTTTGCTGCTTGTATTACTGGTCACTTGGTTTCAGATCTTTCATACGCCTGAAGGAATGCTTTCCACTGAGCAAGGAGTTTATGTTGCTAAATCTGTTGCTTCTAAGAACACAAGACAGGCAAAGGGCCGCTTCCGGATGTACGATGATGAAGATAGCTTGGTACATCTTAATTTTGCTGTTTTTTTTGCTCAATTACCCAGTGAGTTTTGGTTAGTTATACTCCGTTACTTTGACCAGGATCATGTCCGATCTAACCATTCAGTGAAGAGAGATCAACCTAATAAGGAAGCTGCTGGTGCAGGAAAAAGGGATACCGGAAAGGCAACAAAGAAACCTGGCAAGTGTTGCACTTGTCTTTGGCCTTGGCCTTAGTTTTCATTTTCTGAATTGAAGTTTGTATAGGTTTTTATTGATGACATTATTGTTATTCATTTAGACATAGG
Organism: Astragalus membranaceus; assembly: GCA_039519185.1. Classification (NCBI taxonomy): domain Eukaryota; kingdom Viridiplantae; phylum Streptophyta; class Magnoliopsida; order Fabales; family Fabaceae; genus Astragalus; species Astragalus membranaceus. The sequence goes on along the minus strand of CM076848.1, from coordinate 53,789,365 downwards.
TTTAATTACTACTGTACTGAAAGTGAAAAAGCATCAGAGTGCTACTTCTCTGCCACTCCATCATCCTTGTGTGTCTACAACATCATAGGCATTGGCAACGCTTTCTGGAGCTAAGACGGGTCGTTCTCCGAGAGACAAGCGCGTCGTTAAGGATGAGGTTACTGAGAATGACCTTTGGTGGGGAAAGTGAGTATACTAAGTTTAATTACTAATTTTTGATTTCATGTTTCTATATATCTCTTGTTTTATTTTGAGTTAATTTCTTTGTCCTTATTTGTATTTGAGTATGCCCAAACTTTGTACTCATTTTGTAGGGGTTCCCCTAATATCGAGATGGATGAGCAAACTTTCATGGTGAATAGAGAAAGGGCTGTTGATTACTTGAACTTTTTGGACAAGGTAATTTAATAAATAATAAAATATATTTAAAAAGTGATAACTTTTTTTTAATATTTTTACTTTTTAAATATTAAAAAATTAAAAGGGGCTTATGTATGTCATTCATGGTTGCTGCCTAAGATAGTGATGTGCGGATGGTAGTGCTTTTGTTGTCATTTTGTCCAAGTGGGATGGGGGAGAAATATTTGGCTGATCCCTTAGGTCACAAGCCACTATCTTCTATTTTCTACTGACTTTTCAGTTTTCAGTGCTTTGTTTTTAGTATAGATTTAGATTGATATATTTTTTTCTCCCATATGGTGTTTTATGGCCTGTCCTTTTTATGTTTGTGATGACTGATGAGTTGATTACATCCGTTGGAAAAGAATCTGCCTGCTCCTTCGTGTCAGTGATGCTATTTTCCCGAACAAGACACTACAATTTATTGTGTTGATGAGATATTTGTTTTGTTTTTATTGATTGGAACTAATTCAATCCAATTGGATAAGTTTTTGTCATCAAGTTGCTTTTTCTATTTTTGTTAACAAATTTCACTAAAACAATGTCATCTTGTATTGAGTTTTTCAAAAAATTAAAATAATATTATTTAATAGTAAAATAATTTTAAGACACAACAAACTGTAATAACTGAGTTACTTGGAATTTGATCTAGTTAAAACTTGAATCCAACACCTGACTTACTTGAGGTTCGGTTGAAGTAAAATAAGCCAAACTTTCCAACCCAATTCATGTTTTTCATACTCATTCAGTTCAAATTGACCTGGTAATCTGGTATAACTTCTTTTGACAGGTTGTAATGCATTCCTTGACAAAGCATTGGTGTTCTAAAAATTGTACTTGTGTCTGTGATTTGATTTGCAGGTGTTTGTGAATGACCAATTCTTGAACTGGGACCCAGAGAATAGAATCAAAGTCAGGATCGTGCCGGCCAGAGCTTACCATTCCTTGTTCATGCACAACATGTAAGTGAAAAGTAGAGAATAATTTACAATTACCAACACTAGTTGTTGTTTCTCTCTTGTTCAGACAAAAAAGGTTCTGTATAAGCCTCACCAGATAAATGCCCTATCGATGAAAGCCTTTAATTTTTTTATATATTTAGTATATAGTATATGGTGAATGAATGGAGGAAAATTAAGGTTCCCCCTAAGTTAAGTATACAAGTGGATATATTTACAGGATCAGTCAAAATAATGCAGCTCCAACCAGCTGCATTCCCTCCCTACGATATGTTCCTTCCTTTCCTCTAAATTATATAACTCCACACGCTCACTTTTGCAGGATATGCTGCCAGAATATATACCTATGCGCGTTGGAGAATCAGTTCTTTTTGCTGGCAAAGCTGTCAGGATTCTGCGGAATCCAAGTCATTCCTTCCTGTCTAGGGATGCTGTGTATCCTCAACTGCCTAAAAGCTTTCAGAAAATACATGGATTTGCAGGGGGTTTTCATTTTGAAAGAGAGCCTGCAATCAATACTGGAGTTGGAGGAGAAGATTTACTTCCACAATCTGAGGCAGATAAGATTGAATCTATGCTTCTGGACCTAAAGGTTTTTGTGTCCCTCCACTTCAGTATATCATTTAGATGCTAATTTTCCGGAACCTTTTTTTGAAGTAGTTGGACTGTTGGAGTTTTATTGGTTTATTTCTCCAGTTCTAACTTGTAACTGGCTAATAAATCATGTGTTGGGATTCAGATTACGTTCCCACTAATAACTCTGATTAGTGTTAACGTAAACTCATGGTTAGCTTCCTGCAGGAATCATCTGAATTTCATAAAAGATCATTTGAATATGCTGTGGACTCTATTCAGGCTATTGCAGCCAGTCATCTCTGGCAGGTGCTTAAGATGAACAAAGTTCATTAATTTTGGTGCATTTATGTTCAGACACATCAATTTCTATTCCCTCCTTGTCTGCAGCTTGTGGTTGTACGCGCCGACTTGAATGGCCACCTGAAGGCTTTGAAAGACTATTTTCTTTTGGCAAACGGAGATTTCTTCCAGGTAAATCATGAAAGATGATCTATACTAACGTTTTGACTGGCATGTGACCATATGACTGCCACATTTGCACTTTTTGTTTTAACTTTTATGTGTTAAAAGAAAATACTTTATCATATTCTAAGTTTGTCCCTTGTTTGAATGGAAGTGATGAAGAACAAACATTTGGTTTTTTGGGTGGGCAGGAGTTTTGAATTATGAGCACTGTGCATGAGATAGTGATTTGAAAGATCTGTTTTCCGAGTTGTTTTAACCCTTGAAAATGGCATGTGACTTTTAACAAATAACAAGTCATACCGTACTGACAAGTACTTTTAATCAATCAGTACGTATTATGTATAAGTTGATGTGATTTGCTTATATTTTTCACGGTAGTTTGTGTAATTTGCAATGAGTTATGGGTAGGTATGGGTTTCCCCTATTATCCCTAAATCTCTAACCTCTACATTGTTCTTTATTTTGGATTTATCTACTTGGATTTACTAGTAAAGAATATTCTCTGGAATTGGCGAATCGGCTTGAATTTTTGTACCAGTAAATGATTCACTTGCAAGATAGGAGGTTCTGCAAATTAGTTTAAACTTAAAATGCATAATCAACAATGGGTAGTTCTTCCTCAATATTCTGTGCCTTGAATATGCATCAATTACTCAGTGAATTTCAAACTTGAGTTTATCTTATAATTTCTATGAAGGTATACTGACATCCTTCATTTACTTATGATTTTCTGTGTAAGTGTTTCCTTGAGGAAAGTTGTCAGCTAATGCGATTGCCACCTCGCCAGTCAACTGCTGAAGCTGATCTTTTAGTCCCATTTCAGCTGGTATATTTAACTTATGCTTTTATAGGTTAATGTCATTCACATCAGTTACATAAGCATGTTCATGTTTTAGATGCATAAACAAAAGACTAATGCAATTTCTCTGCAATGCAAGCTGCACTAAAAACTACTAGTGAAGAAGACAAGTATTTCTCCAATACTTACTGCGGCTCAAAAGAACACAAATGGAGTTGGAGAAGTTATGGGCATCTGTAATGCATCAATATCACATGGTGTTTGCCAAAAACCATAGTGATCAAGACAAGAGCACGACGACACAGCAGAGGCGTCAGCGGTTTCGACCAATGTGGCGTGTTAGAGAACATATGGCATTCTTGATCAGGATCTCCAATTTTATATTCAGGTTCTTGTTCATATCTTTCCATCATATATGTTTAATTTATTGGATTACTACTATAAGTATTGTTTGAACTTTGAAGTAGTTGTGTAATCTTCACACTTGTTAAGTAGTGATGTTTGTTTGTATGCACATGCATGCCAGTGCAGCTTGTAATCTATAAATGTTAACTTTTTTAGTATTAGATAAATACATTGATTTGTGTTGAATTGGCCAAAAGAAGCGCACTGATGGTAGCATATATAATGACAATTTTTTGGTGAGTACTGTATCTTTTTATATAACAAATGAAATGTTTGTTTCACATTCAAACTTTTGTGCTTTCCTTTGCAGGTGGATGTGATAGAGTCTCAGTGGAATATTTTACAATCTCGTATTCAAGATTCTCACGACTTCTGAACATTGAATTGGATGAAATCATGAAAGTATTTATTCTCCAATGTAAATTTGAAATCTGATTATGCTACTAAGTGAATGAAATCACTGAGATTATTGAAATTGTATTTGTAGGAGGATTGAAACCAAGTACAATGATTTCTACATGGTGGGAGGATTGTGAGTATCATTGTCAAAGTAGAATATAAAGAATAGATAGATCCTTTGATTGGCAAAAACTAGCATTGATATATGACTCCATGGCCCAATGGATAAGGCGCTGGTCCACGGGACCAGAGATCTGGGTTCGATCCCCAGTGGAGTCGCTTCTTTTTAACAAAAAATTTGTATAACCAGGGTGTATAGATTAAACCAAAATTTAAAAAAAAAAAACTTTTAAGGTCAGGCGCAATAATGCTTGACCTTAAATCATACATACGAAGTCAAGCAATAATAAAAGCTTGACCTTAAATCATACTTACGAAGTCAGGCAAGAATTAATGCTTGACTTCGTAAGTATGATTTAAAGTCAAGCATTTATTCTTGCTTGACTTTAAATCATACTTACGAAGTCAGGCAATAATAAATACTTGACTTTAAAACAGACTTACGAAGTCAGGCGCAATAAATGCTTGACTTTAAATCAGACTTACGAAGTCAGGCTATCGCTTGACTTTAAAACTCTAGACATACAAAGTCGACTTAATAAAAGTCAAGCGCCCGCCTGACTTTAAATCCCCTTTTCGCCTGACTTTAAATCCCTTTTTTGCACTAGTGATATTTTTGTGATTCAATGTTCTGAGACCCTTGTAGCCTAGGTGACCGAATCTGCAATGCCACAAATGACTGAGGTTATCCTGCTCTGTCTTCAAACATGAAGGAAAAATAGTGTTAACCTGCTGATTGGGGTTATCCTGCGCTGTCTTCAAACATGAAGGCGGAATAGTGTTAACCTGTCCAGTTATGATGAACATTCTGTTGTTGCTCATGATGCTGGTGATGATCAAGTCTCCCTTCTCCTTATGATAAACTTTGCATTTGTCATCCATGAATACTATAGCAAGGTTTCTTTGTTGCAATTGTCCAATGCTAATGAGGTTACTCTTCAATTCAGGGATAAAGAATACATCTGAGATGACTAATATTCTTCCCTGAATCCTTATCTTTATACTTCCCTTGCCTTTGACTGTCAATCTTGATCCATTTCCTAATTTTACAGAATCAGTGAATGTTTCATCAAGATTGAAGAACCAATGTTTATGGCCACACATATGGTTGCTGCAACCCGAATCAAGAAACCATAGGCTGTCATTATCTTCAACATCTGAATCTCCTTCAATGGCCATTAGCATCATTTCTTCTTCCTCATCAAATTCTGCAAAGTTTGCATTTTCTTCCCAAGATGGACATTCATGTTGAAAATGTCCCAACTTCTTGCATTTGTAACATTCCATGAACTCCTTGCCAGAACTTCTTCCTCTACCTCTACCACGGCCTCTTCCTCTGCCTATTCCCCCAGATCTTCCACTGTTAGTGACTTTGAGGGCTTGTTCCTCTTCTTTCTTACCCTTCATTCTTTTCTCATGAACCAGTAACTTGCCATGTAGCTCTTCTACAGACATGGTGGTAACATCATTTGATTCGTCAATAGCACACACTACGTACTCAAATCTTGCAGACATGGACCTCAGAATCTTCTCAACTACCATAAGTTGTTCTATCTTCTAACCGTGGGTCGTCATCTTATTCACAATAGCTAGGGTTCTTGACATGTATTCATCAACAGTCTCACCTTCTTTCATCTTCAACGATTCGAATTCTTCCCTCAGAGCTTGCAAGTGAGCCCTTTTGACTTTCGTTGATCCCTGATACTTCCTCTTCATTGCATCCCAGATCTCCTTGGCGGTGTTCTTTACCAAGATTGTCTCAACGATTGTGTGATCAATCGCCTGAAACAAGTAGTTCTTTGCTTTTAGATCCTTCAATTTGGCATCTTCAATGGCTTTCAACTGTTCGGGCGTGGATTCTGTTGTTGCAGTTGGAATTCCAGATTCCACCACGAACCAGTACTCCTTCGATCGAAGAAGGTTTTCCACGAGTAACGCCCAATGGTCCTAGTGACCATCGAACCTGGGAACTGATGGTTGCATGAACTCGTGCACGTTTCTCTCTGCCGTCTTCTTTACGTCGACGTTCGCAATTAGGGTTCTTTTCTCTCACACGAATACTGCAGTTTCAATGGATCAGGCCCCCTAAGGAGCTCTAATACCAGTTGTTAGGAATTGGTAGAGAAAGGAGATGATTGTGAACTCTCTATTTCATTCATTTTGTTAGTAGAGCTGTCAATTTGGGCCCGGCCTAGTGGTCCGATTTTTTGGTTGGGCCTGGGCTCTAAAATTAGTAGCCCAAAATCAACCGTATCTTTTTTGGCCCGGCCCGATTGGTCCGATGATATTATTGGGCTGGGCCGGGTCGGCCCATGGGCTTCGGGCCGGCCCGTTACTTTTTTGTTTTAATTTTTTAATTTTAAAATATGGTCCAACAAGAAAATGGAGCAATTTTTTAAGTAAAAAAATAATAAAAAAGTAAAGAAATTTTGTGTAAATCTCTAATATTCCTCCGTTTTTATAAATCTCTAATAAAAAAGTAAAAAAAATGGAGCAATTTTGTGTAAATCTCTAATATTTCTCCGTTTGTACCTGTCATGTCCAATGAAATAAAGGAAAGCAGTTAATTAAAATTAGCAAACACCGAAGTACTGAGAAATTGTAAACTACACCGTGGAAGTCATAAATTGTATCAGTTCCATATCTTAACGAGACATTAAAACTATTTTTTTATAGTCAAAATTCTAAAAAGTCAATGATTTGTGGCCCATGGGCTGGTGTTGGGCGGGCTCGGGCCGTAAATCTTGCAGCCCATCAGAATATCGGGTCGGACCGACCCGAGCCCGACCCATTGACAGCTCTAGTTGTTGGGTGCAACTTATAGTCTGAGTTACAAACAGAATAGAACTAACAGGTATTTACAAAGTGGTGAGTCAGTTAACAACAAAACTGACTTAATAACTAATCAATACAACAAACTCAATTAAGCCTAACAAACAGTAATTAAGCACTAACTAACAATAAGTAGTATTTTTTTGAAACGCTACTTGAAGTGGCGTTTGAAAAAACGTTAAACGCTACCTAAAAAAATGCTAAATACTAGTGTTTACCGAACACATCTATTTGTTATCCTCTAGTCAAATTTGCTATCTACTAGCAGATGAGACTTGCCAAAAGAACCATAGTCAAGAAATGATATCCAAAGTGGATATTAGTAATGCAAAAAGCAATAATATATTTTTTTGACAAAAAAAAGCAATAATATATTTGAAAAATGGGAAAAAACATCTTTGTATCATTTTCACCATTTTTATGTATGTTATTTCACTTTATAGGGTTTTTTCACTTTTGATCCTTTACTTTTCAAAAGTTCGATATATTTAAGACCGAAAGTGATAAAAAAAACACGATTTTAAAAGACCAAATTCACAATGTTTGATTTTAGGAAAACTAAATTCACCAAAAAAAAATTGGGAGACTATTTTCACCGAATTAAACGAACAAACTTGGAGAAAAATAGTGTATTTTAGCATATTTTTATTTTCAAATATTCAAATATTCAAATATTACAAAAACTAAAACTTTACTGCACAAACAAATATCTTAAAATAAAATACAAAATAAAAATTATTTAAAAATTTTATAATTACCAGTGAAAATAAAAAGAAACATAACACTTTCTTTATATAAAATTAAATAGGTCTATGGATATATGTGTCAAAAGTCTATATGTCTATGCAATCATGTAGTCTAAAGAGTGATCATTTAGGAAAAAAAGAAAAAAAATTAATTGACATAGCATAAACCTATCTGGTAGTAGCACAAAAGTCTTAAGGTATGTTTGGGAGGGGAGGGAATATTTTTCAATTTAGAATTAAAGAAACTATAAAATGGTCTCTAAACATAAATCAAGTTTGATTAAAAATGTTATATGGATATCTATCAACTTGTTCTTTTAATTTTTTAAAATCTTAAATACATATTAAAATATAGACAAATCTTTTTCAAGCCCTCCCTTCCTCTCGCAAAACCCCCTCCCAAAGATACACTTAAACTTTCATATATAATAATAACTTGGGACTCCCCTCTGCTAGAATTATATATTGTCACCAATATTGAACATTGAAGCAACAACAATTAGATACAAATCCAGCTATGGCAAATAGTCAACTAGGAGTTCTGAATGCCCTTGATGCAGCCAAGACACAATGGTATCACTTCACTGCCATCATAATTGCTGGTATGGGATTCTTCACAGATGCATATGATCTTTTCTGCATCCCCAATGTTACAAAGTTGCTTGGAAGAATATACTACACAGAAAAAGGTGCACAAAAGCCAGGAACTTTGCCTCCAAATGTATCGGCAGCAGTGAATGGTGTTGCACTTTGTGGCACACTAGCTGGTCAACTTTTCTTTGGTTGGCTTGGTGACAAAATGGGTAGAAAAAAAGTTTATGGCCTAACCCTTGCTCTTATGGTCATTTCTTCTCTTGCTTCTGGTCTCTCTTTTAGTCACACCTCAAAGGGTGTCATTTCAACACTTTGCTTCTTTAGGTTCTGGCTTGGTTTTGGTATTGGTGGTGACTACCCTCTTTCTGCCACTATCATGTCAGAATATGCAAATAAAAAGACACGTGGAGCTTTTATAGCTTCAGTTTTTGCTATGCAAGGCTTTGGAATTTTAGCTGGTGGGATTGTTTCCCTTATAGTTTCAAGTGCTTTTGATCATGCATATAAGGCTCCTCCTTATAAAATTAACCCTAATGCTTCACTTGTTCCTGAAGCTGATTATGTGTGGCGAATCATTCTCATGTTTGGTGCTGTTCCTGCTGCTCTTACTTACTACTGGCGCATGAAAATGCCTGAGACAGCTAGGTACACTGCACTTGTTGCCAAGAATGCAAAACAAGCAGCACAAGATATGTCAAAGGTATTGCAAGTTGAAATTGAAGCTGAAGAGAAAGTAGAAGAAAGAGAAGAAAATAGCTTTGGTTTGTTTAGCAAGGAATTTGTTAGAAGACATGGAGCTCACTTGCTTGGAACAACTTCCACTTGGTTTCTTCTAGATATTGCATATTATAGTTCAAATCTTTTCCAAAAAGATATATACAGCAATATTGGTTGGCTTCCTCCAGCTGCTGAAATGAATGCAATTCAAGAAGTTTACAAAGTTGCTAGAGCAACAACACTTATAGCACTTTGTGGTACTGTGCCAGGTTATTGGTTCACAGTGGCTTTTATAGATATCATTGGTCGTTTCTTCATTCAACTAATGGGATTTTTCTTCATGACTGTGTTCATGTTTGCACTTGCAATTCCATATCATCATTGGACTAAGAAAGAGCATAGAATAGGGTTTCTTGTTCTGTATGCATTCACTTTTTTCTTTGCTAATTTTGGTCCGAACTCAACCACTTTTGTTGTGCCTGCTGAGATTTTCCCAGCTAGGATGAGGTCTACTTGCCATGGTATATCTTCTGCAGCAGGTAAAGCTGGAGCTATTATTGGTGCTTTTGGTTTCTTATATGCTTCACAAAGTAAGGATCCTACAAAGAGAGATGCTGGATACCCTGCTGGTATTGGCATGAAGAATACTCTTATTTTGCTTGCTGTGGTTAATTGTCTTGGCATGTTTTGCACCTTACTTGTACCAGAATCTAAAGGGAAATCTTTGGAGGAATTGAGTGGAGAGAATGAAGATGAAGGTGTTGTTGACAGTGATACTGTTCCTGTGTGATGTATTTATTACCATTAGTTATTTCAAGCATCTTATATAATTACCCATTAAGCATGTTTAAGGTGAAATCATTCATCAGTAAAAATAAATAGATTAATTAGAAGGATTGGGTATAGTAGAACACGACAGAATTTGTGCTAATGTTTTTCTACAAGATGCATATGTTTGTGGATAAGATATAGTTTGGTGTGGTATATCATATGTAATATCCCCTATTTTCGTATCTTAATTAATTGGCATAAAATTATATTGAGTGATGTACTTTGTTGGTTGAAAATAATGTGTTTGGAAAATGGCTTGTTTGGATTGCCAATTAATTGAATTATGTGTGTTTGATAGTTAATTTAATGTTAATTAGTGTGTTTAGTGCTGAGGGGAGTCCTTGGGGATACAGTAAGTTAGGGGCAGAATTGTCTTTTCCTATACCCCATGTATATACCCTTCTTCTCAGCTGAACCAACTAGAGAACCCTTCATTTTTCTAAGTTCTGAAATCAGAATCCAAAAGGGAGAAAGGGAAGGGAAGAAGAGGGAGTTTCCCAAATTCCAAAGGCATGTATGATCCAGCCACACCAAACTGATCCTCTCATCTTCCTCATTCTGTTTATACCCAATTCGAAATCAGTCTCCCTTCCCAACCGAAATCACCATTGAAGCCCCAAAGCCCCCTCTTAGCCAAAAGTGATGAACTGAACCATTGCATGCGAGCTTGAGAAGTGTTGGGACCTATATCAGCAACCATATTTCGTATTTGAGTAGCCTAGAAGCCATTTCAAGGTTTTAGTTCTGAGTTCAACCGATTTGGGAAGCTTTTGGAGCGAGTTCGGGAAAGATCGGAGACCGTTCGTAGCATTCTTGGTGACCCGTCTTGCTGAATTTCTGAATTGTGTCAATTGCTTTTGTCTCCAAGAGGTGAGTTCTATAACTCACTAGGAAATCATGATTATGAATGTGTATGTGTTCTGGATTTTAGGTCTCGTGTTTTATGGGAAACCGTGTCAATCCGCTTTGCAAAAATGCGTTAGAACATGTGTCATGTGATTGTAAATTGGATTAGATGGGCATTGTGATTGATTGATTGTGTGGATTGATTATGTGTTATTTGATTGATTTGGACTGGAAATACTGGTTACTATATCTGTTTTTAAGTCTCGGAGGTCATAGAAAGTCTCGGGGTCGAATAGAAAGCGAAACGGTACAAAACGGGTGTTCGAAATGCTATTTTCAGCCATTTCTGCCTCCCATCGCGTCGCGGCCCGTGGCCATCGCGTCGCGACCCTGTATTATTTTTGCAACGCAAAACTTTCTGTCACTTTTCGCGTCCGACGGAACCAGTTCGCGTCGCGACGCTTTGCAATTTTTCAGCAAACCTAACTGATTTTGTTTTCGCGATAACTTTTGATCCGGTGGTCCGATTTAAGTGTTCTCAAGTGCGTTCGAAAACTAATTAAAAGACCTATTTAGATATGTGAATTAGATTCTGAAATGCCCTGTTCTGAAGGTTAAGTTCATGATATAATGTTGATTGCTCATGCTATGTTAAGTGGAGTATTATTGATGTATTGTATTTGGATTGACTGGATGATTAGTGTAAGTTAAGTTAATAACTTTAGTAAGCCGTGTGAGATCACCTAATGTTAGTAATAAGATCATGTTAGTAATGAGATCATATTAAGTTAAGCTCAGTGTTAAGTTAAGTTCATTATTATGTTCAGATCAGTATTCAGTTTAGGTATATTAAAATATATACATCAGTTCAGTTAGGGTGACGACCCTATTTTCAGTTTAGTGTGCTAGGGGAGGGGAAGTCATGAGCCCTATGAACCTAGGACCCATGAGGGATCCAGCCGATTAGTGGAATGGGTTCACCGGGAGCTTATTTTGCCAAGTGACCGGTGACATGCTAAAACTTCAGTTCAGTTTATGTGTTGTTTCTTGTAACCGGCTTGAGGGTTATGAGGACAACTTCAGTTAGTTAGCCACATAGTCAATTTTGAGGACTGAGTTAGAATCAGAATAATGAATCAAGCATAATTGGACCGAGAGGATTAGTAAGGGGTCGCGATAGAACTCACTGAGACAAGTTGTCTCACCCAATCCATGTTGTTGTTTTTCAGTGAAGCAGGGAAAGAGTCGGAAGACCGTGAGGCATGGCTACGAGGATGCTTGAAGAGTTGCTGGCGCTATTTATTTTGTTATGTCATGTATCTCTGTATTTTCATTTTGTACCTTAGTATGTACGATTGTACGACTTATGTTATAAAGTTGTAAATCACTTCCGCACACTTTCTATTTTGGTACTGAACACTAGTTGAGTAGTGTAAGAACGCTTTATGTATTTTATGTTAAGTTATGTAAACGCACTTGATGGGTTTTTAGCATCGAGTATTAGTATGTGTTCAGTATTTAAAAAGAAAGTTACTCTAATATATGCCAGTAGTGCATTTCGGTAATTTCTACAAGTTAAAAATTATCGGGGTGTTATATCATATCTCAAGTTCGCTCAAAATAATAGAGTTGCTATGCTTTAGAAAGTTTAATGTTGCACAAGTTAAATTATTGGACAAAATTAAGTCAAATTCATGTTAATTTGATAGAGAAAACTATAAATAATGTTTTGTGTGTACGTGTCTATCTTTCGTGTCCAAGCAAGTAAGATTCAACCTCAGACCACCTTTCAATGAGACGGGTGGAATGATGCCAACTTTGTTGTTTTCTAGTATACGAAAAATGAAAATGACATTTGAACCGATTCTTGAATCGCGAAAAGATAGAGTATGCTGGAAAATCAAATAAAAAAAGTAACAAAAAGAAATTGGAACAAAACTTTGTGACATATGTAGCGCTAGCCAAAAGAATAAGATGAATAATCTCAAAAAAAAAAAGAATAAGATGAATATATTTTAAATTATTACTCGGGTTCGATTCCTGCAGTGGACAAACTCGGTGCAAAATTTGATCCTAAGCACGAGCGGATATTAGTCTTTCGTTGAAGGCGTTGGGACATTCCGTGGGTAGCCAACGATGGTCCGAACCAAAAAAAATTAGTACTCTTCTAAAACATTGAGACTTTGGGCGGTCACCCTTCCTACGCGTGCTCAAGACCACCCTGGATAAGGAGATTTGAGATTTGGTGCCTCCTCAAGTGACGAGAAAGGAGGGTCAAGGCTAAGGTAAACTGATCAGCAACAACAAGCACGAAATTAACAACAAAAAATGGGGTTTTGATTGGAAAAGTTTTTGTTTGATAGGAGCAACACTTGGCGAGAGACGATCAATTCACTGGTTTCAGGGTGTGCTTCTCAGATTTATCATAAGTTCTAAAAAATAACGTCTCTAAGGATATCCAATTCCATATTGATATAAACTAACTAGAACAAGCGTTAATTAGTTTATACGAATTCACACAGTTTCAGGCAAGCGCCGAAACAGTGAGTTCAATCGGCCACGAAAGCGGACAAGCGTCGCATAACCAATATCATAACATAATTCATGTCAATCCTCTATCAATTTCTATTCGAATTAAATAAATTAAGCACCCAAATAATTTGAAATAATCAAAGGTTGCAAAATGAGAATGTATACAAGTAGGGGTGTGAATAGGCCAGGCCAGGCCAGGCTTTGAAAGGCCTGAGCCTGACCTACAGTGAATTTTTTTAAGCTAGAGTCTAGCCTATGGTCTGTCATAGGCTTTTTTTAGGCCTGGTCTGGCCTTTTTAAAAGTCTGGCCTAGCCTAAAAGCCTATTTCACATTAAGGCCTCTAAGTAGTCCATTTTCCATGTTGTATAACATAAAATTTTTTAATTGAAACACATTCCATTGAGAAATATACAGTGAAGAAAATGATATTAACATTGGGTACCAAATTGTAAGCGGAAAAGCTGACACCAAGTTACCTCCATGTGCAATAATATTTTTTGACCAAATTAAAATATATAGTCATGCCAACATATAAGTTATAACTAGCCTCATTTCCCCGTGCATCGAGGGTTAGTTTATCTGTTAAATAAAACTCAAAAGGTTCATTATTAATTAGTATGTTATACATTTTAACATAACATAAAAAAGTCCCACATCTTAAAAAACACATAATCGGTTTCCACAATGCATAACTTGCATATCAAAACAACTCTAATAGACTTTCCAAAAATAACAACTCAAATAGAACTAATTAGGAAGACAGGCAAATCATATCTTAATCATCCAAACCAATAAAAAAAGGCAAATTTTATTAGATAGTGTTAATTAATATGTGATTAATATATACAATATCATGTTAATAATACAATTTTTTAGCAACAATAATATTGAAGTGGTTAGAATCATGGGTTTATATGAAAAGTTAAAAGAGTTAGAATAAGTAAATAAGAGCAAGCTGAATATATATATATATATATATATATATATATATATATAGAGAGAGAGAGAGAGAGAGAGAGAGAGAGAGAGAGAGAGAGAGAGAGAGAGAGAGAGAGAGAGAGAGAGAGAGAGAGAGAGAGAGAGAGAGATAAAACAAATGAGAATAATAAAGACAAAAGGAAGAAAAATTAAATAACAAATGCATAAATAGGATTAAGTTAGTAAAGAGTTAAATAGTCAGAAAAAAATAAGAGCAAGAGCAAGAAGAATATAAAACAAATAAGAATAAGATAACAATAAATAAGACAAAATAAAAAGCAAATAACTCATCAATAAATAAATAAATAAACGGGGAATAGTAAAGAGTTAAATAGTCAGAACAAATGTGAGCAAGGTTAGAGTGAGGTGTATGTATGAAAAGTTCAAGAATTAGTAGGCAAATTATAATATATAGTGTTAATTAATATGTGAGTAATATATAAAATATCATATTAATAATACAATTTTTTAGCAACAATAATATTGAAAGTGGTTAGAACGAGGGGTATGTATGAAAAGTCAATGTTAGAATAAGTAAATGAGAGCAAAGTTAATAGACAAAAAAAAGACAAAAGCAAGAAAAATTAAATAACAAATACATTTATAGTGTCATTAGCAGCATGCATCCTTCCCGGCTATTACGAAAAAGATTAAACTTAAGTAAAAAAAATTACAATTTTGGCAACAAAGGTAAGAAAGAGGGCGGACAACATCAGAACCCCATGAATTTGCTATCCTTAAACATTAGAGGGTGGGGCGAGCGCGGTAAAACTCGCCAATTAGCTTATTTGATAAATTCTCGTTCTTTCGATTTTGTTTGCATTCAAGAAACTAAGAGAGAGGTGATGGTTGAAAATCAGATTGGTTTGTTATGGGGGAATCGACCATTCCAATGGGTTCACCAACCTTCTCGAGGCTCATCTGGAGGTATTCTGTGCTCGTGGCTAGAAGGGGATTGTGTAGTATCGTCTCATTTCTCAGGTTTTGGTTTTCTTGGTGTTAGTACAACCATTCGGGGCTCTACAGTGCACGTGGTAAATGTTTATGCTCCGTGTTCAAGGGTGGGGAAACGAAGGGTCTGGGCAGAGTTGTTAGCTACTAAGCAAGGCATAGGGAGTGGTGAATGGTGCATAGTCGGAGATTTCAATGCTGTGGTATGTTCTATGGAGAGAAAAGGTAGGAGCGGAGACCACTCTCGTAGTGAGATGGACGACTTCAATAGTTTTATTGTGGATATGGATCTCGTTGATGTTCCGGTATCAGGGAAAAAGTTCTCTTAGTTTTGTTCTAATGGGTTATCTATGAGCAGATTAGACAGATTTTTGTTATCTGAAGGCCTTATAACAGAGTGGGGGATCTCAGGCCAGTGGATTGGGAGCAGAGACATTTCTGATCACTCACCTATTTGGCTTATCCGGTCTGTCTCAAATTGGGGCCCTAAGCGATTTCGAATTCTCAATGTGTGGTTGGAGCACCCCCGACTTTCTGCCTTATGTCCAACAGTGTTGGAATAACTATAACATCTCAGGTTTTAAAGCTTTCGTTATCAAAAGAGAAACTGAAGCTGTTGAGAAGCAACATCATAGGGTGGAATAAAGAGGTTTTTGGTATAGTGGACTTGAATATTGACAAACTGGTTCGGGACTTGAATTCTCTGGATGACGTTCTAAGCGAAGGATGGGATGAATGGGTGGTTTTGAATAGAAAGGAAGTATCAGCAGAGCTTTAGAAAGAGATTCGCAAGAAAGAGTCCATCTTAGCTCAAAAATCTAGACTTAGGTGGATTAAGGAAGGCGACATGAATTCTAAATACTTCCACTCTTCGTTGAGGCTCAGAAGAAGAAGATGTAACGTAACGATTCTCAATGAGTCAGGGGAGTTAGTGGAAGATGTGGATGAAGTGAAGCTCTTTGTCAAAAATCACTTCGAGAAGTGCTTCTCAGAGGTTAGTTACGAGAGACCGACTTTGGGGGGCTTGAATTTCAGCAAAGTTTCTCCTGGTGACTCAGATTTGCTAACACAACCTTTTTCAGAGGAGGAAATAAGGATGGGAGTGTGGGATTGCGATGGAGATAAGAGCCCGGGACCGGATGGTTTTAACTTCAACTTTTTAAAACTTTGTTGGAATGTGGTGAAAGAAGACGTGGTTGGTTTTTTCAACAAAATTTACAATAACTCTTTTGTCCCAATGGCGACTGCAGCATCCTTTATAGCTTTGGTTCCAAAAAATGACAACCCTCAAGGATTTGGGGAGTTTCGGCCTATATGTTTAATCGGATGTCTCTACAAAATATTGTCGAAGGTGTTGGCTAGTAGAATCAACAAGGTGTTGCCTAGTATCATAGCGCCTCAACAATCAGCCTTCATTGGGGGGCGTCAAATTCTAGATGGAGTGGTCGTGGTTAATGAGGTGGTGGACTACGCCAAACGTAGCAAGGAAGAATGCTTATTGTTTAAAGTTGACTTTGAAAAAGCCTACGATTCTATTTCGTGGGATTTTCTTATCTACATGCTTCGTAGAATGGGTTTCCCTTCCCGTTGGATCTCCTGGATGAAATCATGTATCTGCACTAGCTCTATGTCGGTACTAGTCAACGGTAGCCCAACTCAAGATTTTACGGTACATCGGGGTCTAAGGCAATGTGACCCTTTATCTCCATTTTTGTTCCTTATTGCAGCTGAAGGTTTGACGGCTCTTATGCGTCAAGCAGAGGATATAGGTGTTTTTCAAGGTTTTGCTTTGAATGATGAATTGCGTTTCTCTATTTTGCAATTCGCTGACGACACTATGTTGTTGGGTAAGGCTACTTGGGATAATATTTGGAGCATAAAATCTATTTTGAGGTCGTTTGAATTGGTGTCGGGCTTGAAGGTTAATTTCCTCAAGAGCAAGCTTATCGGTATTAACATCCCGAATGGTTTCTTGGAGAGAGCAAGTGCATTCCTTTATTGTAGATCGGAAACCGTCCCATTCAAGTTCTTGGGGATTCCTATTGGCGCCAACCCCCGAAGGGAGTCAACTTGGAGCCCGATAATTGGGACCTTGCGCAAAAGGCTGGCAACGTGGAAGGGGCGCTATCTCTCTATAGGAGGCCGAGTAACGTTAATTAATTCTGTTTTGAATAGCATCCTGGTATACATGATGTCTTTCTACAAAGCGCCAAAGATTGTAATCAAGAAAATGGTAAAAATCCAAAGAGATTTCTTATGGGGGATCAAGGAAGGGGAGCACGGAATGTATTGGGTGGCTTGGGACACTGTGTGCAAATCAAAAAAGGATGGCGGGTTAGGGATCAAAAATCTCGAAGCATTCAACATCGTACTTCTTTCCAAATGGAAATGGAGATCTTTGACGGAGAATAACGCTTGTTGGAGTCGCTTATTATCTCACAGGTATGGTGATTTTGCTAACTCATTTGTCTATGCCTCAATGGAGGGTCACTCAATGCGAAACATTGGATCAATCTGGTGGAGGGATTTGTTGTTATCGGATTCTAAGGTGGAGGAGCAAAGAAGATTCGCGTGGGGCATAAGAAGAGGATTGGGAGATGGCAGTCTCATTAATTTTTGGAAGGACCAATGATTAGGCACTGAGCCCTTCTTCAAGGTATTCCCTATACTCTTTGAAGCTTGTGGTCGGCAACTTAAAACGGTGGATGAACTGGGTAGTTGGACTGGCGATTATTGGTGGTGGAATGATGATTGGCAGCATTTTAGAGATCCCATGACTGCAGCTGAAGGAGAGATTTTGTACAGTATTGTGTTACCCATTGCGCCGAATAGAGGAAAGAAGGACTGGTGGATTTGGCCGCACGATTCCTCAAAATCTTTTTCGGTTAAATCCTTCTATTTGGAGCTGAATTCCGCGCCCATTCAGCAACAACCGCTTTCGGATCAACAGGTAATTTCGGCATCCTTGTGGAAAAGTATTGTCCCATCGAAGGTAATAGTGTTTGGTTGGCGTCTTTTGTTGGATTCACTGCCGGTTCGCATGCAATTGCTTAGGAGGAAGGTCATTAACTCCGATCTCGATGCCCGCTGCCCCATATGTCACCAAGAAGCCGAGACAAGAGCTCATCTGTTTCTCAATTGTCCTTTCGCAACTTCAGTTTGGGAAGGAGTCAGCACTTGGTTTGGTGTTGGTCTAGACTTGTCCAAGCCTCTGGAGGAGTTATTCCTTGGATGTGCAACTTTGTGCAAAGGGAAAAAATCAAAGCGTACGAAACATATGTTATGGCTAACAACTTGCTGGAGCATTTGGCTCGCTAGGAGGTAATCCGCATCAAGAGTTTATCTTGGAGTTGGAGTGTTTATAGATTAGATTTCCATTCACATGTATCTATTTCATCATGGTGGTCTAATCCACGACAAGTTCTAAACAATTTGTAACCATTGTTGGTTGGGTTTGAGCACTCTCAGTTCTCCTTGAATGAAATTTTGTTTATCGAAAAAAAAGTAGATATAACAAATAGAAATCAACATTTTACCAAAATAAACTAAAGATTCACTGCATTCAATTCCCTAAGTGCCTAACTCAAACACATCCTCAATGCTTCACTATTGCAATTCTACAAAAAAATTTAAGAAATAAAAATGAATCAATAATAATAATAATAATAATAATAATAATAATAATAATAATAATCAAAGGGAACACCTGCTGCCAAATTGACTATAATAATAATACCAACACTATCACCAGTTTGGACAAATAAAAAAGACTCCACACTTTTTGTACATTGTCATCATTAGACATAACCATAAAATAACTGAAAGTCACCAGCAATTTTATTTATTTCATAGCTAAAATGAAATTCAAGTCTAAAATTTTCATATCAACTACCAAATCAGGCCAACAAATTGGCTATAGTGATAATCAATTGGTGCAGCAGCCTCTCCTAATTCCCTTCCTTGGTAATGTATGTCATGCGGTTCATTACATGGCTTTTCATGGCCTAGTGATCCGGGAATAGTTTTGCATCATGATTGATTTCTAGTTTTCTATCATTACTTAATGTACAAGTTCATTACTACCATTACTCAAAGTTTGAGTGATAGATGATACTGAACTAATTGTACACAAAAGACTCTCCAAGTTGCATGTTTTGGAAAGAAAGCCTTTGCTCCATCATGTTTTCCAATTTTGTTGAACAACACCAGAAGTTAATTCCATTCCCTTTGAGCAACCTGCATGTTAGTGACAAATGCATGGCAGAGCTAAATATATATACTCTGCATCAACCGTTCAAGGATAATATAGATTAATAATGAAGGATTAGTTTTGTTTAGTTATTTCAGCTTGTTCACCTGAATTAAAGCTGGAACAATGGCTTTCTAATTTGTTCTAGAAAACCAGCACAATCCCTAAGGGTAAAGACATCTTCCACAGAGGCAATACACATCCACTCATCAACACCAATTATGTACCATTTGACAACATTAAATTAAAATAAAATCAGATAGTAAAATGACCAAAAGAATGAAATATTTTGTTTTTATTTTGTTTTGGCTAAGTATACACATACCTTCTACCAATAGAGATAGTTCCTCCCATCGTCCTCCCCACACCTCATGGACAAAAAAACAACAACAATATGCAAATGCAAGTAAACATGAAGCAAAAACCACAATCCAATAATGAATTTTCAGATATAGTCCAATTAGAAACACAAAGGTAAAAAGAAAAATACCTAATAGGAAAAAAAGGAAAGGAAACATACCAATCCAAATAGAGATGAGAGTTGATCATAGAAAAGTTAGGAGATTGAGGTGATAGAGAAGACAGGGTCGCCAAGGAAGCAAACGATGAGAACACCGCAATGAGAATGCGAGCCTTTCCCTCTCTTGGTCTCAGCCCCATCTCACTCGATCACTCTTCTCCCTTATCCCTCAGCCTCCTCCACCATCTTCCCCCTCCCTTGATCTCTCACTCTCCCTTATCACCAACCTATTTTATTATCCCTATTATAGTATTATTATGTGTTGGTGTTGGTGAGAAGAAAGTTCTAGGTAGAAAGCATATCACATGGAAATAAAATAGAAAGGCAGAATACGTGGAGGGCATGCAAAGACATGAGAAGAAAGATGGAAGCAAGTGGAAGAAAAGTTAAGTAGCAAAGACATGCAAGGTATTAAGAGAGGACAACATGAAAACTTGATTGAAAACCACCGATGAATGAATAGAAGTGGCTCAGTTTGGGGTGAGGTGGCAAGTGATACTAAAGGTTTGGCGCCTTTACCAGCTGAATGACTAGGCTCGTAGAAAAGAGAAGATATTTGAAAATCGGTAAAACTTCATGAAGACAAAAAGCTAATTCTAAATTTAAACCATAGTTAAAAGAACCAGTAACAAGTTTATAAAAAGAAAAATAGATAAAAGGAACTCAAGAAAGAGGTCTTCAATCTTCAAAGAGAATTCGGGCTCCAAGTGCTTCTTCATATCTTCAATTTGATTTGTATCTCTTCTTTTTCAACCTTCAAAATCAGAAAAAAAAAATACATAGAAGTTCGTTATTGGACTAAACAATGTTATATAGGTATATGAATAATACCTACAAAAAAGAGTAAATATTAATTAATAAAAAATATATAAAATAAGAAATATTAACCTTTGATTTTTTCTTCACATTATACTTATGACGGAACCAATCCCCACCACAAATGAGAGCTTCAACAGATTCGTCGTTTAATTTAGAGCGAAATTCATCAATAACTCTACCTCCAGCACTGAATGTGGACTCAGATGCCATAGTTGAGATTGGAATAGCTAATATATCAGCAGCCATCTTAGACAATACCTTATATTTCATGCTGTTGTTCCTCCACCAGTCCAAAGCACTAAAGGGGTTAGCGTTAGGAACATAAATACCTTTATCAAGATAATCTCGCAATTCTGATTTTATTGGAGGAGCGGCTTCTTTTTCACGTAGAATGCTCGGAATTTCATCAAACCCAATGACAATTGAAGCATTTGCTTGTGAGGATGATGAATTATTACTATCCAAAATTGACAAAACTCAAAACTTGTTTTTGAAGATTCCATCCTGCATCAATGAAATGACCTGTGATAACCATATACTCAACTACTTGATGGCTAGATTTCCATATATCTGTCGTTAAACTAATCTTGCTCACACTTTCTAAACATTTCTTTAAATTTTTCTTCTCAATCTCAAATAGTGTCAAACAATCACTTCTTGTAGTTTTATGAGTAACCTTATGAAAATCTGGGTTTGCATATTGGAAGCCCCACATCCAAACATCATCCTCAACAACACTAAAAGGATATTCATGAACCATGATAGCAGTTGCAATTATTTCCCTCATTTTTTTGTTAGAGTATCTAACGTCGGGAATCATCAAAGGATTACCTGAATTCGAAGGCTGAAATGGAATGGCAGCTTGTCTCTTTTCAGCAGCTGTCCATAATTGCTTTTGCGTGGAACCTTTAGAGTGTCTTTTCAAATGACTAGTGCTAGCTCCTGCTCCCCCAGTGGCAAATTTTTGTTTACAATATCCACAAACAGCTTTCATCACACCTTTGGAAATTTCAACTTCATCAAAATCATTCCAAACAATTGGTGTTTTTTTCCTCTTTCTCCCAACAACAGGATCTACATTTTCTTGAGCTATGTCATTTTCATTTGCTTGTGTGTTAGCTTCTACCTGAGTTTAATCTACAGGCACATTTTCTTGAGCTGTCATTTTCATTTGCTTGTGTGTTAGATGAATTTGGTTCACTTCTTTCTAATGGAGAAGACATTTCAGAGAGAAGTTTAGTTTGTGATTGCAAATGGTAAACAATTAGGATTTTCACTTTGCATAGAGAAGTATAGCTTTAGAACAAAGTGAGATATATTTATTTTATATTTTTACGATTGAATTGAAGCAATTATTTTATGAATATTTGTCCATTAAATTAACCATGCAGATACAAGATATTTTTCTGGTCCAGATCAAGCCAGTTCTGAAGTATATGATTATTTACATATGGCGACATTGAAGCATCATCATGATCTACATAGCAATCTATAGTTATCACTTCCTCATATCATGTTCAAATATCAACAATTCAAGGAAGAAACCCCAAAGATAATACCAACTATGAATCTCAATTGAAATGAAGATATATTACGAAGTATATTGCTTCATATGCATTGGGGGGAGAAAATCTAAATGTATATTCTTAAGAGATTCTTCAAACAGGGGGAGAAAACTGTACTCTTTTTTCCTTGTTGTGGTTTTGTCCCATTGGGTTTTCCACGAAAGGTTTTTAACGAGGCAGTTTCCACATAAAGGATATTGTACTTTTTTTCCTTCACTGAGATTTTTTCCCATTGGGATTTTTTTTAGTAAGGTTTTAATGAGGCATATCCTCAATGGACATCCAAGGGGGAGTGTTATGAATATTTGGTGGATGTCCATCTCTCCTTAGTCCTTTCATCTAACCTAGGATACTCTATAACTCCCATGAGTAAAGAGCTTTCACTCATACTTATTGCTCTTAACTTTGTGTTTGTAAGTTACAAGATTTGTATCCTATAAATAGGACTTATATGACAATGTAAATGATACCTTCAAGAGTAGAATGCAAATGCTCTCTTCTTCTTTCATTCTCTTCTTCTATTTCTTCTTCACCTATAGTCTATTATAATGGTTATATCTTACTTTTGTTTTGGTCGATTTTATAATAGTAATATAATAGTTATAATCGGCCAGTTGGTGTAAATTAATTGAAGGCTGGAAACTTGAAAGTTTTAATATAATAATACAAATGTAAATATAATAATAGACCATCTATATATCTATGTAAAGGAAACCCCAATGGAGCATCCACAATGAATCTCAAGATTTTTGTGTTTTAAAATATTTATTTATAATTTACATATGAAGAGGAATTTAATTTTAATGAAAGATAATAATAATTGCCACTAACTTATTAAATGATTCTCTTAGTGAAATATTAAATAACTATTTATATTTACATTAAAATGATATTTTCTAATTGAAATATAGAACTTGATAATAACAACTAACAATAGTTTAAGTATAATATAATATATCTATAATATATATATATAAGAAATGCAACGGTTTTTTGTTACTTCAATTTTATTATTATATATCTATTTCACTTGAATAAGTATTATTATTGTTAATTTTTTCTTCAATTTATTACTTTAATACTTTAAAAATATTATTACTTTAACCTTATTAATTTGTATTTATTAATAATATATTATTACTTTTTTAACAAAAATAATATTATTACTTAATTTGTCATGAAGTTGCAATAGTTTTTAAATTGAAAGGTTTTGATTTTTTTATTTTTTAGCCTTCTAAGATTACGTTTTAATATACCTTACCAACCATATTGTTATTACTATTATAAGCTTTATGCATTTGAAGTACATATGTGAATTAGTGATGGTTATTAGTGTTTTTTTATCAGGTTATTATTAGTATTTTATTTTATTAGATATTTATTTGATTTATTTGTATTGCATATACATCATATTAATCGTATATCGTAATTGCAAATTTTCAATTTAACTGTAATTGGTAATATTAATTTTTAAAAAATATTATTACTTTAGACGTTATTAGCTTTAATCTATTAAAAAATATTATTTGATTTTTTAGCGAAAATAATATTATTACTTATATTATAAACATGTTGCCACATTATTATTACATTTTTATAAAAGAAGCTTGACTCTTGAATTGTGAGTTTTCCTCCTTTTTTATTTTAAAAACTTTCTCTCTTATTGATTACTCTTAATTCATTACTTGATATTTTGGTTTTGGTTGCCTTTTGGTGTCTCTAAATTATTATAATTAGTGCTAACAATTATAATTGGTTTTTAATAGAGATATAGTTACAATCTTTTCATTTTCCTTCACTTTAAGTCTTCTTCAAGAAATACTATATATATCTAATAAGAGAGGTCGCCACATATCTTTTCATTTTTCACTTCACTTTTGTTTGGTTTTTACATCATTTTTGTAAATTTTTTGGCATTTACATCACTAATATTTAGGGTTGAAGAAAGTCATTGTAGTAGTTGGAATTCAAAAAAAAAAATTGTGTAACTTTGTCTTTTATTTGTAAGCTTTTATGGATTGTTGATTAAGTATTGACTTTGTTATAGGTTCCAAGTTGTATTCATCATATTTTTATGGTGTGTAATTAGAAGCAACTATCTCTTCTTGGATTGGTATTGGTGTATATCCTCAACTATTAATCGTAGTTTTCTTGATTGAATGGTGGAAGTGTAATTGAGATGCTGTTGTGAGTTTTACGTATTTCTCTCTCTCTCTCTCTCTCTCTCTCTCTCTCTCTCTCTCTCTCTCTCTCTCTATATATATATATATATATATATATATATATATGTAAAGGAGAACCCAATGGAGCCTCCACAATGAATCTCAATATTTTTGTGTATTAAAATATTTATTTATAAATTATACATGAAGAGGAATTTAATTTTAATGAAAGCTAATAATTGCCACTAACTTATTAAATGATTATCTTAGTGGAATATCAAATAAATATTTTATATTTACATTAAAATGATGATATTTTCAAATTAAAATAGAAGTTGATAATAACAACTAAAAATAGTTTAAGTTGAATATAATATTTTATAATATAATATAATATAATATATCTATATATATATATATATATATATATATATTTGATCAAATATATTAGTATTTTTTATCAGGTTATTATTAGTGTTTAATTTTATTATATATTTAATTGATTTATTTGTATTGCATATACATCATATTAATGGTATAATATCATTGTAAATTTTTAATTTAACCGTAATTGATAATATTAATTTTTTAAAAATATTATTACTGTAGAACTTATTAGTTTTAAAATATTAAAAATAATTATTACATTTTTAACGGAACTAATATTATTATTTATATTATAAACATATTGCAACATTAATATTAATTTTTATAAAAGAAGTTTGACTCTTGAATTGTGAGTTTTCCTCATTTTTTTTTTAATTTTTCAAAACTTCCTCTCTTATTGATTACTCTTAATTCATTACTTTATGTTTTGATTTTGGTTGTCTTTTAGTGTCTCTAAATTATTATTATAATTAGTCCTAATTATTATAGTTGGGTTTTAATAGAGATATAGTTACAATCTTTTCATTTTCCTTCACTTTAGGTCTTCTTTAAGAAATACTATAAATACTTTAGAAGGGTGGTCTAAAAATTATTAAAAAATTAATAACAATATATATACTCCATAGAGTAGGAAGAAAATAAGATGTTATTATTTTATATCAAATTTTTTAACGAAAATTAATTTTATAGGTGTCAATAAAACTTAAAAAAAACAAAATTAAGACTTATTATTGTCTAAACATGCATCTTTTCATATCCATTTAATTATGAACCATAAAGTAGCCACAATGAATAATAGTAAGACAAAAAGGCAAACACATTGAAAAATAAAATGAATGTTACATTTTTTAAATGGTAAAAAGGAATGTTACATTGATCATTTAAGTAAATAGTGGCTATATAAACAACAAAGTCTTGAACGTTGTTGTCAATTGGACTCATTAGCACATCAGCTACAATGGGTTGTGATTTGTATTT
Source organism: Astragalus membranaceus (assembly GCA_039519185.1). NCBI lineage: Eukaryota > Viridiplantae > Streptophyta > Magnoliopsida > Fabales > Fabaceae > Astragalus > Astragalus membranaceus. The sequence goes on along the minus strand of CM076848.1, from coordinate 53,763,535 downwards.
CCATAAGCAAATGATGCATGGAAAGTATTTGGTGCATGAGGCTTATGAGATTTGGAGGTTTTAATTTGTAGAATATAGGGGTATGTATGGAATTGGAGATTAGAGCTATTACATGTAGTAACTTGAAGTTTGATTAGTAAATAGGTGAAAATTTAGGATATAATTTTGAGGTTGTCACTCATATGGTCTGGCTGTTGTAATTGTAACATATATGAAAAGATTATTGATGTAACTTAGATTATAGGATGTTCAAATTCTTCTTCGGTTCTCTTCCTATCTTTTATTTAGCCTAGCTGTGTCTAATGATTGACATAAAATATTATCATCTCATTTTTTTTTTGTGTAGGAACCCCTCCATCTAATGCTATTTTCTTTTATTTTTTGGTTACCTTAAGGTGATTTAATATATATATATATATATATATATATATATATATATATAATACTTATGTTTATCTTTCATGTAATCTAATATTTTGTTTATAATTTACACATAAAGAAGATTTTGGTTATAAGACTCCTCATTATTTTTACCTATATTTATTTATTGTAATTTTTATATAAATGAAGCTTCCATTTTTATTCAAAATATACAATTAAATATATATATATATATATAAGAAAAAGTTTTTATTTATAGTAAATTTATGAGACTAATGAGATAACGTTTTTATTTATTGTTTTCATTCTATTTTTAAAAGCGTGTGTATATATATATATATATATATATATATATATATATATATATATAAATATATAAACCTTAACGTATTTTTGAAATTATGTCTTTATTTACAAATAAATTATATTATTATGAGAATTGGTAAAAATATAAATTAGTTGGATAAAAATATTTACCAATTATAATAGTATAGATGAATAAAAATATTGCAATACACATGTATTTATTTTTTTAATCAAAATTAATATAAGTTGTTCTTGAAATAAGAAATAATTAGTTGACTTTAAAATTTACCATAAAATTTTTCTTTCAATTGACACAAGACTTATGAGATGATACTTTTATTTATTGATTTCTTTTATATATATTCAAAACACACACACACACACACACACAGATATATATATATATATATATATATATATATATATATATATAGAGAGAGAGAGAGAGAGAGAGAGAGAGAGAGAGAGAGAGAGAGAGAGAGAGAGAGGGAGGGAGGGAGGGAGGGAGGGAGGGAGGGAGGGAGGGAGGGAGGGAGGGAGGGAGGGAGAGAGAGATAAATCTCAACATAGTTTTTGAAGTTATATATTTTTTTTTTTGAGATTCGATGTTATATATTTATTCACAAAGAAATTATAATGTTATTAAAATTTGTAAAAATCTAATAAATTATTTGAAAAAATAGATTTATATATTATAATTATTTACATGAAATAAAAATATTACAATACCATGTATTTCTCTTTTTCATCACAATTCATATAAGTTGTTTTTGAAATAAGAACTAATTAGTTGGCCTTTAAAATTAATTTTTATGTAACAATTATGCATTTAAAGAGAGGGGTTTCACTTTCATATGATTTATTTCTTTAGTTTACAATATTATCATGAGTTAGTAGAATATGAGAGGAAGAGGTAGAGTTTTAGTCAATTATAGGAAGAAATAACTATTTAAGAGAGACAATTTTGGATGGTCATGGAAGAGATTTTGCCAAACAAATATTCATAATGAAAAATAAGAAGTAGGAGAAAGGAGCGAGTTTCGCGAAAAAATGTAGAATACACAAAAAGATAAAGAGTTTCATGTTCTTGACAGCTTTGAAGTGGACAAAGAGGCAGAAAAATAAATTTGGATCACTTAGTGATTCATGCAATAATTTATGTGTAAAGTTATAGGTATTGAGAAATTATGTAATTTTAATATTGTTCGTTAAAGTTATGAGCATAAAGAAGTCATGATTTCGTTTTCATATCATTATAAAAAGTAAAAATAAAGAATAGATTTTTATTTTGATTATTTTCTTCTTATAAATTAAAATTAAAATAAATTTATTTAAACTTTTATTTTAATTTTTTTTATTGTTTTACTTTCAATTTATGATTTATTAGTTGGTGCTAAAAATCAAAGAAAGAAAATAATAAAAATCAATATATTTTTGTTTACTATGATATATGTTTTGCCATACTCATCTGCTTTTACTATTAAAATTTGTGCACATAAACTTACATATAAAATAGAATTACAATTACTATTTCTAAGTCTAATGAAGTTTAATAAAATTCTTTTTCAACAATTAAGCTCATAAAAATATTGCCAGTTATTTATATTTATAAAAATAATACACTATATAAGATTTTTACTCAAAATAAATGATTTTTGAATATAAAAATCAACAATATATTTATGAAATACTATATTTTTAAAATACATCATTTATATCAACAACTTATATATCTTTATATAAAGGCTTTATAAATTTAAAAAAAAATTAATATATCAACCCGTGCAACGCACGGGCATTCCCCTAGTATAGTAGTAATCTGCACATGCTGGAGTACATGTGCCGCATGATTGAAATTTGAAAGTTTCAATTTTTTCAACCGTTTCGATTTGCATTGGGAATAAATGACAATAATACTAATATAAATGTATTTTTTTATAAGCACTAATATAAATGTACTAATAGGTTAGATACTCTGCACATGCTCTCTATATACCATATTGTGCCGCATGAATGCATGACTGAAACTTGAAAGTTTCAATTTGTTTACACCATTTCAATTTGAAACATTGGGAATCAATGACAATAAATTGATGCTATTGGTTTCAAGAATAGCTAATATTGCAACGTTAATATCTGAGAATGTAGAACGGTGCAAAATTTGGCCTATTCATATTTCCTTCTTCTTTATCTAATTTAGTAAAAATAAATAATAAATAATAAAATATAAATATATAGGTATATATAAACAGGCCGGCCTGTCAGGCCTAATAGGTTTTTTCATAAGCTTAAGTCTGGCCTATTTAAATTAATAGGCTTTAAAAAAAGCCCGAGCCTAGCCTTTTTACTAAACAGGCCAGACTTTAAGTGGGTCAGGCCATAAGCCCCAGTCGGACGGCCCGGCCTATTCCCACCCCTATATACAAGCAAGAGCGTACACAAACGAATCGCGTTTTGCAAAAACAGAATTCGAATGATTCAAGCGAAATAAGAAGAACTGAAATTGCAACCATTAATAACGAAAACGAAATTGATAAAGACGAATTAGAAAAGAAGATGAAACATCATAAACGATAAAGAGCCGAACCTCAAAATTCGTACAGCCACACCCATTCACCAATGAATTGACTTGGGAGCTTAGGCTGGTGGAGACTTGGGCACAAAAAGTCTTAAAATTGTATGATAATGTGTAAGAAACCAAAAGCCGTTTTGAAAAGCGTATTTAGTTTCAGCTAAACGAAAAATCTAAATCCCCTAAACGGGTTCTATGATAAAAGCCCGTTAACAAAATAACATTTGGCCCAAAAACCCGTTTTACCTAAAAATTCTTCGGTAATTCGCCGTTTTGACCTTCAATACATCAGAATTGGGTTTTGAGCTCAACAGAAGAATTGTAGCTCTATTCCTTAGTTTTCCAACGCATGCTCATACACCTCAATCAAATAACCACGGCCAAAGTTATGGCCTGCACAGTAGACAGGGGATAATATGCAATAAAAACAAAAATTAATTAAGAAATTGCTATATTGCTCAAATGAGACTCAAAGTCTAGAAATGTGTTAAGACTTAATTATTAGGCACAGAACAAAATCAAAAATACCAAGTGCAAAGCTATAAAGAGTGCATTAAAATGCATTGATCAAATTCCCTCACACTTTAACTTTTACACTCCATGCAAAACACACAAAACAAGACACAAAGACAATACATGAATTTCCAATGAATCCAAAGAATGCAAAGTCACATGAGAGATGCTTAATTTTCCTGGGCTTCAAGGAGAATGACAATCAAAGATAGCACTTAATTGCGATCAACGCAAACAAGAGGATAGAGCACCAAAGAGTGAATCATAAGTGATAAGTCCTTACAGGATATGTATAAGTAATGCTCTCAATCACTCAAGTGTCTAGGCTCCAGTTCGTATTATAAGAAGAAAATACAAAAATCATCACTACCAAGGAGCTCATTTAATTCTTGTCTTTTGTAAGTTAAGTCTCCAAAATACCCTACACTCAACTCCACATGTGAAAAAACTCCCCTCAAGTCAGTTTTATGTGCACTACTACCACTCACCTTGAAAACTGAAAAGACTAAGCATTCAATGAGGGTAAAATTGGTATTTAAGCAATAAATATACACTAAAAATTGAAATAGTTTCTTATATTTGGGACCAAAGTTAACTCTAAAGATATTCTTATCATAGGGACCGGACTAAGCACATCAATGAGAGTTAATTAGCACTACCATATGATTGACAAGCTTCTAACATCCACACTTAAAATCGCATGCACATAAGATCAAAAGGTCTTTATTAATGTTGTAATGGGGCCAAGGTCAATGTGGGATAATCCTAAGGGGAACTAGGCTAAAAAAAATCAAAGAGAACAAAGAAGCAATGAAAATCAATTGTAAAGTGAACATGGGAGGATCAAACTTCAACAATTTATGATTAATTTCTCTATTTTGATACTGCTCCCCATAAAGTGAAGTAATTGTGGGGCTCAATTTAATAAAAGTAGGTGCCCAATTTTTAAGATTTAAAGATGGCCTCTAAATTGTTTGAGACGTCCCTAGAGATACATGCAGTTGTCCTTTAAACTAATTGTTGAATAAGTTATATTTTAGTAAAAAACAATGATATTATTTTAAAAGTAGTAGTGACTTACTATATTAAAATATATAACAGATATGATATATGTTAAAAACATTTGATTATTTTTTTATCTTTTTTTACAAAAGTATAAGGAATTTATAAGATTTTAAAATGTCAAGAACATGGAAAAGAAAATTTTTAAAAGTTTAAAGTTTATATTATTAAATTTATACGAAAGGTTTAGTTAATAAATTTAAAGTAATTTTAATTTTTTTTATTAGATATAATAATAAATACTATTATATATAGATATATATATATATATATATATATAATTAGAGTAATTTTCATTGATAAAAAATAAATTTTTTAAAAAAATTATATTTCTTAAAAGACAAGAGTTTATAAATAATTCATAAAATTGAAAAAAAAAATATCACTCACTTTTTTTTGACAATGAAAAAAAAATCACTCACTTGATAGTTATAAACAATTGTACAGACACATCCCAAGTAGGTAGCTCAGTTGGCGAGCTAAGGGATATCGAAGGAGTGCACCAAAAAAAATGCAAGAAGGGTTCAAACCCCGAAAACTAACATTCCCCACCCCCACTAACATTGCATATCAAAAAAACATTGTACCGACACTCTTCAATTTTTAATGTAACATTGAAGCTCCCTTTTAATTAACTTTTTTTTACCAACCCTTTTTTTTTTGGTAATCAACGGGGCTAGGCCCCAACAAAACGGAACAGACTACGAAAGAATAACACGATGAGTAGTAACTCCAAGTCTATCAGCGAGCAATATGTGCCTCATCGAAATGGGGCACTGCTCATAATACATCAAATGCTCAGCTTGAGCACAACCTAAGTTTGCCAAGAAATCAGCACACTTATTAGCCTCACGGTTGACATGAATGATCCGAACCTCCCCAAGCTGCTGAAGCAAACAGTTAATCTCCTGGATCAAGCTCCAGTCAACAACACAAGTCTCAACCTGACCGTTAAGAATGTCCACGACCACCGCAGCATCTATTTGCACCACCGAGGACCAGTGGTTGTCCCTACGGAGAATTAGCCCCTCAAAAACTACCTCAATTCCGCTATGATCACATTATAGTCACCCACGAACTTGGAAAAGCCTCGCAACCAGAGTCTCGAATTAGCCTTAAAAGTTTGTTATCTTAAAAAATAAAATCCTTAAAAATTGGTTAGTTATCCCGGATAGGTTGGTCGATCTCCTTCTTTTTAGAATAACTAATTTGAATAGGATCAAGAAGATTTTATTTGATCAAAGCAAATCCACGATCTTCAAAAAAAAAAACAAATCCACAATATATATGAGTACACAACAGTAACACAACCCTAAAACAGCAACACACGCATAATCAAAGTTTTTCTGTTCTTCATATGGCGATACACGATCGTCCAAACCCCAAAGATTTGTTCACATTCGAATTCAGTATTCATTATAGTTTTATCGACGAAAACCTCACACGTTGTGAAGGGTTCCATCTTCTTCAACCTCCAACCATAAACTGCAAGAGATTTTACAGTCAACAGGGTTATCAATACCTACGGGAAAACCTAGCAATGAGTCCATATACAATCCCAGAATTTCTTATTGATGACATCATAATCCATATGATATATAAGGTTCAACAAGTATACCCTATTGATAATGATGATGATGATGATGATAATGATCAAGTTCAAAATCCTTTGGATTCACAAGTGTTTTATATGTACATGGGGATATGGATTCTTGATTACGATGATGATGTTGATGTGATTGAGGAGTCAATGCAACAAGTGAGAATGATTTCAGCTTCTAAAGATGCTATTGAGTCGTTGAAGACAGTTGATTTGAAGGTTATGAAACAAAGAGATGGTAATCAGTGTTGTGTTATCTGTATGGATGAGTTTGATTTCAATAAGAATAACAGTGATAGTGATTGCGCTATAATGCCTTGCAGTCATGTGTTTCATCAACATTGTATTTTGCAGTGGCTACAAACTAGTCACACTTGCCCCTTGTGTCGCTATGCAATGCCAACGGCCAATAGTTGAGGATCTGAATCAACTTTTGATGAAAATAGAGGAGACGATGTCATCTTATTTTATTTTATTATTTTTAGTAATGTAGTAGGACTTTTTATCTTATTTTATTTTTATTTTACCATGTCATCTTACTTTTACAACTGCATTCTAAGATTGAGAGGTTGAATTCTGAGGAATCAAGTGTTATCTGCATTCTAACATTGAGGTAGTTGGTGCGTAGAGTATGTGAGTGTTTTAAATTCCGAGGAATTGAGTTCTATTGCCACTTTTTTTTTTCGATAAAAGAGAATTTTATTGATATAGTCTAACTACAACATTATTGGATGATAGGGTTGAGGAGGTCACCCACAATTATTTGTTAAAGGCAAAATTACATTGAGAGTCATTTAAATTATTTTTTGTAACAAGTTGATTATTTATGTTTTTTTCGTACCAACTAAGTTTTTTAAGTTAGTTAGCATGTAAACATTTACCCTTTTTTATTTTACGTTCCAAACAATCTAAGATGGCATTAACGGCGTTTTAATGCCCGGATCTAAAACAAATAACACGCGTTTTTGTTTCAATGTCTAGATTCGTAATTAAAGGAGGAATTAGAAGATGCATACACTGGGTTTTTGTATTTACAGTGGGCTTTTATTTCAAAGGAGAAATCAAATTGAACATTGGATTTTGTATTTACGGTGGGTTTTTTTCTTAGGTGTGCGGAGCGTGTAGTGGTTGTGCTCCATAGGTATGTTTCTTTGTTGACGGGTTTGTTATTTTTTTTTACAGTTTTTTATCTTATTCATCAATTTTTTTTACAGTTTTTTATCTTATTCATCAATTTCTCAATTTCTCATGTGGTATCATATATCCACAACAACTTTAAGAGACAAACTGAATTGACAAGAATGATAACCAAGATCATCACCATCATGAGAATTTCCAAACCCATTAACAAGATGAAAGCTTTCATCAAAATCGAACAATTGATCTTGAACTTCAGTCACAAGCCTCTCTACAAGATGCTCACGTGATTCAGAGGGAAAGTCTCGATGGAACAAGATTGATCTAAAGAAATCTTGACTTTTTTGGAAAAAAATTTTGCAGCCCACTTATTTTTTTTTTTTGTGAATGACTACGGTGGAGTAAGGTTGTGACGCGCATAATTGAGTTTGAAATTGGATCAACCGAACGTGAAATCACATTGATGCGGAATTTGAACCGATCCATGGGCTTCAGTTTAGGGCGCTCCACTTGCACATTGTAATTCAAGTTTTGCAAATACGTATATTGTTCTTGGTACTTTGCTGATAAGCAATAGGCTAAAATCCTCCCGGGGTCCCTATCTTTATTTAAAGTAACGAATTAGTCCTTTATGTTTTTTTTGTCCCAAATAAGTCCTTTATCTTTCAAATTTTTGACACATAAATCCTTTTCCGTTAACAGTGCTGATTAATGTGTCAAAAAAAGGATTTATGTGTTAAAAATTTGAAACATAAAGGACTGATTTGGGACATAAAAGGATTTATGTGTCAAAAATTTAAAACATAAAGGACTGATTTGTGACAAAAAAAAGATAAAGAACCAAATCGTTACTTTAAATAAAGATAAGGGACTCAGGAGCACTTTAGCCTAAGCAATAATAGTAACTTGATAGCCTTGCTGGTTCTGATAAATTGTCAACAAAACATAAATCTATCACTACTACTAGAGATCATGGAATTAGAGACGAAATCCATGTTTTTCCTGTCTTTAAATTTTTGTTATTATTTTGATTTTTCTAGCAGTGTATGCATAAAATTAGATTATTGACAATCTATAAACCAAAAGAAAACGTAGCTGATTGTGTAGAAGGCATGGTTAATTCTCGCTTCTTGGAGGTGCACTTATATCCTTAATTTCTTTTTGAAACTTTTCACATGGATACGGCCGCTATTTTGTAACTATATCTTTATCTTTGATGTGATGTGATGAATCTTCAAGAATTCAAATAAATTGATGAAAGAGATTTTGTTTTTGAAAGTACGGATTCTTCATATTTGACTTGCCCCGTAAGTTTGGTTGGGTAGTTCTTGTTAGTAATTGTGTTAGCTTTTGGGCTCAATTGTTTTAGGGGTATTGCTTTTCCCACACCCCCTCCTACTCGAAACACACCCCATAAGGGTGTGAAAAGACCAAAAGGCCAGGCCAAACCTCTTTTTTTTCACGAATTTTCACCTGTTCGAACACGGGCATTCGAACAGGTTCGAATGACATCGTTCGAGTGTGTTAAATTTTGACTTCACACCCTTTTGGGCGTTTTTCACCTGTTCGCATGACCTCGTTCGAACACATTCGAACGATATCGTTCGAGTGTGTTAAATTTTGACTTCACACCCTTTTGGGCGTTTTTAAACTGTTCGCATGAGGTCATGCGAACCTGTTCGAACAAGGTCGTTCGAACAGTCATAAAACACGTCCTCGCAGCGTCTCACGTGAGGTTATTTTTGGAATAAAATTTGTTAAGGGGTGTGAAAGAGTAGGAGGGGGTGTGGGAAAAGCAAAACCCTTGTTTTAGTTGTTATTGGGCCTTGCATGTGTTAAGTCAAGCCCAAGCCCTTAGCTTAGTCAGTTTTCGGAAGTCAATGTAATAAAACCAAGATAGCAATTCAATGAAGATAGTTTAATTGCGATTAACAGCTTTCAGCTACAATAGTCAACCCTATCAGTTCTAACTAATTTTTAAAAGGGGTTTTTGATTTATTTATTTTTTTTGACAAAAAAGGGGTTTTTGATTGGTTTTCTTGATTCCTATAAATTATGAAAAATCCATCTACATCTCTCTCCCTTAAATTTAGCTGACTAGTAGATATTTCAGTTTTTTTTCTGAAGTAGATATTTCAGTTATCAATATCAAAAGTTGGTGTCAAAAATTAAAAATCAAAAATTTCTATAACTATATAGTTTTAAAATAAAAATGCGTCTATCTTTGTAACAAATTTATCTTTTGAAAAATACCATTTTAATTTCAAAATGACAGTTACAATTTTTTTTTATAAGCAATGTTAGTGGAGGTGGGGGGATGTTAGTTTCGGGGGTTTGAACCCGAGACCTCCTTCTTGCACTCTTTTGGTGCACTCCTTCGATATATCTTAGCTTATTTTTTGACAAATTTATCTTTGTAACAAATTTTAATTTCTATAACTATATCGTACCCTTCACGTATCATCTTCATGAGAAAAGATACACAAGAGGATCCAAATAAGATTTTTCACCCTGAAAATTAAAAGATCAAAGGACAAAACAAAATAAATTGCTTGGATCAATAAATACAAAGCAAACCTATGTTTTAATCTTTCCTTCCTTTTTCTTTTCTTGATTTTTCTACAATACAGATTACTATATCACTCAAGACTTGACCTATTTCCTTCATCAACAACTTTCAAGTTCATCATGTCAAAGGGTTTTCCCAAAACAAGGGCAGAAAATAATGCACCAGTCAATGAATGGTCTCATTGGAAAAGATTCCGAAACCCATCAAAGATTTTCAAGGCTCTTAACTCACCAGACCTCATATCCCTCAGTCTTCTTCGAAGTATCTGCAATTATCGAAAAATCATCAGCTTTAGCAATAACCAGATATTATATTGTAAGAGTTATAGAATCAGGATCAGTACTAGGAAATGATATTCAAATGTAAAGCATAAATGAAATCAAGTGCTTCACGATCTTACATATTGAGCACGAAATAATATCCTTCGCTCGCTAGTACACAATTCCACGGCCAGTTGTTTTAGAAAGAGTCTTCGGTTGAGTTGCTTCGGAGAAGTCACGTCCAAATCCAGTGTTCCACTTACCTGTAAGAACTTATTGTATTTTGATATACTGGATTCACAGCTATCTAGTATGAATTGCAATGCTTGCTCTTCTATTTCAGGATATCTCAAGTCCTTCTTGGAGGTACTTTTATTTGATGCTGCGGCAGCCATCTGTTAGACGAATCACGCTTACGGTTATACAACACCCAACGAAGAATTTACAAAGATCATAAGTGCCATTCATACCTCTTCAAATTTCCCACTCATGCTTGAAGGACTAACAGCTAAATAAGCATAAGCCATTAACTCCAATGGCCAACCAGTAACCTTTACAGGAAAACATTGGGATCTGATTAAAACAGAACATAGAAGTTAGTAACAAGTTTAATTTTGGAAGGTAACTATGTAATACCTATGCAAATTAAGGTACTCACCCTGATAATTCATACTTCTTCAACAGTTTTAACTTCTCCTTATAAGACTCATCAGATTTCTTGAGCGCCAGTGGCAACTCAACTGAATCGCTTGGGTTAGTGCCTTCCTTTGGAACAAATCCATAAGATAACAGAAGCTCCCCATTTGATTTATTTCCATATGAAATAAACACCTGGTGTAATTTAATACAAGAAGTCAACTGCAACACTTGGATTTAAATCAAATGATTTACCTTTGAGGCAATATTGCTAACTTTAGAGACCTAGCATACACTTTGGCGAGACACGACAAATTTGCATTTCATTTACCTAGGGACTTACTTGTTTTATACTATATTACTATGTTAATCTAACTCAATAAATTCCAATCTATTAGTTTATGATTACCTGCTCACCTGGTTGATAGGTTCGATCTGTCGTAAAGACTATTCCCTTCGACGACTTATCATAATCCAAAAATGTCTCCACCTAGACCAATGAAAACAGATTAGTGCTGAACTTCCCAGGGAAAAAACTTGCTAGGAATCTTGTTTGGAAGAAACCTTACATCACAACTATGATTCAGCATATCTGCCCAAGGAACTAAGGCAACCTTTCCATCCATTGAGGGTAACCGAACCTACACAGTACCAATATCATGAATATGTACCGATAACAGAATATAAGTTTGTTTCATTTCATCTAGAAGATTGACTCACCATGCGGGAGAAAAGAATGCCAAATGACCATTTGAAGGACTCTATGTTGAACACCTGAAAATCATACAAATAACAGATTGAGATCGCAACTACCCTACTGAAACAAAATTCTTTGAATACACTAACAGAATGGAGCAAATATTCCTTCAATAAAATTGCAAATAGTATTATGTTGGGAACTTTCAAAGCTATGCTATGTACCGGAACCAATGGTCAGCAACATAAACAGGAAGAAGCAAATTTAGAAACCAATAAGTAACAATGTGAAGTAATTACCTCTTCAGGGAAGAAATCAGGGTATTTGGAAAATATTCTGAGTCTCATATCATTGTATCTGGAGTGAAATGGGAAGTATGTTAAGTAAGCAAGACAAGGGATTATTGAATCAAGAAAGCACATTAGATTGAGGTTATATACCAAAAAAGAGAAATGAACAGACATTAAATCCCTGAAGAAATATTAGTTACAATAACAAATAATTGGTGCATACGTTCCAATAACATTATTGATCCTTTCCATTGCTCTCTCCCTAATCTGTGAAGCTTCCAAGTAGCGATCTAGTTCTGCTTGTGACCTGAAATGACAGAAATGAACATTATTAGATAGGCTTATATCAGAGACATAATTGTAGTGTCCTTATTTCCATTTGTCTCGCACTCCCCTTGGCAAAGCAAAGTAACACAACACTCACAACCCCCAACTTTGAATCCTTACTGATCATCAATATTACTCACTCAAAAGATCTCATCAGAAGAGCAATGGAATTACCAGTAAAGAAGTGAGTAAGGTTGACGAGGTAAAGCGGATATATAATTGCTCCATCTTGAAGATTCCATAAGGCTAGCTTCACTTATGAGGTAAGTTGCAAGTAATGGCCAATCCGGAACTGAATTCCTTTTCAATACTTCACCAGCTTCTGGGCAACTCCACTCCTATTAGCCACAATACACAAAAACACACACCACATACATAACCACAATCAAGTTTCCATTCCCTACATCAGTAAACAATCACAATTCACCAATCACAAGGCAAAAAAAAACAACAGATAATGCAGATGAACTTTAATGATTCATCATAAAGAATCAAATTTTAGCATGCATTGATTGAAGTAAAATGGTGCATAGTTTTAAAACCTAAAACCTAGACCAGTTATCGACTCGGTTATGGTACTGAGTGTATAAATAGATATGAATTCTAGTTGTCTATGTTTATTTCATTTATATAATGTAAGTGAGGCAAAGGAAGGAAGAAAGAAAGAAAAGAAGGGTTACACTTACAGAATCAGGAGTGATGACTAGTGAAGGAGGGAGAAAGAGAAGCTTTTCTCCTTTCCTTATATTTTTGGAGGCAACAAGACCTCTCTCACCCACATCAACAATACCAATATCCATCTTCTGGGGTGGAAGGCCTGAGTCTGACAACCATTTCAAGAGAGAAGAAGCAGTTTCGAGGGAATCAATCTCACAACCCCAAGGAATGGTTTCCATGACTACGGAGGGAGTGGCAGGAGCATTTGTAGTTGTTGCGGAGATTGAAAAGTGAAGATTATGGTGTCTGCGTGATACAGAGAGAGGTAGATGATGGAGTCTCTGGGTTGTTCGGGTGAAAGGAGAAGGTATAAGGGTGGTGTAGGTGTGCATCATCCTCATCCCTGAAGCTTCTACCATGGCTCTGTCACAATGCAACGTTACCTTATCTGCTCAAACTTCACACAACAATACCATAGCTAGAGAGAGTTCTGCTCCCAGTTTCAGTAGTTGTGAGAACACCACGTGCTCCCTATCCCAACTTTATCACTCTTCATAGGTAAAGGACTAAAATGCTCCTTATCATAAAGGTGAAAAACTAATCTCATTTTAGCTTTGCATTATCTCAAAAGAAAAACAGAAACATAATACCATCCGTAAGAAATAGTAATATAAGCATAATTAACTATGAGTAAATAGTCATTTTGGTAACTAAATGTGTGATTATAGTCCCTAAATGTGTCAAAATTGCAAAGACATCCTCAAGTGTCTCTTTAATTAGTCATTTTGGTCCTCAATGTATTTTTTGGTCAATTTAGTTCCTAAAATTACTAAAAAAATGACTTATTTACGATTTTAATACATTCAAAAACTATAATGACAAATTCTTACACATTAAGTGACCAAAATAATTATTTACCCAATTAACAATTCATTTTTTTATAATCACAATAAAAGTTTAACTTTATTACCTAAAGTCAAGTGCAGATCAAGACTTAAATTCAAAGAGTCAAATTTATTTTAGATATATCCAACTTTAAAAAAAAGCATGCTCTCAAAAAATAAAATTATCATACAAATATCTAGCTATTAATATTTTGAATTGTTTTTTGTCAAAACAATATTTTGAATGTTTTAATATGCTAAATACTCTCATATGTACTATTTTAATTATTAAATTAGGGAAAATTTGATTTTTTAAATTAAATTATGATATTTTTTATGTTTTTTATTTTATTTTCGTAGTTAAAATGTAAGTGCAAGCATTTGGGTGCCCATGGGATATGGGATGAACGCTAAAAGGGGTTTTTTTTTGTACCCCTCATCACATCCTTATCTACCCCTGATCGACCCTGCGAAAATACGCAATTGCCCTTCAAAAAAAATTAAAAATCCCGAACGTATCCTGATTTCAATTTTTTTTCTGGAAATCGGATTTAAGTTCTAAATCCGATTTCCACTAAAAATTTTAAAAAATTTAAATCGGATTTACCTAAATCCAATTTCCACTAAAAATTTTAAAAAATTAAAATCGGATTTACCTTAAGTGGGGGTAAATCCGATTTGTTATTTTTAAAAGCGGATCTACCCCCATATAAGGTAAATCCGCTTTTAAAAATAACCAAAGCGGATTTACCTTATGTGGGGGTAAATCCGCTTTGTTAACCTAATTAATAAATAAATAAATCAGTTAAAATTTTAGATACAAATTTCGACCGTCTTTTGGTTCTGTTTAGTGTGTAGTTCGTTAACACGTGACGATATTGTACGTCGGGAGAATAATTTAGGCTAAAAAATCCGATTTCCACTAAAAATTTTAAAAAATTAAAATCGGATTTACCTTAAGTGGGGGTAAATCCGATTTGTTATTTTTAAAAGCGGATCTACCCCCATATAAGGTAAATCCGCTTTTAAAAATAACCAAAGCGGATTTACCTTAGATGAAGGTAAATCCGAGCGAATTGCAAGTTGGGCAGGGGTATTTTCGGGTTTTAGCAATTTGATGGGGGTAGATGGGAGTTGATGGGGGTACAAAAAAAAAGCCCACGCTAAAAATGCCACCGGGCTTGAGTACGACACTATACCCTAGAGGTGTACATTGCCATCTTTAGTCTTGTTTAGAGTTAATAGTCAATTTGGTCCCTCAAATTTTAGAAAAGTTTAGTTTACTCCCTCGACATTAACAATATTCATAATTAGTCCTTGACATTTTCAAATGTTATTCATTTTAATCTCTCAAATTTTTTATGTACATTCAAATCCCGACTTTTACAACTTAATGTCAATTAAAAGTCCCTAGTTTTTATAACTTAGTATCACTTTGGTGTCTGATATTTAGTAAAGTTGGGGATCTAATTGATATTAAGTTGTAAAAGTCAGGATCCAAATGGACATCGAAAATTTGATGGACTAAATTGAATAATGTTTGAAAGTATCAAGGGCTAATTAGGAATATTATCAAGGCTTAAATATATGTTTAGCCCCCACCGCCATAATCCATTTAGGCCCTTGTAAAAAAAAGTTTTAAAATGGTCTTTGCAAATATTAAGGGTTTCTAGTTTAGCCCCTCGGTTAACTTTCCACGTGGCTAACGGAGATGACGACAGCATTTACGTCACTGCCACATGTCACAATCTTATTGGGGCATCGTGCCACGAGGCACTGACATGCCACATCATCAATCACATCACCACTGCCATGTGGCATTGTCATGTGCCACGTCAACAACCAATGGGTGACTGTCACATGGCACTGACATGGCAGTATTGGACCCGTTGTTACTAAAAAATAAGCATTTTGGTGGACATGAGGATCAAACCCACAACCTCAAAGTGGTACCAACTCCCACATACCACTGGGCCACTTACTGACTTGAGTAATTTAGGCCAACTAATAATATATAATACATAATTCGATTAAAAAAACAAAAAGAAAAAACAGATCTTCATCTTCCTCAACGTCAAGATGAAACGAAGATTATTTCTGGAAAAGAAAATCACAAACTAAAATTGCAAATTTTTGGGTTTTGTGTTTGAGGAAACGAAAATCACATCTTCAACAACATCAACAACAACAAAAATCATTTCATTTTAATCATCATCAATAACCCAGAAACGCGAAATTAATCATTATCAACCCAGAAACGAAAATCGTTGTTGTTGTTGTTGTTGTTGAAGATGAAATTAGGGATTTTCGAAATTAGGGGTTTTCAATTGAATCGTTGTTGTTGTTGTTGAAGATCTAATTCGTTGTTGTTGTTGGATCGTTGTTGTTGTTGAAGATCTGATTCGAGGATGAAGATGAACGATGCAGTCATGAACCAATTTCATTTTCCATATTTCATTTTGATTTTCGTTTGGAAGATGAACGATTGTAGAAATTAAGTGAGTTTAGTGGTATAAGTGAATTTGCATCACTCTGGGGTCACAAGATCGAGACCCATGTTTGGCAAAATTAATATATTTTTTTTGTAACACACTATGCCCCACTTTGCCACGCTAGTGTCACGTGGTAGTCATCCATTGGTTGCTTGGAAGTAATGACATGAGGTGATGATGTTGCATGTTAGTGACACGTGGCATAGAGTCGATGATGACACCGGCTATTAAGTGTTTTATTTTACGTTATGCAATTTTAACGATATGATAATGATATATACTAGTATTGTTATGTCCATATTAGATTAAATAGTGATAGGCTAAAACTGGACTAAATAGATTGAATTTGCATTTCACTAGGAATTAACGCAATCAACTTTGTAACTCGTGAGAGGGTTGAAACGACATCGTTTATTATGTATTATCCTGAAGTAGATGGTGCAGAGCAGAGAGTAGTAGAATATAAACGCAGCAGATTCGAGTCCGAGTCCACATAATAGAGTCATCAAGAGAGAGAGAGAGAGAGAGAGAGAGAGAGAGAGAGAGAGAGAGAGAGAGAGAGAGAGAGAGAGAGAGAGACCGAGTGGCGTTGATTATGGTTGTAGTAGTCGCTAATAACTCCAATTTAGTCTCTTGCAACTTCCCCACTCTCAACAATCCTCCTCATGTACGAAGGAGCAAAGTTTCAGTTTTAACACACAGAACAACAAAAGCATTGGCCGCCTCAGGAAGAGGAGGAGGAGGAGGAGGAGGATGGTGTTTCAACACACAGAACCCCTTTCTTGTTGTCGTTGCTGCTCCATTTCGGAAAAGGGATCGTATCCTTATTTGCCGCGATTCCAACAAAGAGAGTCAAGTTAGCAGCGAGAGCGACGGGAGAGACTGGACAACCTCAATTTTGCTCTTTCTCTTGTGGGCTGGACTTCTCTACTATGTTTCTTTTCTCTCCCCTAACCAGACCCCGGTATATTATTCTTTTATTATTTCACCAAACCAAATTAACATCATTACAATCTTAGATAAATGTTCTTACATTTATTTGCTGTTATTTTTAATCAATCATTCAGTCGAGGGACATGTATTTCTTGAAAAAACTGTTGAATCTGAAAGGAGATGATGGTTTTAGAATGAATGAGGTCCTTGTATCTGTCTGGTACATTATGGGCCTCTGGCCATTGGTATATTCCAAGTTGCTACTACCCACAGGAAGAAGGTACTTTCAATTTCATATCTACTATCTCTATCTCTATTTCCCGTGCCTTCTTTTATTACATAGTATTGTTTAATCATTTTTGTTGGTGGGGAATTTGCCAAATTTCATAGGGCTCTTGCTTCAAATTCACTTTTGGCCTTAATAGATGTTGGAGTATCCCCGGTTTTGTGGTGAATTCAGTGCAATTTTCATTCGGGATGGATAATTATAGTTTTCACCCTATGTGCTTTGTGGAGTTTTAACTAATACCTAAGGTTGTTAGTGAATTGAACCAACTCAAACATAGTTTGAAACTCTACTCAATAAATAGCTTGTTGAACTTGGTTTATGAACCAAATGAGTCAAGTTTGAACTGGAAATTGTGCTCGTTAAATAAATGAGCTGAACTTGAGCTAGGTATAGTTCACCTTGTTTGGTTCTTGAACCAAGTTCAATAATCTATTCGTGAGTTTGTGTTAGAGAGTGTCACTTAGTTACTATCTTAATTGTAATAACTGTACAGCTAGTTTAATTGTGATATTAGTACAGCTAGTTTGTTAAATTCTGTTTTGATTATCAAACTGAAAGTGAGTAAATCAGTTACTAATCAAAGCTTGTAAATCACAGAGTATATAACTCTGCTCAATGTACATTTCAGTCAATCAATGAAAACCATTTCAGATATGATTCTTTACTTTCTTTACTTTCTACATGGTGTCTAGAGCTTTCTAAATCCCACCACTGTGGTTCGTTCGATCCTTCCTCTTCCTCATGGCAACTACGCCGCCACCTACTCCGCCTCTCTTGACGGCGCTTCCCACCGCAAATACGCCATTAGCGAACTTCAATTACAAGATTTCAGTCAAATTAGATGAAAGCAACTATCTCGTATGTCTCCAACAGATTGAGCCTGTTCTTCGTGCGCACAGGTTACACTGTTACTGTGTGTCGCCAAATATACCACCTCAGTTCCTCAACGAAGGCTCGTCTCTCAAACACCGAAAATCCGGCATACTCAGCATGGGAGCTTCAAGATCAATTGCTCCTGGCATGGTTACAGGCATCGCTCTCACCGGCGATTCTTCCCTCCGTCATAGGATGCCGTCACACCTTCCAATTGTGGGAGAATATTCACCAGACCTTTCAATCCAAAACGAAGGCTCAGGCACGACAATTACGCACGCAGTTACGCACCACAAAGAAAGGTAACTCTTCAATTCCAGAATTTCTGGCAAAGATTAAGCATATCTCCGACTCTCTTCTCTCAATCGGCGAGTCCGTGTCCCTTCAAGATCAGCTTGATGTAATTCTTGAAGGACTTCCTTCGGAATTCGAATCTCTAGTCACGCTCATCAATTCCAAGATCGATTGGTTTGATTTAGACGAAATCAAAGCACTTCTTCTTGCTCAAGAACAGCGTCTCGAAAAGCAACGTGTCGTCGAAGAAGTTGCCTCGCTAAATCTCACTCAATCTCAATCAAAACCTAATTTCGAATCTCAGCAACAAGTTCCTCAGGCGAATTTCACTGCAAATGCAAATGCGAACAACTCTGATGGTTCGCAAAACACAGGTTCTGGCTACAGAGGAAACTCTCAATTTCGTGGACGTGGCGGCAGGTTTGGGCGTCGTGGCGCCCGTGGTGGTGGTCGCAATTCCGTTACGTGCCAAGTGTGTCATCGTTCGGGGCATGATGCCTCCTACTGCTATCACAGATTCAATGCTGCATATGGACCATCTCAACCTGCCTATGCCAATGGCAATCCCTATCAATATTTTCGCCCTAATGTTGCTAACAATTCTGTTTGGCCACAGGCTCCCACTGCTGCTGTTCCTCAGGCCAACTTCACTGGTGTTTATGGTGCTACTCCTCTTCTAAACAACTTCATGGACACGGCAGCCACCAACCACGTCACGACTCACCCAGCACCACCAGGATCAGCACCTCCTTCATCTCATTTGGAGAACATTTTCCTTGGAAATGGCCAAGGTTTGCCAGTCCAATCTCTTAGCTCATTTTCCTTTCCTTCTCCCTCACATCCTAATCATACTTTACAACTTAACAATGTTCTTCATGTACCTTCTCTAAACAAGAATTTAGTCAGTGTTAGCAAGTTTTCCCTTGATAATGATGCTTACATACAATTTCATCCCTTTCATTATGTTGTCAAATCACAGGCCAATGATGAAGTGCTTCTTCAAGGGCGCCTCAACTCCAATGGTCTCTATCCACTTCAGTCCAGCAATCTGTCTTTCAATAAGTCCCCCTTTCCCTCTGTTAACTACACTATACCACACACTTCCACAGCTTATTTCAAGTGGCACCATCGCCTGGGCCACCCTAGCATTGATACGTTGAATAATGTTCTCAAGTTGTGTAACATGTCTACTTTTCAAAGAAATGAAAATTCCTTTTGCATTGCATGCTGTTTAGGGAAATCACATAAACTGCCATCTACACCCTCACACACTATCTATAATGAGCCTCTTGAGTTAATCTTTTGTGACCTATGGGGCCCTGCCCCAATGTCATCTTCAATGGGATACAAGTATTACATCTCCTTTGTTGATGCTTTTAGTAGGTTCACATGGATTTATTTTCTGCACAACAAATCAGAAACTTCAACTATCTTCAAACAATTTAAAGCCTTGGCTGAACTTCAACTTAATAAGAGGATTAATCCATACAATCTGATTGGGGAGGTGAGTTTCGCCCCTTCACACAGTATCTCACTGATTTAGGAATCATTCATCGTATTATATGTCCTCACACCCATCATCAAAATGGGGTGGTTGAAAGAAAGCATAGACACATTGTTGACATGGGTCTATCTCTTCTTTCTCACTCCTCACTTCCCTACTCATTTTGGGATCATGCATTTCACACAGCTGTTTATCTCATTAATAGACTTCCCTCAGCTCACTCAAAACTAATTCCTTTTCAAGTTCTGTTTCATAAACAGTCTGATTTCAATTTTCTTCACTCATTTGGTTGTGCTTGTTACCCCCTCCTAAGACCATATAACAATCCTAAGTTTCAATATAGGTCTACTGAATGCACCTTTCTGGGCTATTCCCCTTCCCATAGAGGCTATAAGTGTTTAGATTCCAATGGTCGTCTTTTTATTTCTAGAGATGTCCTATTTAATGAGCATCATTTCCCTTATCAATGCAAACAATCCTCTGCCCACACTCCACAGAATTCACACTCTGTCACTGCACCCCTTGGCATCATTCAACCACCTCCACATCAATCCACAAACATCACAGCTTCTCATACTTCCTCCCCTCCTCCCTCACCTATTCCACCCTCCCTTAACCCTACTCCTAACTCACCACCCTCATCCTCTAATACATTACCCTCCACCACCTCTAGCACAATAGATCCTGACTCCTCACCATCTCCATCCCCCTCACCACCTCACAACACTCACCACATGCTCACAAGATCAAAAACTGGCAGCCTTAGACCACCCCTCTATCCCACTTTAAATCTTACTACTACTGAACCCTATTCTGTTGAACAGGCCTTGGCTACCCCATGTTGGGCTCAAGCTATGAAAACTGAGTTTAATGCCCTGCAGGAAAATCATACTTGGCAGCTTGTTTCTCTTCCTCCAGGCAAGCGTGCTATTGGGTGTAAATGGGTCTATCGCATCAAGGAGAATCCTGATGGATCTATCAACAAATACAAAGCACGCCTTGTTGCAAAAGGGTTCAATCAGAAATATGACACTGATTATACTGATACCTTTTCACCAGTTATTAAGCCTGTTACTGTTAGAACTGTAATCACTCTGGCCCTCTCTTACAAGTGGTCAATCAAGTAGCTTGACGTAAATAATGCGTTTTTAAATGGGCAGCTTAATGAAGATGTTTATATGCAACAGCCTCCTGGCTTCACTTGTGGTGATAAGTCCATTGTTTGCAAATTGAATAAGGCAATTTATGGACTCAAACAGGCCCCAAGGGCCTGGTATGAGAGTCTCACTAAAACTCTGTTGTCCTTTGGTTTTTGCCAATCTAAGTGTGATCCCTCACTACTCATCTACAATCATCGTGGATGTTGCATTCTGGTGCTTATATATGTTGATGATATTTTGATTACTGGGTCTTCTAACACTGCTGTTCAACTAGTTATCAACAAGCTAAATTCTGCTTACTCTCTCAAGCAACTTGGAAACTTGGATTACTTTCTGGGTATTTAATGCACACACACAACTTCTGGTGCCCTTCACCTCTCTCAAGCTAAATACATCAGGGATCTTCTCCATAGAGCTGGTATGGATGATTGTAGAGGGATTTCAATTTCAACTCCAATGCCTGCTAACCTTAAACTGTCCAGAACAGGTTATGATTACTTTGACAATCCTTTACTCTACAGAAGCATTGTTGGTGCACTGAAGTATGCAACAATTACTAGACCTGATCTTGGATATTCAGTCAATAAAGTCTGTCAGTTTATGTCTCAGCCTTTAAACTCTCACTGGACTGCAGTAAAAAGAATCCTACGGTATCTAAAGAGTGCCATTGACCTTGGTTTAACCTTGCAACCAGCTACAAGTGCCTTCCCCCTCAGCATCAGGGCATTTTTGTGATGCTGATTGGGCATCTGATGTTGATGACAGACGCTCAACATCTGGTGCCTGTATATTTCTTGGTCCCAATTTAATCTCCTGGTGGTCCAAAAAGCAGACCTTGGTAGCCAAGTCCAGTGCTGAAGCAGAGTATCGCAGTTTAGCCCTTGCTGCATCTGAGGTCTTATGGGTTCAATCCCTTTTACACGAACTGAAAGTATCTATTCCAGCTCCTGTTATCTACTGTGACAATCAAAGCACAGTAGCTTTGAGTCATAATCCTGTTCTCCACAGCAGAACTAAACATATGGAGCTCGATATATTTTTTGTCAGAGAGAAGGTCCTCAATAAATCTCTGATTGTTTCTTATGTGCCTGCCCAAGCTCAAGTAGCAGACATCCTTACAAAACCTCTCAGCAGGAATTTGTTCTGTTATTTCAGAGACAAACTCAGCGTTCTGCGACCTGCTGAGCTTGTGGGGAGAGTGTTAGAGAGTGTCACTTAGTTACTATCTTAATTGTAATAACTGTACAGTTAGTAACTGTACAGCTAGTTTAATTGTGATATTAGTACAGCTAGTTTGTTAATTTCTGTTTTGATTATCAAACTGAAAGTGAGTAAATTAGTTACTAATCAAAGCTTGTAAATCACAGAGTATATAACTCTGCTCACTGTACATTTCAGTCAATCAATGAAAACCATTTCAGATATGATTCTTTACTTTCTTTACTTTCTACAGTTTGAGACGAGCCGAATTTGAGCCGGAAAAAAAGTTCATGTCAAACTCAAGTCGAGCTACGAGCTGATTATTATCGAGTCGAGCTGAACCAAGTTCGACTCAACTCGACTCATTTCCAGACCAGTTATACCCTTGCAGTTCCAAAATTAACACTCACCTCCCTTGTGCTCAGTGAAAATCAGTCAAAAGGACTTAATGCTCAAAATAGTAATTTGAAATAACCTTCACGGATCAAATCCCTGCTATGTTAATTCCAGATTACAGCTATATTAACAATATTACACGTTTGTATTAGGAGATAAGACTTAGTCACTATTATGCCTAGTATACAGTGCTGTTATAGACTTTAGTAACAGTTAGAATATCTGTTATAACTGTTAGATATAGACTCAATTCTGTAACAAACTAACTGTATGAGCTGTATTCAGTTAGTCATATCTCAGTGCTATATAATGCACTTGTATCACTCTTTCTATTCAATGAAAACAATTACAATTCTATGAAATTCTCTAAAGCTAACATGGTATCCAGAGCTTCTCTCTAAGCCACCACCGTGGCAATTCCCTTTCTTCTTGCCCTCGTTCTTTCTATCTTTCTCAACTATGGCGTCCATTCCACCATCACCACCGCCACCGGTGGTGGTGCAACCAATCAATACACAGCCTCCACTATCATCTTTCAATTACAAAATCTCAGTGAAATTAGACGAAAACAACTATCTAGTATGGATGCAACAGATTGAACCAGTGCTTCGCGCTCACCGATTACACAGATACTGCGTTGCACCGCAAATACCACCACAGTTTCTCAACGACGATGATCGTATCAGGAACGTAGAAAATCCTGCTTACACCGCCTGGGAATTGCAAGACCAGCTGTTACTTGCGTGGCTTCAATCCTCTCTTTCACCATCGATCCTACCTACTGTGATTGGCTGCAAACACACGTTTCAGCTATGGGAGAACATCCACCAAGCCTTTCAGTCAAAAACAAAGGCTCAATCTCGTCAATTGCGCACTCAAATGCGTACGATGAAGAAAGGAACCGGTACCGTTTCTGAATTCTTGTCCAAAGTTAAACATGTCGCAGATTCTCTGTTATCAATTGGCGAATCAGTCACTGTTCAAGATCAATTGGATGCAATCTTGGAGGGATTGCCGCGTGAATATGAGTCGTTAATCACGCTCATTAACAGCAAGATTGACTGGTTTGATCTTGAAGAAGTTAAATCTTTACTCTTGGCGCACGAACAGAGGCTCGATAAACAGAAAATCCTTGAAGATGCGTCGTCTCTGAATCTCACCCAATCAACAGCCAAAGATACTCCAGAAGCGTCGCAAATACATGGGAATGCCAACGCTCAAGCCAATTTCACCAGTAACACCTCAATTTCTGGAAACCCCCAAAATTCACAAACCCTAGGTTTTGGGGGTAGAGGCAATTCGCAAAATCGCGGCCGTGGAGGACGTTTCGGTCGCCGAGGAGGACGCGGTGGAGGTCGCTCTAATGTCCAATGTCAAGTTTGCCATCGCCATGGCCATGATGCTTCATACTGTTATCATCGTTTTGATACAACATATGGTTCAGGTGCTTATCCTTACACTGCAGGCAATCCCTACCAATACATACGCCCTACAAATCCTGCTCCTGCTCCTTCTTGGCCACCAACCACTCTGGTTCCTGCACCACAGGCGCACTACACAGCAAACTTTACAACACATCCTACCCTGAACAACATGGACAGTGCTGCTACACAACACGTTACTCATTTTCCTGCAGCACCTGGTGCAGCACCACCCCCTCCACACCTAGAAAATATTTTTCTAGGGAATGGTATGAAACTTCCTGTCCAATCTATTAGTAATTTCTCTTTTCCTTCACCTACACACCCACAACACACTCTACATCTGAAAAACGTTCTTCATGTACCTACCCTAAACAAGAACTTAATTAGCATCAGTAAATTTGCAAAAGATAACAATGCCTATGTTCTTTTTTATCCTAATCATTACTTGGTTAAATCTCAGGTCAATGACCAAGTCATATTGCAAGGCAAGCTCACACCCGAGGGTCTTTATCCTCTTCATTCGAGTCCTGCTATATCAGCAAGTTCTAACAGTCTCAACTCTGCAAGTTCTATAAACTCTGTAGTTTCAAATTCTGATTTGTATTTCAATTGGCATAATAAGCTAGGCCACCCTAGTTTAGATACAATGAATAAAGTATTTCAACATTGTAATATGTCCACATTTCAAAATAATGAAAAGCATTTATGTGTCTCTTGCTGTCTTGGTAAATCACATGGGTTACCATCTCAATTATCTCAAACTATATACAATGAACCATTAGACCTTGTATACTGTGACCTCTGGGGACCTGCCCCTATGCTATCTTCTATGGGTTTTAAGTACTACATTTCATTCATTGATGCTATGAGTAGATATACATGGATCTATTTCCTACATGACAAATCTGAAACACTTACTGTTTTTAAGCAATTTAAGGCCCTAGCAGAATTACAACTGAATAAGAAACTCAAATCTGTCCAAACTGATTGGGGGGGAGAGTTTCGACCCTTTAAAAAGTTTCTAACAGATCTAGGTATTATTCATCGTGTCATTTGCCCTCAAACTCACCACCAAAATGGGGTGGTCGAAAGAAAACATCGTCACATAGTTGAAACAGGTCTGTCCTTACTGTCACACTCCTCTCTCCCTTACTTTTACTGGGACCATGCCTTCCACACTGCAGTCTATCTCATCAATAGACTGCCAGCTGCTCACTCTCACAAAATTCCTCTTCAAACTCTGTTTCACAAATATCCTGACTTCAAGTTTCTCAAATCCTTTGGGTGTGCTTGCTATCCATTACTCACACCTTATAATAATCCTAAATTTCAGTTCAGGTCCAGTGAGTGTACCTTCCTTGGTTACTCCTCATCTCATCTTGGATACAAGTGTCTTGACCGTAAAACAGGGCGCATTTACATCTCTAAAGATGTTATTTTTAATGAAAACCATTTTCCTTTTCAATACAGAGTTACTGATGCTAATACTAACACATGTCAATCACCCACTGTCACACAATATAAAACTGCATTGAATGTTCTCTCTAACCCAAACACTCACACAACTAGCCCCCTCCCCTCACCCTCTCCTCTACCAAATAACTCACCATTCTCAAACCCATCACCTGGACCATCACCTTCTCCATTCAACACAGCTACACCTTTACACACACCCTTACCATCAGATGCCTCCAGTACTATAGACCCAAACTCCTCACCCTCTACATCACCTTCCCCACCACCACCACAAAATAACCATCCTATGCAAACAAGATCTAAAACAGGACATCTGAAGCCACCACTATATCCCTCACTTCATTTTACCACCACTGAACCTACCACTGTTCAACAAGCCCTAACCTCTCCTCACTGGGCTCAAGCTATGCAACAAGAGTTTGATGCCTTAACAGCCAATCATACCTGGAATCTTGTACCACTGCCAGCAGGTAAAAGAGCCATTGGCTCTAAATGGATCTTTAGAATCAAACAGAATGCTGATGGTTCAATCAATCGCTATAAAGCTCGTTTAGTCGCCAAAGGATATCTTCAAAAACATGGCCAAGACTACAATGATACATTCTCTCCGGTGGTAAAGCCAGTGACCATTAGAATCATCCTTACTCTAGCTCTTACCTACAAATGGGCCATTAGACAGCTAGACGTGAACAATGCATTTCTCCATGGTCATCTAGAGGAGGATGTCTACATGCAACAGCCACAGGGTTTCATCCAGGGTGATTCCTCACTGGTGTGTCATCTTAAAAAGGCTATCTACGGGTTAAAACAAGCTCCACGTGCGTGGTATGGAAGCTTAACAAAAACTCTGTGTTCATTTGGTTTTCAACAATCTAAGTGTGACCCCTCACTCCTTATCTACAACAATAGAGGCTGTCAACTCATGGTCCTCATCTATGTTGATGATATTTTAATCACAGGCTCATCTCTTACAGCAATCAATCTAATAATCAGCAAGCTTAACTCAGCATTCTCTCTCAAGCAACTAGGAACATTGGACTACTTTCTTGGTATTGAGTGCAGATTTACAAAATCAGGGTCCCTAACTCTCTGCCAGTCTAAGTATATACGGGATATTTTACACAAATCTGGTATGGAGGATTGTAAAGGCATCTCCACTCCTCTTCCAGCCAATTTAAAGCTTTCTAAACATGGCAGTGATTATTTTGACGACCCACTGTTATACAGAAGCACTGTAGGTGCTCTGCAGTACGTCACTGTTACCAGACCAGAAATTGGTTTCTCAGTAAATAAAGTCTGTCAATTCATGTCACAACCTCTCACCTCCCATTGGTCAGCAGTGAAACGCATTTTAAGGTACCTGAAAGGCACAATTGACTATGGTATAACCCTACAACCTGCATCTGTCAGTCTTCCTTTAGCAATCAACGCCTATTGTGATGCAGACTGGGCATCAGACATTGATGACAGGCGCTCTACATCTGGCGCCTGCATCTACTTGGGACCTAATCTGATCACTTGGTGGTCCAAGAAACAGACCTTGGTAGCTAAATCAACAGCAGAAGCTGAGTACAGAAGTCTAGCCTTAGCTGCTTCAGAGGTTCTATGGATTCAGTCTCTACTACATGAACTAAAGGTTACAATTCCTGCACCAGTGGTATACTGTGACAACCAGAGTACAGTTGCTCTCACTCACAACCCAGTTTTGCACTCAAGGACCAAACACATGGAATTGGACATCTTCTTTGTACGTGAAAAGGTGTTAAACAAATCCCTGATTGTCAGCTATGTACCTGCACAGACACAGATTGCAGATATCTTGACAAAGTCTCTCAGCAAAAAGAACTTCTGCCACTTCAGAGACAAACTCAGAGTACATAGTACTGCTGAGCTTGAGGGGGGAATATTAGGAGATAAGACTTAGTCACTATTCTGCCTATTATACAGTGCTGTTATAGACTTTAGTAACAGTTAGAATATCTGTTATAACTGTTAGATATAGACTCAATTCTGTAACAAACTAACTGTATGAGCTGTATTCAGTTAGTCATATCTCAGTGCTATATAATGCACTTGTATCACTCTTTCTATTCAATGAAAACAATTACAATTCTATGAAATTCTCTAAAGCTAACAGTTTGAATGTCATTTCAAGAATTTTACAAGCTGCTACATGTAACATATATTATATAGGTTTAAATACGTTTTTACCCCCTGCAAATAGGGGGTGTTTTGCTTTTACCCCCTACAAATTTTTTTTTTAAAAAAACACCTTGCAAATTTCACTTTTTTGATTTGAGTCCTTCTGTTAGCCATGCGTTACAAAAAACGCCTATGTGGCTGACAGATATCTGAGTTGGCTTTTTTTTTCTTTTCTAATTTTTTTATTGATGACTATATTGCCACTCAGCTTCTTTTTTTTTGTAAAAAAAATCTCTCACCTCTCCAAAGTCCAAATGCTTCCTCTCCCTCTCTGTTAACCCTAAATCCCCAATTCTTAACCTCACCTTCTCAACGTTTTGTCTTCAAGAAAAACTAGGCAAATCTCATTTCTTCTTCTTTTTCACTGTAACCTTCTTCTTCCTCTCCCTCTTTTTCCCTGCAAATCACAAAATCAAAACCACTTGGTTCACCCCTTTCTATTTCCCTTCCTTGTTTCTATTGTGGGTGGTGCGATTTGAAGAGAGCGATTTGGGTATGGGTGCCTGGGTGGTATTGATGGTGCGATTTGAAGAGAAAGATTTGGGCATCTCACTGTGATGTTGCCTGGGTGGTATTGTTGCATCTGGTTAATTACAAATAAACATAAAAATTGGAAATCTCACTGGGCTGTGTTAATGAAAGCTTGGGGTTTTAATAGAATTGGGAAGTCATGGTAATAAAAACATATTTTCTCCCATGGTAATGAAAGCTTTGGGGATTTTAACAGATATAGAGTTTTGGGGATGAAGATTTGGGGCAAGGTATTTGTTTTGATGGGTTGATGAAGATGGAATGTGGAAGAAACAAAAGAGGAATTCTGAAATTAGAGACTTTTTTGATTGTGTTTGTATTTGTTTTGATGGGTTGATGAAGATTGTGTTTGTGTTTGTGTTATTGTTGATGATGAAGATGAGATGGAAACAACAACAACACACAGAGAGAGATGGAGATGAAGAAAGATGGGTTCAGATAAAAAAATTTGTAGGGGTAAAATCCAAACACCCCCTATTTGCAGGGGTAAAATCAAAAGAAAATTAAAAATAATGATTTGGCAAAGCCAGCTGGCAGTTCCGTTAGACACGTTAGCAAACCACTAACAGAGATTTGACAGAATGACTAATATCAAACAAAAAAAATTTGCAAGGTGTTTTTAAAAAAAAAAAAATTTAGGGGGTAAAAGCAAAACACCCCCTATTTGCAGGGGGTAAAAACGTATTTAAACCTATTATATATTATATATAGAGAATTTATGGTTTAGTTTTTTAGCTGAGGAGTTGATGATTAAGTTTTTCTCATCATAATTTTGCTATTTGTTATTGCCTGAAATCTGATTTCTTCTCTCTATATATTCTTGTACAGCTCAAAAAGTAATATTCCTGTATGGCCCTTCCTGGTGCTTTCATGTTTTGGTGGCATATATGCACTTCTTCCTTATTTTGTGCTCTGGAAACCTCCAGCACCTCCCGTTGAAGAGACGGAGCTTAAAACACGGCCCTTGAATCTTCTAGAATCAAAACTAACTTCAATGGTAAGCGCTAATCTCAACCTTTTCTTACAAAGTTGTTGCAAACAGATCATTGCAATCTAAATAACAGTTTCCACATGTTTATTTTTTGAGAAAATTTGAAAATATTTTTAAATTAGCATGTATCTTTTCCTTTCTGGTAAATTAAATCTGTTTAACCTTAGTACTAGTATATCACCTAGTAAAAACCACTAGAATAATTGGGAAGATTTTCATTGAAAATAGTACAATTTAGCATTGGGTTTCAGAGGAGTCGATCTTTTTTTTCCATTATTTTATTTCTTGAATTTGCCTTATCATGTAAAGCACTATATAATGTTGGAATTCAACTAATCAATTGTGCAGTAAAATTGAACAAACCGTGATGGTTTGGATTAGTTTTGAAAGCCCCTGAATCTAAGGATTTCCTTGAGCATTTATAATCCAAATTGAAAGACTTTACTTCTTGGAGCATGTCCTTATCATATGCTGAAGATCTCATGGGAAGAACCTCGTTATACTACTTTTAATTGAAGGAATTTATATGCACTACAGTGCTACACAGCATAATCACACTTTACTTGTCATATTTTTTTTCTTTATGAATATGTAACTTACCTCAACTGCACACCAGATATTACTTGCTACAGGGATAGGCCTCATAACTTATGCTGGTTTAGCTGGGGAAGATGTATGGAAAGAATATTACCAGTACTTCAGGGAAAGCAAATTTGTAAGTTCCTACTCAGAATTTCATATAGTTGGCGAGTGGGGACTTACCATTGCATTCATTATTATAAGCTTCAGCATTGCCACGGACTTTTCTAATATTGTTATGCTTGTCTTCAATAATTCTTTTTTTTATACGAAGTCCAATCTGTAATTGCTAGTCTACTGTAATCTAGTAACAAGGCCAAATTTCTAGCAAATTATACTACAACCTCTTACATACGCATTTTCATAGTTTGTACTTCATTTGCAATTTTCTTTTCTTCTTATCCATTCTTCATAAAGTAGGAACTCTACAATACTCTTCATGTGCTAAATTTGGGTTTTGATGTTGCAGATCCATATTATGTCAATTGATTTTGCTTTACTTTCCACATTGGCGCCATTTTGGGTTTACAATGATATGACTGCCAGAAAATGGTACGTTCACTAGAATGCTACTACCTCAGTCCCTAAATATAAACACCAAGAGTACATGTATTTGGACTAAAGTTCTTAGTCCAAATACATGTTCTTTTGGTGCTTATATTTTGAGACAGATGGAATAGTTTTTATGATCGGTTTTTACAAAGAGATCTTAGTCCTGGCTATATAAAATACATTATAGCATATATTTTAATGCTAGTCCAATATGCAGGTTTGACAAAGGTTCTTGGCTTCTTCCAGTATCATTGATACCATTTCTGGGGCCTAGTTTATACCTTCTCATACGGCCGTCTCTTTCAACTTCTGCCACTTCAAAGACTCCTCTTGAGTCAGAATAAAATGTTAATCTATTTGATAAGGAACACACAGTTTTAACTTTCAATAGGAAAAGAATTGAATTGATTTTGGGTGATTCAGCATGACATATTCATTCTACAAAGCCCACACAATAGTTATAAAAGCTCACCACATTTTCCCCAGTCCATTACAATATTGAGATATACATCACCATCAGCTTAGACATAATCTGGGGAAAAACTTCTTCTCTTCTTTTGCCGTATGTAATAATTTCTTGGGGAGAAGTTATACTTTGACCCACATTTTTATTTGCTTGAAGGAGATCCAATTTGGATTACTGGTTTAGTAAAATCTTTGGAGATATTTCTTCCTTAAGGATAAAAAAGAAGGGAGAAGCTTTCAATTTGGTTGCTGAAGGAAACATTACACACCCAGGTCAAGGGAAGATATTGACTGTGAGCTCAATTGAAATCAAAAGATTGCCAAAAATGAGGGCAGCATAGAGCAAAATCCCTCTCTGCCTAAAACAGCTAATCATCTTGTTTAAATTTAACTTACTCAACTCCCAATATTATCAGAGTAAAGTATAGCATGAATTGATAAAATCATAGCTGAATGGTTCTAAATAAAACTTGAACGATGTATTTTAAAGTGTTATAAATAGTGTTAAATTTATTACCCATAAACCATGATCACTTGAACTTGGTTCCCGTTATTAGCGATTGCATAATTTCATTTTTCTTAAACCGTTTGGAAGGATTGTTTCTTTGAAAGTCTTCGTTAAGCCTAAAACACTTTTTTTTCCTGAAATGGCATGGAAAAGTGAATGCATTAATTTACACGGGTTTCACGTCGACAGAAAGAAATAATAGAAAAAGAGCTCCAGTATAAAGATCCTCATTAGTTCGTAAACCGATTGTATACCACCACTGATAAACGCCGGAATAAGTGATATTCACTGGGCCAAGAGCACCCCCTCGAGTAAAAGCTTCTACAGCCGGTTGACCAAAATGAGGATCCCAAATTGCATGAGCAATCGGTCTTACATGTAAAGGATCCTGTACCATGCCTCAAAATTTCCTTGCCAAGCTACATGAAAGAGATTCCCGGAAGTCCACAAAAAAATGATTGCTAATTGTCCGAAATGAGAAGCAAAAATATTCTGATAAAGACGTTCCTCAGTAATATCATCATGACTCTCGAAGTCATGTGCGGTAGCAATACCAAACCAAATACGACGAGTAGTGGGGTCCTGAGCTAAGCCTTGGCTAAACCTTGGAAATCTTAATGCCATAATGCTTTTCAAATCCTCCTAGCCATTAACCTACTGCAATAATTCTTGCTAAGAAGAATGCCCACAACAGCTTAGGTAGAGTGATCTGAGGTGGACTTGTTAAAAAATATAACAAATAGGGGCCGATTTAAGGGATTGTTTTTTTTAGGGGTGGACACCGGTCAGATTTGGTCGGGTTCGGTCCGAAAATCGCTCATCCAAGAAAAACCGCATAACAGAAAACCCCACACATCTCCGACCATTTGAAGCGACGGTTCTGGCGGGTGGCAATTTAGACGGGTGGCGGTTTTGGTGGGTGGGTAGGTTCGGTTTTAGCTTCTCTGTACAGTAACCAATCTTCTCCATATTTTCTTCTCCGGTAGTCTCTCTTCCTCCATAGAAATGTTGCAGCGTTTTTTATAAGATGAAGAAGGAGCTTACAAGAAGAAAGAAAGAGAAGAGTTTGGTTAAAGAAAAGACAAATGCCAATAATTGTATCGGACATCTTGGATTTCGGGCGGGCCATTTGTTTTTGTCCACCCCTAGTTTTTTACCCCTTTTTCCTAATACATTTCCTTTTCTAATTTAGTTTTATCTTTTATAATTAAGCACTTGTTTCTATAATAAAATATAAAATAAAGTTAAACTATTTATATAAGTTATAGGTTGTTTCATAAGCTATCGTGGAAAATTTATGAAAATTAACTAGAAACAACTTATGGACAAATAAAAAATTGTTTTCATAAGCTATCCCAACTAGTCTCATAAATACTTATGTTAGTAATTAAACCCAAATGAATCAATCAAAACATGCTCTTTTTTTTGTTACCATGTCATTGGTGTGGAGTTTCCACCAGCTTTGCCGGTGATTAATCTACACCGGAGAACCTAGCTGGCCACGAGAACCCAGTTTTGCCGGCCCGTGTGGTTCTCCACTCCTAACAGAGCTCTAATAACAAATAACAAATATATATATATATATATATATATATACTAAAATGTATTTAAATTAAATAAACTAAATGCATATATATATATATATACATATATATATATATATATATATATATATATATATATATATATAAACAAAACATATATATTTAGCGTAACTAATAAAACAAATTAAATAAATTTATAAAAATATAAAATAGATTAATATCAAACAAACTTTATTTTCTTGAACTAAATAATCACAATCTAATTAGTTTGTATAAATAGTACATATTAAATATATTTACACAATATATTTTCTTATAACATAAATAAATATATTTTTCTTACAGCGTAGATAATCACAAATGAAATTTATTTTTTTTATAAATAATTTCAATCTAATTATACCAAATAAAATATATTTTTCTTATAATATAATATATTTTTCTTATAGCTTAGATTATACCAAATAAAATTTATTTATTTTTACAAATAATTTCAATTTAACTAATTTTACTAACTATTTACCAACTAATTAACTAACATTACTAACATATTATTAACGTACCACTTACTAAATAATTATAATTAACAAACGTTACTAACATATTAACGCATCACTAAAATATCTAATAACAAATGACTTGATAACTAACCAGAAGTGAAGAGAAGTCTCTCGCTTTATGCTAATTCCGGATTTCCTCCAACGAATATCTCATGAAGCTCTAAGCCAATCCTAAACAAATAAATCAGAAATGTTAAATAACTCATATGTTATAAAATAAAAAATTAAACAAAACATATAACTAATATTTATTTAGAAACATGCCGTTAAAAATTTGCAAGAACGGGAGAAGATGAGCGAAATGAAAGAAATGAGAGTATGGGAGAAGAGGAGAGAAATGAGAGTATATGGGAGAAGAGGAGAGAAATGAGAGTGTGGGAGACTATGAGAGAAATGAGAGATATGGAGTAAGGGATGGGAATGGGAAGGTATTTATAATTTCAGAGTGACCTTACCGGTGGATCCGATCCGCCGCTAAGGACCATTACCGGTGGATTTTTCAAGATCAAAAATCCCGCCTCGTTTTCGAGATCCGTCTGAAAAGAACATTATCGGCGGATTTTAAAATTCAAATTTCCATTTGGCGGTACCGGCGGATTCAGTTCCGCCATAAACGTCATGTACCGGCTGAATTTGAATTTTAAAATTTCCGGCGGTTTTCGTTTCCGCCAGAAACCTCCAGTACCGGCGGATTTTTTTAAACCTTTTTCGACGAAATAATCCACCGGAAATTTACTGACAAAAAAATCCGCCGAAAAATTTAGTTTTTCCATCGGAAAATGCATATTTCCGTCAGAACCGTACAGAAGGATTAAATCCGCCGGAAAAAACCGCCGGTAAAAAGGCGAATTTCTTGTAGTGTAAAAGTTCATTCATAACTAGCTTGCCAATAAAATTGGGCCACATTTTTCTTCTTGTAATTACACACTTTCTAGAATGTAAAAGTGCACACAAGCTGGATGTAAAAGTGCACATAAGTTGGCATGTAACTTCTGTGTTCATGTAATTAAACACTTTCTAGAATGTAAAAGTGCACACAAGTTGGCATGTAGCTTCCCTTATAATATACTAGCGAAAAAACAGAACATTGTTGTTTATCCTTCCACATTTTTTATTATTCATCATTGTGTATATATTTTAATGTTTTGTCTTTTTAAATAAACAATATTTTAATGTTTTGTGTTTAGTAATGTTGGTTTAAATTTAATTTTGTTTTACATTTTACTTTTTTGTTATGTAAACTTACATTTAAATATAATTTTATTAAATACTAAATATTAAAAAGTTCACTTGAATAAGGATAAAATTGTTCTATAAAAAACTTAAAAAAAAAAAGCTAATATCTGTAATTACCTATTGTTTTTCAATTATCTACTATTACTCTCTTTTTATTTTATTTTAGATAGAAAGTAAACTTAAACAATTTGAAAGTTAAGAAACGTTAAAAGGTTAGTTGCCAAAATCATGAGCTATATCATTTCTTGTTTTACTTTATAAATTTTAAAATTTTTGATTGGCTGAAGAGCGTAATCTAAAAAATAATACATCAAAAAGCCGGTTAACGGAAAACTTTCATTATATATAAATATTAAAAATTTCCCTTAATTTTAGGATGAGCCTTGATTTATTTATGGCCGACTTATTTGCTTCTTTCTCTTTCCATATTGTTTTGCGATCTAGTTGATGAAGCATATAAAAGTCTTATCATAAACATTTAGATACTATCATTACATGGCGGATAGTTGAAACAGATTCCATGGTGCAAAGGCCTTTGTGTCTTTCCTTCTGGTACGTAAAAACAAAAATGTGTAACCAACCTGCTGCTACTGCTCTGTTGTTCTAATCGGTGGTAACAAGATCAGCAACCTGCTCTGTCCTTCGTACCAACACCAGAACAAGGGATGGATGATAACAAGATCAGCAACCGATGATGATGATGATAAAGATCATTTAAAGCTTTTTAGAACTTTTGAATTTGTTTGAGTACTGTAGTGTATATAGTTGAGCTTTTTAGAGCTTTTGTAATAAGATCATTTAAAGATCATGAATGATAACTTTGTTTAAAAAAATAAAAGAAAAACTAACTACTAACTATGAAGCACACACTCTCACACGACACCGGACACGCAGACACCGCTAATGACCAAAATATAGGACACCAGGACATCGCACATATATAATTATTTATTTATTATAATTAAATAAAATATGAATATTACCTATAAAAATTTAAATTGAGCAATTTATTTCATAACAATAAAAGTTCTTAAACAAAATAAGATAGTTTTCCACATTCATTATCCATCTAGTATATCGATAAGCTAAAAATGATGTAATTAAATTTAATATTTTTAACCCTTCCTTGATTATCACTACTTTGACACTTCTTTAAACTTTGTAGAAGTGTCTCAGAAGTGTTCAAGAAGTGTCTAAGATGTGTCGAAGCAAAAAAAAGATTTTTTTAGGACACTTGTCTGAGGTGTCGGACACGTGTCGTACGAGTGTCGTACGGGTGTCGGACATTGACACGTGTCAGACATCAGAACATGTCTAATCTCAGAGGTGTTTGTGCTTCATAGACTACTAATAAACTATTAACAAACTTATATCTTATAACAGCAAAAGCTAAACTCCAGTAGCAGCTATTGAAACGGTGGCAATGAGAATTGTGGTTGTCGCAGAGGCGAGTGAAAACGGCAGGACAGTAGAGGCACGACTGTGCTACTGCTTGTGCATAGTTGTGATCAACTGTGGCGTAAAGGTTTGACCAAAACAATGAATGGAATGATGGTGGTTGGCATTGCGACAAAGGCGAAGCAGCGGGATTGAATACGGCTTCGGCATTGTGATACACAATAGTTTTGCCTAATATTGAGTTTTTTAAAAGATGGTTTAAGTGGCGTAATATCGAGCATAGAGCATAGAATATATCCAAGGAAGGAAAGACACAAGGGTCTTGGCGCATGGAATCCATCCATGATCACACAAACATCATGGATATGCATTTCATGTCAGATGGTTGTCAGTAAACTACTCCCTTTGTCCCATATTATATGCCTTTCTAGCCAAAAAAAATTGTCTCATAATACATGACTTTTTAGAATATCAATGAAACATTAATGTTTCTTTTCCTACCATACCCTTCATTATTTAATAATATCTCTTATCATAACTCTACTAATTTATCTTCCCAATGTCATTAAGAGGGGAGTATTAACTATGATAGACATGACTTGGCATGATTATATCAGCACATAATTTACAGAGCAATCCAACAGAGTGTCGATAAAAAGTATTATGTGAAGTATGTTTTCGTTATGCCATGTGTTACATAAAATACACCTGCAATAGATTATGCATTGACAAGACGTTAAGTATTTTATGCATACAACTTCTCTAGATCATCTTTGAATTTTGCTTTCAGTTGTTCTCTCTTTAACTTGAGAGCAGCAGTGACTAATCCAGATTCGGGTGTCCATGGATCAGGCAGTAACTTAACCTTGGCAGGAATTTCAGTTTTTTCCAGCTTCCCAGCTTTTGCAACCTGAAATAAGCAAAGTAAGATGAACCATATATTCATCACATACAAGTGTTATTACCTTGTTACCTCCTAAAAATTCATTTATACTAAGTGCAAATAATGCCTTGTCATTGCTGTGAGTCTGACAGGTCAACCAGAAGAACAGATACCAAGTGAATGTTTCCTCAACATTGATGAGAGGCCATATACCTTGTACTAAAAATAAACATTTACAAGAATGGTGGCAGCAATGATCACACTTTTGACCATGTGATCATAAAGCCTCGAAGTCGAATACCATGTCAAGGACCAATTCTCCGAAAAGCTTAAGTTCTTGGGTAGAGGCTCGGATTGTTTAATATCTAGTATGCAACTTGTGGTGTGATGTGATCTCCAATTTGCATTTTATAATGGTGGCTTCTTTATGTGTCGACTCCAAGATAGTCTTGCATTACATAGTTTAATACGATATTTATTTTTTCCTTAAATATTTAAAGAGCCTAATTAATGAAGATAAAATTTATACAGTGCGTGTATTACATAGTGTGGAAATTTGCAAAAAAATTTACTTTGCCTGTAAAATGATAAATGGTAATTGAATAACCTATAGGTTATATCCTCGATAACCAGAAAACAAGTAGCTGAGCTAACCTTGGAAATGGACTGAAGGACCTCTTTGACAGCTTCAGGTTTGTTACACAGATCAGGAAAATCTTTGTATTCAATACCTGCTTGTTGGGCCCACTTTTCCAGCAACTTTTGTGGAGGAACAACTAGAGCAACACAGTAACTGTGAAAGGGGTCTGCATGAACCATTATACTATCCACATAATCACATGATGCCAGTGCTGCCTCAACCTGCCATAAGTAAAAAAAATTAAGCACAATGTAAAAACCCTGAAAATTTTACCGTGAATCTTGTGTAGGTAACTTCAACCAGGTTCCACAATGACAAGGTATAGTTTGAGTCACCTTTCCAAGAGAAATATATTCTCCATGTTGAAGTTTCACAATATCCTTCTTCCTATCTATGATTTCGAGGCACCCATCAGGATGGAATTGACCAATGTCGCCCGTATAGAACCAGCGCATACCTTTCTCATCAACCTGCAGTAAATTGAAAGAAAATTCAAAGAGCAGATTTAAGAGCATTCAAAGAAAATGAAAAAGGAAGATGCACATAACTTTCATTCAGTGTGAAAATTACCTTGAACACTTCATCAGTTTTTTCTTGATTCTTGAAATAACCAGCTGTCACACTGAATCCCCCAACTACAATCTCTCCTCTTGGCATTGGTTTATCTGACACTCTATACCCTCCTTCTTCCCAAGATACAAGCTATAGAACCAGGTTAAAAATGATATCAAATTTCCCCCTCATTTGAGGCTCATAATAGGTATAGACCAATTGCGAATACTATTACAGCTTAAGAGATATGTAATTGTTGGGTATCCAAGTGCAAGATAGCCTCACATCGCCTAATATCTAACAAAATAAAGAGTATATAAGAGGCTATACCAATACCCTATTACCTTAAGGTTTTAGGAACAAATGTGGTCTAAGTCTCTTATTCATGGTAGTTAAATCGGGGGATACGTATCATGTATCGTTTTGCCATTTTTTTGTATCGTATATCGTATCGTGTATCGTAAGATACATGAACAATACAAAAATGACAAATTTAGTAAAAAACAAATAGCATAAGCAAAACAATATGATATAATATATCATATATAAACTCCAAAATAAAGTCATCAACAAAAAAAACCAATGGCTCCATGTGATATCAATCTCTCTCTTCGTAGGCTTTCCCATTAGTGAATACAATAGTTGAAAAACTTAAAAAGTAATGGGATTTTAATAGAACCAGAACGTGGGGAACTGTTTGAAGACTGAAGAGGTAATAATATAAAGGAGAGGGGGAGTAAACGATTGAGGAACTGACTGAATGGAGAGGTAATAATATAAAGAAGACTGAAGAGGGAGAGTAAACGATTGAGGCTGTTTGAAGAGTCAGTAAACGATTCAACTTACAACTCTCCTCTCTGTCAAAAACGTTTCAAGTCATTCAACTCTCTGTTGCAACTGTAAAACCTAAATTTACAGTTCCAGATAAATAAAAAAGCCCAATTGAAACCAAACTTAAGTTAGTCGGCCCAATTGAAACCAAATTTAAGAAAAAACGCGAAAAAAACCCTAAAATAGGCTCTGTTGGAATCGGGTTTGCGTGACCCGACCCGATTTCCTGCATAACCCGCGGCGGCCTTGTACCGTGCGATTCACCTGCGTATCGCGCGATTCTTCCGATACGGCGCGATACGGCAACATTTTCGATACGCCCTGCGATTCGTATCGTTGGAGGGTGTTTTCGTATCGTATCGCGATACGTATCCCACGTATCGTACGATACTTACTACACTGCTCTTATTATACATCATAAAAATACAAAACAAAAATAAATCCCAACAGTAATTTATTTTTCCGGAGATGTTACAAACTTCTTACTGATCTTCGAAGTCCAATAAGTTTTATTACTCACCAGCATGAAAATTATATTTATTAATGACCATTAGTCCATTACAATAATTCAATGCAACATCTATAAATAAGTAGAGGTTGGTTTGTTAATGAGATATTTGGCATACCTTAATATTGCAACAAGGAAGAGGTGGGCCAACACGCCCTACACTGCTATCATCCCACTCAGAGAAGGCAGCCCCAGCAAATGTTTCAGTCAAGCCATATCCTTGCCCAATAGGAGCCCTATTGACAAATAAATAAATACAAAGAAATAAATATCCCTCTAATTGGACAAAATGAGGAATGGATCAGAAACAATAAAACATTTTATTTTGTAACTCCAACAGAACTAAACCAGCGATAGTTGATGAATGAGTCTCAAACGCACCAAGTGAGCCTTGTTGGTCTAAGCTGTAAATCAGTGTATCATCGTATCATCGAAAAACACCAACATAGTTTTTCACCCACTTCCTATCATTTTATCTAGACTACACCACTGTGCACATTCTTGTCACCATAGAGAACAACTATAAGGTATGTACCTTATTTGATTAGATAAATTAAAACTTTAATGTAGAAAAATATACGGAATATTATTTCAATTGTATTTAGAGTTCAAACACAAATGCATTTAAATAGGCTATTTTAAATGTAAGTCTAACGGGCCTGATAATTGGGCCGGATAAATAATTACAAAATACAAACACTAATGCATTTAAATAGGCTATTCTAAATGTAAGTCTAACGGGCCGGATAAATAATTACAAATTACACTATTTACAACACTCCCCCTCAAGCTGGTGAATAGATATCTATCATTAAGATATCTATTCA
Organism: Astragalus membranaceus; assembly: GCA_039519185.1. Lineage (NCBI taxonomy): Eukaryota > Viridiplantae > Streptophyta > Magnoliopsida > Fabales > Fabaceae > Astragalus > Astragalus membranaceus. The sequence goes on along the minus strand of CM076848.1, from coordinate 53,722,796 downwards.
CCAGCTTGGATGTAAGTTCTTTGAAATGCTCTGTTGGCAAGCCCTTGGTTAACACATCTGCCAATTGGTGTCCGGTAGGAATGTAAGTTGTAGTTATTAACCCGCTCTCAAGCTTTTCCTTAATGAAGTGACGATCTATCTCTATATGCTTCGTCTTGTCATGTTGAATGGGATTATGAGCAATACTGATAGCCGATTTATTATCGCAAAATAACTTCATAAGACCTTCATATTGTATCTTCAAGTCATTTAGTACAATCTTCATCCACAATAGTTCACAGATTCCTTGTGCCAAAGCTCTAAATTCAGCCTCAGCACTTGATCGAGCCACTACATTTTGCTTGTTACTCCTCCAAGTAACAAGGTTCCCACATAAGAAGGTGCAATAACCTGAAGTAGATCTTCTATCATTTATTGAACCTGCATAGTCGGCATCAGTATAAGCCTCCATAGTTAAGCTCCCACCTCTTTTGAACAATAGTCCCTTTCCTGGAGAGGCTTTGAGATATTGAAGAATACGATCAACAGTCTGCAAATGTCTCACCCTCGGATCATGAATGAATTGGCTCACCACACTGACTGCATAAGCCAAATCAGGTCTACTGTGTGCCAAGTAAATCAATTTTCCCACCAATATCTGATATTGGACCTTGTCAACTTTGACACCTTCTTCTTCAAAGCTAATTTTGTGATTCTGCTCTATAGGAACACTTGTAGGTTTGCATCCAAGTTTTCCAGTTTCCTGCAATAGGTCAAGCACATACTTTCTTTGAGAGATAAAAATGCCTTCTTTTGGGTAGGCTACCTCGATTCCCAAGAAATTCTTAAGTTGCCCAAGGTCCTTCATTTCAAACACTGCTGATAATTTCTCTTTGAGTAGCTGTCTCTCAGTCAAATCGTCACCTGTAATAATGATATCATCAACATAAACAAGAAGTATAGTCAATTTTCCATCTTTTGAATGTTTGAAGAAAAGAGTGTGATCTCCTTGGCTTTGCTTATAGCCTAAGTACACCATTGCCTTTGTAAATCTCCCAAACCATGCTCGAGGAGACTGTTTTAGCCCATATAAAGCTTTCCTTAATCGGCACACCTTGTTTGTTCCCTCTTTTGAACCAAATCCTGGAAGAATCTCCATATACACCTCCTCTAAATCTCCATGCAAGAATACATTTTTGACATCAAATTGGTTTAGTTCCCACCCGGAGTGGGTACCAAGTGATAGTAAGATCTGAACAGTGCTCATCTTTGCCACAGGAGCAAAAGTCTCCTCATAATCAATGCCATAGGTCTGAGAGAATTCTTTAGCCACTAGTCTTGCCTTGTACCGATCAATAGTACCATCTGATCTGTGCTTGACTGTATAGATCCACTTGCAACCAACGGGCTTCTTGCCTCCTGGTCTCTCAAGTGCTTCATTTCCTCATCCATGGCTTGGACCCAATTTCTATCTTTGAATGCTTCTTGAACAGATGATGGGATTATTAGAGTTAACAGCTGAAATAAAACTCTGATGCTGCACAGAAAGATTTGTAGTGGAGACAAATTGAGAAATAGGGTATTTGGCACAAGACCTTTTCCATTTCCTCAAAGCAATAGGCAAATCATCTGTATCAGTGTCATTAGTGTCAAAACCGTGGGAATCACTAATAGGAGGGTTAATTTCAGTACTTACCTCCGGTTCAGGCAATTGAGGCTGTGTCTGGAGCAGGTCGGGCTTACTTCTTCTCTGATACACCATAATTGGCTCACTAGCCTTAGTGTTTGCTGGTGTCGAAGATGATGGTTCCTGCAAAACAGAAGACAAAGGAGGAACCAAAATAGAAGTAGGAGACTCAATAGTTGGACTTGTGGAAGTAGGACTAGTAGTAGGACTTAAGACAGGAGTCACAGGCAACTCAGGTAGGAATAGAAACTCAGACTCAGATTTCAAATCATCATGAATGCTCTCCCCCTGAAGCTGAGGACGGGTGAAGTAGGATACATTCTCATGAAACGTGACATCTTTAGAGATAAAGTACTTACGACTAGGAGGATGATAACATTTATATCCTTTCTTGTCGAGAGGATAACCCACAAAAATGCATCTGACTGCACGGGAGTCCAACTTACTTCGGTGTTGTTTGTGAACATGGACAAAAGCAACACAACCAAACACTCGAGATTCAAGACTCTGCAAAACAGGAACAGAAGGAAACCGTGAAGTCATAAACTGAACAAGACTGACATTACCTAACATTCAAGATGGGACCCGATTAATCAAGTAGGCAGCAGTCAATACTGCTTCTCCCCAGTATGAGTTAGGAACTGCCATTTGGAAGAGAATGGCTCGAGAAACTTCAAGTAAATGACGATTCTTTCTTTCTGCGACACCATTTTGTTGTGGGGTGTCGACACATGTAAACTCATGAAGAATTCTTTGTTGACTGATAAAATTTGAAAGACTCTGATTGGCATATTCTTTGCCATTGTCAGAGCGAATTCTTTTAATGCCTTTGCCAAATTGTGTTTGCACCATGTGATAAAATCTGATAAATAATTCTGGTACTTCTGATTTATCCTTCATCAAAAAAGTCCAAGTTGCTCGAGTACAATCATCAATAAATGACACAAACCATTCAGCACCCGAAACATTAGAAATAGGTGCAGGTCCCCTAACATCAGAATGTATAAGATCAGAAGGTTCGACACTTTTAGTGGAACTAGGAGTAAAAGAGACACGAGTGTGCTTAGCTAACTCACAAACTTCACATTTAAAAGACTCAACCGAATGATGTAAAAACAAATAAGGGAGCATAGACTTAACTAAAGAGAATGGAGGATGACCAAGACGCTTGTGCTGAAGCCAAATTTGTGCGGCAGAATGAGAAGAAGACTCGAAAGACTCGGTCTGCAAGCAGGAAGCCAACACCTTCGAACAATTTGGTTCATCAGATATGTAGTATAACCCTCCCTTTTCCTTGGCAACTCCAATTGTCTTCCCCGTGGTAAGATCCTGTAAAACACAATAAGAAGTGAAACATGTTCCTTTACAATTCTGATCACGAGTGAGTTTACGAACAGATATTAGATTGTGAGAGAGAGTGGGAACATGAAGCACATCCTGTAATTGAAGTGTAGGTTGCAAATTAACATTCCCAGAGCCATCAATACGAGCATAAGAACCATTAGCAACAGTAACATAAGAATTCATCTTAGAGGAGGTATAAGAGGAAAATAAACCGGAATTGAAAGTCATGTGATCGGTGGCACCAGAGTCCAAAATCCAAGCATCTTTAGGGATTTTACCGCAAACATTAAAGGATCGGGAGCATTCACTCAAGTCAGTCGTTGGTAGAGAGAACAACATCCAAAAGGCTTACTGTGAGAGTCAAGTATAGCCTTTAAACGATTCACCTCATCCTCGGTGAATAATAAAGAGTAATCAATAGCAATTTTGTCAGCCATCTGTGACATTAATTAATAGAAACGGATGACAACCTAATAAAAAGGACGGTACCACTAACAAGCCAAAAGCACCACGCAAAACTAAGGCCCCAAAAAGTGCAGAAAATGCAGTAAATAGTCGTCCAATCAAACGCAGAGCAACCAAAAAAAAATTCAGAACAGTGCATAAACAAACACTTGTACGGATAACAGCTCGCGATGAACAGCAACAGAGGGGAAACTAGGCTGCGTGAACAGTACCAAACAGTGAACAGTGTGTGGTTGATGAACAGTAGGCGCTTGAACAGTGACAATTGATGAACAGCTCAAAACTGAATATAAGAGGGAACGGCACAATGAAGGTGCCAAAAGCTGCAATAAAGGCAGCAAACAAAAATTAAAAAAAAAAGAGCAGAGATGGCGGCTAGGGTTTTTGTGCGGAAGCGAGACTCCCAAAAACGAGAGCTCGTGATACCATGTAGAAAAATATACTGAATATTATTTCAATTGTATTTAGAGTACAAACACTAATGCATTTAAATAGGCTATTCTAAATGTATGTCTAACAGGCCTGATAATTGGGCCGGATAAATAATTACAAATTACACTATTTACAACATTTATTATTTTAGCATTAATGTCTTTATCTTCATATGTTTTTAGTCCACATTTTTGTTTGTCCCTGTAATATACATAAAATTCGCATTGAAATAAATCAAAAATATATAAGCTATACAAAGCTTCATCCGCCTAGATCCATAACCTCTAAACATGCAGAAGTACACGGACACAAACATGCGTGTAAAGATGACTAGTTGGTTCCAACCAAGTGATATATAATATAAAGATGAGAACCATTACCCCATGCAGATATTGATGAAGTGTTGTGAATCTCCAGACAATGGGGCACCACCACAAAGCATAAATCGGAGGTCGCCTCCAAGTAGAGTACGAATTTTTTTAAAGACAATGGTATCCCACACCAACTTCTCCAACCCCCAAGCTCCTAGCCAGCTTCCCTTTACAGAAGCCAGACGGCGCTTGTATGCAGTCTGGAAAAGATTCTTTGCAAGCCCCCCTTTTTCCTCAACCTAAGTGTAACATAGATAAGAGGAAGGAAGAGAAATAACCGTTTATGACTACTTTTAAGCATTGAATATAAGGGGAAAGTAAAAAAGAAATAATGTAAGCTTCTGCAATTTGTTATTGCAGAATGCCCATGGAAAATTCTACCTAGATATCAAATAAGACCATCAATGCATTGGTAAATGGTGAACAGTAAAGATCAAACTAAAAGTAAAAATTAAATGTAGTGAAGATGAAAATGTTGATGTGGATGGGTTACATGAGTACACACAAAAATGACAAAATTATCAACGAACGTATATAGGAAGAGTTCGGGTAGTACTAGCCCTGTTGAGGAAAAGATAGCAAACAACAAGCTTAAGATGGTTTGGTCATGTGAGAAGAATATCAAAAGCTACCATAAAACAAAAAATGGATCAAATCAGATTCTGTTGAGAACCTATGATGGAAATAGCAAAAAAAAAAGAATGATTTTATTGCATGACTGGAAATGAACAGAACAAGGAGAAAAATCTCTCCACCGCGGATTTCCTTTCCCAGCTGAGCACTTACTCGATTCTCTCATATAACTTTACTATTCCATGAATGATCAACTTACCCTTAATTTTCCCTATATATGTATCGAACTAATCCTTCTAACTATATAACTGTTCCAAGTCTAACTATCTAAATTGACTATTTTTTATTTTTCCAAGCAACTATCCTTCTGTCCTAATGATTGGAATTAAAAGTGCTAGAGAAAATCAAAGTAAACTTCAAGAGAAACCATTAGAAAAAATTTCTAAATGGATTTATTGAAAACCCGGCATTGTTTGATTCATGCAATAGGTCTAAGCTAGAGGGGTACGGCTATACTCTGTTGTTACTCTACCCTTCCATCGGCCATTTGAGTTAGTGAATTTTCTAGAAAAAAGTAGAGCACCTTCATTTGGTATTGCTAAACCATTAATTCAAATGGTTGGACACTAAAACTAATATACAATCCAGTGGCACCTTTTGATTGTTTTCTTGCACTTTGCTTGACATGTAATGCTAAACCGAGTAGCAATGGCATTTGGCCACAAAAGATCTATGAGCTAAGGTTGTTGAGCTAATAACAACATTTTGGAGTTAGTTGTCATGTGTTATCTATTTACGTTATAAATGTATGGGAGTTTTGTGTAGGTTTTCATAATAAAGGGGACATTTGTGCCACTAAGGGAGAGTTAATTTTTTCACACCTTTTTCGAAACTCCATCTCGAATACGATCTAGAATAGCTGGTACTGCTGTCAAAAGGGTAGGCTTTAACACAGTAGCGTCTCCCTTGGTTCCTTTCTTGATTTTATTGGATGTGTCAGTCAAAGTCAGAGTAGAGCCGTAACCAATTGCAACACCTGCAGCCAGCATAACAGACTGGACAACCACAATAATTTAGAGATGATAGCATCGACTAATTTGACTATTAGATCTTAGAAAGCTAAAAAAAATTACCTCGGCTGCCATTTCGAAAACATGAGCAAGGGGCAAGTATGCCAAGTACACATCCTTGCTACCTAGATTTGGAATCACTGTCATGACTGCTGCTGTAGTGGCTACAATGTTTCCATGAGTAATCATCACACCCTAAATGATAACAAAAAGTTAAGAATCTATCAAATCAAAGGGAAGCGCACACTTGACCTAACAGAGATCCCCTTAGCTCTCAATGTTAGCAGACAAGAAAAAGTTTGCCATTTGAACTATCGACTTAATATGGTTCTTGTGCATATTTTACGCCTAAGAAGTAAGAATGCAAGACAATGAAGTCATATCAAGACCAAAGTCAGTACTCAACTACTGATATTTCTGAATTGCATTCTTCAGTAGGCATCAGGTTGTTGAGACATTTAATAAGGATGATTGTGGATAAAACATTTCATAAACATGCAGCAAACCACAAATATGAATAAGAGACTAAACGTGCATAGACACAGACCAACACCTTTGACAAAATTTGAAGAAACAAACCTTTGGCAGACCTGTACTGCCACTTGTGTACATGATAACTGCAATAGCATTCTTGGATGGAAGGCTTGGTTCAACAGGACTTTCTTTCCCAAGTTTCTCAACTTCGCCAAAAGAAGCAATTGTCCAGTTGCTCAAATCTTCTGAGAAAGCATGTTCTTCTTCTTTGCTATCATCTTCAAAGTAAATTATATTTTGGAGAGATGTTAGTTTTGATCTTATTGCGTCCAGCTTCTTCAACAGCTTGGGGTCACAGATCAGAGTAGATACTTGGGTCTGTTCATATTCCAAAACTTCAAGTGAGGACATGACATGCCATAACATTTTTAGTTACTATAATGATTAACTAGTTTTTATCTAACTATATAGTGATTATAGTCTCTAAAACTATGCCAAATATAGTAATTTCCTACCTCGTTTAGCGAATGGATGAGGGCATCTTCACCTAGAGAAGCATAAATAGTAACCACTGTAATATTCTGTCGGAAGCAACCCTGAATTTAACCAAGCACCCCATCAATATTTGTTAATGAATAACCATAAGCCCCAAAGGTAGTGGAACAAGTCAAGGAAATCAAGCTTATAAAAGCAAGTTTACCTGAAGGGCAATGAGCCACTCAGCCCGGGTATCAGAGAAAATGGCAACACGGCTATCTATATTATGGCCTAACTTAAGAAGACCAGACGCAAAATTGGACACCCGAGCAAAGACCTCTCCATAGGTTTCCCATTTGTAGTCTCCTAAGTGAACTTTCTCAAACTTCCGGCCATCACTCGATGTTACAAACTCCTTTCCTATTAGTTCTCTTGTTCCGAGAAATTTATTGTGTGTATATTTATTACAAGCTTGCTCAAATAGATGAGCCATCGTGGGGGCTCCTTTCCAAGGAACTTCAACCAACTGACTTCTTTTAGCATTTCGCACTGCATAACCGGCCTCGCCACCAACTTCTACAGGAACACCTCTAACTTTCCCTCTTTTCTTTCCCAAAAACAAAACTGAAAACAAGACAGGAACAAGGATACCTATGACTATGGCAGCCACAGTTCCATATTCTCCATGATCTTTCCAGCCAAATTTGTCACATATATCTAGACATTTTAACCATGAGGAACTATCCTTTGAATCGACCATCTTTTGCGCTCGACAAGATATGGTGGCCCTTCTTAACTAGAACACAATTTGATTACCCGTATCAAAAGTGAAAATCAGCATGGAGTATGGAAACATATTACTTGACTAGGATCAAGTAAAAGTAAACAATTTGACTAGGACTAGTTCAATCAAAACAAAGGCAAAGAAAGGAAAAAAGACACCAACTTGATCAGATCCCACGAGAATAAAAAATCTAGAAATCAATAACCAATAATTTAAACATACAAAATGAAAGAGGAAGATTTAAAGAATTCTAGCATCAGGTACATGACAGCAACATCATCCAAACACTAAAGGAGGTTACAGCAAATATTAAAAAGTAGCTGGAGGCTGGGTAAGGTTACCAATAGGAACAACCAGATTAGAATCATCAGATCAATGTTAAAGGTAAAGTAACTGCAGACAATTTCATTGATTAAGTAGTTACAGTTACACACCACACAGACCAAGATTCAAAGCTCCATAAAAACATTATTCTAAAAAGAAGAAAAAGAAACAAGAAGAGAATAAGATGCTCATCTAACGGTATTACCTTTGTACTAGTTTATGTGGGTGCGATGAAATACTGATGCTAAGCTTCAGAGTGTGTGCCTGTGTCTCTCTCTTTCTAAGCAAAGTTTCTCTTTTGGTCTAACTCTAAGGCTCTCTCTCTCTCTCTCTCTCAGCAGTTTCCGCAGAAGAGGTGTTGTCCGATTGCAAACCAAACTCGCTTGTAAGAAGCGACGCGTGGCGAATGTTGAAAATTTATAAATGTCGACAGCAGCGTTTCAATAGATGAAGTCAAATAAAAATCAAGGGTGTGGAACTATTTATATTTTATACCCCTCCTTTCCTTTTTAATTATGAGTTTTTTAAAAAAAAATCTTTTTATTATTTGTTGATAGTATCAAGTTAAATTATTTTTTGGTGGTAAAAAAAGGTTAAATTATTTCTTTTCCTTTCAAAAAAATTACATCAATTACATGTTTTTCAATTACTTCATCCGTTTTCATACATAAATAAATAAACAAAGATATCTATACACACTTTTTAAGAATATTTAAGAAGAGAAGTATAACTCTTAAATTATACTTTATTTACTCTTCTAGAATTATGTGAAAAAGAAAATAAAATTTGGAAACTAAAACTTTCTTGCGTTGAGAAAAGGAAAAAAAGAAGCAATTAGAGTAAATTTGATACCTTAAAAGGAAAAAAAAGTAAACTAAAACTTTTTTGCGTTGAGAAAAGAAAAGAAAGATCTGAGGTGGTTTTAAATGTGGATGAGAGCAGCTTTGGTAATCCAGGTGCATCAGGATTTGGTGGAGTGTTGAGACAAGCTAACGATAATTGGATATGTGAATTCATGGGATCTGTGGGAATTTCCAATAATCTCTGTGCTGAGTTAATGGCCCTCTACCATGGTCTAAGACTAACTTGGGAGAAAGGATATCATGATATTGTCTGCTACTGTGACCCTACTTTGGCCATTCACCTTGTGCGCAAAACTGTGAATCTGTGGCATCATTATGCAGCTATCATTTGCAATATCAAAGAGCTCATTGATAGAGATTGGAATATTCAGTTGTATCATACCTTGAGAGAAGCAAATGCAACTACAGATTTTTTGACTAAGAAAGGAGTGATGAATTCAATCACATGGCAAGAGTTGGAAGACCCCCTGATGGCATCAATTGTTCCTTCAATCCGATGCCTCTAGAGTCCTCTTTATGAGGATGTAGTTTGCTTTTTTCCTTTGTTTTCTTTTTATTTTTTCTACTCCTACCAAAAAAAATTGATACATTAACTAAAAACGCTTTGACTTGCTTATATATTTGATAACATGATTAAGTAGATGTTTTTGCTTATATTTAGAAATGAATGGACTATACTCTTAATTATTTATTTAAGAGAAAGAAAATTTTGTGATGAGTAACAATTAAGAGTATAATAGGAAAAAGACTTATAATTTTATCAAAAACAACGATTTTTTTGGTTTCATTTGTATATGTAAAACAACCTTAAAAGACGGGTAAAAAAGGGGTTAGGATTCTCTCCATTTCTTAAAAGAAATGAAGGGTTCCATTTGGAGAGATAAGACAAAACAATGATGGTGGGCCCTACAATAGGTGTCATGTCACTAATAGTTTTTTTTTTACAAGTGATGCCACTGATAGTTATTAACTTCTAATAAGTATAAGAATAAAAACTAATTTTTAGATTTCAATACTAATTCAACAATTTATCTTTTATTAAGATCATTTTATGTCATCTAAGTTTTTAAATAAATTTCTATAAGGTAATTCCGAAAATTTTGAAGAAAATCAGTTTCAATGTAAATTTTGGTAAAAAAGTGGGGGGTATTTTGGGGATAAAACGAGTTATGGGGGTACAATGTCTATGAGGGGGTACCAAAAAAATGCCGTAAAAAAAAGGCAAAAAAATATTCCAAATTGTATGGAAGGCTGGGAAGAGCGCCGCATACAGATGGTAATACATATAGAGGGCGTTTGTTTTAAGTTTAGTAATGTCATTCTCGAAAATAATTTTCCTAGGAACAAAATGATGGGAACAAATACCTTACTAAAGTGGAAATTCTTTTGAATGAGGAGCTCAAGAAGATTAATCACTAAGAGGAGCGGTTGTGGCATCGGCGTTCCCGGGCTAAATGGCTACAGGATGGTGATAGAAATACTAGATATTATCACCTAAAGACAATTCAAAGGAGGGGGAAAAATCATGTTAAGATGCTGAGGGATTCTAGTGGAGGTTGGATTGATGATATAAGCTCTTAGCAACAGATGGTGATTGAATTTTATAAAACTTTGTTTATGGCGAGGGAGGGAGGTGACTTGTGGCTTCAAACAAAATTTACCTTTCCAAGCATTGATGAAGATGGTATGGCAGTTTTGAATTCGCCTAGTGATCTTGAAGTTAAAGCAGCGGTGTTTAGTATGAGTCTGTGGAAGGCACCTGGGCCAGATGGCTATCCGCCAGGTTTTTATCAAGACTCTTGGGAGGTGGTTGCTCGTAGTCTTTGTGACTTTGTTAGGACGGTTTGGAATGATCCCTCCAAGCTTGTTGATATAAATACTACGGATATTGTGTTGGTTCCAAAAGTAGATACTCCGGAATTTGTTGATCAGTTTCACCCAATCTCTCTTTGCAATACCTTGTATAAAATTGTGAGTAAAGTTGTGGTGACTAGGCTCAAGAAGATTATTCCTTTGATAATTTCTCCATTTCAAACTGGTTTTGTGCCGGGGAGAAGTATACATGAAAATATTGTTGTCGCTCAAGAAATGGTTCATAGTATGAAGAAGATGAGTGGCATGACCGGATTCTTTGCTATCAAAGTAGATCTATCAAAGGCTTATGACAAGCTTAATTGGACCTTCATTCGAAAGGTTTTAATGGAGGTAGGGCTTCCTTTGAATATGATTGAGCTGATCATGTCTGGAGTGACTAGTGTGTGCTCCAATGTCAATTAGCATGGTCGAAGGGCTGATTACTTTCATCCTCAAAGAGGAATTCGCCAAGGTGATCCTATTTCCCCTTATTTGTTTGTCATGTGTATGGATAAACTCTCCCATACATATCATATCGCAAAAGGTGGAAGAAGGTTTGTGGAAAGGTTTAAAAGCCGGGAGAAATGGACCGGTAATCTCACACCTGATGTTTGCGGATGACTTACTTATTTCTGGACAAGCTAATGAGGTTCAGATGCAGTGTGTGATAGAGGTCTTGGATATGTTTTGTCGACTCTCGGGACAACAAGTTAGCAATGAGAAGACAAGTATTCTTTTTTCAAAAAATGTTGATGTTAACATGAGAAGGAGGTTAGTGGAGTTATCGGTTTTCAGGAGGCTTCAAGTTTAGGGAAATATCTTAGTGTACCTCTCCTAGGTAAAGCTCCAAAAAGAAGTGATTATCAATACCTCTTGGATAAAGTCAAAACTAAGTTGACTGGTGGGAAGGCAAATAACTTATCTTTAGCAGGTCGAGCTACCACTACAAGAAAAACACGTATTTTCGGCGAATTTTTTCCGTCGGTACATTTTCGGCGGATTTTTGGCATTTCCGGCATATTTTTTCCGTTCGTACATTTCGGTGGATTTTTCAAATTACCGGCGGTTTTTAAAAAACTAAATAAATTTTTTTAAAATCCGCCGGAAATGTGACCACCGAATTTTCCGGCGGATTTTTTAAAAAAAAAAATTTAAAAATCCGCCGGAAAATCCAGTGGTCACATTTCCGGCGGATTTTTAAAAAAATAATAATAATTTTTTTTAAAAAAAATCCGTCGGTAATTTCAAAAATCCGCCGAAAAAATTCGGAGGGAAAAAATTCTGCCAATAAATATAAATTTCTCCTACACTCATCTCATTCTCTCATTTCACTCTTTATTTCCTTCTCATTCTTTTGTACATTTTCTCTATCTTATCTTTCTTCTTCTTTCTCATACTCTCATCTCCATAAATTTCTCTACATATTTCTCTTCTATATTTCTCCTTTCTTTTTCATTCTTATTCATTCTCACTTCTTCATTCTTATTTCTTATTACTTTTTTATTCTCATTCTCTCCTATATTATTACTTCTCATACTCTCCTTCATTCTTATTCATTCTTACTCCTTCATTCTTCTTTCTTCTTCATTCTCACTCATTCATTCTTATTTCTTCTTACTTCTTCATTCTTATTCTCTCCTATATTATTTCTTCTCATATTCTCTTTCATTCTTATTCCTTCCATTCATTTATTTTTTTTCATTCTCTTTTATATCATTTTTTCTCATATTTTACTTCATTTTCATTTTTCCTTACTTTTTACTAAAATACAAATTAAATTTTAAAATTCGGAAAAATTGAAAAAAAAATTAATTTATTTTTTTTTAAAAAAAAACATCCGCCAGTAATGTACATTTCCGGCGGATTTTTCAAAAAAAAATTAAAAACATAATTCTATTTTATTTTTTATTTTTAAAAAAATATGCCAGTAAGGTGCATTTTCGGCGGATTTTTCAAAAAAAATAAAATAAAATCCGCCGAAAAAGCCCAATACCGACGGGAAAAATCCACCAGAAATTACTGGCGAAAAAACCATGCACATTACCGGCGGAAAAATCCACCGGTAATTGAAGCTTGGCTAAAGCAGTCATTGAAGCTATTCCAGTGTTTCCTATGATGACCGCTTCTATCCCTAGGAGTGTATTGCAAGACATTCAGAAGATGCAGAAGGGTTTTATTTGGGGAGATTCGGACGAAGGAAGGAAAGTGCATTCTTTATCTTGGGAGGTGGTGACTAAACCAAAGAGCATGGGAGGTTTGGGTATGAGGCGGCTCTATCAGATGAATACTGCGTGCTTAATGAAACTCGGCTGGGAGCTAAAGCAAGACAAACCACATATTTGGTGTGATGTTCTTAGGGAAGTATATGGGCCGTATGGATCTTAGTGATGGTGTGGTAGCTAAAGGTTATGACTCAAGCTTATGGAAGGCTATTGTTCAATGTTGGCCTCGGTTTGAAGAATTTGCGTATAGATCCATTGGAAATGGCATGTCTACTCCAGCTTGGACAAATGATTGGATTGGTATGGGAATTTCTATTGCTAACCTTAATATTCCAATACCTGAAGAGTTAAGAAACTGTTGTGTAGCAGACTTGGTTACTAGTGGGCATAAGTGGAACCTCCAATTGAAAGTTGGCTTCCAAATTCAATAGTTGAGAGAATTAAGGCAGTGATGGTGCCTGATGTTGAAGATGGTCAAGATAAGTGGGGTGTGGCCAGGTGGATCTCATGGTGATTTCTCAGTTTCGGTCACGTATGGATTATTGTGTGGCTTCTCCAGAATTCCAACATAGCTTCGGTGGAGTAAGATTTGGAAGCTAGAAGTGCTGGAAAGAGTCAGATTTTTTATTTGGATTGTGTGCCATAATAGGTTGATGACAAATCAAAGGAAAGCTAGCATGCACTTGGGTGAGCCTTATTGTAAAGTCTGTGAGTTTGAAGTGGAGACGATTATACATGTCCTTCTTGATTGTCCCTATGCCATGGTGATATGGGTGAATTTACTTGATGAGTCCTCTAGAGTTGAATGAGTGGATTGATCTTAATATCAATAATCACTTAGGTATTAATAAGGAGTTGGAGTGGAGGTCAGTATGGAGTATAGCTTGTCATCTTTTATGGCAGTGGAGGAATAAGGAGATTTTTCTGGAGGACTTTGCTCGTCCCTTTGAGCCTTGGCGTGTTCTTGTGCAGCAGTGCAGAGATTACTTAAAGGCTTCACACGTAAATATGTTACTTGGTAATGGTAAACAATTGGGGAATATTCAGTGGATTCCACCATGTAGAGGTTGACTTCGGTTGAACACGGATGGGGCTTGCAATCACTCTTCGAGTGTGGCGGGGTGTGGAGGTTTAATGCGAAGGGAGGATGGAAGTTGGGTGGTGGGTTTCTCTAAGAACCTGGGACGGTGTACGGCTTTTGTGGCGGAGCTATGGGGTCTTTGGGAGGGGCTACAGCTTGCTCCCCGGTTGGGAGTGATGAAGTTGGAGGTAAATCTTGACTCGAAGAGCGTGGTCCAATGTCTGAATGGGGATTCTTCCGCTAGTCATCTTGCTTGGAGGATTCTTACTAAGATCAAGAAGCTGCTACGTTGCAATTGGGAAGTCAAAGTCTCTCATATATTTAGAGAAGAAAATAAATGTGTTGACGCCTTAGCATCAATTGGGTGTCATCAGGAAGCGGAGTTTGTGGTTTATGATAGTGTTCCCAACGAGGTTCGGTATTTGGTTGCTGTTGATGTCAGTGGAGTCTCTACTCCTATATTAGTTTCCGTTTAGTTTTCTCTCTTTTGGGTTTTGGCCCTCTATGTATCCAAAAAAAATGATGGGAATCCTATTCCAATGTATTAATGAAAAAATGTGTTTGGCAAATATTTATAACATTCCTAGGCATTATTCTAAGAGTGGGTATATAGGTAGTTCTTATAGTTTTTATTCGCATATCTATGGAAATTTTTTTCCCACCATTTTCCTATGGGAATAAACCCATGAGAATGATGGAAATTATTGGGGGTTATTTCACTCATAAGAATCTTTTTGTTTGGGAGTAATTTTTTTCAAACTTCTAACAAACATGGGAATACTCATTTCCTACCTATGCATTCCCGAAAATGTTAATTCTACACTTGAAACAAACGCCCGAATAGAGATGCTTGCCAGCCCACCAAAATGATGGGGTGGGTTGAGGTTTATCAGCCCGCCATCCTATATAACTCGACGCACCTAGCTTACCAACTTGCCATTTCAGAGTGATCTAGAGCACACCAACCCGCAACCTTTAGGCCTAAGGGTGTGTTTGGTTTGCTAAAAAGTAAGGGACTAGATAGGACAACTCTAGTTGTACCCTGTTTGATTTGGAAACTGTTGGTGGTACTATACACCAATGGTAAAACCACAATACAACTTTTGTCCGGCAGTACAACTTCCCGTCCACCAAAAAATATACCAAAATACTATTTTTATTTCCTATTCAATAATTTTTCTCTCTCTCTCCTATCTCTCTCCCTCTCTTATCTCATTCTTCTCCCTCCGTTCTCTCTCCCTGTCCTCTAATTTCTCTTCTATATATCTTCTCATATCATGACATTTCTCTCATCTCTCTCTCTCTCTCTGCTATCTTCTCTCTCATATTTTTCGTCATAATTTATAAATATATTATAATATGTTATATAAAATCATTATAAACCTCATAAAGAGAATTATAGTAAATTTCACTTTTTTTTCTTGTATTGTTCAGTGTTCACTAAACAGTATTGCACAAAATGTTGTCTAATATTTACCTATTTACAAATCAAACAGACCCTAAGTTTTCTTTTTTATTAATTTTAATTTTTTATACTTTTTGGTGGGTCATCGCACCAACCCACAATAACAACCCATTTGCTAGTTTGCCCACACAACATAACATGCCATAGTATAATTAAATACAATTTTCATATTTTTTTTGTCTTCTCTTTTCTGCTGCTTCGTTTTAATTTTAAACATCAAATTTCATTTTTTATTTCAAACATATAAGTATCTTTAATGTATAACTTACATATAAACAAATAATTATCTTACCTTTATATGGAAAAACATTATCCATAGATTCAATGTAATTTTATCACTTTCAAACACATAAAATTTATTAGTCTTTAATATTTGTAAATGATTAAATTTATGGAAAAACATTACGCATAGATATAATTTTATCATTTTTAAAATAACAAATTTACCATAGACAAACTTATTTTTTTACTGTATACACAAGCTCATTTTCTTTTCGTTTTCGTGTTATTGTTGTGCAGTATTCACCGACTTTGCCGGTGACTACTCTACACCCAAGAACCTGACTGGCCACATATATACCCCAACTTTACTGCTCCGTATGGTTCTTTCCTCGCAATTGAGTTTTCACCACACCCAAAATTGGAACCAGAGACCTTGAGGGATCCGGACCTAGTTTCTACTCAAACCAACCCTTGTTGGTATAGACAAACTTATTTTAATTTAACGTAACATAAACTTTGTATAAAAACGTCTAATGTTAACATTTACAAACCTAATGTTTTCGTACTAGCTAAGCTTCTTAAAAATGTTAGTTGCAAAGTTCAAATAGAAAACACTAAATAAAAACCGGCAATCACATCATATCTTCAAAAGGTTTATTTATCGCATCAGTTAAATCATTCCTTGGTTGCTTTTTATTGACTGAATTCCTCGGTTGCTTTTTGTCTAGTAAAAATTGTAACCAGGATAATAATCAGAAATTAGAATTTAAAAAAAATAAAATAGAATGCAAAACGGATATCATTTCTCACGAACTCTGCTGCAATAATAAATGAACTGCTACAAGAAATTGATATTTAGATATCAACACCCGTTTCATTATATATCCAGATTAGAAATTTAGAACTACGTTGATTATTATAAAGTTGAATTACAAAACACTTAAAAGAAAATAAAGCAAAAACTGCTTCAACCAAAATAGTAACAAACAGCCTGTACAGGTAGTACACTGTAGCCGTAGTATAGATCCCCTCGTCTCTTTAAGCAAAACAATTATTTTATGCAATCACGGTGATTTGTGGTTGATTAAAGGGATTGGAGTTAAGAGTCGTGATTAACGCCGATGGTATTCCAGGTATGTTTTAAGGGTTGAAGAGTCCATAAGACTATAAATAGCAAGACTGGCACTATTGCTATTGCATCGTCTATAAGCACATAGACAACATTCTATAAAATTAATTTTGGTGATGCTTAGCAGTAAATTGTATGACGCATAGCTCACTAATTATTTTTTTGGTTACAAAAGTTAAGCTAGCTCACTAATTATTATTTCCAATACATGTAAACAATCCCAGGATATAAAATTCCCATCAGGCATTGTGGTTTCTCATTTTAACTCCCCTAGAACCCTACTACAGGCATAAAATATCTATTATCCAACACTAAACACTAACAAAATCTAAAATATCTCAGTATAAAGGTTCAAATCAATAGTGCAACCATTTCTATTCAGTTAATGGTTGCTAAGGCAGCCACAACCCTTTGGGAAGAAATACGACTTCAGAAACCTGTTGAAACTAGTTGACAGCAATTTACGGGATTATCCTAATCAAATACAACTAAATCAGACTCACCAACTCCACCAAACAAAAGGCTGTGCTCTTTGAAACTAGATCTTTAATATAGGCTCACCAAACAAAACTAAGAGAAAGATTAAGATTAAGTGCTCTTTGAAACAGTTCTAATAAGCATAGCCTACAATAGTACACATTCACACCACTCCACCATGTTCTAACTAAAATAGATATCCAGAATGGTGACAGTCTAACTCGCAAATATCTGTGTATCACATAAAACTAAAAGCATAACGTGCCTAACTTAGATTGTATAGGCTGGTGACAGATGGGAAGCTCTAGATTGATGATGTTCGGAAAGCTCTAGATTGATGATGTTCTATCTTCGGTTGCCTAAGCACTTGATTAAAACAGACAAGCTAGCAGTTCATCTGACTTCTAGAAAGTGCCCACCTGCAGTAAGTGTCTTGTTACTAGAAAGTGCTTAAACCTGCATGCAACTTCTACTGCAAAGCTTAATAATAAAACTATCTTGCATAGGGATGGTAACGACTACTGCCCCCATAACTTCCCCTACCAGCATATAATCCTCCTGTCCCACCATAACCAGTACCAGGGCCGGATTCATAACCAGCACCAGGGCCTGATTCATAACCTCCACCAGTGCCTGGACCACCATAACTTCCATAACCCCCACCACCTCTTCCATATGGGCCTAACCCAGTACCACCATATCCACCACCAAGACCCATGTAGGATCCATAGCGGCCAGAGTAGCCAAAGGACGATTCACCTCGATAGCCAGCATAGCCACCTGTGCCACCACCAGCACCATAACCCCCAAATCCACCACCAAAGTCATCTCCACCTCCATACCCACCATAATCGCCAGGCCTACCACCAAAACCTCCAAGTGACCTATAAGGTGCGCGTCCAAAACCACTACCGGTAAAACTGCCATAAGAATCGTCAAATCCACCAAAACCATCATTGTAAGAACGTGCCCTAGAGTCACTAGCAAATGGAGGAAGAGAACCTGAGTTTGAGGATTTTTTTGGTTCAGCCTTCTTGATCTCAACCTACAACAAAGAAGCAAGTCAACCTAGACTCATTGATAAAGAGAACCTTTTTTCCTCTGCATGGCTTGCACATAGAAATCATTAAGCCTGCTATATAAGTCAAACAATGGTGATAAAGACTGACAAAAAGAAACATCGCATTAATCGGGGGCAAAGAAAGCCCCAGTCATCATTTATTTCCCAACATTGTCCTTTAACATAGAAACCTATTACCACTACTGCTACTGCTACTACTACTTCATAATTGACCCTGCTAGTTTTAAACACCCTAAAATACCAAATATAACTAACCTGAGTACCAGCCATATCAATCATGTTCCCATCTGACAATATATTATCAACAACCTTATCATTGTCAAAAACTATAAAACCAAATCCTCGGGATCGTTTCGTGGCGTGATCTCTAATTATCTCATGCTCCACAACGTTCCCATACTTCGAGAAGAAGTTCTTCAACTCATCTGAAAACCACACACCAAAGACAGGCATTCAATAAGCTAAGCATTACCAAAAATGCGAACACACAACACAACCAAACCAAAGCATAAATAAGCACCAATTATTACTATTATAAATAAATCAAAGTGCTGCAAGCAAACCTTCTGTTACTGCTGTTGGAATGCCACCAACGAAAATCTTCTTCGTTTTGAAGTCATTGGTCTGTGATGCACCCTTTGGAATAGTCCTCTTGATTTCAACCTGTAAGAGCAATCATCAATGAGTGATGTAAATTAAGGTTTATATCCAAAAGAACGAGTCAAAAATCAACTGAACAACAAAAACGAAAAGCAAAACCCTAATGAGATATACCTGCTTGCCGTTGATGATGTGATTCTCCTCGATGACTTGGTCAACGACAGAAGGATCCGCGTAAGTGATGAACCCGAATCCCCTGGGTCGACCCGTATGACGGTCCTTCATGATAACGGAATCCGTTATCTCTCCGTACTTTTCAAAGTACTTAACGAACGTTTCTGCAGAATCAATCAATCAGTAGCAAATAAATAATAGTGAAAAAATTTAAAAATAAAAAAAGAATGATAAAGAAAAGTTGTTCATTCTTTCTAACCTAGGGTTGTGTCTTTGGCTAATCCTCCGATGAAGATTTTCCTGCATTATAATGAAAATTGAAAAATAAGAAGCGAAGCGCGAGAGAATGAGAACAGAAAACGGTGACGGTGCGAAATGAATAATGAAGCGTACCCGGGGCTGGCACCGTCGCCGGTGTGAGGGTTATCGGACTTTCTTGAAGCCATGGTTGGTTGCAGATCGGATTTTAGTGACCTGCAATCTGAAGCACTGGAACTTGTTGCTGAAAGGAAGAATTAGATTTGCTAGGGTTTGGTTATTATAATATCTCTCCCTTTCGAATCCCTTCGTCGAATTGGGCTTCCACTAGGAAGGGTTTGGGTTGGGCAAAGGGGGCTGTAACGGAAATTCGGAGTTCTAATTATTTATTTTTAATTTAAAAAGTAAAACCTATGTTTTTTATTTAAACAAAAGCAAAATATGTGTTTTGTTTATATTTTAAAAATATAATATATTAATTTTTTTGCTGTCAAAAAAACAATAAAATATAATATATGATGGAAAAAAAGTATAATTTATAGGAAAAAAGATCTTATAACAAAACAATTAATAAGTAAATTAAATATTTTTAACCTTTTCTTTGCTTTTTTTACCAATAACATTTTCTTTGTCGAACATGTTAAACTTCCTGGTTCAAGAGAGACTAAATATAGAAAAAGAAAATATTTTACATCAAAATCTATCCTTCCTAAAGTAAGTATATATGATCGGGTGATTTTTTTTTTGTGTTTCTCTTCTCTGTATAAGCAGAAGCTTAGTCAAACACTCTTTTCCAAAGACTTTGAAAAAAGTGATTTATTTTACATTGAAGAAAATAGATAAAAGTATAACTTTTAGTATGGTGTTTGGAAACACTAGCAAGAAATTTGCAATTGTATCTCCTTCGTAGTAATGTCAGACAGTGGCGGACCTGGGGTTCAGCTGAACCCCCTGGAATTTTTTTTTTGCACTAAACACCCTATATAAATAGCCTAAATCTCCTGAAATTTTAATTTTGACACCCCTGAAAATTTGAAATTGTACTAGTAGACCAAGTTTTGCACTCATTTGACACCGGCCTTAAAAAATTTGACACCCCTGACCCCGGGGTCCTGGGTCCGCCACTGATGTCAGATAAAATTGGAACTACTAAACAACTCTTAACTTAAAAGTGGCTTTGTATTTCCAAAGTGCATGTGTGCAACAAATATTACATTTTTTGTATGCTTTAGTTGTAATTTACTGCAATGAAATTCAGTGCACTCTACTTGGATTTTTGAAAAGTCTACTATTAGTGTAAACTGTGCTTATTGTAGGCCACTTGAGTAGTTGTAGCATATTTCTTGTGCATATCAAAATCTCTTATTTCTTTTTTTAAGCATATATTTTCTTGCAAATATAGCTGTTTTTTAAATAAATCCTTGTAAAAGTGTTTTTTCTAAATAAGTTCTTGCGAAATAACTTTTTTTAAATCGATCCTTCTGTTAGTTTTTCATTACGAAAATTGCTTATGTGACTGACGGAATGCCGGTGTGGCGACTTTCTGTCCATTTGGACTTGACACGTCATTATTTTTAATTTTAATTTAGTTTTAAAACCTGAGTGGATAAATTGTAAAAATGAAATTAGGGTTCCAAATTGACATTCCCTCTCCTAGGGCTGTTCAAAAAAACTATAAAACTGGACTGAACTGTAAAACTGCGCTGAACTGATCCATAAAGAATCAAACTATTGATGTCAGTTCTTGAACCGAACCAATTTTCAAACACAGTTCAGAAAACTGAACTTTGTTTCTGAACTTCAGTTCGAACTGAACTGAACTAAGTCTGTTACACAATTATAATCTGAACTCTGAACTCATCTCAGTCACTGCCTTACTCAGTGTCATGAAACCCCTTTCCCTTATCGCACCTTAACTGAAACTACGAAGTAAAATTTACGAACCCCAAATCTCAACCTCAAATCTCTACGAATTTCGAAGCACAAATCCTGATTTCATTTTCTTACCCTCTTTTTTTGAAACGCTCTGATCCGATATGTGAAGGCATCATCATCTTTTTTTTCTTTTTTTCAAAAAGGTTATCGTTTCTGTTGTTTTGGTTGTGGTGTGTGTCGTTGATTTTTTTAATCTCTATTTTCTAAGGCTGTGGCCATGATTCAGTTCTAGCAACCCAATTTTGTTTTTTTAATTGTTTTTATTTTCTGGCTAGATTTTTTTGCTGTTTTTCCTTATTGTATGTGTGTTTTGTTCTCACTCCGATTCCAGTTGCATGTTAGAGAAATTCCTGTATCAACTCCAAAGCTTTTATCTTTTCTTGGATATTGAATGAATAGTTCAGTTAAAAAAATTGACATTGAATGAATAGTTGGAACACTTCGATGAAAAGTTCATTATTAAAAAAAATGGTGAACAATTCAATTTGGACACTTTGGTGAGCAGTTCGGTCTAATAGTTCGGACGAACAATTTATAGTTTAAATAGTTTGTTTTTTTTAACCAGTTCGGTTCGGAATTGAACCCGTGAACCGAACCATTAACACAATTCGGTTCGACTAGTGTGAACCGTTACCACAGTTCGGTTCGGTTCGACGAACTGTTTTAGTTAGTTCGGTTCTCCTTCGGAACCGAAGCATGAACAGCTCTACCCTCTCCTCCCTCTCTCTTCGTTCCCAAATCCCAATCTCGTTCCTCCTTCACATGATCTTCTCATCTTCCTCCTTCCTCCTCCCTCTCTCCTCTTTCATCTGCTGTCTCTCTCTCGCCAACAACACCACAAGTCCACAACCCCCTTTCTTAACTTCTAAGTTCTGCAACACAACACTCAACTCAACTGTAGTCGCAAAACAAAATTTTATTCGCAAAACAATACAAACACTGAATTAGACAAAACTATATTCCCAAACACTGAATTAGACAAACACTGAATACAAAACTGAATTAGACAAAACTCAATTTTCGTGTATTACAAAACTCAGTCGTTCTTCTTATCAACTCAGCTCCTATTTATAACCCAAACCCAGTTCTTATTTACAATTAAAATTTTGAATGGAGAAAGGTAAACAATGATGAAATGGGTCAACAGAAGGAGAAGAGGAGAGGGCGCGATTTTAGGAGAGAGAAGGGAGGGGTTTCGGGAGAGAAAAAGAGGGAGGGAGAGGGAATGGGTTGCGGCAGTGGTGGATACAGAGAAAAACGAAATGCCACTGGAATAGATAGAGAGAGAAAAGGATCCCCTGTTTAATTGGTTCAATTCAATCATCTTCATCCTCTAAAATTAAATCTAGGGTTCATCCAATCATCCCTTATTTCATTCGTTGAATTCATCCAGTAACCACCATTGTTGTTGTTGTTGCCACCGCCAGTGGCTTCTGCTATGAGAGGAATATCTGAAAGGCGAAAAGGGTGATAAGGGGTTAGGTTTTTAGACGAAAAATGGTGGAAATTGGGAGCGGAGAAATGTGGGGCTGGCGGCTACGTGGGAAAGGAATTGAAGTGGGGAAAAGGTCAAAACTTGAATGTGCTTCGTAATATGCTGAAGGAATAGGTGTTAAACTTGACTGTGCTTCTCTTTCTCAAGACCTTCGTCAGCCGAACCAGCCACACCTCTCTCTATCTCACAGAACGATTTGTTATATGTTGAAGGAATAGGTGTTAACCAACAGTGCTTGAATGTGTGTGTTTATGGTGCTGATCACTTGAGTTGAGGAGAGATGAAGAGTTTCAGTTTGAAACAATGGAAGACGATGATGAGATGGCGTGCCAAATAAGATTTAAAAAAATTAGAAATGAAAAAAATTACACATGAGTACTCTGTTAGCCACATCAGCATATGGCTAACAGAGAGTTAACAGAAGGGCATAGTTAAAACAAAAATTTTTTCCAGAGACTTATTTAAAAATATTGCAGGGACTTAGACTATTTACAATGGAGTAGTTGAAAAATTTATTAAGTAGTTGAATAGGTGTAATGGGGGTGTTGAATGGGTAGTTGAAAGGGATGTGGATTATTTGGTGTTGAATTTATTCAACATGTTGAATGCTGAAATAGTGGGGTCCGCGCGGAAAACATGGCGAATTCTGATTGGCTGCTATGATTTTTAAAATTTTTATCTCATCCTAATTATTTGGGGTCAATTATTTCATAGTAAATCATTTTTTTTAAAAAAAAATTTTCCACCAAAATTCATCATTTTTTTTTGTCTACAAATAGAGACTTGGTTTATTTGATTTGGGCACAGAAAAAAATCGACTATTTTTCTCTAATTTTTCTATATAGCCTCCAATAAACTCTTGTTTGTAGATCTAAACATCTTTTTAGTGAAATGAATCTCAACAATAACCCTTTTAACACCCAATATTCTATTAATTACCCTTTCTATTAATATGTAATCACAAAAAAAAACATAAAAGAAATGAAGAATATGAAATAAAAGTGGTGGGGTAGGTTGTTGAATTTTATTAAACAAAACCATTGTAGTGAATAAAAGTTGAATGAGTGTTGAATTATTAGGTGGAAAAGAGAGAAGATGATGTGGAGTGTTAAAAAATGAAAAAGGAGGGTGTTGAAACATGAAGAGTGTTGAAACCACTGTACATAGTCTTATTTGAAAAACAGTTATATTTGCAAGTACGAAAAATATATTTAAGCCAAAAAAAAGTAATAGCATATAAGCAAACACTTAACTTTTACTTCATGGTTGGGATATCATTGCAATAAAGGAGTACAGGTAAACTAGAAGATTAACCATCCTATATGATAAATTGACTAGTAGATCAATTGGTAGTGAGAATGCATTGAACATGTACCTAAGCCTCAGGGTACATGGTTTGATTCCCACGGAAGGCTCTACATGGGGGTAGAGAAGATCATGAGTACATCGCTGGGTAGCCTACTAAGTAAGAAAAGGGCCCATGATGTTACACAGGATGCCCAGCATCACCAGGACGATGCTGAAGATGATGGAGACGGTGGAGATCACATAGACTACACTTATGAGAAGGGTTATCAAGTGCACATAAGTAATTTATGTTTTAATTAATGTGTAAAATATCTTAGTTTTATGAATTATACACTATAGTAATGATTATCTTATTTTCTTTTTTCCGTTTTTCTTTCTACATTCTCTACCAACTTTCTTCACATTCTCACATGCCATATTACTTGCTTTGTGTTTCACTTCAATGCACAATATATGTATAGTCCTTTTAGTTGTGGTGGTGTTATCACTACAAGAAAACTTGGACTTTTCGGCGGACCAAATCCGCCGGAAAATCCGCAAATCCGCCGAAAATATGGACTTTCCGGAAAGTCCACAAATCCGCCGGAACACTGTATGGTTAGAAATGAAAATTAATGATTAATTTAAATAAATATCCATATAACAACAAAAGTATCCATACAATAAAAAAAATATCCATACAACAAAATAAAATAATCCAAAGCTACTGGGGTGGCTGCTGGTTTAACTCATCACCATGATAGTAGGTATCAGATGTAAGAAAAGCATTAAGCGAATCCATAATATTAAGATCGATGTTGGGCCGTTGGGGTGACTGCTGCTGGGGCTGATGGTATGACTGCTGGGGTGACTGCTGCTGGGGCTGCTGGTATGGCTGCTGGGGTGACTGGTGTTGGGGCTGCTGGTATGGCTGTTGGTATGGCTGCTGGGGCTGAGGTGCATACTGCTGGGAATACTGGGGTGCATACTGCTGCTGAGGCCACTGCTGAAATGCACCACCGTAATGCTGCTGCGGCTGGTAGGATGGCATATGTGATGAGGATGGCCTCGACTGCTGAGACATCATCAGTTGATCCTGCAAAAACTTAAAGCGCTCCTCCATGCGCTACTCAGCTATCCTAGCCTGCTCCTCCATGCGCTCCTCAGCTATCCTGGCTCTCTCCCGAAGCGTCGCCACTTCCCGATGTGTGTAAATGTCTACACTCATCAAACGCTCCGTATCATCCCCTAACTTAACGAGAGGGGAATTCGTAGCGGAGGTTCATGACAATGTTACTTTTAACGAAAAAGATGAAGGGGATGTTAATGACAAAGTGGAAGATTATTTACAAAGAAATTGAGACATACGCCACTCACTTGAAGCCGCTTCCTGTAACACCCAAAATAATTTAATTAATTATTTGATTAAATTATTTAGGTATTACATTGATATAATTTTATTAAATTATTAATATAGTGATTTATTTAAATGAAGGGAGTAGTATCCGGTAATTACGGAGCGGTAAGATTGGCCCAAGAGCCCAAGAGCCCAAGCCCATTGACTTAGGCTCCTAGGCGCTAGGGATTGATGCAATTCGCATCATTTGAGGAAGAAAGAAAGAAAACGGCGTGAAGAGAGAAGAGAGAAGGGAGAGTGCGATCGCGCAAAGGGAGAGAAGTAGGAGAGAAGCTCGGTTGCTGTGGTTTCTTGGTGTTCCCGTGGAGAGATCATCATCTTCGGAAAATCTAAGGTAAGGGTGGGTCTTGCTTTATAATAGGGTTTATAATGGGATGTATGTGGGGGTTTAAGATTTATATCGTTCTCCTTATGATTTTGATGTTGTTTGTGGTGTATGAATGTATTGATGAAGATTTGATGCTCACTAGATGTTGTTGAAAGTATGCGATTTGTTAGATGTATGTGAGGACTGGAATGCATGCTAAGTGCTCGATAAAACGTGTATTTGATGATGTTAGAATGAATATGTGATGGTTGAAATTATTGTTGGTGATTGAACACGTGTAAGTCTAGAAAAATTGGATTAGAAGAACCCTAGGCGCCAAGGGCGCCATTTTGTGTTGCTGTGTGCGCCCTTGTCTAAGTGCTGGGCGCCAATGTGGCTGCCCAGGGCGCCTGTTGTGTGCTTGTGTTTAGGCGTGTCTGGGTGTTGGGCGCCAGTGTTGCTGCCCAGTGCGCCTGTGTTGCTGCCTGCTGTGTTGCTGGGCACCAGGATCCCCTTCCTGCGCCAGTTCCTGTTGCTGGCCAGTTTCCAGCGTGTTCCCTGCTTCAGGATGTTGCCCAAATGTTCCCCGATTTTGTTTTTGACATATCTTTTGACTCGGGTGTCCGTTTTAAGTGTTTCAAAGGGCGTTGTGAAGCTTATTCAGTTTCCTACTGGTATATCCTATTTTAAGGTAAAAATTATTATTTTTCTGATGGTTTCTGGGTGCCTCAAATGGCTGTCCCCGGTGGCTGTTGTTGTTGCCGTTGTAAAATTATTTTGGTGTCTAAAACCCTTTTTAGTGTCCTTTTGGTGTCGTGAGCTGGAGTAAAACCTTTTGGCGCCCTGTTGCTGCCTGGTTGTGTCTTGGGTACTGTGTTGTGTTGTGAGTTGCTGCTGGGCGCCAATCTTGTGCTGCCATGTTGATGTTAATGACGATGGGTCTAATGACCAAATGATAATGACGTTGTTAATGACGATGGGCCTAATGGCCAAATGATGATGATGATAGGGATGATGTTGTTGTTGTGATGACTTTAATCTGTTGGATTGTTCATGAAGTCGCATGCATTACATATGCATATATATTGACGATGTAAGGTTTCGGCCTTCGAGCTATTGACGATGATGATGCTCAAATATTGACGATGTGCCCAATGGCAAATTTATTGACGATGATGGTACCACATGCATATGCCCATGTGGGTTGCATTTCATACATTTATTCATATCATTGGTGATATTACCATAGTTGCTATATGTGGTTGTTATAGATGTATATATATGTTGATATTGTTGTGATATATATATATATATATATATATATATATATATATAAATACGGATGTTGTTGTCATATGTGATTGATGTAGTTCATTACTCTGGCATATTGCCTATTATGAACTTTATTATACTGTTTGAGACTCACCCCTTATGTTGATTATTACCCTACAGGTAACCGTATGTGAAGGCTTATAATCCTTCCTCCCTTGAGTCAGTCGTTGCTCTGGTATGTAGCACCTGGGGGGCGAACACTAGCTATTAGTTGTTATTTTACATGACGCTGTTCGATAATTTGTATTGATGTTGTTACAACAATGTTTTGAAACTGTTCCCTTTTATTCCGCTGCGTGATGACGAAGTCCTTGTTATGTGGACTAAACCGTTTATTTTTGAGGATTTGCCCCACTTGTTATGTGCCACGTATCATGTTTGAATTATAAGTGAAATTGTTACCAATTGTTGACGTTATTTGAAGTAAATGTAGCATCCCCCTTTTGGATGTATCAACAAAAATGATTTTTAAACTCTGATAATTTTTATTATAAATTGTCGGGTAGAAATGGGGTGTTACATTAGTGGTATCAGAGCAATTCGGTCTGTCCGGCCAAGTTGTCCAGTCTTAGTGTCTTGACAATTAAGAGTTGTTAGATTAGTTCTAATTGTTGTTTGTGCTGCAGTGTTAAGTTGAAATGGCTGGAAGGAATGACGATGCTCTTGCTGCTGCTTTGCAAGCTATGGCGCAGGCTGTAGGGAACCAGCAGAATGATGGTGAAAATGCTGGAACTCGCAGTCTGGCTACCTTCCAGAGGGAGAAGCCGCCTACCTTTAAGGGCAAGTATGATCCTGATGGTGCGCTTGCGTGGTTGAAGGAAATGGAAAGGATTTTCCGTGTCATGGATTGTACTGAAGCTCAGAAGGTCAGGTATGGTACTCATATGCTGACAGAAGAAGCTGATGACTGGTGGTTGGAGGTTAGGCAGAGGTTGGAGACTGCTAATGAAGAAATCACTTGGGCTGTATTCCGCAGGGAATTTTTAAGAAAGTATTTTCCTGAAGATGTCAGGGGCAAGAAGGAGATTGAGTTCCTTGAGCTGACGCAAGGAAACATGTCTGTGACCGAATATGCGGCTAAGTTCACTGAATTGGCCAAATTTTATCCGCATTACACTGATGCTACTGCTGAGTTCTCCAAGTGCATCAAGTTTGAGAATGGGTTGAGGGCTGAAATTAAGAAGGCTATTGCCTTTTTTTGTAACATCCTGGGCCCTTTTCTTACTTAGTAGGCTACCCAGCGATGCACTCATGATATTCTCTACCCCCCATGTAGAGTTTTTGCCTTCCGTGGGAATCGAACCTTGTACCCTGAGGCTTAGGTACAAGCTCAATGCATTCCCACTACCAATTGAACTATTAGCTCAATTGGTAGTGGGAATGCATTGAGCTTGTACCTAAGCCTCAGGGTACAAGGTTCGATTCCCACGGAAGGCAAAAACTCTACATGGGGGGTAGAGAAGATCATGAGTGCATCGCTGGGTAGCCTACTAAGTAAGAAAAGGGCCCAGGATGTTACAAAAAAGATAGTGATTAATGGGAGGTTAGTAGGATGCTTAAGGCTGATGGGAGTCATAGGGGATAAAAAGGTTAAGTGAGGGGCAAACCTGTCTTTTAACCATACCATATATATATCCAGAAGATACGTGTATTCTCTGATTTGATTGACAGTTGTAGAATTTTTGAAGAAGACAGTAGTGCTCACTCTAAAGTTATGAGGGAGCAGAGGGGTAAGTTTCAAAGCCGTAATAAGCCATATGAGGTTCCTGCTGGCAAAGGTAAACAGAGATCTGCTGATGGTAAGAAGTCTAGTGGGGGAGATGCTCCTGCTAACCTTGTGTGTTTTCAGTGTGGTAAACCCGGTCATAAGAGCTACGGATGCAAGTCGGAAGCGAGAATGTGCTTCCGTTGTGGTAAAGAGGGTCATTTGGCGTCTGAGTGCGAGCGCAAGGATATTCTCTGTTTCAACTGTGGTGAAGGTGGGCACATTAGTACTAAGTGTCCTAAGCCGAAGAAGGAGAGGTTCAGTGGGAAAGTGTTCGCTTTGGCGGGTGAAGAGTCTTCTGAGGGTAATGGACTTATTAGAGGTACGTGTCTCATTAATGGTACTCCTCTAAGATCTATTATTGATACTGGTGCTACCCACTGTTTTATTGCTGCTGAATGTTGTAAGAAGTTGAATCTTGTTTTGTCTGCTATGAATGGAGAAATGGTAGTCGATACTCCAGCTAAGGGATCGGTAACCACTTCTCTAGTATGTTCTCAGTGTCCCTTGTCGATCTTCGACAGAGACTTTGTTGTGGACTTAGTTTGTTTGCCGTTGAGCGGGTTAGATGTGATTTTGGGTATGAACTGGTTAGAGCATAACCATGTTCATATTAATTGTAGTAACAAGTAAGTGAGTTTTGGAGTTGATGATTCTGGTCTGTTATCCGCTAGTCAGTTGCGGAAGTTGATGAAGGAAGAAGTTCAGCTGTTTTCGCTAGTGGCCTCGTTGTCCGTTGAGAGTCAAGCCATTATTGAAGGATTGTAGGTGGTGTGTGAGTTTCCCGAAGTGTTCCCTGATGAGATTCCGAGTGTTCCGCCGGAGAGGGAAGTTGAATTTGCTATTGATCTTGTACCTGGTACCAGACCTGTTTCTATGGCACCATACAGAATGTCTGCATCTGAATTGTCTGAATTGAAAAAGCAACTTGAGGACCTGCTTGAAAAGAAGTTTGTAAGGCCGAGTGTGTCACCGTGGGGAGCTCCTGTGTTGTTGGTAAAGAAGAAGGATGGAAGTATGAGACTCTGTGTTGATTATAGGCAGTTGAACAAAGTGACGATTAAGAATAAGTATCCGCTTCCGAGGATTGATGATTTGATGGACCAGTTGGTGGGTGCTAAGGTGTTTAGCAAGATTGATATGCGTTCAGGTTATCATCAAATTAAGGTGAAAGACGAAGATATTCAGAAGACGGCCTTCAGAACTAGATATGGGCACTATGAGTATTCTGTGATGCCGTTTGGTGTTACCAACGCGCCGGGAGTATTTATGGAATACATGAATCGTATTTTCCATACTTACTTGGATCGGTTCGTTGTGGTGTTTATTGATGATATTCTGGTGTATTCTAAGACAGAAGAAGAACACGCAAAGCATTTGAGAGTAGTGCGGGAAGTGTTGAAAGAAAAGAAGTTGTATGCGAAGTTGTCTAAATGTGAGTTCTGGCTGAATGAGGTGAGTTTCCTTGGGCATGTTATTTCTGGTAGTGGTATTGCTGTGGATCCGGCCAAGGTAGATGATGTGTTGCAATGGGAGAGCCCGAAGTCAGCTACTGAGATTAGAAGCTTTTTGGGGTTGGCTGGTTATTATAGAAGGTCCATCGAAGGTTTCTCTAAGCTAGCCCTTCCGTTGACTCAGTTGACTTGTAAGGGAAAGGCTTTTTTTTGGGATGCTCGGTGTGAGGAGAGCTTCAATGAGTTGAAGAAGAGGTTGACAACGTCTCCTATTTTGACTTTGCCCGTTCCGGGCCAACCGTTTGTGGTGTATTGTGATGCTTCCAATATGGGTTTGGGAGGTGTGCTTATGCAGGATGGTAAGGTAGTAGCTTATGCGTCTAGACAGTTGAGGACCCATGAGAAAAACTACCCTACGCATGATTTGGAGCTAGCTGCAATTGTCTTTGTGTTGAAGATCTGGAGGCACTATCTGTATGGTACTAGGTTTGAAGTGTTTAGTGACCATAAGAACTTGAAGTACTTGTTTGATCAGAAGGAGTTGAATATGAGACAGAGACGTTGGTTAGAATTGTTGAAGGACTATGATTTTGGCTTGAACTATCACCCAGGCAAGGCTAATGTCGTGGCTGATGCTTTAAGTCGAAAGACCTTGCATATGTCGGCAATGATGGTTAAGGAGTTGGAGTTGATCGAGCAATTCCGAGACATGAGTTTAGTTTGTGAAGTAACACCTCAGAGTGTTAAGTTGGGAATGTTGAAGATTGGCAATGACTTTTTGGCTAATATCAGAGAGGCTCAAAAGTCAGATGTTAAACTAGTAGATCTGATGGTTGAGAATGATCAAGCTGAGAACGGGGATTTCGGGTTGGATTCCCAGGGTGTATTGAGATTCAGGGATAGGATTTGTATTCCTGATGATGCAGAGATGAAGAGAGTGATTCTTGAGGAGAGTCATAGAAGTAAGTTGAGTATTCATCCGGGGGCTACAAAGATGTACCAAGATCTGAAGAAGTTGTTTTGGTGGCCGGGGATGAAGCAGGATGTGGCACAGTTTGTGTATGCCTGTTTGACTTGCCAGAAGTCAAAGGTTGAGCATCAGAAACCTGCAGGGTTGATGCAACCATTGGATATTCCAGAATGGAAGTGGGACAGCATTGCGATGGATTTTGTGACAGGATTGCCTCATACTGCGAAAGGGTGTTGCACCCCAAAAAATCCGGTTCGGACTTCTCATTGTACAACGTGGAAAAGGTATGGAGCCGCCACCAATATTTTAATTTTAAGACCAAAACATTGAAAAAAGGTCTTTTTGATAAGGTGGATGGTCTTTCGAAAACTAGAGATATGGGTTCGGGGGTCGGTTAGGCATAGGGAAGGTTTTAGCACCCCACGCCTCCTTTCTACCGAAAGGGAACCTTTAATTAAATGTGTGGTTTGAAGTGTTGATTTGAAAATGCTTTTATTTTGCCTCTTTATTGAAAAGGGAGTGAGAAGACTTAACGAAAATTTTTATTTTGGGCGCTTGACGAGAGTTGGCCTCTCGCTCCTACGTATCTCCTGGTGCGATGGAGAATTCAAAGCTACGTAGTTCTTGGTTGTCCTAAAAAGGTTTTTGTTTTTTAGTCTGTTTAGATGAGTTTTCGCAGTAGGAGTGAGGATTCGCGATGACCAAACAACAACGGTTTAGAGTGGCCGCGCTACTAACTCTTTTGAAAATGAAATTATCATTAACAACCAAACGGCAACGACGCGAGTGATCATTAACGATAATCGGTTTTGCTTTTGATTCGGGTGTTCGCGACGACCAAACAACAACGGTTTAGAGTGGTCGCGCTACTAACTCTTTTGAAAATGAAATTATCATTAACAACCAAACGGCAACGGCGCGAGTGATCATTAATGATAATCGGTTTTTGTTTTAGATGATCAAAAAAGGCTTTCGCAATCGAATTAATTTTGGTTTGTTGTGCTTGACGAGGACGTGACTCGCTCCTACGTATCCCAAATGGGAATCAAAGCGACGTAGTTCTAGCTCTTTGGTTTTGAAAAGGTTTTCGAAGTAGGACGAGCATTAGCGAATGATTAAACTAACTAAGGTTATGGGTAATCATCGCTAAGTACTCATGCGAAATTGAAGACCGTTCATAGAGATCAAACTAACAAAGGTTATGGGTGACCTCCACTACTTGCTTATTTTTGTTTATTGAAAATGCTTCGAAAATTAATGGGTTTGGAAAAGAGTTTTTTTAGAAAATAAATAAATCATTTTTAATCGAATTCTATGTCCAAAACCAAATGCAAAATGAATGAATGAAGTTCAAACATATTCAACTAATCAAGCAATCATGAACATGTTGACCATCAACTAAGATTAAGCATGCCGATATAATCAAGAGATTTAATTGTCAAAGATGCGAGACAAAGTTCTCAAAACAATTGTGTTTGTGTGTGAAGGGGAATTGCTACACAAGTTGGGAGCAATATCAAGAGGGGCACATATACCTCTATGCTACACATGTTGGTAGTCTTATAAGGGCACATGATTGTGTAAAAGGGTTTGTGCACAATTAAGTCAAGACATTCAAATGGCATCAAGAACAAAGAAATACA
This sequence comes from Astragalus membranaceus, assembly GCA_039519185.1. Classification (NCBI taxonomy): domain Eukaryota; kingdom Viridiplantae; phylum Streptophyta; class Magnoliopsida; order Fabales; family Fabaceae; genus Astragalus; species Astragalus membranaceus. Next base: position 53,689,785 of record CM076848.1, on the reverse strand, counting down.
ATTAATCATAGGCATAGAGTATTCTAGGTTAGGTGAATGAACATGTGAAAATGAATGCAAGATATCATGTTAATGAATGCATGATCATATGATAATGAATGCAAGACATGATATTAATGGATGCATGAACATGTAAGAGAGTATGAGAATGCAAGAGGCATAAGCATATATGAATGCATGAACATGTAAGCATATGAAAGTATGCAAGTATTAATGTGCAAACATAAGAATGTGTCACACAAGTGATGAAATGCAAAGTGTGAAAATGTTTTGGGTATTTTTGCAAATTGACAAGTAGTAAAACTTTTAGTAAAAAGTTAGTGAATGGTAAAGTAAAAATGCATGAGGCAAATGGTATTTACTTAATGAAAGGGTAAAGTAAAAATGTAAAAAAAAGTAAATGGTAATTACTTAATGAAATTGTAAAGTAAAAATGTAAAAAAAGTAAATGGTAATTACTTAATGAAATGGTAAAGTAAAAATGTAAAAAAAGGTAAATGGTAATTACTTAATGAAATTGTAAAGTAAAAATGTAAAAAAAGTAAATGGTAATTACTTAATGAAATGGTAAAGTAAAAATGTAAAAAGGTGGTTAAAAGTCAAAAACACACTAACACAATTACACTTATCTACACAAGATCAAACAACACATTTTGAGCACTAAAATATGCACAAAAATGGGCTCCATGGCCGAACCCCTATATGAGCATAAACACCAAATTTTTCATGCCAAAACTCATAATCAACACATAGAACAAATCATGCAAATCAAGCACATCATGCATTTTATTTACATAAATCAAGGAGTGAAAAGAAAGCAACAAAAACCCTAAATTCTAAGGCTCAAAACCGAAACCCCTACACCCATAAATCAAGCCAAAATTCAACTTGCAAGTTATGATATGAACAAGAAGATGCATATAATATGTGAAAGCCCTCTATTTATGGAAAAGTGAGAAAATGAGTGTGAAAATACAAACTACATGGTTAAAACACAAGAAAATTCCCCTCAAGGCCAAGGACTCATTGCCAACACCCAAGGCTCCCAATGTCCTTGTCATAATGTTGGAAACAAGTCCTCTAAGCCTTTTGAGAAAGGAAAGAGGAGTAGAAGAAAGATTTACATGTTAATAATTAAAATGCAAGAGATAATAGGCTTACCTCAAGAAATAACTAGAAAAGGAATAAAGATGTAAAATAGGAGCAAGAACACTTGAAGAACACCTCCAACAATCTAGATCCTCACGCAAATCCTCTTCCTTGGGTGGATTTTGATGAAACTTGGATGATTATGGAAGCTTGGAAGGAGAGTTATTGAATCGATGAAGGATTATCAAGCTTTGGTATTTTATGGTTGAAGAAATTGTGTAGAGAAGATGGAGGAGAGGGTTTCGGTTTTTTGAGAGATAGGAGAGGAGAGTATTGTGTGCTAGAGTCAAAAAATCAGAGTAGCCTCCAGCTCTCATGGGTTAAGGGTTGTGAGAGGGAAGTAAAGGAATTAGTGTGTATTTTGTGGTGTAGAGAGAAGGAAGGTAAAAACATGTGTATTCAAAGGTGTGCTTGATGAAAGGCTTGATGTGAACTTGATGTGGGCTGAAGGTGATGGGAGGCGTGGAGCTTGAGGGTGGAGTGAGGGAGATGGTTTGCTTGTGAAATTGGTGCTTACTTTGGCCAAAAATGGATAAAAGCAAAAAGCACCTAAAAGGAATTAGCCCTAATTCTAAAAATACAATAAACATCCAATATTATTTTATTATTCATTTTTCATTTTTGATTTCAGATTTCATATTTTTAATTATATATATTTTTTGAGCCTTTTTGAAAAAAAACCGTTACAATTGACCAAAATACCCTTTTTGACGCTAAAACCCTAATTTGCCCGAAAAATGCGTTTCCACTTCAAAAATGAATCTATAACCCTAGAAATGACCTCTAGAATCTTAGAATGCATGCTCAATGACCTTCATGAGGAATTATCATTTTTATTGTGAAATGACCAAAATACCCTTTTGGACTCAAAAAAAACCCGATTTACCCAAAAAGTGCATTTCAACTCTAAAAATGATTTTAGAAACTTTGGAATGACTTTTAGGACTCAAAATGCAATGCATGATGCTTCTCACTCCTCAACTTATTTATTTTTGTGGAAAATTAGGGTTTTGATCTAAGCTGGACAAAATTGGGGTATGACAGCTGCCCCTCTTTATTTGGATTTTACCAAGAAATATGAATTGCGCGAGACATATTTCGAAGGTAAAATAGAAATAAAGAATTCAGAAATTATACCAATTTTGTCCATTTGGAGAAACCCGAATTTTCTCCCCCTTTTTTTGGAAAGATAGACACTTTCGTGTCGATGCGAAAACAGTAAATGAACACTAACGTGCTGACAGAAAAGGTAAAATGGGCACTTGCGTGCATACAGAAAAGTAAAACGGGCACTTGGCGTGCAGACAGAAAAGTAAAACGGGCACTTGGCGTGCAGAAAGCGGAATTGGGAATTCGGAGGCTGCCTAAAACCTTCTAACGGACTCTTGTCGAGTCCGAGCTCTGGGGGGGGTGGCCTTTTCGAGCGACCGATCAACATCAGGTCCGGAACTGATTTGATCAATGGATTTACGCTATGCCTTAGGCTGACACAACTAATCCGAAGGACTTGACGAAGTCTGATGGATCCATTGCGTGCTCGTACACAATGTTGTGATCTGTGGAAGGAGTTCACTAACTCGGTGGGAGTTCACCAACTCTGTGGGAGTTCACTAACTCTGGGTTGATGGAGTTTACTAACTCGGGGTTGATGATTTTCTAAAAATGAGATTTTTGGGATTCTCTGGTCCAAAGTAACTTTTCTCTTGGATGGTGCATGAAATGCGTGCACTTGGATGTTTGGGGTGCACATGAATGCAATGATTGACTTTGGTGGGATGCCTTTTCTGTTTGATTTTTCTCTTCTTTTCCTTTTGTTATTCTTTCGCTCTTCTGAGATGCGAATTTGAAGGCGTAATGTACTGTTTGATGCCATGGAGTGATGACTGGTATGGATGATATGAGAATGATGAATGATATGAAAAGGTTGTGTTCTTTTATGTTCCGTCTTCTGTGATTTTCTTCTCTCCTTTCTTATTTGCTCTTTTTTTCTATGGAATGCAGATATCTATGTAAATGGAGTGTGAATGTATGTTATGCACAGTGTATGTGATGTGATGATTTCAATGGAATGATGGATGCTATGAGATGCTATTTTTGATTTTCTTCCTTTTTATTTTGGTTAAGGATCAACACTTCAAGTGCCTACAAGGTAAACATCCTAATCCCCAAGGATTAAGGTGAGCCCTAAAACCCTACAAGATAACAACCTAATCCCTAAGGGTCCAGGCGAGCACCGAAGCCCTACAAGATAACAACCTAATCCCTAAGGATCCAGGCGAGCACTGAAGCCCTACAAGATAACAACCTAATCCCTAAGGATCCAGGCGAGCACTGAAGCCCTACAAGATAACAACCTAATCCCTAAGGATCCAGGCGAGCACTGAAGCCCTACAAGATAACAACCTAATCCCTAAGGATCCAGGCGAGCCCTAAAGCCCTACAAGTGGCCAACTTTAGGCGACCCCCTCATGTGCTGAGATAGCTGGTTAAAGAATTTTTCCTATTTGTCTTTTTCTATGTGAGGATGCAAATGCAGTATTTTGATGCATGATATGACAAAATTTTTTGGGGTATTCAAATACTTTTTTTGTGAACACTTTCATAATGATGAGACGCGAGACTTTGGATGCAAAAGTGGGGGTGAATTTGATCATCCTTTTTCTTTGGAAAAACTAGTTTTGATTTAAACCGCGGTGTTCTCAAGGTTATTATTTAAAAGCAAACCCATTTATGTTTTCCTCCATTCCATGATAACTGAACCTTCAATAACAATCTTGTGCTTTCTCTATGAAACATTGCCAAGTGAACACACATGAACATGCAGACGCCAGGTGAGTGTTTAGGATGAATGCCAGACTGCCCCCAATTCGGGCCTTCAGCGACTGTGAATGAATGACTTGCCCCTGTCCGGAGTGTGAAAGGAAGCGGAGTGAAAGAGCAAATACGCAGGAACTAGTGCCATGGCTGACACCGGGTGAAAGGATGAATGGCCATGGATGGACACTGAACAGACTCTCCCGGGACTAGGGTGGGCAGGTTGTGAAGAGAATACCCCAACTTTTAGATCTGAGTGGTGTTCTCAGTGCAAATCTTTGGTTCTCTGTGAATGTCTCAACTTTTGGCATGAAAGAAACCTTACTTGGTGATCACTAAACCTTGTTTTAATGCAACTTGAGTGTGTTTTGGAGTGCAAGTCCCTCTTTTTTTTTATTTTGTCAGCTTTCTTTTTTCTGACTGTTCGTTTTTGTTTCCTCAGTTCTCTTTTTTTCTGAGGGTTTATTCTTTCTTGATCAGCTTTCTTTTTTCTGATCGTTTGTTTTTTCTTTTGAGCAAACACATTGTACATAGATAAGCTTGTTCGTCCTAAGATTAGAATCTGAGAGAACAAAAGCAATCGGTCATTGATCGGAATGGACTTTTCAGGATTGTGGTGTTTTGTGGAGGAAGGATAGTTAGGCTTAATGAAGTGTTTGAGGCTAATGGGAGGATGAGTTTTGTTCGGCGTTGGTTGACGGTTAACGGTCTATGAGGGAGATGGTTATTGGGCTTATTTGGGCTTTGTTAAGGCAAATTTGTGTCTCATGGTAGAATGACTAAAGGGTTTGATGTTGAGGCCAAAGGAAGTGTTTGAAGGTTTATGGAATCAGGTGTTGGAATGATGAAGTGTTTGAAGGTTTATTTAGACAATGATCTCTTGTATTTTGTGGTAACATGTACCAGCTCACCACTTACATTTCTTTTGTATTTTCTTTTGTTTTGGGATTTTCACTTTTGAATCCCTCTTTTTTTGATTTTCTCTTTTTCCCTTTTTTTTCTCTTTTTTTTTTGTTTTATGATTCTTTTCCTTCTTTGACTCGGGTGAGCTGATAAAAAGTGATGCACTGTTTTTTTTATTTGGGGTGATCCTTGTCTAGGGTGACTTTTGGATTTTGGTTTTTCTTGGCTCAAGGTGGGTAGGAAAGGGACTTTCTGGGATTTTGGGGTTTTTGAGGAGATGGCCAAACTTCATTTCAAATCTCGATTGCTTATTTCTATAAGACTTAACTTTAGAACCATAATTTATCTATCTTCATGTGTTTGCTCTTTTTTTCCTTTTTGTGCCCTAATTTTGCCTGGACCGCTCTTTGCGAGTTTTCAGTCCACCGGGCGCTCTTTTTTGCCTAGGCCGCCCTTTGCGGGTTTTCAACCTAGCGAGCTTGTTTTCTTGTTTATTATATTATTATTATTATTATTTTTTTGAGAGACTTGCACTGTAGGAATATGATATTAACAAGGAAAATTAGTGATCACAGTCTTGCCCCAGCATGGAGGACTTAAAGCGTTAGACTGAACTAAAAGTCAAATATGCACTGATGGACTTATGATAAAACAGGGCAATGACGATCTTGAACAAAAGTGACTGAAAAGGGTAACTTTTATAGATGATGATGCTGACAAGGAAACATGTGCCCTTATTGAAATATCCTAAGGCCTTGGGCAGAGCCAGAGGATTGCATTACATAAAATTTGCTTTGAACTGAAAACTACGTGAAAATGCATGACGAAGACACAAATGCTTGACGATCAACACCTCGATCCTCTTCAACTACTGCCATCCCGGCCTGACAGCCCTGATCTCAAAGGGTTTAGTCCTTCACCTCCCTCATCAAAGGTCAACTGTTTTGTATCAATAAGATCCTGAACCGACCGCTTCAAAGGATGACAATTCTCAGTAGAGTGACCAATTGCCCCAGAATGGAATTCACAGGTAGCCTTTGCATTATACCTTCTTGGGAATGGAGGTTGGGCGCCAGGATCCCCTTCCTGCGCCAGTTCCTGTTGCTGGCCAGTTTCCAGCGTGTTCCCTGCTTCAGGATGTTGCCCAAATGTTCCCCGATTTTATTTTTGACTTATCTTTTGACTCGGGTGTCCGTTTTAAGTGTTTCAAAGGGCGTTGTGAAGCTTATTCAGTTTCCTACTGGTATATCCTATTTTAAGGCAAAAATTATTATTTTTCTGATGGTTTCTGGGTGCCTCAAATGGCTCTCCCCGGTGGTCGTTGTTGTTGGCGTTGTAAAATTATTTCGGTGTCTAAAACCCTTTTTAGTGTCCTTTTGGTGTCGTGAGCTGGAGTAAAACCTTTTGGTGCCCTGTTGCTGCCTGGTTGTGTCTTGGGTACTGTGTTGTGTTGTGAGTTGCTGCTGGGCGCCAATCTTGTGCTGCCATGTTGATGTTAATGACGATGGGTCTAATGACCAAATGATAATGACGTTGTTAATGACGATGGGCCTAATGGCCAAATGATGATGATGATAGGGATGATGTTGTTGTTGTGATGACTTTAATCTGTTGGATTGTTCATGAAGTCGCATGCATTACATATGCATATATATTGACGATGTAAGGTTTCGGCCTTCGAGCTATTGACGATGATGATGCTCAAATATTGACGATGTGCCCAATGGCAAATTTATTGACGATGATGGTACCACATGCATATGCCCATGTGGGTTGCATTTCATACATTTATTCATATCATTGGTGATATTACCATAGTTGCTATATGTGGTTGTTATAGATGTATATATATGTTGATATTGTTGTGATATATATATATATATATATATATATATATATATATATATATATATATATATAAATACGGATGTTGTTGTCATATGTGATTGATGTAGTTCATTATGTAACGCCTAAATAATTTAATTAATTATTTAATTAAATCATTTAGGTATTACGTTGATATATTTTTATTAAAATTATTAATAAAGTGTTTTTATTTAAATGAAGGGAGTAGCATCCAGTAATTACGGCGTAGTAGGAATGGCCCAAGAGCCCAAGCCCAAGCCTTAGGCTCCTAGGGGCTAGGGTCTTGAGTAAGGCGTCTCATTTTTGGTGAGAAAGAGAGGAGAAGAAAGAAGGGTGCGAACGGCGCAAGGGAGAGAAGAGGAAGGAGAAGAGCTTTTGGTTGCCGTGGTTTCGTTGGTGATTCCGTAGAAAGAATATCGTCTTCGGCATAACCAAGGTAAGGGTGGGTTCTTGCACTATAACGGGATATATGATGGGCATTGGGTTAGGATTAGGCTCTATGTTCTTATCATGATGTGTTCTTGATGATTTTTGAGTGAATACTTGGTGTTTGGGATCGTTGATTATGTTTGATCATGGTGGAAGAATTGAAAGAATTAAGGAAAATGAGTTTTGGCGCCTAGGGCGCCAAGTGTTTGAGAAAATTGCGCCTATGTGCAGTGTGTTGCACAAGGGGGCCAGAATGTGGATGCAGTGGCACCCCACTGGGCGCCAGTGTGGCTGTGTGCGTGTGTCAGTGCTGCCCAGGGCGCCAAGTTGCTGCCCTGGTGCGCCTGTGTCTAAGATTGTGTCTTAGTTTGTGTCTGAGACTGTGTCTCAGTTTGTGTCTTAGCCTGTGTCTAAGACTGTGTCTTAGTTTGTGTCTGAGACTGTGTCTCAGTTTGTGTCTTAGTCTGTGTCTAGGACTGTGCTGCGTTTCTGGGCGCCTGTGTTGCCCAGTTTGGCGCCCTGTGTGGCTGTGTTGCCACTGGGCGCCAGTTTTGTGCTGTTTGGCGCCCTGTGTGGCTGTGTTGCCACTGGGCGCCTGTTTTGGTGCTGTTTGGCGCCCTGTGTGGCTGTGTTACCACTGGGTGCCATTTTTGCGTTTGTTGGGCGCCAGTTTATACTGTTTTGGCGCCATGTAGCTGTCTGTGATGTGTCTTGGTGCTGTGTTGTGTTGTAAGTTGCTGCTGGGCGCCATTAGTGCTGCCCAGTGCTTTTGTTGAGTACTTTGTTGCTGCTGGGCGCCAGTCCTATGTGCTGTATGCGCCCGGCGTTGTGTTGATGTTGCCTATGTTGTTGGCTATGTTGAAAGATGTTGGGTCTAATGACCAAAGGTTGATAACGACGTCGTTGATATGCTAAATAAATGTGTTGCGTGTTGATTGTGTTGTGGTGCATCGTTCATGGTGTCTCATGCTCTCATATGCATATGCCCGTGTTGTGGGTGCCCTTGTGGCAAAATGTTGTTGTTGATATACCTGTTGTTGTGGGTCTCCCGAATGGCAAATTTACGTTGATTGGTACCACATGCATATGCCCGTCGTTGTGGGTTGCACTTCATGCATTCTCCATATCATTTTGTGATACTACATTAGTTGTTATATATATATATATATATATATATATATATATATATATATATATATATATATATATATATATATATATATATATATATATATATATTAAATAGTTGTTATATATATATATATATTGATATGGTTGTTATAAGGTATATATATGCTGTTGTAGTTGCTGTATATGTGTATATATATTAAATGGTTGTTATATATGTAATAATGTAGTTGTTGTATAAACATATATATATATATTAATATAGTTGTTATATATATATAAATATATACTAATATAGTTGTTATATATATTGGATGTTTTGATGTTGATTGGGGTGTGATAAGTATAGTTGCTGTATTCTAGCACAGTGTTCATCATATATGCCATTATACTGTGAGATACTCACCCCTTCTGTTTGAATGTTACCCTATGTTGGTAACGTGCAGGTAACCGTAGGTGAAGGCTTATCTTCCTTCACCCTTTTGAGTCGGTCGTCGCTCTGATACATAGCACTCAGAGGGGCGAATTCTACTGTTTTAATTATTTACTTCTTTATTTGACATTTGGATATGTAATGATGCTGTTATGGTTGTACCTTGAATTTTATTCTTTGTTCCGCTGCGAGATGACGATGTCCCTTTATGTGGACTAAATTATTTATTTTGAAGATTCTACTTTATCTATGATGTATTGTGTATCAAGCTGGAATTTATAAGTGAAATTGCTATCGAATGTTGATGTTTATTTGAAGTAAATGTAGCATCCCTTTTTGGATGTACTGAAAAATGATTTTTTTTAAAACTCTGATATTTTTACTGTAATTTGCCGGGTAGAAATGGGGTGTTGCACATTACTCTGGCATATTGCCTATTATGAACTTTATTATACTGCTTGAGACTCACCCCTTATGTTGATTATTACCCTACAGGTAACCATATGTGAAGACTTATAATCCTTCCTCCCTTGAGTCAGTCGTTGCTCTGATACGTAGCACCTGGGGGGCGAACACTAGCTATTAGTTGTTATTTTACACGACGCTGTTGGATAATTTGTATTGATGTTGTTACAACAATGTTTTGAAACTGTTCCCTTTTATTCCGCTGCGTGATGACGAAGTCCTTGTTATGTGGACTAAACCGTTTATTTTTGAGGATTTGCCCCACTTGTTATGTGCCACGTATCATGTTTGAATTATAAGTGAAATTGTTACCAATTGTTGACGTTATTTGAAGTAAATGTAGCATCCCCCTTTTGAATTATATGTCTCTGTTTCTTTGAAGAGAATGAGAGTATCGGTAGAGGTGTGAAGAAGAAGAAGCGGATAAGAGATTTATATAGAGGAAACGAAAATCAACGGTCAAAAGGCGAATCCGCCGGAAATGTAATTTCCGGCAGATTTAGGGTGTTTCCGGCGGATATTTGAAATTCAAAATTGGCGCTTTCAGGCTTTTCCGGCGGATTTTTTATCCGCCGCAAACTTACCGGCGGACTTTAGGGACTTTCCGGCCGATTTATCCAGCGCAAGTGTTTCTGGCGAATTGAGAGGCATTTCCGGCGGATTTTGATTTTTCTTCAAAAAAAAAAAACTTCGTAAACCAGATCCGCCGAAAATACCTCGAAAATCCGCCGGAAATGTTTGCCGCGGATAAATCCGCCGGAAAGTTCCTATTCCCGTCGGTAAGTTTGCGGCGGATGCAATCCGCCAGTAACCCCTAGAATCCGCCGAAAAGTTTTCGGCGGATACAAATCCGCCGGAAAGTCCTGGCCGGTAAAACTGATTATTCTTGTAGTGTATTAGATTAATAGTTAATGCCAAAATGCAAAGTCCTTTATATATTTATGTTTCATAATGCAGTATATCCCTCCCATGCTAAATCGTACTTTATCAGCCTTGGTTAATGAGGAAATCTATCTGGAGGATTCAAATGGACGGTGATGGGCTGTAAAACTATCAAATGTTGATGGTTCTTTAGCTTTGGAGGAGGGATGGAATGGTTTCTCACTGTGACACAAGCTTCAAATTGGAGATTTTCTGGTATTCAATTGCATCAACAAATTGCACTTTGATGTCAAGATCTTTGATGAAAGTGGGTGTGAAAGGTATATAATGAGATTTGTAATTTGGAACTTGGAGAAAGCACAGAGCAAAAATCTATTATTTTGTCCAAAATGGAAGTTGAAGAGTGCCAGATTGAGGAGAACTTAGGTACTGCAGCTAACAAAGTGCCTACTTATTTTATTTTGTTAGGTGATCTGATCTGTTGATTGAATATTGTACCACTTAGTTTGTTTCACACATGACTTGTGGGGCTTCATATTTCTGGTAATATGTTTAATGATTTCCTATAGTCATGATGTTTTTATTATTTTTCATTACTCTGGCTCATTTTGAGTGTTTTGTTATATGAAATGTTAGTTTGAAAGTAATGTTTTGTAATTTAGGAGTGAATTTCATTTACTTCCATGATGTTGTTGATAGGTTCTGTGAAGGAATGAGATTCTTGTTTAGGAATAGCTCCTTGAATGGTTTATATACAAATACTGTCTGAAGCTGAAATTGAGTTTGAATTGAATTAGTAGGGAATTTTTGAGTCTGTAATTGAATTGGCAAATGACTAATTTTTATGAATATAATTATTTTTCGTACCGACAGAATTTACAACGGAATTTTCATGGATAATTATTGAATTTGCGACGACATTTTAAAAATTTGCGACGACATTTTAAACATTTGCGACGAAATTGTGCTACTTAATTAAGAAAATACGGATCATTTGCGACGGATTTGCGACGAAAAGGTGTCAGTGTTCGCGACGACTTTGCCACAGAAATTTGCGACGGGTTTCCGACGACTTTGTGACGGACTCATTTGCGACGAGCGATTTTGCGACGAAAAGTTGTCCGTCGGAAAGTCTGTCGGAAACGTTAATTTGCGACGAAAATCAGTGCGTTTTCGACGGATTTTGCCGTCAGAAATAGTCGATTTTCTTGTAGTGAGTTTATCGGTGGATTTGAGTTGAAAATGCCAGACGGTTATTATTCCAATTTAGCAAGATGTTCCGATGTGAATAATGGGAGGTTACATGGGATGAAGTGCCATGATTGTCATGTATTCATGGAGTGCTTACTTCCTATTGCCTTTAGTTCGTTGCCAACACACGTTTTGAATCCGCTCATTGAAATAAGTCAATACTTTAAGAATTTGTGTTCTGCAACGCTAAAAGCGGGTGACCTTACAAAAATGGAACATGACATCCCACTTATCTTATGCAAGTTGGAGAGAATATTTCCGCCTGGTTTCTTTGATTCTTTGGAGCATCTTCCTGTTCATCTCGCATATGAAGCTAAACTTGGCGGACCTGTCCAATACAGATGGATGTATCCGTTTGAAAGGACACACACACACACACACACACACACACAGATATATATATATGAAATAAGTTTATATATATCATTTTGGATTAGATGATTATTAGCATATCATTTTCTGTAGGTTCATGGGTGATTCAAAAAGATCAGTTAAAAATAAAGCTAGAGTTGAAGGATCGATATGTTCTTCTTATTAGGGATTTCTTGTCATCAGTGGCAGTAAGTGAAGAACAATCTTCTGCTTATATTCATGCGCATTTTCCAATGTGGTTTAGGCAATGTGTGTATTCCCTCCCGCCGACTCCTACCAACCAACACTTGAGGAACTTATCTGACGGTCCTCGAAGATGTGTTAAAGAATGGCACACATATTTTGTCAATGGATACAAATTTCACACTAAGGAATGGACAGAGGGCAGAGAAACAGTCAATAGTGGAGTTTGCATGAAGGGTGTCACTAGGAGAGACGAAGATGATTTCTATGGTGTGGTTGAACACATATATGAACTTGCGTACCCTTATCTTGATTATAGTCAAAAGGTAGTTGTTTTTTATTGTAATTGGTTTGATCCGTCCGCTCGAGGAACAAAGTTTAATCCAAAGACAAATACAGTGGACGTTAAAATGAATAGTGGATATCGACTATATGATCTGTTCGTCATTGCACAAAATGTGAGACAAGTCTATTATGTCTCTTATCCATCAACATGAACTGATTGGTGTGGTTGGTGTGTCGCAATTAAGACAAAACCAAGAGGTCGCATTGAGACAAATGATAACACAGTGGAGGACGTGCCATATCAAATGGATGAAATGTCCAATGTAAATGAAGTGATTGAAGTTGAACCCATTACTCGTTTATGTGATGAGTCAAACACTGGTGATGAAGTTAATGAAGACGAAGATACAAATCATGAGGATACAGTCGATCATGTCGGTGTATCAGGAATTCACTCATCTGATGATGATGATGATGGTGATTTCGAGAAAGAATGAGATTCTAATTAATTAGATGATCTTATTTGTAATTAATTAATTTGTTATTCATCATTTATGCATGTTATTCATTATTTATGTTATTCATCATGTATATTATTCATCATATTATATATATATATATATATATATATATATATATATATATATATATATATGACCATGACCTACCTCGTGACCCACCGACCGGTTTTTTTAAGAAGATTTCTACTTCTTTACGCGGTCGTCGTCGTGTAACTCATGTCATTGTTGATGGCCCTTTGTGGCTCCACCTGCTAGTACGGATGATGGCAGTGGACCTAGTACACTGAGTCGTCCATTTGTGCCTCCACCCGGTACTCCCATACCCCCGCCAGATGCAGATGGGATACGCAGATATAATATTAATAATGAGGTGGTTCAGGTTACGCCCGACGGTCATATAATAGTGAAGGTTGCTGGTCACCAGTAAGTATTTATTTATGATATTTGTTTGATTTATATTTAAAACTTAATTTAAATATAATTATTATCTAATAAATTATCTTTTTTATGTACAGATTTATTCCTGGGAGGATTGTATCCAGCACGATCACAGACATCATCAAAGAAAATTACACCCAACCCTGGGCAAATTGGACGGAGGTCAAAAAATATAAGGATTCAAAGATGTGGAATGCATTTAGAGTAAGTTTTTTTACGAATTAATTAATTTTTAATTTTTTAATTTTGTTGAATTGATTAATTTGTTTTTACTAACAAGTTAATTAAATTTGTTTAAATAGGAAAAAATGGCATGGTACCCAGATGCGACGAAGGAAGTTGAGAGAACATTCAACACAAGAGCTTCTCATCGCTTCTCTGAAATGCTCTGGGAACACCGTAATAAGAAACGGAAGCTGACATGGATCGGTGATTCTGATTGGCATGAGCTCCAACTGAAATAAAACGATGAGAAGTATAAACAAAAACGTGAGAAAGCCAAGAAGAATCGTGCTTTTGAGAGAGGGGGTTGCATAAACACGGGTGGTTCTATCAACGCTGTTGAACATTACAGACGCATGGTAAATTTAATAATTAATTAAAGTTATATTATACATACATACATATTTTATATCTTATTAAATAATAACTATGTATATATAGGAGGCTTTTCTTGGTCGGGCACCTACTTTGCCCGAGTTACACCGCCAACTTCATATGCGAGAGGAGACTGGTGAATATATTGAAGACCGGTCAAGGGAAATTTTGGTAAATAACGTTTATTATTTATATTTATATATTGTTTTTATTATATTATATATTACATACTAATGGTTATTCATTTCTTGGTTGTTGCTTTGAGGAAAATTTTTATGATTGGCAGACCAGTTATCGTGAAACTCAACAGAGTAGTGGCAGTGAGATTGATGTCAATGAGGAGAGTCGGGCGGCTTTTCTTGCTTGGCAGAAATCTGTTGGGCCATCAAAAAGTGGCCGGTTAGTAGGAGCTGGTGGTTTGGGCTCGTTTGCTTTCCCAAATTCCATTATTCCAAATCTGAATCCCGCATCTTCTTCAGACAGAAGTACTGGTCGCACTTATGTCCCTACGCCTTCAGAATTAAGTGATGTTTAGCTAGTGACGCAAAAACTGAGCGATAAACAGCGTGAGATCGAAGAGCGACAGAAGGTACATGATTAGGAAATACAACAGATGTGGAAGCAGCAGGTGGAGCAGCAGCGGTTGAAAGAGGCGTGCTTTAAGGAAATGATGGATACTATGTCTCATTACCCGAGGCCATCTATGCCAACATCATCGTCATTTTATCCACCGCAGCAGATGCAGCCTTACGGTTCTGCTTTCAGCCGTACACACCATTCTTCCAGCCTTCCTTCCACAACTGGTATGGTCAGCCGTACTCTCAGCCTCAGCAGCAGCCCAGCAACCCCAGCAACAACCCCAGCAGCAGCCCAGCAACCCCAGCAACAACCCCTGCAGCAGCCCAACACAGATCTAGACCTCAACAATACTGAATTTGAAACATGGTTAAATAATACAGATCTCAACCACAACCCGTCGGACCGCTACTATCAATAGCAGTTTTATTAGATATTTTAATTTCAATTGTTGGATATTTTTATTTTGTAATAAATATTTTTAAATATTTGTATGGATGTTTATGGAAATTTTATCATTTTAAAACATTATTCAATTCTCGTTTAATTAGTATGTATTTAAAAAATAAATATTTAAATTAAAAAATTAATAATAAATTTTTTAATTAAATAAAAAATAATAAAAAATATTATTTTTTTAAAATAAACTAATAAAAAAACAATTTTTTTTAAAAAATAAAATAAAATTACCGGCGGATTTCTAATATGTTACCGGCGGCTTTAGCGCCGGTAATTACCGGTGGAATCTTCGCATTTACTGGCGGATCAAAAAGTAAATTTACTGGCGTATTAGGTAACAGTTACAGCCGGAAAGTTGCAATAGAGAAAAAAAGAACTCTGAGTTCAGTTTAATAGTTGTTTTGAAAACAACTTTGAGGTGATTTGATTGTTTTCAAATTTATTTTATGTCCTCACCGCTTATTTATACGTGTAAGGCCAAAGTTTTTAGTAATACCCTCCTTCCATCTTTTTGAAAAAGTTTTACCTCGAAAACTTGGAAGCAAGACAAGGAATTTCACACTGACTTTTCCGTCACATTTTTCAATGTGTACGAGAACTGATAACGATTTTTAGAAATTTGTTGAAAAAGTGTTTACTCCCTTCAAGAAAATAATGTCTGTTCTTACCTCTATCGAGGAGTATCGATATGTGGACCTCATTCTCAACCTGTATTTCTATTAAGTGTCTCATATTAAACACTTTGATTAATATTAATCAAAGTTGGGGTGTAAACGAGACCAATTGGAATAAAGTTACGAAAGTGTTTTCAAACTCAGTAGCAAGCTTATGTGGGCGAATGAAGAGTTTCTATACTCAATTCGTTAATTCAAGATTGTTTTCCAGCAAGTTAAGGTCCTTCTGAGAATGTCAATTCTCGATTAAACAATTGTAAGACTTGACGAATTTTTGAGGACAAAAATCTTCCAAGTTGGGGTGTAATGTAACATCCCCAAAATAATTATCGAAATTATTTTGAAGCTGAGTGAATTAATTATTCCTAATTAATGAGTAATTGAGGTTTTAGGGAATTTAATTAAGTTGAGGAGAAATTATGGTGTTGGATAGAAGTTATAAGAAATTAAAAAAAAGGGTTTAAGAAAGGGTAGTTTTGGAAACTTACCCAAATATTATTATTATTAATATATATATATGTATATATGAAAGGAAGAAAGAGAAGAGAAATTAAGAAAGAAAGAAGAGGATACGAAACAGAGGAAAGAAAGAAGGAAAGGAAGAGAAAAGAAAGAGAAGAGACGAGGAGGAGAAGAGAGAAGAGGGTGGGGAAACCTTCATCAAATTTCTTCTTCTTGGTTCCATTAGAATCCACTCACCTTCCTCTTCAATTTGGTGCAAAAATCATCACCTACAACTCTCTCTCTCTCTCTCTCTCTCTCTCTCTCTCTCTCTCTCTCTCTCTCTCTCATCTTGCCATTTTCGGTTTTGAAGCTCAAAAGTGGAGATTTGGAGTTTAATTCTTCCATTCATGAGCTTTGAAGTTATAAGAGTTCAAATGGAAGCTCACTACAAGAATTTCGCCTATTTCTGGCAGGGCATTTCCGGCGGATTAAATCCGCCAGTAAATTACCGGCGGATTTTGGGCGTTACCGGCGAATTTAATCCCCCGGTAAATTACCGGCGGATTTTGAGGGTTACCGGCGGAATTGTTTTGCGTAATTTTTTTTTTTTAAAAATAATCCGCCGGAAATGGCTATTACCGGCGGATTATTTTTAAAAAATTATTTATTTAATTTGTTTACACTCTTTCTCCTACACTCTTTCTCATTTCCTATAAATACAACTTTCTCCTACACTCTTCTCATTCTCTCATTTCACTCTTTATTTCCTTCTCATACTCTCCAATCTCCATAAATTTCTCTACATATCTCTCTTTCATATTTCTCTCAAATCTTTATTTCCTCTTTCTTCTTCCTTCTCATTCAATCTCTTATCAAATCTTCTCACATACATACACTTCATTTTTCTCAATCTATTTTCAAAATCTTCACACATTTATACACTTTATTCTCAATCTCTTCTCAAAATCTTCACACATTTATACACTTTCTTCTCAATCTCACATACATACACTTTATTTTTCTCAATCTCTTCACATAAATAATTAAATAATTAAAATAATATTAATTTTTTAAATAAATGAATTTTAAAAAAGAAATAAATTAAATAATAAATAAATAAATTAAAATAAACGAATTTAAAAAAGAAATAAATTTAAAAAAACAAAAAAAATTAAATAATATTAATTTTTTAAATTAACGTATTTAAAAAACATTTTTTTAAAAAAATTAAATAATTACCGGCGGATTTCGGGTGATTACCGGCGGTTTTTTTTAAAAAAAAAAATTTTAAATTTTTTTAAAAATAATTACCAGCGGATTTTCCGCCGGTAATTACCGGCGGATTTTTCCGACGGAAAATCCGCCAGAAATTGACCGTTACCTGCGGATGAATTTCCGGCGGACAAAATCCGCCGGTAATGTCGTCGATTTTGGCCATTACCGGCGGATTTTGGCCGCCGGAAATGTACGAAATTCTTGTAGTGGCTTGGGTACCAACTTGGAGTGAAGGAATCAAGGATTAGGTGAGTAAGGGTTTTGAAATCAATTTGGGGTTTTATGTATGAAGTTCAAATTGGAGGTTAGGGATGATGAATAGTGCTTTTGGGAAGCTTGGAATTCAAGTTGGAGTTTTGAGAGGAGCTTGAAGCCCTATGAGCAAATTGTTGGTGCCTAGGTGATTCGATAGTCCAAGACGAGGGTTCTCGCGCGATATGTGTTCAAGCCGGACGACACGCGAGTGCGTCAAAGATGTCTCTTAGTTGAGCGGAAAGCTTTGGAAGCGGATTTGAGTGTCGTCGGAGCGTCAACGTTAATGCGGGGATCGTTCGTGTGGTTATGTGGAGAATTCCGTTTTGGTGGATCTCGGTTAATTGTGATTTTCATCACAACTGGTGAGTTTTACTCACGTTTAGGTTTTTGAATTAATAAATTTAAATTGTGAAATGTGTTTCGCTTTTTGAT
This sequence comes from Astragalus membranaceus, assembly GCA_039519185.1. Taxonomy (NCBI): domain Eukaryota; kingdom Viridiplantae; phylum Streptophyta; class Magnoliopsida; order Fabales; family Fabaceae; genus Astragalus; species Astragalus membranaceus. Next base: position 53,671,954 of record CM076848.1, on the reverse strand, counting down.
TCGTGGTCGAAAAAGTATTTTGTACGAAATTCACGTTTTATGTCCAATTGGTTTTTGGATTGTTTGATTGATGATTTGAGGATGATCATTGTTGTTTGAATATGTTTTTACACTGTTTTTATGTTGGGACTGGACTGGAACAGGTATCGGAATTGATCGAACCGATGAAAACGCAAAAACGGGGCAAAACCAAAGTGCTGATAGTAGGGATGTCAATGGGCCGGGCTCGGGCCGGGCCGGGCCGGCCCATAGGGCCAAACAGTGTATATGGGCAGGGTCGGGCCGGCCCAATATTCTAATGGGCTGCGAAATTCAAGGCCCAGGCCCGCCCAACACTGGCCCACGGGCCAGACCAATGGGCCGGCCCAATATTAAAACATATTTTTATGAAATATTATACATTATATTATTTACATTATATTATTTACATTATATTATCTTCAAAAAACATTATACATTATAACATATATTATCTTCAAAAAAATATTAAAAAATATTATTTACATTATATATTATTATAAAAATATTATTTACATATATTATCTTCAAAAAAACATTATATATTATCTTCAAAACAATATTAAAACATATATTATCTTCAAAAAAATATTATACATTATATTATTTACATTATATATTATTATAAAATAAAAAGAAACGGGCTGGCCCGAAGCCCATGGGCCGGCCCGGCCCGGCCCAATTATATCATCGGGCCAATCGGGCCGGGCCAAAAAACATACCATTCATTTTGGGCTACTATTTTTAGAGCCCAGGCCCGCCCAAAAAATCGGGCCAGTGGGCCGGCCCATTGGGCCGGGCCCAATTTGACATCCCTAGCTGATAGACACACACGACCCGTGCGTCCCGGGCGCATGGACCGTGCGTCTCACTCTGTCCGTGTCTTTAAAAACAAACTTTAAGGGTGCACGACCCGTGCGTATGGGCGCACAGACCGTGCGCAGTGTTCTGTCAAAATTTAACAACTTACCCGAAATGATCCCGTTCGATTCCAATCCTCTTCTAATATTTTCCTAACCCTTTTCCAATGGTTTTGGCTATGTTCTACAAGGTTTATGAAAAATGTTTTGAGATTATAAATGTTTTCGAAAAACCGAACTTAGAGCACGAGTGAGGACATGTTTTAATCGAAAAGAAAACGGACTATAAGTCCTACGTGGTATAGTATAACTAATGCGGGATGAATATTATTTATTCATCTACACCGGTCTATGATTCACGATATATAAATTATATCGAATTTAGTAGTTAGCCCAATGCGGGTGGATATATATATATATATATATATATATATATATATATATATATATATTATATCGAGTGTGGGTGACGACCCACGAGGTTAACGACCCACGAGGTTAACATACTAGGTGGGGAAGTCATGATCCTTAAACCTAGGCCTGTATACCATTAGGGAAAGTACTATTGGTAAGGGGGTTCACCGAGATTAGCAATGTGTGCAGTCGGTGTTATGTTAAAAGTTATGTGTTACGTTCACCGGGATTACCAATGTGCGCAGTCGGTGTTACGTTCACCAGGATTAGCAATGTGTGCAGTCAGTGTTACGTTAAAAAGGTTTTGTGTTACGTTCACCGGGATTAGCAATGTGTGCAGTCGGTGTTACGTTAAAAAGGTTTTGTAGTACGGTTCACCGGGATTAGCAATGTGTGCAGTCAGTGTCGTACTAAGTTAAAATTCTATAACACGGTTCACCGGGATTAGCAAAGTATGCAGTCGGCGTCGTGTTGATTTTAAAAGAGGATTCTTAATTGGACCGAGAGCGTAGTTAGGGGTCTCAGTAAAACTCACTGAGATTGTATCTCATTGTTTATATGTTGTTGTTTTACAGAGAAACAGGGAAAGAGGAGACCCAAGAGGCACGAATAGGTTGTACTCGGATGGTTGCTGAAGACTTAGCTTTTATGCTTAGGTTTATGTTTTCCCTTGTTATCTATGTATCACAACATTACGTCTTTAACGGATGTAAACGTTATGTATTTTGTTTCCGCGCTTTCTTGTGATGGTATTGAACACTAAATCTTGCTGATGTCGATGGTCAGGGAACCGTTGTAATTTTAACTATGTTTAAAACTGTTGATGAAGATTACTCAGCAAAAAATTTATAGTGGTGTTCAGTATCTAAACAGGAAATAATATCTCTGATGTATTAGGGATGATGCACTTAGACATTTCTATTCGTTAGAAATACCGGGGTGTTACATCTCACTTGGTAAGATGTTTCTTCTATACTTACAGGATTGTGGATTCGAGTCATATAGAGGAGGGGGAAGCAAGAACATTGATCTTTTTAAAAAGAAAAAAGTATATCTTATCAAGATTCAAGGGTCACACGTGTAGTGGTTTGAGGAGACTGATATGTCGAAAAAAAAGATAAAAGATTAATTTGAAATTGAAATTAAGTTAAGGGACCTCAAGAGCAATTTTGCGGTCTTTTCAAGTACTTTTATTTTTTTACATTCCTACTAAGTGATTTTCATATATATAAAAGTACTTGAAAAGACCGCAAAATTGCTCTTAGTAGGAATGTAAAAAAATAAAAGTACTTGAAAAGACCGCAAAATTGCTCTTGAGGTCCCTTAACTTAATTTCAATTTCAAATTAATCTTTTATCTTTTTTTTTCCACATATCAGTCTCCTCAAACCACTACACGTGTGACCCTTGAATCTTGATAAGATATATTTTCTTCTTTTTAAAAAGATCAATGTTCTTGCTTCCCCCTCCTCTATATGACTCGAATCCACAATCCTGTAAGTATAGAAGAAACATCTTACCAAGTGAGATGTAACACCCCGGTATTTCTAACGAGTAATCAAGTTATATTTTTAACCAACACTGTTGGCCCAATAGCTTAATCTACCTTGGGACATGGGGGTCGACCCGGTGCTCCCGGGTTTGATTCCCGCAGTGGACAAACTCGGTGTTGGCCATTGCAAAATTTGATCCTAAGCACGAGCGGAGATTAGTCTTTCGTTGAAAGCGTGGGACACTCTGTGGGTAGCCAGCAATGATTCATACCAAAAAAAGAGGTAATAGTAGCTTGCAATTTCTAATAATTTTTCCATAAAATTATAACATGGTTTTTAATTATAACCGTTATTCTTAATTATCAGTTGTAATAAAAATATAAGATTCACTACAAAAAAATTACTCATTAGTGAGGGATTTTTCTCTCGTTAAATGCCCCAAATCCGTCGCTAATGCCCATTAGCGGGGGAATTAGCGAGGGAAACAGTCCCTCGCTAAATTGCTCATCGCTAATGGGATTAGCGAGGGAAATTTGAATCCCTCGCTAATTAGCGAGGGAATATTTCATCGCTAATTCCCTCGCTAATTAGCAATGGATTCAAATTCCGTCGCTAAGTCTGACAGCCACGCGTCACAATCTGAATGACTTGTACTAAGTACTATTTTAATTTTTTTAAATCTGCTTTTTTATATAGTTATTATTATTATTATTATTATTATTATTATTATTATTATTATTATGTTGTGGTGGTGGTGAAGGGTATTAGGGTAGAGAGAATGAGAAGAGTAAGAGAGAAAGAGAGAGAGAGAGAAGAGTTATGTGGTGGTGGTGGTGAGGGGTATTAGGGTAGAGAGAGAAGGAGAAAAGTAAGGGAGAAAGAGAGAGAGAGAGAGAGAGAGAGAGAGAGAGAGAGAGAGAGAGAGAGAGGGTGAGGATGAGAGGAGGTGGTGGTGGAAGTTATGGGAAGGTGGGAGAGAAGAAGAGAGAAGAGTGAAGAGTGTGAGGAGAGTAGGAGAGAAGAGAGTGTGTGAGAAGATAAATAAGCTGAAAAGTCAAAAAATTAGCGAGAGAATTAGCGAGGGACTGAAAATTCCGTCGCTAATCACCTGCACGGAGCCCTATGATCTGAAAATTGTCAGAAATTAGCAATGGACTGAAAATTCTGTCGCTAATTACCTGCACAGAGCCCTATGATCTGAAAACTGTCAGAAATTAACGAAGAAATTAGCGAGGGACTGAAAATTCTGTCGCTAATTAGCGAGAGACTAAAAATTCCGCCGCTAATGATAGAATTAGCGAGAGACTAAAAATTCCCTCGCTAATCAGTTTTTTTTTGTAGTGTTTAATGAATTTTATGTTATTATAATACTAACAATAAAATGTTTTATATTTTCCACCCATATCTAATGGAGAAGTTTTCTCACTCTAATGAAGATATTGATGAATGTTGTCCAAAGATATAAGTTGTTTACTTATACAATGACAGTCGACAAACTTCTATAATCAAAAGGCAATGCCCATTTATTGTTGAAATTCCCTCCGGTTCGGTAGCCACCATAACCAAGGAAATTAAGAAAGAGAAGGGATAACCGGATAAGCATCATGAGCTTCAAGACGCTTGATGATTATTTATAATTGAATAAAATTGGTACTACTTTTATTATTTAACTTTTGGTTGACATTATGATTGAAATTTCCGGTATAGCTTGATGATTTCTCATAATTTTATATGTTCAGAATTGAAAACATATTTTACCATTACTATATTGTACATTTGTGTTTTGTTAATTACAAACTATTCTATTAACATATCAAAGATAGCATAAATAAAAAATATATTCCTAATATTTTATTAGGAGTAAATGAAATAATATTTAAGTGTTATTCTATTTATTCTATTTATTTTTAAAATAGATGAAATAATAAATTTGGTATTATATTTAAAATAAATAAATGAATTAGTATCTTAAGTTGGAATAAAACAAAAGACAACCCAATATAAATCCAAAATAAGTTTTTCAAGTTATACATTTCTAATATAAATGTGAACCTTTTAGTCAAAAAAAATATAAATGTGAACCATATATATATATAAAATTGATTATTTGTATAACAACTTTAACTTCGATAATAAATTTAAATACAATATAATATTGAAAAAAATTATATTAACTTAGAAAATAAATAGTAAAAAAAAATTATATAAACATGTACCATTAAACCATAATAGATAAATGTTAACTTAAATTTGTTGTAACACATTACTTTTCAAGAGATAGTATATATCTGTGCATTTCATGGGTCCAACACACAATTTAAATTTGAGTAACTAAATTGTTGGATGAAAAAAAAGTGAGGGGTTATTTTATAGATTTTAATAGTTTGGGGACTCAATAAAAAGGAGAGTGATACTATACAAACCGAATTGAGAATTTAGATTGTACTTTTTTTTATATAGTATCACGTTGTAATAATTTTTGATGATATTTCAATATACATCAATTACGATATAATAACAATAGAAATGGTAATATGTCAACAAAAAATTAAAAATTGCATTATGACAAACTTTATTTCAAGTGATCGCAATGAGACGGCGCGGGGAGTACTCCCCCTCCCCACCCCAAAACTTTCCTTCACGGGCCTCGTCCTCGTCCTAGATCCAATCCACGGAGAGTTTTTCTCCCCAATTTCCCGTCCCCACAGATCCCCACGATCCCCACAGACACCCCAAAATTTATTAAAAATTATCAAAAGTGTAAATTAAAAAATAATAAAATTGAAAAAATATTTAAAAGCAGGATTGAAAAATGAAAGTTTAACATTTTAAAATTAAATAAAATTTAGTCTTACTTTTATACTATAATATATAAAAAATAAAATATATATTCGGGGGAAGCATGGTCCCCGTCCCTATCCCCAAGTTGACCTTAGAAGGATTTTCTCTCCGTCCCCTACAAGGATCCCGACATGCGGATAGAAACTACCACCCCTATTTATTCATTTTTCATTTATTATCTCTATTTTATAAGTCCGGTAGGTTACAAAAGTAACTTTATTTTTATAAAGAACTCCTTTTTTTAGTATATTTTTTTGTATGTTATAATATTATCAAGTAAAAGAAAGACGGTACAACCTAAGGCAAGGGACCCATACCATTTTATCGTTGATTTAACTGTTTTACTACCAAAATAATTATATATTAATGTTTTTTGGGAATACCAAACAATAAGTAGATATTAATTGAGTTGTCTATAAATGAGTTGAGAATCGAAACTATCAGCACACAATGGCAAAAAACATTAAAATACTTATATATGTATATATTTATTTTGTATTTGTATTATATACATACACATATTTATAGAGATAAAAATTTAATAACAAATTAAATTCAAATTAAATAAAAAAAATGATGTATATCCATGCATCGCACGGGTCATACACACTAGTGTGTGTATTACTCGTGTTCTCATTTATGCTAATGTAATGTAGTAGTCATGTACAATGATATTCTACAACATAGTTGTAGTCCTAATGAAGTTAATTGATAGCATGCACTTTCTAAAAAGAAAAAAGACTTTATTTTTCATAAAACTTTCTCCCAGTTCGCACGGGTAATGGTCTAGTTGTGATAAACAACTCTTAATTTATGAGTAGCTTTTAAGTGAGTAGACACTAAGAAATACTAAATAACTTAGCTTTACTTTTAAATCTCTCTCTACTTTTATTTTTTTCTTTTAATTTTAACTTAAAAGTTTTTAAAAAAAACATGATAAACACTCAAAGTATTTGCATAGTGATATGCTATTATAAGTTGTTTTCTTAGGTATTTTCAGAATAGCTTATTCAAAGAAATTATATATAATTTGCGTAAAGCTCATACTCATTAGATATCTTTTTACATAAGCTTCTATACTATTTCAAATTAAGTGACGTTTTAGCATTTCAAAAGAGTTTCATATCAAATCTCATGAGGGAGAGCTTTGCCGCCCATTGTGGTCCTACCCAGCTCGAGAGATTAGTCTATGCACTTGCGCGCAGACAATACCCGGTTTATACAAAAAAAAAAAAGAGTTTCATATCAAATGATGCCTTGAGTTTTCAATGAAACATTAAAATATTTGTCCCTAACTATTGTGTGCACTTTTATAAAAAAAAATCATTGTGCATCATCTCTCTAACCTCTCTTGTTCTCCATCCATCGAAAATGAGTGATTTTGGGTCATTTTTTGACCCGAAATCACACGTTTGCAATGTTTTTCTTATTTCATTTAAATAAGTGTTATTCACATAGTTTTGCACTTTTTTGTGATTTCGTTGTCTAAGTGTGGTATTGTTGTCTTGTTTGTCGTCTCGTGCGACGTAGTTTGGTATTTCCGTCTTGTTACGATGTTTATTTTGTTTGGATTGAGAGATCAACTTCGACTCATTACTGATTCCATTAATGATGAGTTGGTCGAGGTAAATGAGCTTGCTTTGGGAGCAAGGATTCAACGCACGTGGACACATTTAGACGTTGGAGCGGTTAAGACAATGTGGGGAAGCGTCGTAGAAGTGGAAGCGAATATATTTTGACCCACTACCCGTGCTAGTGGAAGAGTGGAAGAGTGCTTCCTAGTTTTTAGGGCCTGGATGTAATGTAGTGCGTTGATCTTGACTAATCTAACGGTAGGCAAGTGTTGGCTATAGTAGTGGCCGATGAGGGTCTATGTATATAAATAGGAGAGTAATTGTACAGAACAGACACACATCAATCAATCAAAAACTCTACGTTTATTTCTTCTATCTGCTTTTATCGCACTTTATTTTTATTTTTATGCATTAGCCAGTAGTATAATCCAACCCTCGCAGTCCCCTCTCACCTAACCTGGCCTTTCTAGAGGAGTCAGGATACCCACAGTCAAGGAGCAGAGTTCCCTCCTTGGCGCAATCGCTTGAAGAACAAGAAATCGAAGAACTTGCTCAAACCCCTAGCCGAATCCACGGGTAGGACCTAAGAGTTTGAACCAAGGAACAACACTATTATAAGAAAAAATATTATTGAAATATAGGAAACTCATTTAATGTGTTTTTTTGTTGAGAAAAACTCATTTAATGTTATAAATTGAAAGTTTTTTCTAAATATACTCCAATGTTAATTGAGCATATAAGGAATATGTGTGTTTCTAGTAAATGTATATATACTGAATAAAAAACGAAAGCTTATAATATTTTTTTCATAGGTATGATTGATGCTACTCTCTAATCACACAATAACACATGAATTTGTTATTAATATTATTCATTATTTTTTATTTTTATTTTAAAAAAAAACTAGTGTGATTGAAAAACAATAACAACCACATCTATGGAACGAGACCTAAGTTTTGTCCTATTTACAAAAGTGTATAAAAAAAATTCCAATAAATAAATAAAGGCTCATTTTGGTTTCTGCAAATACAACAAATATTCATTTTGATCCCTACAATTTTTTTTTTAAAAGTAGCCCTTGCAAAATTTAAAATTATTCATTTAAGTCTCTGTATTTTTTTTTAAATAACATTGTAAAGTTTAAAATTATTCATTTTTGACCCTAAAAACAGTTTTTTTAATATGACCATTGAAAAATTTAAAATTATTCATTTTTGGTCTTTGTGACACATCAGCTTTAAGATGACCCTAAAGACCAAAATGAATAACTTTAAATTTTGCAAGGGCTATTTTAAAAAAAATTGTAGAGACCAAAATGGATACTCGTATTTGTAGGAACCAAAATCATATTTAAGTGATAAATAAATTATTTTAAAATAAGTTATCACCTCAGAATTAAGAAAAATACATCTATTTTTTATTTTCTTCATAAAATAGAGACGAGGCGTCGTATATCTTAATATAAAAAATTGTTAAACATAATTTACTTATATTTTGGGTTTCGGTGTGATAGGAAATGAATTTACTTATAAAAAATCAAACTTATTTATTTTTTTATTATGCTTATTTTGCTTTTTAGTCCCTGTTGGGGATACATTATTTGGTTTTGATGTAATTTTTATGTCTTTGAACACACATCAAAATTATAAAAAAAATTAATATTCAAATAATTATTTTACATTCTACTCTCGAGAAAACATTACATATTAGCGGTATAGTTTAACTTCATAAAACAATAAATTGTTTGTCTCTTATTTTTGAAAACAAACCAATTGTTATTATATATGAAATTTAGCTTCATTCTAAATAAGTATTGTATTTTATATGTGAAATGTTAGATGGTAAGAAAAGTAAGAATAACAAAGTAAGACACTTGGTATGTAGTGTTAGTTGGTGACTTGGTGTCTACAATTCAGCTTTCAGTGTTGTTCGGTACCGTATCTCCTGCTACGTATCCGACCCGGGATAGGTAGTCCGGTCCGAGATAGTTGGTACGTGTATCCTTGGTTGTCCGAGTTTGTGCTCCGGTCCGAGGTGGGGTGGTACCTGCAATGACACTCCGACGCTCAAGTCAGTGAGTGAGTCAATTACAAGTGAGAGTAAGTGAGAGATGAATACCATTAATGAGAGCATTCAATGCTTATTTATAGGTATCTGGAGTGGAGGAGGGCTGTTGGATCTAGGTCTGCAATCTCCACCCTTGGATGAATTGGACCATTTGGTGCTGGGCCTTTTTAGTGGATTGGCCATTGAGGCCCAATCTATAACAAGTGTATTTCTTACATTTCTTATAAAAACTATTCTTACTAAATTACATTTTATATAGATGTTCGCTTTAACACATGTGTATAAACAAAATTACGCGTGCTTTTATTCTCCTAGTTTTATATGAAGTTGAGGTACTACTACTAAACACGTGTGTAGGTAGTACTTCGATTAATTTTTGAAAGGTGGATTTTTAATGAACAAAATGTAGAAAAAGGATAGGCGAAGTCAATAAATTAAAAGGGGAAGAAAAGGCAAAAGAAATTGCAAGGAGAAGAGAAAGCAAGTGTGAGGAAAGAAAAGAAATCAAAGAAAAGAATAAATAAATAAATAAAAAAGAAACAGAGCAAGAGGAGAAGGAACCAAAAAGCCCTAAACACAACACTAGAGTTTAGTTTTTGCTCCCTCCCTCTCCCTCTCTCTCTCTCTCTCTCTCTTCTTTCTTCCTCTATATATCTCTCCCCCTTAATATCTTTCCCCCACATTCCTCACGTTATTTCCTCTTTCACACAGATCAATCAAAAAAGAAATATAAAAAAAAAATCATTGTTTATTGTTGAGAAATAATAACGGATCACAGCAATTTATATGAACTTCAAAATGTTTCTTCGTTAGTGTCTCTGTTTGCCATCATCACCAATAACAATAATAATAATAATAATCACTGAACCCTTTCTTTCTCTTTCTATCTCTCTATTATATATACCCCAATTTTGTCTATCCCCTTTTCAATTTCAATTTTTTTTTTGAAAGTTTGCGGCTTTTCTGTTCCGAAGATGAGCGGTGGTGGGTTAAGGGCTTCGATTCCTAGCGGTGTGAGGAAGACGATCCAGAACATTAAGGAGATCACTGGCAATCACAGTGATGATGAGATTTACGCAATGCTCAAGGAGTGTTCTATGGATCCTAATGAGACTACACAGAAGCTCCTCTTTCAGGGTTGGTAACATTATTTGCTTATCTTTCTTTGTTCGCTTAATTTGATCTTGATCTTGATCTGTGTGTTTTTTTCATCGAGGGGTTTTGTTTGGTTTGTGACTCTGTCGGTGGAATTGGGTTCTTTCAGTGTGGAGTGGGGACCCTTTGGGATGAAGTTTCATTTTTTATGATGAAGTTTTGTTTCGCTTGGTTTTGATTTTTTGAGGTTTGGTGTAGCTTGTTCGATTGAAAGTTTAGTTTTGTTTCACTGTTGATGAAGTTTTGTTGTGTTTTTGTTTCACTGTTGATGAAGTTTTGTTGTGTTAAGTTTAGGTTTTTTCATACCCCTTTTGTTTTTTGTCGGGTTCTGTGTAGTTGGCCTAAGGAAAGCTGAGTTGTGTTTAGGAAGGAGTAATAATCTTTCAGGAGTTTCTGAGTCTGATTTCATATCATATATGCTTGGTTGACTTGTAGTTGTGGACTTGACTACTTCTTTTAAGTAATTTGAGATTTTTTTAGCTTTAAATTTGCTGTGCTGCCAAATGTTCAGCTCAGTTGATACTTGTTTGATTCTCTTTTGGATGCTTATAGTTCATTAAGTGGGCCAAAACTGGATTCTTATTTGAGGACATTCCGTGTTTTTGTTCTACAACCTACATAGGATAATTTGGATTCTATCCTCTACTATGTGGGTAAGGGTTTTTCTTTGTTTTTTACTTTCTGGGGTAAGACCTATCTTTGTTTTATCATTCTCTTGGTTGTTAGAGGTTTTTCCTTGATAAATCCTTTTGGAAATCTAAGATCACTCGTAAGGTCAAATTTTGATGCTTAGGACTCTGCATAACCATTTCTCGAATTCTGTTTTATGTTTAGGGTTTGTATTCTGTAATTTGCGTATTGTCCTTGTTGAATTTTGGGCGTGTTTTTTCACCTCGGCGCGGTTTCTTGTGTACTTTTCAATGGACTTGTAAGAGGCAAAACGGAGCTCCATTCTCGCTGTTCTCTGGCATATCTGGTTGAGAAAAATGCTAAAGTTTTTAGGGTTTTACGAGGCAGTTTCGCTGTCTGCATATGGAGAGAGATTTGGCAGCTTTGCTGCATTTTTTGAGGTTGATTGTTTACTTTTAGTTTCTCTGTTTGTAGTTGGAGGGTAACTTATCATCTTCCCTCATTGCAAATTTGCCTTTCTCTCCATTAAGGTGGTATTTATTTGGATGTACAGGCTAATTAAGCGCTTATTGTATAAGAGCTTATAGTTATGCATAAGCTATTTCTATAATTTAGCTGAAAACAGATTACAGACATATCATTCTATTTTTATATGGTCTTCGAAACACTTGTGAAAGTGCTTCTGTCACTAGATAAGCCCAACTAAGCTCTTCCAAGCGTCTCCTAAATTTATATTAAAAAATGTGAGAATGCATTACTGTTAGGGGATTATGCTTGATTATTCTTAATTGTATAAGTTTAAAAGATGTAGGCTCAGTAGACCTCTTAATTGTATAAGTTGTTACTCATGCTCATGAATCATGTATAGTGTTTCATGTTGTTATTTAAAAGTATATAAGACGTAGTTTCATACTACTTTGTGGCAATAGCACAAATACCTTTTTTGTTATGCTCAATGGCTATATAAATATTCACTCTGTTTAGTTAGGGCAAAAGTAACGATATTTCACCCCCTTGTCTTTCCTTGGAAATAGTTTTTAGCGGTTTATCAAGTACTCTTGTGGCAAACGATTGCGCTGGTTTACATATATTGCTTTACTTGTTTAAGTGGCATAACGTTTAGATTTAACTATGATCCACTTAAGTCAAAGGTCTCATTTATAGGAGGTTTTCAGAAGATTATCAGTGTTTCTACATGTTAATTAAGATGTTTGTATGAAGTAATCTCAACGAGGTTCTCCGATGCTGTTTGTATGGGCGTCGTTGTAAATGCTTTCATGATCATTTAATATATTCCCTCCATTCTTCTCCTGTGAATTAGATTTGGATGTGAAGTTTCCCTCATCATTTTGCATATCAAGTTATCAACATACATACATGTATTGCGATTAAGTTATTAACACGACATTATGAAATTTCTCAAGCATGCCATGGCTTTCTTCTACTGTTGTTACATATCTACTGCTCTAAATATATCTATGTCTTAAGAGGCTAACAACTAGCAACTATTTTACAGACACATTTCACGAGGTCAAAAGAAAAAAGGACAGAAGAAAAGAGGTAATTCATTCTTATTGTTGGCTAGATTGTAGCAATCATGTTGATTATACATACTCAAAGTCTATCTGTGTTGTCTGTACAACAGTTTTTTAGTTGTTTGTTTTTTAAATATATCAAACCAAATCTCTATTATGCATGTTGTATTTTTTGGTTCGTGTATCTCTTCTCTCTTTGTCTTAAAATAATCTTCTATACTTCAACTTGAGAGGTTATTGGTGGTCCAGGCCAACCTCTTATTTGTCAATCACATCAATTTCAATTTTCTCATAATTTTTCCATTATTTTGTATGATTCTTTTTTTTGGGCACGTGACTTGTAATTAGCTGTTTTTTCTTTGCTTTGCTTTTGTACTGTTTCATTCAAGTTGTTCAGGGGAGTCTTCCCCCCTTCCTTCTCCTCCCCTCTTTCTGTTAATTGTTTATTTCTTCCCGGCTCTGAAGCATGTGTACACCATTTTGTTAGGTGTGCATGTACTAATGGTGGGTAGGAGAAGGACTTCTGTTGCTTACTGGAGGCAGAGAGGGACTTTTAGGAATTTTAGAATTTGTGTCTTGTTTGATTGTGTTACGTGATTTTTGTAATTTACTTATGCCCTTCCCTTTTAGTTATTTATTTATTTACTTTATTTAATAAATTAGTATCCAAAATTTGTACTTATCATTCATTTTAGCTGGCTAATTCTGTTCATTTTGTTCCCTTCATTATTGAAGGTGCTGCAGAATGTTAACAACCGAGAGCCCGTAGAGTCACGTTCAAGGCCTGGCACCCAAGGGCGGGGAGTTAGAGGTGGTCGGGGAAATTTTTCACCTCATCACATGTCGCATGGTAAAATAACTATTCTGAACCACAACTTGTTTGAGTCTTTTCCCCAACCTTTGGTGTTAGATAATTCCCCGTTTCTCTCTTTCTCGCTTTCAACCTTCTAATTTTTCAGCTAAAATAGTTTTTGTTTGGTAACTTTAGGTTCTTCATATTTGCTATGTTTGAAACTGGTAGATGAGTATGAACATCCCCCAGCTTGTTTAATTGGCAACTTAGATGAAAAGTAACAAATTGATACTGTGTTGGGCTGTAGAATTGCTAAACTAAATTTATAATATATGGGCCTTCTCTCAGATGCTGGTGGTGGCAAAAGTTCTGGTACAGCCAAAGATATCGGGACCAATCAAGGGACTGGGAAGGGTGTACGCCCTTTGCCAGGTTCTCAAGAGAAAAAAGCAAGAGAAAAAAGTTCTGGGACAAGGTAAGTTCTTTGTATTTTTAGCTGTCATTGTTATCCTTTGGTTGCTAGTTATCTACAACGACATGGATTTAAGTCCTGATACATTTGGATCAAGCTACATAACTACATATCCTTTGCAGCTCTGTTCCAGCTATTGCCAACGGGCCTACAACTGTCGCATTTGGAACTACTAGTGTGAATACCTCCTTATTATCTTCTGGAAGTGTGGATAAAATTAGTCAATCTGCTGGTGGTAGTAATAGTTTGGGTGATGATTTTCCTTCTGATAGTTCAGACAAAGGTGCAACTGTTGCTTTTGGAAGTGAGTCAGTGTCTTCCACCAATAATGGCTTAGGCTCTAGACCTGCATCAACATCAGCTGTCTGTTTCTCATCTTCAGATCCAGTACTCGTTCCATCTAATGATTCGCGTTTTCCTGGTGCTGTTGGTGCAATTAAATGTGAAGTAGGAAGCCAACGTCCACCTGGGGAATTAAATGTGGTTCACACTTCTGAGAACAAAACTGCCGGTTAGGATATTTGACATTTTTAACCTTACGTACTACTATATTTTTTGGGTTTTAAAGTTTTCCAATGTAATTGATGAAGGATTTCCCCAAATAATGTTTGACAGCTTTTGAGACTGGTAGCTCTTCTTTGCCTGGAAATATTCAAGGCAAATCCTTGATAGTGGCAAAGAATCATGTTCCTGAGGTGTCACCTTCATCAACAGTATTACATGGGAGCACTTCACATAGTCGGCCTTCCTCTAACTACAGTAACCGATCACAACAAGCAATTGGCCTTCAGAAAGGTAATTCATATATCTGAAGTTTAACATGGAGGCTTTTGTCCACTCCACTTCTATATTCTCCAGTGTTTGTTATTTTTGATCAATAACTACCTGTTAAAGAGCACGGACATTGATGTAGATGCTTCCTGCAAAAATATGCTTATGTATGCATATCTTTTTATTCTGGTCCTGCGGTTGTATGTTTTCCTTGCTTGTCTAGCTTTCACACACAAGAAAGAACTTCTCAGTGATCAGAATTGAATGAAAAATGCGGTGTTTTGTGGCTATCGGGAGTTCAAAAAGAAGTTTTGGGAACAATTTTCTGCTCAAACAATTGAGTTTTCCTATAGAATCAATATGTTTGTGTGATCTGGTCATGTGTAAGAGCATTGATTCCATTGTATGCTTTTGTCATGTGTCCATCTTTCCAACCTTCTTATTGTTCAGTAAGTTGGCCTGAAAAAAGTAAATGGCTGATGCTGAACCAATAAGGGAAAATATGGAAGGTAGAGATAAAAAATATTCTTCAATGCAGTTTTATCATGTTAACAGCATGATTCCATTTATGAGAAAAATCTCCTTTAGTATTTGCCATGATGCTTTCTTAATTTTTGTCTTAATATGTCAGTTAGTAAATGGTCATAGAGATATTGTCATAATCCTGTTCTATTGACTGTATTTTTGTGACTTTAACTGGTAACATGGTTGTTTTGAATTTTAAGATATTGTTTTTCTGTTAAGTGCGACTGTACTTTTTCCCCCTGCTAACCATATATGGTCATGGATTGGGTTGATGAGATTTATAATGTTTTTCTTTACAGCAGCTGGTTCTAATAAGGAGTGGAAACCAAAGCCATTAAATACAATTAACAAAGGTTCTGGATCAGCCAGTGTATCCGAGTCTTTTGCCATTTCAGCTGAAGCAATTGGGCAGTTACCATCTGTGTCTAAGGTCCTTGACTCTGAAGAAGCTACTTTTAAACTGCAGAAGAAGCCGGAGGATTATCTTCCACCACGTCAACATGTTATACTTCCAAACCATATCTTGGTGCCTGATTCTGAAAAGAGCAAGTTTAGCTTTGGGAGCCTGGGAGTCACTTTTGGCAGCCTAGAGTGCGAAAAGAGTTCAGCACCTCTTTCCAAAGTATCTCAGGCTGTTGAAGAAACTGCAAGGGAGCAGGCCTTAAGGTTGTAATCTGTTGATATTGTAGTATGAGAATCTGATTTGGGTGAATTGTAGTATAATTAAACTAAGAAAAAATGCCACACATTATCTAACCAAATCAAATTCTCTTTATGTTCCTAAAAATTTCTGATCGGTATAGATTTTGTATTCCTAATGTAAAATTGACTGTAGAGATATAGTAATATGCAGAAGAAAAACTTGTATCAAGTACCATTAGTAATCAAATCTTTTGTTTTTTCAGCAATCAAAGTGCTTCAGTTACGTCTGCTGTGGGAGATATTTCTGACAATCCACAACCATCTTCGACTACTGTGCCTGAGAATTTATCACCGTCTACAGAAGTGGATGTGCCATCTAGTGCTATTCAGGAGGATGATGAGTCCAAACATGACACTACTCTGCCATCTGAAGGTAATGAATACTCGGTGGGGCATACTTCTCAGAACTACAGTTTGGGTTTCATGCCCCCAATGTTGGGAACACAGTCTCAACAAGTCGATTATTCTGAGTCTCATGCACGGGATATTTCTCGTCTTCCAAGCTATGTTGTGAGCCCTCTGACCTAGATTCTCCTTTTTTGTATTGTTTAGTTTACTCTGTATTCGTTTTCTAACAAATTCATTTCATTGTTATCTTATTGTAGGTTCATCAACCATTTGATCCAGCTAGTTATTACGCACAGTTTTACCGATCTGGTGCTGACAGTGATGGTCGTCTTTCTCCTTTACCTTCAGCCGGGCCAACGACTAAGTACAATGGCAGTGTTGCTGTGTTGCCTACACCAAGTTCTCAGTCTCTTCAAGAGGTTTGCATTGTTAAAGTTACAATTGTATTACGATAAGATAAGATTTCCCGGTTGTGTACTATAAAAGAAAACAGTTGTATACTGTCACGAGGTTGTTGCTATTTAAACTTAGAGTCAATTATTGTCACATCCCTTGATTTTTTTATTACCTTATACTACACATATCATCTTTATTTTGAAAACCAATTGAAACCTCCAACTAGTAAGGGAAGTTTGTGTTGGTTTTCAAAATATAACGGTTGTTTGTGTAATTATAGTTACGAAGGTTGTTTATGTACGTGACGTGTCTGATGTACATGTCAGTATCCGGGGACTCTCCAGTCCATTTGTTGACCGCATGGATTTCTCTTGGAGCATACATGGGTTTTCAAGCATGTTCTCTCCTGGTGTACTGATGCTGACATGAACTTACTTGCCAGTATTATATACAATAATGAGTGATTTTGACATTATTTTCATCAAGTGTAATTGGTTAAAATATTGCAAAAAAAAACGATGAAGAGGTCAACCTTTAAATACCTGGTGCTTTATTCATGCACAACATAGTGATTCTTTTTTTTTTGCCAAAGACTTATGGATTACGTTTTTTGTTTGCAGGGAGGTGTCTTGTCCACAGCAGGTCCAGCGACACCACATGTGACTCAAGCTGCTGGGGCGATACAAAACTCAATAGCTGCTACTCAACAGCCTCTCCCTGTCTTTCGACCACCAAGTGGGGTTCATATATCCCATTATCCCCCTAACTACATTCCTTATGGTCACTATTTTTCACCATTCTATGTCCCGTCTCCCCCAATCCACCAATTTATGGGTAACGGTGCATTTCCTCAACAACCACAGGCCAGCAATGTATATCCACCTCCTCCGTCTGTGGCTGCAACAGGGATAAAGTATCCCCTTCCCCAGTTCAAACCCGGAACAAATGCAGCTAACTCAACTCATTTTGTAATGCCGGGTGCCTATGGCACATATGGCTCCTCCCCAGCTGGTGGTTATAATCCTAGTTCTGCAGAAATCGCAGGGAATTCAAACTCTAACGAGGATCTCGGTTCCTCCCAGTTCAAGGAAAACAACAATGTATACCTCAATGGACAACAGGTTTGTTCCTTTTGAATTCCACCATCAATTAAGTTTAGCAGCATTACCCCCATTGCCTCTAAGGGTATGTTTGGGAGGGTTTTGGAGGGGAGGGCTTGGTTTATATTTTAATATCTACTTTAGATTTAAAAAAATTTGAAAGAGTAACATGATAGGTAATGATAAAACATTGTTAATCATGCTTCATTTTTGTTTAAAAACATTTTAGAGCTTCCTTAATTTATAATTGAAAATCAAGTACTCCCCTCCCCTCCCCTCTTAAACCCTCCATCCAAACATACCCTAAGACAACAATGAAAAGGACATGATGCAAATTTTCCTGCCGTACTTATTTATATTTATATTATATTTTCATGGTATCAAAAGTTCTACCTATGTCCTGTTTCTCGACTGCAGAGCGAAGGTTCGGCAATGTGGGTGGCCGCACCTGGCCGAGACATGTCCAATATGCCCACCAGTTCATTCTACAACCTGCCACCTCAGGGTCAGCATGTGACCTTTGCCCCAACACAGGCAGGCCATGGCACCTTTGCTGGCATCTATCACCCTGCACAAGCAGTAACTGCTGCAACAGTTCATCCACTTCTGCAACAATCTCAAACAATGTCTGGAGCAGTTGATATGGCAGGGCCTGGTGGCAGTGTTTATCAGCAATCTCAGCATGCACATATCAATTGGCCAAGTAACTACTGAGACAAGACAGGCTTGGTGACAGAAACAAGGGGCAAAATTTTTGGAAACTCTAAAATACTGTTGGAGTTCCTTGGGGAAGGGTGGGAGATATGGCAATTGGCTGCATTGTAAAAAGCTGGAAAATTTGCCAATAGGATGATCTCATTTTGCTTGGGATGAAGATGTGAAGGCACTACCCTCCTGTAACTGATATTGACCATTTAATTTAGATGAGTTAGAAACATATGCAGGCCTTCTCTCTTTTTTTTCTCCTGCTATTTTGTGTTGCCATTAATCCCTTTTCATAGCTAGCTTTCCCCCCTCTCTTTTACAATTGTACTTGGACTCTATTTTAGAGTTTTGTTGGGTAGTAGAAATGTCCATTCTTGTTTTAGTTCACAAGTTTATTATAGAGTTTGGAAGGGTATTTGGATGGTGGGGAAAGTTTCTGTTGCCTTTTCTTGTCTTACCTGTAAAGTGAATTTTGATAGCCTGAAAATTGTTTACTAAAGTTTCTGTGCTGCAGTGCTATGGACAGAGCAAATTTTTAGTTAGGCTCAAATTAACTAATGCATCAACATTGCTTGACACATGCATGGAAAGGACTTGGGATCACATGTAGTAGACCGTGCAGTTTACTATCAAGCTGTTTGGAATTGGAACTGTGGTGAAATAGCTCTCTCTCACTGTAGAGAATGCCTAAGCGAGTCAGGTCCGAGGGGTTCACTAAAATTAGAGAATGCCTAAGGGCTCTTTGAATGCTCATAGAGGTATTTGCATATTACTCACCAATGAGGTCCACACATTGCCAACGGGATTCAAATTCACATCCTTGTAGAATGCAACCTGAATTCTTACCAACTTGACCATCTTTTGTTGGCGTGATACAATTTGCTTTAGATTTTGGTTTTGGCATTTTGGGTAATTTGAACCCAAAAGGCTCGTGGTAATATGTGACTCTTACGTTAGGGCTTGTAGTGTGAGATTCAAGGAATATCTCAAAATGCCTATATCCTAAGATACTCTGTAAGTGGTGTGAGATTCCACTTATATTCGGTTGCTTTATTATTATATTCCTTAGAATTTTCTCCCATTCAACTTTTGTAACTACATTTTCAGAATTCAATTAGATCAATGACATTTTTATGAAGGTTGTGGAGACTAGAAAAAACCTTGCATATCCTGTTATGTATTATCTTCTTTTAGAATCAACTTTGGTATTATCAATGAATGATAACTGCAACAGTTTAAAGGGGTTTTTATGCTAAAAAGAAAAATCTTAAATTCACCATCAGAGGCGGTACCATAATACTCTATGCAGACCTATTCATATTCATCGTCCTTGTGGTCCTGGGCCCATATCATATAATAACAAGTGTATAAAAAATAAAAAGTTACAGAAAAAAAGTTAAAAGTGCATATAACAAATATATGCTTCTCCTTTTTAGGTGCAATGCAATCTATCTTATTGCCTGTTTCAATCGTTTTCTCAACTCCAAGCGTGCTGCAATCTAGTCTAGTAGTTGTTCGAAAATTAGAGAAAATAATTAATTAATTAATTAATAAAATTAACTAATTTAACTAATTTTTATAATATTTAATCCTCATTTCTTTTTTAATAAATAAAATTTTAGAATGAGGAAATTACAACTCAATTTAAGAGAAAAAACTTTCAAATTGTTTAAGCACTTACAAAAGAAAATTATACTCAACCAATATCGTTGTCCTAGTTGTTTAATCTACCCTGGGACACGGGGGCCGATTCGGTGCTTTCGAGTTCGAATTCTGCAGTAGACAAATTCGGTATTGGTCAATGCGAAATTTGATCCAAACAGAAACGGAGAGTTGAACCCACAATAGGGATACAAAACTTATAATTCTCTACTAAGTCAACCTTGGAGTAATATTAATTTCTCATTTCGAAATCTTATCTATTAAAATATCAACAAAAGTAGTAGTAATAGCTACTGCTGCTTGGAAGCCAAAAGACAGTTCAAGAAAACGATGTGGTACCTACCAAGTGGCAAGTGGCAAGTGACAACAAAAGAGGAGAAAGGAGAAGTGAATGTGGAGGGAGCACGATAAGACTATAAATGAAAAATATCCTAAGAAAATAAACTGTTTGCGCAGATAAGACCTTTTTGGAAACTTATTGCTACTTTAAAATCTTACAGTGTCCACTCAATCCACAATATGAAATCCAAGTATCCAACCCCACCATCATCACTAAAAAGTCCAATTATTTTTTTTCATTAAATTTACCAAATTAAGCACTTCATTTTCATACGCTATTTACACATTCATGTCACTTGCGATGGCATTATTTAATGAAAAAATGTGAGCTGGCAATGGTTATGTTAGTAGGTTATTAGCGGGGGATAAATAAATGCATTTAAAGATTTGAGAATACCAAACAGTTTATGAGGACAAAGTTGTACCTGTGTAGTAGGTGTTTATTTATCTTAAAAAAGAACCATTAGTAGCTTAAATAATCAGTATATATTGTTTTTTAGACACTAGTAATTGAACTCATAACTTATAACATTTTATTTTTTCTCATTTTTATCTTTAATATTTTAATTTAACTTTCATTTACCATCCATTAAATAATCTTTTTCTTGTTTTTAGGTATTATTTTAAAAATGAATGTTTATTAATATCATTTTATATTTATATATGTTAGTTCGATAACAAACTTTATTTTATATTAAATTTACTAGTTTATCCATTATCAATTATTCGCTTTGTGGTAAAAAAACACTCACTTTCAAATCATACACCATGAATTAACTTATTAATTTATTTGTTATCAGATGATTTATCAATTAAATTTTTACTAAACAGAGATTAGCTATCCTGTATCTTTTAGTATTCATTTGGTATTCCTTAACTCAGATTTGAGCTATATCTCCCCTTCGACTATTTCTTGCCAAAAATTCCTTGCTAGTACCTCAAATGGCAATATATATTACAAAAGGGTAAATGGCAAAAGTTGCATTCTCATATGATGGCGAGAAAAGTAACTAACTTAATTATTCTAACTGGATTAGCTAACAAACTATCTAACTATCATTAGTTAAATAATTAACTGAGCTTTACTAATATGAAAACCCCCTCACAAATTGGTCTTGGTTGGTACATGTCAAGCATGTTCAGTTTGGAATGGAGAGCGGAAAACAAAGGGATGAAGACTTGGAAGAAGCTTTGTGTGTACAAGTTGATTTGCAGAGGAAACAAGTAATCAAACGACAGGTGCTTGGACCTTGTCATGTCACACACTAGGTGACAATTAATTTCAATGTGTTTTTTCCTCTTTTGAAAAGTAGGATTTTGTGCAATGGCAATGCTATTTGATGTCACGATAAATGGAAATTGGGGAGGCATCAAGATGACCTAAATCATGAAGGAGATACAAAAGTCATTGCACATTGCAAGTAATGGAATTATTAATTTTGAACAAATTAATAAAAAGTTAAGGTAAGCCTGTACCTATTAATTTTGAAACTGCCAAATCTTTTGTAGAAGTTCTGCAAAATTCACAAAAGGTCTCGGGTAATGCCTTCTTTGATTCTCATATGAACTTACCAAACCCATGTTTAAAAGGGAATGTTTTAGCAATTAAAATATCTGAAGATGAATATCGTGCTGGTATTGATGATTGCAATAATGTTTTACATGGAAAGATTATCTTATCTAAAGGAGATAAACCTTATCAGGTCAAAGATTTGCGGTCACGTATTTTTAACATTTGGCATCCTACAGCTGATTGGTCCATAGTTTCTCTTGGAAAGAGATTCTTTGAATTCCGTTTTTCCTCAATGGAGGACCTTCGACGTATATGGACACAGGGATCATATAATCTAAATTCTGGGGTGTTGCGGCTCTCGACTTGGACGGCAGATTTTGATTCTTTTTTCACAAAACAGACTATGCTCATTGTTGGGTCTAGTTGCATGGTCTTTCTTGTGAATATTGGAGGCCGAAAGTTCTGTTTGAGATTAGTGGCAGTTTAGGTGTCCCTATTGCCTTGGACGTAGCTACCTCAAATAGAACTTTTGGTCACTTTGCTAGAGTCTTGATAGATATTGATTTAACAAGCAACCTTCATGATCAATTGTTAGTGAAAAGAGAGGGATATGCATTTCTCATCGGCATTGAGTATGAACCTGTTCTTCTTTTTTGTAAATCATGCCTATGCATCGGTCATTCACTCCAAAACTGTAAGCATACTAATGGGTCTGATCAGTTGGCTAACAAGGTTGATATGTTTAAGGAAAAGACTAAAGGAAAGAAGGAGTTGCCACGACAGGTGAATTTTGTCCCTCCTCAACCTGTCGTCCAGTACATTCCTAAGAAGGATAACAGTAAAAGTATCGCCGTGGAGCAACAAATTGAACATAATAATGTAATTGATGATGAACCCTCCAAAGCGCGCCCATTTAAGGCTTCACATGATCTTAATTTGGTTATTTCAGTGGAAGAAGATAATGATCCCAATCGTTTCAAGGGTGTGAACAATTTTGTTTTATCATCAGAAGAGATGGAAGAAAACCCAAATCCTCTAATTGGTGTGGCAAAAAAATCTGTTATTGCAGGTAAAGCTACGCAAAAAGATTTTTCTCCCCTGCTTACTTCTTCATGTGAATCCCCGCTTGAAAATTCTCCTTGTGTTAGACACGCCCCTGTTGATACTTGTAATTTAGGTGGCGATACCTTCTTCAACAAGTAACTCATTGATCCACCACTTGCAAGATATTGATTCGCTAAATGCTTCAGAATCCATTGCTACTTCTAATCCAGTAGTAGCATCTGACATGCGAATATTAGGAAAGCTTTGGGGTGATGTGTTAGATGATATTGACTCATCCTCCACTCAACCTCCTACCACCAGGCTAGATTCGCTAAATGCCCCAGTGTCTGCTGCTACTTCTAATCCAGTAGTAGCATCTGACATGAGAATATTATAGGAAAGCTCTGGAGTGCTGATGGTTTAGACGATGTTGGTGATCCTATGGTTACTTATACCCAAGGAACAATTGCGTGAGATGATAATTTTGAACCAGGTGTGTCCAATACCCAAAAAAGAAACAACGGCAAAAAAAGATATTGGTCGTTGGCTATAATACTCGTTCAAGAGCAAATTCCGCATTTGTTTCTTTTTGATATGGGTATTGTAAATTAGTCCTTTAATTTGTCTTATAATTTGTCTATAGGATGGATTGTTTTAGGGAGCCTCTCACCGTAACAAGTTAGCGGCTCCCCATTATTGCTATGTCTTTAGTTTCTTTCTTTGCTAAGGGTATTGGTCTAGTCCCCCATTTGCCTCTCTTCTGTTTTCTCTTTTTTAATAAAATTAGGGGGAAGTACTCTTTTTTCCTTCTTGATGTTTTTTACATCAGAAGGTTTTAACGAGGTTTCTCTCCTTATAATTGCCTAAAAAAAAGTAATGGAGGAAAGCAAGAGAACGACATTTTGCCTCTAAACTAGAACTAGAAATGGTCACTTGCTTCTTGAATTTTTGTGAAATCAACGAATCAACCACAACTAGGTTTTATGAAACAAAAATTACGAAAGAATGTGACGTAGAAGAAAATCGCAATGAAGAGAGAAAGGATGCAACAATCGATATTCCAAAAGAATCTTAGAGAAGATGATGAAACTTGATGAAGAAGATCACATAGAGTGAGGAACAACGAAGAATATAGAGCAAATTCCAAAAAATTATAGAAAGTGAGTATGTGAAAAAATTCATCTGGTATCATATTACAAATAGTAAATGGCAAAAATTGCATTCTCATTGATGAAAACACACACACACATATATATAAAGATTTATAAAAAGGGTTGTCTCAAACAATTTGAAAGTTCTCTTCATATCTTAAAAATTAGGCCTCTAGTTATACTTTTATCAAATGAATCACTAAAAGTTGGACTGTTTATAAGGACAATATACTAAATTTATCAAATGAATATATATACTAGTTTTTGGGTTCTAAAAATAGTATTGGGCTGAGGCTCTGTGCAGTAGTGCAACCTGACGACCCTCTTTAAAAGGACAATAAAGTAACTAAATTATCCTAATTGAATTAGCTAACAAACTATTTAACTAACTATCATTAGTTAAATAAATAACCGTGGTTCATTATTCTGAGATTAAAGGAAGCAAATATGAAACTAAGACACCCAAGACAAAATCTTCTTGCTGTCAAAAACAATAGACAAAATCTTCCCAAGTGCGATTTTAAGTGCGCAATTTCTAATCTAGTTTTGCACTGAGTAGTGATATAATATAAATATTCATAAAGGGGCTCAAGGTTTCAACATTTGTTTAATAATTGAACTAACCATTAAGTTTACCTTTTTGAATCTAAAAAAAAATTATATGCTTGAATTTACTCTTACTAAAATGAAAAAGAAATTAAAATGAAGGGGACAAAATAGTTGACTGGTCGATAGTGTAGTTTTCTAAAATTGAAAGATATAGTACATATAAACAAGTCAATAATGAAGAATGACATATGAGTAGTAGACAGTAGTGATATCTTGTCAAAAAAAGATGAGAAAATTATGTATGAAAATCTAAAATAAATAAAATTAACAAAGACTTTAATTTTCTATGACCAAAATGTTAAATTTTATTTAATCAATTAATACTATAGGACAAAAGGCAATAGAGGAAAAAAGATATGAGATACGATGATTCTGGATTATGTCAAATAGTGCTCCCTATTTTTTATTAATTTACTTAATATATTAATTATACATACCAAACCGACCATGATATGTGACGTGTAAGTTTAGTTCTTATTTCATCATTTTGCTTTTGTATTTGTAAAAGGATTAAATATTAAACATAAACGCAAAATATAATACGAGGATCTGGATTATGTTGTGCTCCCCATTTTATATAAATATAAATTTATTTACTTAATAAATTAATAGGCCACATGAAACCGACCATGATATGTGATGTGTAAGTATGATTATTATTATTATTATTATTATCTTTTCTTTACGGGAAGTATGATTCTTATTTCATTGATTTGTTTTGGCATTTTTTTTAAACAAAGGAAAGGAGGCCCGTGCTTTTTTTTGCCTTCTAGATGTTTTTATCCCTAAGACGCAAGCTTATCGGCGCAGTGATTCCCTTCCCGAAAAATATGAGTGCAAGTGACAGTTATTGATTTGAGAAGACCCATGCAATTAAGCCAACGATTGCGAAGATTCCAAGGCACAATGGAGTGAGACGAGAAGGCCATAACAGCAAGCTGAGAATCACTCTCAATCCATAAACGATGCCAACCTTTGCGGAAAGCCACTTCAATGGCGACCATGACACCGACAAGCTCAGCATGAAGAGCGTAATTTGTACCAAGAGGGAGCATAAAACAGCCAAGAGACTCAGCATTACTGTCGCGAAAGATACCCCCACAGGCAGCTAAACCAGGAGAGCCCCTCGCAGCGCCATCAGTATTACATTTAACCCAAAAGCAAGGAGGAGACTTCCAGATAACCTCTATAGTTGTAGGAGCCTTACGAGGCTTGCAATCAACCGAAAAACCCTTAAGAATCACAAAGTCCTGCATGGAGTTAGACGTGGAGCCCTTGCTGAGATTCCCAGAAATGCTCACATTTGCCATGATCAAGTTTTTCAAGTAAGTGGGCATTTGTTTTGGCATTTGTAAAAAATATATCCTAAACCAAAAAGCTACACCCATATCACGGATGAGGTAATCATTAACCTACTTTTTTTAGATAAGCCAGAATTGTATTGATGGGGGCACTAGGAGTGCACCAATCCCATATACATTAATAAAAGGGGGAAGGCCTCCTCAAAACCCCCATGAGCCAAAATCCATTGAGAAAAAGACTCAAGCAGGGAAAAAGAGTACCTCAAAACGGAATAAGGTTGCTAACAATGTGAATGTCAACCCACCGTTTCTCCCCATTCTAAGCATTGAAGTGGATTAGACCACCACATTGAAATTGAAATAGACGAGCATAACTTCAATCTATAAACACACCAACTCCAAGTTAAGTATTTGATGTGGTTCACCACGGATTCGGCATTTGGTTCCTCGTTGTTAAAAATAGCACCATTCCTAGCAAGCCACACACTCCAACATGTTGTTAACCAGAACATGTGTTTCGTACGCTTTGCCTTCTTCCCTTTGCATAAGCGACCATAACTAAGGAAGAAGTCAACAATATCCAGGGACATGTCGAAATCAACTCCAAGCCAATTGCCAACAAGCTGCCATATGGAACGAGCAAAGCTGCAGCTGAGGAACAAGTGGCTGGCGGTCTCGCGAAAGTTACTGCACAGCGAGCAGCTAGCCTCCTGTTCAAAAACATTAACCTACTTAATAATATGTTGCATAACTCAATGGTCATGCTAGTAGTTAAGATGTCCAACCAATAGGGTTTCCTAGCGAAGCATGAGAGAATTTGTATTCCATATATTATGGGTTTAAATTTCGGTTAGTCTTTTTCTATTGTGAAGTAATAGTATAAAAAATTTGATTGTATCAGAATTCAGACAAATATTATGACTAAGTTTGACCAGACTTTCCATAGACGACGCCAATGTTATGTACTACTTCTCCCATAGGTTCAAGGTTGAATTGAAACTCCCTTTGTGTGATCCACAAATAATTTCTTCTAGCCTGGTTTAAGTAGAAGCAACTGCGAAAAGTACTTACAAGGACATTTTGACGCTCAAGTCATTATGAGTATTATTAGCCTTAGGCTTCGAGAATGGACACAAATCATACATGTGCATCAAGTGTCTCTATATATAAAATTGACACAAGTGGGTACCCTATGTTGTAAGGGATACCCATATCTAACAGCTAGAATTTGTGTTTGACCAAAAGTTCTCTTTGTATCAACGAAATAACGAAATAAGTTTAGCATGCTAAACTTATTTCGTTGATACTTCCGGGTTTCCTCGAAGATGATTGATCCCGATATACTTATGGATTTTTCCATGCATCAATGTTTTGTTTTATTTTGAGTTGTTACTTATATCTGAATCAAATATCATTGAAAAAAAGACTAATAGTCTATTGAAAAACATTAAAAAATATTGTTTTCTTTAGTCAGTGTACACAAACCGTACACATAGAAACAAATGGAGTGTTTAAGATCTTCCCAAAGGCATGCATGCAAAAGGGTATGTGTAATATTTTGCTAGAGAGTGGTTCATAACCGATATCTAAATCATGTGTATTTAATTACAGTAAGTTTTATAACAAACAATTTATAAGAGGCCTAGAATTTTCCATCTCTCTAACTAATTAACAACCAACACTTGCTTATAAAAAAATAGGAGCACAATATTCAATTGCGTCGTATTTTTTTTTAGATAAGCAAAGATTCATTGAAAGGGAACACAAGGGGTGTCCACCCAATACAATGGAAAGGGGGGGGGGGGGGGGGGCTCCTCAAAACCTCCCTGAGCCAAAACCCATTGGGAAAAAGACTCAGGAAGGAAAAAGAATACCTCGTGTACAGAAACAAACACAACAGTGGGAATAAATGTCCTAACCCACTGCTTCTCCCCCTGCTAAAAAAGAACTAAGAAATTCCAATCCATTACATGAGTTTATTACAACAATGAAAAACAACTCATCGGACAGTTGTACCAATCCGACCAAGACATCATACAATTCCTCCCTCTCCTTGCCTTAAGCCAACTCCATGCCGTATCTTTAATCCCCGCCACAATCAACGGAACCGAAGCCACCTCCCCTTTGAAGATAACCTTATTTCGAGCCAACCATAGATTCCAAATAGCCGCCATCCATATAATGTGCTTAACCCCCCTTTGTCGCTTACCTTTCACTAGTTTCCCAAAATTCATAAAGTGAGTAACTATGTTTTCCGTATCATCCACCGACGCACCTATCCACGCATAGACACTACTCCATATGGACTTAGCTACATCACAAGACATAAATAAGTGCTCAACCGTTTCCTCTTCACGAGAACACATAGCACAGCTTAAATCATTTCGTGACTGAATTATTCCTCTTCTATGCAAAGCCACTCGTGTAGCAATACGATGCAAAATCACCCTCCATGTAAATATTTGTATTTTGGACGGCACGTCATTTCTCCAAATCTTCGCACAAGCAGCAGCAACATCGGTCTGCACCTGTCCATCGGCCCCTGCATAAGAATTAAACAGCTGCACATAACAATTCTTAACCGTAAAACCAGCCAATTGATCCGGAAGCCACACCCAACGGTCCGAACTGCCTGTCAGCGCTACAGGTAACAGCAGCAGCTGAATATCAGCAACCGAACGCTGCAGTTGAACAATTTCCTGCTGCATAAATTCGGTCCAGTCCCATTTCCAACGCCATCCAGTCTCCGTCAATTGACCGTACTCATCAACCGTTGCATCAGGGAATCTACAACAATCAAACACAGCTGGGAATAAATTGGATAACCGATCCCTCCCAAGCCAAATATCCTTCCAAAACCTCACCTTTTTACCATTTCCCAATTTTACTTTTACCATATTACTAAACCAATCATCTTGCAATCCTATATCTTCTCCAAGTAAACATAGATCCCTCCACCATAAAGACTTCTTCCCCCACCCTCTTCTATTCTCCTCCATTTCGGGCCAACGCCCTTTTAGATCATATCTTTCCGACAATAATTTCTTCCAAATAACATTATCATCCTCTGTTAAAATCCTCCATCTCCATTTGGTCAAAAGAGCCACATTAAAGACTTGTAGATTTTTAGTGCCTAATCCCCCCTTTCTTTTGGCAAGCAAATTGTTTCCCACTTCACCCAAGCCAATTTGCTATGTTCTTCATCTCCCCCCCATAGAAACCTTCTTTGCAATTTCACGATCTCCTCAACGACTTTCTTTGGTGCTTTATAGAAAGAAAATAAGTATAAGGGTAGGGACGCAAGCACCGAGTTAACAAGCGTAACACGACCCCCAATAGATAGTTGCCTGCTCTTCCAATTGTTCAGCTTAGCTTTGATTGATTCTATTATTGGTTGCCACGTACTCATCCTTCTTGGGTTAGCACCCACCGGGACCCCCAAGAACTTGAATGGAACCGATCCCACCTTGCATGCTAAATATTGAGAAATCCCCTCTATAGCTCTTTCCTCAAAGTTCAATCCGAATAAGTTGCTTTTCGCAAAATTCACCTTCAATCCAGAGACCAACTCGAAACTTCTTAATATTGCTTTCCAACACCAAATACTCTTGTCACTTCCCTCACAAAACATGATTGTGTCATCAGCAAACTGCAAGAGCTCCACCGAAAAAGAATTATTAATTCTAAATCCATTAAGATTGCACGATTCCACTCCTTTCCTAACCAACCCCGCTAAACCTTCCGCCACTATCAAGAATAAAAACGGTGCTAGCGGATCCCCTTGTTTCAACCCTTTTTGTGCCACAAATTCTTCCGTTGGACTACCATTTACTAACACTGAGATAGAATTAGATGAAATACATGCACACATCCATCTCCTCCACCTGTCCCCGAACCCCAACCTACCCATCATATAATCCAGATAGGACTAGCTCACTGAGTCATAGGCCTTCTCAAAATCCGCTTTCATAACCACGCACTTTTGCTTGTTTCTTTTCGCCATATCCATGATTTCATTGACTACTACCACTCCGTCCAATATGTTTCTACCAGCAAGAAAAGCACTTTGACAATCTGATATTACCCCCTTCAAAACTCTTTTCAACCTTCCAGCTAGAACCTTAGCAATCATCTCGTACAAACAACCTATCAGAGAAATAGGTCTATACTCCCCCATCCCCTGCCTCGTATTATTAGAGTTACATTATAGTAGTTTTACTGTTTTACTGCCCACAGTATTTATTGTACAGTTTATCCTTTTAGCACTTGAGAGAAAGAAATTAGAACAGTTAGTCTAGTTTACATTCGGTTATTCTCTTTCAGTTAGATAACTCTAAGTTAGTTGCTGTGTAAGAGCTTGTATATAACTGAAATGCTCTCCATTATACAGCCAGTGAACATCAATGAAATTCATTCTTTCAATTCATCTTTGATCTGTTAACATGGTATCAGAAGTATTCAACGCTTCTCTCATCTTCACCGCACAATTCCATGTGCGTGTCCTTCGTCTCACTCTGATTCACTCCGTTTTAGCGTGAAATCGTTTCGATTTCAGCATCAATTCGATCACCAAAGACATCGCTACCAGCGTCCTCTATTCTCAAGATGCTGCCACGATTTGGAAGGATCTTCACAATCGCTTCCAACAGTCCAATGGACCTCGCATCTTTCAACTGAAGCAAGCGATTCTCACCATTCATCAAGGTACTTTCTCAATTAGCACTTATTACACGAAATTCAAGTTCTTATGGGAACAATTGTCTGAGTACAACTCCGTTCACACTTGCACTTGTGGAGGAGTCAAACCTTTGTTAGATGGTATTCAATCGGAATGTGTTATGATATTCCTCATGGGGCTCAATGAGCACTTTGATCAGCGGTCGTACGTGGGTCAAAATAATTAAAAAAGGTAAATATAGTATCAAGGTAAGAGACCTTGGTCGTCTCTCGAGGACCTCTAAATACTGAAATTACCAAAATCAGGAACCAAAATAAACAATAAAAAGGGGGTTTTGAAGAAAAGAGTTTGATGTTTAATGAAGAAAATAATTAAAGATAGACAATCAATCCATTGGTTTCAGGTGCGTTTCTTGGATTTCTCATCGGTTCTAAAATAAAGATTTGTGAAAGGTTTGATAATTCTTGATTGATCATAAACTAAGTGAACAAGGGTCAGTCAGTTTATACGAATTCACAACGTTTTAAAGCAAGCGTCAAAATAGTGTGTTCAATCAATCGTGATAGCGAACAAGTGCCAGTATCATAATTAACATCATAACTGAATTCTATCAATCCTATAAATAAGCCTCATAGACTCTATCAATTTCTATCCAAACTAAATTAAACAAGCGATAAAATAGTTTGTATAATGAAAGTTGCAAAATAGAATCTTGATTAAGTGATTAAGCAAAACTGAATCATAAAACGAATCACATAAGCAAATCACAAAGTTTGAGTAATTAAGCAAAACACAAACCGAATTTGCAGCAAGAATTACAAAGATGAAATCGATAGAGAAAAAATTAAAACCATAAAAACAAAATAAACATTAAGCACTGAACCTCAAATCCTTATAGCAACACCCTTCACCAATAGATTGATCTAGGGCTTTAAGCTTCCATGGAGGTTAGGGCACAAAACGTAAAATTGAAAGTAGGAATGAGTCAGAGAGCCAAGACGGCTCTGAAAAGTGTAGTTAGTCTTAAAGAAAACGAAATACCTAAATCCCTAAACGGGTTCTATGATAAAAGCCCGATAAAAATAGTAAATTGGCCCGTAAACCCGTTTTACACAGTACTGCTTCGGTATTTCGCAGTTTTAACCTCCCATACTTCATAATTGGGTTTCGAGCTCAACAGAAAAATTGTAGCTCTGTTCCTTAGCTTTCCAACGCATGCTTGCACGTCTCAATCAGATAAGCACAGTTAAAGTTATGGCCTATAGAGTAGACAGGGGTCAATATGCAATAAAAACAAGAATTAATCAAGAAATTGATATATTGCTCAATTAAGACCCAAAGTCTAGAAACGTGCTAAGACTTAAATGTTAGGCACAAAGCACAATTAAAATCACCAAGTGAAAAGCTATAAATAGTGCATTAAAATACACTGATCAAATTCCCCAAAACTTAAGCTTTTGCACTCCGGGCAAATTAAACACACAAAACAAGACACGAAAACAATGCATGAGTTTCCAATGAACCCAAAGAATGCAAAGTCACAAGATAAATACTTTTCCTAGGCTTCAAGGAGAATGACAATCAAAGATAGCACTTAATTAAAATCAAAGCAAACAAGAGATAGAACACTAGAGAGTGAATCATAAGTGATGAGTCATCACAGGATATGTATAAGTAATGCTCTCAATCACTCAAGCGTCTAGGCTTGTGTTTACTCTCATATATATAATAAACACATCAATAAAAGTTAGCACTACCATATGCTTGACAAGCTTCTAACATCGACACTTAAGAACACATGCACATAAGATCAAAAGGTCTTTATAAGGGTTGCAATCGGGCCAAGGTAAAGGTGGGATAATCCTAAGGGGGAACTAGGCTAAAAAGAATCAAAGAGGGCAAAGAAGCCATGAAAATCAATTGTAAAGTGAGCATGAGAGGGTCCAACTTCACAAGGTGTGATGAATTTCTCTATTTTGATATACTCCTCCCATAACTCTCTCCACACAACTTTCACTCTTCTTGAAACAAAAATAAAAAGATATATACATATTCCATTTTTTTTCTTCTTTTTTTTTCATTTTTTTCTATTAAGTGCTATCTTTGATTGTCATTCTCCTTGAAGCCTAGGAAAAGTATTGCTATATTGCTTAAGAATTAATCAAGAAATTGCTATATTGCTCAATTAAGACCCAAAGTTTAGAAACGTGCTAAGCTTAAATATTAGGCACAAAGCACAATTAAAATCACCAAGTGAAAAGCTATAAATAGTGCATTAAAATACACTGATCACACTTCATCCATGTGCGTGGCCAAATCCTCCTTATGAATCCCATCCCTACCATTGATAAGGTGTATGCACTTGTTTCTCAAGATGAGAAACAGAGAGAAGTCAGTGCTGTGATCACTCCTATTGAGACTGTAGTGGCATGTGCTGTTCAACATCAACCACCAAGAACATCTAAGAGAGAGAGAGAGAGAGACCTCTTTGCTCTCACTGTGGAGTACTTGGCCATCTCAAGGAGAAATGCTTCAAACTCCATGGATATCCTCTATCTTACAAGAAGTCTTTCCCTTCCAAAGGCACCACCACAATCAATAATGTCACTGATTCTGATAACAGCAAGACTGAGACCTCAGGCAATCCCTCCGTGTCACCACAACTGTATGAAATGATGTTCCAATTCATACAAGCTCAAATTGCTAAGTCTGAACTTAGGTGTGATCCTCTCTACATTAGAATCCTTTTACAATAGTGTTGTGTGAAAAGGTGATGTGCAAGTATACACAATCGCAACAAGTAATATAATGATAAGTAAAGATCGTTCCCACGGAGATTGTTGAGTTTACTTCTATATTTAAATTAGTAATTTAGCTAGTAAGCAAAACAAGTAACAAATACAAGTTGTCAACAAGTATTGTCATTGTGATTAACATAAATGCAAATGAATAAATAAAGATGTGAAAACAGTAATGAATTGAAAGTATTTAAGAGTGAGTTGGATAGCTCAGTAGTTATGTAAATTCCCAAGAGTAGTGTTCTATAATATTAGACGCTGTAGCGTTAAGCGCTGTAGCGCTTCAGAATCCGTAGACGCTGTAGCGCCTTGGTGGCGTGCCTTTCAGTCACTATCGTCAGGGTTATGTTACAAGACTCCTATGTCTAGGCTCTAAATTAGTTTTACCCCTGTATATTAAGCTCTTACAACATTTGCCTTATGAACTATTACTCCCCTATGTCTAGAGTTAAGTAGTACTTCCTTTAAATGTCTTTAAAGGGTTTTCATTCATATCATTCCTTGAGTTCTCTTTGTGAACCATGTCTGTACCCACAAAGCCCCCTTGTTTTAGTTGGCCATTCCCAAAACAAAGTTGAAAGCATTATGACACAAGGAATAAAACGCAAACATCATAATATTACATAAAAGCTACTCAAAGTTCATTACACACTAAGAACAATCCAACTACAACAAAGTTAGCTCATCACAAGTTCCATCAACATAATACAACTAGAGAGTATGTATTACCGTATGAAGACAAGAGAAGAGTGGTTGCAAAAGATACACTCCAATGATCCTAAGTAGCATACAAAGGATGAAGTTGAGGTGTGAGCAAAACCTTGAATGAAGACTAGAAAACTATACTAAAAATAAAAGCTTAAGAGTGGAATAACAATGGAGGAAAGCTACAATGTCAAGATAGTTTCCTCCATGTTAAAACTCTCTCTGT
Source organism: Astragalus membranaceus (assembly GCA_039519185.1). NCBI lineage: Eukaryota > Viridiplantae > Streptophyta > Magnoliopsida > Fabales > Fabaceae > Astragalus > Astragalus membranaceus. Next base: position 53,637,530 of record CM076848.1, on the reverse strand, counting down.
ATGTATTCTACTTATGTTACTACCTAAAGAAGCATTCTATTCTAATTTAATCTAACCAAGTCTTAATAAAATAATAATAATAATTCATGATCATAAAACTTAGATATTATTCATAAAGCTACTTTACAAAAAGGTGTGATGATTAAAATCACCAACTATCACATGGGACACATGTAGGAGGCGCCAAGTGTCTTTGAAGCATCCACTTGGGTGCTGAAATGTCATGCTAAGGATAAGAGATAAGGGTGATGACTCATCATTTCAGCAAGTGGCTTTATAAATATCCAAATGTCCTACCGTCATATAGGCGTTGTAGCGTCTACCGCTGGCTTACCGCTGCAGCACTCAAGCAAAACATCAATATATTCACAAAGGCACCAAATGTGTCAAATGATAACAAACAAGCTCCTAACCCTTCTTTCCTCTAAATAACTAATATTTACCTAATATAGCACAGATATTACTTGAGAACTTGTGTTGATTTAAGTATTAAGAGCACAAATAACCTATATAAAATAGAGTTATCAAATAGTACTTGGATATTTGATTCTGGTGCTTCTTCACATATATGTTGTCTTTTGTCTATGTTCAGTTCTTTTAGACCTCTATACAATAAGTATGTCACCTTGCCAAACAATACTCGTGTCCCTGTAGTAGGCATACGTTCTGTGACTATTTCACCTAAAATCACTTTGCATGATGTGTTATACATACCTAGTTTTAGTGTAAATTTGGTTTCTGTGAAACAATTATTACACAATATTGATATGTCTATAACCTTTTTTGCAAAAATTTTCTTAATTCAGGGAACCCAACTACTGACAGAGACTGGTAAGGGTATCCTGGAAAATGGTCTTTACACCATGGAGTCACCAATTCCCAAACACTTGTCTTCTGTTTCAAATTGTAATAATGTGAATGATTCACAGGTTTGTTTCTCTGTTTCCAATTGCAATACTTTAGCAATACAAAACGCCAATGTATGGCATAATAGGTTAGGTCATCTCTCTAACAATGTATTGAAAATTGTTGGAAATAAACCGTCTTTTACTGTTCCTAGCATTTTTCATTCTAATAATTGCAAAATATGTCCTCTAGCTAAGTTTAAGAGACCACCCTTTCCCCACCCCAATAACATGTCAAATAAACCCTTTGATTTGGTTCACTGTGATATCAAGGAGCCATTTAGCAGAGCAACTTATGATTCTAAGAACTATTTTCTCACTATTGTGGACGATCACAGTAGGTTTACCTGGCTATACATGCTGGGACACAAGTCTGAAGCTCCTTCCAGACTTAAGCAGTTCTTTCATATGGTTAAAACTCAGTTTGACACCACTATTAAATGCTTAAGGTCTGACAATGCCAAAGAGTTGGCAATCCTTGATTTTTTGCAGGAAGAAGGCACCCTACACCAGTTTTCATGTCCTTATCGCCCGGAGCAAAATTCAGTGGTTGAACGCAAACACCAGCATCTACTCAATGTTGCAAGAGCGTTGCTGTTTTAAGGCAGCGCAATCTTCCCATCTAGTTCTGGGGTGACAGTGTGTGCACTGCTACTCACCTAATCAACAGAACACCTTCTCCTCTATTGGAGGTAAATCACCTTATGGAGTTTTAAATAACAAACTGCTTGCTTATGATCTCTTGCGTGTCTTTGGCTGCCTTGCATATGCCTCAACCATACCCCAACTAAGAAACAATTTTTCCCTAGGACATCTCCTTGCATATTCCTTGGTTACCCTACTGGTGTCAAGGGATACAAACTAAATGACCTAGCTACTAGAAAGTTTCTCACCTCTAGAGATGTTCTCTTTCATGAAGACACTTTCCCCTACATGACTTTCACCAATCACAACCCTATGCCCTTCCCAGACATAGTCATTCCATCTTCATCAAAACTTAGCATCACAGAACCTAAACTCATTCTACCTGTAGCACCTCACACTCATCATCCAATTTTTGATGATCCAGAGCCTATACATGCTGAACCAAACTCACCCGTCCCTCCACCAAATGATCCTGTGCCAACTCCACCAGAGGCACCTGTTCCCCGTAGGTCAACTAGAGAACATAACCCCCCTCCATACCTACAAGAATACATTTGTGCAACCAAATATCCCATTGAGCCTCACTTGTCCTATTCCAAACTCTCCCAACCATATACCAATTACATTCTCCAAGTCTCCACCATTTATGAACCACTGTATTACCATCAAGCATGCAAGCATGCTGAATGGTGTCAGGCTATGCAAGAGGAAATTAATGCCTTGGAGGCCAATAATACTTGGACTCTCCAACCTCTCCCTCAAGGCAAGAAAATCATTGGTTGTAAATGGATCTACAAGGTCAAATACAAAGCAAATGGGACTTTGGATAGGTACAAGGCAAGATTGGTTGCCCAAGGGTACACCCAAAAATTAGGACTTGATTTTGTTGACCCCTTCTCTCCTGTGGCAACCATTACCACATTTCGTGTCTTACTTGCCTTGGCAGCACAACACAACTGGAAGCTTGTTCAATTGGATGTGACAATGCTTTTCTTAATGGGGATTTACTTGAAGAAGTTTACATGAAACTACCTCTGGGGTATCCTAGCAAGGGGGAGAATATGGTTTGCAAACTCAACAAATCATTGTATGGTTTGAAACAAGCTTCTCGTCAATGGTTCACCAAGTTCTCAACCACCATCATCAGCCATGGTTTCTGCCAATCAACTGCTGATCCCTCTCTTTTTACTATAGGCAGTGGCAACTCATTTGTTGCATACTCCTCTATGTGGATGACACATCCTTGCTGGGCCTAATTCCAGTTGCATCTCCAATGCCCAGACTCTACTGCAGAGCCTATTCAAACTCAAATTGTTGGGTCCCTTGAAGTACTTTCCGGGCCTTGAAATATCCATCTCAAGCACTGGAATATACCTCTGTCAGCGAAAATATTCCCTGCAACTACTCACTGACACGTGATATCTTGATTGTAAGCCTCTCTCCACACCCATGGATCCCAATATCAAGCTTACAGCCACTGATGGTGAAGCTCTTGAGGACACATCCCAATATAGAAGGCTTACTGGACGCTTAATGTACTTAACCATCTCAAGACCTGACATTGCTTTTGCTGTCAATAAACTAAGTCAGTTTATGTCAGCTCCAAGGTCACCACATCTTCAAGCCGTCCACCACATCCTTCAATACATCAAGTCAAGCCCGGGCCAAGGAATTCTTTTTTCCTCCAAACCTTCACTAGCAATCTCTGCCTATGTTGATGCAGATTGGGGCAGCTGCATCACCACCAGAAAATCAATAACTGGCTTTTGCATCTTCATTGGAGAGTCTCTCATCCCTTGGAAGTCCAAGAAGCATCCTACTGTCTCTAGATCCTCTGCTGAAGCAGAGTATCGTGCACTAGTTCTTCTTACAACAGAGTTATTGTGTCTCAAACAACTCTTCAAGACATTTCAGATTGATGTGCCCATGTGCAAGGTATTTTGTGATAGCAAATCAGCCATTCAACTTGCCACCAACCCCACATTGAATGAAAGATCAAAGCACATTGATATTGATGTACACTTCATCTGTGAGCACATCAACAACAAATTCATCAACCTCTTTCATGTTTCCACTAAACACCAATTGGTAGATCCCTTCACCAAAGCTTTGCCAAAGCCTCGATTTTCATCTCTCATTGCCAAGTTGGGAATGTTTGATTTATACTTCCCAACTTGAGGGGGAGTATTAGAGTTACATTATAGTAGTTTTACTGTTTTACTGCCTACAGTATTTATTGTACAATTTATCCTTTTAGCACTTGAGAGAAAGAAGTTAGAACAGTTAGTCTAGTTTACATTCCGTTATTCTCTTTTAGTTAGATAGCTCTAAGTTAGTTGCTGTGTAAGAGCTTGTATATAGCTGAAATGCTCTCCATTGTACAGCCAGCGAACATTAATGAAATTCATTCTTTCAATTCATCTTTGATCTGTTAACACGTATCTCTAAGGGAAGCAAAATTTGTTGTTAACTACATAGCTCACCATAGACATTATATAGATCCGTGTCTTCATATGTTAGAGGTCTCCTCTACTCTTTTTATCTCTATTTTGTGGAAAGAGATAGCTGGGACATATTTTTCTGGTAACAATTTAGTTTAATACTTTTTTTTGGGCTTCTTACAATATATAAAAAAAATGACAAAATTACTTCCAAGGTCCTTTAACTTAATTATATATTTTGAATTAGTCTTTTATGTTATTTTTTCCCATAATGGTTATTTATAGTCCCTTTATAGTGTTGATATGGGAGCCGCACTACAAAAAAACGCAGGATAAGCGACGGATTTTAGTGAGGGAAACCAAATCTGTCGCTAACTTTAATGTAGCGAGGGATTTAGCGACAAATAATTCCGTCGCTATAATGGCGCGCTTTGTTTTAAAAAACCAAAATCAAATCCGTCGCTAATGCTGACGTGACCGTTGGCAGTTCTTGGGACGCGTGAAAGTATCAAATCCGTCGCTAAATTTGAATTCCGTCGCTAACCAACCGTCCAGACCTTGGAACTTGTGATTTTTTTAAATCTGTTGCTATGGTCAAACCCGTTTCAAAAATTCCGTCGCTACCTGTATTTTTTTCATTACTACCGTAAATCCTCCTCACTTCTCTCTTCTCTCTCCTTCTTTTCTCTTCTCTCACTCATTTTTCTCTCTTCTCTCCTTCAACCTCCAACAACCTCCTTCACCACCATCTCTCCGCCACCATTGCGCCACGCCACCACCATAATCTTCTCCATTTTCTCTCACTCACCAACGAAACCGTCTCATTTTCTCTCACTAACGAACCGGTCTCCCTCTCTCTCCTCATTGTACGAAATATTTGGGGTAAGTTTGCAGTTAATTTTACCTAAAATTTTTGGATGTTTTTCATTGTAATGTATGACTTCATTTTCGGTTTTATTAACCTGAAAAGTTTTGAATTTTTTTTGGGCTTATCATTGTGCTTTATCTTCTTTTCACAGGTTTTGATTTTCGGTTTGTAAGGTATGAACCCATCACATCCATTTTTCGGTTCAGTAAAAGTGTATCAATTTCAAAACATTACTGTTCTTGTAATATTTGAAGCTTGCATATATATATATATATATATATATATATGTCCCAGTTTTAATTTGAAATGTGATTATTGCAGAGGAAATTTGTTGGTGTTTGAAGTCTCACTACTGCACCGGAGTGCGCACCGTCACCGAACCGCCATTAGATCGTTTGATTTTTTTTCTCGTTGCTCATAACAGTTAGTTTTTTATTTATTTTTGTTGTTTTGATGTTTGATGAACCCTAGGTTAGATGACTATAGTGTGTGTTGTTGATGGAAAAGGGTAAGGTGTTGTCCCTCACCCCCATATTTTGCTCGAAATCATCTCCATTGAGATAATTGCGAGACTATACTAACAATTTTAAGGTTGGGAGTTAGAAATAACTTCCTTCACTACTTATATGGAAAAGGGTTTTGTTTGTTCTGTCTTTAACCCCCATATTCATCTCGAAATCATCTCCACCGAGATCATATCGATGCCACTAACTTGATAGGTTATATTTTGGGTTTAGTTATGTGATTCTTACGCGTTTTTTTAAATGCGTGTAGATGAATTGGAATCAATTGAATCGTAGTTGGGTGTATGATCGGTTATATCCGGGAAGAGCGTTTTTGAAGGAAACTTTTGTAAATGGATTGAAGAGTTTATTAGGGTAGCGTGTGTTGACTCTCTGTCATATGTAATAAGTTGTGCATTTTTAGAACCAAAACTGCTGAGATTTGATTGTATTTTTGTTGATTGCCGGGGAATTAGCTTAGTTTAGATCAATGTATTAGGATTCATTTTGTAAGCTAATTCTCTCACTCCTGGTGCCAATTGCAATGGAAGACCTTCAAGTTGTCATAGCATCAACTAGCGAACCAGACATTTGCCTAGTGGTGCAATAGGAAGCTGAAGGAGACATTCTGTCACTTTTCGCGTCGCGACCAGGAGGCGTCGCATCGCGATGCAGCGAAGCCTTTTCACAGGAGAACATTCTGACTCTTTTCGCGTCGCGACGCGATGGTTTACCGAAGTTAGGGTTTTTATGCCCAGTTTTGCTTTTTGGAGGGGACTTTGTCTTGGGAGCGGAACAGAGTTTTGGAGAAGCTGAAGGGTGCGATTTTGGGGACTTCTCATCACTTGGGAACAGGGGGTTTGAAGGTTCTAATGTCTTCCTTCATGTTTATCTTCTTCTTTATCCTAGTTTCTACTTCTATGATGATGTGTAACTAAACTTCCTTGATTAGGGAGAGATGATTCTCCCCAAACCTATCTATTGAACACTTTGCTATGGTTAATTCAATTAATTGTTTGATTTATCATATGTCTAGACCTCTATGTTTAATGCTTTATTACTACATATGATAGTTTTAATGATTTAGGGTTTGTGATCACCATAGGGATATGGGTTTGCATACTTGATATGGGGTTTTAGATCACTTACTTGAGGAGCATAGGAATATGAAATTAAGTTTGTGAATTCTCTAGTTCTAGGGTTTAAGGCTTTACCTATCGGCATGAATCACCTAAGGAGTTAGGGTATCTCAATTAGGTAAAAGGGGTTTTGAGGCAATGGATTGTCCTTAACCTACTTTAGTGAATTGAATCTGATATCTTGGATAAATAACTTGAAATTAATTGAAGGTTCATATGATAGGTGAGGGGAGAGGATTCGATCCCTAATCGCTTTTCTTGCTTTATTCAACAACCGTTTTATTTCGAGTTACTAAATTCCAAAATTATTCCAATTTTCCCATCTAAGAATTTATAAATTTTCATTTGTTAACAACGCGCAATCCCTGTGGATACGACCGATACTTACCATTTTTACTATTACTTGCAACGTTTCAGTACACTTGCTGAAATCTTAACATCGTGGCGACATGATAAGGCTAAAAATGAAGGGGGGATTAGATGTCCATGCCTTAAATGCGACAGTATACCTATTACACCTGATGATGAAATTAAGGTGCACTTGTATTGTATCGGGTTTAGGCCAAATTATTGGATTTGGGTGGACCATAGAGAACGGCTTCCAAATTTTGACTTAGAGGCTTCTTCAAGTAGTTCTAGTTTTCATGTTCCATCTAATGAACAATTTGAGTCGATGGAAAGCATGATTTGTGATGGTCTCGGAGTGAATGTGCCATTTGATGAGCCTCAATATGACGATCATGATGAACTTCCAAATGAAGAAGCACAAAGATTTTATTGTTTGTTAAAAGAGTCAAACACACTGTTGTTGGAAGGCTCGACAGTGTCAAAATTATCTATGTGTGTGAAGCTTTTATCTCTTAAGTCCATGAGCAATATTTCTGAGTTTGGTTTAGATTTTGTAACTCAAGTGATGTTGGACGGGACACCTAATAAGGATAGTTTGCCAAAAAGTTATTATGAAGCAAAGATGTTAGTTTCGAAGCTGGGATTGGCATGTAAGAAGATTGATTGTTGTGAGGATGGGCACATGTTGTTTTACGACAACGAATTTGGTAAAACCAATGGTGCGCTGCAGGCTTGTAGATTTTGTGGAAAGCCGAGGTATAAAGTTCGTAAAGGGGAAAAACGTAATTATGAACTCATTCCTGTAAAGTCGATGTTCTATTTGCCTATAGTTCCAAGGTTGCAGAGAATGTTTGCATCGCCTGAAATTGCAAAGAAAATGACGTGGCATTATGAGAATAGGAATACCTCAGACATTTTACGCCACCCATCTGATGGTGAGGCGTGGAAACACTTTGATCGAGTGCACTCAGATTTTGCCTCTGACCCACAGAATGTTCGACCTGGTTTGTGCTCTGATGGATTTACTCCATATATCCAAGCATCAGCGTCGCCCTATTCTTGTTGGTCAGTAATTGTTACCCCTTACAATCTTCCTCTTGAGATGTGCATGACTAAACCGTATATGTTTTTGACTTGCTTGATACCTAGTCCATCCAAAAGCTATCATTGATATCTTTTTGGAACCTCTAATTGATGATCTCAAGAGATTGTGGCAGGGTGTTGGGACATATGATGCAGCACGAAAGAAGAATTTTATGATGAAAGCGGCATTGATGTGGACAATTAATGACTTCTCGGCTTATGGTATGTTGTCAGGTTGGGGAACTCACAGTAAATTAGCATTCCCCCATTGCATGGAACACACAAAAGCGTTTACGTTGAAATACGGGGCAAAGAGTCCTTAGTTTGACTCGCATCGTAGATTCTTACCGCCAGATCATGTATTTAGAAAGAACAGAAAGGCATTCAAGAAAGGGGTAGTTGAAACAGATGTCCCACCGCCTTTGTGGACATCGGGTGAAATTTGGAGTAGAGTTATGAATTTGCCACAAGCCACGGAAGTAGGTGTGCTCTCCCGATTGGATGGTTATGGACGGGTGCATAACTGGACAAAAAGAAGCATATTTTGGAATCTCCCATATTGGAAAGATAATCTATTGACACACAATCTCGATGTTATGCACATTGAAAAGAATTTCTTTGACAACATATGGTTCACTGTGATGAATGTGAAAGATAGAACCAAAGACAATAATAAGGCTAGAATGGATTCTGCTCTTTACTGTAGCAAAAGTCGTTCCAATTTGAATTTGGTGCCAATGACTAATGGCAAGATGTCAAAACCCAAAGCCAAATATTGTCTTACACCCGATGAAGTAAAAGATGTTTGTCGATGGTTGAAAGGATTGAGGATGCCAGATGGCTATTCTTCTAATCTTGCAAGATGTGCAGATGTGAACACTGGGAAGATGTATGGGATGAAAAGTCATGATTGTCATGTATTCATGGAGTGTTTGCTTCCAATTGCTTTTAGTTCATTGCCAAAGTGTGTTTTGGAACCACTTACTGAAGTGAGTCAATTTTTTAAAAACATGTGCTCTTCAACATTGAGAAAAGACGATCTTATTAAGATGGAGCAAAATATTCCTTTCATTATCTGTAAGTTGGAGAGAATACTTCCTCCTGGTTTCTTTAATTCCATGGAGCATCTTCCGGTTCACCTTGCATATGAAGCAAGGCTTGGTGGACCAGTTCATTATAGGTGGATGTATCCATTTGAGAGGTAATTATCAATTTCAACATTTTAATTAAAGTGCATATTTAGCATGACTATTTATTTAATCAACTCCCCTTCCTCCATATATTTAGATTGATGGGTGATTATAAACGATCGGTGAAGAATAAAGCTAGAGTCGAAGGATCGATCTGCGCAACTTACTTACATCGTGAAATAATTTATTTCTGTTCTCACTATTTCAACAACTTTATGTTGTCGAGAAATAATAGAAACGAAATAGAGGTTGAAGAAGAAAGACACGTCCTCACTTTATCTGTGTTTACGCACTGAAGATTCTTCTATTCGTATACATGAAAGTTTTCCATCTTGGTTTAATGATAGAGTAAGTAAATAAAATTAATGCTTTAATGTCTAGCGTTTAAACTTTAAAGTAGATATGAGAGATGACTTATTTTTTCCATATGTGATTACTTAGGTTTATTAAGTGGAACCAACTCCCCTAATCCAACACTTGAGGAACTTAGCTGATGGTCCTTTTCGTGAAGTTAGTGAGTGGCACACGTACCTCGTTAACAGTTATAAATTTGACACCCAATCATGGAGTGAGGGAAAACGAACAATTAATAGTGGGGTAAATGTAAAAGGGATCGCAGAAGGAGGTGAAGATGAGTACTGCGGGGTGATCCAACACATATATGAACTTGAATACAAATATTTAGACTATCAAAAGAAAATTGTTTTGTTTTACTGTAGTTGGTTTGATCCATCGGTTAGAGGAACGAAATGGAAACCAAAATGTAATACCGTGGACATTCGAATGGATAGATGGTATAGAGCCTATGATCTGTTTATCATGCCTGAAAATGTGAGGCAGGTATATTATGTTCCATATACATCAACTCGGGAAGGATATTGTGTTGCAATTAAGACAAAACCACGGGGTCGCATTGAAGCCACTGATGCGGGGGATGATGTTCCTTATCAAGTGGATGAAATGGCGGGCGTCAATGAGGTAATTGAAGTTGAACCAGTTGATACCTTATGTGATGATCAACTCCACATTGAAGAAGTTGCACCAGTATTAGAAGAAGAAATTGGAGTATAGGAAGAAGATGAAGATGAGACTGAAGATGTAGAAGGTGAAGAAGATGAAGACTTTTTTTAATCTTATTAGTATCACATAGATAGTTTGATTAGTATTAATCTCCTCATGTAGTTGATTGTTCATCTAATTTTAATTATTAATATATATCACATTTCGTTTATCATTATTGTACGTTGTTGTTGTATTTAAATTTATTTATTAATATATATATCATTATATATTTTTCTTGCGTTTCGTTTTTCATAGATATGCATACAGGAGGAGGTTCTGACCCACCGAGAGATGTTATAGGTATTTTATGGGCCCACCTCTACAACATCCTATGGGTACATCTCTGCAGCATCCTATGGGAACACCAGTCGGGTTATCTATGCCTACACCTGAGGTACGTACTGATCAGTCCCTACAGGATGATCATACTAACCCCCATGGTCATACTGATTCAGATCCATTATCATCCGGGTCGGAGAATGAGGAGGTGGTTGTCGACCCTGATGGTCGACGTCGCAAAGTCATATATCCCTTTGGCGATGCGTAAGTATTGTTTGACTTTTTTTTAATTTAAATTAATTGTTTGACGTGTATATATGTTTGTTAATTATGCAACAACTTAATTATGCAGGTTTGTTAGATCGAAGACTGCTTCATCAGCGATCACTCATGTCATTAAGAAATTCTATTTTGAAGAGTACCGTGAAAAGGTGACAAAAATCGATAAGAGGAAAACGAAAGATTTTGTGGACTTGCACGTCAGCAGGAGAAGATGTTAAAGTACTATAAGAGCTTGAAGTCAGATGCGTCTAAGTCTGAGGAGTCCGAGTCTGATGATGGCCCGTATTAGTATTATGTTGTTATTTGCTGGTTTGGAGTATTATGTTATGGATTATGTTATTGCTGTTTTGGACATGTTTAGGATTTGGATTATGTTATTGCTGGTTTGAACTTGTTTAGGATTTGGTATTGCTGATTTGGATATTTGGTATTGCTGGTTAGTTTGGATGCTGAATTGGATATTTGGTACCAGTTTGGATGGATTTTATTTGAGTATTCTCGAAATTGTGTTGCATTTGATATATAGTTATTATAAAAAAAAACAGGTTTTCAAAATTGGACACGTGGCATAAAATAAAAAGCAGGTTTTTTTATAAAAAAAAATTAAATTAGCGACAGATTTGCCCTCACTAAAATCTCTCGCTAATATTTGGACACGTGGCCTTCCGAATTAGCAATAGATTTGCCCTCACTAAATTCTCTCGCTAATTAGCGACGAAATTTCCCTCGCTAATATTTAGCGACGGAACCAAATTTCTATCGCTAAATATTAGCGAGACCCTTTTTAGCGAGGGAATATTTCTGTCGCTAAGACACAGTAGTGACGGATTTGGGAGGATTAGCGACGAAAATTTTCGTCGTCTATCCTGCTTTTTTTTGTAGTGTCGATGAGCTCATGTGGACGCCAAGTAGATGCCATAATAATACTTTTCTAACATTAATTTTGTATGATATTTTCTTTGAAATATTTTTTTTGACAAATTCTTTTGTAATTATAAAATGTTACATTATAACATAAATTGGAATTAAGGTTTTGAATTATATCCATCTACTAGTAGGATACCCGTGCATACACACGGGTGCTGTTGTATTCTTTTTATGAATGAACTTAGACAATATTTAAATAGTCTGAACATTACCCCGTGAAAATAAAGACAAATTTAAGGTAGATAAAAAAGGAGTTTAAGAAAAATAGATAAATATTAAAATCTAAAAATGTAAAAAGTATCATTTTAAAAACAATACGTGCATTTATCCCGTATTTTTTTATATATCAGTGCAGTGTTTTTTTATATATCAGTATTGGTATCCTGTGTTTTTTTTATATCAGTGCAACTATCCCGTGTTTTTATATATATCATTGCAGTTATCCCCATATTTTTTTATATATCAGTACAGTTATCTCGAGTTTTTTTATGTATCAATGCAATTATCTCGAAGTTTCACTTGATTATTTGAATTAATTTGTAGAATATAGTAGATAGTAAAAGATAGATAGTAGAATATCAATAAGAAATATTTATCCCGTGTTTTTTTTATATATCAGTGATAATTATTTGTATATATCAATAAGATAGATAGTATATAATTATTTTTATATATCAATAAGAAATATTTATCCCGTGTTTTTTTATATATCAGTGATAGTAGACAATCAATTAATTATCAATGGCAAATTTTAATTTCGTGTTTTTTTATATATCACTGTAGTTATCCCGTATTTTTTTATATATATCAGTGCAGTTATCTCGTAGTTTTAATTGATTATTTCAGTTGATTAGTAGATTATAGTGGATAGTAAAAGTTACACTACAAGAAATTCGAGGATTACCGGCGGCCAAAATCCGCCGGAAATTCGTTTGCAGGTAACGGTTTCAGGCGGAAAAAATCCGCCGGTAATTTCTGGTGGATTTTTTCAGCCGGAAATGTGCGTTTCCGGCGGATTTTTTATATTTTTTTTTTAAAATTCCGCCGGAAAATTTCGGGCGACATTTCCGGCGGTTTTTTTGAATTACCGGTGGATTTTAAAAAAAAATTAATATTTTTTTAAACTTTTTTTTATTTTTTTTCGAATTTTGTATTTTAATTAAATAAGAAGTAATAAAAAATGAATTAGAATATGAGAAAAAATTATATAAAATAGAACGAGAAGTAATAGAGAAATTAGAATGAATAAGAATGAAAGAGAGTTGTGTTAAAAAAAAGAATATACGAAAGAGAGTATGGAAAAATAATATTCGAGATAAAAAGAATGAATAAGTGATAAGGAATAAGAATAAATGAGAGTATGTGAATGAAGAAATAAGAAGAAGTGAGAAGGAAGAAGAAATGGGAAATATAGTATGTAGAGAAATTTAATTAAGTTTGAAGAGTATGAGAAAGAAGAAATAAGAATGAATAAGTGATGAATGAGAAGGAAGAAGAAAAGAAATGTAGAAGAGTGTAGGAGAAAGTGAGAAGGAAATAAAGAGTGAAATGAGAGAATGAGAAGAGTGTAGGAGAAAGTTTTATTTATAGGAATTTCAAAACGTTCCGGTGGATTTACCGGTGGATTTTTAACATTTCCGGCGGATTTTTTGAAATTTTTTATTGTTATCTTTAAACAAAATCCGCCGGAAATGTTAAAAACCGCCAGTAAATTTTCGGCGGATTTTTTTGAATTTCCGAAGGTTTTTAAAAAAAAAAAATTTTTTTTTTGAAAATCCACCGGAATTTCAAAAAAATCCGCCGGTAAATTTCCGGCGGATTTTTTTGAGTTTTCGGCGGTTTTTTAAAAAAAATTATTACTTTTTGAAAATCCGGCGGTAAATTTTCGGCGACATTTCCAGCGGTTTTTTTTGAATTTCCCGCGGATTTTCAAAAAAAAAAAAATTAAAAAAAATCCGCCGGTAATGTAAAAATCCGCCAGAAATACCATTTTTTCCGTCGGAATTTTACAGACGGGAAAAATCCGCCGGAAATGCAAAATATCCGCCTCAAACGTACTGGCGGAAAAAATCCGCCGGCAATACAAGATTTTCTTGTAGTGTTAGATAGTAGATTATCAATAAGAAATATTTGTTTTAAATATTAATTAATAGTTTAAATAGTCATTAAGTCTTATTGTTTTTTAGATAGTAGGTTTGTACGTAGTAGTAGTCTTCAAAAGTTATCAATGACAGATATTAATGTTGTGTTTTTTATATATCAGTGCAGTTATCCCGTGTTTTTTTATATATCAGTGCATTTATCTCGTAGTTTCAATTGATTATTTTAGTTGATTAATAGATTATAGTAGATAGTAAAAGAGAGATAGTAAATTATCAATAAAAAATATTTGTTTTAAATATTAATCGGTAGTTTAAATAGTCATTAAATCTTCTTGTTTTTTAGATAGTAGGTTTATAGTAGTCTTCAAAAAATTTAATTATCAATGAAAAATATTAATCCTGTGTTTTTTTATATATCAGTGCAGTTATCCCGTGTTTTTTATATATCATTGCAGTTATCTCGTAGTTTCAATTGATTATTTTAGTTAATTAGTAGATTATAGTAGATAATAAAAGATACATAGTAGATTATCATTAAGAGGTGATACTAGATTATCAATAAAAGTGTAAACAGATTTCAGAAAGAAAAATTAAAATTTTAAGGTGATCGTTTTTTTTTGTTTTTTAGTGTGACACATTTACATTTTTATAGGTAATTTTAGTAGAGTAGTGTTTGTATAAATTTAGAAATTTAGTTAAAAAAACTAAAGTGAAGTGATAAAAGAAAGAGAATAATTGTTTATGGGAAAAGTAAAAGTAAAGTAAAAAGGAAGAAAGAGAGTGTAAGAGAAAAGTGAAAATGAGGAAAGAGAGTGTAAGAAAAAAGAGGAAAAAAAAGTAAGAGAGTGTAAGAAGAAAAAAAAGAAATAGAGGGTAATGACATTTTTACCCTTAAATTAGATATGTGTTTTGTTAATAAGAAATCCAAATTTATAATTTTATAGGAGGTTTGTTTGTATAAATAGATTAGACATATACAGTAGCAAATATGAAGGGAGAGAAACACATAATATTAAGAAACGAAACTTAAGAATTCAAAATAAACAAGCACGCAGGCGCGTGAACTGTTATTCGGCGCTCTTCAATTCAAGAATTTTGTATCAAAGAATTTACATCCGGAGGGTGTCTCCACGCTGGCGCTACAGTGGCCCATGGCGCCATTTTCACGTTGTTTCCCCCCATTTCCCTCCATTTTTTTGGCCACTTGATTGCTACCATGTGGTCCACCACGTGTCTTGCCCTTCTCCTTTCTTTTCTTGCATGCCCAACACGTCTTCCATACCTATCCACCAAACCCCTCTCTCTTCATCTCTCTATCACCCTCACCGAAGCCCCCACACACCAGCAACCCAACCTCCATCGATCTATGCCCATTGCATCTTCTTCACCTCTCTATGCAGCGTTCTTCATGAACAACCACCACCATCATAACCCTCAACCCGTTTCCCAAATCAACCCTGTAACCGCGACACCTACTCCTCCCGCCACGATCCTTCCTCAGCTCTTCTCAGCGACTATTCTGGCAGACCTTCTGCTCCCACCGCATCGTTGACCGCACCGGCACGACCTCCCACATGGTTTCTCTCTCAACTAACCCTTTCTTTCACCTCACTGCACAAAAACCTTCTCCTTCTCCTTCTACTAGATTTCAACCCACAAAATACAACGCCAATCCACTCCATCACAATAAGCATCGCTCCTCCCCGTAACTTCAATGCCCAACACTCTTAATGTATTTCTCTTCTTCTTCTTCTTCTTCTTTGCAATTTTTACTTTCTGTCCCTATTTTTGTTTTGTTTTTGAGGTGAGGTTGTTAACTAACTGACTTTGGTTTTCTAGGCATCTAAAAGTTCGTGTTTTTCCCCTCTTCTGACATCGAAGGTTTTCCTATGTTGATGTCTCAATTGGCTTCTCCCATCCTTGCCTGATTCATCACAAAATACACATGTAAGTAAATAAAGTCATTTTCTTGATTAAAAAACTGAAAATAATTTATTTTCAGAAACCAATATAAGTGAAGATACTGTAATTTATTTTAGTATAAGTGAGTGAGTGGGAAGACAATTGTAATTTATATTCTCTTGATTTGATCTAATCCGTTTGATTTCAGGCCCTATGAAATGTTTGTGGGATCATAAGTAGGAAGAAAAGAGAAATGTGGCGTCCTTCTAATTGATTGCCTTTATATTGCTGATAAGGTATTTTACTGAATTTTGTGAGTATTTATAAAGCTGCTAGAATGGGTGGATTTCGAAGGGATAATTTGGAGAATGATGGGCATGGTGGTGTTGAGATGAAGCATATTCAACCAGTTAAAAAGCCTGCTGTATCTTTGGTTAATCATCTCCCACAAATATCTGAGCCTTCGATGCTAATTTCGGACGCTGTGAGGAATACTGTTTATGCTTCACTTCCAGCTCTTATTCATGGTAGGAAATGGCTATTGCTCTACAGGTAGGTACTTTAGGATGATGAAGGTTCATTGCCAGACACAATATTTTGTTGTTGTTTGTTAAAAGTTTTGTAATCTTTTTGATTGATTGATATTGTTCCGTGGTGTCTTTGCATTTTATGCAGCACTTGGAAGAATGGGATATCACTTTCAACTCTTTACCGGAGAAGCATGCTTTGACCTGGATGAGTTTGCTGGTACAGTTTCACTTTCATTGAGGATGCATGTATTTATGATTTATCTATGTTTGTTCTGCATTAGTGGTTCTCAATAACGCACAGTCCCCCCTCCCCCTTTTGAGTAGACAAATTGATGTTTGCTTGAACTTTTTTTGATTGATAAATTTAGCACCACATTGAATTAGAGATTGGTTCTGCAACATAGTTAGTTCTGATTTACTTTGAGGTGCATATTTTATAAATGACCAAGATTTTGTTGATTCAAATTTACCAGAAACAAAGAAACACCTATTGGGTTTGGTGGTCCAAGCCTTTTTTGATGATTAAAATTTACTAAACAGGCGGGTACTAGCATATGCTTTCTGTCTGCATTATGCATGCCTGAGTAAATGTTCCTTGCTTTTATATTTAAGCAATAAATGATAAAGTGTTCCCGATGTACCAGTGATACTTTTCCCCCCTAAATTCTATTGTTTTGCTAATATTTGGCCAAGTCAAATCTTTACAGTGTTGAATATAAGGTTGGTTGGGTTGTTACTACTGATATAACAATGCTCTCTTTTTTATTTGGGACAAAGTGCATTCATGGTATGTATTGCTATTATTTGTGTTTGGAGGGCTAGGTATTAAACATGGTGCCTTTTAGTAATTGTAGTATAATTCTGTTGCTTAATTTATGGCTATTTCTTTTCGATTGAATAGGAAAGTGGTTTATGGGCGGTTACCAACGTGACTTGAAGATGGTGATGCTAGCCATTGATAAACAAGAGATTCAGATGATGATTCTTTTATAATTGTAATATTTTTCTGCATTTGTAGGATTGATCTTTATGCAGCTGCTATTTTGCATTTTGAGCATATGTTATTTTGGACTTTTTGGATTAGTTTTCTTACATGTAACGTGAGTTGTCAGATTTTCTTAGCTGACAGATTTTGTTTAATGTAGTTGTTTTTCACTAATCCTGCTTCAAGCTACCACTTGACACCTCCTCTAACATGTGTATTTGTACTTATTATTAGTTGGTTGTTACTACTGGAGATGAATGATTGTATGTTTGATTTTGCAAAGATGATATTAAACATACTAGCCAAAAACTATTGAATTTATTGTAACTTTTTTTATTAGATAAGTACTAAGTGTTGTTGTGATCATGTGATTATGATAATTTTTTAATTTGTATGTTTCATTTAATTGTACAACTTTAGTGTTTGACTTATAGCATTAACTTGTGCTAATGAGTACCTTTTTTCATTCTTCTATGACAGCCCTTTGTTGGTAGCAATCCATTTTGTGACAGTGAATGAAGTAATCCCAGTTAATAAAATGAGATTAGGGAAAGAGGCTTGCAGCTAGAACCACCTTCTAATGAGGTAATTCTCAATGAAATTAATTGGCATGATGATCCTCTCTCTATGCCATTAATCAAAGTAGCCTAGGATAGACAAATACACACTAATGGGACAACAAAAGGTGCTGGTACAAATATGTCATTAATCAAAGTAGCCTAGGAGCAGACAAATACATAATAATGGGACAACAAAAGGTGCTGTTACAAATAGGTAATGGCTTAAATCAAAAAAAATTTATCAAGAACTTTGTCTCTACAATAACCACGTAAATTTAGTCACTCTTTTTCCTTTCTTTTCTTTGTTATTTGTGGTGTTGATAATCAATTATAACCAGAATTTTGAATGTTGTTGAATATGAAACCAAGAATGAAGCCTATATACTCCCAAAAAAAAAGTCCTCATTGTTATACATAGCACATGTTACTGCATTATTTGTCCTCTTCTCTTTCTTGAAGTTTCTCATTTTATACTCAATCACTTACCGTTTAACATATAAGGTGTGGAATTGTCCTCCCACCAGGAGACGTGATTTTATGGTGAGATATTGCCCTTCAACAAGTTTATAAACAAAATAAACTCTTCACAAATCAACCTTATATATTGAAGTTCACACTCCTTACAAGTGCTTTTGTAAGTTGGGGTAGTAGAGGCACCAGGGATAAAGGTCTGTTTACTATTAAAAGTATAGTTCAATAATGTCTAAAATTTTGAAAATATGGACATTATTAGAATTATGGGTGCCCCTAGATATTTTTGAATTTATTTTTTATTTCCCTTTCTGAATTTCATTCAGCTTTTACTTAAGTTATTACCCCCTAGCTTCTGGCATGACCAATATCAACCCTTGAGATGATACTCAACATTTCTTAGCGTTCTTTACCATCACAGGTCTTTTAAAATATGGAAGGTAGCTATGGAAAGGAAATAAAATAAAAGAATGCGGGTTGAAGCAATCACCATGATTCACGAGATACACTGATACAAATGCAAAATATGGATAGAAAATCATGAGAGTACCTACAATTAACACTTTTCTTTTCTAATTTACCTGGACCAGGAGCCTACCGTTGCCTATATACCCCTATTATTTGTCTATAATTGGTTAAAAATAACACTACAAATGAGGTAATTATGTCTCACTTAGATGGAATTGGACTTTCAGAGAGTGACTGAAAGACTACATGAAGAAAGGAGAAACATGAAGATAAGTGTTTGATGCTTTATATTTGATGTGTGGATTATGTTTCTACCTTCTAACTTATTTTACATTCCGTCATACTTCTACAAGATATCATTAATCTAGGAAAAGTGTTATGTGATTTTATTTCTATGTCTATAACTGTATGTCTAATCATATTGCTAAATTGCTAAATGATTGAAATCATTGGTTGCAGTTCTTACTTGCTGATTTTTGCGAAAATCTGATGCTGGTAAATTTGGAGTCACTTTAGTAGATTGCTTTTGCAGCAAATGGACCTGCGACATGAATGACGATCAACAAAATTGATCCCTTTGTGGTTTGGAAGGTGGTTGGTCTGTCTTTTGTCGTGCCAAGAATGTGATTGGTCTGTCTTTTGTCGTGCCAAGATTCTCTGTGATGGGCGGCACTCTGTTAAGTTTGCAGTCTCTGCTCCAGATTATACAACAGTCCTATCTGAAAGAGCTTGAACATGTGTTTCGTTTCATTTGAATAGAATGTTAGGGTGATCCTGTTTGCTTCTTTATTTTGTTTAGTATTGGCCTTTTCCCTTGCTCCCTTTTTTGTATCGCCTACAATTTGTTTTTTTGGGTAATGTACTATGTTGTCTGTTTTGGCTTAATATATGGGAAATTGGTCTCAAAATTAAAGGGTGCCTCCGCAATGCCTTTACTGATCAGCTTTCAATGCAAGAATACCAAAAATAATGATGGATCAATGCATATATGATGCCAACCATTGTTCGCCTCTTGGATCCCTTGGGGAATGTTTTTGTCATCTCCATCAAACATCGCCCAAGCAGTGTGTACTTAAATCATGGTTCTACTCGCATTGGGGAGGTTTAGAATTTGTTTAGTGGTGGTTGGATTACTCTTAAATTTATGCAGTGTATCACCTTCGAAATGTCTGTAAGGGAAAGGATGTGGAAGCAAGTTTCATATCCATTTCCTCCTCAGAAGTTTGGTCTTGGAGAACCTGACCTAATGAGTATTATTGATGAGGAGAATGATGAATTTCTTTTCATTGATACTGTCCATTTTTACCGCTTAACACCTCATTTCTGGCATGTATGGATTTTCTTAGGCATTTCCCTTTTATAATTTGGTTTAGTACATTAACTCATTTTGTATTTATTTATTGGTTTCCTCTAACTCATTTTGTATTTATTTATTGGTTTCCTCTATTAAGAAAAGCAATCCCCTTATATCTGATGTTTTGGCAACTTTTAGTCATTACCTCTTCACATGGAACATGTGCTTTGCCGTTAGGGCTTAAGCTTGCTTTTTCTTTGGTTTCTATCCTTTTGAATCTACTAAGCACATTTTGATTGTTAGAATTTGTCTTTCATTTCTATTAAGCTAATTTTAGTATTATAATGATTATGCGGTCCCTAAAGCTTTGACCCCGTGCATCGCACGGGTCATCCCACTAGTTTTTCTAACAATAGCAGTTCTCATG
The DNA here is from genome assembly GCA_039519185.1 of Astragalus membranaceus. Lineage (NCBI taxonomy): Eukaryota > Viridiplantae > Streptophyta > Magnoliopsida > Fabales > Fabaceae > Astragalus > Astragalus membranaceus. Next base: position 53,617,119 of record CM076848.1, on the reverse strand, counting down.
TGAAGCTCATCATCTTCGTAATATCCATATTTTTCTAAAAACAAATTTATAAACCGCAAGTACTTAAGTAATAGAACTCAACAAATATTAGGCAAGTGATTACATTAAACAAAGTAGGCAGTATGTAATAGAGATGTAGTTACAGTAGTTTAGCTACATAATTAATGTGCAAATTAAATAATTGACTAAATGAAGAAGCGATTGCTGTCGGGGTACGAAACCAAGTACCCATAAATCCATGGATAGTAGTAAACTTGCCGCCAAAGTCTGAAAAGCCCATATATGGTATCTATAAGAGAGAGAGAAAGCAAAAAAAAAAAGTCACAAAAAACATGCTACCATTTGTCCACCTCAAAAAGCATCTGATGCACTTTTCAGTAAAGTTCAACTTTACTATTTATGAATTAGATTAGATTAGATACCCAATAATATCTAAAAAACAAAAAATACAGTAAAAAAGCAAAAATAACTATATGCAGTCACAGGAGAAGAGTCAGAAAGTGCATGAAAATAGATATTATAAATATCACAAGTTAAAGTATAGATATTTTGTCATGGGAGGACCAAGAAAAGAGAAAGTCCTAACCTTTTCCTTTCACTAAGAATAAGAAAAGGACATGGCCCCACTATCATTATATTATATATTTTTTTTACTCTTTTTTGCACTTTTTATCAGTTTTTTGCTTATGTTCCATTACCTATGTGCACACACATCAAACACTCATTTCCATTATTCCTCATAAAAATCTTTCCTCAATATATCTTCTCTATTTATCTATCTATACCCATCTCACTATTCTTATCTCTGAACTCAACTCAAATATCATAGCAGAAGAAGAGAGAGAAAAACACACACAAAAGACTAAAATCTCTTGAAAAGTTCACCTCTGCTTCTTCTTTGAGTTCTCTCTATCTTTCTTTGCTTTCAGGTTTTGCTTTGCATAAAAAAATTGGATTTTTTTCTGAAAAAGCAAACCCCTTTTGCCTGCCGATCTTGTACTCTCTGGCTTCCTTGCCGTAAGGTAATTTTCTTACTTTGTGTGTGCTTTCATGTTTCTTGAAAATAGGGTTTTGTTTTTGTTTTTTGTTTATAAAAAAAAAGTTTATGTTTTTCTGGGCATGGAACTTTTTTTTCAGTGCTTAAAACAAGGAAAAGTTAAGAATTTTTAGGAGACTTGTAATTATTCTGCTCTGATTTGCTGCTTGGATTAGATATTTTTTTTATTCTTGCTGCCTTTTGTTGTGTGGGTATATGATTCTGTGATGACAAGGTTTCTGTCTTTTTACTTATTAGGAATTGATCTGCTACTTATGACTTATCCCTTAATTTTTCTATTCTTTGAATTTGGTTGTTGGTGATGAAAATGAAAATTTCATTTGATGCATGATACAACAATTATATAATTTTCAAATCTAAAGTCCCTTCGCAAGTTCTTCTTAGGACATTGTTAACTTGGTTGATTCATACAGTTGACTTATATACATCTTTGTTGCTTTGAGCTTTTTATTTTCAACTGTTTCTTAATGTTTTGATCTAATGAATTACTTGCCATGGTATCTATCTATATCATCGTTCTTATCGCTATAGAATTCCAATTTTTGTTTTCTTTTGTCTTTCTGTTTTTCTAAGCATATCCTCTTACTAGATGCTAACTTATTTGTTTCTTTGCAGCTGCTGACTTCACAGTCTTGAAATTCTGGTTTCTTTATAAAATTGTCTGAAGGTTTCCAAGTTCTAGTACAAATTCGGTTTCAGCATCTTCAATTAAAGGTGTGGATCTCTGTATTGGAGAATCCTAAAATCAGTTTAAGGAGAAAAAAACAAAGAATTCAGTTTAAAGATGGGTTATATATGTGACTTTTGTGGAGATCAGAGGTCGATGGTCTACTGTCGCTCTGATGCTGCGTGTTTATGTTTGTCGTGTGATCGAAATGTTCATTCAGCTAACGCTCTTGCTAGACGGCATTCAAGGACACTTTTATGTGAGAGATGTAGTTCACAACCTGCTCTTGTTAGGTGTTCTGAAGAGAAAGTTTCACTTTGTCAGAATTGTGATTGGTTAGGTCATGGTAACTCTACATCTAATTCCACACATAAGAGGCAAACAATCAATTGCTACTCCGGCTGCCCCTCATCGGCGGAATTGTCTTCGATATGGTCATTTGTGTTGGATGTTCCTGCTTTGAGTGAACCTACTTGTGAGCAAGAACTAGGTTTAATGAGTATCAATGAGAATAAAAGTGATTCGGTTCCTCCAAAAAACCAGAATGTGTCTGGTTCAGATCAAGTTACTGATGGATCTGGTTTGGATAAGTCTTGGGTTGGTGCATCTTCAATGCCCGAGTCAAGCTCGGAACCTCGTACGTTGAACCAGCCAGCCGGACCTACCAATGAATTTCTTCCTAAGGTAATAGAAGCCTTAGAGCAATAGAAAAAATTTTGGTGAACTGATTTTCTTATGATTCTTTTGGTTGAGTTCTCAAGTTGTGGTTTTTCATTTTCTATATAAGTTAGTAACTTTGCATTGGCATTGTACCAAAGTTTTACACAGACATCCAATCATATCTGACTATGATGCTACATTATAATATTACTTTCTAAAATACCTGCACAAATATTTACATGACGAAAACGTCGGTATGAAGTTTGTTTACACTGTCGGTCCATACATGTTGTTTCTTAATCTAAGGCATATTTTGGTTTCTCAGAATTTCATAAATTACCTAGCTAACTCATAGATGATCTGCAGTTATACTGTCATGCCACAAAATACCCTGCACAATGTGAGGATGATGATCTGTACGACGATTTCGACATGGATGAAATGGATCTAAATCTTGAGAACTATGATGAACTTTTTGGCATGTCCCTCAGTCATTCTGAAGAGCTTTTTGAAAATGGTGGATTTAATAGTTTATTTGGGAAAAAAGGCATGTCTACCGCAGATTCCAATTGTCAAGATTCCGCTGCTGCTGAGGTACTAAACTCTTATCATCCCCTTGATAATCCTGGCTTTGTTGTTTAACATTTCTTTCTTTCTTTCCGTACTGATTCGATATTTGAATTTTCTGTCCAGGGTTCATCAAATGGACAAGTGAAAGCAGTGCAACCAGCATGCAGCACTGCAGCATCTGCAGATTCCATAATGAGTACTAAAACTGAACCAATCATTTGTTTTACCGGAAAGCAAGCCCAATCAACCCTTTCTTTTTCCGGCATTAACGAAGAGAGCAGTACTGGAGAATATCAAGATTGTGGTGCTTCTTCAATGCTTCTCATGGGAGAACCTCCTTGGTTACAACCTTGTCCTGAGAATAATTCACAATCTGCTAACCGCAGTGATGCTGTTCTGCGATATAGGGAAAAGAAGAAGGCACGCAAGTAAGTAATCGCAATAAGACCTATCCTCTAAGTCTTATCTCAGAATTTCAAAGCATGTTTGTTCTTCATTTGATCTAAACATCAATTGTTATTTTCCTCTAGGTTTGACAAAAGAGTGAGATATGCCTCTCGCAAGGCAAGGGCTGATGTTCGAAAGCGCGTGAAGGGCCGGTTTGTCAAAGCCGGTGATGTCTATGATTATGATCCTTTGAGCCAAACCAGAAGCTACTGAATGTAACATTTTTTAACCATGTCTTTAAAAGGAAAGGAACATTCATACTGCAAAAACAGTTGCCTGAAAAATAGATGAAATTTGATGCATTCTTTCTCAGTGAAATAACAAGCTGTTTGAATTTCTCACAGGGTCCTAGCTTTCTTCAAGGATGAAAGAGGATCTAAGAAGGCTGTGTTCAACAATATGAAATCAGGAGCTGATTCTCTGTCCTTGGCCGCCAAGGGCATTCAAGCTGTTACGTCAGTCGACAAGACATTAACGTTATCACTAAGGGTCTGTTTGTAAGTTTGGAGAGCGGGCTTATGACTAGTAAATTACTAATCAGAAGCCCTCTGTTCACCTCCCCGAACTTTCAAACAGACCCTGAGTGTCTCCTGTAGGCAATGTGTTTGGATTGCCTATATGTCCTGTGATTTATGTAAACTTCCATATGCTATAGTCAAGTCTAGAAGTGCCTGAGAAGGCATGATGATGATTGGCTTAATTTGACACTTTGTAATATTGGCCTCTCTCTCTCTCTCTCTCTCTCTCTCTCTCTCTCTCTCTCTCTCTCTCTCTCTCTCTCTCTCTCTCTCTCTCTCTCTCTCTCTCTCTCTCTCTCTCTCTCTCTCTCTCTGCTTTGACATGTATAGCACACAATCTACATACATGTATGCAGTTAGATGTATAAATACCCATTGGGTATGATGTCAGACAAATTGTAAATTCAATGGTGTATGTATGTATAGAATAGGATTCCATGTATCATGCTGAGAGTAGTCTGTATTGGCCACCTACCAATACAAATTTTGTTTGTGACTTTGCTATTTTATCGGTTTTGTTGATGCACTTCAACTTGATGGCTTCTTTGCTTCAATTGTAATTCACGTTTTTTCTTTAAAAAATGTGGTATAAGAGACCTGTTTATGACTGATTCTAAGAAGTTTTTTTTTTAGTGGAATGAAACTCGGAATGGTATCCGGAAGTTTATAACACTCACACCCTGCGCAGCAATCACTTGTGCTATACTTGTTGTTGATTCTAAGAAGTTTTAAACCGTAAACTAAGTACTTTCTGTGACCAATATTTTTTGGCATTCAATCACCAAACAAAATTGCTATTTTAAGAATATATATTGTACCTAATGCATAATCTTAGAATAAAATTTCAATTAAAAACCTCAATTTAGTATCTAAATTAAAATATTCTCTTTTACTCTTAAATTATATGAAAAATACTAAGTAGTCACTAAGATTAATCAAACGAATTTTACATGCTTTAAGGGCTAGGCGTACGAGAAAAGTGTAAGTTAGAGTTTATTCCATAGTATTATCAATGAACAATATATGCTGCAAAGAAGAATAACCGAACAATTGGATTATATGGTTAATGATTTAATTGGTTACCTTTTGTTAGTGTGGTAGAACAGAATAAATTTTGTATATAATAACATTAATAGAAGTTGATACCTTTGCTAAGAATCAAATGCCTTCAAGATTTAATTGATGTTTTTTTTTGGTCAAAGATTTAATTGATGTTTAAGGATCAGTATAGTATCTCTATCCATTTTGACCATTGAATCCTTGGTGGCCCAAAGGAATAAGTAGTTTGTCAACAGACCCCCCCACATAGAAAGGAGTTGGTTTTAGCGCCATTATCGTTGGATTAAACGCACCTCCTCCCTCTCATATGTGACACCCCCTAATTAAGTAGATCATTAAGGGTATGTTTGGGAGAGGCATTTGGGAGGGTTTTGGAGGGGATGACTTTGGAGGGCTTGGTCTATATTTTAACATTTATTCGAGATTTTAAAAAAATTGAAAGAATAACATGATAGATAATGATAAAACGTTGCTAATCACACTTCATTTTTGTTTATAAATATTTTATAGCTTCCTCAACTTAGAATTGAAAATCAAGTCCTCCCCTCCCCTCCTATACCCTCCATCCAAACATACCCTAAAATACTCTTAGACTATATTTGGATGAAGTATTTTTTGGGATAATGTAATTTTTGGTGGAATTGAAATATTTTCCTTCAAAATTTTGAACTAAAGTATTTCAATTCACTCCCAAAATTACATTACCCCCAAAATTTGCTTCATCCAAACATAGAGCTAGAGAAAAATTCCATAATCCCTTCACTCCCTACCAATTGCCCTCCCAATTCCGCACACCCCAAAAATATGTGCCGAAAAATTAAGAATTTATGATACTCAACTTTTTTAGTGTTATCTCTTCCTTTTTGTTGCCTTCCCCCTCCTCTTCCTTTTCCATTTGCCACCCACATCCTAGAGTTCGACGGGAGCAACAAGGCCCAACTGTCTTTCTCCATCATAGTTTCCCCCACCCTCCTCAACCCCATCCGCATCCTCCTCCGCCTCGTCCAACCTCAAACCTAAATAACTATCCTTCTCCTTGCCATGTTATCTTTTCCTTCCCTCTCCTCCTATTCCCCTTCTTCCTCGCCTTCTCCCTCTGCAGCCTCGCCAGCATCTCCCACATCGACTTTTATGGCTTCTTCGACGCCCTGTCAAGCTCTTCTTCGACCACCTGTCAAGCTTCACAGAAAAACAAGTCATTTCCCCTTTGATCCCCAACCTATGGTTTGATTTCCCCACCTCTTTAATTCCTCGGCAACAAGAGCGTGAGAGGGGGTTGTGGAGAGGAGAGAGAGTGTGAGAGGTAAATGAGGAAGGAGGATGAGAGGGGATTTGATGTGAATGACCCATTGTATGATTGCATGAACCTCCCAATCCAACGGTGAAACTAAAGTTTTGAACTTCGTGTCCCATTTTTATTTCTTGTGTGCATAGGGGCGGCTCTTCTCATGTTAATGAGGTGGCCATAAGCTCCTTAATATTGCAAATGATGGCAGCAGAGAAAGCCATTATGCCACCCACATTTAATTTTAACAATAATTAGATATTAATATATATGTTCCTTAACATCAAAGAATTTAGTCCACATCCATCACTTTGGGTATAATACACAACCTCAATGAATTATTTATTTATAAAGTTGTTAGACTACACATACTCCATAGACTTCTTCGGCTCTCCATGCCCGACCATATATAGATAGGTTATAGGATCCTCTCTATTTCTCAAAAGAAATGGAGATCTCCATTTAGAGAGAGATAGACACAAAATTGATGTTGAGGTCATAGAATTAATTATTATGACCTCAACATCAATTTTGTGTCTATCTCTCTAAACGGAGTCCTCCATTTCTTTTGAGAATTTGAAAATTTGAGAATTTGAAAAATGGAAAGGATCATCATCCTATATAAATAGGGTCTGCTAAAGCAACTGAATTGAATTCATTTCACATGTGAGGCCATACTGTTTTGTTGAAAGTTAATTTGTAGTTGTAACGTACCCAACAACATTAATTTATGGATTTTATCGGTATGCATTGACAATGTACATATATTTTACAATGTCAATGACAATCGATCATAAATTGACACATTATAAAAATGTTTGATTTTTTAGCTTATTTATCTCAAAAGTCACACATTTTATGGTTTCTTAATTCTTATTAGTATACTAGGTAAACAATCTTTAAACTCTCAATATAAATTAAACTCTTAATTTATTCATTTGCAATCTTTCTTTCGTTGATATTTACTGTTTATAGAACTATAGAGCTTTCCACCAAACTGTTTGCATTCCATTTAATGATAAACCTCTTGTTTCTTAGATATTTTTAAGTAACATCAATTAACAGTTCAAATGTAAGATCAACCATCAATGTCACGTCTCCTTCAAAATTACGATAAAATTTTAAGAATATCAATCAATCAAGTTTGTCAAAAAAATAATAATATCAATCAAAAAGATTTTTTTATTTTAATCTAGAGTCAGTCACATATAAATCCACTCTTAACTAACTGAGGAACCAGTCAAAAAATACCAAGTAATTAAGAGTAGTAGTTAAATAAAAATATTTCTTAAATAGCATTATAAATAAATAAAAACATCTGGTGCCTCAGTAAAATATTTGTATAATAAACTGGTAAATACTATGCATACCTAATTATTGTTTTTTAAAAATAAGAATTATTTATCTTTTTAAGCTTTTTTTTACGTCGACCAACAAGGGTTGGTCCGAGTGGTAACTGGACTTGGATCCCACCATAAGATCTCGGGTTAGAATCTTGGGTGTGACAAAAACTCTATTGGGAGGGGAGAACCACTAATCAGATCGAAGAAGTGGTGGATCGCTGGCATCCCCCTCCTACAAGTACTTGGAAGCTCAATTGCGATGGATCTCCCAACCAGAACGGTAGAGATGCGGGTTGTGGTGGAATACTTCGTGACTGCAAGGGTAATTTTGTTTTGGCTTATGCTCACAAACTAGATGGAATTGAGTTGTGTATTAGGGATCATAATCGATCGATCATCAAAGCCAAAAGAATGAATTTTATATAAGGGTGTTCCCCTCTCTCAAGAGGCAGAAGCAATGGGGCTCAAACAAGCAATTATTTGGTTAGGTTAGCTTGGCTAAATTTTGAGTGACCATGACTGTGTTCCTATGGTGAATGGGATAAATGGAATCAATCTCCAACATAACGAATTTGGTTTACCTTTGTCCTCTTGTAAATCTCTTCTTTCTTTTTGACAAAGCTAAAGGGTTAGCCATATTAGGAGGCAAGCAAATCTTGTTGCTCACTCCCTTCCAAGGGCGTCAAGATTTTTTGCTAGCTCCCAAGTTCATGATTATATCCCAAATTATATTGAACCAATTATTTTGAATGAAATGCATTAAGTAGGTTTTAGTCAAAAAAAGTATAGGAGAAAATTTTATTTATAGGCATTTTCGGACGGTTCCGGCGGATTTACCTGCGGTTTTTTCTGTCAGTACCTTTCCGGCGGATTTTAAAAAATAAATAAATATTTTTTTTAAAAAAATCCGCCGGTAATTTCTGGGGGATTTTTTCCGTTTGTAATGTGTGTTTCCGGCAGATATTTTTAAAAAAAAATTGAAAAATCCGTTGGTAAATACACATTTCTGGCGGAGTTTTTTAAAAAAAAAATTAATTTTTTTTTAAAAAAAATCCGCCGGAAATGCCAACAATCCGTCGGAAAAGTACTGAGAGAAAAAAAATCTGTTGGAAAGTCTATTTTTTTCGCTGGAAATTTACCGGCGGAAAAAATCCACCAGAAAAACACATTTTTCTCGTAGAGTTATGAAAAACTATAATTTAATATTATTTCTTCATTTTCATCTTTATTAGTTTCTATTTGTTCTACATTATGTATTTGTTTATTTTCTTTTTCAATTATTTTTAATTGTTCTAATAATTGACTAATTTCTTCAATATCATTTGACCTTTTGCGTGATTCTAGTTACTCGTCTTTTATCCACTCCTTGGAGACACTGATTTAAATAAACATTGATGGTTCACTTTCTAAAGGTTATTGTATTGTATGATTTCTTTCATTATGTTTTGTTTGTTAATTAATAATTCTTCTAAATCTTTTATTGTTATACTTTTATTATTTTCCTCATGATCTAAAAAAATTTCTAATTATCGAAGAATTTCTCTAATTTTATAAATATTTTCATTTTCATTAATACTTTTTTCTTTACTAATATCATTTAAATTTCATCACGCCCATTTTTAAATTTATTAGTTGTATATTTTACAATTTTATTAGTATTATTTATTATATTTTTATTAATTTCATCCATTGTTTTATTTAAGTCTTTACATATATTTTCAATTTATTCTAAGTGTACCATTATTTTTTTTTCAAAATTTTCGTGGCTATTTTGAGGAATAAATTCTTGATATCGCAATGAAAACAACAAAACAAAACTCATAAATCGTGAATTAAACATAAATTGCAAGAAAGTGCCAATTTAAAAGAAACCGCAATAAACTCACTTTGTTCATTGATTTGGGTACGCTTTCTTCAAATGATTTTAGAATCTCTTTCGTTTTTATAGAAACACGAAAATGTTAAAGTAGATTAATAGAGATAGAGGGACAAATTTGTCCTTTATTGGTTAATAATCCCACATCTCAAATCTCATGGCTCATTATAATATTTTCTTAACTAATTTTAAAGAGCAGTGCTAAATGAAGCATAAAGAGCAATGCTAATTGAAACTTCTCTTAGAGTTGATTGAGCTAATTATATATATATATATATATATATATATATATATATATATATATATATATATATATATATATATATATATATATATATATGGGCTCAAGTTCATGTCTTGTAACAATTTTCACATAATGTTATTTTTTGGTTTTCATTAGACAACAGTTCGTAGTTTTTCTCCGATTTTAGAGTTTTCTACGTTAAATTCTTGTGTTCCGATTGTTAAGGGGTAGTTTTGTAATTAGATTGATTGGGGGCATTTCTGTAATTTTCCCATGTGTGTTAGTTAAGTCTCTTAACACTGTTGTTAGCAATGGTTAATCTGTTATTAACCATAACAAACTCATTCTCTCATATATGTACAGAGTATTATCAATAATATACATTGATTGATTTCTTCCCCAATTTCTCTAGTTTTACCCTAACATTTGGTACCAGAGCTCCAATTCTTGGGGCCTGGCCGTGAAATCAATCGCGAACGTATATCTCATCTCAATCTCAAGATCGATCGAAGAAGACAATGGCGAATTCAAATGGAAATGAAGGAAATTTCGTGCAAGCGTCTATTCCAAAGTTCGACGGGCATTACGACCATTGGAGTATGTTAATGGAAAATTTCCTACGCTCCAAAGAATATTGGCAACTGATTGAAGAAGGAATTGAGGAACCGGCTCAAGGAACTGTACTCACCGATGCTCAGAAGAAGAAATTGGAAGAGTTGAAGCTTAAAGATTTGAAAGCAAAAGAACTATCTGTTCCAAGCTATTGATCGAGCAACTCTGGAAACGATCCTCACCAAGAATACAGCAAAGGAAATATGGGACTCTTTGAAAAGAAAATGTCAAGGGATTGCAAGGGTGAAACGCTCGATCCTTCAAGCTGCAAGAAAGGACTTTGAAGCACTAGAGATGAAATCTGGTGAAGGCGTCACCGATTACATTTCTAGGGTTATGGTGGTTGCGAACAAGATGAGAATACATGGAGATAAGTTTGAAGATGGAGTAATCGTGGAGAAAGTTCTGAGATCACTCAGTGAAAAATTCCTGCATGTCGTGTGCTCAATTGCTGAATCAAAAGACACTGAGAAGATGTCAATTGATGAACTTGACGGTTCTTTAATTGTACATGAACAAAACATTCAAAGATTCAGCAAGGGAAAGGGTGAGGAACAAGCCTTGAAGATTAATACTCAAGAAAGAATGGACACAAGTTCAAGAAATAGAGGCAGAGGTGGTTCCACTGTCAGAGGTAGAGGTAGAGGCCGAGGGAAACCAAATCTTGACACAATTGAGTGTTTCAAGTGCAAGAAACTGGGTCAATATAGAAGTGATTGCCCTGAATGGGAAAAGGAAGCGAATTATGCTGAAGATGGTGAAGAGGAGCCCATGTTGTTGATGATGTGGACAGAAACGCCTGAAGGCAACATATCAGAGGTATGGTTTATTGATTCAAGGTGTTCTAATGACATGAGTGGTAACAAGAGTTGGTTCATAGACTTAGATGAATCCTTTAATCAAACTGTTAGACTTGGGAATAATACTAGGATGAAAGTGGCTGGGATAGGAAAGATTAAATTGATTGTTAATGGCATTCCCTATATAATTTCAAATGTGTACTACATTCCTGAGCTTAGGAACAATCTGTTGAGCTTAGGTCAACTTCATGAGGGTGGCTTAACCGTAGTATTCAAGTGTAACACTTGTAGAATCTATCACTCTGAGAGGGGTCTCTTGTTTGAAAGTAAAATGACTAGTAATAGAATGTTCAAGTTGATAGTGCCTGCAAATGTTGAAGAAACTGGGAATGGTAGTTGTCTGTATGCAGGGCCTGAAGATATTTCATATCTATGGCATTGTAGATATGGACACTTGAGTGTCAAAATTTTGAATCTATTAAAAAGTAAAGATATGGTGAAGGGCTTGCCAAAACTGTCAAATGAGAAGAAAGTTTGTGGTGTCTGTATGAAGGGCAAGCAACACAGAGATGTTATACCAAAGAAAGGGCAGTGGAGAGCAAAATCAAACAGCAACAAGAGATACTTTCTATGTTTGATTGATGATTATAGCAGAAAATCCTGGGTGTATTATTTAGCTGAGAAGTCAAAGGCTTTTGCTATGTTTAAAATCTTCAAGAGCATGGTTGAAACAGAAACTGGATTAAAGATCAAATGTTTGAGGTCTGACAGAGGAGGTGAGTTTACATCCTCAGAGTTCAATCAATATTGTCTTGAGAATTAATGGTATAAAAAGACACTTAACAACAGCATACACACCCCAACAGAATGGGGTTGTGGAAAGAAAGAATCGAACTGTGATGAATATGGTGAGATCCACCCTGAATGGAAAGAAAATTCCCAAGTCCTTTTGGCCAGAAGCAGTGAACTAGGCCATATACATTTTGAATAGATCCCCAACAGTTGCAGTAAAGAACATGACACCAGAGGAGGCCTGGAGTGGCCACAAGCCCTCCATATCTCATTTGAGAGTGTTTGGTTGCTTGGCTCATGTTCACATACCTGATGCCAAGAGAACCAAACTTGATGATAAGAGCTGTGAATGTGTTCTGCTTGGTATGAGTGATGAATCCAAAGGATACAGAGTTTATGATCCTGTTGGTAAGAGAATCATAGTGAGCAGAGACATAGTCTTTGAGGAAGACAAAGAATGGAACTGGGACAGAACCTATGCTGAAAATATTGCCATTGATCTTGACTGGGGAGAGGAAGAAACTGAGAACGAAGAAGAGGAAGAGAGTGAGTCCAGTGAAGATGAAAGTGAAACTGCCAACTCAAACACCACTGGTACAGATAATGACAATGCACCAGAAGAACAAAATGAAGAAGAAGGAAGGATTAGAAGAATATCAGTGTGGTTGAATGATTATGACACGGGAGAAGGCTTATCTGATGCTGATATTGAAGCCAACATGGTGCAAACAGAGAATGATCCAGATAGCTTTGAGGTTGCTATTCAGAGTAACAAATGGAAGCTAGCTATGGATGAAGAAATAGCTTCCATTGAGAGAAACAAAACCTGGGAATTGACTGATTTACCAAGTAATGCAAAGAAGATTGGAGTGAAATGGGTGTACAAGACCAAGTTGAATGAACATGGTCAAGTTGACAAATATAAAGCAAGGCTTGTAGCCAAGGGCTACTCTCAGCAACAGGGAATAGATTACACTGAGGTTTATGCTCCAGTGAGCAGATTAGACACCATCAGAACTGTCATTGCCTTGGCAGCTCAGAAAGGGTGGCCCCTGTACCAGCTAGATGTGAAATCTGCATTCCTTTATGGTAAGCTAGTTGAAGAAGTTTACATTGAGCAACCAAAAGGATATGTGAAGAAGGGAGCTGAAGAGAAAGTTTATAGGCTTCATAAGGCATTATACGGATTAAAACAGGCTCCTAGAGCCTGGTTTAGCAGAATAGAGAGCTATTTTCTGCAACAAGGTTTCATAGCAAGCAAAAGTGAGCAGACCTTGTTCTTGAAACATGGCAAAGAGAATGAAATTTTAATCATAAGCCTATATGTTGATGATCTGGTGTACAATGGAAATAATGATAAGATGATGAATGATTGAGTCAATGAAGAAGGAGTTCTCCATGACAGATATGGGCAAAATGAAATACTTTCTAGGTATTGAGATTAATCAAACTGCAGAAGGTATTTACATTAGTCAAAAGAAATATGCTGGTGATGTTCTGAAACGGTTTGATATGAAGGAATGCAATGCAGTGAAGGTTCCAATGGTGCCTGGATGCAAACTGAGCAAGAATGATGAAGGTGAAAAGGTTGACAGCACAATGTATAAGCAATTGGTGGGTAGCCTCATGTACATGACAGCTACTAGACCTGATATAATGCACTCTGTTTGCATTATTAGTAGATTCATGAGTAATCCAACCCAAGCTCATTGGCTAGCCTCCAAAAGAATCTTGAGATACCTCAAGGGAACATTGGATTATGGTATCCTGTATAAGAAAGAAGGAGAAAGTGTATTGAAAGGCTATACGGATAGCGATTATGCTGGTGACCTAGAGGATAGAAAGAGTACCTCTGGATATGTTTTTCTACTGTGTAATGGTGCAGTGGCACGGGCCTCTAAGAAGCAACCAATTGTCACTCTTTCCAGTACAGAAGCTGAATTTGTGGCTGCTAGCAGTGCAGCATGTCAGGCAGTTTGGATGGGTAAAATTCTAAGAGAAATAGATCAATTTCCAGTCAAGAGTATTGTGCTGCACTGTGATAACACTTCTGCAATAAAATTGACTAAAAATCCTATCCTTCACGGTCGCAGTAAGCACATAGATGTGCATTACCACTATATCAGAGAATTGGTAAATAATGGAATCATTGAAATGAAGCACTGTGGAACAAGAGAGTAACTTGCAGACTTGTTCACTAAGCCCCTGAGTGCAGAGACTTTTAACAGATTAAGGCAGCAGCTGGGAATGTGCAGAGTGCCTTCAACAATTTGACAGATTCTTTTGTTGTGTGTCTGTTTTGTTATGTGTCTGTTTTTGTAGTTGTAATCTGTTTTGTGTGATGCCAAACAGATTAAGAGAGGGAATGTTAAGGGGTAGTTTTGTAATTAGATTGATTGGGGGCATTTCTGTAATTTTTCCATGTGTGTTAGTTAAGTCTGTTAACACTGTTGTTAGCAATGGTTAATCTGTTATTAACCATAACAGACTCATTCTCTCATATATGTACACTGAGTATTATCAATAATATACATTGATTGATTTCTTCCCCAATTTCTCTTGTTTTACCCTAACACCGATTCTGCTAATTTTATTTTTCTATGTTGTTTTTCCCAACAAGTAGTATCAAAGTCTTGGTTCGACTTGGTGTGGGAGCGGGTAGTGGATCCTAGTTTGAATCAAGGCTAGCGATGTGAGTGACTTACACTTGAGGGGGAGATTGTCGGGAATTCAAGAATGAGTGACTGGTTAGTCCCACGTCGACTAGGAATGAGCTATATGAAATACATATAAGAGATGAGACATGTATACATGATGTCGTAAGGTTTTTGGTAAAAATATGTTGTCTAACTCTCTTGATGATTCAGTTTATTGGGTAGCTTGTTGTTGCTCCGGTACCCCGAAGAACTTCACTAATTTTCTTTGATTCGTATTTTATTTGATGAAGTGAACAAGAATCTAGCATGTGCAATGCAACAGATTAAGTTATGGACGCAACAAAGACCAAGAGATTCGTCTGTCCATATATTATATTATATTATTATTAATCATCATGAAAAGGACATAACCTTAGGTTTCCCAACTCTGTAATGTAATCATCCTATTTTAGCAACAGGTGTCACCGATGTGCCACTTGTACAACAAACGTTGCCTATGAAACAACGAGTCCCCTACACATAACCATGCATTTTGGCAAAGAATGGGAAAAAGACACGTATCCAAGGCTTTATGAGGTTTTGTCTGATAATAATTTACGTTTAGGGTCCCTCACGGCTCACCCATCAAGCCAACAAGCACCTTTGTATTCACATTATGATGATGATGATGATGATGAAATGAAATTGTTCACTGTTGCAATGCAATCACACCACCGATCGAGTCCCACGAGTCCACCACCAACAATCATTCGACAATACGTATCTAAACATTGATTGAGAGTCAATTTTGCGAGCACGTACGTGATGAGAAAGGGTTCAACAAATGCAAGATCATGGAGACCATTTCATATGGACAGACTTTGAAAGTTTCCTTTCTCTTTTTTAAGCATTTTGTTCACTCTTGGCTGAGATTCTTTAAGATCCAAAATGTGCTAATAACTAAAAGAATTACATAAAAGATCATAATTAAGACCCAAAAGATTGACTATTAGTTAATACTCTCGTAATTATAATACTCTCTTCGTCTCGTAATACTTGACATTTTAGCTAAAAAATTGTATGGTATTAGTTGACGTTTTACAATATAGATGAAGAATTGTTTCCCTATTATAGCCTTTATACATTAATGTAATTTTCCTTTTTTAATACTTAAATATTAAGAAAAAGCTGAAGTAATAATGGGCATATTAGGCGCCTAAGAGAGAAATTAACTGGCAAATGCCAAAAAATTTAGGTTGTACATCATCACCTGAGTTCGAAGTTGGGACATCACAGTTGTGTGTGAGTTTCAAGAGATATTTACCATTCTGTATACGTTGTTAAGGTGTGCGATATACACACTGAAACATTTCACACAGAGAGAAGAGAGTGAAAAATGAATTCACTTGAATATTGAGTACTGTACAATGGGGTATATGTACAAGCTTTACAAGTTAGTTAGATTACCCAACTAACTAACAGATTAGAGTAAAACTAACAACTAATTTACAACAAAATGATTAACAGTCTAACAGAATTGAGTTAATAAATTACAAATGAATATTAACTTGAATTAGGTCTAATACCTCAAGTTAGGGGCATAAATATCCATTGCACCTAACTTGATCATGAAGTCAGAAAACTTTCCATGAGGCAATGCTTTGGTGAAGATGTCTGCAATTTGTTGATGTGTGGGTAAGTGAATCAGCTTCAGCAATCTAGAGCTCACATACTGGCTAATAAAATGACAGTCTATGTCAATGTGTTTAGGATTCTCAGCTAGTTGAATTGCAGATTTGTCGTCACACATGACCAAAATAGAGACCACACTTATGTGAAAGGGTCTGAGAAGTTGCTCCAGCCATAGTAATTCACTGGTGAGGCTAGCAATAGCCTTGTATTCTGCCTCAGCTGAAAATCTAGCAATTGTTGGTTGTTTCTTTTTGATTTCCAACATACCAAGGAAGAACCTATGTAAACACAAAACCCTGTTGTTGATTTCCTGCTGACTTTACAATTTCCCCAATATGAGTCCACATATGCAGTAATTGTGTTGCTGCTGGTTGGTGGGAACAACAGACCTTGGCCTGGAGCAGATTTAAGGTATTGAAGAACCTGATGTAGAGCCTGCAAGTGAGGTATTCTAGGAGCAGCCATGATCAACTGACTCGGTTTATTAATGGCAAAGATGATGTCTGGCCGAGATATGGTCAAGTACATGAGCAAAGATGATGGCAATGGGTACCCTATGGGCAGGGTACTGTAGTGCTCGTACCCGAGCCCGCACATGTATGGGCAGGGTACTATAGTGTCCGTCCCCGTACCCTCTGGGCACCAAGAGTCCATGGGCATGGCCAGTACACGCACTTTAACCGCAAAAAAAATAAATAATAAAAACATAAAAAAAATTATAATTCAAATTTAAAAAACTTATTTTTTAAACGTATCTACTAATTAAAATATCACACATGATAGCATTTAGTGAATTAAAAACATCAAAATTATTAGGAGTTTGGATTTATTTTTTTATATACTTAAAACTGTAATAATAGTAACTATATATGTATATATATATATATATATATATATATATATATATATATATATATATATCTATATATAGAATATAATATAAGATATTTATATCTATATATAGAATATATATATATATATATATATATATATATATATATATATATAGTGTTTTATGAAAAAAATTATTTTCTTTTTTTAAAATTGTATGTAGGTTGCAATATATATATATATATATATATATATATATATATATATATATATATATATATATATATGCGGGTGCGGGCTGGGCACGGTAGTGCCCGTCTCCGAGCCCGTGCCCATGTGTGCGGGTAATTTTTGCGGGAACCCTATGGGCATGGGCTCAATTGCCATCCCTAGTCCATATACACTTCTTCAAACAAGTCTCCATTCAAGAATGCATTATTGATGTCAATTTGTGACAAATGCCATTTCCTTTGAGCTGCTATAGCCAATAAGACACGGGCAGTAGTTAGCTTAGCTACTAGTGAGAAAGTATCAGTGAAGTCAATTCCCATTTGTTGAGTGTAACCCTTGACCACTAACCTAGCCTTGTGTCTTTCAATGGTTCCATCAGACTTAAATTTGGTCTTATAAATCTACCTACATCCTATGGTTTGTTTACCACTTGGAAGGGGAACAATTGACCAAGTATTGTTGTCTTTAAGGGCTTTCAATTCAGCATTCATAGCTGCCCTCCACTCAGGATACTTCACAGCTTGGTGGTAAAATTTTGGCTCATAATGAAGATTGACATTCAAAATGAAGGATTGGTATTGTGGCGACAGATGCGAGTAGTTCAGATGATTCGAAATGGGATAGGTAATGTTGTGAGCATAGTCTTGGAGATACACAGGTGGGTGAGGAACTCTATTTGATCTCCTAGGTGTGACTGTTTCTGGCTCAGGTATAGTGACAGGAACAAGATCAGTGTTTAAGACTGGTTCTGTGTTTTCTGTAATTGTGATCGGGGTTAGTTCAGGCTCAGGAAGCATAGTATCTGGCTGAGTCATAGGTGGTGTATGAAGAAGTAAATCTTCTTCAGTTGAAGGGATGTGTTTGGGAAGAACAATATGTTCAAAGGGGTATGAGTCAAGTTGTAGATCAGAAGAATGGAAAGGGAATTAATTAGTCTCAAAAAATTGAACATCTCTAGAGATGATAAACTTGTTAGTGGCTACATCAAAGAGCTTGTAGCCTTTGTATCCTAGAGGATAGCCCATGAACACAGTGGGAATGGCACGAGGAGACAGTTTATTTCTCTGGTGAATAGGCACAGCAGCATATGCTAGACATCCAAAGTTTCTAAAGTGATCATATGGAGGTAGTTTGTTATATAGCAGCTCATAGGGAGACTTATCCTTCAAGGCAGCTGGAGTTGGCACTCTGTTAACTAGAAACACAGCTGTGGTAACACACTCTCCCCATAATTGGATTGGAACTTTGGACTGAAACATAAGAGACCTAGCAACATTCAATAGGTGCTGATGTTTCCTTTCTACCACGGAGTTTTGTTTAGACCTATATGGGCAACTGAACTGATGCATGGTGCCTTGTTCATGAAGGAATTCAGCTAATTTCAATTCCTTGGCATTGTCAAACCTCAATTGTTTAATGACCTTACCAAAGATAGTTTTAATCATTGCAAAAAAACCTTTAATAACAGTTTGAGCTTCAAATTTACTCTGCATTAGATAAAGCCAGGTGAATCTAGAACAATCATCAACTATTGTTAGAAAATAGTTCTTACTATCATGAGTAGGATGGTGATATGGCCCCCCAAGTATCGACATGAACCAAATCAAAGGGCTCTGCAGAATAGTGATTATTGGAAACAAAAGACAGTCTTCTAAATTTTGAAAGTGGACAAACTAAACAATTGTTTGAATTATGAGACTTAAAATTCAAGGAAAGTTTAATGCCAAAATTTTTGAGGACTTTGTCCGATATATGACCTAAACGAGAGTACCAAAGATATCTTGATCAAGAGACACACTATGAACTATATTACAAGCAAAGGGAAAAGTGCAATTTGGTAAAGAAATATTGGAAATGAGCTTGTTGGCATTACAATCAGTGAGTGTGTGCTGAGTATATAGCAGAAATAGCTCCTTGTGTAGGTTACCTTTGCCAATCGTCTGGTTGGACCTGGTGTCCTGGAAAACAACATATGTCTCTTCAAAATGGACACTACTATGATAGCTAGGAGTAAGTTGTGGCACAAAAATTAAGTTTACATTGAAAGAAGGTATGTAAAGAACATTGTGTAATTCAAGATTTGAATTAAGCCTAATTGTGCGAGTGCCTATGACCTGAACTCGTGTGTTATTTGGTAATAGAACAAACTTGTTTTACATGGGCTTGAAATTGTAAAGGAAATTGAAGAAACAAGTGATATGAACAGTTGCACCAGAGTCAACAATCCATGCGTTTGGAGCTTGAAAATGTGAATTCAAGGTTGAAAAAGACATGCCAATTGACTCAATAGAGTCAATACCTGCAGAATCAGATTGTTCTGGTTGTGAAGAGGCTGGTAGCTGAGCCATTTGAGCCTGCAACAAGGCAAGGACCTGTCGACATTGTTGCTGAGACCATGCCTGGTTCTGATCTGAAGAGCCTGATTCCAAGATGTTGTTCACAGGAGGTGTGGAAGCAGCATTGTGATTCTTCTTGAAGCTTGGAGGATATCCGTGAAGCTTGAAACATTTGTCCTTTGTGTGGCCATGGATGTTGCAGTGGCTGCATAGGGGACGATCTTTTCTCTGATTCTTGCCCTTGGAAGCGATCTGAGGTACAGCACACGCCATTTCAGGAACGGGAGCAGAGTTGGTGCCTATGGTCCTTTGCGTTTCGTCTTGAAGAAGAAGAGAAAACGCCTCATCAATGTCAGGAATCAGTTTCATCAGCAGGATCTGGTCCCGAGCATGATTGAACGAATCGTTCAATCCCATGAGGAAATCCATCACAAACTCTTCCTTGACAGATTCAAGAAGAGGTTCCACACCTTTACAAGTGCA
Organism: Astragalus membranaceus; assembly: GCA_039519185.1. Lineage (NCBI taxonomy): Eukaryota > Viridiplantae > Streptophyta > Magnoliopsida > Fabales > Fabaceae > Astragalus > Astragalus membranaceus. The sequence continues at coordinate 53,596,980 of CM076848.1, read as the reverse complement.
TTTGTGAACGGCTTTGAGTTTGCCTAATTCTGCCCAAATCGCCTTGAATCGAGTGAAGTAAACGCTAATCGAGTCATTACCTTGAACGCAGGTGACAAGATTCTTTCGTAGCTGGAAAATGCGTGGACCATTCTTGAGATTGAACCTTTTCTCAAGATCGTTCCAAATCAAGGTTGCGGAATTTGAGTAGATAATGTTGGCACTGATTTCCTTTGTGAGAGAATTCAAGATCCAGGAGGCCACGATGCTATCATTACGTTTCCATTGCCGGAGTTTGACCGTATCGATAGCATCTGGTTGAGAAATGGTACCGTCGACGCCATGTGAGATAGTTGGTGCCATCGAGAGGTTTCGAAACAAGCACTAACCCAGGGTTGTCTGTGTGATGAATGTAAAACGGATCGGAGGTGTCCACCGGAGTAGTCATCGCTGAACGGAGCAAGCGAGAGGTAGATGGTGAACGGAGAAGACGGGAGTTGGAAGCAAGCTAATCTTCTGGTACCATGTTAAGGTGTGCGAGATACACACTGAAACATTTCACACAAGAGAAGAGAGTGAAAAATGAATTCACTTGAATATTGAGTACCGTACAATGGGGTATATGTACAAGCTTTACAAGTCAGATAGATTACCCAACTAACTAACAGATTAGAGTAAAACTAATAACTAATTTACAACAGAATGATTAACGGTCTAACAGAACTGATTTAATAAATTACCAATGAATATTAACTTGAATCAGGTCTAATATACGTACCAAAAAATCTAGATTATTAATTGATTTTTTTAATCTATATAACTTAATCTTAAACATCGAATAAAATGGAACTACCAAACAATCCGAAGAAAGAATGGAATCATGGCTTGACTTTGAGCTTTGATTATACATTTTGGATAGCTGACATCACAGGCAGTGTGTGTCAGGGACTTAATTAATGACTTCACGTCTTTATAACAACACGAATTCAATAGGTGACGCCACAAACTCTACGACTGACTTCATTTGCATATTCAATGTTGCAAGTGAAGATGCATGCAACCATCGCAACCTCAAATATTGACTAGATAGGAGATAGATACCAAACCTTAAATTCAACTCTGTCTCCATAACCATAATTGTTGTTGTAATTCTTTTTAGAATCCAAAGTGTGCCTTATAAAACTACAAGTTAAACTAAAACTAGGACAAAAGCCCGTGCGATGCACGAGATTTGGTAGTGAGTAGTTCGATGAATAAATGTTATAGGGTATATGGTAGGAATTCTTTTGCGTCGTCTGCTGAATGCCTAATGATATTCTTGCTTCTACGATGATCTTCTGTGTGTGACATCTCATCCCTACCCGTGTCACATACGTATAGTTTCTAAATATAATGTATTTTTCGTAATAAAATGTATTGTGGTCATGATATACTTATATTATAAAATGACTTATAATAAGCGGCATGCAAATGACTTATTGACTATGAAAATATAAAATGGTTGCATAATGAGGTTGTATTAACTGATTGATCGTATAGTAGTATGTGAATCAATCACGTTGAACGGGTGTATAGTTTGAGTAATCCTAACATCTTGTAGCCTAAATAGAATATTGCATCAATGTTCTGATAATACTATTAAAAATTCTTAAAAATCATGGCATCCATAGAAATTAGAGAGAAAAACTCTAAAAGCTCTTATTATATTTAAAGTAGTGAAGATACAAAATGAGAAGAGGTAGGTCATAAATGAGACTGTCTTCTACCTTATATACTAACCAACTAATGGGCCTTACTACTAGCTAATGGGCTTACTATCTATATTTTAACAGCCTCCCGCAAGCTGGAAGGTGTTCACAACACTTCCAGCTTGGGATAAGCAATACAAAGGTACCATAAAATTAACAAAAGGAAGAACAATCCAAATTGGTAGCAGTTGAGGTGCATAGCTCCTAGAAGTCTTCGACCAACTCTTGGGCCCCTTCAAGCTTCTTCCAGCATCTCCACAAAATTCACTCCAAAAAGAATCAACAAACCCACTCTTGGATATAACCATCCAAGTGCCAAAGAAGTCAACAAATGCTTAGCCATCGAGCAGAAACCACAACTCAAGGTTTAACCACTCGGAGGAAGCAACAAACCAACACTTAACCATCAAGCAAAGGCCACAACTCAAGGCTTAATCACTTGAAGGAGCAAAACGCTTAACCACCATAGGGCAGAAGCAAACATCAACAGGGCCATAGGGCCAAAGGCTTAACCACCAAGCAGAAACTATACCTCAAAGTTTAACCACTTGGCAGAAGTACAACAATCTAATGCTTAACCATTTATAGTAGAAGCATCAGGCTTAACCACCATAAACAGAAGCTAAAAAACTAGCCAATAAGGCAAAATATCAATAAAACCATAAAGAGATGAAATCTGCAACTCATACCATGTCCCGGCAGCAACAAAACAAATAACACAGAATCATCAAAGAAAACCAACCCAATACATTGTCTTCAATCTTCATTCTTGTGGAGAAAAACAAGTGCAAGCATAACCCAAATGTAGATGATGTAGCACAAGATCACAAACCCAGATATGAACTCCAACTCTCATCAAACAAATCCCAAGGCATTTCCAAAAACCAAGAACTGACAGAGTCATAGTCATCATAATCCTCCTTCAAATGTTTACAAATAACACGCAACACTCCACCGATGCCAACAACAGTAGACCACAATGGATACACTAAATACACATAACAATTAACCTCAGGATATAGATAGTAAGGGGGTAATTTATATTCACCAAACTCAACAATCAAATTATCTTAAAAAAATCAGTTGCAGTAAATGAGTACTCATCTGTTTTGAAGCGATATACATCATTGAGTTGCTTCAAATCCAACCAAAAGTAACTTCTCATGTGATAGCTCAACTCAAGGCCAGCAAGCATTTCAGAATTTGTTCCATAAACTCCTTGCCTTCTGCGTCTTGATTAAGCGATTGCAAGGCACATCTTAAAGCCATGAAGAACAATGCCTGAATTTCAATTGGATAACCATAAACACCCATTCCTTTTGGCATTCAGGTCATTCGGCCAAAGAAGAGTCTCCTGTAGATTTTGTGTAGGCACGAAGGAATATAATCCACCAAAATCCAGAATCAACAGGAGCAACCCTGCTTATTGCACTTTCACCAAAATGTGATTCAAAATTTTGTATCCAAGTGAACACACGTTCTCTGATACCATCTTAAAAATCATGGCATCCATAGAAATTAGAGAGAAAAACTCTAAAAGCTCTTATTATATTTAAAGTAGTGAAGATACAAAATGAGAAGAGGTAGGTCATAAATGAGACTGTCATCTACCTTATATACTAACCAACTAATGGGCCTTACTACTAGCTAATGGGCTTACTATCTATATTTTAACAAAAATTAATTTACATGATTCGAAAATAAAAATTGTCTTGATGTCCTAGTAAGTTTCTGTTAATTAGTGTAAAATGGGTAAGTAAAAAAGATTGAATGAATCGATTATGCTTTATTATCTGTTCTAATGAATTGAATGCACCAGGTGGGGGCGGCGAGTAATACGGATCTAATATATAGTACCGTAAGTGGTATGTGCATTGTACTGTGTAGTTGACGGTATGGCTTAACAGACGTATACGTTGGTTCGATAGTTTAGGTTTGGTGGAATCAAAATTTAAATTTATTTATAATGGAAATTTAAAATTATTTATAATGGCATAAAAATACTCTAACAAATCTATGACCTATCTCACGGGATACTGTGGCGAGTATTGTTTAGAAGTTGCGATTGGTACATCAATTTGTCAAATTTTGGGACTCCCAACGGAGGGAAGAAATCACTTCACAATATTGTTATTTTAGTCACAAGTTTTTACAATATGAGAGACATTGGAAAATATCCCGCTAAAATTTGTTAATTTAATAAGTGGTTGGGAAGATGGTACTTTACCTGAAGAGTTCATGGTTGTAAAAGTAGAATATATGACATTGTACAAAAGTGGTTGGAACCATCAAATGCTTTTCCAGGTTACCAATGCTTATGTGGGTAGAACTTAAACTACTTGTAGTGTTCAAATAAAGGGAAACAGCCCCGTGGTGAGCTTATTGTGCCTGTGTGCTATGTGAATCAATCACGTTGAACAGGGTGTATCTTTTGAGTAATCCTAACGTGTTGTAGCCTAAATAGAATATTGCATTAATTTTCTGATAATACTATTAAAAATTAATTTACATGATGCGAAAATGGTGCAAAGTGTGGTAGGGAATAATAGGGTGCAAAGTGTCGTAGGAAAAAATGGTGTACAACAAGTAATAGAAGGAATTCAAATTGAAGTAGTTGTGTAACAGGTTGTGTGGTGTGTTAATTTGTGCAACAACTTGATTATCAGTTGTGCGATTCTTAAAAATGTGTTTGCTTGCTTTGTTAGCAACTCGAACCTGAAAATGGTCTAAAAGTATCGACAGTTGGGTAGTGTGATTCGTATTTAATTAGCAAAGTAAAACAACAATAAGATGAGGTTACACCATTCAGAGGTGTTTGTATCATTGTAAACAGTCTTTAGAGATGCACAAGCAAAGAGAACAAAGTAGAGTAAAATGAGGATGATGGTATGGGGAATAAGCAACTTTACTAAAAAAAATACCCCTCCTTAAAATAGATAGATTATTTTTTCCCATTTGGGAATCATACGATCCAAAAGATGGGTCTATGTGATGGGTCTGTATGTGTAAATTGCAGGGGTGTGAACAAAAATTTGTTGCTCAAGAACTTAAGCCTTTTTTGAAAAAAATAAGACAACCCTTGAATCTCCAAAACGGGTTATGCGACACCCGTATTTGATCCAACTTACCAAAACACGGGGGTTGTGCAGACCCGCACCAGTACCCGCAGTTTATAAGCGAATATTTAACCCTAATCTGCGCCATTTGAACTACTCAGGTTGTTACTCTCTCTCTCTCTCAATTTGTTGGGGTATAATATGAAATTGTGTGGTGTAATTAGAAAAAAAAGTAAGTCCAGAATGTAAGAAAAAATTGACCCAATTGTTGTTGTTTGTTTCAGGTCCCATGCACTTAAACCAGATCCAATACTGACCCGGTCCAATGTCACTCAACGAAGGATTAACCTCTAACCCTAACAACAATTCGCCTCAGTTGTAAATCTCTTTCTCTCTCTATTCTTTCTTTCCTTTCCTTTTTGTCTCTGCCTTCTCTCTAAAAGATGAACCCTAATCTTCTTCTTTTTCTAAATTGCAGGTACCACGTTTCTGCTGCGGACAATCAGAAGCAACAAGATGAAGATGAGAAGTGGTAGCTAGCGTTCGTGTAAGGTCCGCCCTACTCTCATCCTCTCTTCTCCTCATCAACCCTAATAACCTTAATCTCGCTCTCTCCCTTTCTCACCGAATGGGAAGTTCCCCTTTCAAGAAACGGAGGTGAGAGATATAGAGAAAGAAAACGAGAGAGAGAAAGGTGATCTGCGGCGTGGTTATTGTTCGAGCCGAGTTTGCTTCGCGGCGGAAAGGGTGATCTCACGGTGGTTACAGTGGTGGTTCTAGGTCAGCGATGGTTTGGTGGTTGTTTGGAGGGTGGTTCTGGGTGAAGGGTGGGGTGTGCCGTGGTTCGGTTATGTGGAGAAGGGGGAACGAAACTGAAGGGAGAGAGACGGTTTTGAGTGGTTGACGGTGGTGGTTGCGGCGGCGACCACCGTGAACGGTTGTCGGAGTTGAGGTTTGGTTCCTTCCTCCCTCTCACTCGTTTTTTTGCTTTTTTTGTTTCCCCTCTACTGTTTCTGTCCTAAAGAAATCACTCTCAGGAGCTTCTTTTTTTTTTGTTTTTAAAATTTTCCTATTTTCGATCAAAGCTCTGTTTCCGTTTTGAAAAAAATGGTACATGTATACCTTGAGAGGAAAAAAAAACTTTGTTCAAGCATGCAGAATGATTCTTTTTCTGAAAACTATAAAAATCATTTACAACATGAATAGCTAGCAAGTAAAGAGGGTACATGAAAATGATTCTTTTATTGATTAGTTTGACTAAACAAATGCGCCAGAGGTAGCTCTGTTACTCTTGATTCGTCTGATTTTCTTTTACTTTATGTAAATCATAATACCTTTTTTGCTGATTGGTGATTTAACAGGTTTCTATGTTCTAGGGTTTGAATCGGAAGTATGAACAAGAACAATGAAAAGGTATTCAGCAAAAACTTGGTTCGATTGACCCTTTTTCCTTTTGAATCAGGAAACCCTAATTTCGAATCTCTGAACTTCTTGTTTCCTTATGTTGTATGAACCGAATGATGATGAACGAAGCTTTCTATACATGAATCTGTGGTTGAATGATGAACGAATACACCAAGAACACGAACGAAAGGTAAAATCACTCAGTCAGTGATTTAGTTATGTCTTTCGTTTTAGCACAGATCCTAATATTTATTTTTGTATGTGTGCTAAACTGAGCGTTGAACCTGTTGAAGGACTTCACCACTTGTGAAGACACTATCAGACCGGTTACTGCAGGTAACACACCTCTCAACTCCTGTTATTCTCTCAATTTCTTTCTTTCGTCACTGTATGTAAACAGAACCCTAACTTGGCTTGTTTGTGATCTTTGTGAGGTATGCCTAACCGTGAACCTGTATGGAACAGTATGAAGAAATCTAAGAAAAACTCCACTCAGTCAAAGGGAATATAAGAGAATATTAGAGCTAAAATTTTATGAAAAGTAAACTGTGAATAGTTATATTTCATTCAATGTATTTAATTTGGGAAGATATCTGCTTTTTGTTCAATTTTATACATCACAAAATGCTTCATATTCATAGCGTTCATACACAAAATGCTTTTGTAAAATGTTTACTATACAATACAATACTGCAGGCTTACTGAAGAAATTAACCTTTTTTGGTTATATTTTGTATATGAACATGTTTACATCCACAACATGCATCATCATCGATATCTGGTTTTTGTTCAATTTTATACATCACAAAAAGCTTCATATTCATAGCGTTTTATTGATAGGAAAAGAAAACCAATATAGATAGGAAAAATAGAAACTTTACCTTTGAAGAAGATGAAGGTAGAGTGTAATGCTTGAAAAACTGAAACTTTTTTTAAGAAAGCCAATGAGATTGAAGTATTTAGAAATACACCTAACCACAATTATGAAGACATATTGAACTTGTTTGATTATTTGTAGCAATTTGGTTCCAGGTTTCTGTTGTAAGAGAAAAAAGCAGAGAAAACATGTTAGCCAAGATAAGAAATATTTGAAATAAGAAGAGAGGGAGAGATAGTGAAGAAAAAAATAGAAAGACAGCTGATGGTTGGTGTACTTTACATTTGGGTGCACATGGATGTTTTAGTTTTTAGTTATAGGACAGCATGCATAAAGCAAAATGTATTGTAGAGAAACACTTTTTTCAATGTATCCACCATTGTATATTCTATTCAGTTATAGTTTCATGTTTAAATTTATTCAGTTACAGCATGTTTCCATTACATTTGACAGCATGCCTAAACCTTATAAAGTTAATACTATGTGTATACTTCCTTTCTCTTTTTCTTTCTTCTTTGTTTTTGATGTTTCTTGAAACCTTCATTTCAGAAATTAACATTGTGCCTCTGTTCTTCTTTTCTGGGTGGGATGCTTCTTCTTCGTGACACCGCATACCAGGATCTTCCACGAACAAGGTAGATATCTTTCTTTAAACTCTGTCTCTGATTTGTTGTTTGGTTTCTGATATGGCCAAACCCTAACTTTCTGATTATGACTCTCCAGGTACAAATCTGTGGAGACCTGCTTCTGAGAAGCTTCAAACAGGTAATAACACGTCTCGATCTTTCCTTTTGTTGATTGTTTGAAGTTCTGATGATGATACAAAGTTTCTAACTTCTTGTTTTGTTCTTTGTGGCTTCTGGATCTTCACACTTTAAAGATCAACAAGTTGTGGGTCTCTCCTTGAGAACAAAGTAAATCCTTGCCTCTCTCTCTCTCTCTCTCTCTCTCTCTCTCTCTCTCTCTCTCTCTCAGTTTTCCCATTTCTGTGTTTATTTTTCAGTCACAGAAAAATACTAACTCACTGTTATGTTCTTTCTCTGTTTATGAGGTTGATATCAGCGACTTGCTGAAGGATCAAGCTCACGCACACTCTTAGAAGATGAACAAGCAGATGGTTACACAGAAGAGAAGGGAACACAGAAGACTCTTAGGGTATAAGACTTTGAATAAAACTTGTAAAATGTTTATTGCATTGAACTGAATGTAAACTGTTGTGAATTATATTATATGGACTGTGTATACTGCTATATATATATATATATACACTGCTGCTGAACAGCTATCAGAATCTATTATGGTAGTTTTAGTTTGTTAAGGACTCTTGATCCTAACAAACTTCAACAGCCATAACAGCTTCCATTAGCTAACTTGTAAAGTCTGTTTTTAAAATAGAAAACAAATTACTGTAACTACTATTTCCCCCCTTAACAGCTATTTTATTTTCAAATAAACTGAAGCTGTTAAGGAACACCCCCTCATAGTGAGTGCAAGCATGGGGAAATGAGTTATTATAGTGGATTCAAAATTACACATTGGATGTCAAGTTATATTTATGCTTTTGCTATTTATTTTAAAAAATAAACACTTACATTACAAAACATTTACTACCTTCATCTGCTGTCATCATTTTTAAAGTGTATAACTTAGTTTCTCAGTTTTGATATTCTTGGTAATTTTTGTAGCAGAGTGCTGGGTTGTTCTCAAGTGGACTCATGAGATAATCATGTATTCCCTGAACAATAACTCTTTTTGCTGGAGTAGCCACCTGCAAGGTCAGGATCAACCATAGTAGAACGAGTTTGCTGGAAGAGGACATTTTCATAGGTCCGTAAGTTTGATACTGCTATATGTTGATATGCTTCTTCTAACATTTCTTCTCTCTTAGACATGGTGTTATAGACATGGTATGGGTCTGTTAAGTTAAAATTATAGCATATATACATAGGAAAATTGTAAGATACAGAATCAGTTTTAAATACAGTTTTAATTTGTTGTTAGAAGAAGCTTGTAACTTGATAGGCAACGAAAAAGAAAAAGCTTCTTACCTTTGAAGCACATGAAGGTTGAATTTAATGTTTGAAAAGCTGGAACCTTTTTCCCTTACTGAGTCGTCAGAATCTGAAAATCTTAAACCTTGAAGAGAATGTAAAAAATAAAAGCAAAGGAAATATAATGAGATATTATAACAAAAGCATAATGAGATTGAAGTATTTAGAACTATAACCAACCACAAATATGAAGATAGAATGACCTCTAACCAAGGTGTAGCAATTTTGTTTCAGGTTGATGTTATCATAGCTTAGAAGTAGAGAAAACATGTTGGCCTAGATCAAATGAAGTTGAAAGAAGATGGAGAAGACAAGAATTTTTCGAAATAAAAAGAGAGGGAGAGCTGGAGAAGTAAAATATTAGAAAGATGTTTCAGTTTGAGAGGGAATATAGTAGTTTTATTTTGAAATGTGAGGTTGCAATTGTCAAATGTGAGGTTGCCTCATTTAAGTAGCCGGTTGCAATTGTCAAAAGTAGTTGTTAAAAGTAGTTGGTTGATATGTGTGTAATGTGAATGCAAATATGTGTTCACATTGTTGTAGACTTTTGTTGTAGACTTGTTTGGAATATCAAGGGTATAAAGTGGAAAGCATGTGTGAATGCTTTTAAAGCTTATTGTACGGACCACATGGGATCCATTTCATTTCCCTCCCTGGAACCTCTATTTCTTACGTGAATTCAGCATGGTTTTTTTCCTTTCCCGCCCAGCAATGACAATTTCCTACATGAATTGCTGCATGTCATGCCATTTTTGCCGCTTAAATTATTGGATATGCATCTAGGATTAATAGGAAGAGATATCACATGACCCGTAAGTTTGACTCTTAATTTATACTTTTTCTATATCTCATATTAAGGCTTTGATCAGGAATTACAATCGAATAGCTTATACTCCCTCTCTCTCACAATAATAGTTACTTTAGCAAAGAAAATTTGTCTCAAAATAAATGTCACTTAGGATTTTCAATGCAATATTAGTTGTTTTTTTCCAATTGTACCCTCTAATTAAAATAATATTCATCACTCCCAAGTTATTAAATTCATCACTCCCAATGTTTGATAAGGATAATTTGGTAAAAATATTATTCTCTCTCCTTCTTTTATGGTCTTTTCTTAATATACGTGAAATGAGTTAAAACGACAATTATTATGAGGCAGAAGGAGTAGTAGATAGCTTATAGCGAATGAGTTCTCTCTAAGTCGCAAAATGACCTGATTCCCTCACTAATGGTCATTTGCGAGGGACTTAGCGAGGGACTGGTTCCCTCGCTAATTCCCTCCTCGCAAATGGGATTAGCGAGGGAAGTTGGATCCCTCGCTAATTAGCGAGGGACTATGCCGTCGCTAATTCCCTCGCTAATGACTGCAGTTTTTCAGGTGATGGGACTCAGTTGCAGGGGTTGGTAAATGCGCAGGAATTAGCGACGGCTTTTTCCCTCGCTAATGACTGCAGTTTTCAAAAAAAAAATGACACGTGTCCAGTGCTGAATGGCTTGTTTTTTTATATATATATTAATTAATGAATATTATATTATATTATTAATTTTGTGGTGATGTGTGGTGGTGGTGGTGGTGGCGTGGTGGTGGTGGTGTGGTGGTGGTGGTGGCGTGGTGGTGGTGATGGGTGGTTTAGAGTAGAGAGAAGGAGAAGAGTAAGGGAGAAAGAGAGAGAGAGAGAGGAGTGAGAGTGGTGGTGGTGGCGTGGTGGTGGTGTGGTGGTGGCGTGGTGGTGGTGGTGATGGGTGGTTTAGAGTAGAGAGAGAAGGAGAAGAGTAAGAGAGAGAGAGAGAGAGAGAGAGAGAGAGAGAGAGAGAGAGAGAGAGAGAGAGAGGGAGAAAGAGAGAAGAGTGAGAGTGGTGGGGTGGTGGGTTGGTGGTGGTGAAGAGTAAGAGAGAGTGAGTGAGAGTGGTAGGAGGTATGTGGTGGTGGTGGTGGTGGAAGAGTGAAGAGAGAAGAAGAGTGTGAGAGGAGGTGGTGATGATGGTGGTGGTGGTGGTGTTGGAAGAGTGAAGAGAGAAGAAGGGTGTGAGAGGAAGTGGAAGGGGGAAGAGGAAGGGAAGAGGAATGGTGAAGAGTGAGTGAGTGAGAAAGAAGAGTGAGGGTGTAAACGGATATAAAGGAAAAAAGAAAAAAATTTGCGAGGGAATTAGCGAGGGAACTTGGTAAAGATAGCTTATAACGTTTTTTCACTAGTTTATAGTGTTTATTGAAATATTATTTGAATAAATTTCAGTGTTTCACTTTTTCTCTCATTTTTACCCTCCATATATCAAATAAAAGTTCTCTCTCACTTTTAAGCATTAATTACAAATGCCTATTCATATCATTTTATATTTATAAGCTGGTTCAACTGTTAATTTATTAAACACTTTAAATTCAATCTGCTAGCTTATCCACTATCAACTCATCTCTTAAAAGCTAGTTTATCCGCTGTCCGCTAGCTTATTTCTTATTGTATTTTTTTGTTTCAAATTATTTATCATTTTAAAACAACAAGGAACTATATACTGATCGATATAGATTTGATGTTGTAGCTATTTCATATAGGTTCTGCTCGGTGAAAAACAAATAACGAATAAGCTACTGGATAGTGGATAGACTAGTTTATAGTAGATGAACCTATGGTAAATAGCTGATAGCGAATAAGTTAACGATGTGAACTTGAAGTGTTTAGTAAAATTAGTATTTGAAGTAACTTATAAACATAAAATAACATTTTTTCTGACTAAAAAATGATATTCATCCATTCAAATTGAGAGATTTCATCGATGATACTACAAATTCAACATTGCTAAAAACACAAATGATGAATCTGCAAACAAACTCACAACACCCAAGTTAATAGCGTAAAACGGTCAAATGTCTACAAATGTGACAAAATAAAAGTCACTGGAGCACTCATGCTTCCGGACCTGTAACTCTGAGGCCTAGTCATTGGTTGAATCTGAAATTGATTGAAGTTGATTTATCGATCTGAACCAAATGAACACCGCAACAAGACAGGAAATCAAACACGCCGCACCAAGACGACGAGCAACAATAATGTTGCACTCAGACGACGAATCAAAAGAAATACAAAATAAAAGGTAGATCTATGGTCACCACTTATATAGATAAAAAGACGGGAAACAGGCAATATAGAGAGGCGATTCTAGGCCAAAAACTGACCTAAAACCACCCCTTTCTGGTAAGTAATCGAGAAAGAAGAGAAGAGTAGGGAGTAAATTGAGAGAGACGGCTAGAGTTTATATGAAGAGAGTAATAGTAGAACTATCATAAATATAAAATAACATAAATAAGCATTGTTAAGTAGCGCTTAAAAATGAGAGAAACTGTTTATTTATTCGAAATAAATAAGGAATTTAATTGAAATAATCGGGATAAAAATGAGAAAAAAGATAAAAACACTATAAGTTATAAGCTCAAACGCTACTTTAACTAATACGTGGAAATTTGTTATAAGCTAGTGAAACAACATCATAAGTTAGTGAAACGTTTCTATTTTGCTTCTGTAAACTTATTCGTTATAAGCTAGTACTAGAGTTGAGTCTATTTTGCCAACTCTAGTTAAATTTATCCCATGTGTAACTAACATACATTTTAGTACACCAAATCCACGTGAGGTTTCAAGCCCCCCTAATGCCTTTAATTTTTATCTTTTCATTACCAAAATACTAATATGTACATAATTTCTAGCTCCTCAAAACATTCATTATGTTACTACGATTTTTCCTACTATAAGAGCATTTGACCTTTGACTACGCTTCCTCTTAGCTTGTTCAACAACAATTCTACAACCTTTATCACATGGCCTCAATTTTTCAAAAAGCAGTTTCATAGATCCATCCATCCTCTCCAAAAAAGTGTTTCATAGGATAATGATTGAAATTGAAAAGCAAAATAGTGTTTAACAAAAGCTAGAGGGAGGAAAAAGATCTCCACTCAACACAGCTTAAAAAGCCGAAGAAATACAATTAAAAATAACAAATACGAGTAAATAATCAAAATTGGAAACAACGCGCTACATAAATATTTTAGTAAAACATTAAAAAAATTAAAAAGGCAAGAAAAGGACAGACAAAAAAAGATGATGTCGAAAACAATAAAGACACTAACTATAGTTAAATGTCTTTTGCCTAGTAAACAATGATCTTTTAACCATGGTTAAGGAACTGAGGTTGCTCTAGTCTAGATAATCAACCTTAGCTAGCATCTAGTGTTTGTTTGTGGGGTTCCCCTATAAAGCTAAGAGAAAAGGAAGAGAAACACAACTCCTCACTTCATCTCTTTGTAAGTCCCAAAAATGCATTTTTTTTTTCTTTCTATTTTGGGTGTTTAATGTTTTTTCTTGATTGCCACCCAACATGCTTCTATGAAATAGTAGATCCTATTTTGTGGATATATCATTCTTTTTAGGATTCTCTTTTCCTTATTTTTTTGTGTGACCATAAAGTTTTGTTTTTGGTAGGTTTTGTTGATGCATAACATAAGCCACCCCAATGCTTATTTGTTTGTTCAATTTTTAATCTGAAAACTTTGAAATCAAACTATAAACTACTTGGATTTTTCAAATATTGTTTTCCTTGCATGTTCTTTTTTTTTTCAATTATTTTAGATTGTAGCAAATTTGATTCTCTACTTGGTACTTTCTAAACAGCTGTTTCATCCCTAGTATAAAAAGTGACAATTTTTTTTGATTCAGCATATCAAACTAAATTCCCCCTTTTATTTTCAATGAGATTTTATTCCTATTTCCTTATATAAATTCCGGGTTCTTCCATCCAGATATTTTTGCAGGAAACTTGTGAAATCGGATATTTTTTTGATTGCTATAACCCAAAAAAACCAGCCAATTTATTTAGTCATGCTTTTAAGCCTGCTCTATTAGTTCAACCAATTCAATCTTCAATTGATTAGTCAACTAAACACCTTGTTTGTTTTGTTTCAAATTTATTAATTAAAGTACCCTTTGATGTTTTTGCAGGTAAGATATCAAAAAGAGTTTCCATTCAGCTTGGTTACTTATTTCTGTGTTAATCAAAAAATGGGATTATCAAATCTTCCAGCACCATCTGAAGGAGTATTATGTGTAATTCTAGTAAACACTGCTTATACAATATCCATATTCAAAGGTATTCTTAGGACAATCCTAAGCATTGTTGGTATATCCACTTCATCTCCTTCACAAGATGTTTTCCAAAACCAACTTGAGTCATTTGAACTCAATCTCACTCCATCAGAAGATTACATTTTAGAGTTCAGAAAAAGGACACCAACACTTAGGTTTGATAGTGTATGTAGCTGCAAAGAAACTGATGATTGTTCAGTGTGTCTCACTCAATTTGAACCAGAATCAGAAATAAACAGTTTATCTTGTGGCCATCTTTTCCATAAAGTGTGTTTGGAGAAGTGGTTGGATTATTGGAACATTACTTGTCCACTTTGTAGGAATCCCTTGATTCCTGAAGATGATATTGCATCTTGCTTTTGGTAAGAGCAGTGAGGATTGAGGAAAGCATGCAAAATCAAATAGTGTTTTTCATGTACAGTATAATATATATATAGTGTGTACATATTTGTGAGTTGTGACAATTTTGATGTACACATGTGGATATGACTTAAAGACCCTTTGCCTTTTATGATGTAGAGCTTGTGGAGGGTCTTGGTTTCCTTTTCTTTTTCTCTGTATCTGGTGTATTACCACCATATATGAGATAAGGGATACACTTTGTATATACTTTTTTGGCTAATTTTTGTTTGTCCATAATACCCTTCATGTCAGCAGACATGTTAGAACTTAGAAGCAGTATGTGATTGGTATTGGCTATAAGAATTGGGCATTAGAAATTTTACAGACCACTAAATGAAATGATATTGAACTCTTGACTCAAAAAAAGGTTAATTTGGAACTGAGAATATGCATTCAGCTCTATATTTGTTGGTTTTTTGGGCAATACCAAAATTGATCACTAACAAAAATAAGTGTATACCAGTTTAGTTTTTGAGAAATGAAAATTATCTATTTAGTCCCAACAATCTAAGATGTTTGGTCAAATTAATCCTTTTGAAATGCTTTTTTAAGGACATTTTGGTCTTTATTAGGAACTAATTTGACTCAATTTTTCATTTCTCAGGAATCAAATTGGTACTTTTGATCTCTTGAATCTAACTAGTCTCCATATTTTTTGTTATGGACCAATTTGGATATTTACTATATTTTTTTCTTTTGATTACCATTACCATACATTTGTTTAGCAAATTACAAATTAGTGCACGTAATTTATTATTTTTTAAATCGGAGTTATGTCTTTGTTACCCATGTGGGTTAATTGTGAACACACTTAAGAAATCCAGTTGCTGATATCATATTGCATTTAATTATATAATCTAATTATAATTTTTATTTAGATATTTATTATGCTAATTTAGTATTTTTATTGTCTACTTTATCATATTTAGGTTTCTAATATAAGTTTAACTTGAAACTCATTTTAGTAATTTGACACCCGAAAGCAATTTTGATCCAATCTATTAAAATAACTTGATCTGATAAAAATCATTTTTTCTAATAATGTATCCAAACAAAAATCATGTTACCTTCAACCTCACTTTTAACTAAAATCAATTATATATATAAAAAAAACTAACATAAATTTTGTCGAATGAATTCTCCTTGTCGTAGAACACAATGTATTGCTATGAATTCCGTATCATGAAGTGGGATTCCAATCATGAAATCAAAAAACAGGTTATGGGGAATGAATTCTGCCTTTGTACCGTTATGGGGAATGCTACAAGGAGCTGAATCTCTACAAAACAGGTTATACTATTTTTAACCTGAAAAATTTCACAAATCTCAAAAAACTGATTTTCCTTCAAAACACGTATGAATATTACGGCAGCACTAGAATAGAATCCATTGAGAAATGGGAAATTTATTTCTACGCTGCATGACAATTACCCATTCATTTATAGCAACGCTATGAAGTGGAAATTTACAAGATAAAGCTCTCTAATGGACAATCCACCCAAAATTGACAACGATTGAAAGCAACCGGACAAGCAAAATTTGTCGATCATCTATTTTGAGTGCAAGCCAGAACTGCCTGGGAAATACACCTGCAAAGCCTAATAATTCTTGAATACCCAACTTTCACACTCTCAGCTGCAGTTCTTATTTCATCCACAAGCGACGAAGGAAGAGCCTTTTGTTCTCTACTAGCAGCAGGATCATATATCTGGGACGGAAGGACCTCTACAGGATAGGCCCCACTGCTCAAACCATTTGTCAAATCAGTGTCTATAATTACAAATGCCACAAGACGTATATAACCATAAAGCTAATCTCACGCAGGGATAGTACCACAGCGAAATAAAATGAAAAATAGCATTCAAAATGATAATATCAGATACATCAATGAGCATTGACTATTAGATACATCAATGAGCATTAACTCAGCCAAGTATTTCACAGCAAGTATGTATGAACAATGAAGTATGAATCAAAACTTGAATGATCTAAATGAAAGTTGGAAAGAGAGTTCCTCAGCAGAGTCTCAGTTTTAGTGAATCATGTGCAGTGCTTATAAGAGAACCAAACTGCAATACGTTTGATTAGAAACAAACAACAGTAGGGGTACGTTTTATCTGTGTTCTAGTACAACACAACAAGTTGAACAGTCCAGTACAAATAGAATCACAGGACAACTTTTGTTTTGTCTGATATTTGATGTTCAAATGAATAACACGTGGAGTTGAGGAAAAGAAGAGGGAACAAATGATTGAAGCAAAAGTTTCGCAAAGAGAAGTCATTATAGTGATGCTCTTGTATGCCAATTTTAACTTTGTTTGGACTAGCTCCTTTTAATAGGATTGTTATATTTTCCTTTTGGTTGTAATGTTGTCTTACTCATGGGTTTTGGCTTAGTCCCCCTATGTCTTTTGTATCTTTTCCGTTTTTTATCAATAAATTGCAGGGAGAGTACTCTTTTTCCTTCTTGATGTTTTTTCCCTAAAGAGGGTTTTGCATCAAAAGGTTTTAACGAAGCTCCATAACCCTTTCTTTTGCTATTAAAAAAAAAAGTAGGTAGCTCAAATCCTGGAAACTAATAATTCCTTTTTCCCTAACTAGTTAACTACTAACATTTGGCTTTATAAAAAGAGTAGAGGAAGAAAAATTGGGTATTTTTCCTTTTGGATGATGTGCATGTGCATGGGACAAAAAAGTTGTCTCCTACTATTTCACTGAGTAACAAAATTCAAGGCTTTTCTCTAGTGCTTCATCTTTTGTTTTATCTTGTTCCATGCCATTTTTAAAATCAAATGTAGAACAAATATTTTTATTTATCCAATACTTGATTTTTCAGCAAAGTAAACACCTCCATAGTAACAAAGGATCAACTGAGCAAGACATGCAAAAAAATTTAGAGGTGAATTTTTTAAAAAATAAAAATAGTTGCAAGAGTTTACCATTTTAAGCATGTCATATCAAGAGTGACTTGCACCTTCTTCCCACTATAGAAGTCAATAAAAGATAGCTGCAAATCAAGTTCATGAACTGCAAAAACAGTTTATATTAGAGTGAAACTCCTGTTTGTCTTTGTCACAGTGTTGTCAATGGCGGATGGCGGTTTATGGTGCGGAGCCAAAAATCCGCCATTTTAGGCTGCCATAAAGCCACCATAAACCGCCATCCTTCACAAATTGGCCACGATGGTTTTCAAGAAATCCGCCATGGCTGGTCGATATTTGACAACACTGCTTTGTCAACGTGATCTAAAGATAGAAAATGGAAAGGTAGTAACCACTTCCAATTAATTATTAATTAATAGGAAAAAAATTCTGCATACAATTAAGGATCCAACTCTAAGGTTCAAACCACATTTTGGAAATTAAATCGGACTGAACAGGCCAGTGAAAAACAGATGAACTGGCCGTACCTGGTCTGTCTGATCCTAAATGAGGGACCACAGTAGAAATTTGATGAGCTTTTCTTTTTTTCTTTAATTCAGCTAAATATAGTATTTCCCAATAAAGGCCTAATGCCAAGTTACAAACACTACGTATATGAGGTTCACATATTGAACATATTTATACCTTACAAGACATTAATATAGTCATTTTATGTTCATTTGAATTTTTATCTAACTCGATTTCTTATAATTTTCTGTTAGCTTATTGCTTGATATATTATATAATATTAAAAATATAATTTAATTATCAATAGTTCAACCATGATTGAGGTTGAACTAGTAAATCTTCAACATTCTTTCACCGGTTCAATGACTGCCCCCATATGATTTTCAAAACACTGGCCCATAGTAATATTTTAAGTAGTGAAGAAATTTGCTCACCTGAAGGAGAATAGAACTTAGCCTGGATCAAATTTCTAATCTCTATTAGAGCTAATTGAACCTCCTCAACCACATCTAGCAAATTACTGAGAAGTGAACTTGTTATCTGCATAGAATAGTAGGTCAGCTGCAGCAAGCTAAGAGGTTGTAAGAAAAAGCTTGAACCCAACAAACAGAAAGCAAAGGATAATAGAAAATATTGCAAGAGATAGTGT
This sequence comes from Astragalus membranaceus, assembly GCA_039519185.1. Taxonomy (NCBI): domain Eukaryota; kingdom Viridiplantae; phylum Streptophyta; class Magnoliopsida; order Fabales; family Fabaceae; genus Astragalus; species Astragalus membranaceus. Next base: position 53,578,296 of record CM076848.1, on the reverse strand, counting down.
AGTATAAATTTAGGTGGACATGTGGATAAGGAATACCCTTCCTAAGATGAAAGAACTATGTTATTGCCTTATACTATTAATCCAGGTTCATCATATGTGCAATAGTAAATTAGAAGTTTTGATATTCCATTTTATCTCGCGATCAATTTCCTCGTTATTGTTAGGGATAGAAGTGTATTATTAAAAACTAAACAGAGAATAGAGAATAGAATTCTCTCCTTAAGGGTTTCTCCTTCACAAAGGATTTCTCCTTTCCCATAAAACTAAAAAGTTAACAGAATGATTCCCTCCATCCATCTTTCCATCCCCTGGCTTACTGCCTCACTGTACTTAACCAACTTCCCCTTCTCTTCTACCCTAGCAATACCACCCGCTTCGAAGCCAACCTTGTCCTCAGGCTGCTGCAATCTAATAAATTTCCTCATGATTAATAGTGGTGAAACTGATTTAATCTTGAAAACTGTTTCAGTTAGAATCTAACTGAATAATATTTCATTGAATTAATCTGATGTACACAGTAGCTATTTATATTGAAAAGCTTACAACTGAAGATAGAGTCACTGCAGAGAGCTGTACTGCAGTGACTATTTTACAGTGTTTACAATTACAGAATAGAGAGTTACAATGCCTATTTTACATCCTATTTTACATACTCTAACAGTCCCCCCCTCAAGCTCAGAGGTGTGAGATACTCTGAGCTTGTCTCTGAGAAGGCAGAATCGATTCTTAGACAGTGGTTTTGTGAGGATATCCGCAACTTGAGCCTGGGAGGGAACATATTCAACACTTAGGGATTTGTTGAGAACTCTTTCACGAACAAAGAAGATGTCTAACTCCATATGTTTAGTACAGGAATGTAAAACAGGATTGTGACTTAGAGCCACAGTACTTTGGTTGTCACACAGAATTACTGGAGGAGGTAGAGAGATCTGCAGCTCATGTAAAAGGGACTGAATCCATATAACTTCAGATGCAGCTAAGGCAAGACTCCTATATTCTGCTTCAGCACTTGATTTTGCAACCAGAGTTTGTTTCTTCGACCACCAAGAGACCAGATTTGGACCTAAGAATATGCAGGCCCCTGAGGTTGAGCGCCTGTCATCAATGTCTGATGCCCAGTCAGCATCACAGTAAGCAGTTATGGAGAGAGGAGAGATGCCGGTTGCAGGCTGTAGAGTGAGACCCAAGTCAATAGTACCCTTGAGGTACCTTAAAATTCGTTTCACAGCTGTCCAGTGAGTAGTCAAGGGCTGAGACATAAACTGACACACCTTGTTGACTGCATAACCAAGTTCTGGTCTAGTGATTGTTGCATATTGAAGTGCACCAACTATGCTCCTATAGAGTAGAGGATCCTCAAAGTAATCAGCACCATTACGAGACAGCTTGAGATTTGTGGGGAGAGGAGTGGAAATGCTCTTGCAATCGTCCATAGCAGCCCTATGGAGAATGTCTCTTATATATTTAGCCTGTGAGAGAATGATAGCACCAGAGGTTGTATGTTTACATTCAATCCCCAGGAAGTAGTCTAAGTTGCCCATTTGCTTGAGAGAAAAATGAGCATTAAGCTTGTTGATGACTGATTGAACAAGTAACTTGGAGGAACCAGTAATGATAATGTCGTCAACATATATTAAGATGTAGATACGCTGTCTTCCATGATTATAAAGCAGCAGGGAAGGGTCACATTTTGATTGTGAAAAGCCAAAACTGAAGAGAGTCTTGGTAAGGCTCTCATACCAAGCACGAGGGGCTTGTTTGAGGCCATATATAGCTTTATTAAGCTTACAAACAGTAGACTTATCACCAGTATTGAAGCCAAGGGGCTGAGCCATGTAGACATCCTCATGAAGCTTGCCATTTAAGAAGGCATTGTGAACATCAAGTTGTTGAGTGTACCACTTGTATGTAAGAGCCAAGGTGAGGATTGTTCTGACTGTTACAGGCTTAACAACTGGGGAAAAGGTGTCAGTGTAGTCATAACCAAATTTCTGAGTGAAGCCCTTTGCCACAAGACGAGCTTTATATTTGTTAATAGTACCATCAGGGTTCTCTTTTATACGGAACACCCATTTGCAACCAATGAGAGAGTTTCCTGGAGGAAGAGAGGTAAGTTGCCATGTGTTGTTAGCTTGTAAGGCATTAAATTCAGCTTGCATAGCTTGAGCCCAACAAGGGGATGCAAGGGCCTGTTGGACAGTTGCTGGTTCAGCAGTGGTCAGGTTCATTGTTGGATACAGGGGGGTCTAAGGCTACCTGTTTTAGACCTTGTGAGCATAGGATGAGTATTTGTAGGTGGGGGTGGAGATGGTGAGGGGGAAGGAGAGGAATCAGGATTAATGGTGGAAGAAGCTGTAGATGGCAGTGAGTTAAAGGAATTGGATTGAAGGGATTCATTTGGTGAATCATGAGGGGAGTTGTGTGGAATGAAGGGTGTAGGAGGTGGTGTATTCTGTGGTGTTAGAGGATCTAAGGGTGGTGGTGGATGTGTAGGGGAGGTGACACCTAGAGGGAGAGTATAAGTGGTGTGGGATGTATTATATTGTGAGGAAGAATGATTGGTGGCCGTAGGTGTCTTATGTTGGAATGGAAAGTAAGATTCATTGAACAAAACATCTTTTGAGATGTATAATCTGCCATTAGGTTCAAGACATTTATAGCCCTTGTGTGAGGATGAATATTCAAGAAATATGCATTGAGAAGATCTGAATTGGAGTTTGTGGTTATTGTAGGGTGTGAGAAGAGGGTAGCAAGCACACCCAAAGGAACGAAGGAAGTTATAATCAGGTAGAATATGAAATAAAAGTTGAGAGGGAATGGATTGGTTATGAGCTGAGGGAAGCCTGTTTATAAGAAAGACAACAGTATGAAATGCATGATCCCAATTCGGATAAGGAAGAGAGGAGTGAGATAAAAGAGAGAGACCCATTTCAACAATGTGCCTATGCTTTCTTTCAACAACTCCATTCTGGTAGTGGGTGTGAGGGCAGATAATTCTATGAAGAATCCCTAGATCATCAAGATATTGTTTGAAGGGACGAAACTCACCACCCCAGTCACTCTGGACAGCTTTAAGTCTCTTGTTGAGCTGAAGCTCAGCAAGGGCTTTGAATTTCTTAAAGCTGGACAGAGTTTCTGATTTGGTTTTGAGGAAGTAAATCCATGTGTACCTGCTATATGCATCTATGAAAGAAACATAATATTTGTAACCCATTGAAGAAAGCATAGGGGCAGGTCCCCATAAATCACAGTAAACTAGCTCTAAAGGCTCATGATAGACAGTTTGAGACAAATTTGATGGTAATCTATGAGCCTTTCCTAAGCAACAAGACATACAGAAATGTTGTGTATTATTTTGAAATGAGGAAATGTTACAAAGTTTCAAAACATTGTTCAAAGTGACTAGGCTAGGATGTCCTAATCGATTATGCCACTTGAAGTACAAAATAAGTGAGGGAGACCTTACAGTATATTGAACAGAGGGGAGGGGATTACATGTGGAAACAGAATTATTAGAGACTAAAGCAGAGGACTGAAGTGGATACAGGACATCAGGAGCAAGGCGCCCTTGTAGCAGCACTTGATCAGTATCCTGAGATTTGACCACATAATGAAATGGGTGAAATTGCACATAAACATTATTATCAAATGCAAATTTGCTAACACTAATAAGATTTTTGTTTAAAGATGGAACATGTAATACATTTTTGAGATGAAGAGTGGTATGAGGTTGTGTAGGAGAGGGAAATGAGTAAGAGCTAATGGAGTGGACGGGCAAACCTTGGCCATTGCCTAGAAAAACATTCTCCAAATGCGACGAAGGAGCAGGCGCACCAGGTGGTGGAGGTAGAGTAGTGACATGGTGTGATGCTGCAGTGTCCATGGGTGCTACATATGGATTTCCCTGGTGAGCAGAAGGTCCTGCAGCATAAGAGCCCTGTGCCTGTGGCCAAACAGAAGGGCGAACATATTGACAGGGATTACCATTTTGAGAAGCAGGCGCGCCGTAGGGAGAGCCACCGTAGGCAGTGTTGAACCTATGATAGCAGTAAGATGCGTCGTGACCAACACGATGACAAACCTGACATTGAACGCCCTGGCGACCACCACCACGACCACCGCGACGGCCAAAACGACCGCCACGGCCACGAGAGTTGAAATTACCACGAAATTGTTGACCAGTGTTGTTCGCAGAATCAGAATTGTTATTGTTGTTGTTCGTATAGTGCGCCTGTGCGACAAAAGCGTTGATTCCTTGTTCATCAGTAGATTTCTTTGCTTGCGTGAGATTGAGTGTTGCAACTTCTTCAGTCACCCGTTGCTTTTCAATGCGTTGTTCGTGTGCAAGAAGGAGGGCTTTGACCTCGTCAATCTGAAACCAATCCATTTTACTGTTGATCAGCGTCACCGTAGATTCGAATTCTAGTGGTAGTCCATCAAGAATCACGTCAAGTTGATCTTGCGTGGTAACGGATTCTCCAATTGACGTCAACAAGTCAAAAATTAGTTGAATCTTGGAAAGAAATTCAGCCACCGTCGCGTTCCCTTTCTTCGTCGTGCGTAACTCCGTACGCAGTTGACGAGTCTTGGCTTTCGTCTTGGACTGGAAATTCGTGTGAATGCGCTCCCATAGTTGAAAAGCGTGGCGACAACCGATGACGCGGGGAAGAAACGAGGCGGAGAGTGACGATTGTAGCCAAGCAAGGAGTAATTGATCTTGAAGCTCCCAAGCGGTGAACGCAGGATTCTCTGTATTTGAGAGACGATCTTCGTCAGAGAGAAATCGTGGAGGTATGTCTGGTGCGACGCAGTACCGCTGTACCGGTGAAGGCAGTGAGCTCGCAACACCGGTTCCACCTGTTGGAGCCATACGAGATAGTTTTTGTCGTCAAGTTTCTCTGTGATTTTGTAATGAAAGGTTGATAAAGGAGTAGTTGAGGGCTTGAGGCGGTGGGAGTAGTTGAGGCGGTGGCGACCACCGGTGGCGGCGGAGCAGCGGCCATGATGGCGAGAGCACGGAAGCGATGGGGATCGCGTCACGGAGGTGACGGTTAGGATGATACCATGATGAAACTGATTTAATCTTGAAAACTGTTTCAGTTAGAATCTAACTGAATAATATTTCATTGAATTAATCTGATGTACACAGTAGCTATTTATATTGAAAAGCTTACAACTGAAGATAGAGTCACTGCAGAGAGCTGTACTGCAGTGACTATTTTACAGTGTTTACAATTGCAGAATAGAGAGTTACAATGCCTATTTTACATCCTATTTTACATACTCTAACAAATAGTAAGTTGAATCTAAATAAGTCTCTCTTACTCATAACAAGGTTTGTGCACATATTTATATAAAGGAGATATATAATCTAAATATGACTGATCAGTCTGATTATGATCCTATAATTATGGGATCAAATCATCTATCCCTAAAAATCAGGAAAGGACAGCAATAACATATATTAGATATGTTTTTTAAAAAAATTATTGTTTCATCTTTTAAGAATTTTATAAATTTAAATTAATTTTACATTTTTCACACTAATTTTTCATCTTTAGTTTTTTATGTTAATTTTTTTTAATTATTTTATACAATAAGATAACGGTGAATGAGGAAAAAAAATTAATCCTTTCTTGTTGGTTCATAGCCCATAGAATTAAGACCTGGTAATGGATTAAGATCGGATATGATAGTTTCATACCATTAGTTTGTACTTTCTACTCCACATCGAGTAGATTTTCAAAAGTAATTTTGAACCACCATCTCTGTAATTAATAATTGATGATAGTGTATATAGTATTCCCTCCAAAATAAAGAAAAATATGAAAAAATTGATACAAACTTGATACAAGAAAATCAATATAAGAAAGTAACTTACCTGTGTTTCTTGTGCCATACTTGTTGGACCAGTACATTTCTTAGTGGTTTGTGTATTTAAGACGTACACAAATGCAGAGAAAGCATCCATATTTGGATATGTCTGAAAACTAAACGTATCATTTTAGAAAACTAAAAGGTATGAATATTATAATAAAACAGATAAATTGTCGATCAAATTACCTTTCTAATATTCACATCATTCAAGCTCCTTGACATTATTATGCTTGACAGACCAGCCTTTACTGTGAACCTACATTCCATCAAAGTCAATAGACACTTGCATTTTTAGTCATGTCATAAAAGATATACTTGAGCTCCAATCCTTCAAAATAAGTAAGGAAGGTCAACCTTTGGATGATATAATCATAATAGTTGAGACTAATTTTGTAATAATCATCCTTGCTCTCGTAACCTTCAACATCCCACAACTGTCGGAAAAATAGTAGAAACAAAGATGTCTCTCAGAAAATGATATGTTATCTTGAACACGGTAGAACAATATTTAAAGTTGACAGACCTTCAAATTCTGGAATATCAACTTGTAAGACATTTTCTTCTGTAAATAATGAGGAACAGAATTTATGATGTTGGTACTGCTTTGATCCCCTTCCATCTTGCAGTGATTATACAAGAATTCACTTAAAGATTTTACTTTGTGATCCAAACTTTCAATCTCTTTCCTCTTTTCCATCACTTTTTTGCAAGAAACCTAGCATTGACCAAAAAAATGTTGCCAATTGAAATGCAATGGCACCACATAATGAACCTTTTATAATCAGGTTGCAGCAATGAACTATAAACACAAACTAGAGACAAAATACAAGGAAAAATACTGATAGGAATTCGGGTATTATGGGGCGCTCAAGCCCCACATCGAGTATTATGGGATGTTCGGTGGAGTAATTAGGTGGTTTGGTTCTTCCCCCTTGTTAGCTAGCTTTTGAGGGACGGTTCCCCAAGTGCTTAGATACTTAAAGTTGTTAGCACAAGGTCATCTGAAAAATCACACACACACACACAGCATAATTATACCTGACATGTTCCTCGGGAATTAAACAATCTTGTATGGATATGACTATCATCAGCTTGAATGTCAATTGACCCACTCTTGGGTGAAAATATTATGGAATTTTTCATCAACTGCGTCTCTTGAAGCCCAGAACTCAACTGTTGTACTTTTTTCTGTGAAGAATGAAAGTTTTTATTACCAATAGTACGCATGGGTAATACTAAAGTGTAAGAGAGAATACCAGTAATCTTTCACGTTTAATATTCATTAATTGCTGCTTTGCCTTCTCATATGCTATATTAAACAGCAACATTCTCATTTCCACACCTCTGCAAGCGAAATACTCAACATAATCAACCACTAATCAAAAACAGTTCCATAAACATGTGTATGAAACAACATAATTCAGATAGTCACTTAGTCAAACAGCATAAACATACCTTTTGTGTCTAGGAACATTTAGATGATCAGTTGATTTCTGATGAAAGAAAAACAAGAACCGTGTTAATAAGAAACAGCAATGCCTAGATAGAGCTGATTTGAAAAAATAGTTTGTTTTAATTTCCTGTTTTCACTTTTCACTTTTATTTACAAAATTGTCATTGTTTTTACTTGGTGTTTATATTCTGAAATATTTGTATAGGAAATAGTAAAAATAAGGTTTTATTATTTGCAATATTTCTTATACAAATCTTTGAAAACAGAAAACAAAGTGGAAACAAAAAAGGTGATTATTTGTAATCAAAAGTGAAAAAGAGAATATTTTCTCAAAGGAAAGAGGCCCTTGGAGAAGTGCATTAAATTTGATTATCTAATTTAACAGACCTGTGAATGAATTTCCGATGAAAGAATATCCCATTTCTCAAATTTCTGCAGATGAACCAAAATATCTTCCAGTGTGCCAATCTAGATATTGAGAGCAAAAATGAATTATTCATAAATAGCTCCAGAGAAAATTTATGTGAACAATTATAAAGTAAGCAAAAATATCCACAGTTTTATTTAAATGCTATTATCTACAAGTTCTGCAACCATATATTAGAACATACCAATCTCAAATTTAGCCTATCCACTGACAGAGAAAGCAGCTGTTTTGTGCTGGTTGAGAATTTTTTTAGAATCTGCAAGATAGTTGAAAAGTAAAGAGGCCCAATAAAACAACTTAAATTTTTATCTAACTAGTAATATAAAGCAGTCACCGTACTTGATCCCAATCATTCCACTTCTGATCTTCAAACTTCTCACTTTCGCTTCTCATATAACCTGTTTGCCCCAAAAATAAATGTGAATCTCCATTCCCACTTTTACGAACCTCTGGACTTCTGTTAATCCTCCTTATTTTACCTATATTGTCTCCATCACTTAGTATCTCGACACCTTTCCGTTTCTTCCCAGAAGAAACCTCAATACCAGATTTGGTGAGCGGGCTCTGAGCTACTTGCAGTAATGGTTGAAAGGTGTTACCAAGGTTAACGTGACCATCTGAGTTTCCCTTGTGAGACAAGTTTTGGATATTACTGTTAAGCAACTCATTGGGAGACTCTTGCAGGGAGGGCAACAGAGTTGTAGCCTCTTGACTAGGACTTCTTGGAACTAGAAATCTATTAGAAGGACTCTGGGCCGATTTTCCCTTCGATGCACTCTAATTCATCCAAGCAGCAAATTAATAACAATTCAGAAGCAAAGAACTGACATGGTCAGCACTATAAAAGAAAGAAAAATTATCCTTCTGCTGAAAGCAATGTTTTGACAAGCCATTACACATTTCAAACATGTTTTTGCACGAGTCAATTTTAATTTTATAAAGAGAAATACTTTCTGGTACAAAACAAAAGTGAAGAAATGACGTGGCAAATGGCAATCGCTAAGAACTTATTCATATCCGGTTATCTGCGTGTTTCCGTCAAAATCAGATTAAGAATTTTTAAATTAAGAACACATACACATTTCTTCAAAAAATTATCCGTACCAAATAGCAACTCTCTTTTATAAAATATGAGTGTGGAAGCAAAAGCTACAAATCCTAACTTCAAGTTAGAATCAATTTTGGAGGCAAAATCGATTCAGCTCGAGAACACTCAAATATGTCAAAATCAATTCTATGTCTCTAGAATCACTTTTGGCTCTTCCAAAAGTGAAACCAAACATGCACTTAGTGTAGCTGTCATTGAAGTCCCGATATACATAGGTTGTAATTTATTGATTCTCTATACACTCTTTCTGCAATTAAATTTAGGAGAAAAGAAAAATATGCTGTAGAGATGAGACTAGGTAGTTTAGTGAAATTTAGATTATGTTGTTTTATAATATAATAAATGAGAAGTTTAAAACTATGCAAAACCTTGATTCTGCTACATAAATGTATCAAGGAATCATCCATCCTTTTTGGAATTGACTCCAAAAATCATGCCATAGAGAACTGATCATCTAAGGACATGGACTACATATCTAAATTTGGAATTGATCATGAATATATATCTTCTATCATTTTAGTAAATGACTCCAAATGTTCCTCAAAGTAATAAGGATATGCAAAGTTTTTAAAGACATTTTCTTTTTTTTTACTTGTACAAGTCGTGACTAAATGAAAAGTAGAGTTTTTTCCCTTTAATTTTACCTTAGCAAATTCGTTGATCTGTGCAGCCTCAAAAGGTGAGCTAGGCTGTTCACCGTTTACAAAACCAGACAGTTCCAATTTGTTAGCTACTGTCTGTGTGTTGTATTCAATGGCTTGTCTTAAACCACTGTTAACAGATTCATTTTGTCTATCCAGCTGCTTCAACTCACCATGACAATTACTTTGGCATTCAACAGATAGCGGTAAATTCTTGTCAAGTGATTTTTCAGGGGAAGAAAAGGGTTTGGCATGCATAGTGGCTAGAACTTGATCTTTTATTTTCTCAACAGTGCTATCTGCCAGGTCAAAATCTATCACTCTTGATATATGAGTTTTCGACAAGGGAGAAGCGACTATTTCCACAGGCTTGGGATTTCCGTCATTGTAGGAAACATCCACAGATATCATATTAATTTTTTCCTCATCCTTTTTGGTGGCCACAGTCTCTTCATTTTGCCTTAACTTGCCAATACTTCTCAAAGAATCAATTCTATGCTCATCAGTGTTGATCAAACCTTGATGCATGTTATTCTTTGGAGTTAAACTAAACAGTCGTTCCTCCAAAGGAGCGGTAAGAGTTTCAACTTGCTTGTACTCACAATCTTTTTCGCTAAGAAAAGAAATTCCTGGAGAGTATTTTGATAACCTACATTTCAATTTGTCAATATCTTCTTTGAAAGTTGATGTGGGAGTATTCTCAAGAGTTTTCAACTTTGAAATGCTTTTAGGTATGGATGACAGAGTTGCGCTAGGTGTGACATGTCCCTCAGGCCCAAACAAACCGGATTGCTTTAAGGCAGGAGATATATTTCCAGTAGATCTTGGTGAATCAGTAGAACCCATAAATACTAGTTTCTTTGCAGACAATGACAATGGCATAAATCCATGCACAGGATTACCAACTTGGTCAGACTTATGACTAGAGTTAGACACTTGTCCTTTATCTTTAGAGTTACTCTCCTTCACCTGGCCTTTGTTAAAATCAAGTACATACTTAGCAGCCAAAGCTAACTGATCGCCTTCATCCATCTTTGGCGGGGTTCCCTTAGCAAATTCCAATTGTTTACGAGCTGGCACAGTTGCATCATTAACTAACTCCGCAGTATTCTGCAAAAGAAAATAACGAACAAGACTTATCATGCATTATATGAGGATAGCCACAAAAGTAACATCATAAACAATGCATACCTACAATTTGATATATTACATCAATTTTCCACAACTAACTAAAAGGTAAAGATCCTAACATCTTCCGAAATAAAAGAGAACAAAAAATAAAGCGGACGTGAAAGTAAGTTAACTGAGTAAACTGACAAAATAGATCCCACATTGATCCCAGTAGAATCCAAGATCTTTAATTCCGAGCGAGACCTTCAGTATTTCCAAACTATAGGTGAGCACACACATAAGAATGCAAAGCTATCTACTCTCAATGCCTATGTTTTTCCACTTTGAAAGACTTGAACATGAGGCAAAGTTTAAGCATAACAAGCTTCTTGCATTAGACAACAGTGATTGATAGAAAGTAAGAACTTTAGTTAACCATGAAAAAATATAAAATGCACCAAAAATGCTGAAAACATAATACCAAAAAATTTAATGACCTAAAACATTTTTTGTACCTTGGTTGAAGACTCAGAAGCAGCAGCTACTGTAGTATCATGGGTGATTTGATGAATTGGAATTGTAACTGGTGAACGGGTGGCCTTTGAACCTAATGGTGAGATGGCATGCAAATCATCGCTTCCCTGCGCCAAAATTGCAACCAACCTAGGAGAGAGTTCGCCAAAATCGCAGCTTTTTGGACCTTCTCCCTCGATGCTCATGTTGTCTGAGTCCCCGCCACCGCTCGCAACGACAGCAGCCACCTGCAGCGCCTTCTTTTCCAGATGAGTGAGTTCCATGTAACTCCCCGAAGAGCCGCTGCTTCGACAGGTTGACGTCGACGCGCCAAACCTAGTTGGCGTCTTGAGGTCTCCGGAATCAGAACGGGCGATACTGCGGTAATGCATTGAGAATGCCGTCGAATCCATTGTGATGTCGTCGGAGACACCGGAATCTGATAACCGTTCCGGTCTGATGAAATCGGCTGACACAGGACCGTGAAAATCGTCACCTGTATAAAACAAATTCGTGCGAAATCCGAAAACAACAACAACAACAATATGACAGTTAGCTACATGGATTACAACGGAATAAGGCGAATGGGAAATTGAAGTTAGAAAATGAGAGATTGGGAGTTATGACTCACCATCAGTGTCTTCGGCAGCGGTAGTGCTGCTTCCGCCAGGAGAGGGGGAGCCGATAGGTTGCAGGAAGGAGTTAGTGCGGTCGACGGCTTCGCCGTCTTCGTCAATGGGGTTTTGGGGGCGGTTGTCGTCGAAATCATCGCTGTCGCCGGCAAGGTCTCTAAAGAGTCCTAGGACGGAGTCAGGATGGGCGTCGGAAGAGGAGGAGGTCTGGTCGTCGTCACGGCGGAAGATGTGGACGGAGGTGATCTCGTTGTCGGCGAAGCTCACGCGACGTGCCCTCTTCCTCTTCATCGCAATGGTCTCTTCGTCGGTTTCAGTGTTGTTGGAAGGTTCCATTGCTGCAACTTTTCGCTATCTTCTCAGTCTCACACACTGGATGGAGGTGTTCAGTGCAAATTATTTGTGCGGGAAAATCAAGTTCCCGAATGCCTCTCGGTTTCAAAAAGAGTCCTGCCGTTGGGGTTGCCTGGGTCTCATAAGGTTCAATTTTATACCCTTGTTGCTTTTTTACTAAAAAGCCCTTAGTTATCTAATCTAATATCTATCTATTTAATATCTAAAATCTATCTATCTTAGGCCTGGACAAAAAACCCAACCCGACCCGAAAAACGAAAACCGAAATAAATGGGTAGCAACGGACGGGTCCAAACGGGTAAACGGGTCTGCGGGTTGAAAAATCGGGTACACGTGACTTGGGCTGGGCGGGTGCGGTTGCAAATTCTGGGCCCATGGGTAACCGCACCCGCCCGATATTATACTCTAAGTTTGGTTTATATAATTTAATATTCCCCTCTCTCAGTACTCAGTCTCACAATCTCTCACAGAACACGTTTCGCCTTCTCAGAGTTGCAATCAGAGCAGAGCACCAGTCAAAAGAGACTTGTCCCATCTCTGATCTCTCTCTCTCACACGCTTACCGTTCTTGCTTTTTTCTTTCTCACACACAGACATTCAATTTCATTCACTCACAACTCACAATTTCAGTTTCATTTTTCACGTTGCTCAGCTCACAAACACAAACGAAAACAACACACAGCTCTCTGACTCTCTCTGTCTCTAAAGCCAAAAAACGTAATACTTAAGTATTATAATTGTTGCAAAAACAACTATGGTGACAGCTAAATTGTTTTTTCTAAAGCAGGTGATTTATCATTTTTAAATTAAAATAGATGTTTTTTGGTGAAAACTGAATTGTTATTGACATTTATGCTAATTGGGCTCGTTATGAAATGGGCTTAATAATTTTTGATTTTTAAAGAAATTGAAAAAACAAACATTCTTTTATGAAATTTTTTCCTGTTCAAATTGGGCCCAACCCGTTTATACCCACCCGCCCAACCCGTCAGGCCCGTGGGAACCGAACCGAAATAACCGCATGTGTTTTTGGGCGGTTTTGGGCCTTAATATTTAAACCGCGGTTTGGGCCGGTTTGATGTTTTGGGCCCGAACCCGCCCATACCCGCCCGATGTCCAGGCCTCTATCTATCTATCTATACAAACAAACTTCCTATCAAATTATCAATTTAGATTTCTTATTAACAAGACACATATCTAATTTAAGGGTAAAAATGTCATTACACTTTCTTTCTTTCTTTTTCTTCTTACACTCTCTTTCTTCTTTTTTTCTCTTTCTTCTTACACCCTATTTCCTCCTTTTCACTTTTCTCTTACACTCTCTTTCTTCCTTTCTTTCTTTTTATTTTACTTTTATTTTTCCCATAAACAATTTGTAACATCCCAAATTTCCTTTAATTTGGTGATTTAGAGCAAATCTAGACTTTAGGGGTAGAATAGTAATTTTACCTAAGGACTAAGAAAATGTGGGACTATTTAATTATGATTAGTATTTAGTTGACTAATTTATTTGATGTTCTTGTTAGGACCAAAGAGTAAATTAGAATAATTAAATAAAGAGTCATCGAGTAATATTTTAATAAATCTTGTCTTACATCCCACCATACACCACACTTGCTCACAACCCATCCTAGCACCCTCACTTTCCCTCACTTACTCACTTATATTGTTCAAGCTGGAAAGAAAAAAAAGGAGAGGAAGGAATTAGAAACAGAAAGAGAAAGAAGAAAGAAGAAAAAGAAAGAGATAGCGTGAGAGAGAGATATAGAGAAAGAGAATGTGAGAGAGATACAGAGAGAGAGATCGAAATACAAGGTGGAGCTTGAAGAAAGAAGATGTATCAACACTAGATTCAAGCTATTGAAGAGAGTAGATGGAGCTTGAAGCTTAGGAAGATGGCTAGGGTTCCAACTCAAAAATTGGGGGTTTTCACCCTAAAGCTTCTAAGGAGCAAGAGGTAACAAAAAATCCCCTTCAAAACCTCTCTTAGAGTGTGCTTTGTGGTGGTGCGAAAAGTAGATGTGCAAGTATACACAATCGCAACAAGTAATAGTGATAAGTAAAGATCGTTCTCACGGAGATTGTTGAGTTTACCTCTATATTTAAATTAGTAATTTAGCTAGTGAGAAAAACAAGTAACAATAACAAGTTGTCAACAAGTATTGTGAGTAACATAAATGTAAGTAAACAAGTAAATAAAGTTCAAGAGTTGATAAAGTGAGTTGGATTGCTCTTTGCTAAATAATTTCTCAGTAGTGAAGCGCTATAACGTTAAATGCTGTAGCGTTAAGCGCTGTAGCATATGTTGTTGTGCCTTTCGGTCACTGACGCCAGGGTTTTGTTACAAGACTCCTATGTCTAGGTTCTAAATAAGTCCACCCCTGTATAATGAAGAACCCACAGTATTCACCTTATGAACTATTGCTCCCATATGTCTAGGTTCTAAATAAGTCCACCCCTGTATAATGAAGAACCCACAGTATTCACCTTATGAACTATTGCTCCCATATGTCTAGAGTTAAGCACAAGTTGTCTAAATGTCTTTAAACAACATTTCATTCATATCAATCCTTGAGTTCGAATCATGGACCATGTCTGTACCCACGAATCTACTCGTTTCAGTTGATCAATCCCAAAACAAGTTTGAAAGCATTAAAATACAATGATTGAAACACAAACATCATAACGTTATATTAACAATACTAAAGAGTCGTTACAAAGCTTAAAACAATCCAACTACTAAGTGTTTAGCTCATGATGAGCATCATCAACACAATACAAACTAAAAAGCTCATATTACCAAAAATGAAAAGATGAAGCAAGGTTGCAAAAGATGCACGTAGTGGCCTCCTTCTCATGTGACGGGTTGCTGACGCTACAGCACAGCTTCACAGCGCTGGAAATGATGATCTTCCCTTGAAAAATAAAAGCTTGAAGTGGAGGATTAATGGAGGAGAAGGGTGTCAAGTTTTTCTCTCTAAAAACTCTCCTTATTTCGAAATCTCTCTTGTGAGGAAGAAGAAGTGAGATAGATATTATCCACATCTCATAAAGTAGCTTCACAAAAAAGGGTAATGATTAAAATCATCACCAACTATTACATAAGCTCTAATAAAAATACGCCAAGTGTCATTTTCATCCCGCTTGGAGGCTCCCATGTCAGGCTGAGCAGAAGAGGATTAGCATGATGACTCATCAAGTAGCAAGTGGCTTCATAAATATCCAAGTGGTCTACCGCTACATAGGCGCTATAGCGCTTACCGCTGCAGCACTAACAACACGTTAAAATACTCAAAAGGCACCAAAAGTGTCAAATGATAACAAACAAGCTCCTAACCCTTCTTTTACACTTCTTAACACATATTTACATATTTAACCACATAATTACTTAAGAACTCACATTAACTTAAGCCTAAAGAATATAAATAACTCATATAAATATGAGTTATCACTTTGGTTTTTATTTAAATTTAAGGAATGATTTTATGATATTATGAATGATTGGAGATGAAGAGTGTGTTGTATGTGTGTGATAACTCTATTTTATATAGGTTATTTATGCTCTTAATACTTAAGTCAAGCTCACTTCTCAAGTAATTCTAGTACTAAAATATGTGAATATATGAATATTAGAGTAAATACAGGTTATAAGTCAATTCCCTAAACCTTGGGCATAATCAATGCCTTTGTGAATATGTTTGATGTTTTGCTTTAGCGCTGCAGCGGTATGCTATCAAGGAGACGCTGCAGCGTTATAAGGCGGCTGGTCATTGAGATATTTGTGTGACCACTTGAGGATACGATGAGTCATCACCATTATCTCTTCTTCTCAGCTTGATATTTTGACTTCCAAGTGGATGCTAAACTACACTTGGCGCCTCCTAAATGGAACCCATGTGATAGTTGGTGACTTCCATCATTAGCACTTTTTGTAAAGTAACTTAAGGATAATATCTAAGTTTTATAATCATGATTTAATATTATTATTTTATTAAAACTTGGTTAGTTTAGATTATAATAGAATGCTTCATTAAGTAGGAACATACGTAGACATGGAGAGTTGTAACTTGGAAAAGAACCATTTGTGACATAGTAGCTTTCTTCCATTGTTATTCCTTTCTTAAGCTTTTATTTTTAGGATAGTTTTCTAGTCTTCATTCAAGGTTTTGCTCACGCCTCGACTTCATCTTTTGTATGCGACTTGGGATCATTGGAGTGTATCTTTTGCAACCACTCTTCTCTTGTTTTCTTACGGTAATACACACTCTCTAGTTGTATTATGTTGATGGAGCTTGTGATGAGCTAAACTTGTTGTAGTTGGATTGTTCTTGGTGTGTAATGAACCTTGAGTAACTTTTGTATAATATTATGATGTTTGTGTTTTATTCCTTGTGTCATAATGCTTTCAGCTTTGTTTTGGAAATGATCAACTAAAATAAAGTAGCTTTGTGGGTACAGACATGGTTCACAAAGAGAACTCAATGAATGATATGAATGAAAACCCTTTAAAGACATTTAAAGGAAGTACTACTTAACTCTAGACATAGGGGAGTAATAGTTCATAAGGCAAATGTTGTAAGAGCTTAATATACAGGGGTAAAACTTATTTAGAGCCTAGACATAGGAGTCTTGTAACATAACTCTGGCGATAGTGACTGAAAGGCACGCCACCAAGGCGCTACAGCGTCTACGGATTCTGAAGCGCTACAGCGCTTAACGCTACAGTGCTTAACGCTACAGCGTCTAAATATTATAAGAACATTACTCTTGGGAATTTACACAACTATTGAGCTATCCAACTCACTTCGAAATACTTTTAATTCACTAATATTTTATCTCAAATCATTATGTTTACAACACAACACTTTTATTTGTCACTTAACTCTTTTTACTAAGTTTCTAATCACTTGAACTTCTTAGATTAATTCAAATCCCTGTGGGAACGAAATTTACATATCATTATATTACTTGTTGCGATTGTGTATACTTACTCATCACCTTTTCGCACAACAAGTTTTTGGCGCCGTTGCCGGGGATTGCATTTAATTTTCATTGTTTAAGTTTTTAGTAAGCTTAGTGTCTATTTTACACTAGTGTGTTGTTTCTTGTTGCTGCAGCAGTAAGCGCTACAGCGTATGCCCAGGTCTTAACCACCAGAATTTGAACCATACTCAGAACCAGAGAGAAGGTTCAAGGAACTAAGACATCTTCAAAGACTCAGACCCACCATGTCAGAACATAGTCAGAGGACCACTTCTGGTAGAGCTACCACTCCACGTGGAAGATCTAATTCTGGTAGAGGAGGGACTGAACCAGGTGGAAGGGGTAGAGGTAGACATCATCAGCCACCCACTCCCACCTTACATGACCAAGAGGACTGGTACAGACATCAATTCATAAATGAATGACCTGTTCAAATGGTAAATGACAGAGATAGACCAATGAGGGACTATGCTGTGTTTGATCCACAAACAATGGAGACAAGCATAGCAATACCTACTCTCCATACAGCTCAGTTTGAATTTAAACCTATGATGTTCCAAATGTTGCAAACAGTGGGACAGTTTGGTGGTGCTCCTCAAGAGGACCCATATTTACACTTGAAGCAATTTTTGGAAGTCTGCAGTAATTTCATCATTCCAGGGGTAAGTGATGATGCATTCAGGTTTTTTATATTTAAATTAGTAGTTTCATCATTCCACGAGGATTGTTGAGTTGATTTCTATATTTAAATTAGTAGTTAAGCTAGTGAGAAAAACAAGTAACAATAACAAGTTTTTTCATTAATGTTATCAACATAAAATTACAAAAGCAAATAAGATAAATGATAAGTAGAAATTCAGAATAACAATAGTTGGAATGCCTTTCACTATGTAAATTCATTAAAACAGATTAATGCAAAGTCTGACGCTATAGCATTAGGTGTTGTAGCATATGATGCGTGCCTTTTAGTCACTATCGTCAGGGTTTCATTACAAGGGCTTATGTCTAAGCTCTAGCATTAGGTGTTGTAGCATTAGGTGCTGTAGCATATGAAGAAGGTCCCAAGGGTTCGGTTGTTCGCTTAAGCTTAAGTATGCCTTGAAAAGTCATCCTATGATTCTGATCCAGATTCTTTACCTAAGCCTAAGTACCAAAAGTTTGCACCAGGCGAACTAATTAATACATATAAGTTCAGTGTTGGGATGGAGTTTAACACACTTGATCAGCTCAAAGATGCCATTCTTGGAGACAATGTTCTTAATGGGAGGGAGGTCAAGTTTGACAAGAATAATAGGAATAGAGTGAGAGTGGTATAAAAATTCAACAAGAGTTGTAACTATGTTGTGTTTATGTTGTGTTGGTTAGTTGGGTTGTCAGGTCTCATACTTTTAGGGTAAAGGCCAAATTACTTATGTGGAAGAGTATTTGATAATAGGAGTGCAAAAGCTAAATGGGTTGCTAAGGTTTTGGTTGACAAATTGAAGGCAAATGGTAGTGTGAAGTTAGCTGAGGTGGTCTCTGAGATTAGAACAAAGTATTCAACGGGTATCACAGCATCTAGGGCACTTAAGGCAAGGCAAATTGCAAAGAAGATAGTTGATGGGGACTTTGCAAGACAGTATAGTTTACTATGGTCTTATAGTGCTGAATTGAGAAAAGCACACCCTGGGAATACATGCAAGATGCATTTGGAAAGGCGTGCAACAATTTTACAACCTACATTTGGTAGATTTTACTTATGTTTTGAAGGTTGCAAAAGGGCATTTAAGATATCATGCAGGCCTTTTATAGGGGTTGATGGGTGTCATCTTAAAAATAAGTATGGAGGACAACTGTTAATAGCAGTGGGAAGGGACCCTAATGATCAGTATCTCCCAATGGCTTTTGCTGTTGTGGAAACTGAAACAAAAGACTCATGGAGATGGTTTTTGACACTATTATTGGAAGACATTGGTGGGAGGGACAATAATAGATGGACATTTATTTCTGACCAGCAAAAGGTTGCATTAATCCCTTATTTATTTACATCATTTAATAATTCATTTTCATACAATTAATGTAACTTTATTTTTTATGTTCTTGTAGGGTTTGATCCAAACCTTTGATGAATTGGCAGAAGGTATGGAACATAGATTCTGCCTAAGACACTTATATGGCAACATGAAGAAGAAATTTGGAGGCGGCACATTAATCAGAGACTTGATGATGGGAGCAGCCAAGGCAACATATTTTGAAGCATGGGAGGAGAAAATGTTACAATTGAAGGAAGCTGATGAGAGGGCATACAATTGGTTGGCAGCTGTTCCTACCAAACAATGGTGTAAGCATGCTTTTCCATTTCACTCTAAATGTCATGTGCTGGTGAATAACCTTAGAACTTGTACATGTAACTTTTGGGAGTTGGTAGGGGATCCCTTGTAGGCATGCAGTGACTGCCATATGTTTGAAAGGAGAGGACCCAACATTGTATGTCAGTAGGTACTACAATAGAGTCTGCTATGAGGATTGTTATGATCAAATTATTTCACCAATCAATGGTCAAAACAAGTGGCCCAAAACTGATTTGCCTGAAGTGTTGCCTCCTCAATACAAACGTGGGCCTGGAAGGCCCAAAAAATTAAGAAGAAGGGAGCCTGATGAAGACACTAGCAAGACAAAGTGGTCTAGGAGTGGCACAACTAATAGATGTAAGTTATGGTCACAACACAAGGACTTGCAAAAATCCTCCAGTTCACATTCCTACGCAAACTGATGCACTAGCAACTGATGCACCACAAACTGAACCAAATACTACTCAACCAAATCCATCACAACAACTTTTGGCAACTCAAACTTCATAAACAGCTGCTGCACAACCAAAAAAGGGTATATTACTTGATTATTTTATTATATTTCATGTTACTTTATTATATTTGATGTTGATTGATTGTTTTTCATGTTAATAGGGGAGGCCAACTGGTAAACCAGTAACAAGGAGTGCAGTTAATGCAACTGGTAAAGCAACTTATTCAGCAACTATTTCAACTGGAAGAGCAAAAACAATGATTGCAGCTAATACATCTGGTAAGGCACCTTGGAAAGCACCTGGTAGAGCTGTAATGAAGCCTGCAACTACCAGGAAAAAATTGCCAATTCGAAGATGCAAGAACATAGAGACAATCCCAATTGAGGCACCACCAACTCATGCACCAAAAACTTCACAAGTGGCTGAAAACAATCCGATGGATCCTGATGAAATGGCTAGCATCTTATTTGAAGATTATGAAAGATACTCAACTCATGGAGAAGCTCCTTGACTGAATGTTTTAGCTATTAGTATTAACCTATGTAATGACAGTTTCCAGTATTTTGTAATATAATGACAGTTAGTACATTTTGGTAGTTGTTTGGTAGCTTTAAATGCACCACATTAATGCAGTATTTTGTAATGACAATTAGTACATTTTGTAATGACAACCAGTACATTTTGGTAGCTTTAAATGCACCACATCAATGCAGTATTTTGTAATGACAAGTTAGTACATTTTGTAGCTGTTTGGTAGCTTTAAATGCACCAACAGATATTTGGATCTTAATACTAATGTAATGACTGTTTGGTATCTATAAATGCATCAGAAATTACTCAGTATTTCAGTTTATCAGATTCTGTTTTTTATCAGTTATTGAGTCAAATGATGCATGTCAAATTGCATCAAATTTTATGTACTAGAAGCTAAAATGAGGTTCAATTGAGTCAAATGGTGCAGGTCAAAACTCATCATATTTTATGTACCCTAAACCAGAACCTGAAATGAGGTTCAACTGTGCCAATTTATATACCAATTTCAACTCATCAAATTATATACCAATTTATAAACTCATTTCAATTATGCATAACATTATGAGGTTAATTATACAAGAAAATCATATCAGGTTGATTACAAGAAACTCATATCATTCATTACCAAAATATTGCCCATTACAAATAGTTAAACAACCAAACATGAACGACCTAAATTACATAAACTGAATAAACTACAAAGACAGCATCATGTGTAACACCTAAAATACATATTTAATACAAAGTATCAGATTGATTACAACTGTTACAACAAGGAAAAAAGTGGCTATCTTCCTCTTAAATCTCTCAGAATCCCCCCTTAATATCTCAGCATTCAGTTTCTTCTGCAGTTTGCTTATCTTCTTCATCCCAGCTTCCATAATTTCAACTACTACTACAGAGACAACTTCACTTTCATTACCAACAACAACTACACTTGACTCAATCTCCTCACCAACTCCAGTATTCTCTTCAAATTCATCTGTCCATATTAACAAATCGCAACTACCTTTCATCTACAAAAAATTTCAAAAAAAACCAGGTTTAATAACAGATTCAAGAAGAAAATATTGAGAATTCAAAAAACAGATTTTAGAGAAGGTTACAAAATGAATAATACCTTCCATTTAGGGCACCTCCAAAACTCGCGACCAACATTTCGACCCCTCTTCGTAATAAACGCTACCATGATGGATCCACAGTGGCATCTTGGACGATCCATGGGTCTTGTCGATGAACTCATCGAAGCTGTTGCTGTACAACGCTATGATTCTTCCCTATTCAAAGTCCCCATTCGCATATTCAACAAGATTTCAACAAAGGAGGTTTCAATCTGGGTTGAGAGAAGAATGAGAGGTGGAGAGAAGAATGAGACCCACCTTCTTTTGGCAAACAATATATCTTGGTAGCTGTTGATTATGTGTCCAAATGGGTAGAGGCAGTAGCATTGCCTAATAATGATGCCAAATCTGTTAGTAAATTCCTTCTGGAAAACATTTTTACAAGGTTTGACACCCCAAGGGCAATCTTCAATGATGAAGGCTCACATTTTTGCAATAAACTCATTGAAAATCTTCTTGCAAAATATGGGATTAAGCATAAAATTGCTACAGCCTACCACCCACAAACAAGTGGGCAGGCTGAGCTATCAAATAGGGAAATTAAAAGAATGATTGAAAAAGTGGTTGGACCATCAAGAAAAGATTGGTCTCTACATTTAGATGAGGCATTATGGGCATACAGAACTGCATTTAAGACACCATTAGGTATGTCCCCCTTTAGGCTAGTCTATGGCAAAGCATGTCATCTGCTCGTTGAGTTGGAAAACAAATCTTATTGGGCTATGAAAAAGTTGAATTATGAACTCAACAAAGCAGGTGCACAAAGGTTTTTAGAGTTGAATGAATTTGAAGAATTTAGGCAATTCTCTTATGAGAATGCAGAAATTTACAAGACAAAAACCAAAGCTTGGCATGACAAAAGAATCCAAAGAAGAGAACTTAGAGAAGGAGGAATGGTCTTGTTATACAATTCCAGGTTGAAACTATTTCCTGGAAAACTTAAATCAAGATGGTCAGGACCATTCAAACTAGCCAAGATTTACCCCCATGGTGCAGTTGATTTGTATGATGCAGCCACAGACACCACCTTCAAGGTAAATGGCCAAAGAGTAAAAATGTACTATGGTTAGCATGTGGTGAGGGATAAATTCACCACACATTTTCAAAATCTCTAACTTAAGGAGATAGTCAGGCTGAAAGACTCTTAAAACAAGCGCTTATGGAAGGCAACCCATGTTATTAAATATGAATTTAGCTATTTTTGTTCAGTTTGATGTTTTCAAATGTTTTGTAGGAACACAGGTTTTTGGTGCATCTGCATCTAAGTGCAGCTGCACTTCTCATTCCTCAAAGTGCCCTTGCACCATAAATTCAAAAATTTCACTTGGGTGAAAAACTTTCAAAAATGGCAGCACAACAACGTTTAAAACATGATTAGTGGCTGAGATGTTGAGTTGTCCCACCTAGACTCCCACATGTCTTAGTGCATGCAAACCCACATACCCCTAACGGCTACTCCACCCATCAAATAAACCAACCACTAACTCGTTCACCTCTTTAAACTGACCCAATTCCCCATGGCTACTGTTTATTCACCCACAGTAACCCCCTCTCTCACAAAACCGTAAAACATCCCCAATCACTCTCTCTCTCTCTCTCGCAAATATTCCCCAATTTTTCTGTAAACACCATCTTCAACCTCTATTCAAGAAAATGGTTTGCAAGCAAAGTGCCATGAAAACATCAGGGAAGAGCATCAAAGGCACAAGATCAACATCAAAACAACCCGAAAAGAAGAAACCAGGTGCAACTGCACCTAGTCCAGTACTAATTGATGTTGATCATACGCATTTCTGGGAAATGAAATTCCTACCGGAAAGAGGTTAAAATTTGATGAAAGCACATCCAAGCTTCATGTCAACAATCTCAAATCTTCATTGGGATCTGTTTGTGCAACACAGAGCATTCTACTTGGAGCAAGTAGTAAGAGAGTTCTATTCTGGAATTCAGGACAACAACAAAGGTAAAACTCTGGACCATTCTATAATTAGGGGTAGGAAGGTTTACTTTGATGCTGATAGAATTAATAACCATTACAACCTAGTCTACTCTGGTTCTGATTTTGAAGAGAAAATAGAAGAGTATGGAAAGAAATAGATGGAAAGAGTAAGGTCTAGAATTGCTGTGAAAAACTCAAAATGGGATAAAATCACCAACACTGGATTTAAGCTTAAGAATCTGGTTTAGGGTTCCAGGAAGTGTTTCATGATGAGGGTGATGATTTGGGAATTTATTGTTTAAACAGGGTTGGGTACGGGTTAAACCAGTTTGGTTGTTTATGTAACCCTAATTGCCAGCTAATTTCCAACGTGTAAAAGCCCAATTTGCCACTTAGGTAAAAAAATTCCACGTGTAATAGCCACGTCACATTTCCGTTTCCTAATCAGCTGGACTTAACGACAGGGACTCTTAATGGAAACAGAGAAAAAAAGTAGGGACCAAAACGACTATTTCGTTAATGTAGGGACTAAAGTTAACATGACCCTATTTTGTAGGGACTAAACATATTTGACCCTTGAAACATTATTGTTGAACACTCAATTCTTGCATAAAGTAAAAACTCCAATGGTCCATGGCATAAAGTGGATTTTTTTTTTCTTTTTCACAAACACTAAACACAAATAACAACAAAGAGAAACACACTACAAACACAAAACACAATAAAAAAATTGCTGGAAAAACAGAACATGCGAAATAAAATAATCTAAACTAACCAAACTTACTAACCAAACAATAGAAATTAACTTTCACAATCCCTGGCATAGGCGCCAAAAACTTGTTGTGCAAAAAGGGTGATGTGCAAGTATACACAGTCGCAACAAGTAATAAAGAGTAAGTAGAGATCGTTCCCACGATGATTGTTGAGATGATTTTTATATTTAAATTAGTAGTTAAGCTAGTGAGAAAAACAAGTAACAATAACAAGTTTTTTCATTAATGTTATCAACATAAAATTACAAAAGCAAATAAGATAAATGATAAGTAGAAATTCAGAATGAGAGTAGTTGGAATGCCTTTCACTATGTAAATTCATTAAAACAGATTAATGCAAAGTCTGATGCTATAGCATTAGGTGCTGTAGCATATGATGCGTGCCTTTCAGTCACTATTGTCAGGGTTTCATTACAAGGGCTTATGTCTAAGCTCTAAATAGGTTCACCCCTGTATATTAAGCTCCCACAGTATTCACCCTATGAACTGTGCTTTCCTATGTCTAGGTTTAAGCATGAGTTGTTCTAAGTGTCCTTAAAACAACCACTCACCCACATTAATCATTGAGTTCGACTTATAGACCATGTCTGAACCTATAAATGTACTTAAATTTAGCTGATCAGTTCTAAAATAAGCATTGGAAGAAGTTTCATACAAGGGTTAAAATACTAACATCAAATATTACATTAAAACTATTAAAATATCATTACATAACTACAAGAGAGTCAACTCATGATGAACAACAACACAAGAAATAAAGCTTAAAGGTGATACTTAAAGCCATAAAAGTGAAATCACAAAGAGAAGGAAAATACTCCAAATGATGACAGCCCCCGTGATGCTATAACATCGCTCACAATATCCCAAGTGCATAATTTTCTACTTTAGTGATAAAAATGGAGAGAAAAATATGTCTAAGTGTTTCTCCATTAGAACCAACAAGAATGAAGCTCTATGGAGCTGAATGAAGCTTTTTTAATGGAGAAGAAGAGCTTGATATTTATCCAAAAAACTTTCTAAAAAGGTGGATGTGACATAAAGTAAAAGGTGTGACAAGCCACCACCTTTTCATCTCGCACTTAAAAGTGGACAAGTGTCCCTATGAAGCAATTTGGTTGGTGACTGAAATAACTCAGTTTTCCACTTGATTTTCGTGGATTGAACATAAAGCAAAAATTGCTTTTTAGTGTTTCAGCGTTTTCTCTCTCCTCTGATGCAGAATGTAGTGCTATAGCGTCTGATGCTGCAACATACAAAACAAACACGTTAAAATGGTCACTTAATCAGTTCCTAACCCTCTTTTTTACATTAAACAACATATATTTACTTAATTAAACAGCAATATTACTTAAGAACTTGCATTATTTAAGTAATAAGAGCATAAATAACTCATATAAATATGAGTTATCATTGAGCAAGGTAAAGCATAGATTGAAGTCTAAGGGTACTTGCATATCTAGATGTTGATAAGGATTTTTTTTTAAAGTTGTATGTGAATAATTTTGAATTCTGAAAAAAAATACTGCATAAATCAGTCCTGGTGCGTGATTTTTTTTGAATTATTGGATTTGAATTTTTATATGGGACCAATTGCATTATGTTAGAATGTGAGATACCTATCTCTAGAAAAATTGGAAAATTATTTGAATTCTTTTGATATTTTATTCCTAATTTATACTGACCGCTGTTTTCAAAAATTGTTTTTTGATATCTTGTTGGTATTTCGCTCATATCTTTCTCCACAAAGATTCTATCGAAATGATTTCGGAACCATTGGAAACTAGACAAAATTCTATACAAAATAGACTCTGAAATGACTTATTTTTATTAAGTATTAATTCTGAAAACTGAATTGCAATTTACAGTTGGAACATAAATTTCATACTGGTGTTATAGTAGTATTATTTCTAGGTTTAAATATATATTACCCCCCTGCAAATATACCCATTATCCAGTTACCCCCCTACAAAAAAAAAACATTTAAAACACACCTTGCAAAATGTAAAGTTGTCCAGTTACCCCCCTGCCGTTAAATTTTCTGTTAAAAAATGTAAAATGTCACATATCCAGTTACCCCCCTGCCACGTGTCACCTTATTATTTGGCCTCTATGACACGTGGCACTGACATGCCACGTCAGCTCCTATGTCACCGCTGCCACGTGTCACTGACATGTGCCACGTCAGCAGCCAATGGATGGCTGCCACGTGGCACTAGTTATAACACTCAAAATTAAAGATTTTTGTGGCCAAGTGGGGTGTTGAACTTGTGACCTCTCACTCACCCACACACTTCCTAACCACTGAACCACATTATCATTTGTGATTATTATCTCCCCTACCAATATTTATTACATTATTTGTTACTTTTGTTTAAAAAAAATCTGCAGTTACTGGGTTCATCATTCATCATCTTCATTATCTCTTCCCAGAAATTCATCATCATCTTCTTCATACTCATCATTCAACACCACTAACGTGATACAATCCAGATCCAGATCGCATCTTCTTCATCTCTTCTGCGTTCATCATTCAACACCACCAACGTGGGTTCATCATTCAACACCACCAACGTGATACAATCCAGATCCAGATCGCATCTGGAAAAGCCTCTCTCTCTCTCTCTCTCTCCGCGTACCTCTCTCTCTCTCTCTTCGCGTACCTCTCTCTCGTCCGTCTTCCCTCCTCAACACCTCAACACCACCAACGAGCACCATCAAAGCCACCACGGCCTCGCCCAAACAACCACTGTCTCAACACCACCGTCTTCTCACCTCCGTTTTCTCCTCTTTTCTCTCTCTCTCTCTCTCTCTGTCGCGTTCTCTCTCTCTCAGTCACCTTCTCTAGACAAACCAAGCCCAGATCATCGATCATCATCTTCTCCTCTACTAGAAACTCTCATCATTTTCGTAAAACTAGTAAATCGAAAAGAATCTCATGCGCACCTTCTCGCCTTTTCCGGCCACCATAGGCCTCCAGCCAAGAAACTAATGTGATATTTGGACTCCCCTCACTGTCCGCACCAAAACCCCTAAAGAAATTTCTCGATCGGACAAACTTCCTCCGGCGACCACCGCATCGGGAATCGTCTCCGTCGCGACGGATATGACAGCTGCGGCCTATTTGTCTTCTCCATCACGTGTAGCTTGATACTGAAGCATAACCTTTTCTTTTTTTGAAGATGAATGATGAAGATGCAGTCTTCTCCATCACGTGTAGCTTGATACAACTGAAGAACAGAAACGAAGGGTGAGAGAGGGTGAGAGAACAGAAGAAAGAGAACAAAAATGATGGGTATGAAGAAGATGATGATGAACCCATTAACTGCAGATTTTTTTTTTTAACAAAAGTAACAAATAATGTAATAAATATTGGTAGGGGAGATAATAATCACAAATGATAATGTGGTTCAGTGGTTAGGAAGTGTGTGGGTGAGTGAGAGGTCACAGGTTCAACACCCCACTTGGCCACAAAAATCTTTAATTTTGAGTGTTATAACTAGTGCCACGTGGCAGCCATCCATTGGCTGCTGACGTGGCACATGTCAGTGACACGTGGCAGCGGTGACGTAGGAGCTGACGTGGCATGTCAGTGCCACGTGTCATAGAGGCCAAATAATAAGGTGACACGTGGCAGGGGGGTAACTGGATATGTGACATTTTACATTTTTTAACAGAAAATTTAACGGCAGGGGGGTAACTGGATAACTTTACATTTTGCAAGGTGTGTTTTAAATGTTTTTTTTTTGTAGGGGGGTAACTGGATAATGGGTATATTTGCAGGGGGGTAATATATATTTAAACCTTATTTCTATAACTTGTTGTAGAATTGCTGGGTTTGACCAATTCTTGTGCTATTAGAGAATATACATTGTCGTGACCGAAATCTCGACGTAAATGGCTCAAAAATGTGAATTTTGGGAGTCGCCACCCAATTTATTAAATAGGAAAAATTGAGAAAAACCTACCTTAAAAGCTTATTGGTCTGCGTAACCTAGATTGGATTCGGTAGTCGGTTATGTATAGGAAAGGGCAAAAATTTAATTCCACAGCACCCCTAAAACATCTGTCTGAAGACAGTTACCCTAAATTTGATTGTGCAACATATCATAACCTTAGAAAATTTGTTTACCCCAAAAATAAATAATATTTGGCTTACAAAGAAAAAAAAATAAGGGACTAGATTAGAAAATTTAGTTTTTGACTTGACGGGGAAGCCCCGCTCCTACGTATCTTCTGGTGAAATGAGGAACTCAAAAGTCACGTAGTTCTTCCTGAAAATTTTTGTTGGTTGGTTGATTTTATTTTTTTGAAAAAGGTTTAAGATCAAAGTCGTACAGCTAAAGTCTCTTAAACTTGGATCGACAAGATGTACATATCAATCAAACCCATTTTTTAGTTTTTAGGAAAATATGGAGTAAGAAAATATATATATATATATTTTTTTAAAAAAAGATGGTGAAGTAATGAAAAAAAAACCATTTTTTGGAGGACGGGGTTTATCAGTGAAATAAAAGGTGTGATTAGTAAAGTAAAAAAAAGATGACAGCATTAGGCCTAGAACAAATAGCCCATGATTTATAAAGAAAGAAACCCAAAACTCAAAAGGGGGGGTGCGAGATAGAAAGCAGGGAGATGCAGGTATACATCTGAAATATTAAACAAAAAGGGGCTGCATCACTAAAACAATGAGGGCGCGAATAACAGCCCGATGTTTTAAAAATAGTGGGTTTGTAACATTGAAATAGCGGGGTGTAAACATCTGATCCTTTTAATTTAAAAGATAACTAAATAATTAAGTAAAGGAGAGATGAAAGGAAACAACAGAACCCTAATTTTTCTCATTCTCCTCCACCAGCACCGTTTCAACATTTTTTTGGGGAAAGAGAGAAACTTTCGCAGGAGAGAGAAAGCGAAGAAGAAAGGGAAAGAGTGAGATCTTGAGAGAGAGGGAGGACGACGAGATTCAGAAGAGTGAAGAGGGTGGTAATGCTGATGTTCGATTTTCTTCTTCTCTTCTCTTTTTTGGTTGTTTTCGTTTTTATGGTGGTGAGGTGGTGGTGCTTGCGAAAATGGATAGTTGGAGAGATTTAATATTGTATAGATACGATGATATATTTGGTACGCTCCTTCATGGTGCCACGGGCCTGGTGGTTAACTCTAGAAGTTCTATACGGTTCGTGCATCTGGAGAGGCTTGGGGGATAGTAGGACAATCGATTTTTGGAATGATAGGTGGATTGGAAATGGAGCACTTTTTTCGGTGTTTCCCATTATTTTTGAAGGTTGTACTGATAACCATGTCTATATTGCTAAGGTTGGAGCCTGGACGGGTAATGTTTGGCAATGGACAGAACCGTGGTCATAGACGGACCTACATACATTTGAGGGGTTCAAGTGACCCCCCTTAAAAAATAAAATTAGCACCAATACCTTAGGAAAAAATGTTTTAGCACACCCTGAAAAATATTCTTTGCACCCAAGTCTCAAGTTTTGCACCAAAGTCCCTAATTTTGTACCACTCTAATGCATCACACACACACACGATCACTTACGGTTTCACATATTTTATGTTAAAAAAGTTTTTCCTTTTGCTTGAATCGGTTTTTGTTCTTATTTTTCTAATTTTGATTCTGTTAATATTATTTAATTAGTACTTTCTTTTTTTTTTTGATCAAATTAATTAGTACTTTCTGTTAGTGCTAATTAATTAATTTGTACTTTGTGTTAGTGCTATTTAATTTATTATGATTATGTTAGTCTATTTAATTTGAACCTATACTGTATTTTGTGGATGTCTCTCACTGTTGGTTGTCTTGACAATTTCAGTGGCATGGAGACGTCGGTTCTTAGGTGTGAACAGTGGTAATATGTTTGTGGTGTTTATTTGTCATTTTATCTGAATAGACTAAAAAAATTGATTAATCAGGAGGTTCAGCCCGATAGATCCAAGAAAGATGTAGTTATCTAGTTGCACGATAAATCAAAAGCTTTTACGGTGAAGAGCTGTTATAATTTTTTGGTTAATTTGTGCGAAGGATCTGTTATGGATGGTGATTTAAACAAGCTGCTGGTTAAGCTTTGCAATCACACGACGATCAACGAGGAGGGTAACTCACCCAACAAAGTACCCACTCAGGGTGTGGCTTTATTCTGTCATATAGTTACATAATATACGTTGAACACTCCCATATCCATTGAGGTTTAAAAGGTATGATACCCTATCTAATTACTTAATGACACCTTATTTTTTTCTATTTAAATATTTTAAAATAAAACTAAAATTGAACTAATTTTTCCTAGAAGGTATCATACCCACCAAACTCTCAATGGGTATGGTAGAATTTACCTATATATATATATATTAAAAAATCTGAATGGGTATGACCAGTGGCGGACCTAGGACCGGGTCGGGGGATGAATTTTTTTTAAATACACACCTCACTAGAAATGTAATGAAAATAATATTTTAACAGATTCATAACTTATGTTGTAGTAGACCAACACAAAACAAATAGCACTAACAAATTCCTAAATACACATTAAGAGTAAAGGCCCATTTTAGTCCCTGACAATTTTTCAACAGGACAAATTGGTTCTTGACAATTTTTTGGGACAAATAAGTCCCTGACGTTTTCAAAACGGGGACAAATTAGTCCTTAACTTAAGGACTAATTTGTCCCCGTTTTGAAAATGTCAGGGACTTATTTGTCCCAAAAAATTGTCAGGAACCAATTTGTCTTATCAAAAAATTGTGAAGGACTACAATGGGCCTTTACTCACACATTAAATAGCACTAAAAGAATTAATATATTTACAAAATACAGAACAAATTTTTTAGTCTACTTAGATGAAATGACAAATAAACACCACACACACATACTACCACGGTTCACACCCGAGAGTCGACGTCCCCATATCACTGAAATTGCCAAGGCAACCAACAGTGAGAGACATCCACAAAATACAGTATAGATTCAAATTAAATATAATCATAATAAATTAAATAGCACTAACACAAAGTACAGGTTAATTAATTGGCACTAACACAAAGTACCAATTAAATAGCATTAACAGAACCAAAATTAGAAAAATAAGAACAAAAACTGATTCAACGAGAAGGAAAAACTTTTTTAAAATAAAATATGTGAAAGTGTAAGTGATCGTGAGTGTGATGCACTAGAGTGGTACAAAACTAGGGACTTTGGTACAAAACTTGAGAGTTGGATGCAAATAATATTTTTCAGGGTGTATTAAAACATTTTTTCCAAGGGTATTGGTGCTAATTTTATTTTTTAAGGGGGTCGCTTGAACCCTCTCAAATGTATGTAGGTCCTCCTATAGGTATGACAGAATAAAGCTAGCCCGACTAGTATTTTGTTGGGTGTCTCTTACTCCCCCTTAACTAGTTTACCTTTATCTAACTATAAAATTTTGGGGCTTTGTTTTTTTAAAATATGGGATTTTTTTATACCCCATCAGATGACAATTTACCCCCATCGATCCTGCGAAAAGATGCAATTGGCCTTCACAGAATTTAAAAAACCCGAACGTATCTTGATTTCAATTTTTTTTGGAATCGGATTTATGTATCTGTGAGGTAAATCCGATTTCCACTAAAAATTTTAAAAAATTAAAAGCGGATTTATTTAAGATGGGGGTAGATCCGCTTTTAAAAATAACAAAGCGGATTTACCTTAGGTGGGGGTAAATCCGATTTTGTTATTTTTAAAAGCGGATTTACCTTATATGGGTATATCCGCTTTTAAATAACAAAATCGGATTTACCCCCACTTAAGGTAAATCCGCTTTGTTAACCTAATTAATAAATAAATAAATCAGTTAAAAAATTAGATACGAATTTCGACCGTCTTTTGGTTCTGTTTAGTGTGTAGTTCGTTAACACGTGACGATGTTGTACGTCGAGCGAATAATTTAGGCTAAAAAACCGGTTTTCGGGCAACCTACTCAAATTGTAATGAAACCACAGTCATTAAATCCGAAAAAAATCAAGGATCAAGACTCCTGAAGAAGTGACTTCTTTCAAGACAGGGGACCTCAAAATCCCAAATTCCATCGTTTACTATTTTTTTAATTTTTCATAATTTCCAAAAAATCTAAAAAAATTTGCATAAACTTATTTTGGTTTTATTAGATTTTTAGTCAGATACATTTTCATAACCAACTACAATAACAATAGACAGATACATTTTCCTAAAATTCTGGTCGTCGAAGACGACGTAAAATCTCATTCACACTCCGTTGAGTTTCCACGTATAGCTCCAACGGCTTATACCCCTGAAGCGTGTCATGGATGTTTAACATGTTCACCACGTCTTCGCCAGTCTTGATTGTCATGGACGAGAAGGAAACGCGGCCATCGTCTCTAAGATAGGGTTTGCGATAAGTGATACTAGTGACGTCACGGTCGTCACCAGTCACTTGAACTTTGGACCACACTTTATCCTTCAAACCTCCAAACCCCATGCCGCGGTGGATTCTGCATAACACCGGCTGAGGACTCCAGAAGTGGACATCATCTTCTCTCATTGTGATTTCGCCGCAATGATGTATACCGCAAAGCCTATTGTCATCTGAGCGTTGAGTGAGGCATATCTCCATTTTGGATGAGTGAAATAAGCAAGTGAGAGTGAAATTTTGGAGTAAAAAGAATGAGGTTGGCAATGAGTATTTATAGAATTCGTTAATGATTATCAACCGTTGATATTATCGGTGCAATCTACACCGTTGATCAACATTGACAGTCAAATCCTACCCGTCGAATTTAGTACAAATCGGATTTACCTATCAAGGAGGTAAATCCGATTTGCATTTTAACAAAGCGGACATACCCCCACTGATAGGTATATTCGCTTTGCAATTAACAAAGTGGTATATCCACTTTGTTAATTGCAAAGCGGATTTACCTACCTGATAGGTACATCCGCTTTTGCAATTAACAAAGCGAATATGCCTCACTGAAGCTATATCCGATTTTCCCCCACTAATTCTAATCGGATATACGTAAATTCGCCTTTTAGTTTTGTGAATCGGATCTACCTCCCCAAAGGTAAATCCGATTTAAGTCAATTTTACAAGGGGTATTTTCGTCTTAAAATTTATTGTAGGGGTATATAGGGAGATGATGGGGGTACCAAAACAAACCCTTAAAATATTTGAGGCCTAAAGTTATTGCTTTGCTCATTTAGGCTTTTGGGCCGGCCTTGGTCTAATTTTACATTTGGCTCACACATTGTGACATTTTAAAGCAACCGATGCTAAATGTCTAAAGCAAATACATTTAGCATCGGGTGTTGAAACACCCGACGCTACAGGTCATGTTTTATTTTTTTTCACTTCTTCCATCGCATACACACTAGTCTTCGCATTCTCACTCTCACTCTCTGAACTGTCTCACTCTCAAGGATCTCTCACTCTCTCTCTGAACCTCCATCTTCCTCGTTGTCGTCGTTGCTCTCGTCGTCGCCGTTGCTCTCGTCGTCGCCTTCTTCGCCATCACTCCTATTTTGGGGCTTGAAATCGAAGACGGTGCTCCATCCAACCAGGTGGCTTTCTAACCCTCCCATTTCTCCTTTCACCCTCATCTCCAGGAGGATTGTCATGTTCTGTAACTGTAGTTGCTGCTGTAGTCTCATTTTCTGTGGCAGTGCTTGATTCACCAATGTGCATAGTTGCATTGATCTCATCAAAATTGTTCAGTACCTCAACTTCCCCTATTTCTTTCATCAATTAGTTCAGTGACTATTGCCTTTCCCTTTTCTGAACTGACAGTGTTCCATACAGCTTCTTCATCAGATACAATGTCTTTACTAGTCAAGATCTTCTTAGATATAGGATCATACACCCTATATGCCTTAGATTCACCACTCACACCTAGAAATATCCCTTTGATGCTCTTATCATCCAACTTTTTTCTGTTGACATCTGATATATGCACATGAGCAATACAACCAAACACTCTAAGGTGTTTCACAAATGGCTTGATGCCACTCCAAGCTTCCTCAGGGGTCATTTCTTTTACTGAAACCGTAGGGCATCTATTGAGAAGATAGAATGCCCATCTAACTGCTTCTGCCCAGAAAGTTTTCTCCAAGTTGGCCTCATTCAACATGCTTCTAACCATGTTCATCACAGTCCTATTCTTTCTCTCAGCAACACCATTTTGCTGAGGTGTGTATGCTGCTGTGAGCTGTCTTCTGATTCCATTAACCTCACAGTATTCAGTGAATTCACCAGAATTGAATTCACCTCCTCTATCAGTTCTAAGGCAGCTAATAGAACACTGTGATTCCTTTAATTTCAACCATCATTCTAAACTTCTTAAACACTTCAAATGCTGCTGATTTTTCAGACAAAAAATAAACCCAACCCTTTCTACTGTAGTCATCAATGAAAGTAATGAAATACCTCTTTCCACTGCTTGATTCAGGGTTGATGGGACCACATATGCCACTGTGAATCAACTCAAGCTTTCTGGAAGCCCTCCAATTGCTCTGTCTAGACATGGTTTCTCTGTACTGTTTGCCTACTTGACACCCTTCACACACCTTGTTGGTCTCCTTTAGCTCAGACAATCCTCTCACCATCTCCTTATGTGCTAGCAATTGAAGTCCCTTGTAGCTTAGGTGCCCATATCTTTGTGCCACAGCTCAGTTAAGTCAGTGCTAGTCACCTGCAAACAATGAGAAATAATAGGTATGCCCATCACAACAAACATTCTATTGTTAGACATGTGTGAAGTGATGATCAAACCCCTTTCTTTGTGATACAATTTGCAAGTGTCATCTTCAAACACAACTTTCAAACCCTTCTGCTGCAATTGCCCTATGCTGAGCAAGTTGTCCTTCAAGTTTGGGATGTAATACACATCAGTGATGATGAGTATTCTTCCCTCAATCATGATTTTGACACTGCCTTTACCAGTCACTTGTATCCTTCTATCATCTCCCAGTTTGACAGATTCTCTAAATGTCTCATCCAAGTCAAAGAACCAACTTATTTCACCACACATGTGGTTACTGCATCCTGAATCCAAGAAACATACTCTACCCTTCTCATTCAGCACCCACACTTTGCCTTTTCTAGAATCTTGTGATTCTACTCTAGCCATGAGCATCATTTCTTCTTCATCATCAAATTCAGCATGATTGGCAATTTTACTTTCAAGACTTGGACATTCATATTGAAAGTGGCCTAATTTACCACATTTATAGCATTCAAGATGTTCTTCAGACCCCCGTCTTCCTCTACCTCTGCCACCAGTTCTCCCTCTGCCTCTTCCTACAGTAGTCACCTTAAGGGCTTGCTCTTCTTCTTTGTTTTGGCCACTCATGCGTTGTTCCTCTACAAGTATGCTACTCTGCAATTCATCTATTAACATGTCCTCTACATCATTTGCTTGAGCAATGGAGCATGCCGCATAGTTGAATTTTGGAGTCATAGATCGCATGATCTTTTCCACAATAACAGTCTCAGCCATTTTCTCACCACAACTCTTCATTTTATTTGCAATAATAAGAGTTCTTGCAAAGTAATCAGTTATGGACTCACCTTCTTTCATCTTGAGGGTTTCAAATTCGCACCTCAGTGTCTGCAAGTGTGCATGTTTCACCTTCTTTGAGCCCTTGTGCTCCTGCTTCAATGAGTCCCAGATATCCTTGGCCGTGTCATGCTTCAGAATCGTCTCCAATACACTTCTACCAATGGCCTGGTACAGGTAATTCTTCGCTTTGAGGTCCTTCAACTTCGCATCGTCCACGATCTTCTTTTGATCTGGTGTTGTTGGATTGGGGCCAAGGATTGGAATTCCGTTTTCCACAACTTCCCAATATTCCTTTGATTGCATTAGGTTCTCCATCAGAATCGCCCAATGGTCGTAGTGACCATCAAGCTTAGGTATCGCAGCTTGCACGAACGTTCCATTCTCCTTTTTCGCCATTGATGATTCGATCTTGCTTCGTTCTTGCTTTGTTCACTTCACAGAATCTGCAGTTCTTGAATTTCAGCTCAGGCCCCTTGATCGGAGCTCTGATGCCAAATGTGAGAGCAAAATGTTTCAACGGAATTGTTGCAATGTGTAACCAATTCAACTGATTCTGTTATTACCAATTCTGAGTATTTATTACAAGCTTTGATACATTGCTAAGATGCCCTTTTACAAGCTTCAAATTAACTAACAGACTATGGACTAAGATGCTAACTAAATGCCACCGTGGGCTTACACAATACTAACATAACTAGGCCCAATACACATTAAAGCCGAATGAACAACAAACAATTATCAACACAATTCCCATAAAATTAATTAATCTGAACGCGTACGCAATTACAAGCTGTTATGTGCTCATTCATAGTACATACATGGTTAATTTCCAAAATTTCGTATTAATTTGTAGTAGTTGGTGATGATGTGTTGCGGAAGGTGTACGTGGAAAAATAAATACATAGAGATAATAATAATCCTTCAAAAGTCCTAACACGCAAACTATATAAAAATAGAAAGACTTTAAATGTTATTTATTTATATTTAATATATAGTAATAGAAGATATATAGAATTAAACCCAAGGCGAAAAAGGCCAACTCTTTCTCCTTCCTCTCTCTATACACAAAAAATGCATTCAAGGAATCAATGGGGAGGTTCTTATGAATTGAGTGGTGAAGTGGGTTCAGGCTATGAAACTAGTCGCACAGCAGAGTGGGA
Source organism: Astragalus membranaceus (assembly GCA_039519185.1). Taxonomy (NCBI): domain Eukaryota; kingdom Viridiplantae; phylum Streptophyta; class Magnoliopsida; order Fabales; family Fabaceae; genus Astragalus; species Astragalus membranaceus. The sequence continues at coordinate 53,541,327 of CM076848.1, read as the reverse complement.
CAGAGCAGCACTACTTGTTAACAATGGACAGAGTAACCATTTGGATGAAACGATGCAGAGTTGGGTTCTTGAAAGGCCAGATAGTATGAAAAAGAAGAACAAGTATGTTGACTTTGGGTGCATCGTGTTGAGTCATAAAGCTTTGAAGTGGATTTTTGGTTCCATTTTTATTGCTTTTTGTGTTGTTGGTCTTCCTATCATCATTGCTAAGTCATTGCCAAAACATCATTCGAAGCCTACTCCACCTGATAATTATACACTTGCTCTGCATAAAGCTCTTCTCTTCTTCAACGCTCAAAAATGTATGTATACATGCTTTTCCCTCCATTACTTTTTTTTCTTCTCATTTGGCTATTTTACTTTTTCTTCATGAGTTTTTCTATTTAGATGATTGTTGAATTAAATTGTTGAATCTTCTCTCAATTACATGAAAAGTCATCTGAATCGTGATTTGTGATTAGTAATCATTTTAAAAAACCTTTACCGAATTTGTACATAACAATTAAACTCTAATTTTATTTAGCAGAAAATTTCATGGCCAAAAAAATAATTATTAATAAAGAATTTCTACCCATCATAAGTACCATCATAAGTAGAGACACTTCTTCCCTTAACAGAAAAACCCCAATCAAACATTACATTACAACTATCTCATAGAAGTACACTATACAAGTTGTACAGATCGGGTCATAAAATAGATAGGATTTAATTCATATACACTAATGTTGTAGAAGTTTTTTGGAATCAAGAGACAACGCGTCATAAAAATAGTTTGATTTTATCTCAACTACCTTACAAATCACTCATACTATGAACTTTTATGGGTTGATGGTGTTAAAAAGATTACAGCAACTTTGTTCACTAAGAAGAAATACATCAAAAAGCAAATAAATCTGGGACTAGATACAAGGAGTGCCATGGACCAGAGAAAATATTAAAAAAATAGACAAAAAGAGAACCAACCAAAAATTCAAAACCCCCAAACAAAATTCCAACCAACGTGACTAAACATGCGTGATAAAAGAATAAACAAAAGAAAAGTCAACATTCTCTACTGTAGTATTATACATAATGTTTCAATCTATAACTACTTTTGATATAACGTTTGATTTTTTTTACGATAAAAAGGGATAAACCCTTGGTTTCTAATGGACTGTAGCATTTTCATTTACCCCTGCGCCCCTCAACTCCTTTCAAAGGCTACACCATTTAAACCAAGAAAAAAAAATATTTTTTTTTACAATAAGAAAAAAAAATATATTTTAAGTAGCATCAATATTACATTGCTATCTCAAATATAAAAGTATAAAAACTCAGAGCGTAGGGTTCAGCGGTTGGGGCTGATCTTCCCTTAACAAAAGGTTGGGGTTCGATCTCCACTTTGAGTACGGAACAACGCTAAAACTCTGGGTCAGCTGTCCTACCCCTCGAGGCACCTACAATTCAATGAGGGGATTAGTCATTGTGGTCGGCGGTGGATACCATGGCTAAAACAAAAAAAAAATCTAAAAATATAACAAATTGCTTTATTTATCTTTTTGCTACTCTAATTTTTACTCGTGATTAACTCTTTTTTGCCCCGTAATTTTGCTCCGTAAAAACAACGCAAAACCAGTTGAAATAATTACGATATAAAATCATAAATAGAAATTATATTTAAAAAAAAAATTGAAATTTTACTTACCAGTATAATCAGCTGCTTTGAATTTGTGTGGTTCTTGACTTTTTCGAAAATATTATATCAACCGGACGGCATTTCGCACAAATGTGATTGTCCCTAGTATTTGTCTGCTTCTATTATTATTTTTTATAATTAATACTATTTTGACAAGTTCTGTTCATCTGCCACAAGTAATTGCCAAATGATATCATAAACCCATTTTTTTTTGTGTAAATACCTAAACCCGTTTACTCCAACTTAGATTTTTCTTTAGCAAAAGATATTATATATTAATATAATCCAGGATAAATTTCAACTTTTTTAAAAAATTCAATGATAGACAAAGTTTAAAATATAAAACTACATCTTAATTTTTAAGTATAAGTATGATAAATGCGAGTCGGATTAGTCAATATTATAGACTAAGAGATCTAGTGTTTCTGACTAAAGTGAAATTTTTTGACAGTTAGTTTGGTATCAAAAAGTGACTGTTACTCTGATTTGGTTACTGTATTATTGGTGCGCAATATTCATCAGTTTTGCCTATGACTAATCTATACTGGGGAACCTTAAGTATAAGTATGATAAATGAGAGTTAGATTTGTCAATATTATAGACTAAGATATCTATCTAATGTTTCTGACTAAAGTGAAATTTTTTGACGGTTGTTTGGCATCAAAAAGTGACTGTTAGTCTGTTTTGGTTATCGTCCTTAATGGTGTGCACTATTGCACTATCAATTAGTTTTGTCGGTGACTAATTTATGTCGGGGAACCTGGTGAGCTATGTGTATTCGGCTTTGCCGGTCGTATGGTTCTCTCCTCCCAACAGAGTTTTGCCACATTTAAAATTCGAATCTGAGACCTTGAAGTGGGATCCGAGGCATTTACCACTTGGATCAACTCTTGTTAAAGTGATTGTTAGTTTGATATTTCTGATTATTGAAAATTAAGATGAACTTGTTAAACATTTAAAAGAGTACTGTAAACTACTACGGTGTACTGATTCGGTAATATTATTATGGTGTACAGTATTTCTTAAACGTTCAACCATATGATTACATTATTATTGCTATTCATCATTATAGTTTCATTTGATAACATGATTTAAAACTTGAACTGGTGAAGCTGGGAGATTGCCAAAGAACAATGGCATTCCATGGCGAGGGAACTCAGGGTTAAAAGATGGAAGTGATCTCACAGATGTTAAAGGAGGACTAGTTGGTGGTTATTATGATGCAGGTGACAATATAAAGTTCCATTTTCCCATGTCATATGCTATGACAATGCTCAGCTGGAGTGTACTTGAATATAAAGAAAAATACATGGCAGTTAATGAGTATGCTCATGCTCGAGAACTCATTAAATGGGGTACTGATTACTTGCTCCTCACCTTCAATAGTTCTGCCACCAAAATCAACAAAATTTATGCCCAGGTAACTTAACCGCTCTTTCTATATCATAAACCAGATATATCAGTTATTCAATGAACTTAAAACTGCAACATATTTTCATTTTATGTTAGGTTGGTGGATCTCTAAATGGTTCTAGAACACCAGATGACCATTACTGTTGGCAAAAACCAGAAGACATGGATTATCCACGACCAACAATAACTATAAATCAAGGACCTGATCTTGCAGGTGAAATGGCAGCAGCATTAGCAGCAGCATCTATAGTTTTTCAAGATGATGTTGCTTACTCCAAAAAACTAATTAAAGGTGCTGAAACTGTTTTTGCATTTGCTAGAGATTCTGGTAAGAGAGCACCGTATAGTCGTGGAGAGCCTTATATTGCACCATATTATAATTCCACTGGTTACTTTGATGAATATATGTGGGGTGGTACTTGGTTGTATTATGCTACTGGAAATAGAACCTATATTTCCTTAGCTACTAATCCTTCTGTAGCTAGGAATTCTAAGGCATTTTTTATGGTTCCTGATTTGAGTGTTTTGAGCTGGAATAACAAGTTACCTGCTGCTATGTTGTTGTTAACAAGGTTTAGGATGTTTTTGAATCCTGGTTACCCTTTTGAGGATATGTTGAGTATGTACCATAATGTTACTAGGCTTACCATGTGCTCTTATCTTCATCAATTCAATGTCTTCAACTTTACTAAAGGTAATTAAATTAAATGAGATATACTTTTTTTGCCTTGTTTTTTTGTTTTTCAACTGGACTCAAAAAAAATTATGATTGTGAATGTTGAAAATGATAATTTGCAGGGGGGTTGATACAATTGAACCATGGACAACCTCAAAATCTCCAATATGTTGCCAATGCTGCTTTTTTAGCATCTCTTTTTGCTGATTATATGGAAGCTAGGGGTGTCCCTGGATGGAATTGTGGTCCTTATTACTTCCCAATATCTGTTCTCAAGGCATTTGCAACTTCTCAGGTATACCATATTCTTAACATTGGCACATTTTGTAGGACTAAAAGCATACTTAACCTTAGTAATAATTATAATGTGATTTTTCTTTTTTGATTTCAATGAAACAGATGGATTACATAATGGGTAAAAATCCAATGAAAATGAGCTACATAGTGGGGTATGGAAACAAATTTCCAAGACATGTTCATCATAGAGGTGCATCAATTCCAAATAATAAGAAACATTACTCATGCACTGGGGGTTGGAAGTGGCGTGACACACCTAATCCAAATCCTAACAACATTACAGGAGGTATGGTTGGAGGACCAAATCGTTTTGATCAATTTCATGATTCAAGGAGCAATTACAATTATACAGAGCCAACTTTAGCAGGAAATGCAGGATTAGTAGCTGCTTTAATTTCCTTAACAAACATTCCAGGTAGTAGGTGGCATTGATGTTAATACCATTTTTTCAGCTATTCCACCATTTGGACCACAAAATCCACCTCCACCACCTCCTTGGAAACCATGATATATATCATCTATCTACATCATTTGTTGATTTTGTTTTGTACACTTTCCCAATTTTGAACATACTCGTGTGTATATTCATTTATTTATAAATTACTCAGCCAGTTTTACTTTCTTAAATATCATTGAAAATTTATACTGGGATCCTTGAGCTCACCATAAACACAGATTAGTCTCCACAGTCGCCGTGGAGGATACCCGGGTTTATCCAAAAACCATAAACATAGATTAGATATATATATATTTTTGCTAACTCATGCTACAATTATGTCTATAAACAGAGAATAACATAAAAAAAAGGAGAGAATCACAATGCAAATATCGGTCACAATATCCTCCTGGTTTCAATAAACCAATTAATCATTGAATTCATTTGCAAAAGCAATATTGGTTATATCAATCCATTAAACTCAACAAAAAAAAAGATGAGAAAATAGAATGAACTATACAATGTTTCTACTAATTGCCCACCTCAATCAAGTTTATAGGCACATAGTACAAGGCAAGATTCAAAGGGAGTATAACTCCTAGTTGAATAATAGCCACTGGCACTACTACCAGTGGCACTGCCATCATCACTTTCACAACTTTTCTCTTCTTTATCACTCTCAGCTTCGCTAGGCCCAGGCTTGAAAATAAACAAACCAGGCCCAGATCCTGTTACACTAAACAACCAATTATAAACATCCCAAAACACTTGCACAGGTTGTTTATTAACCATAACAGTTTGATTCCCTCTAAATTTCCATTGCAAATTCTTAACATGAATCAAAACAATCCCATCTATACTTATCCACATCTCAGGATCTCTATTCCCAACAGTTGAACTTTCCACAACAATATCACTCTCTTTTCTCTTCTCATCAAATTTAGCCTTTGTTGAGAAACTTTTCTTGGCAAAAACATTCTCTCTTTTAACCAATAAAATAGCTTCAACAAGTGAGGGTCTCATCTTCATTCTCTTGTAAGCTTTCTTTTTGTTATCACCCAAAAACAAGACAACCTCTTCATCATAGACTAATGCTACGTAGTAATCACTGCATGGTTCGGGGCTACCACCTGAGAATTTAGCTGATTTTAGATCCCAATAAACATCAACTTGATGACCATCTATGTCGAATGTTTTGTAACCTTTTTTGTTCCAAAAGTACCATGGTTTAACGTCGATCTTACAACAATTGTTGGTGTTGTCGACTTTGAAATTTAACGTGTGGTTCATAAGGTTTTTGGACCATATAACTGAAATGTTTCTACAATGTCCTGCAATGTTGGTTTGGTAGATACATGTAACTGTGCTTTGAGCTGTTTTGATTGGTAACGGTTCTTCTGATACTAAAGGTGATCCCATTCCTTGGTTTGTGTTTGATGTTGGCATTGTTTGTGATCTAAATGAAAGATGAAAGGACATATATGATTAATTTGTATGCAAGCCTCTTTCTTTCCCAAGGGTTCATCTCTGATGAACAATAATATATGGATTCAATTTGTAAGGTTCCAGGGAATTGAATGGAATTTGGGAATGGAGATAGCAGAATTGAATTGAATTGGATTGGATTGGAGGAAGGATTGAATTGATGGGAGATAGATGAAAATTCAAAATTTAGAAAATGATAAATGTTAATATGTTGATTTGACTTAAAAGGTATGACAGCTAGGTGTGGCTGGTGGTGATGAGAGAGAAGATGAAATTGAATTCAATTGCCAGAAAGTTTTGGCTATTGATACGAAAGTTAGTTTGGAGAAAAAGTCTCCCGTCCATGTTGGGGCAAGAAATGAGATGTACCCGAAGGGCAAGGAACCTCCAAGCAGTACTATTTGGAAGGTTTTTTTTCCTTTTCTAACGGGTACAGGTAGAATGAAATCGGGAAGTTAGTTGTTACATATACATGGATGTTGGATGTTGGATGTTCTGGGCCAAATATGGGCTTGCGTGGAGCCCACCACCAAGGACGGTTGTCACTCTCATTCAAAATTCATTTATATATTTGACTTAGAATACCGATGAATTTCTTACTAATTATTACTAAACGGGCATAATAGTTATTTCCCCATTAATGATAAAATTTGGTAACCACACAAACACTAAATTGTGGTTAGTATGTACTAACTATTGGATTGTTGTATAATGGTTAGTAGCATATATTAACCACACAAACACTAAATTGTGGTTAGTATCTACTAACCATTGGAGTGTTGTATAATGGTCACCGAAAAATTTAGTAACTGTTACTAAAGAATTCCTTAGTATCATAAGTATTTGTCTCTATATCTATATAATTAACAATTTAAACCGGTGGTGGTGGTAATGGTAGTCAATGGTGGTAGTGGTAGTCAATGGTGATCAGAGTGGTGGTTGTGGTGGTGGTAGTGGTAGTCAATAGTGGTGACCAGTGGTGGTCATATTGACCGGCAAAACCAAAAACCCCGAACAAGCTCTAATTAATTCGATTTTCCTGGCCCATTAGTAGTGCATTTCAGTTTAAACCAAGATGGTCTGATATGAGAAATTCTTATATGGTTTACTGCCTGTGTGCTATAGTTTGAATTCAGACATCATTCATGCATGATTCATTTGAAATACAATAGTAATGAATTTTACTAGTATGTAACCCGTGCGATGCACGGAGAGCAATTTTGTTTTAAAATATCGACTTAAATAAAAATTTGAAAGGAAATAAATATATAGAATGTTTGGATGAAAGATGTAATATTGATTATATGTAAAGTGTTATACATTATAAGAATATATCTCGCTAACAATGTGAAAAAAATTCCCATATTAGGTTAATACTACATTATGATAGAGATATAATTGTAATATATATATATATATATATATATATATATATATATATATATATATATTGTCAAAACATATAAAAGTAAATCAATATACTTAAATTTAAGATATCATATAACTGAAGAGCCGATAACTAATAAACACGTTAAACATGTTTTGGTAAGGGATTTGATTAGGAATAAAATCTTGGTAAGGGGTCTAGATTTTATAGGTGAAATTAGATTTACCTTTTGTTTTAAATAAAGGAGAAGTAAAAAATAAAAGTTATACAGTCTTAGTCTTTCTATTCTCGTACTTACTTGGGAAAAATATCAAAAAATTATTGGTGCTACAATTTACAATTTTGAGAAGCTTAGAGGGGGGGGGGGGGTAACTTTTTTTCCTTTCCCACGTTATATTTTCACGGTTATATTACCAAATGACTTTGAAGTTTGGGAAATCACATAAATGTTTATTCCACTTTCTTATTTGAATCGTATGTTGATTAAAGTGTTGGGACTTGTTTAGCAATTTATATGCTAAGGTCACTTACCTAAAAAAATATGTTAAGGGTATTAAATATAAGAAGAAAACAAACAAAAGAAGATATTATTCTTCTTCAAAAATTTAAAATAATTTTGTCAAAAAAATTAAGAATATTAAATGAGTAGATATTATTCAAAACTAACAAAAGTATAAGGATTTTAAATATAAGAACGTAATTGAAATCTCATTGGACTGGAATTTAATCTCTTTCATGATTTTATCGATTAAAACTAAAATATACTAGATATATTCTTTGCGTTATATTACTATATATTTTTTATTTAAGGAAATTTGTGTGAAAAACAAGGACATCCAATCAAGAGAATTGCAAACCGTGGGCATCATTAATAATCACATATTAGAAGGAAACAACATATCAATCCAAATAACAAACTTATTATAATAAAATAAGAAATAAGATGTAGCTATAAATAGAGAATGTGAAGCTGAGAAGTAATGTGTTTGTTATGCATTACAAAATGATATAGATCCTTGACACATAAGATAACAAACTTATTGAATCCAACGGGCAGAATAAAAGTAGCAGAGTAATTTAAATTTGGAGGAGAAGGTGGAGGGCTTGTTGAAAAGACCACTGGCTAGTTGCTTTTCTATTCGCCCCTCAATGATATTGATTCCTCCTCCATGCCACAATCACCATAATATTGTAGACCCTTCTGTAAGAGTGAAACACTAATTCCTTAACTTAAATAACTAAGAGAGAAGACAAAATATTAATTTCAAATTTCAATTTCAAAATCATATAATGAATTGTTATTCAGATTTCAAAATAATATGTATCATGATTGATTTTGTCATTCAAATTCAAAATTTGAATTTGTATTTATTTAATATTTTCAATTTGAAATTTGAAAAAATTACAAAAATTAATTGCAATGATAACATTTCTAATATGTCTATTTGATACATATTTGTTGATTGTTTAATTGTTTCATTTATTTAATGATGTATTTATTTTATAATTTTTATTTAATTATATATTTTATATTTGTTTGGATGATTTAATTGTTCTTGTATCATAATATTTATATTTATTTATATCCTATTTTACATGTTAGTCTTCGTTGGTATTTTTTGTCATGGTGATAAATAATAAAAAAATATAGTAAAAATAGTAAATAATTTATTTTTGTTAAGTCGTTATTAATATATTTTAATCCTCATAATAGATGTATATAATATTAATTATATATTATTTTAAGGTTGTAAGAACGTATAACCGAATTTTTACATTTCCTTCTTCATTGGTAATTTTTGTATGGTGATAAATAATCAAAAAATATAGAAAAAATTGTAAATTATATTTAATAGGTGTCTTCATAAACCATTTTGTGTTCCAACATGGTGTAAGGAACATAATATTATTCAAATGCGATTAAAAAATTAATTTTGGAAATTAGATATGTTTCACCAATAACTGAAAAAATATAACCAAGAGCGTGAGGTTTAGCGGTTGGGGCTAATCCTCCCTTAACTAATGGTCGGGGGTTCGATCCCCACATTTATTTTATCTGATGCTGCAACCACCCGCAAGTAATGCAACAACTCTGATCTCTGTTCAGGGTATAACGTGGTTATACGTTTGGATTTGGCGAATATTTTTTCAGAGGCTTCCCATTTTTCGAGATCATCAAAAAATTGAATTGTGACTTGGTTGAAGGATTTTAAAATATAAGGTTTAATTACAGTTTTGGCCCTCCTATTATGACCAACTCACGATTTTGGTTCCCAAAGTTTTAATTTGACGATTTTGATCCCTCTATTTTCCCAATTTGTAAAATCAATGTCCTCCTTCTTAATTTGGTCAAAATTAAAACTGTATTTCGACTTTTATCCTACGTGCCAGTCCACGTGGCACTGTTCCTCTTCAACCCCTCCCCCCACGTGGACTGCCACGTAGGATAAAAGTCAAAATACAGTTTTAATTTTGACCAAATTAAGAAGGGGGACCTTGATTTTACAAATTGGGAAAATATGGGGATCAAAATCGTCAAAATAAAACTTTGGGGACCAAAATCGTGAGTTGGTGATAATAGGGGGACCAAAACTGTAATTAAGCCAAAATATAACATGATCATTGTAGATACAAATTACACATATTAATCATATACTAGTATAGAAGAGATTTGTGTACCTCTGTTGAATAATGAGAGTGAACTACTACCCTCATTGCCGGTTTTAGCATTAGGATTCACCATTTAACATGGCAACAATTAAATATCTAAATAGCTAAGGGAAGGACTTCTCATTGGGCTTAACTGAATGATCCAACCTATCACAATTCATTCAGAATTAAAAGCCCAACACATATTCATCAATTAATTAGTGCTTCATTAATAAGAATTGACCATAATATATATTAATAATAGTTCTTATATAATTTATTACGCCAATCCATAGTAGATTAATTAAATAATTAATGTAATATCAATTTCCCATTTCCAGTGTTCATATACTTATCCTCGTATCCTTCTATAAAAGGATCAGTGTTCTGTGTCGCATTTTATTTTCGCGTTCCGTCATTCTTCTGGATCAGCGTTGTTGCTTCGCTTTTCTTCTTCATTCCGATTTCGTGATTTGCTTCCCTTCTTTGTTTCGTCCGTTTAGACGGTGTGTAATTGAGTATTTGAAGCGTGATGCGATTCCTCTTGATTTGGATATGTTGAGGAAACGAGTTTCTGCGTTGCATGTAGATTCATAGTCCTACTAGTACTATGGTTACTTTGAAGGATATGGGTGGTCTATTTTCTTTCTGATTTTGAGGTTGAGATAGGTATGATGGTAAATTGGTAATCAACTTTGGGTTGTACTTTTGTGCCTGATTCAGATGCATTCGCAGAGCATAGTCATTAACCTCAAGAGTTCTGATCTGTTCTTGGTATTGAGACACCAACTGCTTCAACTACTGCACCTCACGGTCTTTACCCCATATTCAGAAAAGCGTTCAAGATGGATTTTAAAAGCATTTTTAAAACAATTTCTCTCCTTAGTCAAGGCTTCAACTTGATACTCCAGCAAAGGATCACAAATTTCTGGATGGATTTCTTCCATCTTCAAAAGGTGATTGTAGCTGAATTGTTCTGTTGAATTCAAGGGATGACATGCTTGAAGAACAAGACGATGAAGACATTGAAGTTCCTGATGATTCTTTTGAGAATTGTTGATTCTCGCTTGCAATTGAAACCATTTTTTTCAAAGGAGCTTCTCTTGGAAATTTTATTAGGATATTCTGATGTTGCCTCAAATGAAATCATTTTTCTTTGGATATGATGCTCTAATGTCATTTGTTACTGATAGTCTAGGGATTATAGCTGGTGCAATGGTGCTTAGTGTGGTGCTTCCTTTCTTAGGAATTGGGATTGTTATGTTGGCTGAAACATAGGACTTCGATGCATTTGAGGATAAAGTGTTGAAAGTGGTCAAATTGCCACCATTGCTGATTTTTGGTCTTGCTGTTCTGGCCTGATGTTAGCTTCTAGCTGATCCTCTCACTAAAGCCCTTCCACGCCCCTTATTTTAGTCTCTTATCTTCAAGTTGGGCCTTCATAATATGTACCTCCCAACTTGAGGGGGGTATTAGAATATTAGCATATTAGAATTTAGTCTTTTACTGTTTTACTTTATCTCTTTTACCATAGTTACTGCTGTTTGTATGGTTACCATGGTTAGAGGTTGGTTAATTCCTCTAGATTAGTTTCAATGCTGTTAGATTAGTTTTGGGTTGTTGGAGAATCAATTAGAGAGTCTTGAACCTCTCTTGTAAATCACTATGTATATATATATATATATATATTGATTTCCACACACTCTTGTAAATTCAATCAAGTTTTGATCAATGAAGAATTGTAGTTTTTCCTTTCACTGCGTATCTTCTAATATGGTATCAGAAGTGATATAGCTTCCTCGTTTCTTTCTTCTCGATGATTCCTCCATTGCCTTCTCGCGAATTTCTTATTCTGTTTTGCGATTCATCACTACAAGAAAAATTGGACTTTGCGGCGGGCAAAATCCGCCGCAAAAGCCAAATTTGCGGCGGATATTTGGACTTTGCGGCGGAATTTTGCCGCCGGTAGCCAGCTCGAAGCAAACGCTTTGGGCGGATTATCCACCGCAAGTTTGCGGCAGATTTAGTGGCGCCGCAAAATCCGCCGGAACTTTGCGGCGGATAATCCGTCGGAAAAGGCACAAATTTTTGCCGCAAAATATCCGCCGGAAAGTGCCCAATATCCGCCGCAAAGTACCCGTTATCCGCCGCAAAGTACCCGTTTTATTTTTAAAAAAATAAATATAATTTTTTTAAAAAAAACTTTTTATTTAAAATTCCGCCGCAAAGTAGACAAATCCGCCGCAAAGTACCCTTTTTTTATAAAAAAAATTATTATTTTTAAAAAATAAATATTATTTTTTTTAAAAAATCGTTTTAATTAAAAAAATATATTAATTTTTTAATTATTGATAAAAAAATAAAATCCAATAACTAATTAATTTTTAATTTAAAAAAATAAAAATTGAGAAAAGCAGTAAAATATTATCACCAAAAAAATATCCATACAATTAATAAAATATCCATACAAAAAAATAAAATAATCTAAAGCTACTGGGGTGCCTGCCGGTCAATGTCATCAACATTATTATAATATGTATCATCTTGAAGTAAAGCACTAAGCGATGACATTTGGACATTAAGATCGATGTCCAGCGGGGGTGACCGCTGCTGGGGGTACTGCTGGTTTGGCTGGATCAGGGGTGACTGATGTTGGGGCTGCTGGTATGGCTGGCGGGGTGACTGATGCTGCTGCTGGTATGGCTGGAATGGCGCATACTGCGGTGCATATTGCGGGGGATATTGGGGTGCATACGGCTGGGGATACTGAGGTGCATACTGCTGCTGGTAGTAATGCTGCTCATCAGGTGTAACCCTAATCACATCAGTCCCATCAATGAATGTGCGTATCCCATCCGCATCAACATGTGTCGGGGATAAGCCCTCAGTACCAACAGGAATCGATGGGCCCCCTGCAGTACTAGTACTAGCACCATCCTCAGACACATGTGGTGGCAAATATCCGCCAGTAGTAACAACAACACGCGTAGGCTGAACACGGCGCCCTAGGCGAGTATATGTCTTCCGCTTGCTAGTGCTGGCGGCATCGGAAGGTGGAGGAGGAACATATGCGCCGTCATCGGATCCTGAGTCATCATGAGATGCCATATCTGTATCTAGACATATACATTTAAACAAACAAACATATACTAAACAAGGTTAACATAAACATACAAAACTCATTAAAATAAATAATTTGAATCCCATTCATTCTCAAACAAATAACATCCTTCGTTAAAAATAACATCCTTCATTAAAAATAGAATTGTTGAAACATAAATTACATCCTTATATAATTGATTGAAACATAAATAACTAATTTGAATCCCATTCATTCTCAAAATCATCATCATCGGAGGAGTGAATTCTTGATACACCAATGTGGTCCGTTGCATCTTCACCATCAGCATTTTCGTCATCAACTTCATCGCCGGTGTTTGGCTCATCATATAAACGAACAATGGGTTCAACTTGAACTATGTATACTACACTACAATATAAATAAAATAAACTATCAATTACTTCATATTTTGATATATATATTTATATATTACTCATTTTATTTTGATATTTCAATAAACTATGAATTACAAGCAACACAATTAATTTTTTGATAATGTTATATACTAATAATTTAAACATTATAAATAATAATTCCAAATTTAATTTTAAATTTCAATTTTTATAAGACAATATATGTTAATAAAATTTATAAGTGAACTTAATAAATAAGTTTTTTCAATATAAATTATTTTGTATTATTATTGCAAACAAAATTTGTAACAAAATTTTACTATAAATAGTGAAGTAAGTAATATTTTATTAATTTTAATATTGTACGAAAAAAGTAACATAATTTTATTATATAATTTTTTGGGACGAACAAAATTTATTATAGTAGACTTATTGACTATAGGATTGCTCAGAACCATGGTCATACCCACATTGGTGGGCCCCAAACAGGTGTAACTGAGTAAATACAGCAGATAAACTGCCCTTGCCTGACAGCTGTTTTGCCGTACGTATTTGGCATTTAGCTATAGTCAAAGAGTACACTATAATATAACACTTAGAATTAATTTCATTGATATATTAATTACTTTAACAACTAACCGTAGTGAAGAGAAGACTCTGGCTTGAAACTTATCCTGAACTCAAGCAGAGAGGAAAAAGGAGGAACCCAAACAATACCTAAACAAACAACAACACAATTAGTAACAAACTCATATTATTATAAAATAATTTAAAAACAAATATCAAAAAAAAAATTAAAAACTAAAACTATTAACTCATATAAAAAACATACATTGAAGAAATTTCCCAATGAGAGGAGAAGACAATTCGTAGGGAGGAAGTGAGGAGTTTCAAGAAGAGATTTGTAGAGAATGAGTGAATTTGGAGAGAGTAAAAGAGAAATTTTAAGAAGAGAATGAGAGGGATTGTTAGAAGTGTGAAGAATGAGAAGTGGGGAAGGGATATATATAGCAAAACGGAGCCAACGGTCAAAAGGAAATATCCGCCGGAAAGGGGATTTGCGGCGAATATGTGGTTCTTGCGGCGGATTTTGAATTTAAAACACCGCGCTTATTTTAAAACGGGTCTTTGCGGCGGATATTTGAAATTAAATATCCGCGCTTATTTTTTAAACGGGGATTTGCGGCGGATTGTGGGTCTTTGCGGCGGATATTTGAAATTAAAACACCGCGCTTTTTTTTTTAAAACACCCAAATATCCGCCGCAAGAACCCAAAATCCGCCGCAAATACCCAAAATATCCGCCGCAAATACCCAAATATCCGCCGCAAATAACCAAATTCAATATTCACTATTTAGTTAGTGTTGGCAAGATCTTGACCGTTAATTAGTATCGACACTAATCACTATTGACTACTCAATAATCACGCAGCACTATTTAGTGTCGGCAAGATCTTGATCGTTAATTAGTGTCGACACTAATCACTATTGACTATTTAGTGTCGGCAAGATCTTGACCGTTAATTAGTGTCGGCAATATCTTGACCGTTAATTAGTGTCCCAGTTAATCACTATTCATTATTCAATAATCACGCTGTACTATTCACTATTTAGTGTCGGCAAGATCTTGACCGTTAATTTAGTGTCGGATATGTTGTTTTATTATTATGAGTATTATGGTTTTTTATTATTTTTTATCATTTATATATTTAATGTCCGCTACCCCTAAACAGAGACCTACGCCATTCTCTTGATACGACACTCTCTTGAGCATTGTCGGCAGCAGCTCCAATAGAGTGGCGTATGTCTCCATTTCTTTGTAAAGAAATTTCCACATTGTCATGAACACCCCTTCATCTTTTTCGTTAAAAGTAACCCATTTATCAGCAAAAAGCTCCTCCTCATTATTTCCACCACGAGACATATACGCTCATCAAACGCTCGGTATCATCCTCCAACTTAACAACCCGTCCTTGCAGTTCCTCAAACTTTCTATTTAGAGATTCAACCATCTTTTCAAAATAGAAAGTTTCACAAGAAACCATCTTTTGAAAAGATGGTTGAATCTCTAAATAGAAAGTTTGAGGAACTGCAAGGACGGATTGTTAAGTTGGAGGATGATACCGAGCGTTTGATGAGCGTATATGTCTCTTGTGGTGGAAATGATAAGGAGGAGCTTTTTGCTGATAAAGGGGTTACTTTTAACGAAAAAGATGAAAGGGTGTTCATGACAATGTGGAAATTTCTTTACAAAGAAATGGAGACATACGCCACTCTATTGGAGCCGCTGCCGACAATGCTCAAGAGAGTGCCGTATCAAGAGAATGAGAGTATTGGTAGAGGTGTGAAGAAGAAGAATGGGAGAAGGGGTTTATATAGGAGAAACGAAGTCAAACGGTCAAAAGGCAAGATCCGCCGGAAACGGCAGTTACCGGCGGATTTATGGGATTTGCGATGGATTAGGAGATTTGCGGCGGACGGAGGAAGATTTGCGGCGGTTTTTGAAATTCAAAATTGGCAAATATCCGCCGGAAATAACCTTACCGGCGGATTGTTAAAATCTCGTAAAAAAATAAATTTTTGTAATCCCAAATCCGCCGCAAAAACCGATAAATCCGCCACAAAAACCAAGTCGAATATTGATCCGCCGCAAACGCCAATTATTCCGCCGGTAACTTTGCGGAGGATAAAATCCGCCGGAAATGCCTAGAATCCGCCGGAAAATTTGCGGCGGATCCATATCCGCCGGAAAGTCTTGGCCGAAAAAATCAATTATTCTTGTAGTGCATGAACAATGGGGCTCATTATGGTATCAGATGTAAATTAATGATTCTTCCGCACTCTGCAACCCTTCGATATCATCTCCACTTGAGTTTCGATCTTCAATTTCTTGTTCGATTCTCTCTTGTTCGATCTTCAAATCACCATTCAGTTTGCGTTTTCTGTTTTATCATTCAGTTTCTGATTTTTTTTCATTTCGCGATTTGCCTTTGAGTCCTCATTTGCGACTTTCGTTTCTTGATATCGCAATTTGCCCTGATCGCTCTTTTGCGTTTTGCAATTTCAAAGTTTGCAATTCTCCATTGCGTTTGCTTTTTCGATTTCGCATTTTGTGCTCTTAGTTGCATTTCGCTTTCCTCTTGTAAATCGTTCTTGATTTTGATTTCATCCTTCTTGGTTGATTTGCACCTACTGACTTTCAATTGTTGTGTGCAAAACCTAATCCCTTTTGATTCCTCTTATGAGTTCCTTACTTTCGAAACCTAATTTCTGTGAATCCTTTGTGAATCGGTCTGTTTTCAATTTCTGAGATCGATTTCTTTCAATTCACTACAAGAATTTCGCCCATTTCCGGCGGACTATTTCCGGCGAAATAAATCCGCCGGTACATTACCGGCGGATTTTTGGCATTACCAGCGGCCTGGTTCCCCCAGTAAATTACCGGCGGATTTTACAATGTTTCCAACGGAATTTAATTCGACTGTAACTTACCGGCGGAATATATAGGTGTTACCGACGGAAATTTTTTACGAAATTTTTCTTTAAAAATTCGATTACCGGCGGATAATTTCGTCAATTTAAAAATAATATTTAACATAAATCCGCCGGTAATTGCAACGAAATCCGCCGGTAAAAACCAACGAAAAAAATCCGTCGGTAAGTTGGATTTCCGGCGGATAATATTTAAAATTTGAAATTCAAAATCTGCCGGTAATCTATCCAATCCGCCGGTTAGCCAATAATCTGCCGGTATTGCTCATTTTCCGGCGGATTCTTGTATGAGAAATCGTGCGCGTACCTTGACTGCTATCCACCGGTAAGCCATAAAATCCACCGGTAATCGACAGTTCATGCAGATTTTGCGAAATAGCCGTTGCAGCCTTCCTCTATATATTCGAACCCCTTCTTCAAACTCTTCACTCACTCTTCACTCTCTTCTCCGAAATCTCTCACTCTTCACTCTTTTCTCCGAAATCTCTCACTCTTCTCCCCTCAAATCTCTCAATCCACTCCTTTTGAAGTCTGTTTTGTTCTTTCTGTGAGATTATTCTTAAGTTTTGTTTAAGGTATGTTTTTTAACTCAATTTTGATTGTTTTATTTAATATTTAGTTTTTAAATATGTGTTGCTTAATTTTTTTTTGTTATTATTTGTTTTGCAATTGATTGGAGTTGCGAGTTTGGAGTTTTGTTTACAAGAGTCCGGAAAGAATCAAGTCAGAGACTTCTCTTCACTATCGGTTAGTTAACAAAATTATTTGTTATAAAATGTATTTGTTGTTATTATTATAAATTATAAATTTTTTGCGAAAATAAAATAAATTTTATTTATTGTGTAATAATTAGATTATGTTTATACTATTTGTATAATAATAATTATCTAAAGTTTTTGAGATTTTTAAAATACGAATTATTTTATTTATTAGTTAAAAACCGAAAAATTATTAGTTATTATTTAGTAAAATTAAATACGAATTATTTAAATGTTATTTGATGTTATTAGCTGAAATTTTTCATGAAAATAAAATAAATTTAATTTATTGTGTAATAGTTTTTTTTTAGTAAAAATTATTGATGTTATAGAAATTATTCGAAAAAATAAAGTAAATTAGATTGTAATAATTGTTTGTTATTTGCATTTTTTAGATAAAATAAATATGATTATATATATATATATAATATAAGTAAAAAAAAGTAAATTTATTTGTAAAATAAAATGTTACGAAAAATATATTACCATTTGTATATTTGGTCAAACATAAAAATATCAATACCAATGTGTATTGTTCTAATACACGTGATATATGTTGTGTTGTGTATGTTATAATTAAGTAACGTACACAAAAAATGGATCGTAGTTGGATGTATGATCGAATGTATCCTGGAAGAGTTGGGTTGAAGCGACATTTTGTACAAGGAGTCGAAGAATTTGTTCTTTTTACTAAGCGTCAAAAAAAATTTGAGCGACAAGGTGGAATTAGATATCCTTACTCCAAATGTATGTTTCGATCTATAAAAAAGGAAGGTGATGTTCGACTTGATTTGTACAATAATGGGTTTAAGCCAAATTATTGGATATGGACCCGTCATGGCGAGGTAGCAGCTGGAGTTCCTGCGGTTGATAATGTTCCTGTCCAAGTAGAAGGTCCCACATCAAGTCCAGTCGTAGAAGCTTCCGCATCAAGTAGTAATCCAATGACTACGGGATATCAGCCGCCGTTTGATGTTGTTCAGGGGATGATATCTGATTCTGTCGGTGTAAATTTGGATTTCGAAGAACCACAATATGAAGCTGAAGAAGTTCCAAACGATGAAGCTCATAGGTTTTGATCGTACCTGATCAATACGATGGGTTGTTGCTTGTTTGATGATGTTGCTCGGTCGTTGGGATGAAGGACCGATTTGTAGACCGCACGCGGGTGGTACCTGCAAAGACACTCCAACGCTCAAGTCAGAGGTGTTTCAACGGGCAGGTGGTCACAAGGTGAGTAAAACATACCTGATTATGGAGCTCTGCCATGTATTTATAGTGATAGGGGCGCCCTGGACGTTGGCGCGTCTTGCGGAGCACGCCTTGCGTGGGCCGAATTGGGCCGGCCTTGGTCGAATGGGCCGCTGGCCCATGTTGCACCTGGCTGCTGCGCGCAGCACCCCCTTGCTGCAGGTTGCGCTGGACTGTCTCGTTGGGCCTATTGGGCCACTCCAGAACAGTTGCCCCCAAGCCTAGGTCGCTTAAGAGCAGGCTGAGGCTTGAATCGTTGCCCCCCTGCATTCGAGTTGTGGAAGGGTGACTGACGGTCGCTGCCGCCTATTGATCGTTGAGTTTGGCGTCGGTCGCTGCCGACCTCCGTTGTTTGAGAAGACGTGACGTTTGGCCGATGGGAAGGTGGTCGCTGCCACCCGTGTGGTCGCACGGGACCGGCCGGTGTTCTGGGGTCGATGCCCCTCGTTAGGTCGCGCGGGACCGGTGTGGCAGAGGTCGCTCTGGATTCTGCTTTAGCGGGTATGAAATCGGTCATGCAAGAGAAGGATAGGCTCGCTGGCAGGAAAAGCTTCTTGTCCAGGTCAGCTTGCTTAAGACCGACCTGGGGCTTGAATCGTTTTAACCGGTCGGGTCTCGGCCCTGTCCCTTGGGCAGTTTACCAAGTATCGACTCAGATCGAACTCGCCCTTGGGGGTGCGACTATTCTTAGGTCGCTTCGATTGTGCTTAAGCTCGCTTAAGCGTTTTGACTGGTCGCCTGGGGCTCTCGACCTGCAGGGAGCAGCCAAGCACGACCTATTTGAGGAATGTGGTCGCTGCCCCTCATGTTGGAATGTGGTCGTTGCCACTCATGTTCTTTGTGGGCCACTCGGTGGCTCTTCGTTGGGGCCGTTTAGCTCCTCGCATTATTGATCACACTCGGGCCATTCGATGGCACTCGATTAGGCCGTTCGACGGCACTCTTTTGGGCCGCTCGGCGGCTCTCGTTTAGGCCATTCGATGGCACTCGATTAGGCCGTTCGACGACACTCTTTTGGGCCGCTCGGCGGCTCTCGTTTGGGCCATTCGATGGCACTCTTTGTTGACTCTTAATCTGGTCGCCGGAGAGCCTCGCGGGATCGACCTGTAGGAAGCGACCAATCGCAGCCTATTCGAGGCTTGATTCGTTGCCCCCTGTGTAGCCTCGCGCGGCCGACCTACAGGGGTGAAGTAGCGTAGCCTATTCGAGGCTTGATTCGTTGCCCCCTGTGTAGCCTCGCGCGGCCGACCTACAGGGGTGAAGTAGCGTAGCCTATTCGAGGCTTGATTCGTTGCCCCGTGTAGCCTCGCGCGGCCGACCTACAGGGGTGAAGTAGCGTAGCCTATTCGAGGCTTGATGCATCTTGCCGGCCTGCGAACGGTCGGTGGATTGGGCGCCCGGTTTCGACCGTGGTGAACCCGTTGTGTACTTTTGATTCGAAAGTTTAATTTTAGTTCCTGTTCGATCGCTCGCTACTTTACTGAGTGTTCGGGCATGCACTCGTACATGTTAACTAAAACACACACTTTCAAAAGGTCGAGCCTCAGTAAAAAGAGTGCTCGCCTGTCCTTTATTGATCGATCGAGTATCAGTACCAGTTTGTAGGGTCGTTTGAATTCATTCTTCAGCTCGCGGGCTGAACTCATCATCTTCCTCTAGAACATACTCCCTCAGCTCTCCCCTTTGAATCAGGTCCTCGATATCATCTTTGAGGGCCATACAATCGTTCGTATCGTGCCCCTTACTACAATGGTATTGGCAGTACTTCTTGGTCGGTCGATGCCTTTCTTTGAGGACGAGGGGGTCGGGTCGCTTCATGTTCAGGAATTCTCGGTTCTGTCGCTCAGAATAGATTTGCGCAACGGGAGTATTCAACTTCGTGCGCTGTTCATATTTCTTAGGTCGGTATTCACGGTGGCTTTCTTGCCCGCTACCTGGCCTGTTGTGCTCCTCTTTGGGTCGCGCTCGGGCGCCCTTCCTAGAGGCCAATTTTTCTTCGTAAGCCATATGATCGTTGGCCCTTCGAAGAAACATGCCGAGGTCGCTATAGTGGTTCAACGTGAACTTTACTGCAAACCTGTGGTCCTCTCTTATACCACGTTTTAGATATTTCAACTTGTCTCTATCTGACAGGTCGCGGACCGCGTCGGCTTCAGTGTTGAATCGGTCGATGTACTCCCTCAGGGATTCATTCTCTCCTTGGACGATCGTGTCCAAGTGCTCTTCATATCTGTACTGGCAGCGGTTGGCTGTATAATTGGCTAGGAACATTGTCACGAGACCTTCCCAAGAAGAGATGGTGTTGGGACGTAGGGTTTCCCACCATTCTAACGCCCGACCTTCGAGCGACTGAGGAAAAAGTCTGCACTTCATTGTCCGACCTAGCTCTCTATAGCTGTAGTAGTTGTTGAAGTACATGAGATGTTTATCGGGATTCCCGCGGTCGTTAAACTTGTTCAGGTTCGGGGGCTTCCTGAGATCCCTTGGAATGCGATAGCGTCTGATTTCTCTGGTGAAGGGCCCTTGTCCGGTCGGAATGTAATTCTGCCCGTAGGGCTGCATGGCGGCATAAGTTTGGTCGATGGGCAGAACGTAAAGGCCGACCGGCTGGCCAAGGAATCCGTCGGCAATTGGAGGGGGTCCATGGGGGCCATGGTATTGTGGAGCATGCGACGACGACCGTCCTCTAGGCCGTTCTGAATAGTTTCTTCTTGATTGGCTGATGGCACGGGAGACATCTCTTATCTCCCTGTTGCGGTAGTCATTAAACTCCTCATACGAGTCGCACGACCTGCTTCTTGATCGGCGGGATCCTGAGGACTCGTCGGACGAGTATCTTGTTGGCGACCTGCTCGACTCTAGTCGGTAGCTCGAGTCAGCATAGTCGTAATCATAATCATAGTCGTTGGAAGGGGACCGACGACGTCGTCCGCCCCTATTTGGGGGCGACCTGTGCACCCTGTTCCTACGCGGAGGAGTTCGGCGTGACACACTTCTTCTACGTGAAATGCCTCCTCTAGGCATCGTCCTGTATCTAGGAGGCGGCCTAGGTTCTTGTATTTGATCGTTCCTGCGAGCCGCACGCGGGCGGGTCGAGGCTTCAGCACGCTCATACTGGGAGATGAGCGCTTCTCGGTCGGCTATGAGCTGATTCTTGTTCTGCAGTATTTGGAGGAATGCCTGGGTCACATGCTCTGGGAGAGGCTCTGTGACCCCGGCATCGGCCAGCTCGGCCGGCATTTCTTGTTGCTGGACCGGCCGTCGAATTCGTCCCAACACCGGTCCTCGACCGCCCTGCACCGTAGGAGATTGGTGAGGGTCACCTTGTGATTCGTGAATGGTCACGGGCACGCCCTCCGGGGTATGCTCGGGTTGGGCGTTCGACCCAGGTTGATTGAGCCTGGATGAAGTACGTTTCTGACGCGGCGGCATGGTTTGATGTGGAATAGCGCTCGGGCCTCCCACTGTGGTCGCCAATTGATCGTACCTGATCAATACGATGGGTTGTTGGTTGTTTGATGATGTTGCTCGGTCGTTGGGATGAAGGACCGAGTTGTAGACAGCACGCGGGTGGTACCTGCAAAGACACTCCAACGCTCAAGTCAGAGGTGTTTCAACGGGCAGGTGGTCACAAGGTGAGTAAAACATACCTGATTATGGAGCTCTGCCATGTATTTATAGTGATAGGGGCGCCCTGGCCGTTGGCGCGTCTTGCGGAGCACGCCTTGCGTGGGCCGAATTGGGCCGGCCTTGGTCGAATGGGCCGTTGGCCCATGTTGCACCTGGCTGCTGCGCGCAGCACCCCCTTGCTGCAGGTTGCGCTGGACTGTCTCGTTGGGCCTATTGGGCCACTCCAGAACAGGTTTTATATGTTTACAGACTCTAAGTTATCAATGTGTGTTCGGTTGTTGGGTCTTAAGTCTCAATTTAACGTTGCAGAATTGTGCATGGAATACATGACTAAAATGATGTTGGATGCAACCCTCGTTAGAGGACTTTTTCCGCATAGTTATTATGATGCTAAAAGATTGGTATCGAAGCTTGGTTTAAATTCTATAAGAATTGATTGTTGTGTGTCTGGTTGCATGATCTATTATAACAATGAGTTTGACATAAATGATGGAGAGTTGCTGGAATGCAAGTTTTGTCAAGAGCCACAGTATCGTGTCAGCAGGAAAGGGACAAGCAAAGGCAAACCAGTTCCAAGAAAGCAATGTTCTATTTTCCGATTATACCAAGACTGTAGAGGATGTTCACTTCAATGAAAACTGCGGGTAAATTGACGTGGCACTATGAAAATAGAAATAATTCTGGTGATTTACGTCATCCATCTGATGGTGAAGCTTGGAAGCATTTTGATCGTGTTCATCCAGATTTTGCCAATGATCCACGCAATGTTCGGCTTGGTTTATGCTCTGATGGTTTCACACCATATATTCAAGCGTCAGCAACACCGTATTCTTGTTGGCCAGTTATTGTTACCCCATACAACCTACCTCCTGAAATGTGTTTGTCTAAACCCTACATGTTTTTAAATGTTATAATACCAGGGCCAACTAATCCAACAGCTGGTATTGACATATATTTGCAACCTTTGATTGATGACCTAAAAAGGTTGTGGAATGATATTTTAACTTATGATGCAGCACGAAGACAAAATTTCATGATGAAGGCGGCTTTGATGTGGACCATTAATGACTTTCCTGCGTATGGAATGTTGTCTGGATGGGGGATACATGGTAAGATGGCATGTCCAATTTGCATGGTTGACACAAAGGCTTTTGCTCTTAAATATGGAGGAAAAACCTCATGGTTTGACTTGCACCGTAGGTTTTTACCTACCGAGCACCCTTTTAGAAAGTCAAAATATGGATTCATCAAGGGGAATGTTGAAACAGCTGAACCTCCTCGTAGGCTGACACCAGAAGAAGTTTGGAACAGTGTCAAGGATATCCCTCCCGTGGAGTGGTTGCTGGTGTTGTTTCTCATCTAGATGGTTCTAGACTATGGCATAATTGGATGAAAAAAAGTATTTTTTGGAAACTTCCATATTGGAAAGATAATCTATTGAGAGACAATCTCGATGTAATGCATATTGAAAAGAATTTCTGTGATAACATATTTAACACTGTTATGAACGTGAAAGGTAAAACAAAAGACAATGAGAAGGCTAGGAAGGATGTGGATCATTACTGCAGGCGAAAGGATTTGTTATTGGTTGAGCAAGCTAACGGTAGGACACTGAAACCCAAAGGCAATTATACTTTATCTACGGAGCAAGTGAGAGCAGTTTATCGGTGAATTTCTGAGTTGAAAATGCCAGACGGTTATTCTTCCAATTTAGCAAGATGTTTCGATGTGGATAATGGGAGGTTACATGGGATGAAGAGCCATGATTGTCATGTATTCATGGATTTCTTTCTTCCTATTGCCTTTAGTTCGTTGCCAACACACATTTTGAATCCACTCTTTGAAATAAGTCAATATTTTAAGAATTTGTGTTCTGCAACGCTAAAAGCGGATGACCTTACAAAAATGGAACAAGACATCCCATTTATCTTATGCAAGTTGTAGAGAATATTTCCGCCGGGTTTCTTTGATTCTATGGAGCATCTTCCTGTTCATCTCTCATATGAAGCTAAACTTGGCGGACCTGTCCAATACAGATGGATGTATCCGTTTGAAAGATCAGTTAATATAAATATAGGCTAAAGTGATCCCGGGGTCCCTTATCTTTATTTAAAGTAACGAATTAGTCCTTTATGTATTTTTTGTCCCAAATAAGTCCTTTATCTTTCAAATTTTTGACACATAAATCCTTTTCCGTTAACAGTGCTGATTTATGTGTCAAAAAAAGGATTTATGTGTTAAAAATTTGAAACATAAAGGACTGATTTGGGACAGAAAAGGGTTTATGTGTCAAAAATTTAAAACATAAAGGACTGATTTGGGACAAAAAAAGATAAATGACCAAATCGTTACTTTAAATAAAGATAAGGGACCCCGGGAGCACTTTAGCCTATATATATATCATTTAGATTAATTAGATCGATGATTATATATTAACATATGATGGATATCATTTTCTAGGTTCATGGGTGATTCAAAAAGATCAGTTAAAAATAAAGCTAGAGTTGAAGGATCGATATGTTCTTCTCACTTACATCGTGAAACAACTCATTTTTGTTCTTATTATTTCAAAAATGAATTTGCTCCTAGAAGTAGTCGAAATGACATGGAAATTGAATGTCCAAGACATCATTTAGCTTTGTCTGTCTTTTCTCTACCTGACCGTCCGTCTGGAAAGGAGTCAATTCATTGGCTAACAGAAGAAGAGTTAAATTCAGCCCATGTTCATGTCATGATAAACTGTACCGAGGTCCAACCGTTCATTGAGTATGTATTTCTCGACCTAGCTATCTCAATTAAATTAAATTACACAATTGTATATAACAATTAATAATTTCTTATTAGGGAGTTCTTGTCATCAGAGGCAGTAAGTGAAGACCGATCTTCTGCTCATATTCATGCGCATTTTCCAATGTGGTTTAGGCAATGTGTGTATTCCCTCCCGCCGACTCCTACCAACCAACACTTGAGGAACTTATCTGACGATCCTCGTAGATGTGTTAAAGAATGGCACACATATTTTGTCAATGGATACAAATTTCACACTAAGGAATGGACAGAGGGTAGAGAAACAGTCAATAGTGGAGTTTGCATGAAAGGTGTCACTGGGAGAGGCGAAGATGATTTCTATGGTGTGGTTGAACACATATATGAACTTGCATACCCATACCTTGATTATAGTCAAAAGGTAGTTGTTTTTTATTGTAATTGGTTCGATCCGTCCGCTCGAGGAACAAAGTTTAATCCATAGACAAATACTGTGGACAATAAAATGAATAGTAGATATCGACTGTATGATCCGTTCGTCGTTGCACAAAATGTGAGACAAGTCTATTATGTCTATTATCCATCAACACGGACTGATCGGCGTGGTTGGTGTGTCGAAATTAAGACAAAACCAAGAGGTCGAATTGAGACAAATGATGACACAGTGGAAGACGTGCCATATCAAATGGATGAAATGTCCAATGTAAATGAAGTGAGTGAAGTTGAACCCATTACTCGTTTATGTGATGAGCCAAACACTGGTGATGAAGTTAATGAAGAAGAAGATACAGATCATGAGGATGCAGTCGATCACGTCGGTGTATCAGGAATTCACTCATCTGATGATGATGGTGATTTCGAGAAAGAACGGGATTCTATTTAATTTGTTATGAAATAATTAATATTTATATTTATCAGACTTGATTCATGTATGTTATTCATCATGTATGTTATTCATCATTTATGTTATTCATTATTTATCTTGTTTATCATGTATATATATATATATATATATATATATATATATATATATATTAGTTTTTTAATTTTGTTGAATTGATTAATTTTTTTTTACTAACCAGTAAATTTGTTTAAATAGGAAAAAATGGCATGGTACCCTGATGCGGCGAAGGAAGTTGAGAGAACATTCAACACAAGAGCTTCTCACCGCTTTTCTGAAATGCTCGGGTAACGAATAGCGTAATAAGGGGATGCAGCCGACATGGATCAGTGATTTTGATTGGCATGAGCTCCAATTGAAATGGAAAGATGCGAAGTATAAAGAAAAATGTGACAAAGCCAAGAAGAATCGTGCTTCTAAGATAGGGGGTTGCATAAATACGAGTGGTTCTATCAACGCAGCTGAACATTACAGACGCATGGTAAATTTAATAATTGATTAAATTTATATTATATATACATACGTATTGTATATTTTATAAAATAATAATATTAAATAATAACTGTATATATATATATATATATATATATATATATATATATATATATATATATATATATATATATATATAGAGGAGGCTAGCCTTGGTCGACCACCTACTTTGCCTGAGTTATACTGCCAACTTCATACGCGAGAGGAGACTGGTGATTATATTGAAGAACGGTCAACGAATATTGCGGTAAATAACGTTTATTATATTTATATTTATGTTTATATATTGTTTTTATTATATTATTATATATTACATACTAATTTGGTTATACATTTCTTGGTTGTTCCTTTCAGGAAATTTTTTATGAATGGCAGACCAGTTATCGTGAAACTCAGCTGAGTAGTGGCGGTGAGATTGATCCCGTTGACGAGAGTCGAGCGGCTTTTCTTGCTTGGAAGGAATCTGTTGGGCCATCAAAAGTTGGCCGGTTAGTAGGAGCTGGTGGTTTGGGACCGTCTGCTTTCCCAAATTCCATTATTCCAAATGTGGTTCCCGCATCTTCTTCAGACAGAAGTACTGGTCGCTCTTATGTCCCTACGCCTTCAGAAATAAGCGATGTTCAGCTGTTGACGCAGAAATTGAGCGACCAACAGCGTGACATGGAAGAGGGACAGAAAAAACATGATTAGGAAATACAACAGATGCAGGAGCAGCAGGCGGAGTTGCACAAGTTGAATGCGGAGCAGCAACGGTTGAATGCGGGGCAGCAACAGTTGAATGAGGAGCGCTGGAAGCATATGATGGATACTATGTCTCAATACCTGAGGCCATCTATGCCATCATCATCATTATTTTATCCACCGCAGCAGATGCAGCCTTACAGCTCTACTTTTCACCCGTACGCACCAGTCTTCCAGCCTTCCTTCCATAGCCCATATGGTCAGCCGTACTCTGGTTTCAACTCGCAGCTCCAGCAACCCCAGCAGCAGCCCGAGCAACCCCAGCAGCAGATCAACACAGATCTAGACCTCAACACTGATTGTGAAACATGGTTAAATAATACAGACCTCAACAACAACAACAACACTGATTTTATCATTTTAAAGCATTATTCAATTCTCGTTTAATTAGCATTTATATAAAATAAATAATTATATTATAAAATTAATTATATTTTTTGAATTAAATAATAGATATTTTAATTAACGAATACTAATAATATTTTTTTAAATAAACGAATTAAAAAACTATTTTTTTTAAAAAATAAAATAGATTACCGGCGGATTCCATTATTTTACCGGCGGATTTTTAAAAACTTTCCGGCGGCTTCTTAAATAAATACCGGCGGATTTGGCGCCGGTAATTACCGACGGATTTGGCGCCGATAATTACCGGCAGAATATTAACATTTACTGGCGGGTTATAACTTTAAATTACTGGCATTTTTTTGCAGTTAGCGGCGGAAAATCCGCCGGTATACCCGTTACCTGCGAGTGAATTTCCGGCGAAAAAAACCGCCGGTAATGCCCAATTTTCGGCGGATTTTTTCCGCCGGTAATCCCCAAAATTCTTGTGATTTCTGGATTGCAATTCCAATTTTTATAGTTCTTTTTTGGTTCTTGAATCGGTTTGATTCTTGGATCGTTCTCTCTTCATCTTTGCTGTTATGTGCGTTTGCGTTCTTTCTTCATCACGTTTGCGTGTTCCGCATTTCTTCACATCGCGTTTTCGGCGTTCTTTCACATCGTCGTATTGCATTCCGCTTCATTGTCCTCCTTTCATTTTGGATTTTGATGATTGTGATCTGAAGCGGAGTTCCATTTTCATTTTGGATCGAGTTTCGATTTCATTTTCGATCTTGAATCTTCTAAAATTTTGGCTTTTGCCGTTTGTCTTGGAGGATTTGTGATCTCCTCAATTTCATTCAGGCATTTTTTTCAAACACTTGATGGTTTTCATTTTCTCTATGTCAGTTTTTGATTCTAAGCTTTTATTGAAATTGTTTTCCATTTCATTGTCCTCAGATTCTTCTGTTTGTGAGTCATGGTGGCCAAAAAGACCATTGAGACATTCTCGAAGAGTTTGATTGAGGAAGTTCATAATGGGGTTGTTTGAAACAATCTGGTGTAAGTTTACGGTATATGATGGAGTTTGGTTCCGAACCTACAAAAAGAATTTGTTGATTTCTGCACAATTTCTTCTTAAGGAATTTGTTGATGTATCGCACACACACAATGATTTCTGTAGAAGCATCACACACACAATGATTGATGTTTTTCGTTTTTCGTTTCTGATTGTTGTTATTGGCTTTATGTATTGGGTATTTCGTTTTAGATTGTTGTTGATGATGCTGTTTTTGGTTTAGTGGTAAGAGCTTAGCATTGTATCCTCAAGGTGCTGAGTTCGAATCCCCTCGGGGACAGTTGTAAAATGGCCATTAGTGCCACTTTGATTAATGAAATTTCCCCCTTCCCCAATTAAAAAAAAAAGGTTTAGATTGTTGTTCTTGATGATTTCTATTTTTTGTTTTGGCTTTAGATTGTTGTTGATGATTGTCATACCCCAAATTTGTCCGGCTTAAATCAAAACCCTAATTTTCCAAAAAAATAAATAAATTGAAGAGCGAAGAGCCTTATGCACTATATTTCGGATCCTAGAAGGCATTCCAAGGTTCTTGAAATCGTTTTTAGGGTTGGAACGCACTTTTCGGGCAAATTAGGGTTTTAGAGCCAAAAAGGGTATTTTGGTCAATTATAACGGTTTTTTTTCTCTCACTTTCAAAAAGGCTCAAAAATATGTATAATTAAAAATAGAAATCTGAAATAAAAAAAAATGAATAACAAAATAATATTGGATGCTTTTTGCTTTTATCCACTTTTGGCCAAAGTAAGCACCAATTTCACAAGCAAACAACCTCCCTCACTCCACCCTCATGCCCTTCACTTCAGCCCCATCAAGTGCACATCACAAAAAAGCCTTTCATCATGACAAGCACACCTTTGAGTCCAATAACATTCAATACACAACATATTTTTACCTTCCTTCTCTCTACACCACTAAATACACACTAATTTCTTCACCTCCTTCACTCCACCCTCATGCCCTTCACTTCAGCCCCATCAAGTGCACATCACAAAAAAGCCTTTCATCATGACAAGCACACATTTGAATCCAATAACATTCAATACACAACATATTTTTACCTTCTTTCTCTCTACACCACTAAATACACACTAATTTCTTTATTTCCCTCTCACAACCTTAAACCCATTAGATCTTTGGCCTCCCAAGGATTTGAATAAGGACAACTCACTCCTCTCCTCCCAAAGAGACCAAGAAATTCGTAGCCCCTCTCCTTTCCCTCACTTCCTCTTGTTTTTTCTTTCTTCTCAAAGAAACCTTCCCATTTTCTCCTACACCAAAAAACCCTAACAAACAACTCACCTCATTTGCATCCCTCTTTCACATACTCCCCCATTTCCCACTCAAAGTCCAAGCATCATCATCAAGTAGGTACTTCTTTGAAGGATATTGGAGTTTTGTTGATTTGTGTCTAGCTTCATCTTCTCATCTCACTTTCTAGCTCAAAGCTAAGGTAATCCTTAAAACCTTGCATCATTGCGCCATTTGCATTAAATAAAATTCCAATTTTGAAAAAAATTATTATTCATCTTGCATAAAAATGAAAAAACAATTATCATCTTCATAGCTTAAGCTTTTCGTTTATAATCAAAAAAGAGGAAAAAGCTCCTCGTCAAGTTCAGCCAAAACATGGCATTCATGCATAAGCATTACTTCAAAAAAAAGAAGAAGAAAAAAGACACAGTAGAACTACGTAAGCTTTGATTCCTCATTACAATGGGGATACGTAGGAGCGGGTCATACCTCGTCAAGCACATTTTTCTAAAACCTTTTTTCCAATAAATCATTTGCATCTCCAAATAATTTTCAAAATCATGTTCCAAAACTAAAAAACAAAAAAGAAAATCATTGTGAGTATCATGCATTTCATTGCACAAAAAAAAATGAAAACAAGAAAGCATCTCATTCATAATCATGAATAAAAATCATCATGTAGCATTCATGCACCATTTCATTAACCTCATCACTTTGGTTCAAATACATCATTCCTCCATACATGCATCTTTCAAAAAAGGAAGGGGCATTGGCATTTCATACTTTGCCTTGCCTCTAAAAAAAAATCATCATTTAGAGAAAAGCATCATTCCTGCATCTTTCATCATTCAAAAGAAAAAGGGGGCATTGGTATTTCGTACCTTGTCTCGCCTCTAAAAAAATAAAAAAATCAAAATCAAAAATCATTTTGAAAAAAAGGGGCATCATTCTTGCATCATTCGCATTGGCATTCCATATTTTGTCTTGCATTAAAAATAACAAAATTATTTAGAATAAGCCACACTCTTCGAGTGGTCATTCTCCACGCATTTGCATCATACTTGCATATCATAATTTTTTCATTCATTCATTGCATAAAATAAGAGTTGTGATGAGAAGCGAGACGTTCTTGCGAAACAATCATCCTTTTTGAAAAAGTTTATCCTTACTTGGTTGCGAACTCAAGGTGTTCCAAGGCACTCAGTTTTTCAAATCAATAGCTCATTTGCATTTCTTTCAAAAGCACTGTATCCCATCCATTCTATGACAAAAGACTGAAATAGTGTATCAAAGAAAAAACAAATTTTTAACTGATGTTAACTCTCTGTGAAGCATTCTTCTAATGAGCGTGCATGCTATGAGTACATTCTCTTGTTTGAGTCCGTTGGTTTTCCTCCCTTACCACAGTTTCCCGTCCAAGTCTAGTCCCGCCCCGTCCACCCATAAAGTGCATATTCTCCCCATCAGTGCGTATTTGACTTTTGGTTCATCCTAATGCTTTAAGTCCTCCATGCTGGGGCAAGTCGGTGATCATTAATTCCCCTTGATTAATATCATAGTCCTTCAGTGCAAGTCTCTCAAAAAATAATAATAATAATATAATAAACAAGAAAACAAGCTCGCAAGGTTGAAAACCCGCAAAGGGCGGCCTAGGCAAAAAGGAGCGCCCGGTGGACTGAAAACTCGCAAAGAGCGGTCCAGGCAAAAATTAGGGCACAAAAAAGGAAAAAAGAGCAAACACATGAAGATAGATAAATTATTGTCCTAAAGTTAAGTCTTACAGAAATAAGCAATCGGGATTTGAAATGAAGTTTGGCCATCTCCTCAAAAACCCCAAAATCCCAGAAAGTCCCTTTCCTACCCACCTTGAGCCAAGAAAAACCAAAATCCAAAAATCACCCTAGACAAGGATCACCCCAAATAAAAAAACAGTGCATCACTTTTTATCAGCTCACCCGAGTCAAAGAAGGAAAAGAATCAAAAAAAATAATAATAATAAAAAAAAGGGAAAAAGAGAAAATCAAAAAAGGGGATTCAAAAATGAAAATCCCAAAACAAAAGAAAATACAAAAAAAATGTAAGTGGTGAGCTGGTACATGTCACCACAAAATACAAGAGATCCTTGTCTAAATAAACCTTCAAACACTTCATCATTCCAACACCTGGCTCCATAAACCTTCAAACACTTCCCTTGGCCTCAACATCAAACCCCTTAGTCATTCTACCATGAGACACGAATTTGCTTTAACAGAGCCCAAACAAGCCCAATAACCATCTTCCTCATAGACCATTAACCGTCAATCAACGCCGAACAAAACTCATCCTCCCATTAGCCTCAAACACTTCATTAAGCCTAACCCTCCTTCCTCCACAAAACACCACAATCCCGAAAAGTCCATTCCGATCAATGACCGGTTGCTTTTGTTCACTCAAATTCTAATCTTAGGACGAACAAGCTTATCTATGTACAATGTGTTTGCTCAAAAGAAAAACAAACGATCAGAAAAAAGAAAGTTGATCAAGAAAGAATAAACCCCCAGAAAAAAGAGAACAGAGGAAATAAAAACGAACAGTCAGAAAAAAGAAAGCTGACAAAATAAAAAAAGAGGGACTTGCACTCCAAAACACATTCAAGATGCATTAAAACAAGGTTTAGTGATCACCGGGTAAGGATTCTTTCGCACCAAAAGTCAAGACATCAGTAGAGAACCAAAGATTTGCGCTGAGAATACTACTCAGACCCAAAAGCTGGGGCATTCTCTTCACCACCCACACACCCTAATCTTGGGAAAGTCTGTTCAATGCCCATCCCATGTCACTCCAGTTGTCAATGTCATTCCAAAGTGAGGCAAGTGCATTCTCATTCCTTCACCTCATTCATTCCCATAAAAACCTCACTGGGGAAATCTCTCAACTCACTATCCTAAACAAGACCTTGTCATTCTGATTGGGGCAGCTTTGTCCTTGTTATGACTGGGGCAACATCAAATTCTGTGGGTTGAAGCAAAACCCCTTTCATTCCAGCTTTCATCCCAAGAGCCGAAGCGTTCCCAATTCATCATCTTCTACGCCCCTAGTTGTTGTCACCACAAGACAGGGGCAAACTATTCGCTCATCAAAGACCTGAATTGGGGCAATCTTGTATCTCTTGATCCCTCATGAGCTTCGGCAACAACCATGTCGGTCATTCCTTCACTTGCCATAAAAGTCCATGCCCTAAACCAATTCCAAGTTAACTGACTCATTCATTCATTCATTCATTCATTCACATTTGCACTCCTATGCATGCTTACTAGACAATGCTTCAAAAGAGAGAGCACCAGTTGTTTACGTGATATCTAAAATTCAGTCATCATGGAAAGAAGGAGAAGACAAGTGAGGTGGTTTGTAAATAAAAACCTTGAGAACACCAGAGTTTGAATCAAATTCAATTTTTCAACAGAATGGTCAATAATCATCTCAAGCCCTTGCATTCAAAGTCTCGCATCTCATCATCACAAAAATGCTTACCTCATGCATCTAGGCATTATAGCATATGCATCAAAGCATTACATTTGCATCTTCACATTTTGTGCATTCATCACATAGTAAAAAGAAAAAAAAAACGTTCCACATCAGTTGCACCATATTAATACTTGTATTTCATAGAAGAAAATAGTAAAGAAGAAAAAGCAGAAATCTTTTCATTGTATTGGCATCATATTAATGTCCGCACTTCATAAAAAGGAAAAGAACAAAATCATTGCATGTCATTCATCATTAAAGCATTACATTTTGCATCAGATATTTCATAGAAAAAGCAAAGAAAGCAAAAAGAAAACAAAGAAAAGAAACCACAAAAGCAACACAAAAACATTCCCTGTCATCCAGCATTCCATATCATTCATCATTTCACAAGCATTCCTTTGTCATTCAATCATCAAACATCAGAGCATTGCATCATATTAATGTTTGCATTTCATAGAAGAAGCAAAAAGAAACAAACAGAAGTTAGAACCGGAGCATTCCATTCATCAAAGCGTCAATCACCGCATACATTTGCATTCAAACATCAAAGCAATACAATTGCATCACATCAATACTGGCATCTCATAGAAGAAAAGAAAGCTAAAACATCCCATGTTGTTCATCATTTTATTTCGCGTAATAGCAATATTCACATTTCATAGGAAAAAGTCAAAGAAGAAAAAGTTTTCCATTGCATGTCATCTGCCATTTCATCAAAACGCAAGAGCATTACATACCAAAATTTTGCATTTGCATACCAGCACTGCATAAAAGAGCAAAAGAAAAGAAATTAGAAAACAAAAAAAGGGGATTAGAAATAAAAGAACAAAAGAACAGCAAAACAAATAAAATTCATACATTGCATTCATCAAACATAGAAAAAATTCGTGCAAGCAAAAAGAAACTCCTGCATCACATCACATTCATCCCATCAAAAAGCAATCATGGCATTTGCATTGCATGCATTTGTTCATTTTCAGCTGCAGGTACAAAGAGAGGATGAGCACTTCGGTGTTAGCGCTCACCCCCATATTCCAGAAAATGCTCCCCCAAGTTGGGAGAGTTCAGAAGAAAAAAAGAAACAGAAAAGAAAAGAAAAGAAAAGAAAAGAAAAGAAAGGGAGAAACAAAAAGAAAAGAAAAGAGAAAAGAAAAGGGAAGAAAAAGAAAGAAGAGAAGCTAGAGAAAGAGAAAA
Organism: Astragalus membranaceus; assembly: GCA_039519185.1. NCBI lineage: Eukaryota > Viridiplantae > Streptophyta > Magnoliopsida > Fabales > Fabaceae > Astragalus > Astragalus membranaceus. The sequence continues at coordinate 53,506,448 of CM076848.1, read as the reverse complement.
AGACATATAAGAACAGGAGAAAATCATGCATTCATCAGACATAAGCAAAAGAAAAAGAAAATCATGCATTGCGTACAGACAAGAGAAGAAAAGGAAAATCATTACCTTCATCAAGCATATAAGAACAGTAGAAGATCATGCATCCATCCGACATAGACAAAGGAAATAAGAAACTCATCATTCATCATCAGAAAAAAGAAAACAACAATCATGGCATTTGCATTGCATGCATTTGTTCATTTTCAGCTATAGGTACAAAGAGAGAATGAGCACTTCGGTGTTAGCCCTCGCCTCCATATTCCAGAAAATGCTCCCCCAAGTTGGGAGAGTTCAAAAAAAAGGCAGAAAAGAAAAGAAAGAAAGAAAAGGAAAGAGAGCGCTCAGGCGCGCATTGCGGATTGGAGCCCAGAGAGATCATCGCTCCCTTCTGCCCAGGTCTCACATCGTGTACGAGCAACGCGATGGACCGCAGCCCCATGCGAGGCGCAACGGAATAGTTGTATCGAGCCTAAGATACAGTGGACGCCGTGCATCGATCTGTATATCAGTTTCGGAGCTGATAACGATCCCCCCGGTCGCTCGAAAGGCCAACAGGAAGAGCGTGCTCCTCAAAGCCACGTGCAAACTCGGATTCGTCAAGAGTTCGTTTAAGGATTACAGGTTTTAGGCAGCCTGGGCAATTTACCGCTTTCTGCACGCCAAGTGCCCGTTTTACTTTTCTGTATGCACGCAAGTGCCCATTTTACCTTTTCTGTCTGCACGCCAAGTGCCCATTTTACTTTTCTGCCTGCACGCAAGTGCCCATTTTACCTTTTTTGTCTGCACGTCAGTGTTCATTTACTGTTTTCGCATCAACACGAAAGTGTCTATCTTTCAAAAAACAAAAAAAAGGGGAAATTCGGGTTTCTCCAAATGGACAAAATTGGTATAATTTCTGAATTCTTTATTTCTATTTTACCTTCGAAATATGTCTCGCGCAATTCATATTTCTTGGTAAAATCCAAATAAAGAGGGGCAGCTGTCATACCCCAAATTTGTCCGGCTTAGATCAAAACCCTAATTTTCCAAAAAAATAAATAAATTGAAGAGCGAAGAGCCTTATGCACTACATTTCGGATCCTAGAAGGCATTCCAAGGTTCTTGAAATCGTTTTTAGGGTTGGAACGCACTTTTCGGGCAAATTAGGGTTTTAGAGCCAACAAGGGTATTTTGGTCAATTATAACGGTTTTTTTTCTCTCACTTTCAAAAAGGCTCAAAAATATGTATAATTAAAAATAGAAATCTGAAATCAAAAAGAAAAATGAATAACAAAATAATATTGGATGCTTATGGTATTTTTAGAATTAGGGCTAATTCCTTTTAGGTGCTTTTTGCTTTTATCCACTTTTGGCCAAAGTAAGCACCAATTTCTCAAGCAAACAACCTCCCTCACTCCACCCTCATGCCCTTCACTTCAGCCCCATCAAGTGCACATCACAAAAAAGCCTTTCATCATGACAAGCACACCTTTGAGTCCAATAACATTCAATACACAACATATTTTTACCTTCCTTCTCTCTACACCACTAAATACACACTAATTTCTTCACCTCCTTCACTCCACCCTCATGCCCTTCACTTCAGCCCCATCAAGTGAACATCACAAAAAAGCCTTTCATCATGACAAGCACACCTTTGAATCCAATAACATTCAATACACAACATATTTTTACCTTCTTTCTCTCTACACCACTAAATACACACTAATTTCTTTATTTCCCTCTCGCAACCTTAAACCCATTAGATCTTTGGCCTCCCAAGGATTTGAATAAGGACAACTCACTCCTCTCCTCCCAAAGAGACCAAGAAATTCGTAGCCCCTCTCCTTTCCCTCACTTCCTCTTGTTTTTTCTTTCTTCTCAAAGAAACCTTCCCATTTTCTCCTACACCAAAAAACCCTAACAAACAACTCACCTCATTTGCATCCCTCTTTCACATACTCCCCCATTTACCACTCAAAGTCCAAGCATCATCATCAAGTAGGTACTTTGTAACATCCCCAAAATAATTAATCGAGTTATTTGAAAGTAAACCCAATTGAATTAATTTGGTACTTAATTGGTAAAATTATTGAGTGCTAAAATTAATTATTGGCTGTCACAGGGTCGTTGACCGAATAATACGGACCAAGGAAGTTTTGAAATCGAAATAAGGAATTTGGGTCAATATGGTAATTGGACCACGCCACCACTTATTTATTAAAAAAATAAATATGTGTGTGTGTGTGTTAATTAAAAGAAAGGAAAGAAGAGGAGGATACGAACAGAAGAAAAGAAAACAGAGAAAGAAAAGAAGAGAAGGAAAGGAGAAAGAAGAAGAGGAAAGAAGAAGAGAAAGGAAGAAGAAGAGGAAACCCCATCACCTCAAATTTCAGCACAATCACCATCTCCCTCTCCTCTACAAAACCCATATCTTAGGTAAGCCTCTCCTCCATTTTTCCCCCTTCTATTTGACTTCGAAAATTGAAGGTTTGTGGAGAGAATTTGTTGAAATCGAGGATTAATAGGTTGTGTTGGTGATTGGTTATGCTTAGGATCGAAGCTAGGAGCGGATTGAACGCGATTGGAAGCTCGGAACGAAGTTAGGAGCGGTTCGGTGTTGTTTGGGTTCGATTCGGTGATTTCGACGTCTCGGCAAATTCGGTTCGATATCGGCTCTCGCTTCAAGGGTGAGTTTTACTCACGCTTAGGATATTTTTGTGTCTCATTAGTTTTTACGCCAATTGGTTTCGAAAGATTTTTGGAACGAAAACCGTTATTTGAAAATATGTCGCGTTTTAATACAATTCGTTTTGATTAAGTTTTTGATTGGATTGAGTGATTTTGTGGTGTGAACTTGGATTTTTATAAAACGTGGAATTAAAGTGTTTCGTTGATTGTCTGATTTGATGGACCGTGGGTTCATAGTACTGTAGATATATGTTTATATATCGAGTTGGGTGACGACCCATGTGTAACATACTAGGCGGGGCAGTCATGATCCCCTTCCCTAGGCTCCATGCCAATAGGAGAATGTACTATTGGTAGGGGGGTTCACCGGGATTAGCGATGTTCCGCAGTCGGTGTTATGTTAAAGATTATTGTACGATACACCGGGATTAGCAATGTTCTGCAGTCGGTGCCGTACTTTGTTTATTGTGCGATACACCGGGATTAGCAATGTTCTGCAGTCGGTGCCGCACTATGTTTGTTGTACGATACACCGGGATTAGCAATGTTCTGCAGTCGGTGCCGTACTTTGTTTATTTTGCGACATACCGGGAGTAGCAATGTTTTGCAGTCGGTGTCGTGTTAATCTATAAAAGAACTAATAACTGAACCGAGAGAGTTAGCAGGGGTCTCGGTAGAACTCACTGAGATTGTATCTCACTGTTTAAATGTTGTTGTTTTACAGATAAACAGGGACAGAAGAAAACTCAGAGGCACGAGTAGGTGGCCCCGAGAGCTGGACGATGACTTAGTTTTACGTTTAAGTTTATTTCCCTTCTGTCGTCTATGTATCACAATACTATGGCATTAGTATTATGTTATCTTTCATTCCGCTTTCTTGTATGACTCTGACTACCATAGTTGCTGACAGGTTATGGTCTTGTTTGTATATAAGACTGTTTTGTTTTAATCAGCGAAAAATTATAATGGTATTCAGTGTCTGAACAGGAAATAATATCTCTGATGTATGTTTAATGTGCACTTGGGTGTTTTTAACAAATAAAAATACCAGGGTGTTACAGTTGGTATCAGAGCGGTTCGACCTAGTCGGACTTAGCTTATAGGGTCTTTGCTTTTTCCAGTTGTGATTTTCTTAGTATGCTATTAGACATTGAGCTTGATCAACTTAATACTTTGTGCATATTTCTCAGAATCATGGCCAGAAGAGGTAGAGGCGTTCCTCCTCCTGTTGATCCAAATTTTGAGTGGATGCAGAATGTAATTGAGAACCAGCAGAAAATGATGCAAGACATGATGCTTATGCATCAGCAGCAACAAATCCTACAGCAGAATGCTCAGCAGCATCAAGCTCCAGAGCCACAAGTGAACCCAAGGAGAATTTTCACAGAGTTCCTGAAAATGAAACCCTCCGAGTTTAGAGGTGGGCCGGATGTCATGAGAGCACAACATTGGCTGGATGACATTGAAAAGATCTTTGTAACAATGCAAGTGACCGATGAAGACAAGTTGAGGTTGGCATCCCATATGTTGAAGGGAGAGGCCAATAACTGGTGGACAAATGCTAGGGCCATGATGGAGACAATGGGAACTCCCCCGACTTGGGACAATTTCCGAACATCATTTTTAGAACAATTCTTCCCCACGGCTATGAGGTTGGATAAGGAAAATGAGTTTTTGACTTTTACACAAGGAGGCTTGACCGTGGGCCAATACACGGCTAAATTTGAAGAGTTGTATCAATTCTTCGGTTTAGCTGGATATGCCCCAAGTGACCAATGGAAAACTGACAGGTACAAATATGGGTTGAGAGAGGATATTGCTCAAAGTCTTAGTTCTTTTCCGAGAACCAACTATGCAGCCATGGTACAACAAGCTTATATCGCCGAAAGTGATTTGTCGAGGTTGTATGCAAGCAGAAAGGCATTCCATCAGAGCAAGAGGAACACTGGGTCATCTAGTTCTCCGATGGGTCCCAAGCATGACTCGGGCAAGAGTGGTAATTATAAAGGAAAGCAGGTGCAAACGGCCGATCAAATGAAGTTTAGGAATTGTTTTAAGTGCGGAAGGTATCACCACGGCAGTTGTGCACAACGATCCGATAGATGCTATGTCTGTAATGAGGAAGGTCACTATGCAAATCAGTGCCCAACAAGGAAGAACTCCCAAAGGGCACCAAATGCTCCTGGTCAGGGGCGGATCAACACACTCGATGCTCGAACCATCACACCTACGGATAATCTTCTAAGGGGTACGGGATCTCTTTTTAATAATTCAGTCAATATTTTATATGATTCTGGTGCAACTCACTGTTTTATCTCGCAAGCATGTGTGAATCGGTTGGGACTAGCATTGTCTGAGCTATCCGAACCGATAACTATTTTAACTGCTGCCAAGGGTCGTGTCCAGACCCAATCATTATGTGAAAATTGCCTACTTGTCATAGGCGACAGACAGTTTGTTATGAAATTTATTTGCTTGCCTATGAGAAGCATGGACATTGTTCTGGGTATGAATTGGATGGCCGAAAATCATGTAACAATCAACTGTGCCGATCGAACTATTAGCTTCGCCTCCGAATCCGTAGGATTGACACAGGCAGATTCTGAAGCGACGATCTCTTACACCGAAGCAAGCCAGTCATTATTCCAAGGTGCGGAAGCTATTCTTATTATGTTGTCTGCATCTACTGAAACGGGTTTAGATTTGTCATCTGTGCAAGTGGTAAATGAATTTCTAGATGTCTTTCCAGAAGAAGTTTCATCCTTACCTCCTGACCGAGAGGTAGAATTCTCAATAGAATTGATTCCTGGTACAGGATCAATCTCTATTGCTCCTTATAGGATGTCTCCTTTAGAATTGAAGGAATTAAAGTCTCAACTTGAAGAGTTAATATCGAAGAGATTTATCCGACCGAGTGCTTCTCCATGGGGTGCTCCGGTATTGCTAGTTAAGAAGAAGGACGGAAGCATGAGGTTGTGTATTGACTACCGTCAACTCAACAAGGTGACTATTAAAAACAAATATCCATTGCCAAGGATAGACGATTTGCTTGACCAACTTCGAGGTGCAGTGGTATTTTCAAAAATAGATTTGAGGTCGGGCTATCATCAAATAAAGGTACGAGCCTTAGATATTCCGAAGACAGCTTTCCGTACGAGGTATGGACATTACGAGTTCGTAGTGATGCCCTTCGGTTTGACTAATGCTCCAGCGGTATTCATGGATTACATGAACCGAGTATTTCACACGTACCTTGATCAGTTTGTGGTAGTTTTTATTGATGATATCTTGGTGTACTCTAAGACCATTGAGGACCATGTTCAACATCTCCGCATTGTTCTGAACGTACTCCGAGAAAAGAAATTGTATGCCAAGCCGTCGAAGTGTGACTTCTGGATGCCGGAAGTGAAGTTTTTGGGACACGTGATTTCCCAATCGGGAGTTGCGGTGGATCCCAGTAAAGTAGAAGCGGTGTTGAACTGGGAACGACCAACATCTGTCACCGAAATAAGAAGTTTCTTGGGTCTAGCCGGTTATTACAGGAGGTTTATCCAAGGTTTTTCACAATTGGTTCTTCCACTTACTCGGTTGACTCGCAAGGCCCAGCCGTTTATATGGAATGCCGATTGTGAGGAATGTTTTCAAGAGTTGAAGGTTAGGTTGACTTCTGCTCCAATCCTAATTCTTCCAGATCCGTCTTTGGATTTTCAAATTTACAGCGATGCTTCTGGGAAGGGTTTGGGGTGTGTTCTCATGCAGAACCAACAAGTTGTAGCTTATGCCTCCAGACAGTTGAAGACTCATGAAGAGAATTATCCGACCCATGATTTGGAGTTGGCAGCTATTGTGTACGCACTGAAGATTTGGAGACATTACCTGTATGGGTCTCGTTTCGAAGTCTTTAGTGATCATAAAAGCTTGAAATATTTGTTTGACCAGAAGGAGCTGAATAACAGACAAAGAAGGTGGGTGGAATTTCTGAAGGATTATGACTTCGAACTGAAGTATCATCCGGGAAAAGCTAATGTTGTAGCCGATGCACTAAGTAGGAAATCCATTCATATAGCAGGATTAATGATGCATGAAATGGAATTGTTGGAGTCTTTCCGGGACTTAAATGTGGATTCAAAGCCAAAAAGGAACCGGTTAGTGTTGAGCCACATGAGGATCTCTAGTTCCATAAGGGATTCTATTCGCTTAGCACAGGAAGTTGATGTGAAACTACAATCACAGAAAGTGATGCCAGACTTTACCGAAGATAGTGATGGAGTTATTTGTTTCAACGGTAGGATCTGCGTGCCTGATAATGAAGATATTAAAAAGCAAGTGCTAGAGGAAGCACACCGAAGTTTATTTTCTGTACATCCTGGATCCACCAAGATGTATAGAGATTTAAAACAAATGTATTGGTGGCCGGGAATGAAGTTAGAAATTGCTGAATTCGTATCACAATGCTTAACTTGTCAAAAAGTTAAGATAGAACATCAGAAGCCTGCTGGTCTGCTACGGTCACTAGACGTGCCAGTGTGGAAATGGGAAGACATTTCTATGGATTTTGTAATGGCATTGCCAAGGTCTCAAGCCGGTAACGACTCCATTTGGGTAGTTGTGGATCGGTTAACCAAATCAGCCCATTTTATTCCAGTTCGTTCTAGCAGTAAAGTATCCAAGTTAGCTGAGGTGTATTTGAAGAACATAGTAAGGTTACATGGGGTTCCTACCAGTATAGTGTCGGATCGAGATCCGAAATTCACTTCTCGATTTTGGAAAGCTCTGAATGAAGCATTGGGAACTAAAGTACTTCTTAGTACCGCTTATCACCCGCAGACAGACGGTCAGACCGAGAGAACTATCCAGACCTTAGAGGATATGCTTAGGGCTTCGGTGCTTGATAACGGGAAGAAATGGGAGGATCATCTTCCATTGGTGGAATTCTCATATAACAACAGTTATCATTCCAGTATCGGAATGGCACCTTATGAAGCCTTGTATGGTAGGAAATGCAGGACTCCATTGTGTTGGTGGGAAGTAGGTGAGAACCGATTGTTAGGACCCGAGGTGATTCAAGACACTACTGAAAAGATCCGCCAGATCAGGGAAAGAATGAAAGCCGCTCAAAGTAGGCAAAAGAGCTATGCTGATAAAAGAAGAAGGCCGTTGGAATTTGAGTCGGGCGATCATGTGTTTTTGAGATTATCACCAACAACTGGCACAGGTAGGGCATTACGGGTGAAGAAACTCAGTCCTCGGTATATTGGACCTTTCCAGATAATCGAGCGAATAGGGCCTCTTGCATACCGTATTGCTTTGCCTCCACCATTGTCAAATCTGCATGATGTATTCCATGTGTCTCAGCTGCGGAAGTACATTCCCGATCCAAGTCAACCGTTAGATTTTGAAACGATTGATCTTCGACCGGACTTGTCCTTCCAACCTAATCCGAATTACATCATGGAACGTGGCGAGAGGACGCTACGGACAAAGTCAATTCCCATTGTCAAGGTGGTATGGGATGGTTTTTCCGCCGAGGAAGCTACTTGGGAGTTGGAGGACGATATGCGGACTCGGTATCCGTATTTGTTCTCTTGAGGTATGTTGTGTCTAATTTTGAGGACAAAATTCTTTCAAGTTGGGGAGAATGTAACATCCCCAAAATAATTAATCGAGTTATTTGGAAGTAAACCCAATTGAATTAATTTGGTACTTAATTGGTAAAATTATTGAGTGCTAAAATTAATTATTGGCTGTCACAGGGTCGTTGACCGAATAATACGGACCAAGGAAGTTTTGAAATCGAAATAAGGAATTTGGGTCAATATGGTAATTGGACCACGCCACCACTTATTTATTAAAAAAATAAATATGTGTGTGTGTGTGTTAATTAAAAGAAAGGAAAGAAGAGGAGGATACGAACAGAAGAAAAGAAAACAGAGAAAGAAAAGAAGAGAAGGAAAGGAGAAAGAAGAAGAGGAAAGAAGAAGAGAAAGGAAGAAGAAGAGGAAACCCCATCACCTCAAATTTCAGCACAATCACCATCTCCCTCTCCTCTACAAAACCCATATCTTAGGTAAGCCTCTCCTCCATTTTTCCCCTTTCTATTTGACTTCGAAAATTGAAGGTTTGTGGAGAGAATTTGTTGAAATCGAGGATTAATAGGTTGTGTTGGTGATTGGGTTATGCTTAGGATCGAAGCTAGGAGCGGATTGAACGCGATTGGAAGCTCGGAACGAAGTTAGGAGCGGTTCGGTGTTGTTTGGGTTCGATTCGGTGATTTCGACGTCTCGGCAAATTCGGTTCGATATCGGCTCTCGCTTCAAGGGTGAGTTTTACTCACGCTTAGGATATTTTTGTGTCTCATTAGTTTTTACGCCAATTGGTTTCGAAAGATTTTTGGAACGAAAACCGTTATTTGAAAATATTTCGCGTTTTAATACAATTCGTTTTGATTAAGTTTTTGATTGGATTGAGTGATTTTGTGGTGTGAACTTGGATTTTTATAAAACGTGGAATTAAAGTGTTTCGTTGATTGTCTGATTTGATGGACCGTGGGTTCATAGTACTGTAGATATATGTTTATATATCGAGTTGGGTGACGACCCATGTGTAACATACTAGGCGGGGCAGTCATGATCCCCTTCCCTAGGCTCCATGCCAATAGGAGAATGTACTATTGGTAGGGGGGTTCACCGGGATTAGCGATGTTCCGCAGTCGGTGTTATGTTAAAGATTATTGTACGATACACCGGGATTAGCAATGTTCTGCAGTCGGTGCCGTACTTTGTTTATTGTGCGATACACCGGGATTAGCAATGTTCTGCAGTCGGTGCCGCACTATGTTTGTTGTACGATACACCGGGATTAGCAATGTTCTGCAGTCGGTGCCGTACTTTGTTTATTTTGCGACATACCGGGAGTAGCAATGTTTTGCAGTCGGTGTCGTGTTAATCTATAAAAGAACTAATAACTGAACCGAGAGAGTTAGCAGGGGTCTCGGTAGAACTCACTGAGATTGTATCTCACTGTTTAAATGTTGTTGTTTTACAGATAAACAGGGACAGAAGAAAACTCAGAGGCACGAGTAGGTGGCCCCGAGAGCTGGACGATGACTTAGTTTTACGTTTAAGTTTATTTCCCTTCTGTCGTCTATGTATCACAATACTATGGCATTAGTATTATGTTATCTTTCATTCCGCTTTCTTGTATGACTCTGACTACCATAGTTGCTGACAGGTTATGGTCTTGTTTGTATATAAGACTGTTTTGTTTTAATCAGCGAAAAATTATAATGGTATTCAGTGTCTGAACAGGAAATAATATCTCTGATGTATGTTTAATGTGCACTTGGGTGTTTTTAACAAATAAAAATACCAGGGTGTTACATACTTCTTTGAAGGATATTGGAGTTTTGTTGATTTGTGTCTAGCTTCATCTTCTCATCTCACTTTCTAGCTCAAAGCTAAGGTAATCCTTAAAACCTTGCATCATCTTTGAGTATTTCCTAAAAAATATAAAAAGCATTCATCCTATCATCTTCATATTCTCATATTGTTGATTGTTGTTGGTGAGAGGTGTCATAAGCACTTTGACAAGCACTTAGGGAGGCGTGGGTGCTTATGGTACTTCTCACCCTTTAATAAATGTTGATTTGTGTTGATCTTAATCATTGAAATAAAATGTGGTTTTATGGCATGTTGATTTCGCATACTCTCATAAAAATGTGATTTACTAGTTGTTGTTGTGTTTTCTCACATTCCCTTGCATATTCACTCATGTTTGCATAATTTTCACAAAATAAGAAACCTATTTCAAGCATAATGACATTCGGCCATGGGCCTAGGTTTAGGGTTCTTGAATGCTTTTTGTTTATGTCATGATTTGGGGATGAATAATAGTTGATTTAGGGTATGTATGCTCCTAGGTTTTAACATAAAAAAAATTAGGGTTTGGGTTTGCTTTAATAAACTTGTTTTTGTTGATTATTGGCAAGGTGATTCACACTTGTGCACTTGTGCACTTAATCTTAAGTGTGAGGATTGACTAAAGTGATTCAACATTCTTTGATACTTTGGTTGCTAAATAATTTGCTTGCTTATGCTCGCCTATGATCATGATTGAGGCAACTCTTTTCCTTAAGCTAACAATTTCATTGTCCACTCTCATATAAGAATATCATCAACACTTAGATAGGTCAATTCCTCACATTGCATCTTCCACTAGATGTGCATTTAGATTCCCTTGCGTTTTGTAGAAATATTTGAGTATGGTTCTCGCCTAGCATCTTCCACTAGATGTGCATTTAGGTTCAATCTTGCCCACTCTTGTACTTTTGCTTAATGCCCAATTCAAGTTCCTTCTTTGCCTATTTATGTGTTGTGGTCTAACATGTGTAGTCTAGGCTAATATTTGCTCAGGAATTCAAATGAGATTGTTATTTGCCTAAGGATTCGATTTGCATTCATTGCTTTCTTTTCTAAATAGCCTAGCATGAAAATGGTGACTAGTGACAATCACCCATAACCTTTGTTAGTTTGGTTGTCCTAAGAGCCTAAATTTCAAAAAAAGGATGTTTTCATATGCATAAGCTACTTGTGATAATCACCCATAACCTTTGTTAGTTTGATTATCATGAATGCTTTCATTTTCAAAAGATATTTTCGTAAGCATCAAAAGTCATAGAGAGTGTTAGTGATGATCACCCATAACCCTTGTTAGTTTGATCATCATGAGCGCCCCTCACTTTTCAAAACCAAAGCAAAAAGACTTTCATTTTCAAGGCTCGTTAGAACTACGTCGCTTTGATTCCCATTTGGGATACGTAGGAGCGAGTCACATTCTCGTCAAGCGCAACCATAAAAAAGTTTAGCATTTGCATAATAAAAATAAAAGTTATTTTCATAACAAAAAAGAATCACTTTTGCAAACCGAGATCATTTTCAGAACAAAAACCTTTTCCTTTCTAAAATCATTTTCAACCCATCGTCGCTAGTGGCTAACCAGAACCTTTGTTCGTCTAGCCATTGGTGGCGATGTCTTTTTCCCCAAAAGAATAATAAATGGTGATCCATCCTAACCTTTGTTAGTTTGATCATCGTGCAAATCAATCTCTTTAGAAAATCACTTTCAAAAAAGATAATAAAAACGAGTTGTTATTGATAGTCCATCAGAACCTTTGTTCGTTTGACTAGCGGTACAACTCTCTTTTTGAGTATTTAGTGGCGATTCATCATAGCCTCTGCTAGTTTAATCATTCGCTAATGCTCGTCCTATTTCAAAAACTCACTAAAAAGATAAAAGACAAAAACCTTTTTCAGGACAAAGAAGAACTACGTAGCTTTGAGTTCTCCATCGCACCGGGAGATACGTAGGAGCGGGCCATGTCCCGTCAAGCGTTTTTCTTAAAAACCCTTTTCCCCCTTTTTTCATAATAAATAAAGATTTTCATTAAGAATTTCTCAATAAGAAGTAGAGAGGCAAAATTAAGTATTTTCAAGTCAACACACTAAAACCACACATTTAATTAAAGGTTCCCTCTCAGTAGAGAGGACGTGCGAGGTGCTAACACCTTCCCCGCGCGTAACCGACCCCCGAACCCTATTCTCTAGTTTTGCAAGACCAATCGCTTTCCAAAAAGGTTTTCCTAGTATTTTCCTTAATAAATATTGGTGGCGGTTTCATTGTCTTAGGAAAAGTTGTGAACGAGGAAGATTCTCCCTCGGGGACTTTTTCGGGCGCAACAATGATGATGTTTTGTTTTAGATTGTTGTTGATGATGCTGTTTTTTGTTTCAAACTTTAGATATGGCAATTGATAATGAAGTAAACTCAGTGGATATTGAAAGCTCTTGGAAGACTTGAAAAACCTGGAAGAAGGTATATATGTGTTGTAAATTCTGTTTTGTGAAATTACAATTATTTGTTTTGTCTAACTTTTGTTAATATATTTGATGCATTCTTAGAACTTGCTCCGATCCCACAACTGAATGAGAGACTTTCTGATATTGAATCTGATAACGACTAGCTGTATTTTGGAGCTAAATCAAATGAAATGGTATGTACTTGAATTTGATTGAATCCATTCTTAGTCCTTTATTGCTTATTAGTTATTGATTTTAGTTATTGATTTTAGTTACTGAATTGCTTGGTAGTTACTAATTTTGTATATCTACTTGTCTATTTTTTTCTTTGTAGGAAATTTAGCATCAAGTGCGGCCTAGGGACTTATTGAGACTTGCTTGAGAATGCCTTTGGAGACTTGCTGGAAAATGACTATTGTCTAATTGAAGTTTTAAGTTTTATTAAAAATGTTTTATGCTGGACTTGTTTTAATGTAGTGCAGACTTGCTGGAAAATGACTTTGACAGACTTGTTTTAACGTAGTGCTGACTTGTTTTAAGTTTGATTGTTTTAATGTATTGGCAACGGCAGACTTGTTTTAATGTAGTGCAGACTTGTTTTATGTTTGATTGTTTTAATGTATTGCCACCTATTTTAATGCATTGGCAGACTTTGGCTCAATTAAATTGGCAGGTTTGATTCTTATATCGGCAGATTTGATTAGTTAAAAAATTTAGGTATTTTTAAATTATGTTTCGTCTCGCTAAGTTTGGTTTTTTTGGGAAGCCAACCAAACCAAACCAAACCGCATCTATTTAGACCTTGCAGTTCGGTTCACCTTTTTGCTCAAAACTGAACTAATCCGCACCGCGAACACCCTATTGGCGTAAAGGAAATGCACGTTCACATAAAAGAATAAAAATAAGGCGTTTACAATTTTTTTTATTTTTTTAACAAATTCTTAATATAATTTGTCCAAATGTATTTTCAGATAAATGAATAAAAAAAAAAGTTTTTACAAATTCTTAAGATATTTTGTTCAAATTTAAGAACTAATAATCGGTCAACCTTTGTGAAGAAATGGTGTTGTGCTCTGTACTAGATTGCATCTCCTCCTAATTACTTATTACCTATCAACGCATGCCACGATGACCCCAAAGTCTCCTAGCTGGAGAGATCCAAGCCCACCCGTCCCAAGTGGCATTGCGATGAGAATCGCTGATTTTTTTTTTTTTGTAATAACACTCTAATTTTTTTTTTGTAAACACCCAAATTTGGAATGGAATAAATTAGAGTTTTTAATCTTCCAAAATTATTTGTGTTCCTCCCTCTTCTTGTGTGTATCTCTTTTCTTCCATCTCTGTGTTTCTTTACTGCAATTGAGAGGGAAGAGTTGAAGTGAGGGAACGATAGAGAAAGAAGAAAGACTGGGAACCCCAGAGAAGAAAGAGTGAAGCTTTTTTGGTGGAAACAAGGGGCTACTACGCCCCAAGAACAAAAGCACTAAAAACCTCTGGGGAACAATCTACTACAAGCTTGAAGAGACAAGCCAAATTTAGCAAAGAAATCAGCCACCTGATTTGCTTCCCTGAGAGAGTGAGTGATAGTACCATCCACCACCATGCGGAGAAGCCGCATGATCGGATCAACCAAAGAAAAAAGAGGGTGTTGCGAAGAACAACAACACAAAATTAAGTTAATAGCTGTCATTGAGTTGGACTCAACGACAATATTCCTGTAACCATTGAGCAGAACAATTTGAAGGCCCATGAGAATTGCCTTCAACTTAGCCACAACAATAGAATCTCCCCCCACATTCGAAGCGAAACCAAAAAGAAAGTTTCCAGCACCATCAGAGTTCAGTTTTAGCTTCCCTTCATCCGGAGGCTTCCACTCCACAGAAGTAGTTTTACCAATCGCATCTGACTCGTTGGACCACGACCAAACTCAATCCAGCTCCTAGAAAATTAATCTACACAACTCACATTATTCCTAACTAGCTCCGAACTGTTATGCACCTTATTCTGAAAAATAACTTCATTACGATTCAACCAAATGAGCCTAAGAGACACACCAAAAATCGTGTGCCAATTATACCTCTCTCCCTCAAATCCACCAAATTTCGGTTATTAGTGAGCATGTACCAAACATCTCAGACCTGCACACACTCCCTTAAGAGGTGAATGAAAGACTCAACCTTATTATTGCACACTAGGCACAGGTTTTAAGCAGCGAGGCCTCCAGCAAAAGTAAATTGAAACATAGTGGGGTTCGTTATTCTTTTCCTTCTCCGTATTTTTCTCTAGTTTTTTGGACTTGGGCCTAATTGTTTTGTTCTTTTGGGATCTTTTAAAATTGGGTGAGTTTTAATTTTCCCACCCCCACCTATAGCCCATATACTCCCACAATTCCCTAAACTTCTCATTTTGCCCCTCAACGAGCATGTATTTTTTAAGAACTACGTAGATTTATTGCACCTGGGATATATAGGAGTAGAGAACCACCTGGCCGTTGAGGGATTAATACTTACCTCAAAGACCTAAATAGACGTCTTAAATTTAATACTTATCATTTCTCACATACTATCCGTTGAGGCACTCTTATCAATGCATACATTAAAGTGTTTTGACCGAATGTAGGCCGTTGATCAAAAGTGTCAGTAACATCGAGGTCGTCAAAAGTGTCGGTGGGATCTTGGCCGTTGATCAAAATCTAGTATTTTTTATATGAAATCTTAGTTTTCATAATTAACTAATAGAAAGTAGTTTTAAAAAAAAATTACCTTCCTGATTTGTCTTGGACAGGTGATAACTCTTATTTATATAGAGTTATTTATATGTTCTAGACTTAAATTAATGTGAGTTTCTGAGTAATATTGTTGTTAAAGTAGTTAATATGTGTTGTTTAGAGTAAAAGAGGGTTAGGAACTGATTTGTGATCATTTGGCACTTTTGGTGCCCCATGTTGTATTTTATGTGTTTGTTCAATTGTTGCAGCAATCATTGCCCCAACAATAGATGCACCAGCAATAGAAGCAGGGGCATTGCCCCAGCATCGCTGCCGGCATCATTTGCCCCAGTAATCTTCACAACACAGAATGCCCCAGTATCTTGGTGATGACGTCATAATGAGCTCATAGTCAAAGATTGCGGAAAGTTATGCAAGTGGATAACTTTGGATCACTTTTGTAGCCCACAATAGCTTGCAACTTGCATATTTTTAGGGACACTTGTCCATTCATTATAGGACCTCCTTTCTTTGATGGGTGAAGGATTAAATCAACTTTTGGAGACAATTGGAAATAAAGTAACTCTAACTTCATCATGAAGAAACCTCACTCAAGGGAGCCACCTTTTAGGGACACTTGTCAATTCACTATAGGACCTCTTCTCTTTAATAAAGCAAAGGTCAAATCTACTTTTTGAGGCACATGGATTCAAGTGAAATTAACTTCATCTCCAAGTAAACCCCACCATGAAGGAAACCTCTCTCGAGGAGCCTATAAATACACCTCCTTCTCCTCATTTGAAGATATACCAAGTTAGAGAATTAGAATAACTTACACTTCGTAGGTATGAAGGAGGGAGGTGAAATTGACAACTTCTCTCTCTACTTCTACACCATTTTGTGTTGCTGTTTGATTGCTGGAGCATTACTAGGCAGATTTTTGCAAGGGAACTTCAACCGTGCAACTCTTTCTTTATTTTCTTTCCTTTGTATTATCAAACATATGAACATGATTATCTCTGTTTGTATGTGCTCAGTAATGTCTAGCATGAGCTAGCTAAACTTCTCTAGTTGGGATGCTTTAACTTTGTAATGATCTTTTAACTAGTTTTATGTTATATATTGATGTTTGCATTTTAGGTCTTGCATGATAACTCTTTCATATCCATCTTTAGAATAGGCCAACTAAAAGTGAATTCAAATCATAAATACAGACATGGTTTATGATTAGAACTCAAGAACTAATATGGATAAGTGTTTAATAAAGGAAACTTTGTTAATTCCATGCTAAAACCTAGACATAGGATAGCATAGTCCATAGGGTGATATTGTGAGTACTTCATATACATGAGTGAATTTATTTAGAGCTTAGACATAAAACTTGTAATGAAACCCTGACGTTAGTTGCTGAAAAGCACGCGTCAATTTCTACAGCATCCATTGCAAGAGCATCAATTGCTACAGCATCCATTGCTGGAGCATCATATATAACATAATGCTATCAAAAGTGATTTACTTAGTGAAGAGCATTCCAACTATCTTTCTCACTTGAATACACTTTATCTTTACTTAGCTTATTTATTTTCTGTTATCTCACACATACTCTTATTTTAGTTGTTATTTTATTACTTTTCTCTCACTAGTTAAACTATTATTTTAAACTTTAGAAATTAATCTAATCCATGTGGGTCGATCTTTACTTTCTACCATATTACTTGTTAAAGACTGTGTACACTTGCACACCTTTTTGCCCAACAACAGGTAAAAAGCCACACCTACCAGAATTTTAAACTCGTTTTTAATCTCTCATTACGGAGAATAAATTTTAGACAAACCTAGGGTGCTATAGGTATAACTTGTAAAAGGTTTCCTACGTTTCTCTTGTCAAAAAATGGGTACAAAATACAACATGTAACATGAGTGCTTTTTTTCTTTTGGCAACTGAGAAAAACTGTTGTTATTGAGTTTCAGAAAAATATTTCAGAAAATCAATCCACCGAAGAAATTACTGGGTTGAGTCGCGGACTAGGTCGCTCTCTTTAAGACGTTTCATGGCACTGCTCAAAATTGTGCAAGCAGGCTATCAACCACGACGTCCCCAGGATAAAACAGCTCAATCGAAACTGTTACGAAATATCACTGCACGGTGAAATTTCACTCTAGAAATACACCCTCATATTATGGTGCGAAGACCACTCAAATATGGCACGAAGACCACTCTAATTTAAGAAGAAACAAAATAGGGGAGGGAGAAGAGAAGAAAACTCGGTACTGCTTCGAGTTTTCGGTGCAGTTTGCAAGTTGAGCATAGTGCTCTATTTATAGGGGAGTTTAGCAACTTGGTGAGCAAGTAGGGTTGTTGGAGAGAATTTTGCTACAACCTTATTAGCGCAACAACTAGTTGATTCGATCAATTTTGACTATTCAACGTATCTGGTCGCTGTTCAACGTATTTAGTCACTTTTAGCGTAACAACTATTTTTGACCGGTTCAAAACTTGCGAGATAATTAAGGAACTAACTTTTGGAAACTTAGAGAGCAAGCAACACACAAAAAATAAAATAATTATTTTTAAAAAACTAAATGTTGTTTTTGAGTTTTCGAAAATTGTACCGAAGAAATTACCGGGATGAGTCGCGGACTAGGTCGCTCTCTTTAAGACGTTTCGCGACCCTGCTCGAAGGTGCAAGCAGACTATCAACCACGACGCCCCGAGGATAAAACAGCCCAGTAACGATTATCACTGCACAGTAAATAATCGCTCAAGAAATTCACCTCAATATGGTTAATACCACTCTGAAATATAGCACGTAGGCCACTCAAGAATATGGCTCATAGGCCAAGAAGTAGAAGAGAAGAAAATTCCGAGAGAGGAGAAATAGCTTGAGGTATGATTTAACGCCAAGCGGTGTGTTGAATGAAGTGAGGGAGGGGCCTATTTATAGGCTTCAAATCCGACTTGCTGCGCAAGTATCAGCGGATAAGAACGGAGTGCTTGCGCTGCAAGTCAATAACGGATAAGAACGGCCACAAACGGCTCTATCAGATACGCAATGGCTAGTTCGTCGTATTTGGTCGGTTCAACGAATCTGGACAAGCAATGCACCAAAAATAAAATAATTAATTATTTTCGCAAAAAAGAAATTTACACCTCACAAGCCAAGCCCAAGCCGGCCAGTCGGACGGACGGCAGCGGCGGCACGCGCGTGTGTGGTGGTCAGTTAATGTGTGTGCTTTCCCGGCCGTTTACAAAACTGGGTACCCTTCGGGCCCCAATCCAAAGGAGTGAATTCCCCACTTATAAGCATTCTTCAAGTGCCTATTCTAAGCAATGTGAGACTTTTTCAATTCACCACCAATGTTCCAACAATCCCCCACTTGAATTTAAAAAGAAGTTTCAAAAGTAGCGTCAAGTGCCTCCATAAGATTGTACATAAGCAGAGGTGTCATACGACTTGAACCTTGCATAGCGGTTAAGATTTAGATTCAACAAGAGTGACTCGTTGTCTTGAACTCTATCTCTAATCATCAGAACCACACACAACCTTTTCCATAGGTGTATTCTCAAATGCCCCGTGCGTTTATGGCCCTGCACGTCTATCCCAGTTTAGTGAACGCTCTAGGAATTTCTTCCCAAAATTCCATAGGAAGTCGCCCCACTTCTACATTCACAAAGGTGAGTCTATCAAGAGTACTCCTGTAGCTAGGTACTCCACTCCACATAGAGTATAGATCTCATTAAGAGTTTCTATTATCTCAATCTTACATCGCTTCAGGAATCATGCTTCTTTACTTTTAATAGCATGTTCATCTCCTATCACTTCACAACTTGTTATTACCCATTGAACCTAATTCTTGGGATCTCCAATCTTTTAGGTCGGGTTACCATCGTGAGTGACTCATGGTTCTAAAGGCAGTAGTCCCATCCTTTGAGATGTATTTTGGACTTTCTCTCTGGCTAATCCTTTCGTCAAAGGATCTGCTAAGTTCTGATCAGTGCGTATGTAACACCCATTTCTACCCGGTAATTAATACAAATTCAGAGTTGCAAAATCTCCAACGAACAAATGGAATGCTACACTTTCGACTTAAAAGAAAACATAATCACATCACCTGTAAAATCAGATACATAACACTCTGATTCGGATGAACTAATAAACAAATCTGTTTAGTCTTTAAAAACAAGTCAACTTTAATTACTACGCAGCAGATTCACAAAAGAAATTCAATTCAAAGTAGTCGTGGCATCTTTACCCAGCTTAGGACAACTCAGAAATAACAAAATTCTTAATAACAACAACTTTAAATCTCAACAATAAAATAGCATAACAATAAGGAAACATGCGTTCATCCCCCCGAGTGCTACGTATCAGAGCGATGACACCGACTCGAACTAATGAAGGTAAACAGCCTTCATTCGTGATTACCTGCACGTTACCAACAGGGGTAACATTCAAACAGAAGGAGTGAGATATCGAACCATATAATAGGACATATGAAAAAGAATATATTAGATTCAGGAGATATAAATTCACCACTTCACAGCTATCAACAACTTCAATCATCACGAGTCATCAACATAACTACTTAAATATGCAACACGGAATGCGACTCAATGCCATGCACATGTATGTGGTACCATTGGAGCAGAACTCCCAACTTAAAAATCTGCCAATAAATAGTGGCATCAACAAGGCATAAGCCTTCAACTTAATTTGCCAGTCCAGGCCAACTTATTTGAGCATCAGCTCCAACTTGGAATGCTATGTATGTGACGCGATGTGAATTCCCAAACAATCAATAATAATAGTTACGTAGCAATACAACAAGAGGAATTCCACGTTGGCCATAGGACTACAATTTAATATTTTGCCAATAAGTAGAGGCAATCCAACCAGATACGACATCACCTGCAAATTCGCCACTTTCGACAAAGTATACTACTTAACAAATTAACCAACATAAACTACAAACAAACGCATAGTTATTCGGGCCATCTTCGACCATATCCGGTTAATTAGTTACTTTCTAAATTTTTCTATCCGATACTGCTAATTCTGTCCTACGCTATTACTAAAGTCTACACTGGTTATTATTCGCATCTGTCAAAATCATTAGGCTACTCGTTTGCGGCTTCTACTACTAAATTGTTTTGATACCACTAATGTTCCTTATCACCGCATTATTAGTTCGGCTGCATTTGAATATTCCTATTAATTGCTAAACAATTATCATACCAATTATTAGTGTCGTCTTTGTCACACAAATAATTCAAGTAGCTGTTACTAACAATTACGCGCCAAGAAATATATATATATATACGGCGTCTTTCACCGTAGATGGTGCGCCCTACCGCACCAACATACGAGAAGCCCAATTCGCCGGCAACCATATGTCGCTCCCCACAAAGGGTGCGCCGTTCGGCCTCCCCCACATATTGTCCATTCACCAAATTAAAGCCTGAATTTCACACATCTTAAAAGATGCAATTGCAAAACAAATAAGGGAAAACAAACAACTGATCCTAATGCAGCAGGCTCTGCCAGGTGAATTAAAATCCTTAAAAAAATTGATACAGGAACAAGCTTTAAAAAAAACAGTATAGCACGAAGTTGTAACACAAATAATTCCTAGCCTCCATCCACTCCAACAACATAGCAGAGGACATAAACATTGTAAGCAGAGTACATAGTAATGAAACCACGCAAAGTACATAGTAAATAATGAAATTCTATGTGCGCCCTTCGGCCTCCCCCTCCCTACTCACTATGTGCGCGCGGCGCAAGGGCTTCACCGCCCGACGCCGCTGTCCCCGTTATGCGCATTCCGTTTCCTTCTCTTATGATCCTTATTTCAAATTAATACAACCATGGCAACGCACAACCGATCGTATGAAACAATTTCGAAGGCCAGCAATATAGAACTCAATAACGTGACAATTAGTTCAACAGGGATAATTTCTAGGCAACATACACACAACACAATCATATACGGTAGCAATTCATAAATCCCAATTCTCACATACAATCTTTCATGTACCCTGTTATAGAGTTAGAACCCCACCATTACCTTGGATTGAAGGTTGCGCAAGCTCCCTTGGTTTTGCCTCTTGGTTCTCCCGCAACTGTAACCGCTATTCTACGTGCTCTCCCAAATCCTTATTTCTTCTACTGATAAAACCTAAACTAACTTCTTAATGCCACTTATACCCCTCCTTTTATTATTCAAACTAATAAGTATAATAACATTATTATTTTCATTTTAGTCTTATGCGCCCCACTCTACACCCCCCCAATCTTACTACTCCTAACATTAAAATAGACCCATGTAAAATAATGTATTATTATTCTAATATTATTTTCTACAACTTAATCAACCTATTAATTAACTGATAACCAGCGTAGCTACTATACCAATAATTCCCAACTTCAACAATTTCCCTCACTTAATTCCGAAATAATTCAATTAAATAATTAATTAAATATCAGGCGTTACAGCGTACATGATCCACTCTCACAACTCATTTTGATAGTAACTCTCTAACTGTGCTGTGCTTACGACGTATTTGTCGTCTCTTACCGTTGTAATAACGATTCTCTATTTTTGCAATAGCCGCGGTACTATCGCAGTGGATCAACACAACTGGCATCGGTTTTTCCCATAAGGGAATCTCTGCTAGTAGGCATCTTAACCAACTAGCTTCTTCACTGGCTGTCGCCAGTGCTATCATTTCAGACTCCATAGTGGACTGACCCAAAATGGTCTGTTTCTTAGATTTCCAGGAGACAGCACCACCGACTATACTAAATATATAGCCACTAGCTGCTTTGGAATCATCTGACAGAGTGTTCCAATCAGCATCACTGTACCCTTCAAGTTCAGCTGGAAATCTCTGATAGTGTAATCCTAGATTCATGGTCCTTTTAAGGTATCTCATGACTCTTTCAATAGCGTGCCAATGCTCGATATTAGGTCGACTAGTAAACCTGCACAATAGTCCCACAACATAGGCAATGTCGGGTCTGGTACAATCAGTGGCATACCTAAGACTGCCAATGATGCTCGCATATTCCGTTTGTCTTACACTGTCACCAATGTTCTTAAAGAGCTTGAACTTGGATCATATGGTGAACATGCAGGTTTACAATCAAAATAATTGTATTTCTTTAAGATCTTCTCAATATAATGAGATTGATCCAAAGAAATTCCTTTCTCGGACCTAGTGATCTTAATACCGAGGATTATACTAACTTCTCCAAGGTCTTTCATATCAAAGTTGTTGCACAACAATGATTTCACTTTATTTACAGCATGAATGTTTGATCCAAATATGAGTAGGTCGTCTACATAGAGACATATGATAGTGCAAATGTCATTCTCAGTTTTGTAATAAATACATTTGTCAATTTTATTCACTTTAAACTCATTCGATATAATCAAATTATCAAACTTCTCATGCCATTGTTTGGGAGCTTGTTTGAGATCATACAGAGACTTGTCCAACTTACAGACCTTATGTTCTTGTCATGGACTACAAAACCTTCAGGTTGCTCCATATAGATTTCTTCTTCTAATTCGCCATTTAAAAAAGCGGTTTTTACATCCAATTGGTGTACTTCTAAATTATAAATAGAGGCCAGTGAAATTAGTACCCTTATGGATGTAATTCTATTAACAGGCGAATATGTATCGAAGAAATCTATGTTCTCTCTTTGTCTAAAACCTTTGGCTACAAGGCGAGCATTGTATTTATCAACAGTGCCATCAGGTTTTAGTTTCTTTTTCAGAATCAATTTACAACAAATGGGTTTGCAACCAGGAGGCAAGTCCACTAAGTGCCATGTCTTGTTAGACTCTAGAGAATCCATCTCATCGTTTATGGCTTCTTGCCACAAATCAGCATCCAATGAAGACGGAGCTTCGTGAAGGCTAGTAGGATCCTCCTCTAATGTATAGACTGTATAGTCAGTTCCATAGTCTTTAGCAACACGTGCTCTCTTACCTCTCCGAGGCTCCATTTCCCTTTCTACGTTGTTTTCAACGCTCCAAGGCACAGAAAGCTTACCTGTTCCGGTGCCCCCACTATTTCTTGATTTAAAGGGAAGTTTACTTTCATAAAAGTCAACATCGTTTGGCTCAATGATCACTTTTGCATTCAGGTCATAAAATCTGTATGCTTTGCTATTTACTGCATAACCAATGAATACACATTCATAGGCCCTACTGACAAGTTTGACTCTTTTTGGGTCTGGGATCCTGACATAGGCCAGACAGCCCCAAGTTCGAAAATAAGACACATTTGGTTGTTTTTTCTTTATCATTTCATAAGGAGAAATTTTATTCCTAGACTTAGGAACTATGTTCAATACATAACATACAGTTAGTAAAATTTCCCCCCACCAATGAGTTGCAGCGCCAGAATTAAGCATAATAGCAACAGTCAATTCAGTAAGAGTTCTATTTTTCCTTTCTGCTTTACCATTCATTTCAGGTGAATATGGTGCAGTCGTTTCATGTATGATTCCATTCAATTTATAAAAGTCATTAAACAACTGGGAATCATACTCAGTTCCTCTATCACTTCGAAAACGCTTTATCTTTTTCCCAAATTGATTTTCAATTTCCTTTACAAAAATTTTGAGCATGTCAAGCGCTTCACTTTTATTTTTCATAAGATATACAAAGGTGTAGTCTGAGCAATCGTCAATAAAAGTGATAAAATAGCATTTACCATTTCTGGTCAAAGTTCCGTCTAGTTCGCAAATATCAGAGTGTATCAAATCTAGCAGCTCTGATTCTCTAATGACAGATTTGTGAGATGCTTTCGTAATTTTGGCTTGACTACAAAATTCGCATTTATGAAAATCATTTAACGATAGTTTGGGAATTATTCCTAAATTGCTCATATTAGAAATAACACGCTTATTGACATGACATAAACGAGAGTGCCAAATATTAAAATCACACAACATATAAGCAGAAGGAAAAACATTATTGATTTCAACATTCAATTTGAACATGCCATCAGTGGCGTACCATTTCCCAACAAAAATACCATTTTTAGTCAAGGTATACAAATCCCCTTCAATAGTCTGAGTAAACCCTGCCTTATTCAGAAGGAAGCCAGAAACTAGATTCTTCCTTATCTATGGAGTGTGCATCATGTCCTTCAAGATTAGAGTCTTTCCAGAAGTGAACTTCAGCTCAACATCTCCAATACCTGCAACAATAGTGGTGTGAGCATCGCCCAACAACACTTTCTTGTCATCAACTGCCTTGTATGTTTTAAACATAGCACGGTTATTGCATACGTGGCGAGAGGAGCCAATATCATTCCACCAGCCATCAGATCCACCAACCATGTTGATTTCGGAAATCATAGCAGTAAAGTTCTGCTCTTCAGTCAGGTTAGCCTGCGGAGCAGGATTAGGCCTGTTCCTACACTTGCGTGAGGGAGGGAGGGGCCTATTTATAGGCTTCAAATCCGACTTGCTGCACAATCAGCGGATAAGAACGGAGTGCTTGCGCTGCAAGTCAATAACGGATAAGAACGGCCACAAACGACTCTATCAGATACGCAACGGTTAGTTCGTCGTATCTGGTCGGTTCAACGAATCTGGACAAGCAACGCACCAAAAATAAAATAATTAATTATTTTTGAAAAAAAGAAATTTACACCTCCCAAGCTAAGCCCAAGCCAGGCCCGGCAGAGCCGTGCCGTCCGGTCGGACGGACGGCGGCGGCGGCACGCGCGTGTGTGGTGGTCAGTTAATGTGTGTGCTTTCCCGGCCGTTTACAAAACTGGGTACCCTTCGGGCCCCAATCCAAAGGAGTGAATTCCCCACTTATAAGCATTATTCAAGTGCCTATTCCAAGCAATGTGGGACTTTTTCAATTCACCACCAATGTTACAACACTAAATTACACCACACAGCCCAAGCCCGGGCCCGGCTAGACAGAGCCAGGCCAGCCGATCGGACAAACGGCGGCGGCGCGTGCGTGTGGTGGTCGGTTTATGTGCGTTCTCTCCCTTTCACAAAATTGGGTACCCATTAGGGGTCCAACCCAAGGTGTGAAGTCCACACTTACAAGCATTCTTAAAGTGCCTATTCTATCCAATGTGGGACTTTTTCAATTCACAACCACCAAATTTCCAACAATCCCCCACTTGAAATTAAAAAGGAGTTTCAAAAGTAGCGTCTAAGGCATCCATAAGATTGTGCATAAACATAGGTGTCATACAACTTAAACCTTTGCATAGCAGTTAGGATTTAGATTCAACAAGAGTGACTTGTAGTCTTGAACTCTATCTCTAACATCAAAACCACACACAACCTTTTCCCTAGGTGTATTCTCAAAAGCCCGTGCTTTTATGACCCGACACGTCTATCCCAATTTAGTGAACGCTCTAGGAATTTCTGCCAAGGATTCCATAGGAAGCGGCCCCACTTCCACATTCACAAAGGTGAGTCTATCTAGAGTACTCCTGCCAAATTTTCGCCGGAAACGTACCAGCGGAAAAATTCCGCCGGTAAAAATCCGTCGGTAATACGCGATTTTCTTGTAGTGTAGGTACTCCACTCCACATAGAGTATAGATCTCATTAAGAATTTCTATTATTACATCGCTTCAGGAATCATGCTTCTCTACTTATAATAGCATGTTCAACTCGTATCACTTCACAACTTGTTATTACCCATTGAACCTAATTCTTGGGATCTCCAGTTTTTTAGGCGGGTTACCATTGTGAGTGACTCATGGTTCTAATGGCAGTAGTCCCATCTTTTGAGATGTATTTTGGACCTTCTCTTTGGCTAATCCTTTCGTCAAAGGATCACCTAAGTTCTAATCAGTGCGTACCCGATCCACTCTCACAGCTCTTTTGAGAGAAATTTTCTAACAATGTCGTGCCTACGACATATTTGTCGCCTTTTATCGTTGTAATAACGATTCTCTATTTTGCAATAGCTGCGATACTATCGCAGTGGATCAACACAACTGGCGTCAACTTTCCCATAAGGAATCTGTGCTAGTAAGCATCTCAACCAACTAGCTTCTTCACTGGCGATCACCAATGCTATCATTTCAGACTCCATAGTGGACTGAACCAAAATGATCTGTTTCTTAGATTTCCAGAAGACAGCACAACCAGCTATACAAAATATATAGCCACTAGTTGCTTTGGAATCATCTGATAGAGTATTCCAATCAACATTACAGCTAGAATTCTCTGATAATGTAATCTGAGATTCATGGTCCTTTTAAGGTATTTCATGACTCTCTCAATAGCGTGCCAATGCTCTATACTAGGTTGACTGGTAAACCTGCACAGCAATCCCACGACATAGGCAATGTCGGGTCGAGTACAATCAGTGGCATACCTTAAGCTGCCAATGACGCTTGCATATTCTGTTTGTCTAGCACTGTCACCAGTGTTCTTAAAAAGTTTGACACTTGGATCGTATGGTGAGCAGACAGGTTTACAATCAAAATAGTTATATTTCTTTAAGATTTTTTCAAAGTTGCTTCTCAGACCTAGTAATCTTTATAGCAAGGATTACACTTGCTTCTCAGAGGTCTTTCATATCAAAGTTGTTGCACAACAATGATTTCACTTTATCTACAACATGGATGTTTGAGCCAAATATGAGTAAGTCGTCTACATAGAGATATATGTGTAACATCCTAGTACAATCTAATCATCAATGACCATATACATATGAATCCAAAGTGACATAATACATATCCTCAAAGATCTACTTAACATTCTATACAAAATCCTTGGTTATCCTAAGAAAAGTCATCATATCTTCGTTCCTCGAACCACATCTTCGGTTTGCTTTCTAGCTTCATCTGAAAAACCACAAAATATAAAGAGTGAGATTTAAGAAAATCTCAACGAGTCCCTCTTTGATATAACACCATCCCTTTTCCTATTCCTATCTTATCTTTACTTTTCTATCATTCATCTAATTGGGACTTTACCTCTCAATGCTCCTCATTAAATTGGGACTTTACCTCCCAATGCTCCTCTTTCCTCTATTGAGACTTTACCTCTCAATGCTCCTCATCTAATTGGAACTTTACCTCCCAATGCTCCTCTTTACATATCAATCAACATTCGGTCACACAATTCAATACATACTTAGGAGTAAATTTTAGTACTCAAAACCTCACTCATAAACACATTTCCAGCAACCAACAACAATTCAATCAGACATGCCCTAACCATATCTCTTCACATTACAAAAATACTGAAAGTGCAGAATGTTTCAGCATTCAAATGTCAACTTCGGTGATTTTATTAAAATATCAAACGATGACGAAAATAAGCAAACGACCATTCATTGGAAAGATATGGAGGTCTAGTTTATGAATATAATTTTTATTGTACATCATAATGAACCGAAAATTACAGTTTAATGAAACACTTCTGACAGTTCCGAAAACAGAACAGTTTCGGTTATCCAACTTGTAACATGCTTTGAGACATAAATACTCAGCCAAATTACATTAAAATTGTGCTAAACATGAAGCAAAATGAGTCTAGTTTCCAACAAAACAAACATCATTCTGAATAGAGTTCTACAGAAAGAGTTATATGCAAAACGCTGAACCTATGTTATACGGTTTTCTGCAGAAATTCGTTTTATGCATATTTTCATGGAATTCAAGTCTTATAAAACCACAATCAATATCAAAAATCAACAAATATAATATACAATCATAGTCAACTCAATTAATCAGTTTCATACTCCAATTTAAACTTGATTACCCAAGTATATTACATGCACTTTAGACTCCATTATCACCACATTCAACCTAGGATTAACACTCAACCATTTCACTTCATTCACAACTAAATAAGTTCAGAATTTGTGCCATTCAATCAAGTTCATCATTAGTTCATGAATTAGGGTGAGTGATAAACATGCAATTTAGCCCTAAATAACTAAAGAAGAGGTGAGAAACTCACTAGTTGAGATATACTTCCAATAGCAACTTTGCAAAAGTTCCACAAAGGCCCCACAACTTCTAAGACTCCAAGTTTGAACAATGCCCAGTTCAAGACTCCATCTTTAAGGACTCTAACACCAATGCCTCCCTAGCTTCTTATTCAATACTCTAACAGCACATGCAAGCTCCAAATTTTAGCTCCCCCTTGACATGCAACTAAAGAATCAAAGTGAAGGATCCGATGATGTGTTGTTGAAGTTTCTGATTTTGACACATTTTGATGTGAGAAAAGTTTGAAGTTGGTGAATACAATGAGCTAGTGAGTGTGTGGATTCAAGGATTCAACAATGGTGTTTGGACTTCCATGAGTTCTCTCTCCTCTCAAACCCACTCTCGACCCACTCTCTCTCTCTCTCTCTCTCTCTCTCTCTCTCTCTCTCTCTCTCTCTCTCTCTCTCTCTCTCTCTCTCTCTCTCTCTCTCTCTCTCTCTCTCTCTCTCTCTCTCTCTCTCTCTCTCCTCTCTCTCTCTCTCTCTCTCTCTCTCTCTCTCTCTCTCTCTCTCTCTCTCTCTCTCTCTCTCTCTCTCTCTCTCTCTCTCTCTCTCTCTCTCTCTCTCTCTCTCTCTCTCTCTCTCTCTCTCTCTCTAAAGGTTGTTTCTTTTTTTTCATTTCTCTATGTTCAGCTGAAATTTACCCCACACTCCCTCTCCCATGACTTATTTTAAAAGGTGATGGATCACAAGGGTTGGGCTCTAAGTGTTTGGGCTTGGTATGGTGTAAAAACTAAAAACAGAATTTCTACCCACACCCCCTTTTTACACAATGCACAACTATTGTCATTTTTCACGCAATCTATTAACATTATAAAATAATATTTCATTCAATATATGACAACCCAACACAATTCATTTTATTATCATATGATCATAATTACACCATCAAGCATATAAACATCATTTTTGTTTAAAATCAAAGAACACATTATTTTATGATATAGTCCACCATCATCTATCACATAATTCCATGAAACAAATTCACAATGTCCCACCAAATCGATCAAGAAACTTAAATCTCATGTTAATAAACCATAATAAGCCTTAACTTCAATTGATCCTACTTTAGGATCTCTCCACGACCTTCAGGTTGCTCCATATAGATTTCTTCTTCTAATTCACCATTTAAAAAAGCAGTTTTGACATCTATTTGGTGTACTACGAAGTTATAAGTAGCAGCCAATGAAATTAGTACCCTTATGTATGTAATTCTAGTAACGGGTGAAAATGTGTCGAAGAAATCTATATCCTCTCTTTGTCTAAAACCTTTGGCTACAAGGCGGGTCTTGTATTTATCAACAGTTCCATCAGGTTTTAGTTTCGTTTTCAAAATCCATTTACAACCTATTTGTAACATCCTCAAAATAATTAATCGAGTTATTTGGAGGAAGACCCAAATGAATTATTTTAGTGCTTGATTTGTGTATTTATCGAGTGCTAAAGTTAATTATTTGGTTATCTCAGGAACGCTAAATCGATAAAGCGGAATAAAGGGTGATTTGGGGAATAAATAAGAGATTAAGGGCAATATGTTCATTTGACCATATTACCACTTAATTTAAATAAAAGAGAGAAAAGAATTAAAGAAAGAAAAAGAAGAAAGAAAGGAAACGAAGAAGAGAACGGAAACAGAGGAGAAGAGGAGAAAAGAAAGAAAAAGGAAGAAAGAAGAGAAAGAGGAGAAGAAGGGTTTTCATCACCACCCAAACTCCAAGTTTTTCACCATCGTCATCATCTTCCTACTAGCTTCCTTTCCTCATAGTTTTGGTGAGCTTATTTTCCTCTTTTCCCCTCTATTTGATTTTCAAATTTGAGATGATTTGGGGGATTGATGATGATTTTGATTGGTTATTCATGATTTGAAGCAAGCCTAAGGTGGATTGAACGCGGATTGAACTTCGATTCGGTGTTGGAAGCAAATTGGTGATTCTAGGGTTCGTTTGGGGATTTTTGGAGTCTCGGTGATTTCGCCTCGGTATCGGCTCTCGCGTCAAGGGTGAGTTTTACTCACGTTTAGGATTGTTCCGTTTTGAAATGCATTTTTCGTGATTTGGTTTCGAAAGATTTTGAGTTGAAAACCGTTATTTCGAAACATATCGTATTTTGATAAAATTCGTTTAGATTGAGTTTTTGATTGGATTGATTGATCGAGTGATGTTATTGGATATGTTTTTGTACTGTTTTGGTGTTGGGATTGGGCTGGAACAGGTACCGGAAGTGATCGGAATTGATCGGAGCGACGAAAAACGCAAAGCGGAATGAAAATAGAATGCTGTCAAATGCGCACGATCCGTGCGCCCCTGGCGCACGAACCGTGCGTCTGGTTCTATTTCAATTTCGCAAATTTTTATAACAGGGCGCACGACCCGTGCGCAGGGGAGCACGGACTGTGCGCAGTGTTGTGCGATTGACAGGTTCACCGGGTATGTAGCGGTAACGCAGTCGGTGATCTCTTAAAAGTTAAACATTGCGGTTCACCGGGTTTGTAGCAGTAATGCAGTCGGTGCCGTGTTAAGTTAAAAAGGAACTCATCATTGAACCGAGAGTGTTAGTAAGGGGTCTCGGTATAACTCACTGAGATTGTATCTCATTGTTTATATGTTATTGTTTTACAGAGAAACAGGGAAAGCGAGGACCACAGAGGCACGAGTAGGTTGAGCTCGGATGGTTGCTGATGACTTAGCTTTATGCTTAAGTTTATGTTTCCCTTTGTTGTCTATGTACTGAAACACTATGTCTTTAGTGTTATATCTTTCTTCCGTTTTCTTGTATGATACTGAATACTATAGTTGCTGATGGTTTATGGTCTGAGAACCGTATTGTCTTGTTTGTAAATAAGTCTGTTTGGTTTATATTCAGCAAAAATTTGTAGTGATATTCAGTGTCTAAGCAGGAAATATATCTCTGATGTTCTAGGGATGGTACACTTGGGTATTTTTACTAAATAAAAATATCGGGGTGTTACAGTTGGTATCAAAGCAGTTCGACCTAGTCAGACTTAGTTTAGGGTTGAGTCGATTCCTTGTTAGTCCTTGTTGTAATTATACTTGTGACGCTAAGAGACATTGAGCCTGATCAACTTAATACTTAGTGCATCATAAGCGGAATTATGGCAGGATGATCAAGACGCAATCCTCAACCAAGACCGGAATCTCCAATCGGTGCATCCTCCGAAAAGGTGACATGACGGTGGAAAAAAATGCATCGCTAAGTTTAGGAAGTTGTCTCAGTTTTACCAAGTGGCAAAGTATGCTCCGAATGAGGAATGGAAGATGCAGATGTATAAGATGGGCCTTAGTGCTTATATGACTCAGGGTCTCAGTTCGTATACTCTCACCAATTATGCTGCCTTAGTGCAACCAGCCTATGTCGCCGAGGATGATCTCAAAGAGAGTACTGGAAAGGAAAGAAGGTAGTTGAATTATCATCTCCGAATGCAAAGTCCTAAGATAATTTCATCAAAGGAAAATGAGGTACAATTCTTCGGTTCTTCAAAGGTCAGAAGATGTTCTAACTATGGGAATCATCACAGTGGTGACTGTAAGCAAAGATATAATCGGTGCTTTTATAGCAATGTAGTGGGTCACTATGGTAAAGAGTTCCCAGTAAGGAAGAGTTTCAAAGAAGCTCAAGCTGCTCCAACACGCGGGCGAATCAACACTTTGGATGCCCAGACAGTCACACCTGCAGACAATTTACTGAGGGGTATGAGATCAGTTTTCAATAACTCTGTTAGTATATTATACGGTTCGGGTGCAACCCATTGTATAATAGCTCAATCATGTGTGGATCGGTTGGGACTCGCGTTATCTCCGTTGTCCGAATCGATAACTATTTTTACTGCTGCTAAGGGTCGTGTCCAGACCCAACCTTTGTATCAAAATTGTCTACTTGTCATAGGAGACAGAAATTTTGTAGTGGAATTTATTTGTTTGCCTATGAGAAGTATGGACATTGGCCTGGGTATGAATTGGATGACTGCAAATCAAGTTACAATCGACTGTGCCAAGCGAACTATCAATTCCGCCTCTGAATCCGTGGAATTGACGAAGGCAAATTCTAAAGCAGTTATCTCTTTCACCTCAGCAAGCCAGTCATTATTCCAAGGTGCGGAAGCCTATGTTATTACGTTATCTGCATCCATTGAAACTGGTTTATATTTGTCATATGTTCTAGTTGTGAAAGAATTTCTAGATGTTTTTCCGGATGAAGTTTCTTCTGTACCTCCTGACCGAGAGGTAGAGTTTTCTATAGAATTGGCTCCTGGCGCAGGATCAATATCTATTGCTTGAATGTCTCCTTTAGAATTAAAGGAATTGAAATCCCAACTTGAAGAGTTGATGTCAAGGAAGTTTATTCGACCGAGTGCTTCTCCATGGGGTACTCTGGTGCTGCTAGTCAAGAAGAAGGACGATAGCATGAGATTGTGCATTGATTATCGGCAACTCAACAAGTAACGATCAAGAATAAATATCCCTTGCCAAGGATAGATGATTTGCTTGAACAACTTGGAGGTGCTGCGGTGTTTTCTAAAATTGATCTAAGGTCGGGGTATCATCAAATAAAAGTTAGAGCCTCAGATATTTCGAAGACAGCTTTCCGTACTAAGTATGGACAGTACGAATTCGTAGCGATGCCCTTCGGTTTGACTAATGCTCCAGCGGTATTCATGGACTACATGAACCGAGTTTTCCACACGTACCTGGATCAATTTGTAGTTGTTTTCATTAATGATGTTGTGGTGTACTTGAAGACCATTGAGGAGCATGTTCAACATCTCCGCATTGTTCTGAATGTACTCCGAAAAAGAAGTTGTACGCGAAACCCTCGAAGTGTGATTTCTGGATGCCTGAGGTAAAGTTTTTGGGACATGTGATTTCCCAATCAGGAGTTGCTGTAGATCCCAGTAAACTGGAAGCTGTGTTAAACTGGGAACGACCATCATTGGTCAGAGATCAGAAATTTCTTGGGTCTGACTGGTTATTATAGAAGATTTATTCAAGGGTTCTCACAGTTAGTTCTTCCACTTACTCGATTAACTCGTAAGGGTCGGTCGTTTACGTGGGATGCTGATTGTGAAGAATGTTTTCAAGAATTGAAAGTTCGGTTGACTTCTGCTCCCATCCTGATTCTTTCGGATCCGTCTTTGGAATTCCAAATTTACAGTGATGCTTCTGGGAAGGGTTTAGGATGTGTTCTCATGCAGAATCAACAAGTGGTAGCTTATGCGTCCAGGCAATTAAAGTCTCATGAGGAGAATTATCCAACTCATGATTGGAGTTGGCAGCTATTGTGTATGCACTGAAGATTTGGAGACATTACCTGTACGGGTCTCGTTTCGAAGTCTTTAGTGATCACAAAAGCTTAAAGTATCTGTTTGATCAGAAGGAACTGAATAACAGGCAAAGAAGATGGGTAGAATTTTTGAAGGATTATGACTTCGAACTGAAGTATCATCCGGGAAAGGCTAATGTTGTAGCCGATGCACTAAGTAGGAAATCCATTCACATAGCAGGGTTAATGATGCATGAAATGGAATTGTTGGAGTCTTTCAGAGACTTAAATCAGAATACAAAGCCAAGGAGGAACCGATTAGTGTTGAGCCATATGAGTATCTATAGTTCCTTAAGAGATTCTATTTGCTTAATACAGGAAGTTGATGTGAAGCTACAATCACAAAGAGTGTTGCCAGATTTTACCGAAGATAGTGATGGAATTATTTGTTTCAACGGTAGGATCTGCGTGCCAGATGATGGAGACATTAAAAGGCAAGTGTTAGAGGAAGCACACCGAAGTTTATTTTCGGTACATCCTGGATCCACCAAGATGTATAAAGATTTGAAGCAGATGTACTGGTGGCATGGAATGAAGTTAGAAATTGCTGAATTTGTATCTCAATGCTTGACTTGTCAAAGGGTTAAGATAGAACACCAGAAGCCTGCTGGTCTGTTGCGGCCACTGGATGTGCCAGTGTGGAAATGGGAAGACGTTTCCATGGATTTTGTCGTGGCGTTGCCAAGGTCTCAAGCCGGTAACGACTCCATTTGGGTAGTTGTGGATCGGTTAACTAAATCAACTCATTTTATTCTCGTTCGTTCGACTAGTAAAGTATCTAAGTTGGCCGAGGAGTATCTGAGGAGCATAGTGAGGTTACATGGGGTTCCTACCAGTATTGTGTCGGATCGAGATCCGAAATTCACGTCTCGATTTTGGAAAGCTTTGAATGAAGCATTGGGAACTAAGTTATTTGCTAGTACCGCTTATCACCCGCAGACAGATGGTCAGACCGAGAGAACTATCCAAACTTTAGAAGATATGCTTCGGGCTTCCGTGCTCGATAACGGAAAGAAGTGGGAGGATCATCTTCCATTAGTGGAATTCGCTTACAACAACAGTTATCATTCCAGCATAGGAATGGCACCATTTGAAGATTTGTATGGGAGGAAATGTAGAACTCCATTGTGTTGGTGGGAAGTCGGCGAGAACCGATTGTTAGGGCCTGAGATGATTCATGAAACTACTGAGAAGATCCGGCAAATCAGAGAAAGAATGAAAGTTGCCGAGAGTAGGCAAAAGAGCTATGCTGATAAAAGAAGAAGGCCATTAGAGTTTGAGTCGAGTGATCATGTATTTTTGAGACTGTCACCGACAATTGGCACGGGTAGGGCATTACGGGTGAAGAAACTCAGTCCTCGGTATATTGGACCTTTCCAAATTATCGAGCGAGTAGGGCCACTAGCATACCGTATTGCTTTGCCTCACCCATTATCAAATCTTCATGATGTATTCCATGTGTCTCAATTACGGTAGTACATTCCCGATCCAAGTCAGCCGTTAGATTTTGAAACGATTGATCTTCGACCGGACTTGTCCTTCCAACCTCATCCAAATTACATCATGGAACGTGGCGAGAGGACGCTGCGGACGAAAACAATTCCCATTGTCAAAGTGGTTTGGGATGGTTTTTCCGCCGAAGAAGCTACTTGGGAGTTGGAGGATGATATGCGGGCTCGCTATCCGTATTTGTTTTCATGAGGTACGTTGTGTTAAATTTTGAGGACAAAATTCTTTCAAGTTGGGGAGAATGTAACATCCTCAAAATAATTAATCGAGTTATTTGGAGGAAGACCCAAATGAATTATTTTAGTGCTTGATTTGTGTACTTATCGAGTGCTAAAGTTAATTATTTGGTTGTCTCAGGAACGCTAAATCGATAAAGCGGAATAAAGGGTGATTTGGGGAACAAATAAGAGATTAAGGGCAATATGGTCATTTGACCATATTACCACTTAATTTAATTAAAAGAGAGAAAAGAATTAAAGAAAGAAAAAGAAGAAAGAAAGAAAACGAAGAAGAGAAAGGAAACAGAGGAGAAAAGAAGAGAAGAAGAGAAAGAGGAGAAGAAGGGTTTTCATCACCACCCAAACTCCAAGTTTTTCACCATCATCATCATCTTCCTACTAGCTTCCTTTCCTCATAGTTTTGGTGAGCTTATTTTCCTCTTTTCCCCTCTATTTGATTTTCGAATTTGAGATGATTTGGGGGATTGATGATGATTTTGATTGGTTATTCATGATTTGAAGCAAGCCTAAGGTGGATTGAACGCGGATTGAACTTCGATTCGGTGTTGGAAGCAAATTGGTGATTCTAGGGTTCGTTTGGGGATTTTTGGAGTCTCGGTGATTTCGCCTCGGTATCGGCTCTCGCGTCAAGGGTGAGTTTTACTCACGTTTAGGATTGTTCCGTTTTGAAATGCATTTTTCGTGATTTGGTTTCGAAAGATTTTGAGTCGAAAACCGTTATTTCGAAACATATCGTATTTTGATAAAATTCGTTTAGATTGAGTTTTTGATTGGATTGATTGATCGAGTGATGTTATTGGATATGTTTTTGTACTGTTTTGGTGTTGGGATTGGACTGGAACAGGTACCGGAAGTGATCGGAATTGATCAGAACGATGAAAAACGCAAAGCGGAATGAAAATAGAATGGTGTCAAATGCGCACGATCTGTGCTCCCTGGCTCACGAACCGTGCGTCTGGTTCTGTTTCTATTTCGCAAATTTTTATAACAGGGCGCACGACCCATGCGCAGGGGAGCACGGACCGTGCGCAGTGTTTTGTCCAAATTTTCCGAACTTGCCCGAAACGATCCCGATCGATTCCAATCCTCTTCTAATCCTTTCCTAACCCTTCTATATTGATATTAGACTTAAAATGCCATGATTTTGGGTATGTTTCAAAAGGGTTTTATAAAATACTTTTGAAGTTGAAATTGTTTCGAAAAGCCGAACAATAGTACACGTGTGCGGATATGTTTTATTAATAATAAAGCGGACTATGAGTCCTACATGGTAAGGTATAACGCAAATGAACTATGGGTTCATATGATAGTGGATATATGTGTATTATATCGAGTTTGGGTGACGACTGATGAGACTAACATACTAGGCGGGGCAGTCATGATCCCCTACCCTAGGCTCCGTGCCATTAGGAAAAATGCTATTGGTAAGGGGGTTCACCGGGTATATAGCAACGGATTGCAGTCGATGTTATGTTAAAAGTTATCGTGCGATACACCGGGTATATAGCAACGGATTGCAGTCGGTGTCGTACTTTGTTTGTTGTGCGATTAACAGGTTCACCGGGTATGTAGCGGTAACGCAGTCAGTGATCTGTTAAAAGTTAAATAATGCGGTTCACCGGGTTTGTAGCAGTAATGCAGTCGGTGCCGTGTTAAGTTAAAAAGGAACTCATCATTGAACCGAGAGTGTTAGTAAGGGGTCTCGGTATAACTCACTGAGATTGTATCTCATTGTTTATATGTTGTTGTTTTACAGAGAAACAGAGGACCACAGAGGCACGAGTAGGTTGAGCTCGAATGGTTGCTGATGACTTAGCTTTATGCTTAAGTTTATGTTTCCCTTTGTTGTCCATGTACTGAAACACTATGTCTTTAGTGTTATATCTTTCTTCCGCTTTCTTGTATGATACTGAATACTATAGTTGCTGATGGTTTATGGTCTGAGAACCGTATTGTCTTGTTTGTAAATAAGACTGTTTGGTTTATATTCAGCGAAAATTTGTAGTGATATTCAGTGTCTAAGCAGGAAATATATCTCTGATGTTCTAGGGATGGTACACTTAGGTATTTTTACTAAATAAAAATACCGGGGTGTTACACTATTGGTTTGCAAACAGGAGGCAAGTCAACTAAGTGCAAGGTCTTTTTTTAAACTCTAGAGAATCCATCATGTTGTTTTATGACTTCTTGCCACAAATCAACATCCAATGAAGACAAAGCTTCTTGAATGTTATCTGGATCCTCCTCTAGTATATGGATCGTATAATAGATTCCATATTCTTTAGCAACTTGTGCTTTCTCACCTCTTCGAGGTTCTATTTCCCTTTATTCGTTGTTTTCAACGTTTCTAGGCATAGAAACTTGCTAGTTCAGTGCCCCCACTATTTCTTGATTTAAAAGGAAATTTACTTTCATAAAAGTCAATATCATTTGACTCAATGATCACTTTTGCATTAAGGTCATAAAACCTGTATGCTTTGCTATTTAGTGCATACCCAATGAATACACTTTCATAGGTTCTACTAGCGAGTTTAAGTCTTCTTAGATCTGGGATCCTGACATAAGTCAAACAATCCCAAATTCAAAAATAAGACAAGTTGGATTGTCTTTTCTTCTGGATCTCATAAGGAAAAATTTTCTTTCTTTAGATTCAGCAAATCTATTCATGACATAACAAACGGTTTATAAAAATTTTCTCACAGGAGAGATCAAAGTGCTAGAATTAAGCAAAATAGCAAAAACCAATTCAATAAAGGTTCTAATTTTCTTTCTGTTTTACCATTCATTTCAGAAAAAATATGGTGCTGTCGTTTCATGTATAATTCCATTAAATTAATGGGAATCATACTCCGTTTCTCAATCGCAATGAAAGCCCTTAACCTTTGTACTTAATTGATTTTCAAATTTTGTTTTGGAAAACTTTGAATATGTCAAGCACTTCACTTTTATTTTTCACAATGTATACTACAATGTAGTCAAAGAAATTATAAATAAAAGTGATAAAATATCGTTTTCCATTTCTGGTTAACGTTCCACCTGGTTTGCATATCAGATCGAAACATTTTTTAATTACTGATTTATGCGAAGTCTTAATTATTTTAGCTTGACTACAAAGTTCACAATTTTTTCTAAGTCATTTAAGAAAAAAACATTGGAAAAATGCTATGTGGCTCGTATTGAAAAGAAATCGTTTGTTTACACGTCAAAGTCAAACATTACACGTGTAAAAATTAGTATAGTGTACAAAACTTCCCATCGACAAAGTAAACGTTGCGTTAAAAGAAAAATATCATTGTTTAAAAAAGTTTTCACCAGACTCAAGATACTTTTCTTATTTTCAGCAACGATGTATATTCAAAACATAGCATGATCACGGCGAGCGAAGCCAGTAACCATCCACCAACCTTCGCATTCACCAACAATGTTGATTTCAGAAATTATAGCAATAAATTGCTATTCAGTCAGGTTAGCCTGCGGGGCAAAGCTTGGCCTGTTCCTACACTTGCGTGTCATATGAACTGGTCTCTCGCAATTGAAATAGAGGAGCAACATCATTTATAGGTGGCGGTAGTTGAAGTTTAGAATATGGGAAATTTGGGGGGTCACATTCCAGTTACTGTTCTTTTGAGCCTGATTACAGTTTTAATTTTTGAAAGGTTTGCTAGAAAATTATATTGCAATTTTCAATATTATATATTGCAATATATCGTAAAAAACATAACATCCCGAAAATTGTAAAAAATAATGTTATTGCTAATGAGATCAAAAACCAATTCTAAAATCAAACTTTAATCGTTAACCAATAACCGCAACAAAAAAGGTGAATAAAAACAGAATTAAGGCATCCTTAATTTCACAAAAAATATGAATTAAAAAAAAATTGACTCGGGTAGAGACAATTACTCTCTTTCCGTAGAGAAAATCATTTTCTTTCCAATAATAAATTGTATACAGAAAATAATTCTCTTTCTATAGGAATTTATTCTCTTTCCATTAATAAATTGTATAGAGAAAATAATTCTCTTTCTATAGGAATATTTATTTAGCTATTTTATCTCTTTCTTTCTGTTAAGCTGTTTTGGTGAGCACCTAAATGTCATCTTTTAAAACGTTGGCAACACTTTTCACATTTAATAAAAAAATAAAAATTTATTTTGTTGCATTTGTTTGAATTGACATTCTTGAAAATGAAACGATTTGATGAAGTTAGAAACAGCAGAACCAGAGCCACTAATGTCTTCGGTAGTCATGGCTAAATTTAGAAACGTCTTAAAATTGTTGTTATAAATCAATCCACCGAAGAAATTACTGGATTGAGTCGCGGACTAGGTCGCTCTCTTTAAGATGTTTCATGGCACTGCTCAAAATTGTGCAAGCAGACTATCAACCACGACGTCCCCAGGATAAAACAGCTCAGTCGAAACTATTATGAAATATCACTGCACGGTGAAATTTCACTCTAGAAATACACCCTCATATTATGGTCCGAAGACCACTCAAATATGGCATGAAGACCACTCTAATTTAAGAAGAAACAAAATAAGGGAGGGAGAAGAAAACTCGGTACTGCTTCGAGTTTTCGGTGCAGTTTGCAAATTGAGCAGAGTGCTCTATTTATAGGGAGTTTAGCAACTTGGTGAGCAAGTAGGGTTGTTCGAGAGAATTTTGCAACAACCTTATTAGCGCAACAACTAGTTGATTCGGTCAATTTTGACTATTCAACGTATCTGG
Organism: Astragalus membranaceus; assembly: GCA_039519185.1. Taxonomy (NCBI): domain Eukaryota; kingdom Viridiplantae; phylum Streptophyta; class Magnoliopsida; order Fabales; family Fabaceae; genus Astragalus; species Astragalus membranaceus. The sequence continues at coordinate 53,466,356 of CM076848.1, read as the reverse complement.
TCGCTGACGTATTTGGTCACGTTTAGCATAACTATTTTTGACCGATTCAAAACTTGCGAGATAATTAAGGAATTGACTCTTGAAAACTTAGAGAGCAAACAACGCACAAAAAATAAAATAATTATTTTCAAAAAACAAAATTATTTCTTCCTTTCACATGGTCTGTTTACGTGCATTCCCTCCCTTTCACAAAATTGGGTACCCATTAGGATCCAACCCAAAGTGTGAAGTCCACACTTATAAGCACTCTTAAACCGCTTATTCTATCCAATATGGAACTTTTTCAATTCACGACCACCAAAGTTCCAACAGAAAAGAAAAGGAAACACAAATAATGTAATGGCAAAACCATTTCTGAATATATAAGAAACTTTTGGGCTATATATAACGTTTTTAAGACGTTATATGGCACTGCTCAAAATTGTGCAAGCAGACTATCAACCACGACGTCCTCAGGATAAAACAGCCCAGTCGAAACTATTATGAAATATCACTGCACGGTGAAATTTCGCTCTAGAAATACACCCTCATATTATGGTCCGAAGACCACTCAAATATGGCATGAAGACCACTCTAATTTAAGAAGAAACAAAATAGGGGAGGGAGAAGAAAACTCGGTATTGCTTCGAGTTTTCGGTGCAATTTGCAAGTTGAGGAGAGTGCTCTATTTATAGGGAGTTTAGCAACTTGGTGAGCAAGTAGGGTTGTTCGAGAGAATTTTGCAACAACCTTATTAGCGCAGCAACTAGTTGATTGCAACAACCTTATTAGCGCAGCAACCGTACCAACTAGAAGAAAAGGAAACACAAATAATGTAATGGCAAAACCATTTCTGAATATATAAGAAACTTTTGGGCTATATATAACGTTTTTAATATTATTTACTTGCTTAAGGTTCATCAATGACAATACTGCCACCTTCGTTCCTTCCAATTGAGTCCTTCTCCTGACTAGCTGAAGCACTAGCTTGCAGTGCTTCTATATACAAAACCTTTACTAGATTCTTGAATCTTCTTCGAAAAGTCGGTATTCTGGACATGGAAGCTACAATCCCCTGCAACCTGAAAAAACGAAACGTAAAGTAAGCTACAAAAATACTAAGAGAGAGAATGTTAGCAAGAGAAACAAATTATAAAACATGATATATCATCATCTAGAAATATATACCTTCTGATTATAGCTTGCAACTGTGCTCTTCTTACATTATCATTAGATGGGAATCCAGTGTTATCCCAGTCCTCTGGTATATCATTTTTGCATCTCATAACTAATTCTTTCAAGCAACTTTCTTCATTCTCTTCCAACTTAAGATTCTTAAGCTGCTCTTTCATGATCAGTAAAGGTCCAATAAACCATTCTAACACTTTATCCTTTGGTCCATTCATCCGCGTCAATTCTACGTCATCAACTGCAAATAGAACGTATATATTGAACCATGAATGTATTTATGTGTATGTATGTATTCCAATGGAATGAAGGCATACATGAACATGAGTAAGAGCATTACAGATAATCAATCCATCTGAATTGGATTTTGCTGAAGTCAGAAGACACTGGAACAATGCCCAAGCTGGTAACTTTATGCCTAGCTTTTTGCAGTTTCCTTTTAAAATGCATTCCTCAATGTCCTTCACACTTATTAGACCATCCCGTAAGACTATCCTACCATTTATCTCACATGACTTGAACAGCCAGTCCCATACCTGCAGAAGGCAGAAGGATTATTGTTTTCAAGTTAGAAAAATCCATGGAAGAAACTTTTCTGTTACAGATGATTTGATATGTAACAAACATCACCTGCACAGGTTTATATTGCTGAATTTTCCACTTCATACTTCTGGATTGTTGTAGGACATGTCTTGGATTTTGCGAACTGTCTCTCCGTTTTTTCAAATTATGATCACTGCCTTCAAGGTCTTTATCGAGCGAGTGCTTCATGTTTCTACGGTATACTGGCCTGGCTGTCACAGAGACTCCTTAGAATCACAAACTTTCACAATAGAGCAGATACATCAGTTATTCAGTGAACATAAAAATTGTGTTTTTTGCTTATAAATGAGACCAGAGTATATCGCTGCAATAAAGAAAAATTGATAGTAGCACCTGGGAAGGCAGGATCCCTCTCTCAAGTAGAGTAAATCATTAACATACTCATCAAAAAGTGAAACCACAGACACAATGTAAGCAAACCCCATCTGCATTGATTCCTCCTAAAATAAACAAAATATTTACGCAATAAAATTTCTAAAAATTTCCATAAATGAGAATATGAAATGACTCTTATGAATTTCATTTCAATGACCTGGTGGACAACAATTCCACTGTATAGGCCCAGAAAAAGGCTGCAAATGGTAGCTGCTAATACAGACCCTACAACAGCCAAAGGCCAAAGGATGATGGCAAGGCCAGCAAATGGGACACATTCAGTTTCTAAGAATGGTCCCTTTCTTCCAATCAGATCTTCTAATAGTCTCTTCCACCCTTTGAACAGCATGTAAGGGCTCTTCCATATAGCAATTAATGTTATTAAAGTCACATCAAAGGGAACCCCAATTATGATCACCAATAAGCAGCATGGTAATATTGACAATCTAGCAAGACAAACAATTGAATTCATCTAAACTATTAGTCTACAAACTTTTTGTTTCATACTTAAATAAATGAATGTAATGAAAGAATAATTTACCTGATATCTAACGGTTTTTCCTTAGGAGGTAAATTATCTCTTAGTTCATCCATGTATGAAAAATACGAGTGAAAGCAAAAATCTGTCACATCTTGAACCACTGTGCAACTTCTTTCAATTGTTGACCAACAACCATCCTGGAATGATGGCAATTTTCATACTTCTTCCTAAAGAGTGCATTCAGTGACTCTCAAACATGGAATTAAGTTCTTACTCAACTAATATAAAGCAGAAATTCTCACTTACAATGAAGCAATGATAAAATTTGTCTGTAACATTCTCTCCAACAGCCTCAAAAGTTGCAAGAAGAGGAGCAAAAAAACCATATCCAATTCCGCCTAAAAAGCTTCCAACAATACCAACTATTGGCCAAAGTAACAAAGGAACAGGCAAACATATCAGCACCACAACCTTGAAGACCATTCCAAACCTCTTTGTTCTGTTTTGTGAAAAGCCAAAATTTTCAAAAGAATATGAAGAGAAAGTGAGATTGAGTAGAACCTGTGAAACAGTTAATCATGGATAGTTTTAAATTGAACCTCCAAAAAATTTGGAAGGAAAGTACAACCTTGTCACACAGGAGTATGTCCAAACAACATGTGCAGTCCAAAGTCCAATGATAACAGCAGAATTTCCAATTACCACAATGGCAAATGCAATTGGACTTATCAGTATAGCTGCTAAGAGGAACCACCATATCATTATAAATTTGTAATGCATTCAAGAATATGATATATTTTCATTCTTTATTCTCTAATTACCCTTAACAATTTATGTGTTCAAGTCTAAGTAAGAACATGAAAAGAAAGATACAAAAAAGTGAACCTTTGATGATGCCAAGGATAAAGAGCAAGAAGAAGAAGGAGAGGAAAGAAATAAAGCTCCACAATTTGGTGAATAAACCTGCAAGTGAATCCATGATGGGTATATATGTGTATTGGTGAACTGGTTTTCTTTGTCTTCACTAGCTTATTTAAGGAAACCAACAAGTGAAAATCAAGAAACAAAGTGTAGAATTGTTATGACGAAGGAAAACTTTTCTAGTTCAGAGTGGTTTCTATTCATGCAATGGTATTACTAGTTATTTCTTTTGCAGAATTCTTTAAAGAAATATATTTCAATTTTATTTGAAGATCCGATTATCTTTATTTTTAATTTATACTGAAATTGTATCATTTTTTATTCATGCTTTTAGTTTAAATTATAGTTTTGGGGCCATACTTTTGTGTAAAGTTAGATTAATTAATATATATTCTCTTTTACTACCAACAAGAGAATTGGTCTAGGGTAACTAGGTTTGGACCTCATCTCAAATACCGGTCCACATTATATCACATTTATACAATCACATCTCAAATACCGGTCCACATTAGATGATAATTATTAGTTTTGTAAGTTACTTAATTAACTATATTAAATTTTATTTCTAATATATTTTCAGCGCTGTATGATTTTAAAAAAATTTGACCCATTGACTCTGGATCTTGAATCCGCCACTGACTAGGTCAACCCTCAAAATATCATTTAAGTTACCAATATTTTTTTTGGTTACAAAAATTTAGAGTGAGGGGATGGCCGAGTCCAATGCAGGGAAGACCTCCGGGCTCTTTGAGCACTTACGAAGGTAATTACATTAATTTACCTCACCAAGGGGACTTGTGTTACAAAGATTATATTACGTAGACATTTTTCTTATTTTGTACAAAAATAAATTGATTGCATTAGCATAATTTTGGTAACATAATCGACCACTTTGAAATAAAATGTATAGTATTTTCGAAATAATTAAAAAATAAGTTAAACTAATCAATGGAAAACATATTTCAATAATAAAAATATAGGCACATAGCTGATTCTGTTTCGGTATTTTTATGTTTGTTTCTAGTGAAAAACAGTGTACAGTATCTGAAGTGTCTTAGTTTGATCTTAAATTAAAACAAGTAAAAAAAACAATTACATATAAACTGTGTTCCTTAACTTTGAAAGATAAATTGTATATACATAAACATTGTTTATGGGACGAATTGTATAAAAGTGTAAGAGATAAAAAATAAAAACTTAATATTCTTGTAAAAGTTAGAGATTATTTTTCATATTAATTAATAATAATTATATTGTTACCCTTTGTCAAAAAAAAATTATAGTGTTACCTTTCACATGTTAAGGTAGGTGAGACAACTTCGAGCAATGAAAGGGATTCGTGGCACTATGATAATGAAATCACGTGTAACTGAAGTAGGATGTGTTAATCAGCCAGCAGCCTAGAGTGACTCACCACCATCTACGATTGCGACCTTACCTTGGAGTTAAACCTTGTAGTCAAGGGATGGCAAACAAAAAAACAACTGTGGAACAAAAAAAAAATTGCCAGCACACTTTTACCATGTTTAGCACAAAAGCGGTCATAGATATTGATCAAGGTTTGCACTCATCGTCGTTCTTCACATCTATTTCGGACCAACAAACACGAAAGCGGGCATAGATGTCGATCATGGCTTGCAGATCATGTTGATTTCTTTATATTAATTTATATAAATTTAAATTAATTAATTTAATTATGTTAAAAATTTAATATTGTTAATTCAAAATTAATTACTAAATTATATCAATTTCATTTATTGTTAGAACGCTACTCAGTTTTAGGGTTCTAGACTAAAAATCGATTTTTGGAAAATCTTCTTCGATTGTCTCGAAACCACAGCTATTAAATCCCAAAAAAATCAATGATCATTACTCCCAAAGAAAAGACTTCTTTTGGGACTCCGGGCTCAAAATCCCAAATTCCATTGTTTACTATTTTTTATGAATTTTTTGAATTTTTCATAATCTCCGAAAAATCTTAAAAAATTGTATAATCTTCTTTTTGATTTTATTAGATTTTTAGTGGTGTTGTTATAATGTTTTGATGAAGTTTGGCTTGTTTTTTATTTTCTGTCGTAATTTTCCCATTATACGGCTAGCAACGACGACAATATGTTCTATAATCTGTTTGGTGTCCACTCTGGTACGCTTGAATCAGTTGCATATCTTCGGAGGCTTCAGGAGCAGGCTGGTGCTAATTCCTCGTCGCTTAATCAATACGAACAACCACCTGCACCTACCCCGGCTGATAAAGAAATACCAGCAGCACAATAGCGTTCAAGGCGGAATCGCCGGCCACCACCATGTGAGTCACATCTTGTTGGGTTTCTTGAAAGCTTTGGGGAATTTGGGTCGCCCGTTGAGTTGATGTCGCATGCCGATTAAGGTTACATTCGCGACGTTCCCGACGGTTATGGAAATATACAGTTATTTCCACATTTCTATATAGCGTAAATTATTTTTTTTTATCATTAATTATCTAATTATTTTAGAAATAGCAAAATTAATTTTAAAATTAATTTTAGAATTTAATTAGGTTTATATATATTAATATAAAAGAAATTGAAAAATAAAAAAACACAGTTCAGAAGTCTCTCCCACAGGGGGCGACTTCTGCACTGTAAAACCAAAAAAAAATTGCAAATTTGCAGTGTGGGGGCGACTTCTAGCCTGAAAAAAAAAAGTGTTCTACTTTGGTAATTAATTTAAAAAGTGTGTTATTTTGGTAATTTTGTTTTTTGTTCCACAGTTGTTTTTTTGCCTTAAGGGATTCCCATGCCTATACAGTTTTAGTTATTGTTCCGAACGGTTCTCTAAAGAGAGAAAGATACCTCACAGTTGTGGTATATCCGAGGTGAGTCCCCAAGATAACTCCGAGTTAGTCTGATATCGACAGGGCTTCGTAGAAGTTTTCCGTCAGGGCCCAAGTCGGGTTGGACGTGTAATGACATTCTAACGCTCAAGTGAGCGATGTGGAAGTCAGCATGAGGTGGAGTTGGAAATTGTACCTGTTCATTAAATGCTAGCCTATTTATAGGTGCCAGGGATGTGTAAAGAGTGATTTGGTGACAAGCAAGATGTGAGATCTAAGCCATCCCCTTAGGCCGTTCTTAAGGCATGGACAACGCGATCTCCATTTTTCTTAAGGCATGGAGCATGGATCGCTTAGATGAGAGCCCCTATGCGCGTTTGGAACGCCGAGACGGCCCAAATCCGGATTGGGCTGGGGCCCAGTCCGGAACACTTATATAACCCCTTCTGTACGCTATTTCTAATCCATCCAATCCCAAACAAATGCAAAGGATTGACTTGAGCTCTACATGTGAACCTATATACACTCGAATAATCCCATTTCATGAATACAACAATGCATATAATTTTGGTCTAGTGTGAAGTGAATTTATAATTCTCATATTAACTAGATCATTAGATTTTTAAATTATTGTAAGTTCAAAATCCTAGCCCGTTCCTAATAGCTCGAATAGATTGTTTCTAAATTTAATGATCAATTTGGTCAAGAAAAAAATGCAATGATTAATGAAGCACACAAAGTAAATAAGATGAAATTCTTGGGTGAGTCATATAATGTATCCTATTAGTTAGAAAAATGTATAGGCATGGCAACGGGGCGGGGCGGGGGCGGGTCGGGGGCGGGTTTGGCATTCCCCGTCCCCGCCCCTACCTCTATCAGGGTCGGGTTTTGCATCCCCCAACCCCGTCCCAAACGGGGACGGGTTCCCCGCGGGTACCCGTTTCCACCACAAATTTATAAGAAAAATAAAAAAAAAATATTTATAATAATTAATAAAATAAAATAATAATAATTATACAATGATAAAATAAAGTTAAAAGTATTAAAATAGATTTTTCTATAGGAAATAGATCAAAATTAAAAATAAACAAAATATATGAAACAAAATGAATGAGTAAATATACATGAAATAAAATAAAATAATTAATTTATGTTTTGTCGAGCGGGTTCGGGGCGGGGACGGGGTGGGTATGACATCCCCGAACCCAAACCCGTGCCCGGTCAAAGCGGGTTTTCCCCGTCAAATTTGGGGCGGGGTCGGGTGGGTACCCGCGGGTTCGGATTATGTTGCCATGCCTAAAAATGTATAGTACTTTTTTAACATTATTCTTTTCAATTTCAAGAATACTTAAAATTTGTTTTTTTTTTCATGTAAAGTGAAAAAAAGAATAGATATTTTTGAGTGCTGTGTGGGCATGACTGTTTTTTTATTATTCATCCAATTGGTATCCTACTTGAACAATGAATATTAAGTTTTTCATATAAAAAAATGAATGTTAAGTATTTTCAATCAAAAATGAATATTACGTTTTTGGTAACTTGCTTCCATTTCTTATTTATTCAATCATTAAGAGTAATTAATAATTGAGAAGAGTTATATTCCATTTCATTTGTTTTCGTTTAGATGTTGAAAGAAGTTGGATAACTGTTTGTTTTAAAAAATTAAGAGTATATTTTGTTCTTGAAAACTGTTTTTAAAGAGTATATGTTTTTTTTTGACAAGTTTAAAGAGTATATGTTAACTATTATTTTTTTTACTAAAGTGGCTAATTATAACAATGAGAAGAAATTAATGTTACAACTCCACAGCCTATGCCTTTTGACTTATATATGGGGTATGTGTTTGTCTTTTTAATAATAGTAAGATTATTTCTTCAAAGCTAATCTGGAGATCCAATATTGTAATATACGATATTAAAGTTAAAAAAGAATTCTCTTTTAATGAAACCATTCTCTCGTATTTCCCAAAAAAAATATTGAAATGACAGAAATGGGACAGGATATGTGATTTAATTCTTCTTACCAGCAGCATATCATGTGTAGAGAAGAAAAGCTATTTATATAGAGCTAACAGCTGCATGGTTCCTTCCAAATCAAGTAGCCTAAAGTTCCCTCGCTAATCCTTAATCGTTAGTCATCACTCATCAGCATGTTATAATTAAAGAAGCTGAACATCCGCATGCTTGTTTGATTATCATATATTCACTACAAATGGAGGCTTGCACGAGTTTCCATGGCTTGTAAGAAGCTAGAATGAACGTTACATGTACATGGTCTGATCTGACCAGATGAATCAAACTGGAGATCAAATTTCGGAGAAATAAGTGCACAAGATGATATTATCATTTCCCACCAGAACTTCCTTCCTGTCGAAGAATCAAAACCGAAAAATATCAAGCTACAAGAACACTTGCAATGCACGGCAAGATGAGATTTCGCAGTAAGGTGCAGATATAAAATAACTAAGATATAGAATAATTAAACATGACTCAATTGAATGTGCATCAAACTACAGACTTAACAATCTTACCACGGAGGGTGAATACGGATCAAGCTCCCCACTTCAAGGTCAACATTATCGCAAACTCTTGGACTAAAGATAATGGTTCTTTTTCCACTTTTGCTGCCACCAAAGTCCATTCCTTCGCCTTCTAACAGAAAATTCTGCAAAACAATGGATCAAATTCCATCAATTTTCAACCGAAAATTAAATAAGGGTATAGGTGGTTGTTTGATAGTTCCATTTCATGCAAAATTATCATCTCTCCGACTCTCACAACACTAGTAGTACGAGTGACGCAATATAAATCAAATGGAATAACAGCTAATACTAGCTTTTACAAAAGAGTGAGAGAGCAACAGGCAACATGCTGAATAACCTAACCAGTAACCAAACTTCTTTTATGTGCAGCTAGTAATGATATTGTATAATAGAACACTTAGTCTTGATGTAGGGTGTTTCCCCAACTTACAAACTATTTTGAAAAAAGCGGTCATTTTACAAACTAGTAATACTTATCAATCAATCAATGCAATAAATGTAGTACTTCTCCTTGAGACAGTCATTAGCCAGACCCTTGAAATAAATGGTTCAATGGTGTCAGATAGGTCATGCATTCTAGGATTAACCAAGCCTTTTCTAGAGTATAAACTTCAGGGCAATAGTAATAAATCTATAAAATAATCTTTGGAGATTGAATAACAGTTAAAATCTGTTGATTTTTAAAACTTAACCTCTGTATACTTGCCGAATAAGCATTGACAAACAGCCAGCTTTCCATCCAGGTATCTTGAAATGATTTCTACATCAACACAGCCAAGTTCACCTGAATTTTTTTTATGAAAGTCAAACATATATCTCTGTCTCCGTGCACGTGTAAATCAAATTAAAACCTGCTTTATGCTACCTCCCAAGTCCCAACCCAAAAGAATGAAATAATAATAATAATAAATGATTTTTTAAGTAATTAAAGAAGTCTTAAATGGTGTTTTACTTAGACAAGAATGGAAAGGGCAGACAGAATAAAAGCAAAAGTTTTACTATCTGGCCTAGCTCCAGCATGTAACTTTTTCCAGAAGTCCATGTCTATTTCTTTTTCTTTCTGCATCACCTGCTGTAGTTTTCCAAATATTCCGCCTCTGCACAATTCCATAAGATAATCACTCACCGAACTCAGAATTAAAATCAAATTCAATTGAATAAAAATACCATGAATACCCCAATTTATAAACTGCTCCAACATTAGACCCTACAGTGATAATAGAGGAAGACCCTAAAGCTTCTTGAAATCTATCTGCCATGGTCTGCATTTTCTTTCCGAGGAAGGTAATTTTCATATGTTGATCACTTAACTGAGAAAGTAAACAGATTTTAAGTCAGTTATGACTTGTGACAATAAATTAATAAGTACAAAAGCAACCGTAGAAAAGTTATACCTCATTGTCACTCGATGATCCACTATTTACAGGCTCAGGGGAGTCTTCTTCACTGTCAACAACTATGTCCTGCAAGTGGGATCTACTATTCTTCTGAAAAAACTGCACTGTTTTACCTTTTCTTTGACCATCATGTGGATACTGGAAAATAGTGGCAGAAAGATCTTATACAGGGTAGAAGTAAATACATACTACATACATATGTCAAAGAATAAAGAGACATTTTTAAAATTTCCACCCACCAGATCAGTCTTATCTTGGAGGTCGTCGAAAAGATCAGCCATTGAGGGATGATTAAATTCACATGGAAGAGCTTCGGTTTCAGCAGGCTCGGTGTTTGACTTTACTTCCATTATGTCGTCGTCTTCAAGATGATTTCCATCTAAACTTGCGGAAGCCGGAGAATCAGCAGCTTCCATAATCTCGGGAAGCCTATCAATGTTAGAGATTGAATGGTTATTGTTCCCATATTTATGTGACACTGATGGAAACGGAAGTCTTGGCTTAGCTTTGCTCCAGATGCCTGCAACAGTTATCAGTTTGATATCATGCTTTGGATATTTCCCTTCAAAGATTGACGTAAATGTGATTGCTATCCTGGTGAAGTAAACCTATAGCTAGACCCCATGACTTGTAATGAAAAATGTTTAAGAACCCAACAATGATCTCCAAACTCCACATATAGCGAGATACATCTTGAATTCAAGGTACAACAAAAGAATTATCCTTCATTTTCCAAAAGTCGAGAAACTGAGAATATTTGCAAAAATGGTGTCTTCCATTCTGAAACATATGTTATATTCCATGTCCTCCACTTTCTTAAACACATAGGCAGATTTCTAAACATTGAAAGACAGCTTCCTATGTGTCTCTCCCTTTATCTGCAGAAAGTCGTCTTAGAACTCCAAACAGGGTAATTGCAAAAAGAAGAGCTACACATACTGAAATGTAACATGGAGGACATAATAAATGCTGCAAGGTATTACAAAACCTGCCGCCACTATTGGGATGACACGGGGCACTCAAGAAATATGAAAGACTTCGGTTTAACCGGGGAATGAAAGTAATTCATACTCTAAACCAGAAATTATAATTTTCTTTGGAGTGGTACCAGATGTATTTGCCTTGGGGCGGGTAGCACGGGATGCCGAACAGGAAGCGCTTTCTTTGAAACGTAGTAATGCTTCGGATTTGCTGTTTGTATCTTTAACCTGATCATTTCTGATAAACGGATGACCATTCTTGTAGAGGTGTCTGGTTGAGAGGACTGTGCAAACCTTTAATGAGTAAATAGAGATAAGGAGTCAATAATCAAAGTAGTCTTTGAAAGATACACTGTTGGTCACTGAACATTCACTTAGTCAGTCAAATGAGTCCTTGAACACATTCCATCAGTCAAGTTAGTCCTCAAAGCTCCTAACACGAGGACGGATATGACTGAACAAATGTACATTTAGGGACATCAAGTATAATATATCCATTACTTACATGCTAACACAGCCAACGCATATATTTTGTGAACTAATTTGAGTATTTACTCCAAACATAAAAGATGAAATCATTTAGCATTTAGCAAACACCTGAACAAGATAAGGTGACACATTAGTCAGAAAAAAAAAGAACAAACAGTTCTCTGAACTTTAAACTTCAAAGAGTACCTCATCTTCAGAAACATTTTCTTCATCACTTGAGTCAGCAACCACCTCTCCCAAGACATCGTGTAAATCACCATCCTTAAAGTCAGGCATTTCAACCTCATCATCTTCAAGGGGTTTCTGATCACAGTGATAGTAAGAAAAACAAAAACAATAATATTACTCAGTTGTACTTGTGCGTAACAAGCTACTGCAAGTGTAATTGGAACCCAAAGAGGCAAAGACATAATACCTCAAATGACGAAGACGAATTCTGATTACAGATTCTTCCTGTGTAGTGTAATAGTGTAATACCAATTAACGGAAATTGATGGGCGGTTATAACTAATCACTAACTATAAAATGTAAAGCAGTTTTTAGCAACATCCGAGAACAGAATCAGGTAGTAGGTTGAGGCACCTTTTAGCAAATCCAACCGCGCCGGAAGAGGAAGTTCTATCTAAAATAAATTAATAAGAGATAAAAATGGTTACATTTACAATGTGATCATGTGATTGGATTTAAAAATGCTTTCACTTGCATCAACAATATCTGATTCCTTTGTTTTATTTTGGATTTGAGCATACCTAATGCTCTATTCAATATATCATTGGTTATCGAAAAAAACATAAAAACTTATTTATTTCCACAAGTTTTTTCCATAAATTCAAAAATAAGCTAATCCAAACGGACCCTAAATAAGATAATTTTGAGACAAATTGAAGATTTATAGAAAAAGAAGTAAAAAAAAAAAACTTGAGTGTAGCTCAGCTCTATTCATCTCGACGTGGGTTCGCCGGTGAAGCTCCATTCATGTCGACTCGGTGTGCTGATCATCTACGTGCAGGCAGATAGATGCACAGGGAGGGAGAGAGCCTTCTGAGCTTGCAGCTAAAATGTTACGACGCGTAAATCTCCATCTCCCACCAAACCCTCATTCTCTTACTTCTTCTTTACTTGTTTCGAATTTAATCGCCAACAATAATCAAATCCTAATCTCATATTTTACAGGGCAATCTAGTCTTAGACGACAGCATTTCCGGTAATTTCTACAAAATCAGCCCAATTCCAAACAAAATGGTCCTTAAATTAAGTTTAATCACCTCACTTCTCTCTTAATTTGCAGATGAAGACGTTGCTGAGTTACACAACGACCAACAAGCTAATTTCCCCAGCAATATGCTTTCGTTACAAGAAGACGCCGCCAACAAGGTTCCCCACTGCTTATACAAACTTTTTTGTAGAGTAAATACTCAATTTGGTTCATGAGATTGTAATAATATTGTAATATACTAATATCATGCAACATAGTCCTCCACATTGGTCCCTATAATTGCAAAATGTTATCCTTAGATCAGTTAGCAAATGCATCCCTGACATTATCATTTGCCAGCTTAATGTCATTATAGCCCCTCACACAACAAAAGGATATTAATATAAAATTCACAGTTTCTAATCCAACACAAAAAATGGAAGCAATAAGATTCAAAAACATCCAAAAGCATCTCCAAGTCACCCTTTGTCAGTCCTATCTTTCTTTTATGATCAGCATATTAAACTTCAAATCGAATAGAATGAATCCCCTAATTATTTTTTGTCTCATTGAAAATGAAATCAGAACATAAAAGGAACTTTGCTCACTTCCCAGCAAAAAAGTATTTATGTGGATAAACCGATCAACTAAAAATTGCTTATGTGGAGTTGTAAGCTTCTACTTCTCTTGCATCCCTTTCATGAAATTGATCAGCAGTCAGCATCAAATGCAATCATGAATCCTCTTACTATACCCAACCCAAAGCCAACAAACACAGTGATATGTAAAACATGACAGCTATACCTCATTTGACACTGCTTGACTTGCCACATGCATCAAGGGTGTAAAACATGTCAGCCCCATTTCTCCTTCAGCTCGTTGATCCTCCCTAATTTTATATTTCAAACAAAAATAACAAATCTCAAAAACATAAAATTGCTTACAATTTCTTCCCGCAAATCTACAGAGGCTAATGCGTTAAAACAAAATGGCGTAAATGTCACAACGGATTTAGCCAGATCTTAAGCTAAACGAAAAATTTAAAACAAAAATACTACAGCATGCAAATCGATTCGCACAGTATAATAATTTCGCGGCAACTTAAACAGATCGCTTTGAAAAAAATGCGATTAAAAATAAATAAAATAACGTTAAATTATAACAGAAGGTGAAAGGATCTGAAAATGAGGAAAAAAGGAAGGATCTGAACAGTTTGATGCGAAAACCCTAAGATCGAACAATAGAGAATGAAGCGTGTGGAAGGAGAAAAAACTTTGATTTCGTCCGAAATGAGAAAATATGAAATACAATTGCATAAAGAGATTGGATCTGAGGTTTGAAATTACCTTAGGAGATGAAAAATTCAGGTGCCAGAAACTGCAGAATACAGAGAGAGGTGTGAAGGATGCTTTGCAGCAACGCAGAAATCGGAGGCGCAGAGAGGGATTGGAGAGGCGCTGTGATGTCACGGCTCAGTGAGAGAGGGATTGGAGAGGCGCCGCTGAAGAGAGTGAGAGAACGTGTTATTGTGTTAGGTTAGCTGTAAGGTGTTTGTGTTTTTAGGGTTTCTAATTTTGGAGGGGTATTAATGTAATTCCCATATTCGGGGCGGGTTCGGGGACGGGACCTATATCCCCATTACCCGTCTCATCCCCGTTTTTCAATTTCGGGGAAAACCCAAACCCAAACCCAAACCCAGTCAAAGCGGGGAAAACCCGTCAAATCGGGGCGGGTTTGGTTCGGTCCCCGCGGGTATGGGTTCGTTGCCATGCCTAACGGGGAGCGGGGGAGTACTTCCCGCCCCCGCCCCGCCCCATTGCCATCCCTAATGTTAATTCGTAAGTTCTTACTAACAAAAGTTATATCTTCATAAGTTGTTTTTACATAAACTACCTTGTCAAGCTTATGAATAATATATAACAATTTATTTATTTACATAAGTTGTTTTTCATAAACTCAAAATAAGCTATACCCAAATAGACTATTAATCTCTAAACTATAAAATATAATAAATAATCTCTAAATTATAAAATATAAGAGTTAAATATAAAAACTCTTTTACCAACATTCAATCTATGATTGAATAAAACTCGTGTGAGTAATAAGACGTTGACCCATTGAACGTGTGCAGAGGTGGATCTTAGTTAGGGCGGAGGAAGGTCACCACCCGTCCAAGATTTTTAAAATTGACTTAGGATTAAGTTGTATATATTAACATGACCACACCACGATCACTCACACTCTCACATACTCCCTCCGCTACAGAGTATAAGCAAAAATGGGTTAACGAAAGTTGTTGTATCTGGTCAAATATTTGGACCAGTTCTCATATTCTGTAACGGAGGGAGTATTTTATTTTAAAAAAGTTTTTCTCTCTCCTTGAATTCTTATTCTTATTATCCTAATTTTGATTTTGTAAATGCTACTTAATTGGTATTTTATGTTAGTGCTATTTAATTAATTTATATTTTTGTTAGTGTTATTTAATTTAGTTTAATTATATGTTAGTCTATTTAATTTGAATCTATTCTGTATTTTGTGAATATGTTGATTCTTTTAGTGCTATTTAATTTGTATTTAGGAACTTATTAGTGTTATTTATTTTGTGTTGGTCTAGTGCAACATAAGTTGTGAACCTATTAAAGTCTTATTTTTATTAGGCTTAAATACAGTTTTGGTCCCCCTATTTTAACCAATTCACGATTTTGGTCCCCCTATTTTCCCAATTTGAAAAATCATAGTCCCCCTCTTAAGTTGATCAAAACTGAATTCAATTTTGACTTATTGTCCTACGTGGCAGTCCACGTGGACTGCCACGTAGGCGCACCCCACCCCACCCCCCACCCCCCCCACTGTTCCCCTTCGCCCCTCCCACCCCACACCCCACCCCACCCCACCCCACCCTCCACTGTTCCCCTTCGCCCCTCCCACCCCCCACCCCACACCCACACCGTGAACCCCCCCCTTCGCACCTCCCTCATCTCTCAAACGCCGGCGCGTTTTCCCCTTCCCCTTCACCGGATCTACGAGAGAGCGACGGTGAGCGAGAGAGAGGGAAAGCGAGGGTGAGATGCGAAGGAGAGAGAGAGCGACGGTGAGCGAGAGAGAGAGGGAAATCGAGGGGGGAGGGGAGAGACGGTGAGCGAGAGAGAGAGAGGGAAATCGAGGGGGAAGGGGAGAGAGGGAGGTGCGAAGGGAGGGGGTCACGTGGGGGGGTGGGGTGGGAGGGTGGGGTGGGGAAGAGGGGAAGATGCGAAGGAGAGAGAGAGAGAGATTTGGTTGTGGGAGGGTTCACGGTGGGGGGTGGGAGGGGGTCACGGTGGGGGAGGGGGAAGATGAACAGTGGGGGGTGGGGGCATGGGGGGGTGCCACGTAGGCTGCCACATAGGACAATAAGTCAAAATTGAGTTTCAATTTTGACTTATTTAAGAGGGTGACTATGATTTTTCAAATTGGGAAAATAGAGGGACCAAAATCGTCAAATTAAAACTTTGGGGACCAAAATCGTGAATTGATTAAAATAGGGGGACCAAAACTGTATTTAAGCCTTTTTATTATATTTTTAGCGATTTGTGTGTTTGGAAATTTTTGCACCCCTGACTTTGACTTAGTGTCCTGGATCCGCGACTGAGAGTGCTCCCCTTACTTTCGTGCAATGTGCATAGTGTCACGTAAACTTAACCAACTCAATAAGATGAATTTTTATCAAAATGTAGGCAAATATTACTATATATATTATTTCTAAATTTGGCCCGCGACAAATTTCACTCAAGATCCGCCACTGAACGTGACGATTAATCGTTTCACGTGTGCAATTTTCCCCAACATTACCACCTTAATGTTCACCAAGTCCAAACCGCGCATGAACTCTGTAGTGAAAAGTTGCTTGGTCAACTTGTCATCTGACATGTTTCTATGAAGCACCCTGATACAACAAATATGGACACCATAACTCTAATAATAAAATGAGAAACACAAGCAATTGAAATGCTTGTAACCGTTGTATTCTGTATGTGAACAACGTGGTTCCGGTTCTCATAGACTGAATTCATTTTTAATCATCTATTTTTTTGACGGCATTTTTAATCATCTATTAATCAACTTTCTATCAACTTTTCTTCTATCTTCTTCTATATATCTTCTTCTATATAATAAAAACACATATAAGTAAATTTACATTTGTAGACATCTCCAAATTTTGACATTTGACACAATTTAAAGGTAAAATAGACAATTCACCACATAAAGACAAAACAGCACAGTGTTTCGCAGCTTTTTAAAAAACAAAAAAAACTGACGCATCTGACGCGGGTCATTTTTTTTTAAAATCGTTTTTTTAACAAACTGATTTTATTTTAATTTTTATTTTAATTTTTTATTTTAAAAATATTTTTTTAAATTTTTTTTTTTATAAAAGTCTTTTTCATAATTTTAAGAATATAATTTAATTAATATTTTAAAAAATGTTTTTTTTATATTTTTTTAAAAATCTGTTTTTTTAAAAAGTCTTTTTTCATCATTTTTTGAGCTTTTTGGTCAAAAACATTTTAATTTTTTTTCCGTTTGTCACTATTTTTATAAAAAAATCATACTATAAATCAATTAGTCACTATTTTTATAATCTACTCAAACTACTAAAATTAATAATTTCTTTTGACAAAGGTAAAATTAATCATTTTAACCACTAACAATTGTCAAAAAAGACGTACATTTAACAAAAGTTAAAAAAATATTGTAAAAAAATTAAATTATTAAATTAATATTATACTCAATAATTATATAATCTAAAATTTACTATTTACTATAATCTCTATATTAAAATCAATGAATTTAACCACTAAGAATTGTAAAAAAAAAAAAAACTTTAACTAACACCTACCAAAAATTACAAAATAACTTTTTATAATTAAATTAATGATTAAAGTTTATACAAAAAAATAAGTCATAATGCGCTAGCAAATTGAACCACTACTATTTGTCAAAAAAATCGATACCGCTAGCAAAAATTTCAAAATTATTTTTCCTACAAATATCAATAATTAAATCTCATTTTCTTTTTTCGTGAGCCGCACTGGAGTGGCAACGGGGGCGGCAACGAGACTGTCAACGAGAGCGCCAACATAAGCGCCAACGGGAGTGCCAACGGGAACACCAACGAGAGCGCCAATAGGATAACATTGATATTCACGTTAAAAAGCATAACATTTATTTTAACTTTTATTCTTTTTCACTTTTAAATGTTTATTAAATCTACTAAAACCAATTAATTAAACCACTAACAATTATCAAAAAAAATTTAACTACTATCAAAATTTCAAAATAATTTTTTTCATAGTTTAATTAAAATGATTATATTAATATTTAATGATCTAGAATTATTATAATCTACTAAAACTACTAAAACTAATCAATTTAACTACTTTTGTTAAAATCAATCAATTTAAGCACTACAAAAAACTACCAAATAATTATTTTTTAATTATTAAAAAGGAGTAAAATGCCAACGGGAGTGGCAACGGGAGAGGCAACGGGAGTGACAACGAGAAAGGTAACGAGAGCGCCAACGGGAGGGTCATCAAGGATGTAAATGGGAGGGTCAACGGGGATGCATATTTTACCTCTAATTTTCAAATACATTATTATGGATCAATGTAATTATGATTGTCAAGCTTCTTTAATTTCTTCGACTCAATATAATTTTCATTTGTATGTTATATGACATAATACCTATCTCTTCCCACTTTGAATTTCAAATCATACATTTTGGACATTGTTCACAACTTATGATTATCTTCCAAATTACTATACATCGACACGCACGGATAAAAAACTAGTTACAGTAAAACCATTTTGTACGACAGTTATTAAATTGAAAAACACTGACCCTTTTTTTTATACGCTAAGAATTATATTAAAGGGGAGTGCAAACGGACACCCCAACCGTTACATTATAAGAGGCCTCGTTAAAACCTCCCCGGGCCAAAACCCTATGGAAAAAGACCCAATGAGGAAAAAGAGTACCCCAGGAAGGATGAGACATAAAGTCAATTACACTGAATTCATACAAACAAAAGGATTGCCCCACCAGTCAGAAATTTTATGATTGGAATTGACACCTTCTATGCTTATGAACCAAGACCATGTTATTGACTTAACATGGTTAACGACCACCTGCGAACTAAAAACTTGACCTCTGAAAAGAATATGATTTCGATGTAACCATATGCACCAAGTGACAGCCATCCAAATCAAATAGTTCAGTCTACACGCCCTTTTCGATTTCAAATGCAAACCATGAGCCCGGAAATGCTCGACCCCCTACTAGAGTAGCTGAAATCGCCATGCCCAACCACTTTTGAATAGCAAGCCAAACTAACCCGGAGCACCTGCACAAGAAAAAAAGATGGGAAATAGACTCATCTTGTTCAAAACAAAAGGGGCAGCACTCCCCATGAGGGTCATTAATAATGCCCTTTGAAATAAGAGAATCACGAGTTGGGAGCTTCACCAAAAAAAATCTCTAACCAAAAACTCTCACCTTAGTAGGAATAGATAGTTGCCACATATCAACAAGAGCACTCTGGATATTACTATCCAACCTATCGTGCTGCATCAGATTCAACAACATATCATAACCAGATTTAACAGAAAAAAGATGAAGGTTTTCAAGCCTCCACCGCCAATGATCTTGCTCTGATACGACAGGATGTAGAGGATGAATAGTGGCCAGAAGCAAATCCTGATCAACCTTCTTCTCCACAAACAAGTCACGACTCCAAGAAAGATTCCAACACCAAATGTTATCAAACCAATACCCGTGCTCCAAAATACTGCCATATTTAAGCTTAGCCACTTCAAAAAGGCTAGGAAATAAATCTTTGAAAGTGTCATTGCTAGCCCACTTATGATTCCAAAAAGAAATCAAATTCTCTTTCCCCAACACAGGTCTAAGAGCAGAAACAAATGCACCCTGCCACGAAGGATTTCCATCTTCCAACATCAATAAGTCCCTCCACCATAAAGAATCTTTAGTACTAGCTCTAGGCATAGGATCCCCTGTGAAGATATGCCTCAATTCACCATACCGGTGTGAAAGAAGCTGCCACCAATTTGCACTATTGTCGTTGATGCATCTCCACTTCCACTTGCACAAAAGAGCCAGATTGAAGGCTTCCAGATTCTTCACCCCCAAACCACCATCTTTCTTGGGTCTGCAAACATTGTCCCAAGACACCCAATACACGGGACGCCCCTCTCTAGTACCCCCCCCCCCCCCCCCCATAAAAAATCCCTCTGAATCTTGACTAACTCTTGAATTACTATCTTGGGGGCCTTAAAAAAGGAAAACATGTAAAGCGGCATACTATTGAGGACCGAGTTAATGAGAGTCACTCTACCCCCAATAGACAAAAAAACATCCACTCCACGATGAAAGCCTCTTTCTCACCTTATCTATAATCGAAACCCAAGTATATCTTCTTCTAGGATTGGCTCCTAGCGGAATACCCAAAAACTTAAATGGAATATCAGCGATACTACAAGATAAGAAAGTTGCAGCTGCCTCCATAAAGTCAACCTTTAAATTTATGCCATAAAGACAACTCTTATGAAAGTTCAACTTCAGCCCCGAGACCAATTCAAAGATTCTAAAGATAGACTTATGATAAGTCATATTTTAGTGTGTTTTTAGTATTTATTTTAAGTAATTTATTTGATGTTTTGATTCTATTTTAGAACTATTTTACTACCTATTGTTGGTTTTTATTCTCAGGGTTAATTATGGAGCAAATGAGGAAATTTGATGTTTAAAGAGCAAGGATCAAAAGACAATAGGATGGAGAAAAGAATCAAGTAATATAAAAGTGGAAAAATCATCCATGAATTCAAAAGATGTTACAAACTCTTCCCATTCTCATCTTTATGGATTGTAATTCGAATTTAGTGCTGATGTTACAAACTCTTCCCATTCTCATCTTTATGGATTGTAATTCAAATTTAGTGCTTTGTCTACTGATCCTAGACTATAAAAAGGGCCTCAATGTAGCTTCATACTCATCTGGTACCATGGAAGTTTAAGTTCAAAGTTTAATCGAAGTTCTTACATTTTGTAAAGGTTTTGCTCTTTATATTCTTGCACTTTTATTTCCTTGTTATTTACATTCTGTTATTTTCATTATGCAATTCTCTTCTACTCCCTTGTCTACTATGATCATGAGTGAGTAGACTTCTCTAGTCTTGGGATTATGGGAAACAATCCAATATTATGGGTCCCTAAATAACTCAAAGACTAAACCCTATTTTATTTGAGTTTGGGTTTTAATCTAATTTCGTCAAGCAAATTGTATAACTCAAATGTCAAGTGAAGGACCGAACGGTGAAGCTTGACATTGGAACAAATGAAATTAGACAAGGTCAATCAAAGCATCAGAATAGCTGTGATAACCGTGGGAATAAGACGGTGCTTAATGGGTTTCGACAATGATCAACCATGAGAATAGGCTTGATCATTGTTTCGAGACACGTTCTTGTATTCCGAAAGGAAACTTGAATTACACCAAAAGAATGCCTTGTTCTTAAAAACAAACTTAATAATAAGATAGGGGATAGTTAAAGGGTTATTTTCCGTCATTGTGATTTAACCATAATCCTGGGGCGCTTTTTATTCTAATTTAAATCAAACCAATTTTTACTAAATCATTCTGTTTCAGCTAATCATCACTAGAAACTAGATTGGTAATCACATATAACTCCCTGTGGATCGATATTTTTACTACGCGATAGAACCGTATACTTGCGGCCTATCAACTTAATGCACCATAAATTTTCCCAGGTGCCCTTACCGGCCAAAATAGTATCATCCACAAACTAAAGCAACGAATAACTTAGGCTGCTATGAACCTGAAACTCGAAAAAACATCCTTCACGCACAGCTTTCTGAACCATGCCGGTTAAACCCTCGACAACAATGAGGAATAGAAAAGGAGATAAAGGATCCCATTGCTTAAGACCCCTATGCATCTTAAAATCACTGGTTGGGCTCCCATTGACAAGAACAGACATCGAAGAATTGTATAGGCAGGATTTAATCCAATTGATCCACTTCAACCCAAAACCCATCCGGCCCATCATGTACTCAAGGAAGCCCCAAGAAATAGAATCATATGTCTTTTCAAAATCAACTTTAAACAGCATACACTCATCTTTTCTTCACTTCGCCAAGTCAACCAGTTCATTAACAACCAACACCCCATCCAAAATCTGACGACCCAAAATAAAAGCCGATTGGCAAGGAGAGATAATCCCAGGCAAAACCTTTTTCAATCTACTAGCTAACACTTTAGCCAAGATTTTATAGATGGAGCCAATGAGACAAATTGGACGGTACTTCTTAAGATCTTGAGGATTCTCCTTCTTGGGAATAAGAGCAAGAAAAGAAGCCGAAATGACTTTGGGCATCCCAGCATTGGCGTGAAACTCACCGAAGAAACCCAAGATGTCCTCTTTCACCACCTCCGAGCAGTTTTTAATGAAATTAAGGTTGAAGCCATCAGGCCCTGAGCTTTTATTCCCATCACAACCCCACACCACCTCTTTCGCCTCCTCCTCTGTAAAAGGGTTATCTTTTGACAGTACTCTTCCTCACTGATCCTGTCGAACTCAATTCCACCTAGAGTTGGTCTTTGAAAATACTCCTCGACATAACTAACTTCGAAAAATCTTTTCACTTCGTGCTTTACCTCCTCCACCTCCTCCAACTTCCTCCTATCCTTATACAAGGAAACGATCTGATTAACTCTATTACGATTCTTGATGCAAGCATGAAAAAACTTAGAGTTATGATTCCCTTCTCTGATCCATAACACTGACCGTTAGTTTCTAGTCTACATATTTAAGTTGCAAAATGAATACCTAACTAATTGATAAGTCCTAATTTAGTATGATTTTAGTGTTTATTTTAAGTAAGTTGTTTGACAATTTAGTTCGATTCTAGAGCTATTTTACTACCTATTGTTAGTTTTTATTCTCAGGGTTAATTCTGAAGTAAATGAGGAATTTTGGTATTCAAAGAGCAAGGATCATAAGACAACAGGATGGGGAGAATAAGCAAGTAATTTAAAGCTGAAAGACATAAGCAAACACACGATTCGTGCGTGATCCTGCACGGTCTGTGCGCTCCGTTCGTAAGAAGGAAGAAAAATAAAGAAAAGGAGGCGCACGATCCGCGCGTCCACAAGCACGACCCGTGCGGACTGTTCGCAAAACAGAAGTTCAAGAGTTTCATAGCGCACGATCCGTGTGCCCACTAAGCACGAATCGTGCGCCCTGTGCCATTTTGAATTCCAAGTTGATTTCACTGAGCACGATCTGTGCGCCTGTCTAGCACAATCCGTGCGTCCTATCTGAATTCCAAAGATGTTACAAACTCTTCCCTTTCTCTTCTTTATGGGTTGTAATTTGTATTTAGTGCTTTGTCTACTGATCCTACACTATAAAAAGGACCTCAATGTAAGCTTCAAATCATCTCTTACCATTGTACTTTCATTCCAAAGTTTAAGCTAAAGTTCTTGCATTTTCTCTTAAGGTTATTGTTCTATTGTTATTTTTGTTCTTTCTATTCTTGCAACTTTACTTTTCGTCATTTATTTTCTAGCACTTTTATTTCCTTGTTATTTATATTCTGTCATTTAAATTATGTCATTCTCTTCTACTCCTTTGTCTACTATGATCATGTGTGAGTAGACTTCTTTAGTCTTGGGATTGTGGGAAACAATTAATTGATGGGTCCTTAAAACAATTCGAAGGCTAAACTCTATGTTATTAGAATTTGCTTTGTTTTAATCTAAACTCATCGTACAAACTTTATAAAACAAATGTCAAGTGAAGTACCGAGAGGTGAAGCTTGACATTGGAACAAATGAATTTAGACAAGGTCAATCAAAGCATGAGAATAGCTTTGATAACCTTGGGACAATAAGGTTGTGCTTAATGGGTCTCTGCAATGATCAACCATGAGAATAGGCTTGATCGTTGTTTCGAGACACGTTCTTGTATTCTGAAAGGAAACTTGAATTACACCAAAGAATACCTTGTCCTTAAAACACAAATTTAACTATAAGATAGAGGATATTTAAGGGGTTGTTTTAGTTCCGTCATTTGGATTTAGCCATAATCCCAGGACGCTTTTATAATTCTAAATTTTAACCAAACATACTTTTCTACTAAATCATTCTCTTTCAGCTAATCACCACTAAAAATTAGATTGGTAATCACACTTAACTCCCGGTGGATCGATACTTTCTATTACGCGATATACCGTATACTTGCGGACTATCACTAATTAACGACTTTGTCAAAAAAAACTAATTAACGACTGTTATGAATATTTGGTGGATGTCCATCTCTCCTTAGTCCTTTCATCTTACCTAGGATACTCTATAACTCCCATGAGTAAAGAGCTTTCACTCATACTTATTGTTCTTAACTTTGTGCTTGTAAGTTACAAGATTTGTATCCTATAAATAGGACTTATATGACAATGTAAATGATACATTCAAGAGTAGAATGCAAAGGCTCTCTTCTCCACTCATTCTCTTCCTCTATTTGCATATTTCTTCTTCATCTATAATCTACTATAATGGTTATATCCTACTCTTGTTTTGGTCAATTTTATAACACACTATTAGCACGAAGCTCTACCAAAATGACGGCTTAATAAGCTTGGAGGCTATTTGACAAAGATATGTTTTCTTCTACTATCTTATAGTTAATCTAACTCATATTATCATGTTTTGTTTCTTATACCTTTTATTTTATCATGTTAACATTTTATATTTCTTGTATAGAAATTTTATTGAGAATTTAATTTAGCTATTATGGTTATCATTTTCTATTCTTGATGAATTCCTGAAGAATTCAACATTAAAGCATCCCTGTCGGATTGCATAAAGACAATTAGCATGTTTATTCTTGATGAGTTTTGGAAGAATTCAATATTCAAGCATCCCTATTGAATTGCATAGGGACAACTATCATGTTTATCTATTCTTGATAAATTCTAGCAGAATTCATCATTTAGGCATCCTAAAAGGATTGCACAAAAAAAACTTAATATTGAAGCATATTCTATTTGTCTATATTTTTGATGAATTCCAGAAGAATTCATCATTCAAGCGTCCCAGAAGGATTGCACAAAATAACTAAATATTGAAGCATCCTATGATTGCTCAAAGTATGATAGTTTGTGATATAGTTTTTGAAGAACTGGAAAAAAAATGTTCAAGAATCCATGTAGGATTGCTTAAAGAATTTTTTGTGATGATTTGTTATATAGTTCTCGAAGAACTGGAAAAAAAAATTAATATCCGAGTATCCTTCTAGGATTAAAATGTGAAGATTTGTGATAGTTTTTGAAGAACTTAAAAAAAAAACTTAATATTCAACCATCCTTGGAGGATTGTTCAAAGAATTATGGTAATCATATAAACTCGTGGTCTAATTCTTGGAGAACAAATAGTTAGAAAGTATGATTTTTCTTGATCATCAATAATGAAATATTGGCGGTCAAGTTCTTGAAGAACTGAATCTTTAGACCATGATTGTAATCTAAATGATCTATTTGATCTTAGTAAAATAGAATCAAAGGAATATAAAGGAAATTTTACTTGAATATGCTCCTGGAGTAGCACAAATGAGAAAATATTTTCAAGAATATTTTGAATCAAGATTATGTGATATTGTGATTGAATAATCACAAACCACTCAATGGATTAAACTTCATTCCTAGAAGAGAATGAATCAACTTAAAAGTTTGGGTTACAACAAAAGTTGAGGTTATGATCATTGGCGTAGTAAATGTTACCATTATCCTTTATGAAAGATTTCTTTGAACTTCTTTGACCACAAAAATATGAAAAATTTGTGGTCGAGTTCCTGAAGAACTAGACTTTTAGACCGTGATTGAAAATTGTAAGATCTACTTGATCTTAGTATACTTTGAAACAAGGAAAAGTGAGAAAAATAAGTAATTTATTTCTATGTCTCACAATTATGCTCTTGAAGTAGCAAAATTGAGAAAATACTTTCAAGAATATTTTGAAAGTTTTTAGACATAATTTGATTGAACAAATGAGTGGTTGTTGATTAAAATGTGAAATGTCACATAACAATTGAACTTTATTCCCAAAATTGAATGGTTTATACTAAAATTTTAGAGCGTGGCAAATATTGTGGTTATGACCATTCATATTGTAGAATAACATCATCATAATTTGTGTTAATATCCTTTACTACTCCTAATAAAGGTGTTGCGGTTCTCTTTCAAGAATATAATGATGTAGTAACGGATTGACACAAAGTTAATTTCTTTAATATTTTTAAGGCTAAATAGCACTTTTGGTCCTTTATCTTTGCTCCAGATTTCACTTTGGTCCTTTATCTTTTTTTTGGTCCGTTTTGGTCCTTTATCTTTCATTTTCGTTTCACTTTGGTCCTTTATCTTTTTTTTGGTCCGTTTTGGTCCTTTATGTTTCATTTTCGTTTCATTTTGGTCCCTCACGTTATTATTTAATTCAATTAAAACATTAAAACAATTAAAACAATTAAAACAAAATTATTTTAAAACAATTAAAACAATATTTTGGTCCCCCACCGTGAACCCCTCCCCCCCCCACTATTCATCATCTTCAACCTCAAATCACTATTCACACATAAACCCCAATTTTTGTTCCACTCACCTTAACCCAACCCAACTCTAATTTCTTCACTCCAAGCTTGCAATCAATCACTCAATGGCATATCCCTAAGCTTTCAAGACAAGAATGAGCCAAGAAACTCAACATTCCTCATTTCTTCACAATATTCGAAAATGGTGAATTTGTGTAGAGTGAGTTGATGATGATGATGTTGGTACCAAATCGAAGAGGAAGTAATGCTGAACGTTTTTCGTGTTGGAAGGAAGTCGTTTTGATGAGCCTTTGGACTTCGTTTTTCCTCTTCTTCTCCTTCACCCATTCTTTTCTCTTCTTTTTTCCTTTTCTCTCCTTTCTCTCTGTTTCTCTTCTTTCTCGCGTACCTTCCTTTTCTTTCTTTCTTTCTATTCTTTAATTCTCTCACAGACACACACATATTGTTTTAATGGTGGGGATATGAATGGTTGAAGATGATGAATGGTGGGTGGTGGTTGTTGGTGGCTGACGGTGGTTCACGGTGGGGGGGGGGGGGAGAGGTTCACGGTGGGGGACCAAAATATTGTTTTAATTGTTTTAAAATAATTTTGTTTTAATTGTTTTAATGTTTTAATTGAATTAAATAATAACGTGAGGGACCAAAATGAAACGAAAATGAAACATAAAGGACCAAAACGGACCAAAAAAAAGATAAAGGACCAAAGTGAAACGAAAATGAAAGATAAATGACCAAAACGGACCAAAAAAAAGATAAAGGACCAAAGTGAAATCTGGAGCAAAGATAAAGGACCAAAAGTGCTATTTAGCCTATTTTTAATAAATGTGTTGTGATTTTCTTTTCATTAGTATGATTTTCTTTTCATTAATATGATAGCATGTGTACTTATTTCCAACTTGCAACCAGAAGTTTGCAAATATAATAGAGGACTCTAGAAGAGCTATTGTATTGTTACTTAAAGGAACAAAATTACACATTGATATTGTATTAGATTCTCTCAAGTCTCATAGAAACTAATTAAGTTTCAAGGATACTCATCTAAGTGGGTATACCAAATTGAATAACAAATGAAGAAAATATTCAATGTCTGTATATCATGAGACTTACCTTAAACAAGAAGTTTATGGATCATAATAAGTTTGTTGTTGGCAAGACCGGTTGGGCCATCCCGGGTCTATTATGCTGCGGAAAAAATAGTTAATTTTTTTATATAAACATGTATTGAAGATCTTGTCGATTCTTCAATCCAATTAATCTTTGTTATTACAAAATTTTGCAAATGAATTATTCTTTGAACTTCTGGTTCACATTGGTTTATAAGAGGATCAAGATAAGATAATAATAATTTATTTCAACTAATACTAATTTTCAGCTGCTTATCTCTCCCCCTAATGTTGGGAAAACTAATTCATCAAAATGATAATTAGCTGATTAAGCTATAAATACATCTCTGGCTATTGGCTCAACATACTTTATGATGGATGAAGATTCATATACTCATATATTCCCAACATTCTTTAAGGATCCATCAAAAATATCTTAGATGGAGAATATTAGGTCATTGATCAAAAATCAATTGTAAATGAGAGAACTTACAAATATATGTTAACTTATTGGCTTGATGCGTATCAATGTGTCAGTCTGCAAGATTGCATGTTCCCAAGTAGAAATTGAAAGTTCCATCTCATAAGTATTGGTCATATAATTAATTTTAGATGTCTAATGAATCGGTCATATAAGTATTGGTCCATCTATAATCTACTATAATGGTTATATTCTACTCTTGTTTTGGTCAATTTTATAACAACGACTATGTTTTCAAAGAGGATATTCCCTGTACAGTGGAAACCATAGTCCACTGTACACCCCAAATCTACCCCGCGACCACGCTTCTACCCCACACGTTTTTTTTATTCCACACAGAATAACTCTATAAATGCCCAAAATTCACAAATACTTCTTCAAGCACTTTTTCCACTCCTATCATAAACCAAACGTCCACTCCAGCAACATCTTTCTCCCAACAAGCTTCTTCTTATCCATATATTTAGACTTTCTCATACTTAACCGCATTATGGCTAAGGTAGGGAGTCTTTTTAACTTGGTTTAGTAGTTTAACTTCAATGATTCAAAATAGGCGATTATTATTCGTAAGGCTTTATATCAACCGACAAACGCCAAAACTGTTAGGCTTTTGCGCCTTGCAGTTGTGTGTGTGATTTTCTAGCGGCAATTGTTATTCTATGTACGGACAAAAGAAATAGGCGATTCCTCCAATACTCTAATATTTATTGAGTATTTATATCCTTAGAACATTTAGTAAATGTTACATCTGTTTTTTTTATTAAAATAATTAATTATTTAAAAAATAATAACTTAAACTTTGTCTTTTTTTTTCACGTCTAAGTATTCTATGCATGAAGGGGGTTGGAGGGTTGTTAATGAGTTTTCATGAAATTAATGTTTGCAGCAAAAAGTAGTGATCAAGGTGTCTATGAATGACCAAAAGTCAAGGTCCAAAGCTATGAAGATTGCAGTTGGAGTTTCAGGTAAGAAAATTCACTCTCAATTTCTCACCATTTTGTCAAAAAATTCAAAACCATGGCCTAATTAACTTAACCAAAGTTTTGTGCAAAAATTAATAATTAGGAGTGGAAGCTGCAGCTATACAAGGGCAGGATAGGGATCAAATAGCGGTAATTGGTGAAGGTGTAGATTCAGTTATTCTCACATCTTTGCTACGAAAGCGTTTCTGTCATGCAGATTTGGTAAGTGTTGGACCTGTGGAAAAGAAAGAAGAGAAGAAAGAAGAGCCAATTATGCATTTGGGGTGGCCTTATGTAGCTAGTGTTCCTTGTTACCCCGTGTATCAGTATGAGGACCGTTCTTGTTCCATCATGTGACAAGCAACAAAGGTTTCAAAAGGAAGGGGGAGTGTTTTTATAGCAAAAAACACAAAGTATATAGGCTTTTTAATGTGCAAGTTTAACAACCAGATTCTTCTGCTGTCTGCAATATGGAGACATGGTTTGATTGAAAAAGAAAACATGAGACAAAATGATGGCGAAAAAGAATTTTGGAAAAATGTTTTGCTTGTAAGTGTGTATCGTGTGATGTGGGAGGGAGTAGTCTCATGTTTCTTTTCTGTTCTTGGATTCAATAAGTTTTTTATACGAGGAATAGGAATAGACAGAGGGAAAATCATTTTAAAGATTTAGTTATTGCATCTATGACCTCCCTTGCTTGTTACAAGATTTGAAGAGAGAAAAATAAGAGGTGAGAGTAATATAGTGATTTTCTGGTTGTGGTGTTTTCATTGTTAACTTGTTTCCTTTCTAATTCACTCTTTTATCATTTTCATAATGAATGCACACCCTCTTTTCTAGACGTGTGGTTTAGATACCATACTGGGTCTTACTATCACGATTAGCCTAAATTGAGAAGACAAACTAGACATACATTAGCCACATATAGGCACCAAAAAATCTCAAGCACAGACCAACAATCAAAACTATCATCACATAATAAAGAGAATCGTAAAATGAATCAATAGTCATATGTGTTCTGATACACAAGATCCTCACTCTAAGACAAGTGTAGAGCTTTTAGAAAACACACTGTTTCTGATTACTTTTGCCTATATCTCACAAATAACCTCTTTATATATAAAAAGAGATGAACTATAAGACAAATTATTACAATCATTCACTCGTACACTAACACGGCTTTTAACCAATTTTTCGTAGACATGCTATACACAACATTTATGACTTGTCTCCCAGCATTATATTGACCATACAACACTTATGACTGACCACACCACATTTATGATTCAGCAACTTAAAAATTAGTCTTTTGATTAAACTGACGTAGGCTTTTAAGGAAAATATACAATGGTTTTAAAAAATAGCAGTGATATATCAATATCATGCGAACATATACATAGTGAAGGATGGGTATATCTTATTTCCACATAAACATAAGTTATTCTTTCACAAATATTTAGTAAACTTCCTAGGAATATCATACCAAAGAATTATAATTGTATTTGGATTGAGTATTTTTTTTTGGGTAATGTAAGTTTTAGAGGGAATTGAAATATTTTAACTCAAAATTTTAAGGTAAAATATTTCAAAATCCCCCCTCCCCCAAATTACATTACCACAAAAAATACTTCATCAAAACATATATATGGTTATAGAGTGTCTTTGGATAGGGCGATTTTTAACTATAGTGTGATTTGTTAGGGTAATTAAAATACCTTATCTTAAAATATCTTTTTTGAATAATAAATTTGGAGAAATTTTAAAATGAAAGAATTTTACGAAGTATTTTGTTAAAGCTAATTTTAGGGAATTTTAAAAACCACCTAAAATCTAAGAATTTGAAGTTCTCTCTCTACTTTCTAAAATATGAATTTTAAAATGGTCCTATAATTTTTCAAACTTTGCATATTAGTCCATATATATAAATTTTCACAAGTTGCAAATTAGCCTTGTCCTTTTTCAAAATTTACAGATCAGTCTTTATAAAGTTTTGAATTTTCAAATTTTACAGTTTGTCCTTGATGTCCTCGATAAATTTTCAAAATAGTGCCTCGACTTTTCTAAAATTTAATTTTTGCCCAAATATTTTAACATTTTAATTTTAAATCACTTTTCTTTTGATATTTATATTTTTACTCCAAAAATTTTGAAACTTATAAAAGTGGCTCAACTTTAAATAAGCAATTACTCTGGCAATTACTTTAAATAAGACAGTCCAATTAACTAAGACAGTTTAATTGAAACATTTGAGTTACTTAAAATTTTAAATTTCTTAAGCAGGGGGGAGAACCACGACCGGTGGATATTGCGCAACAATAACCAAATAACCAAATAAGCCATTATAACATTTATAATATTTTTTTGATAGATATGTTATCATACCTATTGAGTTTATAATATTATAAATGTTATAAATGTTATCATCTCTTGTTATAAATGTTACAATAACAAGATAACCAAAAAAATATTATAAATGTTATCATATCTACCTACTTGGGATAATATAAGCCAACCTTATATTGTTTCCTAATCCTACAATATTGTCAGACAAAGTTAGGGTGGATAAGCAGTATCTCAATTTGCTCATTTGTTTGCTGAGAAAGCTTTAAGTCTCTAACCGTTCAGTAAGTTGGCAAATCTTGTCAAGTAATTTGTCTGTGAATCCCGTTTAGTACTTCATGAGTTGTTTGAGCGAACACTCCATGCATCCTATTTCCTAGAATTCACAAGTGGTGGGAAGACTTCAATTTTACGTACGGCTAGTCGGCTATACAAACAATGACCAATAACCACCCTTTTTGTTTTCTTTCATTGACTTACTTTGGTTGGAGTTATTGTGGTAGGGTAGTAGATTATGTTGATATTCTAAACAAAACAACCTTCAGTTCACGCTATATGCTTCAATGCGTGTTGAAAACTATACTAGTATGTATCACACAAACCGTCTTTTTTGTTGAGGTTCAATCATTCACGAATTGTTTTTGAATCCGGATACCTCATCAGAAGCACCGAATTAACATAATTAAGTTTGCTTTTGTCAATTGTATTTTGGGTAAATAGTCAATTTGTTCATCGAAGGTGTGTCAATTTGGTCCCTCACTCGACCAAAAATGCAAAATGGTCCTCCATTGTTCATTCCGTCTGTCACTTCAGTCTCTCACGTTAACTGTCATGTTAACTATGTCTTAACTCTGTCAAAATTGCTGAAGTGGCATATTTAGAGCCACAATGGTTGTCACGTAGGGAGGGACCAAATTGACATTGGAAAAACATGTTTTTAAATATTTATTTTTTAATAAATAACAAAATAAAACAAAACAAAGTCTCCTCCTTCAACCTTCCTCTTCCTCTTCCTCTCCTCCTTCAGAGTAACTATCGCACATTCATAGTAACTGTCGCACCTAAAATAATAACGGAAGTAAGTTTTAAAAACATAAATCCGTTTTAGTGATTTTTGAAAAACGGATTTATGTATTTTTTTTAATTCCGTTGATAACCGCATTAAATGACAAACGGAAGTATCATTTTGGATATACTTCCGTGTTTGAAAAAAAGTCAACAACGGAAGTAACTTTTCAACACTTACTTACGTTTGAAAGTGAATTAAATGTGAATTAAATCATTAACGGAACTACCTAGGCTATAGGTAAATCCGTTGGCCAAATAAGTGGGTCCCACTCAGAGAATTTGGACCAAAATCTGAATTGTGTAATAAATGTCAAGGGTATTTTTGGAAAAGAGAATATGTGGGGGTTTTAGGGGACATGGAGGGGGTACAAAAAAAACCAATTAGAAAAGGTTTCCAATCCAAAAAAACGATGGGTTTGGAACTCAACTTTTCGCGGCAAGCCCAAATAAAAAAGAGGCCTAATAAAGACTTAATTAGACATCCCAATGAACTTCTATGGAAATGTATTCTCTAATGAACTTCTATGGGTTTGGTTTAGAATGTTTTAACAATACTTCTTTTCTTCTATGGAAATGTATTCTCTTATGTGAATAGTGTAGAAATATATTGAGCGAAAAGATGAAAGAAAATTAGAGATGAGAAACATAGAGGAGAAGTCTAGTGATTTTGTCACCCTAAGTTAGAGGGTCCTTACCCGATCTACTATGCTTTCCAATTCGAGTCTAGTATTCACATGAAGCCCCAAACTGAAAAATCTTGGGCACTACGCAATCTTCTTATGCTATAAATACAAGAATTCAGAGAGGAAAGGAGGAGGTTACACCGTATTTTAGAAACTTTGAATTGGGTACTACACCTTTAAGTCACCAATTATACACCATCACATAGAAAAAGAAAATAAATACAAAGAAAAGAGAAGGGGGGACTTTGGTGAAGAGTTAAAGAAGGAAAGTAAAGGGGATTCATATACGTGAAGGATAGAAGAAAACTGTTACGGATTGGGCCTTTCCCATGGAATTCACTAAGGCCCAATGCCAAAAGGCAGATCCATTAACCAATGGTGGAGATCAAAGACCTAGATCCAATGGTTCACCTTGATTCCCAAAACCTATAAATAAGCATTCAATGCAAGCATTAAAGGTACACACTCTTTCCAATATTCTCACTTGGAACAGACCCACTTGCTGACTTGGACGTCGGAGTGTCTTTGCAGGTACCACCCCACCTCGGATCGGAGCGGAGTTCGGACTGACCAAGACCATTTCTACCAACAATCTCGGATCGGACTTGGTATCTAAGATCGGATACCGATTCAGAGATACGGTACAGAACATTGGCGACCACAGTGGGAGCATCTCGTACTTTAGTTCCTCCCCCATCTACTTGGTCAACGATGCCTCCAGTGTTGCGTCATCGGAACATCGCCAGTGCAATTGTAAGACCAGACGAGCAGCAGGAAACTCTCGAAGCGCACGGTTCTACCGAGTAGTAAAGAATATCGATCCCACAGGGAGTTTAAGTGATAACCAATCTAATTTTTCAGTTTTGATTATCTGAAAGGGGGTGATTTTTGGGAAGAGGAATGTTGTTTGATTAAAATTCAGAATATAAAAGACGCCTTAGGATTATGGGTCAAATCACAATGACAGAGTTTAAAAAGTCCCTTAACTATCCTCTATCTTATATCGAAATTGTTTTAAGGATAAGGTATTCTTTTGGTGTAATTCAAGTTTCCTTCCGGAAGACAAGAATGTGTCTCAAAACAACGATCAAACCTATTCTCATGGTTGATCATCACAGAGACCCATTAAGCACAACCTTATTGTCCCAAGACTATTAAAATTCATTTTCATGTTTTGATAGCCTTGTCTAACCTCATAGGTCCAATATCAAACTTCACCTTTCGGTACTTCGTTTGATATTTGATTTATGAATTGATACGATGAGGTTAGATTAAAAACCAAGTTCTAATAAGATAGAGTCTAGTCTTGGAATTGATTAGGGACCCATCATTGGATTGTTTCCCACAATCCCAGGACTGAGAAATCTACTCACACATGATCATAGTAGATGAGGGAGTAGAAGATGAAGACATAAAAGTAAATGACGGAATGTAAACAAAGCAGTAAAGAACTGAAATGTAAAGTGTTGGAAATGTAAAGAACTGAAATTAAAATTGCAAGAAAGTAAAGAACATGAAAATAAAAGAACAAGAGCTTGAGAGAAATGCAAGAACTTAGATTAAACTTTGGAGTGAGATTACAAATGAGAAAGTCCTTTTTTTTTGCCTCTGGAATGAGGGCTTTATATAGCCTAGGATCAGTGGAAAAAACACTAAATTCGAGTTACAATCCATAATGAAGAGAATGGTAAGAGTTTTGTAACAGCTTTTAACTCTGCAGAAGGCGCACGGATCGTGCTTAGGAGGCGCACGGATCGTGCTTATCATAAAACTTTTGGAATTCTTAGCTGCGAGCTGTTACCAAGTGGCTTTAGTCTCAAGAGGTGGGGTGAATTGAGATTTTAAAAAATTTTCTCCTTTTGAGACTATTTCTAACAAGTGAAAAATCGATTGTTTGCTTAAAATCACTTAGTATGATAATCGATTCTTTGCTTTAAAAAAGAACAACTTCATAAGTGAATGATCGATTGATTGCTTCTAAAACTAAGTGTGAAAATCAATTCTTTACTTAAATAACATAGGATCAAAATCGATTTTGTGCTTTTGACTCCTAAGGCTATGAATCCATTGTGTGCTTCCAAGATGAAGCCCATAATCGATTTTATACTTAATGAACTAAGTATGCAATCGATTTTATGCTTTAAAAACCAAGTTAAAAATCGATTCTTTGCTTCAAAAACACCAAGTCATAAATCGATTGTTTGCTTTAAAAACAAGAAGTCATGAATCGATTGTTTTCTTCCAAAAACATGTTCTTTTAAAAAGATAAGTGCATAATCGATTTTATGCTTGAAAAACATTTGTGCCTAACCTATTTAGCATGCATACGTTTACTTGATTACGTGAGTGTTGTGTGTCGAGAGATTTGAGCCGATCCTCAAAAGAGGTTTACAATCATTCCTAAGACATGACCCAACTTCCTAGTGACTACCCTTGACACGGACTTCTTGAGTCTGTTGTGTGTTGGAGTTCCATTTGTCATGTTGTCTTAGATTACCTCATCATCAAAACTTAACCTGTAACACAAGATATCCACATTCTCCCCCTTTTTGATGATGTCAAAACTTTGATTCATCTTAGGTGGGAGGTTAGTTCATCAAGCAAAATAATGCATTATTCATGATATGGATCTAGACTCCCCTTACTTGATGCTCCCCCTGACTAAATGCAAAGTGACAATCCTATATGCATCCTGTAAAAATGCTATATTTCTCCCCCTTTTTGTCATGATCAAAAGGGTTAATACGAAGCTTAGTTGGTGAGTCGAAAACGCAGCTAATAGAGAAAGTGAGTCCATTGCATTTAAAAAATTCGGCATAAACCACAAAATGGCTTGAGAGTCGGGTTGCAACATAAGATAACCAAACAGTTCATATTTCATTCTGATAAATGATAAAACAATGATTTAACGTTCTCTTTGAATGAAAAACAGACTTCTTTTTGCAATGGTTTTGAAAAGAATATCAGCTAGCAATTTTGAATACTCAACTAAATCAGTCATACAGTCACCTTTTTGAGCATGATTTCTAAGAAAATGATGTCTAGACTCTATATGCTTAATTCTAGAAAGTTGAACGGGGTTCTTTGATAGATTAATTGCGCTTGAGATGTCGCATTCAAACGGACTGTCATTTATATCGACACCATAGCTGAGATGTTGTTTACTCTATTTCTTATTATTCTAACTTGCTTACTAATGATGTCCTCAATGATGCATGAAATGAGATCAAGGATTACTCTATTTCAATACTCACATGTTTGACTAAAACTTAATAAATTATTCTTAAGTTCTTCTACATAAAGCATATTTCCAATAGAGGTGGATAAGCCTTTACAAATCTTACCTTCACCGAGGATTCTTCCTCTATTGTTATTATCACAAGTCACGTGACCGCTTTTTCTGGGGGTGAGTGTTAAGAGCTTTGTTATATCTCCAGTCATGTACTTTGAGCATTTGCTATCAAGGTATTAATCTGTCCCCCATACATTGAAGCATACCTGCAATAAGATCAAGTTGAAAATTTTGGTCCTCAAATTTCTTTGGGTCCTTGTGGGTTAGTACTTAGTAGAGTCCCTTTGGGAACCCATACCTTTTTCACAACTTGTCTTCCTCTAGCCATGCACACAGATGCAGTATGTCCTAGTTCGGCACAGTAATAACATCTAATATATGGACTAGTAGTGAACTTAGGCCTATAATGAAAATTTCTTTTCATAGAAGTGTTTCTTTGTGGCCTAGGATGCACATGTTGTTTGTTTTGTACATGTATTTTTCCTAATGTCCATTCAAGCTCATGGATTTTCTTTTCATATTCAGTGCACCTATCACATACATAGTTAGCTTTAAAACAACCAAGACTGTTATTTTCTTTTCTAAGTTCTAATCTTTCCTTAGTCAAGGTGATAACTTCATTTTGAAGATGAGCAACTGTTTTCTTAGATTGTGTTAATGCTTTAGCTAGTTTCAAAGAATCATTATGCAACTCAAGAAATGCTTCATGTAATTCATCAGTTAGAATCTACCTCAGTTTCATTTTCACTGTCGTGGTCGGCCATGAGAGCAACTTGAGAATCTTCACTTTCTGAATCATCTGATGAGTCCATGTCATTTGCTTCCCATGCTATGTAGGCTTTTCTATCCTTGTTTCCTTTAGATCCCTTTTTCTCAAACTTGACATTTTTCTTTGTAATTTTGGGCACTCCATCTTCATGTGTCCGGATTTGCCACATTCGTAGCAAGTTGGTGAATTTGAGAAGTTTTCCTTGCTTGAGACTCTTTTGGATGGAGAATTCTTTTTGAGTAAGCTTTTCCTTCTCATGAACTTTTTGAATTTTTTAACCATTAGATCCATATTCTCATCGTCTTTATCATCTTCATTTTCCGAAACATCACTATCATCAGGTGGATTTGAACTAGAAGCCTTGAGAGCTAAGCTTGTCTTTTTCTTCATGCTCTGCTAGGCGAGTGAGCTCTAACTCGTGCTCTAGTAGTTTTCCAAATAGGGTGGCGAGAGTCATGGTAGCTAAATTTCTTGATTCAGTTATCGCAGTTACCTTTGGTTGCCATTCTCTGTTTAGGCATCTAAACACTTTGATGATCAAGTCTTCGGCAGGAAATGGTTTTCCTAATGAACCCAATTTATTCACTATGTGAGTGAATCTCTTTTGCATTTCTTGTATAGATTCTCCTTGATTCATTCTGAATAATGCATATTCCCGGGTGAGAGTATTTGTTCTTGCTCTTTTTACCTCACTAGTACCTTCATGAGTGACTTGAAGGTTGTCCCACGTTTCTTGAGCAGTTTTACAATTTGACACTCTGAAGAATTCATCGGGACTAAGTGCGGAAGTGATAATGTTCTTGGCACGGAAATTGTGTTGAACTTTCCTTTTATCATTATCCGTCCATTCATTTCTTCTTTGACTATGAGTAGGCCATTAACCATGTGTGTGGGAACAAAAGGTCCATTTTTCACAGCATCCCATATATCTATATCTACCCCTTCTATGAATATTCTCATTCTTTCTTTCCAATATGCATAGTCTTCCCCGTTGAATCCCGGAGGACGGGTAAGAGAAGCACCATCTTGCGTAGACCAACCTGAAGCCATTTCTCTTGAAGCTGCTAGGCCCTTTAAACAAGAGTCTAGCTCTGATACCACTTGTTACCAAGTGGCTTCAGTCTCAAGAGGGGGGCGAATTGAGATTTTAAAAAGTTTTCCCCTTTTAACGACTTAGATCAATTTTTCGCGCAGGTTTATAGAACGAATGAGAAAGAAATAAAAACAGTAAAGAACACGGTAGATTTTATACTGGTTCAGTCACATCCCAGTGACCTATGTCTAGTCCTCACAACCTTGTGAGATTTTCCACTAACAAACACAAAGCTTAACCGAGTGCTTTAAAACCCTTACAGACTCATGCACTCTTCACCTAGGATACCCCACCTATTGCAAGAGCCCTCAAGATCTATAACCAAAAAGAGATACCCCACCCTTGTTACAACCACAAATCCTAGAGAGATACCTCACTCTCTAGTACAAACAAGAACCCTAGAGAGATACCCCACTATCTAGTATAAACCAATTACAACGATTAAAATAGATTACAAACAAATAACAAAATACCTCTATGAAGGTGGATACAACAACTAGAGGATTCCCAACCCAATCTAACCCTTGAGAGAGATCAGCTCAAAAAGATGAGGAACTTGAAGAACAGAAGTGATGGTGTGCAAGAGTTATGCGTTTCAACTTGTGAATATTTGGTTCGTTTTGTGCAGCCCTCTGTCTCTATTTAGATTTAGGAAAAATATGACCGTTGAGACTATTTCTAACAAATGAAAAATCGATTGTTTGCTTAAAATCACTTAGTATGACAATCGATTCTTTGCTTTAAAAAGAGAACAACTTCATAGGTGAATGATCGATTGATTGCTTCTAAAACTAAGTGTGAAAATCGATTCTTTACTTAAATCGATTATTTGCTTTAAAAACACCAAGTCATAAATCGATTGTTTGCTTTAAAAACAAGAAGTCATGAATCGATTATTTTCTTCCAAAAACATGTTCTTTTAAAAATATAAGTGCATAATCGATTTTATGCTTGAAAAACATTTGTGCCTAACTGATAACTCTATTTTATATAGAGTTATTCATACATGTAACCATAACTAATTGCCTGAAACCAAGTATAATATGTATTAAATATAGTAGTTTTAGTCAAATAACAACATTATAAGTTTTATAGAAGATTGCACAATGATTTAAGCATTTTGTATATATATATTGGTATGTTTGATACGTTTGCTCAGTGCAGCTGCAGTTCATGCTTCTGCACCAGGAAAACAACATTGCTTCCACCCTAAAGGCACATCCAAGATAAAGTGTTTCGGCACTTAGTGCTTCTGCACTAGATGCTTCTGCATCTTAGTGCTTCTGAACCATCCAGCTGTGAGCTTATAACCCCCCACCTTGGAAGCACCTCAATTCATACCATGGCACCAAAAGTTTTGTGACATCATGCTTAGTCATTGGGCACATGGAGACACATGCCCACATGCATATGGAGGCGTCCACCATGAAACATCATCATAAGGGGCTATACACCTAAAGACACATGGATCTCCACCATTGGACCTCCTTTGAAGAAGAGTGTTGGACTTTATCTTCTCAAATTCAGAGTAGGAAAGTAACCATGGTTAGACTACACATTGCTGACTTAGTTACTACGAAAACCCTCATGCAAAGGAAACCTCAAAGGCTATAAATACGCTCCACTTCGCACTTGAAGAACAATCCCTTTCTTCATCCAAATTTATATAGCTATCATACAGTTTTAAGTAGTTTATTTCTTGCATTTTATTCAGTAGTTAGTTGTAAGAAGGCGAGGAAGGAATTGACACCCTCTTCCTCCACTTCTTCTTAGATAGACGAAGGAATCAATGCTTCTGCACCAATCAGAATTCCATGCAAAGGAACATCAATCCGTGTAACTTCTACCCTATTGATATCTTTTGTATTATCCATATTATTATGCTCTTTGCAGATTCTCTCTATTATATAATGAGTAACATGAGCTAAATTCCTTTAGTTGATATGTTCTAAACTTATAATGATCTTTTGAGTAAGTTATTATGCTTTTAAGTGTTGTAGCATTTTGGGTCTTGTGTTATACTATATCCATCTTATTTTAAGGTTGATTGCTTAAAAGAAGTAGAGTTATATACATAGACATGGTTTATAACTAGAAATCAAGACTAATAAGGGTGAGTGTTTTAATAAAGGCTTTGTTGACTTGTTAATAAAGAAAACTTTGTTAAAACCATGTTAAGTCTTAGACATAGGATAACGTAGTCCTTAGGGTGAAACAGTGGGTACCTCAAAGGCAGGAGTGAACTTATTTAGCAAGCCCAGACATGGGAAGCTTGTAACGAAACTCTGAAGAAAGTAGCTGACAAGCACACACTTATGCAACTGCACTCAATGCTACCTGTAACGCCCAAATATTTAATTAAATAATTTAATTAAATATTTA
Organism: Astragalus membranaceus; assembly: GCA_039519185.1. Taxonomy (NCBI): domain Eukaryota; kingdom Viridiplantae; phylum Streptophyta; class Magnoliopsida; order Fabales; family Fabaceae; genus Astragalus; species Astragalus membranaceus. The sequence continues at coordinate 53,425,538 of CM076848.1, read as the reverse complement.
GGTATTCAATTATTTATTTTATTATTTTAATTGGTGTAATTATATTAATGTTAGATTGAGAGGTGTGTAATTGGATTTTAGGTGATGGCGTTAGTAATCGGGCTTAAGCTGAAGGAAAGCCCGCGATCCAGGCCCACTATCCTAGGCGCATATTTAAGCCAAAAATCTAGGTTTTGGCTCATTTTGTGCAAAAGAAAAGAGAGGAATTGCGAAGAGGAGAGAAAGAGAGAAGGAGGGGCGGCGATCTCAAGGAGAAGAGGAAGAGGAGAATTTCGCAAAAGTCAAGGGAGCAGAGAAGAGAAGCTGTGTTGCTGTGGTTACTGTTGGTGATTTCTCCCAGGGTCTTCTATTCCTAAGAATTAAGGTAAGGGTGAGATCTCTCTTTCACTATAATGGTGGGTATGATGGGTATTAGGGTAGGGGCTTAGACCTATGTTGCCATGATCTTGTTTGATTGTTTGATTTGTTGTCGATTGATGAATTGCATATGTGTTGTTTGATGATTTGTTGTGTGCTGAATTTGGGGCCTTGGCGCTGGGCGCCATTTGCTGGGCGTGGCTGTGATTCTATTTTGGCGCCCTGTGCACGGGCGCCATGGCCTATGACGTTGCGTGTTGTTGTGGCTGCCTTGGCGCAGGGGCGCCATGGGCGCCATTCTGTGTGTGTGTGTTTCGGTTGTGCTGGTTCCTGGCGCAAGGGGCGCCAAGGGCGCCACTGTGTGGCTGCCCGTGTGCCGTTTGATGGAATGTTTTGGCGCAAGGGCGCCAACGTGTGGCTGCCCGGTTTTGTTGTTTGGTGCGTGTTTTGGCGCAAGGGCGCCAAGGGCGCCAATTTGGCTGGCCAAGTTTTCGGTGTTGCTGCTGCGTCTGGCGCAGGGGCGCCAAGGGCGCCATGTCTGTGTTGCGCCATGTTGCTGTCTGGGCGCCAAGGGCGCCTGTGTCTGTGTTGCGCGCTGTGTCTTGGCGCAGGGGCGCCAAGGACGCCAGTTTGTGTGGCTGCGCCAGTTTTCAGTGGCTACGCCAGTTTTCTGTGTTGCCTGGGCGCCAAGGGCGCCAGTTTGTGTTGCTGCGCCAGTTTCTGTGGCTGTGCCAGTTTTCCCTGCTAGGCACCCAGGCATTGCGAAGCTTATTCAGTTTTCTACCTGTGTGTTCTATTTTAAAGTAAAAATCATTATTTTTCTAACAGTTTCTGGGCGCCTCAAGTGGCTGTCCCCGTTGGTCGTTGTTGTCGGTGTTGTAAAACTATTTCGGTGTTTAAAACCCCCTTTTGTGTCCTATTTGGTGTTGTGAGCTGAAGTAAATGTAATCAGTAATATTAGTGTCCCGGTGTCAATAAATATGTGTTGATGTTTTTGACGATAATGCCCTTAGTGGCTATTACTTTGATTACGATGATATTGATGATGAATAAAAGCTGTGGTTTTATAAGTGACGATGATGCCATAAAGGCTATTAGCGACGATGATGTTAATGACGATGAATGTTAGTGGCAAATATATGTGTGACAATAACTTGACAGGTGATGTGCCTTTCATTGGCAAATTGGTAAGTGATGGGTTGTTAAGTTGACTGTGTTTGTATGGGACTGTCTCTGGTGCATGTCATGGCCGGTGTCTCATACAGGCTATTTAGCGATGATGATGCCATAAAGGCTATTTAGTGATGATGATGACAGGTACCACATGCATACGCCCGTTGCGATGGGTCGCATTTCATACATACTCATGACATTGTGATGACTTGCTGAGATGACTGATTTGATGTTGCGATGTGGTTTATATAGCGTTGTAGCTCTAGCATAATGCTTATCATATGCACTATTATATTGTTAGATGAACTCACCCCTTCTGTTTGAATGTTACCCCTATGCGGTAACGTGTAGGTAATCTCGAGTGAAGGCTTAGGCACCTTCGTTAGCTGAGTCGGGTCGTCTGCTCTGATACGTAGCATTCGGGGGGGGGGGGGGGGGGATGAACGCTTGTCTTTAATTATTTAACAACTGTTTTATTTTGCAAAGATGCTATGGTTGTTTCATTTGAATCCTTAAATTTTATTCCGCTGCGTGGTGATGGAGTTATATCACTGTGTTGACTGAACATGTGTTTTTGGGTTCGTCCCTTTAGCAGGGTGTTATGTATCGCATTTCCTTTATACAGTGAATTTTATGATTGACACTGTTATTTGCGAGTTGTGATGTTTTGAGTTGAAATGTGACATTCCTTTAGTTGACAAAAAAAAAAGAATTCTGATTTTATAATATTTTACCGGGTAGAAAAAGGGGTGTTACACTACTGCACTTGATGCTTCTGCACTTGATGCTTCTGCATCATAGTGCTTCTGCATCTCTAAAAGCATAGAAACTCTCAAAAGAAGCATTATCTAGTAAAGACATCTCAACTATCTTTCTCAACTGATTTCCTTCATCTTATTTTACATACTTGCATTCTGTTTTTACTTAAACTAAAAACCCCAAATTTTGTGAGTAGTGTAGTAGCACATATTTATATCTCTCTAAGCATACAAGAGTTTAACCAATCCCTGTGGGTTCGACATTTCTTATCATTGTATTACTTGTGTGACTGTGTATACTTGCACATATTTTGCCACACCAAGTTTTTGACGCCGTTGCCGGGGATTGCCATTAATTTTTGTAAGTTTAGATTTATAGATTTGTGTATTATTATTATTATTATTATTATTATCATTATTATAATTATTAGTATTATTATTATTATTATTATTATTATTATTATTATTATTATTCTGGTAGTCTGATTCCTTAGTGCAGGTGCACTAGCTTATGCACAGGACCAGAACACCAGAATTTACATTGGATCCATAGATAGAAAGAAGTTTCAGAAGATTGCTTAGATCCCAAATACAAGGCTGCAGGAGCAACATGTCTCATCACAGTGAAGAAAGATCAGGTTCCAATGGAGGCTCAGTTGGAGGAGACCCACCTTCTGAACATGAGCAAGGAAATCCATTCAACAACATGGGACCAATAGGTATGATTAATGATAGAAATAGACCCATGAGGGATTATGCTATGTTTAATAATCAAATTATGCAAACTAGTATAGCAAAACCTCATATTGATGCTGTTCATTTTGAATTTAAACCATGATGTTCCAAATGCTGCAAACAATTGGCCAATTTGGTGGATCTCCTCATGAGGATCCCCATGAGCATTTAAAACAATTTCTAGAAGTATGTAGTAATTTTATCCTTCCTGGTGTTAGTGAAGAAGCATTTAGACTTAAGCTATTTCCACACTCTTTAAAAGATAAGGCTAAATCTTGGTTCAATTCAACGGAGCCTAATTCTATACATTCATGGAATGAAATAGCAGAAAAGTTTTTGTCAAAATATTTTCCACCCATTAAAAATGTCAGGATGAGAAATGATATTACATCTTTTAGACAAAAAGAATTTGAGTCATTATTTGAAGCATGAGAAAGATGGAAAGAGCTTTTAAGAAAATGTCCTCATCATGGTCTACGAATCATTATTCAAATGGAAACTTTTTATAATGGTTTAGAGACACAAACCAGAGTAATGCTTGATGCATCATCTAGGGGTGTGTTACTGAACCTATCATACAATGAAGCATGTGATTTGATTGACAGAATTGCTACAAACAGCTCTAGTCAAAGTCTATCCCCATGGTCCAGTTGATTTATATGATGCAGCCACAACCACCACTTTCAAGGTAAATGGCCAAAGAGTGAAAATGTACTATGGAGAGCATGTGGAAAGAGACAAGTACACCACACATGTTCAAAATCTCTAAAGAAATAAGGAGATAGTCAGGCTGAAAGACTCTTAAAACAGGCGCTTATGGGAGGCAACCCATGTTTTTGTATTAATATTTATTATTATTTTGTTCAGTTTAATGTTTTCAAGTGTTTTGTAGGATCACAATTTTTTAGTGCTTCTGCACCAAAACCTGAAGAAGCAAAGAAGAAAAAGCAGAAGGTGAAGCACATTCCAGCCAGAACCATTTCAAGGATCAGGAGTGGTGCCAAAAAAGAGTAAAACCTTTTAATATTGTTATATCTGAACTGCTAAATATATTTTGATATCCCACATGTATTAACCCCACTCCCCATTTTGGTACAAACAATTATTATATTGGTCTCAACTTAAGAGCAGTGGGTACAAACAATTATTATTTAATGTCTCTCTTAAAATACTATGCATGTGCTAGTATGTTTTAATTTTTTTTTAAACAAAAGGAAAGGAGCCTCGTTAAAACCTTCTGATGCAAAACCCTCCTTAGGGATAAAAACATCTAGAAGGAAAGAGTACTCCCCCCTATTTCATTAAAAAACAAAAATCTAAAATACAAAAAGCACGGGGGGACATAAACCAAAACCCATGCAAACAAACATTACTGCCTGAAACGAAAATAAGGAAGACCAACCCTATTACGGATAAAATCATCCTTAATAAAATTGGGAATAGAATTCCACCATTGGAAACCAGACAGGTTGGTCCCATGAGACGCAAGCTTATCAGCGCAGTGATTCCCTTCCCGAAAAATATGAGTGCAAGTGACAGTCATTGATTTGAGCAGACCCATGCAATTAAGCCAACGATTGCGGAGATTCCAAGGCACAATGGAGTGAGACGAAAAGGCCATAACAGCAAGCTGAGAATCACTCTCAATCCATAAACGATGCCAACCTTTGCGGAAAGCCACTTCAATGGCGACCATGACACTGACAAGCTCAGCATGAAGAGCGTAATTTGTACCAAGAGGGAGCATAAAACAGCCAAGAGACTCAGCATTACTGTCGCGAAAGATACCCCCACAGGCAGCTAAACCAGGAGATCCCCTTGCAGCGCCATCGGTATTACACTTAACCCAAAAGCAATGAGGAGACTTCCAGATAACCTCTATAGTTGTAGGAGCCTTACGAGGTTTGCAATCAACCCAAAAGCAATGAAGAATCACAAGGATCAATCCAAAAGTTGATACAGTCACCTTTACCAATTTGCCAAATGCAGTTTTTTTGGATGGTGGATAGATGATCACGCAAATTACCCCACAAAGAAGAACTGATATGATAAGAGATCGTAGTATTATTTCTGAAGACCCTGGATCTTAACAGAACAGCCCAGCCGTTCTGGGAAATGCTGAGCTCCCAGCTGAGCTTTAGACAGGCTGCCTTATTAGTGTCTTTGAGGGACCTAATCCCAAGACCCCCCCTCAGCGGTTGGTCTACAAACCTTATGCCACGCCACAGTAACCACTTTACGCTGATTGACGTCACCAGACCAAATGAAATTTCTAATCCAAGAATCCACAGTATTCAATAGAGAGGTAGGCCATTTGTAAATCAGGAAGCTGTAAACTAACATACTTTGAACAACCGACTTGACCAGTTGCGCTCTTCCGGCAATAGAGAGGAGGGAAGCTTTCCACGCTGATAACTTGGCTTTAATCTTGTCAGTGATTGGCATTAAATAAACAGCTTTAGGCTTACCTTTGAAAATTGGAATACCCAAATAGGTGAACGGCAACTGGCTAATAGAGAAGCCCAGGATATCGGCAATGCGACGCTGTCAGGTATTGGGAATGACGCCCAAATGAACTGTAGATTTGCTAGAGTTAACAATCTGACCAGAAGCTTCACCATACTTGGTAAAAAAATTGAGGAGATTATGGAGATTTCTCTGCGAAGCTCTGCAAAAAATCATGATGTCATCAGCATAAAGGGTGTGAGAGGGAACCTGAGTACCTCTAGGACCATTGATTAACTGGAGGTCCCCATCCTGCACCAGCTTGGAGATGCCTCTGCTCAAAACCTCCCCAGCCAAGCAGAAAAGAAGGGGGAGAGGGGGTCCCCTTGACGCACACCCCGCTTGCAACTAAAGTACCCAGAAGGCTTGCCATTGACTGAGATCGAAAGCTTTGCAGAGTGCAAAAGAGCATTAACCCAATCGCAGAATTTACTATCAAAACCAAAAGCCTTGAGGACTCTCAGAAGGAAATTCCAATCCAAAGTGTCAAAAGCTTTCGTGACATCAACCTTTAGAGCCATATTACCACCAAAGGACCTGTTATGTAGCATATTAATGGTTTCAGAGGTTAAGCAGATGCAATCTGAAATGTTTCTACCTTGAATAAAACCACGTTGTTGAGATAAGACGATACGGGGAGCAATTCTGGAGAGACGGTCAGCAAGCACCTTAGTGATAATCTTAAACTTGAAGTTAGCAAAGGCGATAGGCCGAAACTTCTCAATACTGTCAGCACCGTTGACTTTAGGAATAAGGACCACCAAATTAGAGTTGAAATTCGGAAGCAGCTAGCCATGCTTGAAGAATTGCTGAACCGCGCTCACCATGTCTTCAGCGATGATGTCCCAGTAATGCTGAAAAAAGAAAGCGCCAAAGCCATCCGGGCTAGGGGCACCGTTAGAGTTCATAGCAAAGATGGCCTGCTTGATCTCTTCCCTATTAGGAACATTGGTGAGCATAGTGTTCTCCTCACCTGTAACAAGATTAGGGATAATCTCCTCCACCATACCATTATCAAGACACTGATTACTAGAGGCAAAGATATTCTCAAAATAATTAACAACATGAGATTCAATATCATTAGAAGAAGTAAGAAGAGCATCACCATGCTTTAGGGCAGTTATTTGCTTGGTAATATGTCTAATCCTGACCATCTGATGGAAAATTTTTGTGTTTCGATCACCATGCGAGTGCCAGTTAAGTCTAGATTTTTCGAGCCAAAAATTCTCTTGGGAAGCTAAAGCTTGTTGCAGCTCAAGCTGAAGGGTCTTTTCTTGCTCATCCAACAACTCTGAGTAGCCAACATTATCAATCTGTGCTTGAACGTGGTCTAGGGATGCAGTCGCAACTTGCACCCGGAGATTAACTTCCCCAAAGACTTCTTTATTCCAAGCCTTAAGCTTTACCTTAAGATTTTTGAGCTTTTGATTGAGGACCACCATCGGGCAGCCAACAACATGAGATTGCCAAGCCTCCTTAATCACATTCAGGCAGTCAGGGTGATTCGCTCAGGTGCGAAGGAATTTAAAAGAGGAGGGATGAGCACCATCTGTAATCTGAAGATCAAGCAGTAAAGGGAAATGATCAGATTTAGATTTAGTAAGAGTATAGCAGGAGATACCTGTATAAAAAGTAAAGCATGCGTCATTGCAAATAGCCCGATAAAGTCTTTTCTCCGTGAAAGCCCTGCCTTTACGGCCATTAGACCAAGTGTACTGAACACCCCTAGTCAGCAGATGAATCAAGTTATTCAGATTGGTCCAGTTCTGAAACTCTTCACAAGCAGCTTTAGAGGGGGTGCCACTTCCCCTATATTCATGGCTGCCCAAAATAGCGTTCCAATCCCCAATAAAGCACCAAGGGATTTTATAAGTTTGCTGGAGAAGAGAAAGGTCCTGCCAAAGAGATCGCCTACCCAGATAACTACAAGAAGCATAGATTGCAGAAATACCAACTGTAGTATTTTTAACCTCCACTATAAAAGAAACATGTTGATCTGAGCTAGCGATAACAGTAGGATTGAAGTTGTCCGTACAGACACACCAGAGGTTAGGAATTAAAGTATTCCTGTCATTAGTAGCAAAGACTTTCATACCAAACCGAGATTAATACCTGCGCGGAAAATCATCTAGAGAACACCAACGTTCAGAAACAAAAACAAAATCAGGCTTGTTAGAAGAAAAAAGCTTTTTTAAGAGCTAATCTTGTGGGGGGATTAGCAAGGCCCCTTGTATTCCAATATAAGCACTTCATTGAGCAAGACTTTGAGATCCTGCCTTTGAACGGGTTGTAATTGGGTTGATGGCTTTCTTTTTCTGTCGCTGCCTTTGTTTTTTCTTCTGTGACTTAGTGCGAACTACCTCAAAGTCAGAGCCCTCATCAGACTGGGCATTTTCCTTTGCCAAGTTATCCTCCTCCTCAACTAAATCAGCCCAAGGCTGCTTAAGGATGTTTAAATCATCAATCACAACTTGAGCAGCTTCTCGGTCAGCAACCACTTGGACCCGATTTCTATCAACCTCAAAGGCTGCTTCCATTTGAGAGTCACCAACTAAAACTGGATCAGGGGAATTCCCATTCTGCGTTATTGGTGGAGCTCTGCCACTTGGGGATCCTGTTTCAAAATGGTTAGAAATAAATCCATTAATATCATCATGAGGGATGTTATTAGGGCCTCCAAACTGATTTGGGATTCTTATCTCTTCAATAGAGATGAGATCTCCGGGACACTCCGAGTGATTATCTTTTTCCACGAGATCTTTTGTAGTGCCTTCATTACCATCAACAGTATCCTTTTGAATATCACTACCTGCACCATTATCAATAGTGTTAGCAATAACATTAGCACTAGTTGTAGCCGTATGTTTAACCTGAGTTTCTCTCTCGGCATCAGGCGTCTGCATGTCACGAACATTAATTGCATCAAGGTCGTTCTTTCTCTTTGGCTCCCAAACTTTCCTATTGACTGTGGGCTGCGCACGAGGTTCCTGCTTACTTTGAGCTTGCTTACAATTGGAATAATTATGCCCAATAATATGACAATATGAGCAGAAATGTGGCAGTCTTTCATAAACTACTTCAACGTAAAATGCGTAACCTTCACGCTCAACCATAATACGCTCAGGAAGATCTCCATTCAAATCAATATCAACAAGAACTCTTGCAAAGTGGCCAAAAGTACGATTCTTTATGGCATCATCCAAAGCAATAGGACCACCGATTGCCCCGGCAATCTCAAAAAGAGTGATTGGACGCCAGTATTCACGAGCCAATCCATGGATACGAACCCAACATTGAACATTGGTGTTGCGGATCCTGTTTGGATCAAAGTCTGGCGTCCATGCAAAGAGCCGAAGAAATCCCGGGTGCAACGACCATGTCCCAATTGCTTGAAGGCTACGCATCTCTTCAAACGATTGAAAACAAAATTCATAGTAGCCTTTCCCCAAGGAGACCATTGTCCAAGAGCCAATGGATTTCCATTCTTGCAAAAGTTTTGCCCTTAAATCATTAATCTTTAGAGGAGAATCCCCCTTAGAAAGGGTAAGGCGGCCATGCAATACATTCTTGCACCCTTTGACTCCTTCTTGATATCATGTTTCAGTGTTTTAATTAAATATGTATGTTTGTATGCTATGTTGTTTATCTATATGTGCATATTTTCAAAATTTTGATGCATTCAAACAAAGCTTCTTTGAAAAATTTAGAAAACTGATTTACGAAAACATAAGTAGCACAAAGCTTTAGTTTGAAATACATCAAGTTATGTTTTAGGATTTAAATAGTTTTTGAAGCATGATCAGCTTAAAATTCTTTTGTGCAAAATCTTAACCAAAAACTCATTCTTTGAACCAATTTTTAATGATGAAAGAAAGAAAAAGAAAAAAAATCTTGTTTTCCCAAAATAACCAATTTTTATCACCACTTTAACACATCAAAACTGAGTTTCTAAAAAGAACCTTGCTATTTGAAAACTCTCTAATGCAAAAGGAAACTTTAGAAAACCAAGGTCAAAAAACAATTTTTTTCTAAAAATATAGAAGAGCATAAAGAAATAAGTTTGGGTGAGTTTTCATGAATACTAAGGCTGAGTATGAAAAACTTAGAGAAGTCAGCACAAAAAGTTACCCAAAAACACTACAAAAGAACCAAAATATTACAAGCTAGCCATATTTGCTCAAATCATCAAACTGAACCTGTTCCAAATAAATGCATTTGGTTTGAAAAAGAAAAGCATAAAAATGCAAAAAGAAAAAAAAAAGAAAAGCAAAAACCATAGAAAAAAGTATGCATAAGGAGGTCAGTGAGGAGGGCAACATATGCTATCAATCTTGAAAAAGTGTTACTAAGGTGCTTCTACACCAAAGAAACAGAAAAGCAGTGCTTCTGCACCTAGTGCTTATGCACCTGGTGCTTCTGCACCAAAACCAAAGAACCACCAAAAATAAAGAAAAGTGCAAATGACTCAAACAGTTTTGAAATGCTCAAAAAAGCTCTTAGTTGTGCTTAAAGACCCCCCAAGTCTTGAAGGTATTGTTAGTCTAATCTATATTTTGAACCATCTTTGTGTTTGACCAAACGTGATCTAAACTTTTTCAAAAGGAAAAGAGAAACTTCTCACTTAGTTTTGGGAACTGATTGGATCTCAGTGAAACGCACACACACACATAAATGAGTTTTGATAAACCTTGGATGTCTGGGAAATCAATGACACACAAAGCAAAAATTTCTGAAAATTGAGGTTCATACAATGAGAAAGCAATTTTTGAAAAGAGATGAGCTGATCTGGTCTTCTTAAAATCTATGAAAATCTTAGTTTTGTTCTGTCATTACTTGAGGACAAGCAATGGTTTAAGTTTGAGGGTGTGATAACTCTATTTTATATAGAGTTATTCATACATCTAACCATAATTAATTGCCCGAAACCAAGTATAATATGTATTAAATATAGTAGTTTTAGTCAAATAACAACATTATAATTTTTATAGAAGATTGCACAATGATTTAAGCATTTTGTATATATATTTGTATGTTTGATATGTTTGCTCAGTGCAGCTGCAGTTCATGCTTCTGCACCAGGAAAACAACATTCATTCCACACTAAAGGCACATCCAAGATAAAGTGTTTCTGTACTTAGTGCTTCTGCAACTTAGTGCTTCTGCACCATCCAGCTGTGAGCTTATAACCCCCCACCTTGGAAGCACCTCAATTCATACCATGGCACCAAAAGTTTTGTGACATCATGCTTAGTCATTGGGCACATGGAGACACATGCCCACATGCATATGGAGGCGTCCACCATGAAACATCATCATAAGGGGCTATACACCTAAAGACACATGGATCTCCACCATTGGACCTCCTTTAAAGAAGAGTGCTGGACTTTATCTTCTCAAATTCAGAGCAGGAAAGTAACCATGGTTAGGCTACACATTGCTGACTTAGTTACTACGCAAACCCTCATGCAAAGGAAACCTCAAAGGCTATAAATATGCTCCACTTCGCACTTGAAGAACAATCCCTGTCTTCATCCAAATTTATATAGCTTTCATACAGTTTTAAGTAGTTTATTTCTTGCATTTTATTCAGTAGTTAGTTGTAAGAAGGTGAGGAAGGAATTGACACCCTCTTCCTCCACTTCTTCATAGATAGACGAAGGAATCAGTGCTTCTGCACCAATCAGAATTCCATGCAAAGGAACATCAATCCGTGTAACTTCTACCCTATTGATATCTTTTGTATTATCCATATTCTTATGCTCTTTGCAGATTCTCTCTGTTATATAATGAGTAACATGAGCTAAATTCCTTTAGTTGATATGTTCTAAACTTATAATGATCTTTTGAGTAAGTTATTATGCTTTTAAGTGTTGTAGCATTTTGGGTCTTGTGTTATACTATATCCATCTTATTTTAAGGTTGATCGCTTAAAAGAAGTAGAGTTATATACACAGACATGGTATATAACTAGAAATCAAGACTAATAAGGGTGAGTGTTTTAATAAAGGCTTTGTTGACTTGTTAATAAAGAAAACTTTGTTAAAACCATGTTAAGTCCTAGACATAGGATAACATAGTCCTTAGGGTGAAACCGTGGGTACCTCAAAGGCAGGAGTGAACTTATTTAGCAAGCCCAGACATGGGAAGCTTGTAACGAAACTCTGAAGAAAGTAGCTGACAAGCACACACTTATGCAACTGCACTCAATGCTTCTGCACTTGATGCTTCTGCACTTGATGCTTCTGCATCATAGTGCTTCTGCATCTCTAAAGGCATAGAAACTCTCAAAAGAAGCATTATCTAGTAAAGACATCTCAACTATCTTTCTTAACTGATTTCCTTCATCTTATTTTACATACTTGCATTCTGTTTTTACTTAAACTAAAAACCCCAAATTTTGTGAGTAGTGTAGTAGCACATATTTATATCTCTCTAAGCATACAAGAGTTTAACCAATCCCTGTGGGTTCGACCCTTCTTATCATTGTATTACTTGTGTGACTAGGTATACTTGCACATATTTTGCCACACCAAGTTTTTGACGCCGTTGCCAGGGATTGCCATTAATTTTTGTAAGTTTAGATTTATAGATTTGTGTATTATTATTATTATTATTATTATTATTATTATTATTATTATTATTATTATTATTATTATTATTCTGGTAGTTTGATTCCTTAGTGCAGGTGCACTAGCTTATGCACAGGACCAGAACACCAGAATTTACATTGGATCCAGAGATAGAAAGAAGTTTCAGAAGATTGCTTAGATCCCAAATACAAGGCTGCAGGAGCAACATGTCTCATCACAGTGAAGAAAGATCAGGTTTCAATGGAGGCTCAGTTGGAGGAGACCTACCTTCTGAACATGAGCAAGGAAATCCATTCAACAACATGGGACCAATAGGTATGATTAATGATAGAAATAGACCCATGAGGGATTATGCTATGTTTAATAATCAGATTATGCAAACTAGTATAGCAAAACCTCATATTGATGCTGTTCATTTTGAATTTAAACCCATGATGTTCAAAATGCTGCAAACAATTGGCCAATTTGGTGGATCTCCTCATGAGGATCCCCATGAGCATTTAAAACAGTTTCTAGAAGTATGTAGTAATTTTATCCTTCCTGGTGTTAGTGAAGAAGCATTTAGACTTAAGCTTTTTCCACACTCTTTAAAAGATAAGGCTAAATCTTGGTTAAATTCAACGGAGCCTAATTCTATACATTCATGGAATGAAATAGCAGAAAAGTTTTTGTCAAAATATTTTCCACCCATTAAAAATGTCAGGATGAGAAATGATATTACATCTTTTAGCCAAAAAGAATTTGAGTCATTATTTGAAGCATGGGAAAGATGGAAAGAGCTTTTAAGAAAATGTCCTCATCATGGTCTACGAATCATTATTCAAATGGAAACTTTTTATAATGGTTTAGAGACACAAACCAGAGTAATGCTTGATGCATCATCTAGGGGTGTGTTACTGAACCTATCATACAATGAAGCATGTGATTTGATTGACAGAATTGCTACAAACAGCTCTAGTTGGCCTACTGAGAGGGTAAGAGCCCAAAAGAAACCATCAGGGGGTGCATGAAATCAGCGATGTATCTGCCCTATCTGCTCAGTTAGCTTCTCTAACCAACTTGCTCAAAAACTTCACTTCCAACAATGCATCTGCACCAAGTGCAGCTGCACCAACTGATACTTCTGCAGCAGCCATAGAACAAGCCCCTCCTGGTGATACAAGTTGTGTATACTGTGGAGGAGGCCACTTGTATGAGGAATGTCCCAGCAATCCTGTCTCTGTCAACTATGTAGGATTCAATAAAAACAACAACCCTTACTCAAACACCTACAACCCTGGGTGGAAGAACCACCCAAACTTCAGCTGCACCAACAACAACACCACCAGGGTTTCAGTCTCAAAACAACCAAAAACAACAAACACCTGCCAATGATAACACCATTGAAGCCTTGCTCAAATTCCTTATTAGTGAAACCAGAACAGCTAGGCAAGCACAAGATGCATCAATAAAGAATTTGGAGAATCAAGTGGGGCAGCTAACAACAGCTCTGTACCAAAGACCAGCAGGTGCATTACCTTCAAATACAGAAGCTACTACATCCCACAGACCAGGAAAAGAACAGGTGAAGACCATTTCTCTAAGGAATGGAAAAGATCTTACAGATAAAGAAGAGACTGAAGGTAAAGGTAAGGGAGAAAAAGAAGCAGAAAAAAATGAAAAAAATCTGCGAGATGCAGAAGCACCTGGTGCTTCTGCACCAAAAGAAATACAACTGCCAAGGTTAGTTCCTGAATACCCTCCTCCTCCTTATCCTCAAAGATTAAAAAAGGCACATGAGGAGAAGCAATTCAGTAAGTTTCTTGAAGTATTAAAACAGTTGCACATTAAAGTTCCATTAGTTGAAGCACTTCAGAAAATGCCTAATTATGCTAAATTTATAAAAGATGTGTTTTCTAAAAGAAAAAGATTAGGTGATTTTGAAACAGTTGCTATGTCTGAAGAATGCAGTCTCATTTTACAAAGCAAAATTCCAAGGAAATTGAAATATCCTGGTAGTTTTACAGTTCCATTCTCAATTGGAAAATTTTATACAGGTCGTGCTTTATGTGATTTAGGTGCAAGTATCAACTTGATGCCTAAATCTATATTTACACAGCTTGGAATTGGAAATGCTAGACCTACCACTGTAACACTTCAACTTGTTGATAGATCAATAGCCTATTCAGAAGGAATTATTGAAGATATCTTAGTTAAAGTTGACAAATTTGTGTTTCATGCAGATTTTGTTAATCTTGATTTTGATGCAGATAAAGAAGTACCAGTCATCCTTGGAAGACCATTCTTAGCAACTGGCAAGGCCCTGATTGATGTGCAGAAAGGAGAACTAACCATGAGGGTGAATGATCAAGAGGTGAAATTCAATGTGATGAATGTTCTGAAGTACCTTGCAGAGGAGAGTGAAGGGTGTTCAGCAATCAATTCTCTTGACCATTTAGTGCATAAACAATTCCAGAAGCAGTATAATCATCTCACCAGTGTTCTTTTACCAGATGCAGAAGCACCACCTGATGAAGAAATCATGGAAAAACACATGCTGCCAAGGAAAGAACCAACACATAAGGTATGGTCTAGAACTTTTGAATCTCTTAATTTAGAAGACCCAAACCTTAAAAAGAATATACCCTCAATTAAACAACCTCCAAAATTAGAACTGAAAGAACTGCCCAAACATTTGAAATATGCTTTCTTAGGGGAAGGTGACACACTTCCAGTAATCATTGCTTCAGACTTGTCCTTAAAGCAGGAGCATGATCTCATTAGTACCTTAGGAAAACATAAGAAAGCAATAGGCTGGCAGATGGCTGACATAAAAGGAATTAGCCCTTCTATATGCATGCATAGAATAATTTTAGAAGATAATTCTAAAAATTATATAGAAGGACAAAGAAGGCTAAATCCCATTATGCAAGAGGTTGTAAAGAAAGAAATCATAAAATGGCTAGATGCTGGAATCATATACCCCATATCAGATAGTGCATGGGTAAGCCCTGTGCAATGTGTTCCAAAGAAGGGGGTGTGACAGTTAGGGATGTCAAAATGGGCTTGGCCCGGCGGGACGGCCCGTTGGCCCACCAAAAAAAGGCGGGCAGGGCTAAGGTATGGATGCCCGCCAGCCCGCGTTGCCCGGCCCGCCAGCCCGCCGGCTAAACACTGTGGCGAGCCAAACCGCCCGTTAGCGCTTTTTTTTTTAAAAAAAATCGTGTAAATTGACGGGCCAGCCCGCCACTTCGCGGGCAGGGCATGAATTTTGCGCCCGCGTTCTGTTAACGGGCCTGGCCGGGCCGCCCGATTTTTTGCGGGCATAACACTTAACGGGGCGGGCCGGGTCGGGCCGCCCGTTTTGACATCCCTAGTGACAGTTATAGCCAACGAAAAAAATGAGTTAATACCAACAAGAACTGTTACAGGTTGGAGGATTTGTATGGATTATAGAAAACTCAATAAAGCCACAAAGAAAGACCACTTCCCTTTACCTTTCGTTGACCAAATGTTAGTTAGGTTAGCTGATAAGGAATTTTATTGTTTCTTAGATGGTTATTCAGGGTACAATCAAATTGCAATAGAACCTGAAGACCAACAAAAAAATACCTTTACATGCCCCTATGGAACATTTGCATTTAGAAGAATGCCTTTTGGACTCTGCAATGCAGCTGCAACATTCCAAAGGTGCATGATGTCCATCTTTTCTGACTACATTGAGCAATCAATGGAAGTATTCATGGATGATTTCTCAGTCTTTGGAAACACATTTCAAACATGTTTATCAAATTTAGAGAAAATTCTCCAAAGATGTGAGGAAACAAACTTAGTGCTTAATTGGGAGAAATGCCATTTCATGGTACAAGAAGGCATTGTGTTAGGTCATAAAGTATCAAAGAAAGGTCTGGAAGTGGATCAAGCCAAGATTGAGGTCATTGAAAAAATGCCACCTCCAACAACTGTCAAAGGAATCAGAAGCTTCTTAGGCCAAGCAGACTTCTATAAAAGATTTATCAAAGATTTTTCAAGGACATCCAAGCCATTATGCACACTCTTGCAAATTGATGCACCTTTTAGCTTTGATGAACCGTGTATGGAAGCATTCCAAAAACTTAAAAAAGCATTGGTGACTGCACCAGTGATTGTTACACCAGATTGGAGCAGGCCCTTTGAATTAATGTGTGATGCTAGTGACTTTGCTGTAGGAGCTGTCTTAGGGAAAAGGTTTGACAAAATCTTTCATTCTATTTATTATGCCAGCAAGACATTAATTGAAGCACAAATGAATTATACTGTAACAGAAAAAGAATTGTTAGCAGTGGTTTTTGCATTTGATAAATTTAGATCTTACTGGTTGGCACCAAAATTATTGTCTATACTGATCATGCTGCCATCAAGTACTTAATTTCCAAGAAAGATGCAAAACCAAGGTTAATAAGATGAATTCTCCTCCTTCAAGAATTTGATCTTGAAATCAGAGACAAAAAAGGGGTGGAGAATCAGGTTGCTGACCATTTATCTAGACTTGAAGGTGAAAGAACAGGTACACAAAAGGGAGAGATCAAAGAAAGTTTTCCAGATGAAAAAATGTTAGCAATAATTGTGACAGCATCCAGTGCTTCTGCACTTGGTGCAGAAGCACCTAGTGCAGCTGCACCTTGGTTTGCTGACATTGTTAACTTTCTTGTGAGCAAGGTGGTGCCAGTGGATATGACTTACCAACAAAGAAGGAGATTTTTTCACATAATCAAAGATTATCACTGGGATGAGCCATTTCTCTACAAAATGTGTCCAGATCAATTAATGAGGAAATGCATCCCCCAAGAAGAACAGCAAGCAGTGCTTCTGCATTGCCACACTGCACCATATGGAGGTCACTTTGGATGCAACAGAACAGCAGCTAAGGTACTACAGTCTGGTTATTATTGGCCAACTTTATTTAAAGATGCATATTCAATGGTCAAAACTTGTGACAAATGTCAAAGAGCAGGTAATATCTCTGAAAAACATGAAATGCCTAGAACCAATATATTATAAATTAAACTTTTTGATGTATGGGGCATGGATTTCATGGGTCCTTTTCCAATTTCTTTTGGCAAACAATATATCTTAGTAGCTGTTGATTATGTGTCCAAATGGGTAGAGGCTGTAGCATTGCCTAATAATGATGCCAAATCTGTCAGCAAATTTCTTGTTAAAAACATTTTTACAAGATTTGGCACCCCAAGAGCAATCATCAATGATGAAGGCTCCCATTTTTGCAATAAACTTATTGAAAATCTTCTTGCAAAATATGGGATTAAGCACAAAATTGCTACAGCCTACCACCCACAGACAAGTGGATAGGCTGAATTGTCAAATAGGGAAATTAAAAGAATGCTAAAAAAATGGTTGGGCCAGCAAGAAAAGATTGGTCCTTACACCTAGATGAGGCATTATGGGCATACAGAACTGCATTTAAAACTCCATTAGGTATGTCCCCCTATAGGTTAATTTATGGTAAAGCATGTCATCTGCCTGTTGAGTTAGAAAATAAATCATATTGGGCTATGAAAAAGCTGAACTTTGATCACAACAAGGCAGGAGCACAAAGGTTTTTGGAATTAAATGAATTAGAAGAATTTAGGCATTTCTCTTATGAGAATGCAGAAATTTACAAAACAAAAACCAAGGCTTGGCATGACAAGAAAATTCAAAGAAGAGAACTTAGAGAAGGAGGATTGGTGCTCTTATGCAATTCTATAGGCTGAAATTGTTCCCTGGAAAGCTTAAATCAAGATGGTCAGGACCATTCAAACTAGTCAAAGTCTATCCCCATGGTCCAGTTGATTTATATGATGCAGCCACAACCACCACTTTCAAGGTAAATGGCCAAAGAGTGAAAATGTACTATGGAGAGCATGTGGAAAGAGACAAGTACACCACACATGTTCAAAATCTCTAAAGAAATAAGGAGATAGTCAGGCTGAAAGACTCTTAAAACAAGCGCTTATGGGAGGCAACCCATGTTTTTGTATTAATATTTATTATTATTTTGTTCAGTTTAATGTTTTCAAGTGTTTTGTAGGATCACAGTTTTTTAGTGCTTCTGCACCAAAACCTGAAGAAGCAAAGACGAAAAAGCAGAAGGTGAAGCACATTCCAGCCAGAACCATTTCAAGGATCAGGAGTGGTGCCAAAAAAGAGTAAAACCTTTTAATATTGTTATATCTGAACTGCTAAATATATTTTGATATCCCACATGTATTAACCCCACTCCCCATTTTGGTACAAACAATTATTATATTGGTCTCAACTTAAGAGCAGTGGGTACAAACAATTATTATTTAATGTCTCTCTTAAAATACTATGCATGTGCTAGTATGTTTTAAATTTTTTTTAAACAAAAGGAAATGAGTCTCGTTAAAACCTTCTGATGCAAAACCCTCCTTAGGGATAAAAACATCTAGAAGGAAAGAGTACTCCCCCCTATTTCATTAAAAAACAAAAATCTAAAATACAAAAAGCACGGGGGGACATAAACCAAAACCCATGCAAACAAACATTACTGCCTGAAACGAAAATAAGGAAGACCAACCCTATTACGGATAAAATCATCCTTAATAAAATTGGGAATAGAATTCCACCATTGGAAACCAGACAGGTTGGTCCCATGAGACGCAAGCTTATCAGCGCAGTGATTCCCTTCCCGAAAAATATGAGTGCAAGTGACAGTCATTGATTTGAGCAGACCCATGCAATTAAGCCAACGATTGCGGAGATTCCAAGGCACAATGGAGTGAGACGAAAAGGCCATAACATCAAGCTGAGAATCACTCTCAATCCATAAACGATGCCAACCTTTGCGGAAAGCCACTTCAATGGCGACCATGACACCGACAAGCTCAGCATGAAGAGCGTAATTTGTACCAAGAGGGAGCATAAAACAGCCAAGAGACTCAGCATTACTGTCGCGAAAGATACCCCCACAGGCAGCTAAACCAGGAGATCCCCTTGCAGCGCCATCGGTATTACACTTAACCCAAAAGCAATGAGGAGACTTCCAGATAACCCTATAGTTGTAGGAGCCTTACGAGGTTTGCAATCAACCGAAAAACTTTTAAGAATCACAAAGTCCTGCATGGAGTTAGACGTGGAGCCCTTGCTGAGATTACCAAAAATGTTCACATTTGCCATGATCAAGTTTTTCAGGTAAGTGGGCAAGATCTTCTTGTTGTCAAAACGAATCTAATTCCGAGAATGCCAAATAGCCCAAAAAATGTTAATAACAGCAGCGGAAACAGCATCCTGCACTTGGTCCGACCAAGGGCGCAGACAGACTTCAATAATCGTCTCTGGGGAGGAAACATCAATATTAAGAGAAAGCTTACCACTAAGCCAGTCCCAAAGCTGCTTAGCGAAAGAACACTCACAGAAAAGGTGCAAGGAGGAATCATAATCCGCTTCACAGAGACTACACATGGAAACATTTCCACACCCACGGTTTCTGAGCTGCTCATCAGTTGGCATACGGTGATGGAGGATACGCCACATAAGAAGAGACTTGGATGGAGGGATAACACTTCGCCAAATATTCTTGAACCACCTACTAGGTTACCCAATAGGCCTGAAGTAAAGATAAGCAGTTTTAAAAGTAAGCACACCATCGGTAGAGTTTTTCCAAATCAGCTGATCTTGAGAGTCAAATGAAGGCAGATTTTTTCATGAAGGAGCGAAGCCAGCTGAGGAAAGATATTGGAAAGAGAAGCTGGGATACACCAGTGACCATTCTGAATGAAGTCACAAACACGGGCCTTGAGATAGTGCTGACGATGCAAAAGGACATTAAGAAGATTTACCAGAGGGGCCGACATCCAAGGATCAATCCAAAAGTTGATACAGTAACCTTTACCAATTTGCCAAATGCAGTTTTCTTGGATGGTGGATAGATGATCACGCAAATTACCCCACAAAGAAGAACTGATATGATAAGAGATCGTAGTATTATTTCTGAAGACCCTGGATCTTAACAGAACAGCCCAGCTGTTCTGGGAAATGATGAGCTCCCAGCTGAGCTTTAGACAGGCCGCCTTATTAGTGTCTTTGAGGGACCTAATCCCAAGACCCCCCCTCAGCGGTTGGTCTACAAACCTTATGCCACGCCACAGTAACCACTTTACGCTGATTGACGTCACCAGACCAAATGAAATTTCTAATCCAAGAATCCACAGTATTCAATAGAGAGGTAGGCCATTTGTAAATCAGGAAGCTGTAAACTAACATACTTTGAACAACCAACTTGACCAGCTGCGCTCTTCCGGCAATAGAGAGGAGGGAAGCTTTCCACGCTGATAACTTGGCTTTAATCTTGTCAGTGATTGGCATTAAATAAACAGCTTTAGGCTTACCTTTGAAAATTGGAATACCCAAATAGGTGAACGGCAACTGGCTAATAGAGAAGCCAAGGAGATCGGCAATGCGACGCTGCCGGGTATTGGGAATGGCGCCCAAATGAACTGTAGATTTGCTAGAGTTAACAATCTAACCAGAAGCTTCACCATACTTGGTAAAAAAATTGAGGAGATTATGGAGATTTCTCTGCGAAGCTCTGCAAAAAATCATGATGTCATCAGCATAAAGGGTATGAGAGGGAACCTGAGTACCTCTAGGACCATTGATTAACTGGAGGTCCTCATCCTGCACCAGCTTGGAGATGCCTCTGCTCAAAACCTCCTCAGCCAAGCAGAAAAGAAGGGGGGAGAGGGGGTCCCCTTGACGCACACCCCGCTTGCAACTAAAGTACCCAGAAGGCTTGCCATTGACTGAGATCGAAAGCTTTGCAGAGTGCAAAAGAGCATTAACCCAATCGCAGAATTTACTATCAAAACCAAAAGCCTTGAGGACTCTCAGAAGGAAATTCCAATCCAAAGTGTCAAAAGCTTTCGTGACATCAACCTTTAGAGCCATATTACCACCAAAGGACCTGTTATGTAGCATATTAATGGTTTCAGAGGTTAAGCAGATGCAATCCGAAATGTTTCTACCTTGAATAAAACCACGTTGTTGAGATAAGACGATACGGGGAGAAATTCTGGAGAGACGGTCAGCAAGCACCTTAGTGATAATCTTAAACTTGAAGTTAGCAAGGGCGATAGGCCGGAACTTCTCAATACTGTCAGCACCGTTGACTTTAGAAATAAGGACCACTAAATTAGAGTTGAAATTCGGAAGCAGCCAGCCATGCTTGAAGAATTGCTGAACCGCGCTCACCATGTCTTCAGCGATGATGTCCCAGTAATGCTGAAAAAAGAAAGCGCCAAAGCCATCCAGGCCAGGGGCACCGTTAGAGTTCATAGCAAAGATGGCCTGCTTGATCTCTTCCCTATTAGGAACGTTTGTGAGCATAGTGTTCTCCTCACCTGTAACAAGATTAGGGATAATCTCCTCCACCATACCATTATCAAGACACTGATTATTATAGGCAAAGATATTCTCAAAATAATTAACAACATGAGATTCAATATCATTAGAAGAAGTAAGAAGAGCATCACCATGCTTTAGGGCAGTTATTTGCTTGGTAATATGTCTAATCCTGACCATCTGATGGAAAAATTTTGTGTTTCGATCACCATGCGAGTGCCAGTTAAGTCTAGATTTTTTGAGCCAAAAATCCTCTTGGGAAGCTAAAGCTTGTTGCAGCTCAAGCTGAAGGGTCCTTTCTTGCTCATCCAACAACTCTGAGTAGCCAACATTATCAATCTGCGCTTGAACGTGGTCTAGGGATGCAGTCGCAACTTGCACCCGGAGATTAATGTCCCCAAAGACTTCTTTATTCCAAGTCTTAAGCTTTACCTTAAGATTTTTGAGCTTTTGATTGAGGACCACCATCGGGCAGCCAACAACATGAGATTGCCAAGCCTCCTTAATCACATTCAGGCAGTCAGGGTGATTCTCCCAGGTGCGAAGGAATTTAAAAGAGGAGGGATGAGCACCATCTGTAATCTGAAGATCAAGCAGTAAAGGGAAATGATCAGATTTAGATTTAGTAAGAGTATAGCAGGAGATACCTGTATAAAAAGTAAAGCATGCGTCATTGCAAATAGCCCGATAAAGTCTTTTATCCGTGAAAGCCCTGCCTTTACGGCCATTAGACCAAGTGTACTGAACACCCCTAGTCGGCAGATGAATCAAGTTATTCAGATTGGTCCAGTTCTGAAACTCTTCACAAGCAGCTTCAGAGGGGGTGCCACTTCCCCTATATTCATGGCTGCCCAAAATAGCGTTCCAATCCCCAATAAAGCACCAAGGGATTTTATAAGTTTGCTGGAGAAGAGAAAGGTCCTGCCAAAGAGATCGCCTACCCAGATAACTACAAGAAGCATAGATTGCAAAAATACCAACTGTAATATTTTTAACCTCCACTGTAAAAGAAACATGCTGATCTGAGCTAGCGATAATAGTAGGATTGAAGTTGTCCGTACAGACACACTAGAGGTTAGGAATTAAAGTATTCCTGTCATTAGTAGCAAAGACTTTCATACCAAATCGAGACTAATACCTGCGCGGAAAATCATCTAGAGAACACCAAGGTTCAGAAACAAAAACAAAATCAGGCTTGTTAGAAGAACAAAGCTTTTTAAGAGCTAATCTTGTGGGGGGATTAGCAAGGCCCCTTGTATTCCAATATAAGCACTTCATTGAGCAAGACTTTGAGATCCTGCCCTTGAACGAGTTGTAATTGGGGTGATAGCTTTCTTTTTCTGTCGCTGCCTTTGTTTTTTCTTCTGTGACTTAGTGCGAACTACCTCAAAGTCAGAGCCCTCATCAGACTGGGCATTTTCCTTTGCCAAGTTATCCTCCTCCTCAACTAAATCAGCCCAAGGCTGCTTAAGGATGTTTAAATCATCAATCACAACTTGAGCAGCTTCTTGGTCAGCAACCACTTGGACCCGATTTCTATCAACCTCAAAGGCTGCTTCCATTTGAGAGTCACCAACTAAAACTGGATCAGGGGAATTCCCATTCTGTGTTATTGGTGGAGCTCTGCCACTTGGGGATCTTGTTTCAAAATGGTTAGAAATAAATCCAAGCAGGGGATTAATCTCATCATGAGGGATGTTATTAGGGCCTCCAAACTGATTTGGGATTGTATCTCTTCAATAGAGATGAGATCTCCGGGACGCTCTGAGTGATTATCTTTTTCCACGAGATCTTTTGTAGTGGCTTCATTACCATCAACAGTATCCTTTTGAATATCACTACCTACACCATTATCAATAGTGTTAACAATAAAATTAGCACTAGTTGTAGCCGT
This sequence comes from Astragalus membranaceus, assembly GCA_039519185.1. Lineage (NCBI taxonomy): Eukaryota > Viridiplantae > Streptophyta > Magnoliopsida > Fabales > Fabaceae > Astragalus > Astragalus membranaceus. The sequence continues at coordinate 53,402,145 of CM076848.1, read as the reverse complement.
ACCTTTAACCTGAGTTTCTTTCTCGGCATCAGGCGTCTGCATGTCACGAACATTAATTGCATCAAGGTCGTTCTTTCTCTTTGGCTCCCAAACTTGCCTATTGACTGTGGGCTGTGCACGAGGTTCCTGCTTACTTTGAGCTTGCTTACAATTGGAATAATTATGCCCAATAATATGACAATATGAGCAGAAATGTGGCAGCCTTTCATAAACTACTTCAACGTAAAATGTGTAACCTTCACGCTCAACCATAATACGCTCAGGGAGATCTCCATTCAAATCAATATCAACAAGAACTCTTGCGAAGTGGCCAAAAGTACGATTCTTTGTGGCATCATCCAAAGCAATAGGACCACTGATTGCCCCGGCAATCTCAAAAAGAGTGATTGGACGCCAGTATTCACGAGCCAATCCATGGATACGAACCCAACATTGAACATTGGTGTTGCGGATCCTGTTTGGATCAAAGTCTGGCGTCCATGCAAAGAGCCGAAGAAATCCCGGGTGCAACAACCATGTCCCAATTGCTTGAAGGCTACGCATCTCTTCAAACGATTGAAAACAAAATTCATAGTAGCCTTTCCCCAAGGAGACCATTGTCCAAGAGCCAATGGATTTCCATTCTTGCAAAAGTTTTGCCCTTAAATCATTAATCTTTAGAGGAGAATCCCCCTTAGAAAGGGTAAGGCGGCCATGCAATACATTCTTGCACCCTTTGACTCCTTCTTGATATTCTGTTTCAGTGTTTTAATTAAATATGTATGTTTGTATGCTATGTTGTTTATATATATGTGCATATTTTCAAAATTTTGATGCATTCAAACAAAGCTTCTTTGAAAAATTTAGAAAACTGATTTACAAAAACATAAGTAGCACAAAGCTTTAGTTTGAATTACATCAAGTTATTTTTTAGGATTTAAATAGTTTTTGAAGCATGATCAGCTTAAAATTCTTTTGTGCAAAATCTTAACCAAAAACTCATTCTTTGATCCAATTTTTAATGATGAAAGAAAGAAAAAGAAAAAAAAGTCTTGTTTTCCCCAAATAACCAATTTTTATCACCACTTTGACACATCAAAACTGAGTTTCTAAAAAGAACCTTGCTATTTGAAACTATCTAATGCAAAAGGAAACTTTAGAAAACCAAGGTCAAAAAACAAATTTTTTCTAAAAATATAGAAGAGCATAAAGAAATAAGTTGGGTGAGTTTTCATGAATACTAAGGCTGAGTATGAAAAACTTAGAGAAGTCAGCACAAAAGGTTACCCAAAAACACTACAAAAGAACCAAAATATTACAAGCTAGCCATATTTGCCCAAATCATCAAACTGAACCTGTTCCAAATAAATGCATTTGATTTGAAAAAGAAAAGCATAAAAATGCAAAAAGAAAAAAAAGAAAAGCAAAAACCAAAGAAAAAAGTATGCATAAGGAGGTCAGTGAGGAGGGCAACATATGCTATCAATCTTGAAAAAGTGTTACCAAGGTGCTTCTACACCAAAGAAACAGAAAAACAGTGCTTCTGCACCTAGTGCTTATGCACCTGGTGCTTCTGCACCAAAACCAAAGAACCACAAAAAATAAAGAAAAGTGCAAATGACTCAAACAGTTTTGAAATGCTCAAAAAAGCCCTTAGTTGTGCTTAAAGACCCCCCAAGTCTTGAAGATATTGTTAGTCTAATCTATATTTTGAACCATCTTTGTGTTTGACCAAACGTGATCTAAACTTTTTCAAAAGCAAAAGAGAAACTTCTCACTTAGTTTTGGGAACTGATTGGATCTCAAGGAAACGCACACACACATAAATGAGTTTTGATAAACCTTGGATGTCTTGGAAATCAATGACACACAAAGAAAAAATTTCTGAAAATTGAGGTTCATACAACGAGAAAGCAATTTTTGAAAAGAGATGAGTTGATCTGGTCTTCTTAAAATCTATGAAAATCTTAGTTTTGTTTTGTCATTACATGAGGACAAGCAATGGTTTAAGTTTGAGGGTGTGATAACTCTATTTTATATAGAGTTATTCATACATCTAACCATAACTAATTGCCTGAAACCAAGTATAGTATGTATTAAATATAGTAGTTTTAGTCAAATAACAACATTATAATTTTTATAGAAGATTGCACAATGATTTAAGCATTTTGTATATATATTTGTATGTTTGATATGTTTGCTCAGTGCAGCTGCAGTTCATGCTTTTGCACCAGGAAAACAATATTGATTCCACACTAAAGGCACATCCAAGATAAAGTGTTTCTGCACTTAGTGCTTCTGCACTAGATGCTTCTTCAACTTAGTGCTTCTGCACCATCCAGCTGTGAGCTTATAACCCCCCACCTTGGAAGCACCTCAATTCATACCATGGCACCAAAAGTTTTGTGACATCATGCTTAGTCATTGGGCACATGGAGACACATGCCCACATGCATATGGAGGCGTCCACCATGAAACATCATCATAAGGGGCTATACACCTAAAGACACATGAATCTCCACCATTGGACCTCCTTTGAAGAAGAGTGCTGGACTTTATCTTCTCAAATTCAGAGCAGGAAAGTAACCATGGTTAGGCTACACATTGCTGACTTAGTTACTACGCAAACCCTCATGCAAAGGAAACCTCAAAGGCTATAAATATGCTCCACTTCGCACTTGAAGAACAATCCCTTTCTTCATCCAAATTTATATAGCTTTCATACAGTTTTAAGTAGTTTATTTCTTGCATTTTATTCAGTAGTTAGTTGTAAGAAGGTGAGGAAGGAATTGACACCCTCTTCCTCCACTTCTTCATAGATAGACGAAGGAATCAGTGCTTCTGCACCAATCAGAATTCCATGCAAAGGAACATCAATCCGTGTAACTTCTACCCTATTGATATCTTTTGTATTATCCATATTATTATGCTCTTTGCAGATTCTCTCTATTATATAATGAGTAACATGGGCTAAATTCCTTTAGTTGATATGTTCTAAACTTATAATGATCTTTTGAGTAAGTTATTATGCTTTTAAGTGTTGTAGCATTTTGGGTCTTGTGTTATACTATATCCATCTTATTTTAAGGTTGATCGCTTAAAAGAAGTAGAGTTATATACACAAACATGGTTTATAACTAGAAATCAAGACTAATAAGGGTGAGTGTTTTAATAAAGGCTTTGTTGACTTGTTAATAAAAAAACTTTGTTAAAACCATGTTAAGTCCTAGACATAGGATAACATAGTCCTTAGGGTGAAACAGTGGGTACCTCAAAGGCAGGAGTGAACTTATTTAGCAAGCCGAGACATGGGAAGCTTGTAACGAAACTCTGAAGAAAGTAGCTGACAAGCACACACTTATGCAACTGCACTCAATGCTACTGCACTTGATGCTTCTGCATCATTGTGCTTCTGCATCTCTAAAAGCATAGAAACTCTCAAAAGAAGCATTATCTAGTAAAGACATCTCAACTATCTTTCTCAACTGGTTTCCTTCATCTTATTTTACATACTTGCATTCTGTTTTTACTTAAACTATAAACCCCAAATTTTGTGAGTAGTGTAGTAGCACATATTTATATCTCTCTAAGCATACAAGAGTTTAACCAATCCCTGTGGGTTCGACCTTTCTTATCATTGTATTACTTGTGTGACTGTGTATACTTGCACATATTTTGCCACACCACTAACCTATTTAGAATGCATACGTTTACTTGATTACGTGAGTGTTGTGTGTCGAGAGATTTGAGCCGATCCTCAAAAGAGGTTTACAATCATTCCTAAGACATGACCCAACTTCCTAGTGACTACCCTTGACATGGACTTACTTCTTGAGTCAGTTGTGTCTTGGAGTTCCATTTGTCACTTTGTCTTAGATTACCTCATAATCAAAACTTAACCTGCAAACCAAGATATCCACACGAGCATCACGCACGGGTCGTGCTTGCTCGGCGCACGGATCGTGCGCTGTGCCTTAGCTATTTTCTTCGCTTTTTTTGTTTTTCTTCAAAACTTGCGAACAGGACGCACGGACCCTGCTGGAACACGCACGGACCGTGCGTTTACTTCTGATATTTAGCTTTATTTTGCTTAATTTTTGTCCTTTTCTTATTGTCTTTTGATCCTTGCTCATTAATCATCCAAAATTCCTCATTTTCTCCATAATTAGACTGAAAATAAAAACTAACAATTTGTAGTAAAATAGTCCAAAAAATAGAACTAAAGTCCTACAAAGTTTATTTAATTTAACGACTAAAAATACACTAAATTTGGACTTATCAAACTCTCCCATGCTTGAGCCTTCGCTTATCCTCAAGCAAGATAAATCAAAATAAGCAGCACAAATTAATAAAGGCATTCTCAAAAAGTCCAATAACAAATATAGCCAAATAAAGGACCAAAAATAGAAGTATGTGACAGATATAAGATAGTATCACAAATGAGGTGTTAGCTGGTTGCCCAATTAGAGGCTTATGACCTGAAAAATACAATTCTGCGAACAAGGCACTCGCTCACCATCTCTCTGAGTGTTTAGGGACTTGGGAAGTTATGCACACAAGTTTCATCAAAATGCACATTGCCATAGGCTTGTAATTTGACCGATTATTCACTAAAAAGTTCACATTCATGCAAAAGATTGGGGTTTCATGGGTTATAATGGGGCCTTGGTGTATTAGAGTTGGGTAGGATATAAGAAAGAAGGGAGAAACAAAGGGCTAAAAATAAAATCAATCAAAGCAACCCTTGAAATTAAAAATGGAGCTTCCATCTACATTGCAATTTTTGCCCAAAACTCCAAATTTCATTCCACTTCCTTTCTTCATTTTTCACTTGAACCTACTTCTTTAATTTGATTTCTTTTCTTTGAGTGGACTTTCTCTTTTGATTTCCTTTACCTTAGGCTTTTTCTTATCTTGATTCACCTTTTTCCTCCTTTTTGCTTTCTTTTCATTTCCTATTTTGAATTTTTTTAGGAGGAAAAAGGGTCATTTTTATCCAAACAGCCAGCTTCATGTCCATGAGATAAACAATTGAGACATAGGAAAAAAACTGCAATTTCCAATAATTGCTCCAATCCAACTCCAAGGATACCCCAAAAACAAAAAATATTTCTGGGTGTCAAAGGAATAAATATCATAGGCTCAAGGGGGCAACTAGAGGGAAATATATATCAAACGACTAACTCTGAGGCCTGAAGAAAAATTTCCTAAATCCCCGGATTCTTTTTGCACCCCTTGTTGGCGATAGTCTTCGCCATTGACAAGTTCAGGCAGTACTTGGTAGGATCCAAAATCATCATTTATACGGATCACTCGGCAATCAAATATTTGATAAACAAGAAAGATGCTAAGACGAGGTTGATCTGGTGGATCCTACTTCTCCAGGAATTTGACCTTGAGATCAGGGACAAGAAAGGCACCGAAAATGTGGTGGCCGATCATTTGTCAAGATTACAAGAAAACAATGAGAATGAGCTACCACTTGATGACTCCTTCCCGGATCAGCAGCTATTCTCATTGGTGCAAGTTGAAGCACCATGGTATGCAGACTTTGTAAATTATCTTGTGGCTGGGGTGTTACCTCCAGATCTGAACTATCAGCAAAAGAAGTTTTTCTCTGATGTCAAGCATTACTACTGGGATGATCCTTATATTTTCAAAAGAGGGTCAGATGGTATTTTCAGAAAATGCGTCCTGGAGGACGAGGTAAGTAATATCTTAATGTTTTGTCACTCTTCATCTTATGGTGGCCACGCCGGTTCTCAGAAAATAGCTTTTAAAATTCTTCATTCTGGTTATTGGTGGCCATCTGTTTTTAAAGATGTGCATCGTTTTGTCTCTCAATGTGACCAGTGTCAACGGACTGGGAGCATTTCCAAAAGGAACGAAATGCCCCTAAACAACATTTTAGAGGTCGAAATTTTCGACGTCTGGGGAGTTGACTTTATGGGACCATTTCCGTCTTCTTTCAGAAATCAGTATATCCTTGTTGCGGTCGACTATGTGTCTAAATGGATCGAAGCCATTGGTTCGCCAACAAACGATGCACAAGTGGTCATAAAGCTTTTCAAAAAGATAATTTTTTCTAGATTGGAGTTCCTAGAGTGGTCATAAGTGGTGGAGGGTCTCACTTCATTTCAAAACAACTTGAGAAAGTGTTACGAAAGTCTAGGGTCAAGCATAAGATTGCAACACCCTATCACCCCCAAACTAGTGGCCAAGTTGAGGTCTCAAACAGAGAAATAAAAAGCATTTTAGAAAAACGCTGTCTGTTTCTCGGAAGGACTGGTCAATAAAGCTTGATGACGCTCTTTGGACATATCGGACAGCTTACAAGACTCCCATAGGAATGACTCCTTTCAAACTAATTTATGGAAAGTCTTGTCATCTTCCGGTAGAGCTTGAGCATAAGGCTTATTGGGCCATTAAAACCCTCAACTTAGACATGAGTTTGGCCGGTGAGAAAAGGAAACTTCAGTTGAATGAATTGGAAGAGTTACGACTGGACGCTTAAGAAAATGCCAGAATCTATAAAGAAAGAACCAAAAGATGGCATGATAAGCGGATCCTTCATAGAAATTTCAAAGCAGGGGATTTGGTATTACTTTTCAATTCTCGACTGAAGCTTTCCTAGGAAAATTAAGATCAAGATGGTCTGGTCCATTCCAAGTCCGCCAGGTTTATCTTTTTGGAGCTGTTGAAATTTGGAGTAAAAAGACTGGAGCTTTTAAAGTTAATGGTCAGAGATTGAAAACGTATTTGGTAGGTGATGAAGTTGAAAAGGGATCTGTTTTGGTCCTTCGTGACCCAAATTGAGCAAATAAATCTTTTTAACCGTCAAGCTAGTGACGTTAAAGAAGCGATGCGTGGGAGGCAACCCACGGGTTAACGTTTCTGTTTTGTTTATGTTTTTCAGGGAATCAAATTTTTTCCAGATGTATGAGCATGATCCATGTCAAAAAAAGGCCTGACCCGGGTGTTTGATGCAGCAAAAATGAGTTTTTAGTGCTGAGAGAGAAGCACGATCTGTGCGCAGCATGGCACGACCCGTGCGTACTAGAGAAAATTGGCAGCTGTAATTGTGTGGATCAAGCACGATCCATGCGCAATTACAGCACGATCCGTGCGCAATTACAGCACGATCCGTGCGCAAATTAAAAAGAAGCACTGCAGTTTGCGAACGATACGCACGACCCGTGCGTGGATCAAGCACCGTCCGTGCGCTGCCTAATGTTGAATCCGTGTCTCACAAAAACTAAGTAAGTCACACGATTTCTCTCACTTCTAAACCATCATCTTCTTCTTCTCTTCTTCTCCAAAACCTCAAACCTCCATACCCAAAACTTCCAAACACCCAAAAACACTCAAATCTTCACCACAAATTTTAACCCAAAACAATTACCCACAACCTCCCCATCAAAACCCAACCATCAAAATCATCATTCACTCATTCCCCACAAAACCCCCAAATTTTGTATACCCCATACCCATAAACCAAAACCCATCACCAAAACACCAAATTACCAAAACCAAAACCTCCACAAACAACTTCCAATCTTCACCCAAACACCAAATTACCACCCAATATTCAAAACCCATCACCAAAAACACCTTATTTCACCACCATCTCAAAAAGAAAAAAAAAAAGAAAATTCCAAATTTTCCAAAACCCTAAAACCCCAATTTGTGAGAACGAACCATGGTACCCAAGAAGGCAAAAACTGTTGATGTTGCCGGTACTTCTACTGGCAGAGGCAAAAAGAGGGCTGGTTCGAGTGCAAGTAATGAGCATGGGATCATTTTCAAGGACAAAGCTCAAAGGGAGCGGTTTGTGACTCTTAATGAAAGGACAGTAGTCGCCACAAGGTATCCAGACGTTTATCTTAATCTGTCAACTCTGGGGATAGAGGACAATGTGCGACTGTTATGAACAATCTTGGTTGGTTAGATTTTTTGTCACCTCCTCGGGCCACTTACGTTGGTCTAACTCTTGAATTTTTAAGTTCTTTATGCTGTACTGAAGATAGGAGTAGTGTCACCGACCCAAGTCATAAGCTGTCCTTTAGGATTTTCAATGAGAATTATGAAATGTCATTTGATTATTTCTGTGAGAAACTAGGGTTTGCTAATGTGGGGTTAATACATGATTCAAGAGACCCAGCTGTCAGGCCAGAAGGGTATCACCCTCAAGTTTTTTGGACCCAAATTACTGGTGAAGGTCACTATGAGGCAATGACTGCAAAGGCAAGTTTGATTCATAATCCGGTCTTCCGGTATATTGCTAGGGTAATGGCTTGTATTGTATTTGGCAGGGGTGAAATGGGTGGCATTAGGACTGGTGAACTTTTTCTATTGTGGGCAACGGTTAATGAGATGCCAGTAAATGCCTGTCACTATATCATTAGCAATTTGGCTCGTGTTGCAGAGCTTGTTATGGGTGACATTGTGGTTGGAGGGCTGGTGACTTACATAGTGTTAAGACTTTTGGCAAGTGTACCAATTGTCGTCGCAAGTAATAATTTAAACGGTAAGTACCGGTCGTATCCACAGGGATTGCGTTTTATTATCAATAGGCAAATTATTAATTCTAAGTCGTGACACTATTGATAAAATTGGTTTATTGTAACAACGAAATAGAAGGTGCAATAACATAAAGTAAGATAGAAGCGAATTGGGATTGGCTCATCTCCCCTCTACTCTTATATGACCTTCAGCCACTCTCAAAGCAATTATCCAAATTATCCGATTCAATTCACTAAATTAGGCTAAGGACAATCCCTTGCCTCAAAACCCCTTTTATCTAAAGAGATACCCTAATTCCTTAGGTGATTCATGCCAATAGGTAAAGCAATAAACTCAAGAATTAAAGAATTCACTCACACAAATTCTCACTCCTACGATCATCAATGGCGACCAAATGAAATAAGAATTCACGAAACCCAATTACATATTCCTATGATAATTCAAGTCGTGACCTAAGCCCCAATTTCCAGCAAACAAACCTACATTCCTATGGTGATCATAAACCTAGATCGATACAAATATCATGTGTACTTGTAAAGCATTAAGAACATAAGGCATAGGCAATGGATAAAGTGAATAAAAACTTGACTTGACCATAACAAAGCATTCATACAAGGGTTTAAGGAAGAGTCATCTCTCCCAAATCAAAACTATCTAATTACATGGCATAATAGGGATAAGATTAAAGAGTAGAAGAAGATTACATAGAGATGGATGCATGAGAGCCTTCAAACCCTTGTTCCCAAGGTGCTGGGAAGGCCCCAAAATCGCCCCCAGCTGCTGCTCCAAACCCTAGAACCGATCCCAAACCGAAGAAGAGATTCAGAAAACGCAAAACTGATATTTTAACCAAAGTTTCGGCCACGCATCGCGTCGCGATGGTGCCTGGTCGCGTCGCGACTTTCTCCAGAAAGTTTGGTCGTGGCGCGATCGTTCTGGCTGCTTGGTGCGAAGGCTGTCTGATCTTTTTCCTTTCTTCTTTTCTCCGTTTCGTCACTAGGCAAGTGTCTGGTTCGCTAGTAAACGCCACATCAAATTGAAGGTTTTTCATACATTTTGTTACAGCTCCACACTTATTACAAAAAACTAAAATTATGCTAAAACCCTTAGCAATTGGCTGAATCAAACAATAAACCACCGACATTTTGGTTGCAAACTGAATGAAAATCATCATATAATAATGACTCAACACAACCCCAAACTTAGATCATTGCTTGTCCTCAAGCAATTCACTCAATTCAGGCTGTGGCAATTTGTTATTCAGCTTCCACATCGTTCACATACCACAACTCCTTCAACACATCAGAAGATATCATCCAATCATAATATAGTAGCAAGACAATTGAATTGGAAAACACAAGATCATAAGCAGGCAAGCAATCTCAAGTCCTCTCTTTTCCACACATCTCACTACTGTTTCTCTCTTGAGGTGTTTTGGGTGTTCACTCAATTCACAGTACCTGCATCATCGTTTCATAGGCTTGAACAAGTACTATACAAATCAATACACAGGAAATACACACACACTTTTGAGGACTTTCAAAGGTTGTAATGGGGCTTAGGTAAGGGTGGATAAAATTTGGATAAGTAGGTTAAAACTTGGAGTTAGACCTACCTCTCTCTTTGTCAATTTCAGCACTATTGTTCACTTACCCATTTTCCCCAAAGCATTCCACAAGAGAAGGAACTATTCACTTATTCTTTATGTATAACTTTTTTTTTCTTTTTTCTTTGAAATATATCTATATATATATATATATATATATTTCTTAAACTTTGTATGTTCCTTTCTCTTGTATACCACCCCAAACTTAGAATGTTGCTATTCCATGAGCAACCCCAAACTTAGAATTTTTCCCCACTCTCATGCTTTTATCTACCTAACTCCAAGTTAAGAAAAACTAGGCTATGATTTGCAGGAAAAAATAAAAATAAACAATTAGGCTCAGAAGGGCTAACAAAGGATAACAATTAGTGGGTTGGCTTGAAAGGCTCAGGGGTGCCAAATTTTTTTGCCTCAGTGTGTATGTAAAACATATGCATGACAGTTAAGTACAAGCTCAAGTTCTGCAGACTAATGCAAGCAAGGAATAATCACACAATGAATAGAATAAGTGTTTGGCTCAAACCTCTCAGCTGGGATTTTTAAGAGATGAACTTTCGAGAGATTGCCCAAAGATGATCTAGATCTTCCTCAACCTTTGACTTAGCCACTGACACTATCTGATGATAAAATCTGATTTGGAGAAAATCACATGGTAGCTGCAAAACATGTTAGACTGAACAACCGCCACAGAGAATTAGTTTAAAATTGTGGTGCTTCATATCATCAATGTAAAAATTAGACAGCAGTACCACCAAAATGCAACATCAACTTCTTCCGGTTTGCCTTTTATGATCTTCAAATCTCGGGGTCAAGCAGCAATTCTTTCGAATCTTGCCCCCGCATTGACAGCTTGCTGAAACACTAACAAACCATCAAAAGGTCCAACACAATAACTAAGGATCTAAATAAATAAAACACACAATAAAATACTGAAATAAATAAATAAATAAAAACAACCAAGAAATTAACTCATTCACTAATTGACAATGAAATCAACAATCCCCGGCAACGGCGCCAAAAACTTGTTAAGACTTTTGGCAAGTGTACCAATTGTCGTCGCAAGTAATAATTTAAACGGTAAGTACCGGTCGTATCCACAGGGATTGCGTTTTATTATCAATAGGCAAATTATTAATTCTAAGTCGTGACACTATTGATAAAATTGGTTTATTGGAACAACGAAATAGAAGGTGCAATAACATAAAGTAAGATAGAAGCGAATTGGGATTGACTCATCTCCCCTCTACTCTTATATGACCTTCAGCCACTCTCAAAGCAATTATCCAAATTATCCGATTCAATTCACTAAATTAGGCTAAGGACAATCCCTTGCCTCAAAACCCCTTTTATCTAAAGAGATACCCTAATTCCTTAGGTGATTCATGCCAATAGGTAAAGCAACAAACTCAAGAATTAAAGAATTCACTCACACAAATTCTCACTCCTACGATCATCAATGGCGACTGAATGAAATAAGAATTCACGAAACCCAATTACATATTCCTATGATAATTCAAGTCGTGACCTAAGCCCCAATTTCCAGCAAACAAACCCACATTCATATGGTGATCATAAACCTAGATCGATACAAATATCATGTGTACTTGTAAAGCATTAAGAACATAAGGCATAGGCAATGGATAAAGTGAATAAAAACTTGACTTGACCATAACAAAGCATTCATACAAGGGTTTAAGGAAGAGTCATCTCTCCCAAATCAAAACTATCTAATTACATGGCATAATAAGGATAAGATTAAAGAGTAGAAGAAGATTACATAGAGATGGATGCATGAGAGCCTTCAAACCCTTGTTCCCAAGGTGCTGGGAAGGCCCCAAAATCGCCCCCAGCTGCTGCTCCAAACCCTAGAACCGATCCCAAACCGAAGAAGAGATTCAGAAAACGCAAAACTGATATTTTAACCAAAGTTTCGGCCACGCATCGCGTCGCGATGGTGCCTGGTCGCGTCGCGACTTTCTCCAGAAAGTTTGGTCGTGGCGCGATCGTTCTGGCTGCTTGGTGCGAATGCTGTCTGATCTTTTTCCTTTCTTCTTTTCTCCGTTTTGTCACTAGGCAAGTGTCTGGTTCGCTAGTAAACGCCACATTAAATTGAAGGTTTTTCATACATTTTGTTACAGCTCCACACTTATTACAAAAAACTAAAATTATGCTAAAACCCTTAGCAATTGGCTGAATCAAACAATAAACCACCGACATTTTGGTTGCAAACTGAATGAAAATCATCATTTAATAATGACTCAACACATAGCTGAAAAGTTGGAGCTGAGTGACAGGTTGGTCAATTTAGCAACACTAGAAGAAAACAGAAGCATTGATCTGGATATATGCAGCAGCATGTTTTTGGTCAGGGCATTGAATAGAGCAAGAACAAGGTTTCATTTGTAAGTTGACATGCAAAAGTCCATCCTATTGCCAAACCCGGCTAGGACGGACACAAGAAACCCAGAGAACTGGCTGTACCTAAATGCTGCTGGAGATATGCCCCAATAAGTGCTGGTCCAAGAGATATAGGAGGAGATGGCTGAGCAGGAAGTGCAAAATGACCCTAATTTTAATATGGAAGCATGGTGTGCAAGAATTGAAGGTGAGCAGCAAAGGCAGGGAGCAGGGCTACAATTGATAAGAGAAGACACATTGCATCACAGTCAGCAGATGGAGCACATGACAGATATGTTTCACTCCTTGATGCAACATTTCAATATTCATCAGGCTCCTCCGCCTGGGCAACAGTAAACATGTGAGCTACTCCTACCCCTTTCATGTTGTTTTTAATTGCAAAACATTGAGGACAAACCTTAGTCTAAGCATAGGGGGTATTTCTATTGTTTTATTGCGTTTTTTTTTTCTATTGCTTTGATGTTTTAAGTTAATGAGTCTTGAATTCTCCCATGTCTTAAGTTGCTGCTGATGTTTTTCTGCAAGTTGAATGTAAAAATTTCCAGCTATTATTAATAGTTCCATTGAAAAAGAAAAAAAAGAGTTTAGTCTTTTTTCTAGGACCACAAAACTGATTTGTATGACAGACCTGTGCTTGAATATGACTGTGAGGATTGTTATGCTGGAAACTGAAAATTAGCACTGCACCTATTTTATACTTTCTGTGAACCAAACTACTAAATGTGATATCTAGAGCTTTCACAAGGGGATGTTACTGAAATCATATACTTTGTACCCCTTTTTCTTTGCTGAGTGTGTTTCTCAAAACTGCATCATTCTAGAACTTGTCTATTAACCGTTTTAAAGCGAAAAATGTTTTGCGTCATGCGAGAGAATCCGGGGATTTAGGAATTTTTTTCTTCAGGCCTCAGAGTTAGTCGTTTGATATATATTTCCCTCTAGTTGCCCCCTTGAGCCTATGATATTGATAACTCATATTTAGATGAGTTATTTATACCTATTCACAGTTAAATCATGCAAGTCCTCTGGCAATAGTAGGTTGTTTCTATTAAGTTTCCGTTAGTTTATTGCTTTTTAGTTAGAAGGGGCTAAATTACAAGTTCTAGGCATTTTGGTGCCAATTGGCGCCGTTGTGAGCGTTTTGATGCTTCTTGTGTTTGTGCAGTAATCTGAACGTGGCAACGTCTCTCATCACGTCTGAAGAAGGGCAGCAAAGCAAGAAAGTAATATCTCATTTTGGCGCGCATGTAATGATGGTCAAAGATCTGGAAATAAAGAAGATCTTCTCTCTCCTCAGCAGCTGACGCACTGTAGCAGTGCGGTGTCACTTCAGGGCAGAGTCAACTCGCAAGCAAGCTTGGAAGGTGGGGAATGACATCAGCAAGCATGTGACCCTCTTTTGACCATGGCTATTCTCTCTCTACAAAAAGGCAAGGGTGCACCATGCGGATTACACACGACTCCATTCATCATCCACCTTCCTCCATTTTTCAGAGATAGTTTTTCTAAAAGAAGTTCTGGACACAGACTTCTTCATTTTAAATTTTCTCAAGCCCCAATTTCCATCTTCATTCGCAACCATTACTGTAAGGCTCAGACGTTGTAACGTCTTTACGGCGTGCATGAAGGAAGGCCACTTAGGCGCATCATTGGCGTTTAGTCTCCTTTTCTCTATGTACGGTATTTGGATTTTAACTCCTCTTATTTCTGTAAGGATGCTCAGCATGAGCTAAACATTGGTAGTTGGGTTGTTGTTTTGCATGTAATGAACCTCTAGTTTAATGTTATGAAGTATTGATGTTTATGCGTTTTAAATCTTTGCATGTTAATATTTCCAAACTTGTTTTGAACTTGGCCACTTAAAACAAGTAGATTCATAGGTACAGACATGGTCTATGAAAAGAACTCAAAGATTTATGTGAATGAAAAGGTGCACTAAAGACATTTAGGCATTTTTATCTAAGTCTAGACATAGAATGGATAATAGTTCATAGGACATTGCTGTGGGTACTTAAAATACAGGAGTAGGCCTACTTAGAACCTAGACATAGGAATTCTAGTACTTGAAGCTCTGACGTTTTGTGACTGAAAAGCACAGCTCTTTTGCAACAGCGTTCAAACGTTATAACGTCTATACAACATAGCATTTGTACGTGTTAACGTGTAAACGTTATAACGTCTGACTAGAGGAGATTTACTTGCATGCAGCAATCCAACTCATACTCTTCCATATTCACAACCACTTCTCATTTACTTGTTTTATTTACGTTCTTAGTCTTAAACACCTACTTTTAGTGCCGATTTATTACCTGTTTCACTTGTGTTTTAAAGACTTGAACTCTGAAAGTTAATCAATCCTCGTGGGAACGATCTCTTACTTTTTATCCACTTTATTACTTGTACGACGTGTATACTTGCACTGATATTGCGATTATAACGCACACGAGCGCAACAAGTTTTTGGCGCCGTTGCCGGGGATTGTATTTAACTTTTATTGCTCAACAAGAATTAAAACACTAGGTGAAAGACTTCTGCTGTGTTGTTTGTTGTTTTTGTGAGTGAACAGGTAAACGTTACAGCGTATGCTTAGTTCCAGTTCAAGCTCTAGTTCAACAGAACCAGGAAGTGGATCTGAGCCTGAATTCTATCCAGAACCTGAAAGAACCTTCAGGCGACTAAGGAGACAACAAAGATTAAGAAGGCAACAACAACAACAGCAATTTCAGCCACCCACCATGTCTGAACATGGTACTGGTGGTAGAAGCTCTAGAGGTGGACGCACTCCAAGAGGAGGAAGGCACTCTGATGCTGGAGGACGTGGTCGTGGACCACAAACTCATACAGAAACCTATGTTGATGATGAACACTGGCAGAGACAGCAACTCATCAATGCAGGGCCACAAGACATGGTCAATGACAGAGACAGGCCTATGCGTGATTATGTCGTGCTCAACCCTGCCCATTTACAAACAAGCATTGCAAGACCACCTATTCATACTGGTCACTTTGAATTCAAGCCAATGATGTTCCAAATGCTGCAGACTGCAGGGCAATTTGGAGGTTTTCCTCAAGAAGATCCTTATGCACATCTAAGGCAATTTTTGGATGTGTGTAGCAACTTTGTCATCCCTGGAGTCTCAAAAGATGCTTTCCGATTGAAGCTATTTCCATATTCTCTTAAGGATAAGGCCAAAAATTGGTTGAACTCCTTAGAGCCAAATTCAATTCACACTTGGGATGAGCTAGCTGAGAAATTTCTTGGAAAATACTTCCCTCCCAACAAAAATGCCAAGTTAAGAAATGACATCACTTCCTTCAAACAAAGAGAAGGGGAATCATTATTTGAGGCTTGGGAAAGATGGAAGGAATTACTAAGAATGTGCCCACACCATGGTATACCCGTGGTTATTCAAATGGAGACTTTTTATAATGGTCTAAATCAACCCACCAGACTTATACTTGATGCTTCATCAGGCGGTGTCATATTGAACATGTCTTTCTCTGAGGCATGCAGGCTTATTGAAGACATAGCTACTCATAATGCCCATTGGCCCTCTGAAAGATTCACTCCTGGAAAGAAGGCTGGTGTCCACGAGATAAGTGAAGTAACTGCCCTTTCTGCCCAGGTTGCTTCTCTGACCAACATGATTAAAAATTTGAGTACCCCAAACGTGGCAACGTCTGAAACACAGACTGCTGCAGCTGTTGAACCAACACCATCTGGGGGAGTAGTGTGTGTCTATTGTGAAGGAGGGCATGTCTACGAGGAGTGTCCCCATAACCCCCAGTCTGTAAACTTTGTATCACATAACAAAGGTAACAGTCCCTTCTCCAACTTTTACAATTCAAATTGGAGAAATCACCCAAATTTTAGTTGGAAGAACAACAATTCTTTGAATGCTAGCGATGATGCTCCTGCAATACCCCCAGGATTTCCCCCTCAACAACAAAAGCAGTATACGCAGAATAACAACAACAGCAATTTGGAAGCATTGATGAAAACTTTCATAAGTGATTGTAGGGCAACCTTACAGACCCATGAGTCTTCAATCAAAACTTTGGAGAACCAAATTGGACAGATAGCCTCAGCTCTTACTCAAAGACAGAATGGATCTCTTCCATCCACAACTGAAACACCATCTTCATCAAAGTCAAATGGTAAAGATGTGGTGAATGCACAGGTAAATGCTATCTCATTAAGAAGTGGCACTGAGTATCCAGAACCATCTATGCCTAAGGAATCTGAGGTGCCAGACAAGGAAAAAGAGAAAAACAAAGGTGGAGAAAAAGAGAAGAATATTCCAGATATTGTGATGTCTAAGCCAGACGTTACAACGTCTAGTTCTGAACCAGGAATCAAGACTGTTCCTAAGCTTGTACCTGAATATCCTCCTCCACCCTACCCTCAAAGACTAAAGAAAGCTCATGAAGACAAGCAATTCAGCAAGTTCATGGAGATGCTAAAACAGCTACACATAAACCTTCCCTTAGTTGAAGCTCTACAGCAGATGCCAAACTATGCCAAGTTCCTAAAGGATATCATCACCAAAAGAAGAAGGCTAGGGGAGTTTGAAACTATTGCTTTAACTGAAGAATGTAGCTTAATCATGCAGAATAAACTCCCTAGAAAACTGAAGGATCCTGGCAGTTTTACTATACCATGCTCCATTGGAGATTTTTACCTTGGCAAAGCTTTATGTGACTTGGGGGCAAGTATTAACTTGATGCCCAAGTCCATTTATGAAAAACTTGGTATAGGAACTGCCAGACCTACTTCTTTAAGTCTTACCTTAGCTGATAAAAGTAGAGTTTATCCTGAGGGCATATTAGAAGATGTTTTGATTAAAGTTGACAAATTTGTTTTTCCAGTGGACTTTGTTATTTTAGATTTTGATGCAGATAAGGAAGTTCCTATCATCTTGGGGCGACCATTTCTGGCCACTGGAAGGACACTCATTGATGTGCAGAAAGGAGAACTAATCATGAGGGTCAATGACCAAGAAGTCAAGTTCAACGTCCTCAACGCACTCAAGTATCCAGAACCTAACACAGAGGAATGTTCCTTTGTGGTTGCCCTTGACCATGTGGTTCAAAAACAATTCAATAAAGATAATGACCACTTGGAGAAGATTCTGGGTAAAGATGAGATTCAAGAGTTGTTATCAGAAGAAGCTGATCCGTTAAACGTTACAACGTCAACCACAGACGTTGTCACGTCTGACTCCCATGTACCCAGGGCATGGACAAAAAAGTATGAATCTTTGGGGCAAGAAGACTCCAATCTCAAGAAGATAGTCCCCTCCATTGAAGAACCACCCACACTGGAACTGAAGGTGTTGCCTGATCACCTGAAGTATGCCTTTTTAGGGGAAAATGATTCTTTACCTGTGATCATTTCTTCTAATCTCTCACAAGAGCAAGAAAGTGATCTCATTAGTACCTTGAAAAGACACAAGAAAGCCATTGGTTGGCAAATGGCAGATATCAAGGGTATCAGTCCCACAATCTGTATGCACAGAATTGTCTTAGAAGAGAATGCAAAGAACAGCATTGAAGGACAAAGGCGATTGAACCCGATAATGAAAGAGGTGGTCAAGAAGGAAATCATCAAATGGTTAGACGCAGGAATCATTTACCCAATCAGTGACAGCTCATGGGTGAGCCCAGTTCAATGTGTACCAAAGAAGGGTGGAGTTACTGTGGTGACCAATGACAAAAATGAATTGATTCCAACAAGAACAGTGACTGGATGGAGGATATGTATGGACTACAGGAAGCTGAACAAAGCAACCAAGAAGGACCATTTTCCTCTGCCATTTATTGACCAGATGTTGGATAGACTTGCAGGCAAAGAATTCTATTGTTTCCTTGATGGTTACTCAGGATATAACCAGATAGCTATTGTGCCTGAAGACCAAGAGAAGACCACATTCACTTGTCCTTATGGTACCTTTGCCTTCAGAAGGATGCCATTCGGGCTGTGTAATGCACCTGCAACATTCCAGAGATGTATGATGGCTCTATTCTCAGATTTTATTGAAAAATCCATGGAAGTTTTCATGGATGACTTTTCAGTTTATGGAGACTCATACAAGGCATGCTTGGAGAACTTAGAAGGAGTTTTAATAAGATGTGAAGAAACCAACCTAGTACTCAACTGGGAGAAATGCCACTTTATGGTTCAAGAGGGAATTGTTTTGGGGCATAAAATTTCAAAGAAAGGGTTGGAGGTGGATAAAGCAAAAATTGATGTTATTGACAAATTACCTCCACCTACCACTGTCAAAGGTATTAGAAGTTTCTTAGGGCATGCTGGTTTTTACAGAAGGTTTATCAAGGATTTCTCAAAAATTTCCAAACCTTTGTGTCTGCTGTTGCAACGTGATAACGTCTTCAACTTTGATGAGCATTGTCATGAAGCCTTCCAGAAATTGAAGACTGCCCTTGTAACAGCTCCTGTGATAGTCACTCCTGATTGGTCCAAACCATTTGAATTAATGTGTGATGCGAGTGACTACGCTGTAGGTGCTGTATTGGGTCAAAGGTATGGCAAAATTTTTCACTCTATCTATTATGCTAGTAAAATTTTAGATGATGCCCAATTAAATTATACTGTAACTGAGAAAGAGTTACTGGCTGTTGTATTTGCTTTTGACAAATTTCGATCATACTTGGTGGGTGCAAAAGTTATTGTTTTTACTGATCACTCAGCCATCAAGTATTTGATTTCTAAAAAAGATGCAAAGCCACGACTCATCAGATGGGTTCTCCTCCTCCAAGAATTTGACCTGGAAATTCATGATAAAAAGGGGGTGGAGAACCAAGTTGCTGATCATCTTTCTAGGCTTGAGAATGTTGATGCAGGTACAGGCGCAGCAGAGATAAAAGAAAATTTCCCTGATGAAAAACTGCTGACAGTAGCCACAGTAGCTGAAGACGTTACCACGTCTATGACAATTTCTTCAAACGTTATAACGTCTGATGCTACTGCACCCTGGTATGCTGATATAGTCAACTTCCTAGTTAGCAAGATTGTTCCTGTGGATTTCAACCATCAGCAAAGAAAAAAGTTCTTCCACACAGTGAAGCACTATTTTTGGGATGAGCCCTATCTGTATAAGATGTGTCAAGATCAGTTGCTTAGGAGATGTCTTGCTAAAAAAGAACAACTTCATGTGTTGCAACAATGTCATGCATCACCTTATGGAGGACATTTTGGAGGAACCAGAACTGTAGCAAAGGTGCTACAGTCAGGATACTATTGGCCAACACTCTTCAAAGATGCTCATGAATTAGTGAAAAGCTGTGATAAATGCCAAAGAACTGGAAACATCTCCAACAAGCAAGAAATGCCATTGACAAATATCCTTGAAGTGGAGCTGTTTGATGTTTGGGGAATGGACTTCATGGGGCCATTTCCTATGTCTCATGGAAACTTATACATTTTGGTAGCTGTGGATTATGTGTCAAAATGGGTGGAAGCCATTGCATTGCCCAATAATGAAGCCAAATCAGTCAGCAAATTCCTTAAGCAAAACATCTTCACAAGATTTGGTACTCCAAGAGCTATAATCAGTGATGAAGGCTCTCACTTCTGTAACAAGCTGATTGAGAACCTATTGGCTAAGTACGGAGTGAAACACAAGATTGCTACAGCTTATCACCCACAGACAAGTGGTCAAGCAGAAATTTCCAACAAAGAAATTAAAAGGATACTTGAGAAGATGGTTGGTCCAAACAGGAAGGATTGGTCCCTGCACCTTGATGATGCATTGTGGGCGTACAGGACAACATTTAAGACACCACTGGGCATGTCACCATACAAGCTAGTCTTCGGAAAAGCTTGCCATCTGCCCATTGAACTCCAACACAAAGCTCACTGGGCACTGAAGCAACTGAACTTAGATCATTCAAAGGCTGGAGAAGCAAGGCTCCTTCAACTAAATGAGCTAGATGAATTCAGGCACACTGCCTATGAGAATTCAACAATGTATAAGGAGAAAACCAAGAAGTGGCACGATCAGAAAATTCAGAGAAGGGAGCTAGTAGAGGGACAATCAGTTTTGCTGTTTAATTCAAGGTTAAAGTTGTTCCCTGGGAAGCTAAAATCAAGATGGTCAGGACCTTTCAAGCTGGTAAAAGTCTATCCTCATGGTGCTGTGGACCTGTTTGATGAGAAAACTAATTCCATTTTCAAAGTCAATGGCCAAAGAGTGAAGCATTACTATGGAGAACATGTGGACAGGGACAAGACCACAGTGGCTCTCAACAACCCCTGAATTCAAAAAAGGGGATAGTCTGGCTGAAGACTCTTAAAGCAAGCGCTCTTGGGAGGCAACCCAATGGTTTTAACTAACCAGCAATTTTGTGTCTTTAAATTTTTGATTTTGTGCAGAAAGGAGAGCTGAAGTAGTATAAACGTTATAACGTCTCTGCGTGTCTAGGATGTTGTCACGTTTGCTGCCTGGGTAAAGTTTTAAATGAAAAAGAAAAGAAAATGAGTCAAGCAGTTTTCAAATGAAAAAAATTTTAAAATGAAAAAGATTTTTTTTAAGACGTGACTGCCAAAGTGATCATGACGTCACTTCCAACGGTTACCCCTTTTTCCCAAGCCCACGCCACCACCTACTTCTCAACTTCCCATAAAACCTCCCCAATAAACACTCACCAGTTACAATCACCAAAACCACCTTCAGACACTTTCAGAACCCGCAATCTTATCCCTTCCCCCAAATCTCAAATCTCAAATCCCCCACTCTCCAGAAAACTCATACAATCACCATGACTAAAACCAAGCAAGCTGCAGTAAAATCATCTGGTAAAGGAAAGAATGTCAACCCAAGTTCTTCCTCTGTTCCAAATCCAGAAATCCCCATTCCTTCAAAGAAGAAAGCCTTGCTGCCAGAAAGGGGCTTCAGCTTGGAAAACCCAAATCCTGACTTTCTCGCAACAGTGACAGCATTGGGATGGCAGAAATTTGTAGTTCACAGAAAGGAATACATTGCAACTCTGGTGCATGACTTTTACAAAGGAATCGTTGAAAGAACCGATGGAGAACTTTCAAGCACCTCCATCGTTCGAGGAGAAGAAGTCAAATTTGGTGTAAGAGTCATAAATGACTACTTTGGGCTAGGTTACTATGGCAAGGCAGTTGAGGTGAAGCAAAAGACTTACGGAGTAGCAGAGATGACTGAAATCAAAGAAAGGATATGTGTTGAAGGAGCTGTTTGGGAGCGAAGAGGCGACCATGGAAATGAATTCAAAATTTTGAAGAGATACCTGTGTGATGAGGCCAGTGCTTGGTTTCATTTCATTAGGCATTGCTTGATACCCACTTCTCACACTCTCTGGGTTGATAAAGAGAGGCTGATTGCTATTGATGCCATTATGTCAAGAGATAAGATTGAAGTGGGTAAGCTCATCAACAGGGAGATTAACAAATGGCAGAACAGGAAGGATGGATACCTATACTTCCCTTGTTTAATCACTGATCTCTGCATGGAGGCTGGAGTGGAGATTGAAGCATCTGAGCTAAGAGAGGAACCCCAGGGGGCATTCTCTACAAAGTTCAAAGCTAGGCAGAGAGCTGCAGATGCTACCACGTCAGTTGATGCACAGACGTTACAACGTCTGGTGGACCAGCAAAACAGCCTAGCCAAGTTTGTCAAGGAGCAATTTGAGTGGCAAAAGAAGGTGATTGCACAGACAGCAAAAGGCAAGATGGTGATTGAAGAACCAGTACTTCCAGATTGGATGCAAGAGGAAGATGAAGACAACACACCCTTATCAACAATAAACCTCAGAAAAGTGAAGAAGGAAAAAGTCAAGAAAACAAGAAAACCAGCCACAAAAAGAAAGAGCCCAGCAAAGAAAAAGCAGAAGAAGGTAAGTAGTGAGGAAGAAGAGCTTAAATCAGCTGATATGGATAGCATCAGTGAGAGTGATGCAGAGGAATCAAAGAAGGTGAGTAGGGAAATCCTAAGTGATGATGAGGAAGAAACACATTCAGAAGAGAAAGGAAGCTCCAGTGATAAGACTGATATTGAGGCTGACTCTCCACCAACCCAAACACTCAAAGAACCAGCCCAACCCAGACCTCCATCACCAAAAGCCAAACAACCCCATCCCTCAGCTAAAGAACAACCCACCCATGACCAAAACATCCCCAAAACACCACAATCTGAACCTGAAGATCAACCCATTTCAAAACCAACCCCCACTCAACCTGAACCAACTAAAAAGCCATCACAACCATCCATTCCAGAAGTAACCAGTGCAGATGTGACTACGTCTGAACCAACTGCTGTTGAAACTAACCCAGACCCACAACTCATTCCCCCACCCAAAAGACAAAGATTCAAGATTGTGCCCACCCAGAGTCCATTTGGGAAGAAGAAAAGGCGTGAATTAGCCGCTGCAAGTGAAGAAGCAAGGCATGGTGAAGCAGAAGAGCAACTAGTTGATGCTCCTGCAACCAAAAGGCAAAAGTTGCAGGTAAGAAAGAAATCTGAAGCTGCTAAAGACAAGCCAGCAACAGCCACCAGTGCAGCATTTGTTGCTGCAAGTGGTTCAGAGAATGCTCCTGCTGTTGCTGCTGATGAGAAAGCTGCAGACGTTACAACGTCTCAAGAGCCAGAGGTTGAAAAAGCCCAGGGGGAACCCAAAGAGCAGCAGCAGATTCATCCTGCAGAACTGGAAAAGCAGAAAGCATGGGAGGAAGCAAAGAAAAGAGTTGCTGAGAGCAGTGCAAAGATGCCACAAGAAACTGAAATCTCAGTTGATGCTGGTGATGGTGAAGGAGAGAAGAAGAAGAAGGAAAAGAAAAAGAAGACTGTGCAAGCAAGCATCCCAGCCAGACAGAGTGGAAGGCTCAGGTCGGGTGCTCTGAACAAGTAAGTTAGCCCTCTTTTTAGCAGTAGTATAGTTATAGTTTGCAATTTCAGTTCAAATAAATAGCTGTCCAGACGTTACAACGTCTAGAGAGTTAGTAGTCAGTAGTTGTTTTGTTTCTGTTTTGTTTGAGTGCTCCTCTCCCATTTTTGAAGATCAGTGAGCAGTGAGGACACTGTTCATCTTTGTGTCTGGGGGGGAGGATCATTTTTATGTTTCGTGTATGCATAAAATCAAATGCAAAATCAGTTTACTTCCCTACTTGAGTAATTATCAAAAATGTTTCTCTTTGGGCTAAATCTAAGAATGACTTTGTGTGAATGTGTGTGAGTAGCTGATGCATGCTTAAATGAATAAGAATTGATTACTGCTTCCACACAAACTCTGTTTTGAGGAAAACCTAGTTAGCTAGGGACTATGTGATGCAAAGCTAGTTTTGGTTGACTATGGTGATTGTAAAACTTGATTAAAAACTTAGAGTAGCAGTAGAAACTAAGTTTGGGGGTATATCAGGTTGTGCTAAGGCTGGGTGCAAAGACTGCAGGATGATTAGTGCTTGTGTAGTGTGAGTGCAACGTTGTAATGTCTACCCGTAACGTTATAACGTATGCCGTGTGTGTTTTCGTGTTGTGTTACGTGTTATCAAGCGTTGTAGCGTCTCATCTACAAACGTTATAACGTCTACTCCAAAAAGACAAAAAAAAAAGTGTGTGTTGTTTCAAATAAGTGGAAAAATCCACATGTCCTCTGTGTTGGCTGCAATTTCCCGAAACAAATACTGGGTACCCCAAATATCTCAATCCCAAATTGTCAAATCCAAGGGATCAAAAAGGAGAAAATCACAAAAACTCCAAACCAAAAGTGAAGTGAATCAAATGAAAGTTGCTCAGTAATGAGGGGTTGCAGTCCTCTGTGTGTTTTGCGTTGTGTGAGTCAGAAAAGTAGTTGCGCTAATCTAGTCCTAGCACTCCAATTAAGACCCTTTGTCGTGCTTAAAATAACCCTCATGTCTTATATGGAAATGTTAGCCTACTCTATGTTTTGAAAGATGTTATACTCTCACCATATGGAAACCACTCTTTCATAGGCTAAGGTAGCTTCTGAACCTAGCTAGGAATAGAATTGATGCAGAGATCACACACTCACTTTGGGCAGTAATGAATCTAAAATTTAAGTGTGCATTGGTGCGTGAGTGTGTAGTGAAAGTCTGAAGGAATTAGCCCCTTGAGGATAATTTTTGATCAAAATAGATGAGCAGGGTGTAAACTGTTGGTTTATTTAATTTCTTGCATCTTTTCATATGTTGTATTTCATTTGCTTGAGGACAAGCAATGGTTTAAGTTTGGGGGTGTGATAACTCATATTTAGATGAGTTATTTATACCTATTCACAGTTAAATCATGCAAGTCCTCTGGCAATAGTAGGTTGTTTCTATTAAGTTTCCGTTAGTTTATTGCTTTTTAGTTAGAAGGGGCTAAATTACAAGTTCTAGGCATTTTGGTGCCAATTGGCGCCGTTGTGAGCGTTTTGATGCTTCTTGTGTTTGTGCAGTAATCTGAACGTGGCAACGTTTCTCATCACGTCTGAAGAAGGGCAGCAAAGCAAGAAAGTAATATCTCATTTTGGCGCGCATGTAATGATGGTCAAAGATCTGGAAATAAAGAAGATCTTCTCTCTCCTCAGCAGCTGACGCACTGTAGCAGTGCGGTGTCACTTCAGGGCAGAGTCAACTCGCAAGCAAGCTTGGAAGGTGGGGAATGACATCAGCAAGCATGTGACCCTCTTTTGACCAAGGCTATTCTCTCTCTACAAAAAGGCAAGGGTGCACCATGCGGATTACACACGACTCCATTCATCATCCACCTTCCTCCATTTTTCAGAGATAGTTTTTCTAAAAGAAGTTCTGGACACAGATTTCTTCATTTTAAATTTTCTCAAGCCCCAATTTCCATCTTCATTCGCAACCATTACTGTAAGGCTCAGACGTTGTAACGTCTTTACGGCGTGCATGAAGGAAGGCCACTTAGGCGCATCATTGGCGTTTAGTCTCCTTTTCTCTATGTACGGTATTTGGATTTTAACTCCTCTTATTTCTGTAAGGATGCTCAGCATGAGCTAAACATTGGTAGTTGGGTTGTTGTTTTGCATGTAATGAACCTCTAGTTTAATATTATGAAGTATTGATGTTTATGCGTTTTAAATCTTTGCATGTTAATATTTCCAAACTTGTTTTGAACTTGGCCACTTAAAACAAGTAGATTCATAGGTACAGACATGGTCTATGAAAAGAACTCAAAGATTTATGTGAATGAAAAGGTGCACTAAAGACATTTAGGCATTTTTATCTAAGTCTAGACATAGAATGGATAATAGTTCATAGGACATTGCTGTGGGTACTTAAAATACAGGAGTAGGCCTACTTAGAACCTAGACATAGGAATTCTAGTACTTGAAGCTCTGACGTTTTGTGACTGAAAAGCACAGCTCTTTTGCAACAGCGTTCAAACGTTATAACGTCTATACAACATAGCATTTGTACGTGTTAACGTGTAAATGTTATAACGTCTGACTAGAGGAGATTTACTTGCATGCAGCAATCCAACTCATACTCTTCCATATTCACAACCACTTCTCATTTACTTGTTTTATTTACGTTCTTAGTCTTAAACACCTACTTTTAGTGCCGATTTATTACCTGTTTCACTTGTGTTTTAAAGACTTGAACTCTGAAAGTTAATCAATCCTCGTGGGAACGATCTCTTACTTTTTATCCACTTTATTACTTGTACGACGTGTATACTTGCACTGATATTGCGATTATAACACACACGAGCGCAACAGATATTTATTCCTTTGACACCCAGAAATATTTTTTGTTTTAGTGGTAACCTTTGAATTGGATTGGAGCAACTATTGGAAATTGCAGTTTTTGTCCTATGTCTCAATTGTTTATCTCATGGACATGAAGTTGGCTGTTGTGGATACAAATGACCCTTTTTCCTCCTAAAAAAATTCAAAATAGGAAATGAAAAGAAAGCAAAAAGGAGGAAAAAGGTGAATCAAGAGAAGAAAAAGCCCGAGGGAAAGGAAATCAAAAGAGAAAGTCCACTCAAAGAAAAGAAAATCAAATTAAAGAAGTAGGTTCAAGTGAAAAATGAAGAAGGGAAGTGGAATGAAATTTGGAGTTTTGGGCAAAAATTGCAATGTAGATGGAAGATCCATTTTTAATTTCAAGGGTTGCTTTGATTGATTTTATTTTTAGCCCTTTGTTTCTCCCTTCTTTCTTATATCCTAACCAAGTCTAATACACCAAGGCTCCATTATAACCCATGAAACCCTAATCTTTTGCATGAATGTGAACTTTTTAGTGAAGAATCGGTCAATTTACAAGCCTATGGCAATGTGCATTTTGATGAAACTTGTGTGCATAACTTCCCAAGTCCTTAAACACTCAGAGAGATGGTGAGCGAGTGCCTTGTTCGCAGAATTGTATTTTTCAGGCCATAAGCCTCTAATTGGGCAACCAGCTAACACCTCATTTGTGATACTATCTTATATCTGTCATATGCTTCTGTTTTTTGTCCTTTATTTGGCTATCTTTGTTGTTGGACTTTTTGAGAATGCCTTTATTAATTTGTGCTGCTTATTTTGATTTATCTTGCTTGAGGACAAGCAAAGGCTCAAGCATGGGGGAGTTTGATAAGTCCAAATTTAGTGTATTTTTAATCATTAAATTAAATAAATTTTGTAGGACTTTAGTTCTATTTTTTGGACTATTTTACTACAAATTGTTAGCTTTTATTTTCAGGCCTAATTATGGAGCAAATGAGGAATTTTGGATGATTAATGCGCAAGAATCAAAAGACAATAGGAAAAAGAGAAAAATTAAGCAAAATATAGCTAAATATTAGAAGTAAACGCACGGTCCGTGCGTGTTCCAGCATGGTCTGTGCGTCCTGTTCGCAAGTTTTGAAGAAAAACAAAAAAAGCGAAGAAAATAGCTAAGGCACAGCGCACGATCCGTGCACCCAGCAAGCACGACCCGTGCGTGATGCTCGCAGCAGAGAATTTCAAAAGTTTTCCTATAAGCACGATCCGTGTGCCTCCTAAGCACGATCTGTGCGTCTTCTGCAGAGTTAAAAGTTGTTACAAAACTCTTCCCATTCTCTTCATTATGGATTGTAACTCGAATTTAGTGCTTTGTCCACTGATCCTAGGCTATATAAAGCCCTCATTTAAGAGGAAAAAAAATAGGACTTTCTCATTTGTAATCTCACTCCAAAGTTTAATCTAAGTTCTTGCATTTCTTTTGGTGTTCTTTACTTTATTGCAATTTTAATTTCTGTTCTTAGGCTATTTTCATGTTCTTTACTTTATTGGTGTTCTTTTGGTGTTCTTTACTTTATTGCAATTTTAATCCTAGGCTATTTTCATGTTCTTTACTTTATTGCAATTTTAATTTCTGTTCTTTACATTTCCAGCACTTTACATTTCAGTTCTTTACTACTTTGTTTACATTCCGTCATTTACTTTTATGTCATTTACTTTTATGTCTTCATCTTCTACTCCCTCATCTACTATGATCATGTGTGAGTAGATTTCCTAGTCTTGGGATTGTGGGAAACAATCCAATGATGGGTCCCTAATCAATTCCAAGACTAGACTCTATCTTATTAGAACTTGGTTTTTAATCTAACCTCATCGTATCAATTCTTAAATCAAATATCAAATGAAGTACTGAAAGGTGAAGTTTGATATTGGACCTATAAGGTTAGACAAGGCTATCAATACATGAAAATGAATTTTAATAGTCTTGGGACAATAAGGTTGTGCTTAATGGGTCTCTGTGATGATCAACCATGAGAATAGGTTTGATCGTTGTTTTGAGACACATTCTTGTTTTCCGAAAGGAAACTTGAATTACACCAAAAGAATACATTGTCCTTAAAACAATTTTGATATAAGATAGAGGATAGTTAAGGGACTGTTTAAACTCCGTCATTGTGATTTGACCCATGACTATTAAAATTCATTTTCATGTTTTGATAGCCCTGTCTAACCTCATAGGTCCAATATCAAACTTCTCCTTTCGGTACTTCGTTTGATATTTGATTTATGAATTGATACTATGAGGTTAGATTAAAAACCTAGTTCTAATAAGATAGAGTCTAGTCTTGGAATTGATTAGGGACCCATCATTGGATTGTTTTCCACAATCTCAAGACTAGGAAATCTACTCACACATGATCATAGTAGATGTGGGAGTAAAAGATGAAGACATAAAAGTAAATGACGGAATGTAAACAAAGAAGTAAAGAACTGAAATGTAACGTGCTGGAAATGTAAAGAACAGAAATTAAAATTGCAAGAAAGTACAGAACATGAAAATAAAAGAACAAGAGCTTGAGAGAAATGCAAGAACTTAGATTAAACTTTGGAGTGAGATTACAAATGAGAAAGTCCATTTTTTTTGCCTCTGAAATGACGGCTTTATATAGCCTAGGATCAGTGGACAAAGCACTAAATTCGAGTTACAATCCATAATGAAGAGAATGGGAAGAGTTTTGTAACAACTTTTAACTCTGCAGAAGGCGCACGGATCGTGCTTAGGAGGCGCATGGATCGTGCTTATCGTAAAACTTTTGGAATTCTCAGCTGCAAGCATCACGCACGGGTCGTGCTTGCTGGGCGCATGGATCGTGTGCTGTGCCTTAGCTATTTTCTTCACTTTTTTTCTTAAAAACTTGCGAACAGGACCCACAAACCATGCTGGAACACGCACGGACCGTGCGTTTACTTCTGATAGTTAGCTTTATTTTGCTTAATTTTTCTCCTTTTCCTATTGTCTTTTGATCCTTGCTCATTAATCATCCAAAATTCCTCATTTGCTCCATAATTAGGCCTGAAAATAAAAACTAAAAATTTGTAGTAAAATAGTCCAAAAAAATAGGACTAAAATCCTACAAAGTTTATTTAATTTAACGACTAAAAATACACTAAATTTGGACTTATTAGTCGACGATGCCTCCGTTGTTGCGTCATTGGAACATCGCCAGTACTCTAAATTTGGACTTATCAGGTTTTCGTTTATTGTCTTTTATGGATGCCTACTCCGGTTACAACCAAATTCCGATGTTCTCTCCCGACCAAAAGAAGACCGCCTTCATGGCTGACCGCGGTAACTATTGCTACCGGGTTATGCCGTTTGGTTTAAAAAATGCAGGAGCTACATATCAAAGAATGATGAACAAAGTTTTCTGAAAGCAAATCGGACGTAACGTAGAAGTCTATCTCGACGATATGATCGCAAAAGTGAAGGTGAGAGCCTCCACGTGGCCAATCTTGAAGAGATTTTCGCAGAAGTTTGGAAGAACGAGATGAGGTTAAACCTGGAGAAATGCACTTTCGGAATCCAAGCTGGAAAATTCCTTGTTTTCTACCTCACGGAGAGAGGCATCGAAGCCAACCCGGACAAGTGTCGGGCTGTGACCGAGATGCGCACCCCAACTACCAAGAAGGAGCTGCAAAAGCTTAATGGTAGGATCGCCGCCCTACCTCGCTTTATTTCCAACGCTGCCTTCAAATCACTCCCCTTGTTTAAGTTACTCAATAAGGAAGCAAAATTTCAATGGACCCCGGAGCGGGACGAGGCCCTCTCCCAGCTCAAAAAGGTTCTGTCCGAGCCACCGATCCTAACTCGGGAGAAACCTTATTCCTATATTTGGCAATCTCGGAGGAGGCGCTTGGCGCCATTCTTGTCCGGGAAACCAAGACCGGTCAAAGCCCGGTATACTTTGTTAGCAAAACATTACAAGGACCTGATATCAAATACCAAAAAATTGAGAAAATTGCTTTTGCTCTGCTCATTGCTGCACGTCGTCTCCGACCTTATTTTGTTGCTCACCGGGTCGTGGTACGAACAAATCACCCTATTCGTCAAATCCTACACTGACCCAACCTGGCAGGCAGAATGACTAAATGGGCAGTAGAGCTCTCTGAGTTCAGAATCAAATATGAGTCCAGGCCGGCAATGAAAGCTCAGGTACTTGCTGATTTCGTTGCAAAAATGACCCCTGCTGACCTGGAGGCGAGTTATGGACGCTTCATGTAGATGGGTCCTCGAATCCAAAGGGTAGTGGAGTCGGACTGATGTTAGAAAGCCCGACAGGTGTCATAATTGAGGTATCCCTTACTTTTGGATTCCCAACGTCAAACAATCAAGCGGAGTACGTGGCGTGCATCGTAGGACTCCGACTTGCCATTGACCTCCGAGTTACTCGGGTCACCTTGAACACTGATTCCCTGCTGGTGGTTTCGCAGATCGGAAAGCAATACGAAGCCAAAGATCCGATCTTACAGAAATATTTAACCTGAGTGCGGGAATTGCTCGCTCAGTTCGTATTCGCGGAAGTCAAACACGTTCCCAGAACGGAAAACACGAGAGCGGATGTTCTATCCAAGCTCGCTAGCACCAAAATACCTGGAAATCACCGCTCTATAATCTAGGAAACACTAAGTGAACCCAGTGTTCTCCCTGACCCGAAGCTCGCCTCTTCTATCTATGTAGTTAAGGAAAGCAAAGGGTGGATTGCTCCAATCATGAAGTATATTGAATCGGGGGACGAGCCTCCGGATTCTCGTGAAACCAAATTGATCAGAAGGAAGGCCTCGTCCTTCTCCGTGATTGACGAAACTCTTTATAGAAGAAGCCTCTCTGCACCATTACTGAAATGCATTGAAGGAGAAGAAGCAGATTATGTCCTGGCCGAGATTCACGAGGGAATTTGTGGACAGCACCTCAGAAGTCGGTCACTAGCTCGGAAAGCCTTAAGGGCAGGTTATTTTTGGCCAACCATGGAAACCGATGCTAAAAACCATGTTAAAAAATGCAAGAAGTGTCAGATCCATGCCAATATTCATGTAGCGCCTCCTACCAAGCTTACTAGTCTCACCTCGTCATGGCCTTTTGCGTGGTGGGGGATCGATCTCCTGGGACCTTTTCCCACTGCCCCTGGCCAAGTCAAATACTTGATAGTAGTTGTGGACTACTTTACAAATTGGATCGAAGCCGAACCACTAGCCATTATCACTGTAAGGAATTGCATAAAATTCTTCAAGAAAAACATCATGATCAGGTTCAGGATCCCCGAGGTAGTGATCACTGATAACGGAACGCATTTCACTGATAAAGGCTTCAGGAAGTTGATGTCCGATCTGAAGATAAAGCATCGTTTTACCTCGGTAGAACACCCCCAAACCAATGGGCAGGCCGAGGCTGCCAATAAAGTACTCCTCAATGGACTGAAGAAACGGCTTGACGAAGCTAAAGGTAATTGGGTTGAGGAATTGCCCTATGTACTATGGGCCTACAGGACCACCCCACAGAGCTCGACCAGGGAAACTCCATTCCGACTCTCTTATGGGAGCGAGGCTGTCATCCCGGTTGAAATTGGGGAGCTGAGTTGGAGAACACTAAATCCAAAATCGCAAGAGGAAAACAACCAGGCTTTGAGGGAGAACCTCGACCTCGTCGACGAGGTCCGAGGAAGAGCCTCCTGTAAAGAAGCATTGATTAAGCAAAGGATAGCAACCTGGTACAACTCGAAAGTTGTCCTGAGGAATTTCGAGGTCGGCGATCTGGTGCTCCGGAGAGCCGACGTCGGCTTAAAGAACGCCGCTCAAGGGAAGCTCGCCCCCAACTGGGAAGGGCCTTACCGGATCCTATCTAAGACCGGTACTGGCGCCCTCGAGTTGGCGACCCTCGAAGGGAAACCGATCCCAAGGACTTGGAATGCTGCCAAACGGAAGAAGTATTACAGTTAATTTTCGCTTTAAAGAGCAGACTGTATTCTGATGTTATAAACATTCTCATCTTCATTACTCTTCATTATTCTTCATTATCGTTGCCGATTCTAATCCGGAGTTCCGAGATTGAAGGGAGCCCTCTGGGAACGATCTCATGATCACGCCGAAGTCTTTTACTAAAATCGGAACCCGGGCCACAACGCTCGAAACAATCTGCGACCAAGGTTGTCGCAAACCCTTTTTGAACGAGTTCGATCTGGGCCGAGTCCCGGTAAACTGTTCAAAAGGCTTCAAAGATCTTTGGGATTCAAAATCACCAAGATCAATGGCCGAGGTTGCCATTACCCTGAAGGGCGAGTTCGATCTGGGCCGAGTTCCGGTAAACTGCCCTAAAGGCGACATACATCACTTGAGCGAAATAAACGCAAGCACACAATATTAACATGCAAGAAATAAAGCATAACTGAGGTAAAAGCAAGCAAATTAAATGAGCAAAATATTACAGGCCACCCCGGATACGGCCGGGTCCTCAAGTTCGAAAGAGCTTTTAGTTACAGAGTTAAACAACGGTTCCACCTGGAGCCCGAAACCTATCCACAAAAAATACTACCCTCCAGTAACAGGCTAAGCATCGCAAGGGCGGGGATAGACAATGGTACACTCTTTGGTGACGGAGTCGGTCTTGACGATCCTATCTTCCACCATGTCGTGCTCCACGTTGAATATCTCTTTGTCCAGAGGAAGTGATGGGTGAACCACGGAAAGTTGAGCAAGAGAGCTTTATCAAAGCCTTCCCCCGCCATCCCAAAAGCCATCACTGCTATGTCGGCAGTTTCAAGCTCGGCTTTTTGAGTCTTCTCCTCAGCCTGCCTCAGCTTCTCTTCAAGCTCGGCAACTCGACCTTGGGGATTGGAGCTGAGATTGATTCTCTCCTCCCTAGCCTTCTGCATCTCGGCCTCAAGCTCGGAAATCCTAGTCCTCAGGGTTGTGACAAACTCCGCAACCTGCTTCTCTTTGGCCTCTAGCTCGGTAATCTGAGGTTCGAGCTCTTTTATCTTGTTGCAAGGAGAGTCCCTCTCATTCACAAGTTCTCCTCCCTCCTTTCGGAGATCGGAGAGGTCCTTCTGAGCCTTTGCCAGGGTGGAAGAAAGCGACTCATACTTTTTCTGTTCTCCTTCCCTCAAAGCCCGCTCCTCATCTCTCTCTTTCAGGGCCCCTAAAATAAAAGAAAGAAAATAATGCACCTTGGAGATATCGGCAACAAAAGCAGTAAAAGAAGGAGACGTTGGTTTCCCATGATTACCTCTAACCCGGGCTTCAGCTTCCTCCTTCTGCACCTTACAGATGTCGGCCAGATGCCTAAAAAGTTTCGCCGCGGCCTCCACTGGATCGACCCGATACTCCTCAAGATTCTTCTTCAAGAAATCACCATCTATTGAGATGCTTGAAGATTGGCACTTCTTCGACCCGACTTTTTCATGGCGACCCTTCTTCGACGCCTTGGGGGAACCGCCTTGACCAGATCGCACCCTTTTTCCTGGGGCTTGAGAAGGGGAAGCATGAACTGAGGGGAGATCCTCTAGCGCCAAATTTTGCTGGCGTTTCCAATGTTGAAGGTCGCCAAGCTGGTCTTCAACACTCGCAACTGTGACGGTGTTAAGAGGTATATTGTAAAGGTTTGTCCCGTCGAGGGGTTCCCTGAGGGATCGGTGGAGCATCGAGACTGCCTTGGTGTAGTCCGGCCCTCTTTTCAGCAGCTCCCTCAGAATGATGAACTCATCAGGAGCCATGTTATCTACAAAACAAACAAATTTGAAGGGAAGATTAGGGATACCACTCTTAAAGATGAAATAAAAGTTAAAAACATTTTATCAGTATCCGACCCTACCAAGCACTTCTAGCACCTTTGACTTCGAGCCCGCCTCGACCAACTTTGCCGTATCAATACCAAATTTCTTAGGATCTTTGTAAGGGATCAGGTCAGTGAAGTTGGTCAGGATCGCCAAGGATTCTTGGTCTACATGACTTAATCTGCTCCTGCTGACTGAATAGGCGTGGGGTTGGCGATTAAAGTGAGAAAGGGACCACCCAATGGGAAACTTAGTGCACCCTAGAGATCGTTCATCGTCACTATACTTACCAACATACTTTACGGCTTCGTCGTTCACAGGCTTAACGAAGAAGAATTTATCATTCCAATTTCCCTTCAGAGAGTCGGTATAGGGCATGAAGACCTTGGTGTACCTTCTATCTCTGAGGCTCACATGTTCCCACCGCTCTGTGGACCCCTCCTCGTGCCTCCTATTTATCTCGAAAAGATAAAAGAACAAATTGGTGGAGATCGGCCTCTCCAAATGAATGCACATCAGCTCAAAAGCCCGCATGAAGGCCCATGCGTTGGGGTGAATCTGTGCGGGGGCGAGGTTCAAGCTTCCCAATACCTCCTGCTGAAGGGCGGTGAATGGGGGGCGATGTTCATGCTGAAGATCATCACCTCGTACATGACGAACTTGAGAGCTTGTGCCCAAATAGCGACGTGTTGATCTTCTCCCATGCCCTCCACATTCCATATCTGTCCTCTTCTCCAAGAAATTCGGTTAACAATGTGGATCATATCATCTCCGGCTTTATATAAGGATCGGATCGCCCTCAACGTCTCCGATACCCAGGAATATTCCCGTAGAATATTTAAAGGCATCAGCAAGGGGACATCAACCTGACTGATCCCAGTGCTGGAGTACTTATTGGAATCACCTTCATTGTTTTCAGGGCCTCCTTCATTGTTTCGGCTTTCAGCAGAGCCCTCTACATCGACCTCGGCTTCAGTATCACTATCATCGGAGCTCCAGCTAGAGTTGGTGCTCCCCTGCTCTTCTGCATTCCACTTAGCATCAAACTCATCCGACTCAATGACCACCACATCCTCAGATCGGTGTCCACTTGTTCGACCTTCCTCCATCGGCTCATTGCTAGGGACCTTGGGGGAGCGATCTTCCACTTGGAAACTGTTGGGAGCGGAATTAAGTCCCTCCTGAACATCGGGTTTAGCCGACCCAGTGTTACCAGCACGTGCACCCTCTGGGTCTCTAGGATCGGAAGCCATCAGTTTGGCTATGTTTGGACGATCTGTGTTGACAACCATGTGGGTTTGTTTTGTTCTAGTCAGATCGGACCTGCAGAAATGGGGACATGCCAAGTCAAGTTTAAGTGCAAAACAGTGGGTCCACAACCAAGTTGAAACCCGACCTGACGACCCCCACTCTGTATAAATAAAAACAGGCTAGGGGAAGTCCTAGTTAAAGCATAAGGAAAACAGTTAAAAGGCACTAACCTCAGAAATCGGAAGCTCGGCGAAGCTGAACTTGTTTGCGCGCTTTGACGATCTCACTGAACTGAAAGGTGGAGACCCTCGCCATAGTAGGTCGGATCGGAAGCTCGGAGATCAAAGCACAGAGTGACGATGTTAAGGTCGGTACTCAGCAATTTGCAAAAACCAGTGCAAATGAGTGAGGTTTTCACACATATTTATAGTGGATCAAGAGCTACGAATTGGGCCTAGGCGATGCGTCCAATCAGTGGCACTTTTCACAGGCGCGTGAAACGAGGGCCATCATTACACCAGCCACATCGAACGACGCGCCCCGCAAATGACACTGTTGTCAAGCGCTGGAATCGAAGCGTCGCCATGAAAGGGGTACCTCAAGTCGCTCGGTGCTCCTTCAATGAACATTCTGAGGCTGGGGGCAGACGCTCAGGTGAGTATAAGCCCGGCCTCAGAAGGTCGCCACGTTTGGCAAGCAACCAAATTCAAGCTCGCACAGAGCATCGTAAGCTCGTTTCTCCGAACTTACGCAAGACCTGAATCTCATGCACTTCGAGGCTGGGGGCAAAACACTCACAAGAGTACAAGCCCGGCCTCAGAGAGTACTGCAAACCTGGATAAGGAATCAAGTCAAGCTCGCCCCAAGGCAACCTGACTTGGGAGGCAACTATTACGGATTGGGCCTTTCCCATGGAATTCACTAAGGCCCAATGCCAAAAGGCAGATCCATTAACCAATGGTGGAGATCAAAGACCTAGATCCAATGGTTCACCTTGATTCCCAAAACCTATAAATAAGCATTCAATGCAAGCATTAAAGGTACACACTCTTTCCAATATTCTCACTTGGAACAGACCCACTTGCTGACTTGGCCGTCGGAGTGTCTTTGCAGGTACCACCCCACCTCGGATCGGAGCGGAGCTCGGACTGACCAAGACCATTTCTACCAACTATCTCGGATCGGACTTGGTATCTAAGATCGGATACTGATTCAAAGATACGGTACATCTCGATGATTCTTTCAGACTTTACTTCATGGAGGTCGGCCTTCGTGAAGGGAGTATATTTCAAACTGACGTCGGAGTAAACCAACCCGAGTCGCTTGCGGAGTTCCTCCAGCGATCTCAGAAATACATCGACCATGAAGAAGGGATGAACGCAGGAAAGTCGCTTGTCGATCCCGGAGGATCTAAACCTCGGAATGAGAAGGGGAGCCAGAACGATCCCAAACCCAGACCTCGAAACCGACATGAACATTATTCTGAGCTTAATGAGACCAGAGCCAAAATCTTGGCAGAATGCATGAATGCGGAATTCAAAGAAGTTAAATTCCCCGATTCACTCCCGCATAGGACGGGGCAGCGGTCTAACCAATACTATCGGTATCACCAAAGTAAAGGTCATGATACCAATCGCTGCAATACTTTGAAAGATGACATAGAAGATCTTATCAAAAAAGGGAAATTGAGCCAATATGTGAAGAAACCGCCTCGGTAGGAAGGCGAGGTTAAGGAAGAGAAAGACGATCCTAAAAAGAAGGGTAAGGCTAGGAAAGACATAGAGGAAAGCTCGGAGGGCGAGCAAGATTACCGAAAGCCAAAGGTGGTCGGACCGGTAATGAGGCAAAAACAAAAAGGAAATAGTCAAGTAGAAGGTAAAATTATCATACAATTCTCATGTTATTCCTTATGCATGATCATATGGCTTATGAAACAAGGGTGAAGTTTTTATCCAAAAAACTTGTTCACAATTTTTTTGGAAGTTTGTCCAAAAAAACAACTTCCATAAGGAGGGGCAACAAATAGGATAGGAATTTCATATTGATGATTTGCAAATACTCATGGAAATAAATGTTAGTTCTCTTTTTTCCTTCTTAGTATTTTTGCATTAGAATGTTTTAAGAAGACTTATTTTCTTCTCTTCACCTATAAAACTAACGTGTGGCTGAAGATTTCTACCCACGTGGAAATCAAAACAATTCGCATCGAGCATATCCAGGATTGAAAATTCTTGTTGCCTTCTCTAATCGTGGAGGTAATATGGATTTGTATTATTCATTGCAAAATCAGCATACGATTTGAAGCTCTGGTTCGTCATTATCGCAATCTTGGTGATGCGAAAATGGTAATTGGTAGACGGAAATGAGATTGCAAATGAAAAATAGAAGCACAAAGATTAAAGAAACAGAGGTCAAAAATGATCTCTGAAACTATCTTAGTATCCTAACACAAAAGCTTAAAGAAAATTTCATTTCTGTTGAATGAGAAAACTTTATTCAATACAATCTATGAATAGCTTATCTGTATACAAATCTGTTGGAGCATCAATGGCTCCACACTCACTGTTCTTCACACACACACAGAGAGAAAAGGGATTTTGCAGAGAAAGAATGTAACTGAAATTGGTTAGAATCTGACTAAATTGTGAATCAGAAATTACACTATTTATACCACTCAGCTTACATGGCAGTTAGTGCTTAAGTGGTGCCACATAATCATGTAGCACAGCTACAATTTTATTTGAATTACAAACAAAACAATTACTAATGAGTAATGTTCTGTTTCAACATACTTCTCACCATATTGAGTAATGTTCTGTTTCTCCTCTCAGCAGTGCCATTATGTTGGGGAGTGTATGGTGCTATCAGTTTCTTGAACTCCCTAAATGTCTCAAGCACATCACTTTTCTTCTTCAACGGATAAATCCATATCATCCTACTGAAGTCATCTATAAATGTGACAAAATATAGATTTCCTCCTAGGGTTTTGCTTTCAAATGGACCACATACATCAGAGTATATTACCTCTAATTTCACCTTGGATCTAGTTGGCACATGGGACTTGAATGGCAGCCTTGGCTGCTTGGCCTCACAGCATTCACTACACACTTCATCTGGTGTTGCAATTGTTGGCAAGCCCTTTACCATTTTCTTCTTTTCAAGCTGGCTTAGGCTTTTAAAGTTTAGATGTGCATACTCTTATGCCACATCCAACTCACTTCCTCAATTGAAGCCTTCAAACACTTGTGACTAAGAACACTTCCTTCCACCTTAAAGGTTCTATTCTTAGCAATAGGTGCCTTCAAAACAACTCTCTTTTTGTTGTTTAGCAATTCCAGATATCCATTTTCCATCTTCACAGAATAGCCTTTCTCAAGTAGCTGTCCTAGGCTCAACAAATTGCCGGTCATGCCAGGGACGTACAGTACCTTATTTATCACTGTCTTCTTTCCATCTTTTCTATGAATCTCAGCCTTGCCAATGCCTTCTGCAGTAATTGATCTGCCATCACCAAACTTCACTTTCCTCTTTACTGTCTCATCAATTTCACTGAACCATGACTTATTACCTGTCATGTGATTTGAACAGCCTGTATCTAAGTACCAGAACTCAATAACATTGCCATTTGCATCAGTAACAGCCATTAGAGAAACTGTATCAGAGTCAGAGTCTTTACAATCTGTCAATTGTGCTTCATCATTCTTCTTTTTCCTAGGAACTCTTTCATTTACACATTCATCTGCGAAATGTCCCCATTTCTGACAATTATAGCACTGTATATGTCTTTTGTTATTCTTTTTCCCTCCTTTCTTACTATTATTCTCCCCTTCACCTTTGCTAGATTCACCATTATCACTCTCATCCGAGTCAGCTACCCTAGGGTTCTTTTCCTTCCAGTTTCCTTTCCCTTTCTTTCTCTTAAGTTTTGCTTGCAAGGCTTCCTCAGTAGCCTTTTCTTTCTCTTTTTCACTTATTCTTTCTTTCAACCTAACTTCGTTTGCTTCGAGTGAACCTTGCAGTTCCTCAAGCTTCATAGTTTCTAGGTTTTTCGCTTGTTCAATTGCTACTACTACATGATCAAATCTAGGAGTTAGGGTTCGTAATACCTTTTCAACTTTCGCTTGATCCGTAATCGTCTCTCCATTGTTGCGCATCTGGTTTGTTATCAGTGTCAACTTGCTGAGATACTCCGTAATCGAGTCTTTCTCTTCCATCTTGAGGTTTTCATATTGTCTGCGCAGCGTTTGAAGATTCACTTTCTTCAAGCTCGCATCACCGGAGTAAGCTGTTGCCAATGCATCCCACACACCTTTCGCCGTTTCGTATTGTGCAATCTTCTCGAACACATCAGTGTCCACGCATTGATGAATTAGGAATAGCGCTTTGCTATCCTTCTTTTGCTGTTCACGAAGAGCATCGCCACCAATAGCTACGACGCTGTTGCGAACCACTTCGAGGACTTCTTGATAGCGAAAAACAACCTTCATCTGGATGATCCATCGATCATAGTTAGTTCCATCAAAGAGCGGTAGTTTCGCCGGAAACTGACCGTTGCTTCCACCGGTGTTAGCCATTACTGTTGAACAGTTGCTTCTGGATCATCTTCAACCTTGCTCTAGATGCCAATTTGTTGGAGCATCAATGGCTCCACACTCACTGTTCTTCACACACACACACACACACACAGAAGAGGGATTTTGCAGAGAAAGAATGGCTAGAATCTGACTAAATTGTGAATCAGAAATTATACTATTTATACCACTCAGCTTACATGGCAGTCAGTGCTGAAGTGGTGCCACGTAATCATGTAGCACAGCTACAATTTTATTTGAATTACAAACAAAACAATTACTAAAATCACTTCAAAATCAACTACCTATGCCGACTAACTAACTACTAACCACTTCTAACAAATTAGCTAACCTTGTTAGTTAAAATAACAAACTAAATACCAAAAAAAAAACTAACTAACTAGTTAAATAACTGTACACCTCGTAATATAAAGCACTATGAATAGTGCAATTATATTGCAAAAGATGCTTCACTATATATATATATATATATATATGAGTAAAATCAAAAGAAAAGAAAAAAGAGACGTGTCAAATCCTTTAGTTAAGGAACAAGAGCCTCTTCTTCTTCTTCTTCTTTTATTTCCCTTCTTTGCCTTTGTAACAAAAAAAAACTCTATATTCATATTATTATATCTTACAATTATTAACTGCCACGTTGACAAGCTTGATAAAATATATGAAAAAAATATTAAATCATTCTGTCCCATATATACGGTATCTTTAATATAAAAATTGCTGTTTCAAATCTCCTTTATAAACCCGAAGGTTTAGTTTCTGTTGCATTGAAAAAACAAAGTAGCCGGATTTCCCAAAGAAGCAAAGCAATGGGGTTACCAAATCCTATCCTCCTAATTCTTCTTGTCTCACTTCTTCACACACCACCCATCTATGCAGTGAAAAAGGTGAGCCATTGCAACAATTTGCAATCTCAGAATGAAAGATTCAAGTTGGAATTAATATCACTATTACTAATGCATTCATTAATATTGTTTGTAGTCATATGTGGTGTACATGGGAGCTCACTCACATGATCCACAATTGTCTTCAGTTGACTTCAATCTCGTGACAGAATCCCACTATGAGTTTCTGGGATCTTTCTTGGGAAGGTAGACAAAAAGTGTATAATTCTTTTTGTTAACTCTATTTTATTTTATTTT
The DNA here is from genome assembly GCA_039519185.1 of Astragalus membranaceus. NCBI lineage: Eukaryota > Viridiplantae > Streptophyta > Magnoliopsida > Fabales > Fabaceae > Astragalus > Astragalus membranaceus. Next base: position 53,361,092 of record CM076848.1, on the reverse strand, counting down.
TTGTTAGTTGAATTGTAATGTTTGATTTTCGTTTGATGTAGTAGTTCTAATACAGCCAAAGAGTCTATATTTTACTCGTACACAAGGCACATAAATGGTTTTGCTGCAATTTTGGAAGAAGAAGTAGCAGCTGAGATAGGAAGTAATAATAAGAGCTTAAGTAGAACCTTCTCCTCTGTTTTCTCTGTACCGCTTTTTTTGTTCTCATACCCTTTTGTTAAAATTGTTTGTAGAGCATCCGAAAGTAGTGTCAGTGTTCGTGAACAGTGGAAGAAAACTACACACAACTCGGTCATGGGGATTCATGGGGTTGGAAGAGAATAATGGGGTGATCTCATCTAACTCAATCTGGAACAAAGCCAGATTTGGTGAAGCTGTCATTATAGGAAACCTCGATACAGGTCACTTTCCTCCTTTGTTGTTTTCATAAATTTATTATTGTTTTTTTCAAAGAGGCCACCAACACCTTGCAAGTTGCAATTGGTTGGTTTTTTATTTTTATTTTTATTTTTATAATATATGTTTCTAATCTCTATAAAATTTAGGAAACTTGAGTCGATACAATTTTTCTTCCAATTTTCATCCATAATATTTTTTCCATATCACTTTTGTTTTCCTGATGTTAACTTCATTCCCACATTACATTTTCAAAACTAAAATTTAGTTGCAGTGGAATGAGGTTAATGGCAGAGGCCAAAAGTGATGAAGAAAATATTGGAAACAAAAATTAAAAGAAATTTTTTAAAAACAAAATTATTAAATTTTATAGAGATTAAAAATATATTTAAGCTATATTATTACTATTATTATTGATTATAGATCGTTGACTCATATACACATGCATGTAGAGGATATTATTTGTTTGAATCTGGCCGTCATTGGGTTATAAAGAACAATGTTTTTCTATTCCCAACGTGTGATCTTTAGAAAATTGCAATACCTTTAATTGGTGGTTTCATAGAATAAGTTCTGTTGACACATTTCCATCAAACGAAGAAAAAAAAAAGGTTCTTTGAAACACGATGGGTTAGCCTGCATTCAATTGTGAAGTAGTAGTATATGGTTGCCATGAATCATTATTGAGTGGAACTAAAGTACGCAAGACTGCATATTATATGACTTCCTGTTCATTATGAGATAAATAAAACAAAAAAGTGTGTTTTTAATATTCTGTGAAAAAAGTGGGGCTGTGAAGGTCCAAGCAAGATACGATAAGGTGACTGACCAATGAGAAAATTGTATGTAGCTGTGAAAAGTGGGTGTGGGTTGGGTGGGCAATGAGAATCAAAAACAGGACCATGTAGTAGCTATTACTAGCTAGCTTTATTATAAGGCAATGTGGATGAGATTGGGGACAGAATTAGAAATAGAATCTTCAATTACTAGATGCTTTACTTTGTCCACACCCTCCTCCCTCACTACTACTTTTGTCCCACCCCATTTCCTTTAGGCGTTTGGCCTGAATCAAAAAGCTTTAGTGATGAAGGGTTTGGAGTTATTCCACCAAGTTGGAGAGGAATCTGTGATAACGGAAGTGATCATACTTTTCAATGCAACAGGTACCCATCTTACTAATTATTAATTACTCTTTTATTTATTTGGAAAGTTGAACTTTTTTGGCCAACTCAAAAGAATTTGTTAGTTTCGGATACTGGTTGATAATGTGCAACCTTTTTTAATGAGTTTGTAGTTTTTCTTCATGAGTCTAAAAGTTTTTAGGCAAAATACAAATTCATTTAAAAATCAGACTTACTAGAAAAAAAATCATAAACTAATAGAAAGGAAAAAATATATTCTCAATTACATAGTGAATCTCGAAATAGGAAACTGTGTAATGAGATTGTTAGACTAAAAATTGAAGTTATAGCTTTTGTTTGTCATGGTACTTTTCAATCTATATTTTGTGAAGATAATCTTATTTTAAAGTACATACAGATATATATATCAGTCAACTTTTTTCTTATCTTATTTTCTATTCATGACATTTAGTTGTGTATTTAGCCTGAAAATGAACCATATTACCTTTAAATAGATTCACTTGCCTTGAATTGGGTTAGCTATGTTCCAATGTGACTTCTGAATGTACTGTGTAGAACAACTGCATGATAATATAGATAATAAGTTAAATGAAGAAAGAGATAAAAATATAACAATAAATTTGAAGTTTGAACAAACCTTATGTCAATCAAACTAACGTGTATGGACAAAGCAGGAAACTGATTGGGGCAAGGTATTTCAACAAAGGGTATGCTTCTGTAGCTGGCCCACTCAACTCTTCCTTTGACTCACCCCGTGACAAAGAAGGCCACGGATCTCACACTCTATCAACAGCTGGTGGGAACATTGTTCCTGGGGTCAGTGTCTTTGGCCAGGGATATGGAACAGCAAAAGGCGGCTCACCAAAAGCAAGGGTGGCAGCATATAAGGTGTGTTGGCCCCCGGTTGGTGGTGATGAGTGCTTTGATGCAGATATACTGGCAGGTTTTGATAAGGCCATCCATGATGGTGTTCATGTTTTGTCTGTATCACTTGGTGGCTCTGCCTCTTCCTTTTTCAATGATAGTGTTGCCATTGGATCCTTCCATGCTGCTAAGCAAGGCATTGTTGTTGTTTGCTCTGCTGGCAATAATGGGCCTGCTGATGCTACAGCAGAGAACCTTGCTCCTTGGTATATCACAGTAGGTGCCAGCACAATGGATAGAGAGTTCCCCAGTTATGTTGTCCTTGGTAACAAGATAAGATTGAAGGTTTGTCTTTTTCCGCAGACAAGCCAAAATTATGTGCAATTTTTGAGACATTTTTAGATGTGGCAATCTGATATTAATCTTGCACCACATCTTTGAGCATCAGCCACGCTACCTAATGAGCACCCTTTGTTTTTCACTGTCTATACATTATTACAAATTATTAGCATTACATTAAATATTTTAAATATAAAACTAAATGGCAACTATAGACAATCCCCATTTAGCCAACAATATCTGGCAACAACAATGCAAGTTTTCTTACTTGCAAGACGGGTTTTTTTAACCACATATAAAACAAGGCAAAGAAATATAGAAAAAAAAATAGTAGATGTAGGGCCCCTTTGATTACATCATTGTTCTCCATCATGCTATCAAACATTTCACATGTTAATGCAATTTTCTAGCCTTAGGGTGAAATTAAAATATTCTGAATTTTTCGCTGCATTAACAAGAATATGCTGACTCACAGTAATGTTTGTTTGAATTGAAGGGAGAAAGCTTATCAGCTGCAAGCTTGGAAGACAAATTCTACCCAATTGTTAAGGCTACAGACGCTAAATTGGCAGGTGCAACAGCTGCAGATGCGTACGTATCAAACAACTGAATCTCATTAGTCATTATAGTTGCTCTTGTTGAATCAGCATTTACATTTGAAATAAACATAGTACGTACTTTATATGGTAGCTAATTTTATGGGATGCCAATGTAATCCAATTCAATCATGCAGCGTCCTTTGCCAGAATGGTACCCTAGATCCCAACAAGGTGAAGGGAAAGATAGTAGTATGCCTCCGAGGAATAAATGCAAGAGTGGACAAGGGAGAGCAAGCTCTTCTAGCTGGTGCTGTGGGAATGGTCCTTGCCAATGATAAGACTACTGGGAATGAAATTATAGCTGATCCTCATCTCCTTCCTGCTTCTCATATAAATTTTTCTGATGGCGTAGCTGTCTTTAACTACATCAACTCGTCCAAGTAAGAAATCTAGCATTCTAGTCTTGCACTTAATAGTAGCATTATGTCTGTTAGCTATAGTTGCTTTGAGGGTTTGAACTATACTGTAGAAGTACTAATCAAATCTATTTCTAAGTCTAAACACTCAGCCCGTAAATATCCAAAATGGATAATCAATCATCAATCTAAAATTTCAACTTAAACCTGACTGTTTGTACTTCATTGATAGGTTCCCAGTGGCTTATATTACACATCCAACGACAAAATTGCATACTAAGCCAGCCCCCTTCATGGCAGCATTTTCATCCAAAGGACCAAATACTATTGTACCAGAGATTCTAAAGGTATCATCATAACTCACAAAAAAGAATGTTTTGCTTTTGTTAATTGCTGTCATGTGTTGGACATCTAACAACTCTAGTTTCAATTTTCAGCCTGATATCACTGCACCAGGAGTGTCAGTTATAGCAGCCTACACTGAAGCTGAAGGGCCAACTAACCAAGAGTTCGACAAGCGCCAAAGTCCATATAACTCAGCCTCAGGCACATCAATGTCATGCCCTCACATTTCAGGCATTGCGGGCCTGTTGAAAACCCTATATCCTTCGTGGAGCCCTGCTGCTATTAAATCAGCTATCATGACCACGGGTAGGAAGTCATTCAATATAACATATAATACATTATTTAAAACGTAAGTAAATATCTATTACCGGATAACATACCATCAAATAAAATCAGGAAGATAACACATGATTTACTGGATATATTGATTAACTTCATTTTCTGTAAAAAAAATGATTAACTGGTATAAGTGCAATGTCCCATCACAAAGTGTGAGAAAAACTAACCTTGACCATGCAATGTATAACCCCACTTTGAGACCATCTGCACAAACTAACCAATTGATCAAACACTTGGTGTATAATATACATACACATGAAAAGTTTGTAATTGTCATGTGCTATACTTTCAGCTACAACACTAGACAATGAGGCGGAGCCACTGCTGAATGCAACTAACGGCCAGGCATCGCCATTTAGTTACGGGGCAGGACATGTTCAACCAAACAAAGCAATGGATCCTGGCCTTGTTTATGACACAACAACGGATGATTACCTCAATTTCTTATGTGCTTTAGGTTATGATGAAACACAAATCTCAGTGTTTTTAAAAGCTCCTTATCAATGCAATAAGAATTTCAGTCTCCTCAACCTCAACTATCCTTCAATCACAGTCCCAAATCTCTCTAAGTCAGTAAAAGTTACAAGGACAGTAAAGAATGTTGGATTTCCAGCAACATACACTGCTAGGGTTCAAACCCCAAATGGGGTCACCGTTACTGTGAAGCCAAAGAAGTTGAAGTTCAAAAAAGTTGGTGAAGAAAAGAGGTTTAAAGTAACCTTGAAGGTGAAGAAAGGAAAAGCAACAAAGAATTATGTTTTTGGAAATCTGGTATGGTCAGATGGGAAGCATTATGTGAGGAGTCCAATAGTTGTGAAGGCTCGCTAGCTAGAAATTGAACTAGTTGATTAAGCTAATTTGCATTTCTTATTGATTGGTGGCTTATTCCAAATTGTATCATATAGTCACTGAATTTGAACTTGTGGGAATTTTCTCTAACTGTGATTGATAATAATGATTGCATAAGAGAAAAAATAATGAGAATAACATATCGTAGTTGGCTTTCTTTCAAAATAGTATGCTTATGGGTAATCGAAATATGAGATAACTTGGGCATGAGACACTAAGAAGAAAATATTTTAGACAAAATGTGTGGTCATGGCCAGATTCGACAACAACGAAAACATGCAAACATTTTGGGTTGAGTTTGTGCGAAAACAACATAGTCATAATTGAGGTGCCTATTTTACATTGTTGAACACCTCTGGGGTAAACAACATTTGAGGTTTTAGACGTTGACGGGTCTTCATTGTGGGTTATCAAAACCTTCAAACCTTGTTTTGAAGTGACGTGGTAGAATGCGACATACAATTGACCGGGGGAAAAGACTGAACTTGGCAAATAGACACCGACGTTCTTCAAAGATTGGCCTTGACTTTTGTTTATTGTCATGGCTCTATATATTCCAATAGGGAATTGCCTCCTCTGAAACTTGAATGGGATTCGCACATCAGACAGTGTAAGTGTTAATCGAGGAATATAAACCTTGAAACCAATATTGCGACCCGATATAACCTTCCCTTCAAGGACATATTTACCAAGTCGAGTGATCATTAGTCTTGTGCCGTTGCATAAACCTACTATTTGGTCAACATTTCTTAGAAGCATTACTGGAACGCCTACCTTGAGCTTTAACTCATGGCTCGGCATCATTTGGCGATGATATTGTTGGTATAAGTGCTATGAATATAGTAAACCGATGGTGGATTAGAACATATCCTTACACATAATATATTAAAGGATAGGTGTGTGATGGGTTACTCGGTGAATTTTGCATGCCTACATGACAGATGAAATGGATCGAACAGAATATATTAGTAGTGGGAATGATTTGTTGGGTATAATGTTCGTGGAGTTGTCTGTGAAAGTTCGATACTCAAATAAATACATGTTCCGACAATATTAGTAAGTGTAATCCAATTTTGTTTCCATTGAAAAGGTAATGTCATTTTTTTATATATTTTGCAATTGACTTGTAAGATTATTTTTTTGATGAAAAGACTTTTAAGATTTTTAAGCGTACACAGCCAAAGAAGCCTTGTATATCACATGACCTTATTACCTAAAGATAATGACCATAGATAAAGGCAAGAAGGCCTTTAAATTTGACATCATTTATTTTATGGATTGGGCTTCACATGGCCGTGAAAACTCTTGAAACTTATCAATCTCTCATTAACTCTTCAAACTCAATCAACATAGGGTTCGTTTGATTACACTTCAATGTATTCAGTTGTTATTTCTATCCTCTTTTGTGTAAGTCGTTGTGGACCCGGGTTGAACCCTTATAGTTTCGTGGGCTGGCTGGTGCCTTTGTTTTGGGCCCAGTTCATTTCCCTTTTGGAGTTTGCTTTCCCCACACCCCCTCCTACTCCTCGCACACCCCCCAACTTATTTTTCCCCAAAATGACCTCGTGTGGGACGCTCGTGTAACACGGGTTAAGTGACTGTTCGAACGAGGTTATGCGAACCAGTTCGAACGACATTGTGCGTGTTAAGGAATTGGTACTGTTCGCATGACATCGTTCGAACCTGTTCGAATAATGTCATCCGTGTTAAGAAATATTGTTAACTGATGGTGTGAGGGTGTGTTTTGGCTGCCTCGAATGGCTTTATTCGAACGTGTTCGAATGGGTGCGTTCGAACAGGCGTTCGAATGGCCACATGCGAACCACTGTTATGCAGAAACAGAAACTAAATAAATCAGCACACAGTTTTGGTGATTTCAAAATATAAACATAACTTTAACATTATGTACCAAAATTATACAACATTGTGTACCAAAATTATAAACCTAACTTAACATTGACTACCATCACTATCTTTACTTAAATCTACACAAGGAAGGGGATGGGGGGTTGTGATTGTATGAGCAAATTCTTCCATTTTTGTATCCGGCCAACAAAAAGCGAGTCCCAACCCTTTGCTATGGGTGCCCTATTAGTATTCCATATCAAATCCGGCAAGGGCATTGGACTTCCAGGCTTCATAAAGACCTTCAAAAAGACAACAAAAAACAGAATGTTATGTAATGTTTTGGAATTACTACATTGAATCTAAATAGAAGACAGTTTACTTGTACAAAGTGTTTGTGTTCTGGTACCAAAAGGATGTTGAACTGTCGGGCAGTTCTGAATGGTGCAACATTGAATGGAAAAATTGTGTAACAACAATTAGGTGACCAACAAGTCAGGACGACTTTGTACTTGTTACTGATTAGATACCTCATATCTGGCGTAGTCATCCAATTATCTTCAACATTATGTCCATGATGTGCCCTCAACAATGCCCTCATCAAAAATGTGACCTTACCAATACCACCATACAGTCTAGTGTAGAAGTCATTGTATTGGTTAAGCTCCTCCATCAGATCAGTTCTGACTGACTGCCAAGCCTCCTCACCCCTACCAAGAAATGCAGCAATACACCGGAAGCCACAATTTCCATCACCTACCACATTAACAATTTTTTGAACATAGGAACGCATGTATTCTGGCATCCCTATTATGTAAGTATTAAAAACATCAATGTGTGCAGCATCCATAGGTGTGGGTTTTGGATGAGGAGTTGGTGTCAAAGTAAGTGTTGGTGTCAAAATAAGAGCTGTTGAAACAGTAGTAGCAGCAGCTTCTGTAACAATAGGTGTGGGTGTTGGTTTCTTATGTAGTGGAGGAGTAGGGATTGTAGTAGCACTGTCAGCTTGAGTTCTCTTTTTGCTTTCTGATGGATTAGGTGCTGGACACGTTGACAAAGTAGGAGTGGAACCCGAACTGTGTGGGTTTGTAGGCGTTCCACTCCTACTTTGGGGAGGAGTAGGGCGTTTACGAGACTGAGCAAAACATCCACTAGATGAACCATCGGGGGAGTCAAATTTGTCATCTACATGCTCCCAAAAAGACTTGTCTCGCTTTGTTGAGTAATCAACTTTCCCTTTCTTATATTTTTTTGGTGCTCCCTTTGTAATGATCGTATCCGGAGGTGGACACATGGAAGTCGTGTCTGGGAATGCCAATTCACGTGCTTTTGCTTTAATCATAACTCTACCGGCGTGATCAGAGGCATCAAACCTTCTTTTGATAGCTTCAAGTTCAATGTCTACACTCAACTCATCATCCATTACCTCTGTCTGTATTTTGAAATTCAACCTCTGCCAATGTTGGTGAATCATGCTCAAGGGAATTGGAGTGCAGTCCATCATAACCCTACAAAAAATGCGACATTGATTTAGTGACAACCCAATTGACATAACAAAGTCTTTTTTGTAGACACAATATAATTATGAGTTTGTACATCATACCTTGAAAGCTCACATGCACATGGTAGTCCGTGTGTGGTCCGGAGCGTGTGTTGACATAATGATGGGTTAAGTGAAACGGATCCAGTGTGTTGCATCTCATCCAAAATATGGTCTATAGCATTAGATGAAACTAAACCCTTAATTTCATCAAAAATCTTCTTCTTCAAGTGGTGTACTTTCACTCTACTCAAACTATGCTCGAAGTGCATTTTAAGGTCAGAATGTTGTATCCTAAGCATGGTCTGCATTCCATCCCAGCACTTACACAAATCTCCCCTACTGTCTCGTAATATTTGCTTCAAGTGAGAGTGTGCAGACTCAACTCTGTTGGTGGTAGTGTTGCCAAGGTGCATATGGTTATTTATCCATGCATCAATGAATTTTTCCTTGAAGGGGTCTAGCCAGGTGGTCCTGACATACTCTATGAAACTGGGATAAGGTCCTGCCAAGTCGTTAAACAGACCCAACTCATAATCATACTCTTCTGTGGTCTTCGCATGCACAACAGATTGAAATGCACCCATAATGTCATTAACAACAGACTGGTCTTTCACAATGAGCCTTGCTTTGGCCCTCACATTTTTCTTAATGTGAAATTGGCACAACAAGTTTGCAGATGTTGGAAATATTCCTGCCAGAGCATTCATCATACCCGTGTCTCTGTCCGTAAGTATGACTTGTGGTACTTCATCCTGTCTCCTAAATAAACCCCTCAATTTCTCAAGAACCCATGCAAAGTTATCCATCCTCTCCCAATTGACATAAGCAAATGCAGCAGAGTAAGTCTTCTCTGTTGATGTTACACCAACGATCTCAACCAACGGATACCTGTACCGGTTGGTTTTATAGGTGGAATCAATCAACAAAACAACCGGGAAGGTGCTTAGAAGCTCAATGGAATCTGGATGTGCCCAAAAGATGTCCTTCACAACGGTAGTTCCCTCTGCAAGTCGAGTCCAGTAAACATAATTATCGCATTGCAAATAAAACATCAGTTGTTGGAGCTCAGTCCTACCCTCACACATAGCTGACCTTTGCCTTTGACGACAGTTGTAAATTTGTTTCACAACCGTATAGTTATCATCAGGCTTCATCAATTTCAGCTCATTCAGTATCAATTTTGGCCGAGTATGGTTCCTAGTCATTCTAGCCACTAGATCCTTCTCTTCTGAAGATAACCTACCAATGTACGGACGTCCTTCATGATAAGTAGCCATACCATGGTTATGAGTTCCATTCATAACCCTCAAAATCCATCCTCCAAGCTTCTTAATAAATTTCCCTTTCAGTCTGAACTGACAACAACATTTTCTAGTGTTCGTGCCTTCCTCAACATTTGTCTTGTAAGATCCAGCTTTATCACAAATCAACATGCAGTATTGTTTACCTGATCGTCGTCCGGTGTCAGATCTTCCTATAACAATCACCATCCCAAGAGATTTTCCAACCGCACGCACCCACGTCAGCAGCTCCTCACGACTAGGGAATAACTGAAATTCAATTACTAAGTGTCAGTTAAATAAATTGAATAGTTCGCTAAAATTAAAACAACTAATTCATTATTACCGTATCCGTTTTGAACGAACTAGTAAAATCTTGGGATTCTACGATGTCAGTTGTCATCTCATCTGCTACTGTTCGAACGGTCTTATGCGAACGCTGTTCGAACGCCCTTATGCGAACACGTTCGAATGATAGTGTTCGAACCTAGCAAAGTCACACCCCATTAAACACTTGTTCGAACACGATCATTCGAACATGTTCGAACGACCCTGTTCGAACGGAGCGCGAATACAGAAAAAAAATGGCGTGAAAAACTGAAAACAGAACAAAAATGAAAAAAGTTTGGTAGGGTTATTACCTTGAGCTAGTTGCCAATGTTGGGTAGTTGAATAGGAGTGAATGATGAAGGTGAGGATGGGTGGGTTTGGAGTGGAGAGGGGGGGAGGTTTGGGATTTTAGAGGGGTGTGTTGTGTTGAAGGAGAAGAAGAGGGAGAGGGGTAAAGGGGGAAAATCAATTTTAAGTGGGGTTAGTTTAGTAAATGTGTAGGGTGAAGGGGTGTGTTTTGAGTAGGAGGGGGTGTGGGGAAAGTAAAACCCTCCCTTTTTGTTGTGCCTTGAATGGGCTTTTTGTTGCATTAGTGGATGTAATGGTTTGGGCCTTGCCCAGTCTCAATGAATCATTCTTCCTTGACGAAAAAAAACTCAATCAACATAAACACGAGAAGCACTACCAAAAGACAACTCCACGAAAATAAAATATCATCACTAAAAAGTTGAACTTCTAAATCTTGTGCTTAATAACTTTGATGTGATCCCAAACTAAACATTATCTTAATCATGGGAGCCCATAGATACAATTAAAGAAAATGGGTAATGGGGGTAGAATAAATAGCAAATACAATAAACACTACATTATAGTAACAAACAATTGGAACCAACATTGACTTAATTTAAATCTGAGCAGATTATGCACATAGCTTCGACAAGCTTATCAATTATCTTTTCAAGTCGATCAACAACATGAAACAATGTCCTTTGTCTTCCTATAGAAATCACAGTAACAGAATAGAATAAAGTGGAATTAACTGCAAATTAATGAAAGATGGAACCAAACATCACGACTTGAAAAAGATAGGAAATACCACCACTAAACTCTAGCAGAGGTTCTCTCTAAAAATTGAAGTAACTCATTTTGAGAAATTGATTGTCAAAAGAACTGTTATTGGAACAAAGGGACATATTTTGTTTACTCTCTTCTCCCTTTCCATTCCTTATCTCCTTTTTATTTTAATGTGGTTCTTTGTTAGAGATTTTTTCTCCTTTCAAAGTATATATTTGATCACAGACTTATTTGTTTTATGAAAGCGGAAAAAACAGACTGGAAAATAAATACTTACAAAAACTACTTTACCCGTCGGAGCTGCATCCAACTATGTGGTCTAGCTATTCTGCAGAGAGACAATTAGATCTTAATTATTCTTCTATAAAGGAGTGAATTGAAAAAACAGAAATTTTGATTGAGACATCCATAACATCCACAACTCTGTTTCTGTCTTAAGAAATGTTTAATAAAAGAGTTTCAAAATATGCTAGGAAGACTTGACAGACAAGGATTATAGAAGGATAAGCAAGCAGTCACATACTCACATTTTCACAAATAGGCTGAGTTAGGCTTATGCACAAATGACTAAATAAATTTTAACCATCTAAAGAACAGTATAAAGCAAGCCTTAGACACATAATAAATATTTAAATGAGATAGATAGAGTTCAAAAATTTATCAGGAGAGAAAACTATAATTTGGGTCTCTGTTTCTTGCTAGCATATGCCTATTTGATATCATCAAATTGAATAGAATTCAACATCTTGCCAATATCCTTCACATATTTGTCATCATTATAAGCATGTAAATCTTAGACTTTATTAAAAGAAGAACATGCCATAATGGAGACCCTGACAGAAACAATTCCCATCACTTTACAAACAATATGACTAATCATTCTATTGCAACTTTTAGAAAAAACAGGCTAAATATTTCTCCACATCAGTATTGAAGAAGGAGATCAACAATTGAAATTTGGAACTCCTCAAAGTAAAAGGATGCATTGGAGATTGCCTTCTTTTATAGAATGTTATGGTGATATATAGAGAATGTGGAAATAATGAATACAGTTAAAAAATCATTTTGAAGAGATGGACAATAAGAGAATAAAACTCAAAGGCAAAGTATATAATAAGAATCAAATACTTTCATGGTTGCTATCACAGTCGTATAGAATGAAAACATAAATTAGTAGCTGAACAATAAATCAGAGAAGAATAACATTCAATTTTTAAAGAAGTTGAGATCACATAGGTAATATAACAATGATTTTTCTAATATCTAATATAAAACTATATTAACATATACATATTTACAACAAATAACAGAGAGGGAGAATGAGCTCACCTTGACCAAGACTTTGTTCTTTCCTTAACTCTAACAACTTCACAAAGGGAAGAAGAAATTATGTAATCAAGTGGATTAGTGCACAGCCTTGGTAAACATGCATAATGAACTGCAAGAAGAAATATAAACACAATCAATCATATTGCATTTTAAGTCCCAATCCTTAACAGAATCATGTAGAATGGAATTAGATTTGACTGATTGTGTGGTATAAGACTGATGATTTTAATTCAAAACTCATCTAATAAAGTATGTGTTCATACATGATCCTACGTTGAAATAGAAGGAACCAAAAGAAAAAATTAGAAGCGAAAAAATGGCATTCAATAAGCATTAGCAATGAGATTATCATCTCACAGACATGAAAGGCATCACATAAAGACAGTAATGACAAATTGCTTATGTCCTACTCCTGCATAATTAAAAGGCAGGCATATTATGAAGGGCATAGTAACGGAAAGTTAACACTAAATGATGTATTTAAGTAATTTGGCAATGTAACACCTCAAGCTTTCACAACTGTACATATGCTTTAGCTCTTTGGAGGTATATCCAATCTTGGATTTTTGCTTCGTATCTATGACACCCTGTAACAGTTCAAATCATTAGTTCTTAAGATTAAACCATGAAACTAAAATATGCTTAACATGTTAAGGTTTATTTGATAACCCGACAATAAGAATCCCAAAAGCCCAGCTTCTTCTTTGAGAGTCCCATGTCTCTTCCTAAGTCGTGTGCGCCTGTTCCCAATGTGCAGAATGTAGTAATAGAGAACTATATAGGATAGGCAAGAACAACAGATATGGTAAAATCCCCATTTTTTTTTCTCAAAACCCATTTTAAAGAAGAAATCATATTTCAAAATAAAAATTCACAAAATCCACACAAAAAATTAGGCTTCAGAAATCATATGATTGAATCAACCTAAGAAATGATTTATACAATAAACGGTTTAAAAAAGCAAAAAGAAAATAAGCAATTATGACAAAAGGATAGGCTTAATTGCAAAAAATAAGCATACCGGTCTATGTAACACACTTAGGATGTTATTTTTTTTTTTGCTTATTTATGAGAAGGAAAGAGCAAAACATAATTAGTCAAGTTCATCAATTTAGTCTCGTAACTATGTTCCATTTTTGAATTTAGACCCTAAATTATTTATTTTTTTTGCTTATTTATGAGAAGGAAAGAGCAAAACATAATTAGTCAAGTTCATCAATATACCTTCACCGAGGCGTTCACCGGTCCGACCCTTGACCCAGTGACCTGGTACCTTCACCGAGTCGGTCACCGGTCCGACCCTTGACCCAGTGACCCGATACCTTCACCAGTGACCGACTCGGAGAAGGTACTGGGTCACTGGGTCAAGGGTCGGATTGGTGGGTCGACATTTGAACCACATGACCAAAACCGGAACCGCATGACTCAGATCGGTCTCTATTTCCCGAATTTTCAAGACCTATATAGTATATAAAATAATTTTCGTACCAGTAAAATTAATAACTATGTTTATTTTATATCTACTAAAATATAAAAATTAATATCTTAATTTATTAATATTTTTAAATTTATTCATACGTAATATTAATATATTTTAGATCACACAAATTAACATGTACTCGACAAATATGATGTTTGTTTTTGCTAATAATGCAATAATGGAAAAGAAAAAGATGAAAAAGAGCGAGAAAAAAACATATTAAATGGCGTCGTTTTGATAAAAAAAACAATAAATGCACAACCCGGTCCAGGTCGAGCCGGGTCACCGGTTTTTGCAAAAATCGGCTGATTCACGCCGGGTTGCACCGGTTGGCTGCATGTCTGATCCACAGTGACCCAATACCTTCACCGAGTCGGTCACTGGTCCGACACTTGACCCAGTACCTACTTACTACATCATTTTGACCCAAAGGCAACGTCTGAAAACCGTGTGTAAAGCCAAAAAACCGTGCCTTTACTTTCGGCTCGGTTTTGAAACCGTTGTTTTTGCGGGCGTTGCCTAAGCTAAAGGCAACGGTTTTTTTTTACCAAAGGCAACGTAACCCTAAAATCGTTGCCAATGACCGCTTAAATGCAACAGTTTTTATTTTCACACAAAGGCAACGGGCTAAAACCGTTGCTACGCTGGCAGTTAACTGCTGACGTGGCATCCAGCTGACGTCATCTCATTAATTGACGTGGCAAAAAAAAATTTATTTAAATGAAATTTAAATAACACATCATCAAAACATTAAATAAACAAAACATTAAAACTAAAAACAAATTAAAACACAAAACAGAAATTTAGGTACCGGTCGCAGTGCCTAACATAAGGGTATTTTGGTAAAAACGAATGTGATTTAGGTACCGTGCGCAGTGACTAACATAAGGGTATTTTGGTATTTTGGTTTTTTTTGCCGAAAATGTCACATTTTTCTCACATTTGGAATCGGTTGTTTAAATAACCGATTCCAAAGTCACTTTTTCCCACATTTGGAATCGGTTGTTTAAATAACCGATTCAAAATGTCACATTTTTCTCACTTTTGGAATCGGTTGTTTAAATAACCGATTCCAAATGTCACATTTTTAAAAAAAAAAAAAATTTAATTCATGCATATTCCACACCTAATCTTATACATTTTTATTTACCAAACAAACCTATAAATAACAACTTCCATTCCACATTTTCTTTATGTCCAAACCAAACAAAGAGAAAGAAAATTAAGAGAAACAAACTGGGAATGAATTGATAAATAATTAGTCATTTATTGAGAAAGAAATGTACCCATTTTAACACTTTTAATTATCTTTGATATCTTATATAAGTGAGAAAAGTCAATGGAACATCTCCGCATAAAGCTCATGACCCGGTACCTTCACTGAAGCGGTCACCGGTCTGACCCTTGACCCAGTGACCCGATACCTTCACCAGTGACCGACTCGGTGAAGGTACTGGGTCACTGGGTCAAGGGTCGGATTGGTGGGTCGACATTTGAACCACATGACCAAAACCGGAACCGCATGACTCGGATCGGTCTCTATTTCCCGAATTTTCAAGACCTATATAGTATATAAAATAATTTTCGTACCAGTAAAATTAATAACTATGTTTATTTTATATCTACTAAAATATAAAAATTAATATCTTAATTTATTAATATTTTTAAATTTATTCATACGTAATATTAATATATTTTAGATCACACAAATTAACATGTACTCGACAAATATGATGTTTGTTTTTGCTAATAATGCAATAATGGAAAAGAAAAAGATGAAAAAGAGCGAGAAAAAAACATATTAAATGGCGTCGTTTTGATAAAAAAAACAATAAATGCACAACCCGGTCCAGGTCGAGCCGGGTCACCGGTTTTTGCAAAAATCGGCTGATTCACGCCGGGTTGCACCGGTTGGCTGCATGTCTGATCCACAGTGACCCAATACCTTCACCGAGTCGGTCACTGGTCCGACACTTGACCCAGTACCTACTTACTACATCATTTTGACCCAAAGGCAACGTCTGAAAACCGTGTGTAAAGCCAAAAAACCGTGCCTTTACTTTCGGCTCGGTTTTGAAACCGTTGTTTTTGCGGGCGTTGCCTAAGCTAAAGGCAACGGTTTTTTTTTACCAAAGGCAACGTAACCCTAAAATCGTTGCCAATGACCGCTTAAATGCAACAGTTTTTATTTTCACACAAAGGCAACGGGCTAAAACCGTTGCTACGCTGGCAGTTAACTGCTGACGTGGCATCCAGCTGACGTCATCTCATTAATTGACGTGGCAAAAAAAAATTTATTTAAATGAAATTTAAATAACACATCATCAAAACATTAAATAAACAAAACATTAAAACTAAAAACAAATTAAAACACAAAACAGAAATTTAGGTACCGGTCGCAGTGCCTAACATAAGGGTATTTTGGTAAAAACGAATGTGATTTAGGTACCGTGCGCAGTGACTAACATAAGGGTATTTTGGTATTTTGGTTTTTTTGCCGAAAATGTCACATTTTTCTCACATTTGGAATCGGTTGTTTAAATAACCGATTCCAAAGTCACTTTTTCCCACATTTGGAATCGGTTGTTTAAATAACCGATTCAAAATGTCACATTTTTCTCACTTTTGGAATCGGTTGTTTAAATAACCGATTCCAAATGTCACATTTTTAAAAAAAAAAAAATTAATTCATGCATATTCCACACCTAATCTTATACATTTTTATTTACCAAACAAACCTATAAATAACAACTTCCATTCCACATTTTCTTTATGTCCAAACCAAACAAAGAGAAAGAAAATTAAGAGAAACAAACTGGGAATGAATTGATAAATAATTAGTCATTTATTGAGAAAGAAATGTACCCATTTTAACACTTTTAATTATCTTTGATATCTTATATAAGTGAGAAAAGTCAATGGAACTTCTCCGCATAAAGCTCATGACCCGGTACCTTCACTGAAGCGGTCACCGGTCTGACCCTTGACCCAGTGACCCAATACCTTCACCAGTGACCGACTCGGTGAAGGTACTGGGTCACTGGGTCAAGGGTCGGATTGGTGGGTCGACATTTGAACCACATGACCAAAACCGGAACCGCATGACTCGGATCGGTCTCTATTTCCCGAATTTTCAAGACCTATATAGTATATAAAATAATTTTCGTACCAGTAAAATTAATAACTATGTTTATTTTATATCTACTAAAATATAAAAATTAATATCTTAATTTATTAATATTTTTAAATTTATTCATACGTAATATTAATATATTTTAGATCACACAAATTAACATGTACTCGACAAATATGATGTTTGTTTTTGCTAATAATGCAATAATGGAAAAGAAAAAGATGAAAAAGAGCGAGAAAAAAACATATTAAATGGCGTCGTTTTGATAAAAAAAACAATAAATGCACAACCCGGTCCAGGTCGAGCCGGGTCACCGGTTTTTGCAAAAATCGGCTGATTCACGCCGGGTTGCACCGGTTGGCTGCATGTCTGATCCACAGTGACCCAATACCTTCACCGAGTCGGTCACTGGTCCGACACTTGACCCAGTACCTACTTACTACATCATTTTGACCCAAAGGCAACGTCTGAAAACCGTGTGTAAAGCCAAAAAAACCGTGCCTTTACTTTCGGCTCGGTTTTGAAACCGTTGTTTTTGCGGGCGTTGCCTAAGCTAAAGGCAACGGTTTTTTTTACCAAAGGCAACGTAACCCTAAAATCGTTGCCAATGACCGCTTAAATGCAACAGTTTTTATTTTCACACAAAGGCAACGGGCTAAAACCGTTGCTACGCTGGCAGTTAACTGCTGACGTGGCATCCAGCTGACGTCATCTCATTAATTGACGTGGCAAAAAAAAATTTATTTAAATGAAATTTAAATAACACATCATCAAAACATTAAATAAACAAAACATTAAAACTAAAAACAAATTAAAACACAAAACAGAAATTTAGGTACCGGTCGCAGTGCCTAACATAAGGGTATTTTGGTAAAAACGAATGTGATTTAGGTACCGTGCGCAGTGACTAACATAAGGGTATTTTGGTATTTTGGTTTTTTTTGCCGAAAATGTCACATTTTTCTCACATTTGGAATCGGTTGTTTAAATAACCGATTCCAAAGTCACTTTTTCCCACATTTGGAATCGGTTGTTTAAATAACCGATTCAAAATGTCACATTTTTCTCACTTTTGGAATCGGTTGTTTAAATAACCGATTCCAAATGTCACATTTTTAAAAAAAAAAAAAATTTAATTCATGCATATTCCACACCTAATCTTATACATTTTTATTTACCAAACAAACCTATAAATAACAACTTCCATTCCACATTTTCTTTATGTCCAAACCAAACAAAGAGAAAGAAAATTAAGAGAAACAAACTGGGAATGAATTGATAAATAATTAGTCATTTATTGAGAAAGAAATGTACCCATTTTAACACTTTTAATTATCTTTGATATCTTATATAAGTGAGAAAAGTCAATGGAACTTCTCCGCATAAAGCTCATGACCCGGTACCTTTACTGAAGCGGTCACCGGTCTGACCCTTGACCCAGTGACCCGGTACCTTCAACGAGGCGGTCACCGGTCCGACCCTTGACTCAGTGACCTGGTACCTTCACCGAGTCGGTCACCGGTCCGACCCTTGACCCATTGATCCGGTACCTTCACCGAGTCGGTCACCGGTCCGACCCTTGACCCATTGATCCGGTACCTTCACTGAGTCGGTCACCGGTCTGACCGTTGACCCAGTGACCCGGTATCTTCACTGAGGCGGTCACCGGTCCGACCCTTGAACCAGTCTGAGGCGGTCACCGGTGCGACCCATGACCCAGTGACCCGGTACCTTCACCGAGTCGGTCACTGGTCCGACCCTTGACCCAGTGACCTGGTACCTTAACCGAGCCATTCACCGGTACGACCCTTGACCCAGTCCGAGGCGGTCACCGGTCCGACTCTTTACCTAGTAACCCGGTACCTTCACAGAGCGGTCACCTGTCTGACCCTTGACCCTAGTGACCTGGTACCTTCACCGAGCCGGTCACCGGTCCGACCCTTGACCTAGTGACCCGGGTTACCAAGTGACCTGGAACCTTCACCGAGTCGGTCACCGGTCCGACCCTTGACCCAGTGACCCGTTACCTTCACCGAGACGTTCACCGGTCCGACCCTTGACCCAGTGACCTGGTACCTTCACCGAGTCGGTCACCGGTCCGACCCTTGACCCAGTGACCCGATACCTTCACCGGTGACCGACTCGGTGAAGGTACTGGGTCACTGGGTCAAGGGTCGGATTGGTGGGTCGACATTTGAACCACATGACCAAAACCGGAACCGCATGACTCGGATCGGTCTCTATTTCCCGAATTTTCAAGACCTATATAGTATATAAAATAATTTTTGTACCAGTAAAATTAATAACTATGTTTATTTTATATCTACTAAAATATAAAAATTAATATCTTAATTTATTAATATTTTTAAATTTATTCATACGTAATATTAATATATTTTAGATCACACAAATTAACATGTACTCGACAAATATGATGTTTGTTTTTGCTAATAATGCAATAATGGAAAAGAAAAAGACGAAAAAGAGCGAGAAAAAAACATATTAAATGGCGTCGTTTTGATAAAAAAAACAATAAATGCACAACCCGGTCCGGGTCGAGCCGGGTCACCGGTTTTTGCAAAAATCGGCTGATTCACGCTGGGTTGCACCGGTTGGCTGCATGTCCGATCCACAGTGACCCAATACCTTCACCGAGTCGGTCACTGGTCCGACACTTGACCCAGTACCTTCACCGAGTCGGTCACCGGTCCGACCCTTGACCCAGTACCTTCACCGAGTCGGTCACCGGTCCGACCCTTGACCCAGTGACCCGGTACCTTCATCGAGGCGGTCACCGACCCGACACCTTCACCAAGCCGGTCATCGGTCCGACCCTTGACCTAGTGACCCGGTACCTTCACCGAGTCAGTCACCAGTCTGACCCTTGACCGAGTGACCCGGTACCCGGTCACCGGTCCGACCCTTGACCCAGTGACCCGGTACCTTCACCGAGTCGGTCACCGGTCCGACCCTTGACCCATTGACCCGGTACCTTCACTGAGTCGGTCACCGGTCTGACCGTTGACCCAGTGACCCGGTATCTTCACCGAGGCGGTCACCGGTCCGACCCTTGAACCAGTCTGAGGCGGTCACCGGTGCGACCCATGACCCAGTGACCTGGTACCTTCACCGAGTCGGTCACTGGTCCGACCCCGACCCTTGACCCAGTGACCCGGTACGTTCACCGAGTCGGTCAGCGGTCCCAGTGACCCGGTACCTTCACCGAGTCGGTCACCGGTCCGAACCGGGAACCGGGGGGTAACTGAGCCGGGCAGGGGTATGGATCTGACATGCAGCAAACCGGTGCAAACCGGCGTGACTCGGCCGGTTTTTGCAAAAACCGGTGACCCGGCTCGACCTAAATTGAACCTAAACTTGTCAAATTCATCAATTTAGTCTCGGAACTATGTTCCAAAATAACTGAAACTCATAAAATATTCAATATAGTTTAGACTAAATTATTGTAAACTCGTCAAATTTGAACCTAAATTAGTCAAGTTCATCAATTTAGTCTCGTAACTATGTTCCATTTTTAAATTTAGACCCAAAACTATTGAAATTTATGAATTTCAATAGTTTTGGGTCTAAATTTAAAAATGGAACATAGTTACGAGACTAAATTGATGAATTTGACTAATTTAGGTTCAAAATTGATGAGTTTACAATAGTTTAGGAACTAAATTAATAGATTTGAATATTTTAAGGTGTATATTGATGAATTTTTAATATATTTTGTGGCACAAACTGAGACGAAATCGTACGAACTGGTACGAACTTGTACGAGTTTGTACAATATGGGCCAAATCGTACGATTTGGTCCGAACTGGTACGAAATTTAGGTTCAAAATTGATGAGTTTACAATAGTTTAGGAACTAAATTAATAGATTTGAATATTTTAAGAAGAATATTGATGACTTTTTAATATTTTTTGTGGCCAAATTTAAGAGATTCAGTTATTTTGGAACATAGTTACGAGACTAAATTGATGAACTTGACTAATTTAGGTTCAAATTTGACTTGTTTACAATAGTTTAGGCACTAATTAATAAGGAGTATATTTGAGTATATATTGATTAAAAAATATTAATAATTTAGACACTAAATTATTGAAATTAATAAATTTAACCACAAAAAATATCAAAAAGTCATCAATATACTCCTTAAAATATTCAAATCTATTAATTTAGTTCCTAACCTATTGTAAACTCATCAATTTTGAACCTAAATTAGTCAAGTTCATCAATTTAGTCTCGTAACTATGTTCCATTTTTAAATTTAGACCGAAAACTATTGAAATTCATAAATTTGACCACAAAAAATATTAAAAAGTCATCAATATACTCCTTAAAATATTCAAATATATTAATTTAGTGCCTAAACTATTGTAAACTCGTCAAATTTGAACCTAAATTAGTCAAGTTCATCAATTTAGTCTCGTAACTATGTTCGATTTTTAAATTTAGACCCTAAATTATTGAAATTCAAAATTTTAACCACAAAAAATATTAAAAAGTCATCAATATACTCCTTAAAATATTAAAATCTAATAATTTAGTGCCTAAACTATTGTAAACAATAAAAGTCATCAATTTATGAGTTTAACTATATTGATGAATTTTTAATATTAAAAAGTCATCAATATACTCCTTAAAATATTCAAATCTATTACAATAGTTTAGGCACTAATTAATAGATTTGAATATTTTAAGGAGTATATTGATGACTTTTTAATATTTTTTGTGGTTAAATTTATTAATTTCAATAATTTAGGGTCTAAATTTAAAAATGGAACATAGTTCCGAGACTAAATTATTTAGACTAAATTGATGAACTAATTAATTTAGTTCCTAAACTATTGTAAACTCATCAATTTTAAACCTAAATTAGTCAAGTTCATCAATTTAGTCTCGTCGGTTGTTTAAATAACCGATTCCAAAGTCACTTTTTCCCACATTTGGAATCGGTTGTTTAAATAACCGATTCAAAATGTCACATTTTTCTCACTTTTGGAATCGGTTGTTTAAATAACCGATTCAAAATGTCACATTTTTAAAAAAAAAAAAATTTAATTCATGCATATTCCACACCTAATCTTATACATTTTTATTTACCAAACAAACCTATAAATAACAACTTCCATTCCACATTTTCTTTATGTCCAAACCAAACAAAGAGAAAGAAAATTAAGAGAAACAAACTGGGAAGTAATTTAAATTTTTTTGACACGTGATTAGTAGTTTTATCGTAGTTTAAATTTGTTTGACACGAGATTACTATTTTTATCGTAGTTTAAATTTTTTTGACACGTGATTAGTATTTTTATCGTAGAGGTTATACATCAAATGCGATGTGTCTGGAGGCACAGCTGGCGCTTCCAATGCCCACTCTACATCGGCCCAAGTGCACAAGCGTCCAAAATGCACATTTTTAAATCTTAAGATTTTTAAAACCACGTAACGCATATCACAAGAGTGCAACTGCTAAAACAAAATCCGAATCGTTTATAAAAGTGATTTTCAATGCTAATCTCGGTATCCAGCCGTAAAAGTGTTTAATGGATGTTCAAAAACAATTTCGGAACTCCCATTATTTTTCGGATTATAAAACTCTATAGCGCAATTCAAGAAGTAACGACCAAAAAGATTTTGTCATAAAACTCAAGCATACAAGACTCCACCTTGAGGAAAATTAGGCAAGTCAAAATAGCAATCACATGAGAGCATTTTCCCACCGTCGTTGGTCGGAAAGTGTTAACTAGGACGCATCAGCCACGTGCCACCAGCTGGGGGAACAAGAAGCTGGATAAAATAAAGTTGGTGGACTTTAGGGAGCGGATAGATGCTCTGCAGCTGGAGGATGCTAGTCAAATTCATCAATTTAGTCTCGTAACTATGTTCCATTTTTAAATTTAGACCCAAAACTATTGAAATTCATAAATTTGGCCACAAAAAATATTAAAAAGTCATCAAAATAACTGAAATTCATAAAAAGTCATCAATATACGCCAAACTTATGAATTTCAATAGTTTAGGGTCTAAATATAAAAATGGAACATAGTTCCGAGACTAAATTGATGAATTTGACTAATTTAGGTTCAAAATTGATGAGTTTACAATAGTTTAGGAACTAAATTAATAGATTTGAATATTTTAAGGAGTATATTGATGACTTTTTAATATTTTTTGTGGCCAAATTTATGAATTTCAGTTATTTTGGAACATAGTTACGAGACTAAATTGATGAACTTGACTAATTTAGGTTCAAAATTGACGAGTTTATAATAGTTTAGGCACAATAGTTTACAATTGTTTTGGGTCTAAATTTTAATATTTTTTGTGGTCAATATTTTAGGAACTCATTGACCCAAGGGTCTAATTTAGTAAACTATTCAAATCTATTAATTTAGTGCATAAACTATTGTAAACTCGTCAAATTTGAACCTAAATTAGTCAAGTTCATCAATTTAGTCTCGTAACTATGTTCCAAAATAACTGAAACTCATAAATTTGGCCACAAAAAATATTAAAAAGTCATCAATATACTCCTTAAAATATTCAAATCTATTAATTAGTGCCTAAACTATTGTAAACTCGTCAATTTTGAACCTAAACTAGTCAAATTCATCAATTTAGTCTCGGAACTATGTTCCATTTTTATATTTAGTCCCTAAACTATTGAAATTCATAAGTTTGGCCACAAAAAATATTAAAAATTCATCAATATACACCTTAAAATATTCAAATCTAATAATTTAGTACCTAAACTATTGTAAACTCATCAATTTTGAACCTAAACTAGTCAAGTTCATCAATTTAGTCTCGTAAACATGTTCCAAAATAACTGAAACTCATAAATTTGGCCACAAAAAATATTAAAAAGTCATCAATATACTCCTTAAAATATTCAAATTTATTAATTTAGTGCCTAAACTATTGTAAACTCGTCAATTTTGAACCTAAATTAGTCAAGTTCATCAATTTAGTCTCGTAAACATGTTCCAAAATAACTGAAACTCATAAATTTGGCCACAAAAAATATTAAAAAGTCATCAATATACTCCTTAAAATATTCAAATCTATTAATGAGTTTACAATAGTTTGGCCTAAACTATTAATTAATAGGAGTATATTGATGACATTTTAATATTTTTTGTGGCCAAATTTATGAATTTCAGTTATTTTGGAACATAGTTACGAGACTAAATTGATGAACTTGACTAATTTAGGTTCAAAATTGATGAGTTTACAATAGTTTAGGCACTAAATTAATAGATTTTAATATTTTAAGAAGAATATTGATGACTTTTTAATATTTTTTGTGGTTAAAATTATGAATTTCAATAATTTAGGGTCTAAATTTAAAAATGGAACATAGTTACGAGACTAAATTGATGAATTTGACTAGTTTAGGTTCAAAATTGATGAGTTTACAATAGTTTAGGCACTAAATTAGTAGATTTGAATATCTTAAGGAGTATATTGATGACTTTTTAATATTTTTTGTGGCCAAATTTATGAGTTTCAGTTATTTTGTGGTCAAATTTATACTCCTTAAAATATTAAAAAGTCATCAATATACTCCTTAAAATATTCAAATCTATTGAACCTAAATAAAAACAACTCATAAAGTAGAGTCCAATATCGAAATACAAAGAAATAGCGGAAACGATTTTACAACTTTTACTGAATACAAGTTATACAATCGGGAATATACAGATCTCGAGGGAATGCTATCTATAGCGAAAACTAAGTCTTCACTATCTTCATAGGCACACATCCAAGCTATGCTTCTTCAATTTCTTTTCCCCCTGCTTCTCTGTAAAAACCACAAAAGATAAACAGTGAGATAAACATCACAATGAGTTCTACCGAGACCCCTAACCACGCTCTCGTTCATCACTATATTTTATATACTCCTTAAATTGATGAATTTATTCAAATCTATTAATTTAGTTCCTAAACTATTGTAAACTCATGAATTTTGAACCTAAATTAGTCAAGTTCATCAATTTAGTCTCGTAACTATGTTCCATTTTTAAATTTAGACCCTAAATTATTGAAATTCATAATTTTAACCACAAAAAATATTAAAAAGTCATCAATATTCTTCTTAAAATATTAAAATCTATTAATTTAGTGCCTAAATTAGTCAAGTTCATCAATTTAGTCTCGGAACTATGTTCCATTTTTAAATTTAATATTTAGTACCCAAAACTATTGAAATTCATAAATTTGACCAGAAAAAATATTAAAAATTTTGAACCTCAATTATTCAAGTTCATCAATTTAGTCTCGTAACTATGTTCCAAAATAATTGAAACTCTTAATTTGGCCACAAAAAATATTAAAAAGTCATCAATATACTCCTTAAAATATTCAAATCTATTAATTTAGTGCCTAAACTATTGTAAACTCGTCAAATTTAGGGTCAATATACTCCTTAATTGATGAACTTGACTAATTTAGGTTCAAATTTGACGAGTTTACAATAGTTTAGGCACTAAATTAATAGATTTGAATATTTTAAGGAGTATAATTAGTGCCTAAACTATTGTAAACTCGTCAATTTTGAACCTAAATTAGTCAAGTTCATCAATTTAGTCTCGTAAACATGTTCCAAAATAACCGAAACTCATAAATTTGGCCACAAAAAATATTAAAAAGTCATCAATATACTCCTTAAAATATTCAAATCTACAAATTTAGTGCCAAAACTTATGAATTGAATATTTTAATATTTATTGACTAATTTAGGTTCAAAATTGATGAGTTTACAATAGTTTAGGAACTAAATTAATAGATTTGAATATTTTAACCTAAAATTTACTCCACAAAAGTCGTCAATTTTGAACCTAAATTAGTCAAGTTCATCAATTTAGTCTCGTAACTATGTTTCAAAATAGATTTGGCTATGTTCCAAAATATTCAAATCTATTAATTTAGTCAATTAAAATATTAATAGATTTGAATATTTTAGACCCCTAACCCCTAAACTAGTCAAATTCATCAATTTAGTCTCGGAAAAAATATTACAAAAAATATTAAAAAGTCATAAATTTGAAACTCATTTATGAGGCGGTCACCGGTCCGACCCTTGAACCAGTCTGAGGCGGTCTCTGGTGCGACCCATGACCCAGTGACCCGGTACCTTCACCGAGTCGGTCACTGGTCCGACCCTTGACCCAGTGACCTGGTACCTTAACCGAGCCATTCACCGGTCCGACCCTTGACCCAGTCCGAGGCGGTCACCGGTCCGACCCTTTACCTAGTGACCCGGTACCTTCACAGAGCGGTCACCTGTCTGACCCTTGACCCTAGTGACCTGGTACCTTCACCGAGCCGGTCACCGGTCCGACCCTTGACCCAGTGACCCGGGTTACCAAGTGACCCGGTACCTTCACCGAGTCGGTCACCGGTCCGACCCTTGACCCAGTGACCCGATACCTTCACCGAGGCGTTCACCGGTCCGACCCTTGACCCAGTGACCTGGTACCTTCACCGAGTCGGTCACCGGTCCGACCCTTGACCCAGTGACCCGATACCTTCACCGGTGACCGACTCGGTGAAGGTACTGGGTCACTGGGTCAAGGGTCGGATTGGTGGGTCGACATTTGAACCACATGACCAAAACCGGAACCGCATGACTCGGATCGGTCTCTATTTCCCGAGTTTTCAAGACCTATATAGTTTATAAAATAATTTTCGTACCAGTAAAATTAATAACTATGTTTATTTTATATCTACTAAAATATAAAAATTAATATCTTAATTTATTTTATATTTTTAAATTTATTCATACGTAATATTAATATATTTTAGATCACACAAATTAACATGTACTCGACAAATATGATCTTTGTTTTTGCTAATAATGCAATAATGGAAAAGAAAAAGATGAAAAAGAGCGAGAAAAAAACATATTAAATGGCGTCGTTTTGATAAAAAAAACAATAAATGCACAACCCGGTCCGGGTCGAGCCGGGTCACCGGTTTTTGCAAAAAACGGCTGATTCACGCCGGGTTGCACCGGTTGGCTGCATGTCCGATCCACAGTGACCCAATACCTTCACTGAGTCGGTCACTGGTCCGACACTTGACCCAGTACCTACTTACTACATCATTTTGACCCAAAGGCAACGCCTGAAAACCGTGTGTAAAGCCAAAAAACCGTGCCTTTACTTTCGGCTCGGTTTTGAAACCGTTGTTTTTGCGGGCGTTGCCTAAGCTAAAGGCAACGGTTTTTTTTTACCAAAGGCAACGTAACCCTAAAATCGTTGCCAATGACCGCTTAAATGCAACAGTTATTATTTTCACACAAAGGCAACGGGCTAAAACCGTTGCTACGCTGGCAGTTAACTGCTGACGTGGCGTCCAGCTGACGTCATCTCATTAATTTACGTGGCAAAAAAAATTTTATTTAAATGAAATTTAAATAACACATCATCAAAACATTAAATAAACAAAACATTAAAACTAAAAACAAATTAAAACACAAAACAGAAATTTAGGTACCGGTCGCAGTGCCTAACATAAGGGTATTTTGGTAAAAACGAATGTGATTTAGGTACCGTGCGCAGTGCCTAACATAAGGGTATTTTGGTATTTTGGTTTTTTTGCCGAAAATGTCACATTTTTCTCACATTTGGAATCGGTTGTTTAAATAACCGATTCCAAAGTCACTTTTTCCCACATTTGGAATCGGTTGTTTAAATAACCGATTCAAAATGTCACATTTTTCTCACTTTTGGAATCGGTTGTTTAAATAACCGATTCCAAATGTCACATTTTCAAAAAAAAAAAAAAATTTAATTCATGCATATTCCACACCTAATCTTATACATTTTTATTTACCAAACAAACCTATAAATAACAACTTCCATTCCACATTTTCTTTATGTCAAACCAAACAAAGAGAAAGAAAATTAAGAGAAACAAACTGGGAATGAATTGATAAATAATTAGTCATTTATTGAGAAAGAAATGTACCCATTTTAACACTTTTAATTATCTTTGATATCTTATATAAGTGAGGAAAGTCAATGGAACTTCTCCGCATAAAGCTCATGACCCGGTACCTTCACTAACGCGGTCACCGGTCCTACCCTTGACCCAGTGACCCGGTACCTTCACCGAGTCGGTCACCGGTCCGACCCTTGACCCAGTACCTTCACCGAGTCGGTCACCGGTCCGACCCTTGACCCAGTGACCCGGTACCTTCATCGAGGCGGTCACCGACCCGACACCTTCACCAAGCCGGTTATTTAAACATGTTCCAAAATAATTTAAACTCATAAGTTTGGCCACAAAAAATATTAAAAAGTCATCAATATACTCCTTAAAATATTCAAATCTATTAATTTAGTTCCTAAACTATTGTAAACTCGTCAATTTTGAACCTAAACTAGTCAAATTCATCAATTTAGTCTCGGAACTATGTTCCATTTTTATATTTAGACCCTAAACTATTGAAATTCATAAGTTTGGCCACAAAAAATATTAAAAATTCATCAATATACACCTTAAAATATTCAAATCTAATAATTTAGTACCAAATTTGGCCACAAAAAATATTAAAAAGTCATCAATATACTCCTTAAAATATTCAAATCTATTAATATTTTTTGTGGCCAAATTTATGAGTTTCAGTTATTTTGGAACATGTTTACGATACTAAATTGATGAACTTGACTAATTTAGGTTCAAAATTGACGAGTTTACAATAGTTTAGGCACTAATTAATAAATTTGAATATTTTAAGGAGTATATTGATGACTTTTTAATATTTTTTGGGGCAAATTTATGAGTTTCAGTTATTTTGGAACATAGTTACGAGACTAAATTGATGAACTTGACTAATTTAGGTTCAAAATTGACGAGTTTATAATAGTTTAGGCACTAAATTAATAGATTTTAATATTTTAAGAAGAATATTGATGACTTTTTAACATTTTTTGTGGTTAAAATTATGAATTTCAATAATTTAGGGTCTAAATTTAAAAATGGAACATAGTTACGAGACTAAATTGATGAACATGACTAATTTAGGTTCAAAATTGATGAGTTTACAATAGTTTAGGAACTAAATTAATAGATTTGAATATTTTAAGGAGTATATTGATGACTTTTTAATATTTTTTGTGGCCAAATTTATGAGTTTCAGTTATTTTGGAACATAGTTACGAGACTAAATTTGATGAACTTGACTAATTTAGGTTCAAAATTGATGAGTTTACAATAGTTTAGGAACTAAATTAATAAATTTGAATATTTTAAGGAGTATATTGATGACTTTTTAATATTTTTTGTGTCCAAATTTATGAGTTTCAGTTATTTTGGAACATGTTTACGAGACTAAATTGATGAGCTTGACTAATTTAGGTTCAAAATTGATGAGTTTACAATAGTTTAGGAACTAAATTAATAAATTTGAATATTTTAAGGAGTATATTGATGACTTTTTAATATTTTTTGTGGTCAAATTTATGAATTTCAGTTATTTTGGAACATAGTTACGAGACTAAACTGAAGAACTTGACTAATTTAGGTTCAAAATTGACGAGTTTACAATAGTTTAGGCACTAATTTAATAGATTTGAATATTTTAAGGAGTATATTGATGACTTTTTAATATTTTTTGTGGTTAAATTTATTAGTTTCAATAATTTAGGGTCTAAATTCAAAAATGGAACATAGTAACGAGACTAAATTGATGAATTTAACTAGTTTAGGTTCAAAATTGATGAGTTTACATTAGTTTAGGCACTAAATTAGTAGATTTGAATATTTTAAGGAGTATATTGATGACTTTTTAATATTTTTAGTGGCCAAATTTATGAGATTCAGTTATTTTGGAACATAGTTACGAGACTAAATTGATGAACTTGACTAATTTAGGTTCAAAATTGACGAGTTTATAATAGTTTAGGCACTAAATTAATAGAATTTAATATTTTAAGAAGAATATTGATGACTTTTTAATATTTTTTGTGGCCAAATTTATGAGTTTCAGTTATTTTGGAACATAGTTACGAGACTGAATTTGATGAACTTGACTAATTTAGGTTCAAAATTGAGGAGTTTACAATAGTTTAGGCACTAAATTAATATATTTGAATATTTTAAGGAGTATATTGATGACTTTTTAATATTTTTTGTGGTCAAATTTATGAGTTTCATATATTTTGGAACATAGTTACGAGACCAAATTGATGAACTTGACTAATTTAGGTTCAAAATTGATGAGTTTACAATAGTTTAGGAACTAAATTAATAGATTTGAATATTTTAAGGAGTATATTGATGACTTTTTAATATTTTTTGTGGCCAAATTTATGAATTTCAGTTATTTTGGAACATAGTTACGAGACTAAATTGATGAACTTGACTAATTTAGGTTCAAAATTGATGAGTTTACAATAGTTTAGGTTCAAAATTAGTAGATTTGAATATTTTAAGGAGTATATTGATGACTTTTTAATATTTTTTGGGCCAAATTTATGAATTTCAATAATTTAGGGTCTAAATATAAAAATGGAACATAGTTCCGAGACTAAATTGATGAATTTGACTAGTTTAGGTTGAAAATTAATGAGTTTACAATAGTGTAGGCACTAAATTAGTTGATTTGAATATTTTAAGGAGTATATTGATGACTTTTTAATATTTTTTGTGGCCAAATTTATGAGTTTCAGTTATTTTGGAACATAGTTACGAGACTAAATTGATGAACTTGACTAATTTAGGTTCAAAATTGATGAGTTTACAATAGTTTAGGAACTAAATTAATAGATTTGAATATTTTAAGGAGTATATTGATGACTTTTTTATATTTTTTGTGGCCAAATTTATGAATTTCAGTTATTTTGGAACATAGTTACGAGACTAAATTATTAGATTTGAATATTTTAAGGTGTATATTGATGAATTTTTAATATTTTTTGTGGCCAAACTTATGAATTTCAATAGTTTAGGGTCTAAATATAAAAATGGAACATAGTTCCGAGACTAAATTGATGAATTTGACTAATTTAGGTTCAAAATTGATGAGTTTACAATAGTTTAGGAACTAAATTAATAGATTTGAATATTTTAAGAAGAATATTGATGACTTTTTAATATTTTTTGTGGCCAAATTTATGAGTTTCAGTTATTTTGGAACATAGTTACGAGACTAAATTTGATGAACTTGACTAATTT
Organism: Astragalus membranaceus; assembly: GCA_039519185.1. Taxonomy (NCBI): domain Eukaryota; kingdom Viridiplantae; phylum Streptophyta; class Magnoliopsida; order Fabales; family Fabaceae; genus Astragalus; species Astragalus membranaceus. The sequence continues at coordinate 53,329,653 of CM076848.1, read as the reverse complement.
AGGTTCAAAATTGATGAGTTTACAATAGTTTAGGCACTAAATTAATATATTTGAATATTTTAAGGAGTATATTGATGACTTTTTAATATTTTTTGTGCTGAAACTCATAGATTTGGCCACAAAAAATATTAAAAAGTCATCAATATACTCCTTAAAATATTCAAATCTATTAATTTAGTTCCTAAACTAAATAAATGTGGCACTCCTTAAAATCTATTAATTTAGTGCCTAAACTATTATAAACTCATCAATTATTTTAAGGTGTATATTGATGAATTTTTAATATTTTTTGTGGCCAAACTTATGAATTTCAATAGTTTAGGGTCTAAATATAAAAATGGAACATAGTTCCGAGACTAAATTGATGAACATGACTAATATCTCAAAACTCCCTAGTTACGAGACTAAATTGATGAACTTGACTAATTTAGGTTCAAAATTGATGAGTTTACAATAGTTTAGGCACTAAATTAATAGATTTGAATATTTAGGGTGTATATTGAGGACTTTTTAATATTTTTTGTGGCCAAATTTATGAGTTTCAGTTATTTTGGATCATAGTTACGAGACTAAATTGATGACCTTGACTAAATTTAGGTTCAAAATTGACGAGTTTACAATAGTTTAGGCACTAACTAATCAAGTTCCGACTCGGTGATTTGAATATTTTTTGTGGTCATCGGTCCGACTCGGTGAAGGTATCAATTTTTAATATACTCTTTAAAATATTCAAATATATTAATTTAGTTCCTAAACTATTGTAAACTCATAAGTTTGGCCACAAAAAATATTAAAAATTCATCAATATTCTTCTTAAAATATTAAAATCTATTAATTTAGTTCCTAAACTATTGAAAACTCATCAATTTTGAACCTAAATTAGTCAAATTCATCAATTTAGTCTCGGAACTATGTTCCATTTTTATATTTAGACCCTAAACTATTGAAATTCATAAGTTTGGCCACAAAAAATATTAAAAATTCATCAATATACACCTTAAAATATTCAAATCTAATAATTTAGGTACTAAACTATTGTAAACTCGTCAATTTTGAACCTAAATTAGTCAAATTCATCAATTTAGTCTCGAAAGTATATTCCATTTTTAAATTTCGACCCTAAACTATTGAAATTCATAAATTTGCCCCAAAAAATATTAAAAAGTCATCAATTTAGTCTCGTAACTATGTTCCATTTTTAAATTTAATAGATTTGAATATTTTAAGGAGTATATTGATGACTAATTTAGGTTCAAAATTGATGACTTTTAAGGAGTTTAGGCACTAAATTAATATTTAACGAGTTTATAATAGTTTAGGCACTAAATTAAATTCATCAAAATTTAGTCTCGGAACTATGTTCCATTTTTATATTTAGACCGTAAACTATTGAAATTCATAAATTTGACCACAAAAAATATTAAAAAGTCATCAATATACTCATTAAAATATTCAAATCTATTAATTTAGTGCCTAAACTATTGTAAACTCGTCAAATTTTGGGTCAATATACTCCTTAATTGATGAACTTGACTAATTTAGGTTCAAATTTGACGAGTTTACAATAGTTTAGGCACTAAATTAATAGATTTGAATATTTTAAGGAGTATAATTAGTGCCTAAACTTTTGTAAACTCGTCAATTTTGAACCTAAATTAGTCAAGTTCATCAATTTAGTCTCGTAAACATGTTCCAAAATAACTGAAACTCATAATTTTGGCCACAAAATATATTAAAAAGTCACCAATATACTCCTTAAAATATTCAAATCTACAAATTTAGTGCCAAAACTTATGAATTGAATATTTTAATATTTATTGACTAATTTAGGTTCAAAATTGATGAGTTTACAATAGTTTAGGAACTAAATTAATAGATTTGAATATTTTAAGAAGAATATTGATGACTTTTTAATATTTTTTGTGGTTAAAATTATGAATTTCAATAATTTAGGGTCTAAACTTAAAAATGGAACATAGTTACGTGACTAAATTGATGAACTTGACTAATTTAGGTTCAAATTTGACGAGTTTACAATAGTTTAGGCACTACATTCATAAATTTGACCACAAAAAATATCCCTCGAGATCTGTATATTCCCGATTGTATAACTTGTATTCAGTAAAAGTTGTAAAATCGTTTCCGCTATTTCTTTGTATTTCGATATTGGACTCTACTTTATGATTTGTTTTTATTTAGGTTCAATATCTAATACAGGAAATTATGGTGAACTAAATTTAGGTTCAAAATTTATTAGATGAAGGTACCGGGTCACTGGGACCGCTGACCGACTCGGTGGATGTACCGGGTCACTGGGTCAAGGGTCGGATCGGTGGGTCGATAGTTGAACCGCATGACCAAAACCGGAACCGCATGACTCGGATCGGTCTCTATCTCCCGAATTTTCAAGACCTATATAGTATATAATATAATTTTCGTACCAGTAAATTTAATAACTATGTTTAATTTATATCTACTAAAATATAAAAATTAATATCTTAATTTATTAATATTTTTAAATTTATTCATACGTAATATTAATATATTTTAGATCACACAAATTAACATGTACTCGACAAATATGGTGCTTGTTTTTGCTAATAATGCAATAATGAAAAAGAGCGGAAAAAAACAGATTAGACGGCGTCGTTTTGAAAAATAAAAAAAATTAAAGGCACAAACCTGTCCGGGTCGAGTCGGGTCACCGGTTTTTGCAAAAACCGTCCGAGTCACGCCAGTTTTCACCGGTTTGTTGCATGTCCGATCCATACCCCTGACCGACTCGGTTACCCCCCAGATCCCGGTTCGGACCGGTGACCGACTCGATGAAGGTACCGGGTCACTGGGACCGCTGACCGACTCGGTGGATGTACCGGGTCACTGGGTCAAGGGTCGGATCGGTGGGTCGATAGTTGAACCGCATGACCAAAACCGGAACCGCATGACTCGGATCGGTCTCTATCTCCATAATTTTCAAGACCTATATAGTATATAATATAATTTTCGTACCAATAAAATTAATAACTATGTTTATTTTATATCTACTAAAATATAAAAATTAATATCTTAATTTATTAATATTTTTAAATTTATTCATACGTAATATTAATATATTTTAGATCACACAAATTAACATGTACTCGACAAATATGGTGCTTGTTTTTGCTAATAATGCAATAATGGAAAAGAAAAAGATGAAAAGGAGCGGAAAAAAAACAGATTAAACAACGTCGTTTTGATAAAAAAAAATATTAAATGCACAACCCGGTCCGGGTCGAGCCGGGTCACCGGTTTTTGCAAAAACTGGCCGAGTCACGCCGGTTTGCACCGGTTTGCTCCATATCCGATCCATACCCCTACCCGACTCGGTTACCCGCCGGATCCCGGTTCGGACCGGTGACCGACTTGATGAAGATACCGGGTCACTGGGACCGCTGACCGACTCGGTGGATGTACCGGGTCACTGGGTCAAGGGTCGGATCGGTGGGTCGATAGTTGAACCGCATGACCAAAACCGGAACCGCATGACTCGGATCGGTCTCTATCTCCCGAATTTTCAAGACCTATATAGTATATAATATAATTTCCGTACTAGTAAAATTAATAAGTCAAGTTACGAGACTAAATTGATTAGGGTCTAAAATATTCAAATCTATTAATATTTTAATTGACTAAATTAATAGATTTGAATATTTTGGAACATAGCCAAATCTATTTTGATACATAGTTACGAGACTAAATTGATGAACTTGACTAATTTAGGTTCAAAATTGACGACTTTTGTGGAGTAAATTTTAGGTTAAAATATTCAAATCTATTAATTTAGTGAACCTATTTTTTAGGTTCAAACTTATGGTGATTTCAGGCGGAGGTGGTTCGGGCTGCTGTGTTCGCGAGGATGACGGCGAGCGTGGGAAGGAGATGACGGCGCAGGTGCTGGGAGTGCGACGGCGGTTTGAGGAGGACGGCCACCGTCTACGGTGGCCGGAGCTAAGAGGTACGGATTCGGTTCTGATTTGTTCTGTTTTCTGTCTGTCTCTTTTCCGTTTTTGATTTTAAGACCTAAACCGAATTTGGGTATGATTTTGGCCTTCTGTTTTTTTGAAAACAATAATGTGTTTTAAGTTTCTTTTTCAAAGGGCACGTGGAAGATTATGATGCATTGGATTGATCGGACGAGTGAAAATACAGGAAAGGCGGCTTTTTCTTCACTGTAGCACAAAAAAAAAAATTAATTCCCAAAATAGCACACCGGACATGAAGCAAACCGGTGCGACTCGGCCGGTTTTTGCAAAAACTGGTGACCCGGCGACCCGGCTTGACCCGGGCCGGGTTGTGCATTTAATATTTTTATTATATCAAAACAACACTGTTTAATCTGTTTTTTTCGCTCTCTTTCATCTTTTTCTTTTCCATTATTGCATTATTAGCAAAAACAAGCACCAAAAAATATTAAAAATTCATCAATATACACCTTAAAATATTCAAATCTATTAATTTAGTCAAAAAATATTAAAAAGTCATCAATATACTCCTTAAAATATTCAAATTTATTAATTTAGTGCCTAAACTATTGTAAACTCGTCAACAGTATTTAGGAAACTCATTGGGTCAAATTTAGGAAACTCATTGAATATTAAATATTCAATGAGTTTACAACACTACCTTCACCGAGTCGGTCACCGGTCCGACCCTTGACCCAGTGACCCGGGTTATCTATTAATTTAGTCTAAACTATATTAAAATATTCAATATAGTTTAGACTAAATTTGACGAGTTTACAATAGTTTAGGCACAATAGTTTACAATTGTTTTGGGTCTAAATTTTAATATTTTTTGTGGTTAAATTAGTTCCTAAATTTGACCACAAAAAATATTAAGTTTATGAGTCAAGTTTAGGGACTAATTTAGGTTCAAATTTGATGAGTTTAGGTTCAAAATTCATCAATATACTCCTTAAAATATTCAAATCTACCAATTTAGTCATCAAAAAATATTAATATTTGGCCAAATTTATGAGTTTCGGTTATTTTGGAACATGTTTACGAGACTAAATTGATGGTATATTGATGACTTTTAACCTAAATTATTGACCACAAAAAATATTGTAAAAGTCATCAATATTCTTCTTAAAATATTAAAATCTATTAATATAGTGCCTAAACTATTGTAAACTCGTCAATTTAGTCTCGTAACTATGTTCCATTTTTTAATTTAGACCCTAAACTATTGAAATTCATCAATTTAGTCTCGTCACTATGTTCCAAAATAACTGAAATTCATAAATTTGGCCACAAAAAGTCATCAATATACTCCTAAATAAATATTCAAATTTATTAATTTAGTGCCTAAACTATTGTAAACTCGTCAATTTTGAACCTAAATTAGTCAAGTTCATCAATTTAGTCTCGTAACTATGTTCAAAAATAACTGAAACTCATAAATTTGGCCACAAAAAATATTAAAAAGTCATCAATATACTCCATAAAATATTCAAATTTTTTAATTTAGTTCCTAAACTATTGTAAACTCGTCAATTTTGAACCTAAATTAGTCAAGTTCATCAATTTAGTCTCGTAAACATGTTCCAAAATAACTGAAACTCATAAATTTGGCCACAAAAAATATTTAAAAGTCTTCAATATACTCCTTAAAATATTCAAATTTATTAATTTAGTGCCTAAACTATTGTAAACTCGTAAATTTTGAACCTAAATTAGTCAAGTTCATCAATTTAGTCTCGTAAACATGTTCCAAAATAACTGAAACTCATAAATTTAACCACAAAAAATATTAAAAAGTCATCAATATTCTCCTTAAAATATTAAAATCTATTAATTTAGTGCCTAAACTATTATAAACTCGTCAATTTTGAACCTAAATTAGTCAAGTTCATCAATTTAGTCTTGTAACTATGTTCCAAAATAACTGAAACTCATAAATTTGGCCACAAAAAATATTAAAAAGTCATCAATATACTCCTTAAAATATTCAAATCTATTAAATTAGTGCCTAAACTATTGTAAACTCGTCAATTTTGAACCTAAATTAGTCAAGTTCATCAATTTCAGTCATCAATTAATTTAGGCACTAAATTAATAAATTTGAATATTTTAAGGAGTATATTGATGACTTTTTAATATTTTTTGTGGCCAAATTTATGAGTTTCAGTTATTTTGGAACATGTTTACGAGACGAAATTGATGAACTTGACTAATTTAGGTTCAAAATTGACAATAGTTTAGGCACTAAATTAATAAATTTGAATATTTTAAGGAGTATATTGATGACTTTTTAATATTCCCTAAATTATTGAAATTCATAATTTTAACCACAAAAAATATTAAAAAGTCATCAATATACTCCTTAAAGTATTCAAATCTATTAAATTAGTGCCTAAACTATTGTAAACTCGTCAAAACTATTGTAAGCTCATCAATTTTGAACCTAAATTAGTCAAGTTCATCAATTTAGTCTCGTAACTATGTTCCAAAATAATTGAAACTCTTAAATTTGGCCACAAAAAATATTAAAAAGTCATCAATATACTCCTTAAAATATTCAAATCTATTAATTTAGTGCCTAAACTATTGTAAACTCATCAATTTTGAACCTAAACTAGTCAAATTCATCAATTTAGTCTCGTAACTATGTTCCATTTTTAAATTTAGACCCTAAATTATTGAAATTCATAACTTTAACCACAAAAAATATTAAAAAGTCATCAATATTCTTCTTAAAATATTAAAATTTATTAATTTAGTGCCTAAACTATTATAAACTCGTCAATTTTGAACCTAAAGTAGTCAAGTTCATCAATTTAGTCTCGTAACTATGTTCCAAAATAATTTAAACTCTTCACGCGAGGATTTGAAAAAATATTAAAAAGTCATCAATATACTCCTTAAAATATTCAAATTTATTAATTTAGTGCCTAAACTATTGTAACCTCGTCAATTTTGAACCTAAATTAGTCAAGTTCATCAATTTAGTCTCGTAACTATGTTCCAAAATAACTGAAACTCATAAATTTGGCCACAAAAAATATAAAAAAGTCATCAATATACTCCTTAAAATATTCAAATTTATTAATTTAGTGCCTAAACTATTGTAAACTCATCAATTTTGAACCTAAACTAGTCAAATTCATCAATGTAGTATCGTAACTATGTTCCATTTTTAAATTTAGACCCAAAACTATTGAAATTCAGAAATTTGACCACAAAAAATATTAAAAAGTCATCAATATACTCCTTAAAATCTTCAAATCTATTAATTTAGTTCCTAAACTATTGTAAACTCATCAATTTTGAACCTATATTAGTCAAGTTCATCAATTTAGTCTCGTAAATTTGCCCCAAAAAATAGTAAACTCAAAAATATTAAAAAGTCATCAATATACTCCTTATTTTGGAACATAGTTACGAGACTAAATTATTGAAATCTATTAATTTCAATAATTTTGGGTCTAAATTTATGGAGTAAATTTGGCCACAAAAAATATTAAAAAGTCATCAATATAATATTAAAAAGTCATCAATATATTCCTTAAAATATTCAAATTTATTAATTTAGTTCCTAAACTATTGTAAACTCATCAATTTTGAACTAAATTAGTCAAGTTCATCAAATTTAGTCTCGTAACTATGTTCCAAAATAACCGAAACTCATAAATTTGGCCACAAAAAATATTAAAAAGTCATCAATATACTCCTTAAAATATACAAATTTATTAATCTATTAATTTAGTTCCTAAACTATTGTAAACTCGTCAAATTTGAACCTAAATTAGTCAAGTTCATCAATTTAGTCTCGTAACTATGTTCCAAAATAACTGAAACTCATAAATTTGTCCACAAAAAATATTAAAAATTCATCAATATACACCTTAAAATATTCAAATCTATTAATTTAGTGCATCAATATACTCCTTAAAATATTCAAATCTACTGATTTAGTGCCTAAACTATTGTAAACTCGTCAATTTTGAACCTAAATTACTCAAGTTCATCAATTTAGTCTCGTAACTATGTTCCATTTTTAAATTTAGACCCTAAATTATTGAAATTAATAAATTTAAGCACAAAAAATATTAAAAAGTCATCAATATACTCCTTAAAATATTCAAATCTATTAATTTAGTGCCTAAACTATTGTAAACTCGTCAATTTTGAACCTAAGTTAGTCAAGTTCATCAATTTAGTCTCGTAACTATGTTCCAAAATAACTGAAACTCATAAATTTGGCCACAAAAAATATTAAAAAGTCATCAATATACTCCTTAAAATATTCAAATCAACTAATTTAGTGCCTAAACTATTGTAAACTCATCAATTTTGAACCTAAACTAGTCAATTTTGAACCTAAATTAGTCAAGTTCTTCAATTTAGTCTCGTAACTATGTTCCAAAATAACTGAAACTCCTAAATTTGCCCCAAAAAATATTAAAAAGTCATCAATATACTCCTTAAAATATTCAAATATATTAATTTAGTGCCTAAACTATTGTAAACTCATCAATTTTGAACCTAAATTAGTCAAGTTCATCAATTTAGTCTCGTAACTATGTTCCAAAATAATTGAAACTCATAAATTTGGCGAACTTGACTAATATTTTAAGGAGTATATTGATGAGTATATTGATGACTTTTTAATATTTTGGAACATAGTTACGAGACTAAATAGATGACTATTGAAATTCGTAAATTTGACCACAAAAAATATTAAAATTAGTTTATCAATATATTTTAATAGTTACATAGTTTACTATTATATTAATTTTGAACCTAAACTAATAAATATATTTGAATATTTTAAGGAGTATATTGATGACTTTTTAATATTTTTTGGGGCAAATTTATGAGTTTCAGTTATTTTGGAACATAGTTACGAGACTAAATTGATGAATTTGACTAGTTTAGGTTCAAAATTAATGATTTTACAATAGTTTAGGAACTAAATTAATAGATTTGAATATTTTAAGGAGTATATTGATGACTTTTTAAAGTCATCAATATATTTCTTAAAATATTAAAAAGTTATCAAATCTATTAGGTCCCCTTTCCCATTACAGACATCTTCATATTATTGCCTAATTTGACAGATTCTTTGAACCCTTCATCCAATTCAAAGAACCACTCCTTCACACTACACATGTGATTGCTACACCTTGAATCAAGAAACCATCTTGCATTTCTTGATTCCTGTTTCTCCTCATCACCATAGGCCATCAGCAAGATCTCTTCATCTTCATCAAATCCTGCGTAATTGGCCTCCTTGACTTCAGGATTTGGACATTCACTTTGATAATGTCCCATCTTGCGACATCTATAGCACTCTATGTGCTCCTTTGATATTTGTCTCCCCCTTCCTCTGCCAGCACTCCTGCCACGTCCCCTGCCTCCACTTCTTCCTGGACCAGTTACTTTGAGTGCTTGACACATACCAAAACTGAAAACTATATCATCTAAAATCAAAATAAATTAGCATATCAAATACAAAGAACCAATTACTCACCTCTAAGCAGAAGATTGTCTATAATATTGTTGGGGTCCCCGCGGGGATCCGCGGGGTTCAAGGGGATCCGCGGGGACGGGGATGGGGGAGTAAAAATCCCCACGGCGGGGATCGGGGACGGGGACGGGGGAACTCCACAGTGGCGGGGACGGGTAGCGGGGGAGTACCCTCCGCCCCCGCCCCATTGCCATCCCTACGACTCGGTGAAGGTACCGGGTCACTGGGACCGGTGACCGACTCAGTGAAGGTATTGGGTCAATGGTCGGATCGGTGGATGGACAGTTGAACCGCATGACCAAAACCGGATGACACGGATCGGTCTCTATTTCCCGAATTTTCAAGACCTATTTAGTATATAATATAATTTCCGTACTAGTAAAATTAATAACTATGTTTATTTTATATCTACTAAAATATAAAAATTAATATCTTAATTTATTAATATTTTTAAATTTATTCATACGTTATATTAATATATTTTAGATCACACAAATTAACATGTACTCGACAAATATGGTGCTAATTTTTGCTAATAATGCAGTAATGGAAAATAAAAAGATGAAAAGGAGCGGAAAAAAAACAGGTTAAAATGCGTAGTTTTGAAAAATAAATAAAAAATAAATGCACAACCCGGTTCGGGTCGCCGATTTTTGCAAAAACCAGCCGATTTACGCCGGTTTGCTGCATGTTCGATCCGGACCCCGGTCCGGCTCGGTTACCCCCCCGGTTCCCGGTTCAGACCGGTGACAGACTCGTCAATTTTGAACCTAAACTAGTCAAATTCATCAATTTAGTCTCGTAACTATGTTCCATTTTTAAATTTAGACCCAAAACTATTGTAAACTATTGTGAACATATTTTTGAGTTTACAATAGTTTAGGCACTAATAATTTTTAATATTTTTTGTGGCCAAACTTATGAATTTCAATAGTTTTGGGTCATCAATATTGAGACTAACTGACTAATTTAGGTTCAAAATTGACGAGTTTACAATAGTTTAGGCAATAAAAAAAAACTATGAATTTCAATAGTTTAGGAGTATAAATATAAAAATGGAACATAGTTCCGAGACTAAATTGATGAATTTGACTAGTTTAGTTTCAAAATTGACGAGTTTACAATAGTTTAGGCACTAAATTAATAAATTTGAATATTTTAAGGAGTATATTGATGACTTTTTAATATTTTTTGTGGCCAAATTTATGAGTTTCAGTTATTTTGGAACATAGTTACGAGACTAAATTGATGAACTTGACTAATTTAGGTTCAAAATTGATGAGTTTACAATAGTTTAGGAACTAAATTAGTAGATTTGAATATTTTAAGGAGTATATTGATGACTTTTTAATATTTTTTGTGGCCAAATTTATGAATTTCAACAGTTTTGGGTCTAAATTTAAAAATGGAACATAGTTACGAGACTAAATTGATGAATTTGACTAGTTTAGGTTCAAAATTGATGAGTTTACAATAGTTTAGGTACTAAATTATTAGATTTGAATATTTTAAGGTGTATATTGATGAATTTTTAATATTTTTTGTGGCCAAACTTATGAATTTCAATAGTTTAGGGACTAAATATAAAAATGGAACATAGTTCCGAGACTAAATTGAAGAATTTGACTAGTTTAGGTTCAAAATTGACGAGTTTACAATAGTTTAGGCACTAATTAATAGATTTGAATATTTTAGGGAGTATATTGATGACTTTTTAATATTTTCTGTGGCCAAATTTAAGAGTTTCACTTATTTTGGAACATAGTTACGAGACAAAATTGATGAACTTGACTAATTTAGGTTCAAAATTGACGAGTTTACAATAGTTTAGGCACTAATTAATAAATTTGAATATTTTAAGGAGTATATTGATGACTTTTTAATATTTTTTGTGGCCAAATTTATGAGTTTCAGTTATTTTGGAACATGTTTACGAGACTAAATTGATGAACTTGACTAATTTAAGTTCAATAAATTGACGAGTTTACAATAGTTTAGGCACTAAATTAATAGATTTGAATATTTTAAGGAGTATATTGATGACTTTTTAATATTTTTTGTGGCCAAATTTATGAGTTTCAGTTATTTTGGAACATAGTTACGAGACTAAATTTGATGAACTTGACTAATTTAGTTCAAAATTGATGAGTTTACAATAGTTTAGGAACTAAATTAATAAATTTGAATATTTTAAGGAGTATAGTGATGAAGGTGTCGTAAATTAGTTTAATATGGTGCTTAAAAAATATTAAGGGGTCTCATCAATTTTGAACTCATCAATTTGACTAGTGTCTAATATAATATATTTTAGATCACACAAATTAACATGTACTCGACAAATATGGTGCTTGTTTTTGCTAATAATACAATAATGGAAAAGAAAAAGATGAAAAAGAGCGGAAAAAAACAGATTAAACGGCGTCGTTTTGAAAAATAAAAAAAATTAAATGCACAAACCTGTCCGACTCGGGTACCCCCCGGATCCCGGTTCGGACCGGTGACCGACTCGATGAAGGTACCAGGTCACTAGGACCGCTGACCGACTCGATGGATGTACCGGGTCACTGGGTCAAGGGTCGGATCGGTCTCTATCTCCCGAATTTTCAAGACCTATATAGTATATAATATAATTTTCGTACCAATAAAATTAATAACTATGTTTATTATATATATACTAAAATATAAAAATTAATATCTTAATTTATTAATATTTTTAAATTTATTCATACGTAATATTAATATATTTTAGATCACACAAATTAACATGTACTCGACAAATATGGTGTTTGTTTTTGCTAATAATGTCATAATGGAAATGAAAAAGGGCGAAAAAAACATATTAAAACGCGTCATTTTGATAAATAAATTAATTAAATGCACAATCGGGTCGAGCCGGGTCGCCAGATCCCCGGTTTTTCAAAAACCGGCCGAGTCATGGCGGTTTTCACCAGTTTGCTGCATGTCTGATCCATACCCCTTCCCGGGTCGATTACCCCCCCCGGTTCCCGGTTCGGACCGGTGACCGACTCGGTGAAGGTACCGGGTCACTGGGACCGCTGACCGACTCGGTGAAGGTACCAGGTCACTGGGTCAAGGGTCGGGTCGGTGGGTCGACAATTGAACCGCATGACCAAAACCGGAACCGCATGACTCGGATCGGTCTCTATTTCCCGAATTTTCAAGACCTATATAGTATATAATATAATTTTCGTACCCGTAAAATTAATAACTATGTTTATTTTATATATACTAAAATATAAAAATTAATATCTTAATTTATTAATATTTTTAAATTTATTCATACGTAATATTAATATATTTTAGATCACACAAATTAACATGTACTCGACCAATATGGTGCTTGTTTTTGCTAATAATGCAATAATGGAAAAGAAAAAGATGAAAAAGAGCGGAAAAAAACAGATTAAACGGCGTCGGGGGGGGGGGGGGGGGGTAACCGAGCCGGGGTATGGATCGGACATGAAGCAAACCGGTGTGACTCGGCCGGTTTTTGCAAAAACTGGTGACCCGGCGACCCGGCTTGACCCGGGCCGGGTTGTGCATTTAATATTTTTTTTATATCAAAACAACACTGTTTAATCTGTTTTTTTCGCTCTCTTTCATCTTTTTCTTTTCCATTATTGCATTATTAGCAAAAACAAGCACCATATTTGTCGAGTACATGTTAATTTGTGTGATTTAAAATATATTAATATTACGTATGAATAAATTTAAAAATATTAATAAATTAAGATATTAATTTTTATATTTTAGTATATATAAAATAAACATAGTTATTAATTTTACTCGTACGGAAATTATATTATATACTATATAGGTCTTGAAAATTCGGGAAATTAAGACCGATCCGAGTGATGCGGTTTCGGTTTTGGTCATGCGGTTCAACTTTCGACCCACAGATACGACCCTTGACCCACTGACCCGGTACCTCCACTGAGTCGGTCACCAGTCCGAACCGGGAACCGGGGGGTAACCGAGCCGGGCAGGGGTATGGACGGACATGCAGCAAACCGGCGTGACTCGACCGGTTTTCGCACAAACCGGCGACCCGGCTACCCGGCTCTCCCCTGACCAGGTTGTGCATTTAATTATTATTTTTTTATCAAAACGACGTCGTTTAATCTATTTTTTCCTGATCTTTTTCATCTTTTTCTTTTCCATTATTGCATTATTAGCAAAAACGTGCACCATATTTGTCAAGTACGTGTTAATTTGTGTGATCTAAAATATTTTAATATTATGTATGAATAAATTTAAAAATATTAATAAATTAAGATATTAACTTTTATATTTTAGTAGAAAGAAAATAAACATAGTTATTAATTTTACTTGTACGAAAATTATATTATATACTATATAGGTCTTGAAAATTCGGGAAATAGAGACCGATCTGAGTCATGCGGTTACAGTTTTCGTCATGCGGTTCAACTGTTCACCCACCGATCCGACCCTTGACCCAGTACCTTCACCGTGTCGGTCACCTGTCCCAGTGACCCGGTACCTTCAACGAGTCGGTCACCGGCCCGACCCGGGATCCGGGGGGTAACCGAGTCGGGCAGGGGTATGGATTGGACATGCAGCAAACCGGTGCAAAACGGCGTGACTCAGTCGGTTTTTGCAAAAACCGGTGACCCGGCTCGACTCGGACCGGGTTGTGCATTTAATTTTTATTTTTATAAAAACGACGTTGTTTAATCTATGTTTTTCCGCTCTTTTTCATCTTTTTCTTTTCCATTATTGCATTATTAGCAAAAACAAGCACCATATTTGTCGAGTACCTGTTAATTTGCGTGATTTAAAATATATTAATATTACGTATGAATAAATTTAAAAATATTAATAAATTAAGATATTAATTTTTATAATTTAGTAGATATAAAATAAACATAGTTATTAATTTTACTGGTACGAAAACTATATTATATACTATATAGGTCTTGAAAATTCGGGAGATAGAGACCGATCCGAGTCATGCGGTTCCGGTTTTAGTCATGCGGTTCAACTATCGACCCACCGATCCGACCCTTGACCCAGTGACCTGGTACCTTCACCGAGTCGGTCAGCGGTCCCAGTGACCCGGTACCTTCACCGAGTCGGTCACCGGTCGGAACCGGGAAACGGGGGGGTAATCGACCCGGGAAGGGGTATGGATCAGACATGCAGCAAACTGGTGCGAACCGCCATGACTCGGCCGGTTTTTGAAAAACCGGTGATCCGGCGACCCGGCTCGACCCGGTTGTGCGTTTAATTAATTTATTTATCAAAATGACGCCTTTTAATATGTTTTTTCGCCCTTTTTCATTTCCATTATGGCATTATTAGCAAAAACAAATACCATATTTGTCGAGTACATGTTAATTTGTGTGATCTAAAATATATTAATATTACGTATGAATAAATTTAAAAATATTAATAAATTAAGATATTAATTTTTATATTTTAGTATATATAAAATAAAGATAGTTATTAATTTTACTGGTACGAAAATTATATTATATACTATATAGGTCTTGAAAATTCGGGAGATAGAGACCGATCCGAGTCATGCGGTTCCGGTTTTGGTCATGCGGTTCAACTATCGACCCACCGATCCGACCCTTGACCCAGTGACCCGGTACATCCACCGAGTCGGTCAGCGGTCCCAGTGACCCGGTACCTTCATCGAGTCGGTCACCGGTCCGAACCGGGATCCGGGGGGTAACCGAGTCGGCCAGGGGTATGGATCGGACATGCAGCAAACCGGTGAAAACTGGCGTGACTCAGCCGGTATTTGCAAAAACCGGTCACCCGACTCAACCCGGACAGGTTTGTGCATTTAATTTTTTTTATTTTTCAAAACGACGCCGTTTAATCTGTTTTTTTCCGCTCTTTTTCATCTTTTTCTTTTCCATTATTGCATTATTAGCAAAAACAAGCACCATATTTGTCGAGTACATGTTAATTTGTGTGATCTAAAATATATTAATATTACGTATGAATAAATTTAAAAATATTAATAAATTAAGATATTAATTTTTATATTTTAGTAGATATAAAATAAACATAGTTATTAATTTTACGGGTACGAAAATTATATTATATACTATATAGGTCTTGAAAATTCGGGAAATAGAGATCGGTTCGAGTCATGCGGATCCGGTTTTGGTCATGCGGTTCAACTGTCGACCCACCGATCCGACCCTTGACCCAGTGACCCGGTACATCCACCGAGTCAGTCAGCCGTCCCAGTGACCCGGTACCTTCATCGAGTCGGTCACCGGTCCGAATCGGGATCCGGGGGGTAACCGAGTCGGGCAGGGGTATGGATCGGACATGCAGCAAACCGGTACAAACCGGCGTGACTCGGCCGGTTTTTTCAAAAACCGGTGACCCGGCTCGACCCGGACCGGGTTGTGCATTTAATTTTTTTTTTATCAAAACGACGTTGTTTAATCTATTTTTTTCCGCTCTTTTTAATCTTTTTCTTTTCCATTATTGCATTATTAGCAAAAACAAGCACCATATAGGTCGAGTACATGTTAATTTGTGTGATCTAAAATATATTAATATTACGTATGAATAAATTTAAAAATATTAATAAATTAAGATATTAATTTTTATATTTTAGTAGATATAAAATAAACATAGTTATTAATTTTACGGGTACGAAAATTATATTATATACTATATAGGTCTTGAAAATTTGGGAAATAGAGACCGATCTGAGTCATGCGGATCCGGTTTGGTCATGCGGTTCAACTGTCGACCCACCCATCCGACCCTTGACCCAGTGACCTGGTACATCCACCGAGTCGGTCAGCGGTCCCAGTGACCCGGTACCTTCATCGAGTCGATCACCGGTCCGAACCGGGATCTGGGGGGTAACCGAGTCGGGTAGGGGTATGGATCGGACATGAGCAAACCGGTGCAAACCGGCGTGACTCGGCCGGTTTTTGCAAAAACCGGTGACCCGGGTCGACCCGGACCGAGTTGTGCATTTCAAATTTTTTTTTTATCAAAACGACGTTGTTTAATCTTTTTTTTCGCTCTTTTTCATCTTTTTCTTTTCCATTATTGCATTATTAGCAAAAACAAGCACCATATTTGTCGAGTACATGTTAATTTGTGTGATCTAAAATATATTAATATTACGTATGAATAAATTTAAAAATATTAATAAATTAAGATATTAATTTTTATATTTTAGTAGATATAAAATAAACATAGTTATTAATTTTACAAGTACGAAAATTATATTATATACTATATAGGTCTTGAAAATTCGGGAAATAGAGACCGATCCGAGTCATGCGGTTTCGGTTTTGGTCATGCGATTCAACTGTCGACCCACCGATCCGAACCTTGACCTAGTGACCCGGTACCTTCACCGAGTCGGTCAGCGGTCCCAGTGACCCGGTACCTTCACCGAGTCGTTCACCGGTCCGAACCGGGATGGATCGGACATGCAGCCAACCGGTGCAACCCGGCGTGAATCAGCCGATTTTTGCAAAAACCGGTGACCCGGCTCGACCCGGACCGGGTTGTGCATTTATTGTTTTTTTTATCAAAACGACGCCTTTGTGGCAAATCTGACAAATCAAAGTATGATGTGCCCTATGAATTTTGATATTTAAATTAGTTAGATCATAATGTAAGGGCAGGAACAGAGTTTTGAAGTTAAATTGCTAGTCTTTGCATCAATTCCATATTTTTGGGTGTTTATGTTTGTAAGCTTTGAAGTGGTGGCTGGTCTTGTTGGTTGAAGCATGTCTCTGCCAATGGTTGAGCTTGAGCTATACAACTCAAAAACAAGCACCTTTTGTTTCTTTTGAAAAATATACTTTGACAAAAATTATATTATATACTATATAGGTCTAGAAAATTCAGGAAATTGAGACCGATCCGAGTCATGCGGTTCCGGTTTTGGTCATGTGGTTCAAATGTCGACCCACCAATCCGACCCTTGACCCAGTGACCCCGTACCTTCACCTCCATATTTGGCTTCTCCGCCAACCAGCGTCACTGACGTCCTCACACGGGTACGTCGCAACCACCACGAGCGTCCCCGTCGCAGCTCTCTATTCTTCTCTGATTTCGATTTTCGCTTTCTGCTCTTCTTCCCCCTTTTTCGTTTAGGGTTCCTTCTTCTCTCTCTGTTTTGTGTTTCTTCTCTCTCAATTTCTGGACTTCTTTTTCTGCTTTCCCAACCCTTCTTCGTCTTCCCTCTCTTCTTGTCTCTGTATGTTTTGAATTCCTTCTCTTTGAAATTCTGGTTTTCGGTTGGGAGGAGGAGGAAGGCTGAATGTAATGAATCCCATCGCGTTTAAGTATCTATCTCTACATTCTTCTTCTTCTTCTCTATCTTCTTTTTCTCCCTTACATCTCTTCTCTAATTTCGGTTTTGACTTTCTGCTCTTCTTTCTCCCTTGTCGCCGGCGATGGCTTCTTCTTCAATGATGGTTGGAGGATGAGGGAGGTTGTAGGGGATGGGTCCGATTGAGAGAAGAAGAAGAAGAAGAAGAAGAAGAAGAAGAAGAAGAAGAAGAAGAAGAAGAAGAAGAAGAAGAAGAAGAAGAAGAAGAAGAAGAAGAAGAAGAAGAAGAAGAAGAAGAAGAAGAAGAAGAAGAAGAAGAAGAAGAAGGGGATTTGGGAGGAGGAAAGTTGAAATTCTGAATAGAGAAGAGAGACGGAGAGGGAGCGTATGAGAGAGAATATGAGAGAAAGAGGGAGCGTGTGAGTAGAGCCGTCAATTTGGCCCATATGGGCCAGCCCAGCCCCACGTGGCCCTAGGGCCAAAAGGCCCATGGGCCAAAAAGCCCACATTTCATAAGCCCACATGGCCCCAAGCCCCAGTGGGCCAGGGCCAGCCCCAGTGGCGGATCTTCAAAAAAAATCTAGGGAGGGCCGTAAAAAAAACTATTATAATATGAAATTAAATACGCAGTTCATATTAAGCACAAAGTTGATCGACTTGATTTGGTGGATATGTCCAAATTGGAGAACGCTTTCCAGGATCACGTTCTAAAGAATTCAAAAAATCATTTGTGCTATTCAATTTTTCAATTCTCGGAACTTCAACGGGTTGAGGAGTAGAAGTTATCACTTCTTCAACTCTCGCAACTTCAACAGGTTGATGCGTGGAAGTTATGACTTCTTCAATTCTTGGAACTTTAACCGGTTCGGATGTAGAAGCTATCCCTTGTTCATCTCTTTCATCCTCACAAACTTTCCTCTTAAAAAATTAATCAATTGTTCTAGTACTCTTCATCTTTAGAAATCTAAAATCAACAATAATCAATTGTTCACAATCCAACAATAATCAAAAATCAAATTAAATTATGAAAAGAAACAAGCAACAAACAAAATCAAATTAAATTGTGTATCAAGCTATAACATCAGCAAGCAGCCAAGCAATAACATCAAGCAATAAATTGTGTATCAAACAATAATCAAGCAATCCAAAACCAGCAACAAAACCAGCAACAACAAACCAAAATCAGCAAGAACAGGAAGCCAAAACAGCAATAATCAATTGTCGACGGTAGCGTGAACAGGAAACCAAAATCAGTAAGTAATAAATCAGCAAGAGCAGGAAACCAAAATCAGCAATAATCAGCAAGAACAGGAAACCAAAATCAGTAAGTAATAAATCACTATCTTTACTTGTTAATGGAAGAAACACGCCGACGTCGACGAACGGAACGAACGGCAACAACGCAGACGCAGGGGAAGTAGATGGAACCGAGAGAGAAAGAGGAAGCAGATGAGAGCAGCTAGCGTGAAAATGGAGGATGCGTGGTGAGGCGCGAGCGGTAGGCGGTAGACGTGGAGTGGAACTGTGGAACCGTAGAACTTGTTGGAAGTGGAAGATGTCGATGAAACGTGAGCGGGAGAGAAACTGAAAGAGTATTGTTGTAATTTTAATTTTTCATTAAGGGTATTCTTGTAATTTCCAGCATATGAATTTTTTTTTTCTGGGGCGGGCCATGGCCCTGCCCAGCCCATGAGAAGAACCGCCCCTGGCCAGCCCCAAGGCCCTTAATTTTTGTTTAATTTTGTGGATGATTGTGATCCATCCAATATATTTTTTAAATTCATTGGATAATTATAAAAATACTTTTTAACAAAAAAAATAAATTTCAGTTTTTCAGTTTTTTTCAAATTCAGAAACTAAATAATATATATTTATTATAATATATATAATAAATATTATAATAAAGGAGGAAAGAAAATGGGTACTATAGCAGCTCCAATGGTGGCCACAACTGTGCTTCAATATCTTCTGCAAGTTGTATCAGTGATGACGGTTGGTCATCTTAACCAGCTTTCCCTTTCAAGTGTTGCCATTGCAACCTCTCTTACCAATGTTTCTGGGTTTAGTATTTTAGTAAGTTTTTAATCTTCTCACCCTTGCATTGCATATATATTGTCTTTGATTTTTCTCTAAGGACGATTAGCATCAGAAGATTTTAATTCGGCTAACTTTTCTTTAATTGGGTTTATTTCATTGATACTTTCATTTAATTATTTATTAGACATGAACGAAGAATAACATTAATTATTTTTTTTACCAACACAAGTAATCACTAATAAGTAAAAGTTTGTATTAAGTCCTTACAGCAAATTTATGGTATAACCTCGCGGAGCGCCGTTGTCCGCCGCCGTGGGCGTTGCCGGAGCGCCGCCTCCGGCCGCTGTGGGGTCGTCGAAGCGCCACTGTGGGGTCGCCGAAGCACCGCCGTGGGGTAGCCGGAACGCCGCCGTGGGGCTGCCGGAGAGCCGCCCGGCACCACCTCCATATTTAAATATAAATATATATTTATAGTTATATTTATATTTATATATATATTATATATAACTATATATATTATATATTTATACATTTACAGATATTAAAAATATAAATAAAAAAATCTGAAGTATAAAAATATATTAAAATGATGTTTAAAAGTATTTTTTTACTAATAAAAATATTTTTTTAGTAAAAGATTTTTTATGTTTTAAAAATATAAAGGAGGTGGTAGTGATGGTGGTGGTGGTGGTGGTGAGTGGGAGATGGTGATGGTGGTGGTGAGAGAGAGAATGAGGTGGTGGTGAGAGTGATCGAGAAGAGGAATGAGGTAAAAGAATGAAAGAGAGGGGTGTAAGTAGTAGGAAAAGAATGATAAAAAAAAATTGGGGGCCAACCCACAAAGCCCTGGCCCCAACCCATAAAAAAATTTAAAATGTGGGTTGGGGCTAAAAAAAAGCCCCATTAATAGGGGGCTGAAATATTTAGGGCTAAATTAGGGGGCTGGGCTTGGGGCTTGGGGCCAAATTGACACCTCTACGTGTGAGAGAGAGAAGAAAAGGAATATTGTGTAGAGTGAGTTTGTCAGATTGAGGGATCTAATTGCATACGAGAGAATGAGATTCGTATAGGAACAAATACGTATAGCAACAATGGTTTTTGTGTGGTTTTAATTTATTTAGCTTTATAAAAGTAAGGGATGTGGTTCAAGGAGAAATGAAACTTGACATGCTCCTCATCCTAATTGCGAAATTTCATTTTTTTTTTAATTTTAACTGTGAAACTTGAATTTTATCTTTTGGTGCATAATCTTCTAGGGTTGACTATTCCAGTGAATTGTTTTTTCCATGGAGTGAGGCGGAATGATCTTGATGGGTTATGATTGGTTAGTCAACCCATATTTTTTTTTACAAAAGTCAACCCATATGGTGTTTGTTTCCCCGAGTGGTTTCCGCAACCCATATGGAGTATTTGGACAAAAATTAATAGAGCTCGGCGTGTGGTGGGTGAGGAAGCCATTGATAGAGTTTCGAAGCAGAGAAATGGAGAATTTATGATTAAGAGGCAAAACTTTAATACTATGAATGAGAAGATTATTGGTGGATTAGAGTTTGATTTGGTGTGATTTTTACCTTTTTTTAGCTATTTAAAGTATGAATATCACAAAAAGTGTTGGTATTTATATTTTAGAAAATTAATATTTTAGTGATTTGGTTTGGTTTGGTTCAGATTTTGGAGAAAAAAATGTAAAATTTGAACCTTTATAATTGGTTCGAGCATCGAATTTGGTCAAATTCGTTCCAAATCGACCCACGACCACTCCTGCCTCCATCCATAAAATTAATTTACGGGCTAAGCAAAACGACATCAAATAAAGTGATTTGGATCAAACCATACCGGGGGCGGATCTACACTATCTCCAGGGTAGTCAACCGCACACCTGAAAAAATAATATTAGTACCGATACTACTATTAAAAAATAATATTAGCACCAATATTCCACTAAAAAAATCTTCTGCACTCTGGGAATATTTTTTTGCACCGAAACTCATAGTTTTGCACCAATTTAATGCACCATACTCACACAATTACTCACACTCTTACACATTTCTAATTTTCTCTCCCAGCATTTTCTCGCTCTCGAGCATGTTCTTTTTTCCCTTCCTCCTTTAAGCGGCTAATTATGAGTTGTATAATTTATTTTTTTAAATATATTCAAAGTTTTTATTTTTGTTATATTTATAGCGATGGTGTGTTTAAAATTTTTTGCACACTCTGACCCAAGATTCTAGATACGCCATTGTGTACGACTCAAAAGGGTTGAGGCGACAACTTGAATGAGTGAACGCCGATTAGGAAAGGTAACATAGCACAACACGGATCGTGTGTTACATTCAGGTAGGTTTATTCAAATGAACCGTCAAACCTAACTGAACATTCAAATTAAACTGAACCGAACTCTTGCGAACCGAACCTTTAGTAACAGTTTTAAATACCTAAATTTTGAGTGTGTAAAATATATAAATATCTAATATATATATATATATATATATTTTCTATTTTAAAAATGTGTGTATTTAACTATTTATACACTTGGTAAAAAAAATATTTATACACCCAAAAGAAATGAATAGTCAACCCCTTTATTAAACACGGTTCACTGAACCAAACGAACCGGTTCACTGAGTTAGGGGTGTTAGCAAGCCGTGCATTCTGTTCTCTTGATTGCAAAAAGAACTGCGAACAGTCATCTCTTGATTCTCTTCAGTTCACACCCACTGCGAACCCTAATCACGAACCAAACTGAGATTCCCTTCTTCTACGAACTAGACACAATCTTCTGTGAACCCTAATCACAAATCTCTTCTTCTACGAATTGCGAACTGCCTTCTTCTCTCGGTCGGTAAGTTTCTTCAATCTTCATTGTTTTTTGGGTTTTTTATCGTTTTTTTTTCTAGGTTTTACTTTATCTTAGATTCATCTGTTACTTTCTTCAATCATTGTTCAAATTTCATGATTTGGGTTTTACAGAGTTAATTTGGCATGGTTGTGTTAATTGGTATTATTCTGGGTCAACCATTGTTCAAATATTACTTGTTGTGATAATGCCTTGTTGATGCTTTAAATTAGGCTTAATTACAGTTTTGGTCCCCCTATTATGACCAATTTTCGATTTTGGTCCCTGAACTTTTAATTTGACGATTTTGGTCCCCCTATTTTCCCAATTTGAAAAATCAAGGTCCCCCACCCCAATTTTGACTCAGTTGACTGACTTATCCTACGTGGCAGCCCACGTGGACTGCCACGTAGGCACACCCCCCCACCCCCCCACCCCACCCACCCCACCCCAAACCACCACCGACCCCACCCCACCCCACCCCAAACCACCACCGACCCCACCCCACCCCACCCAACCCAACCCACCACCGAGAGCGACCGACGCGACGGGGAGAGGAGAGGATCGCAAATCTGCGATCTGGGAGAGTGAGAGAGAGAGATCTTCGCGCAGAGAGATGGAGAGAGAGAGAGAGAGCGACGGGGAGGGGGAGGGAGACCGATGGGGAGGCGACGAAGGAGGGGGAGGGAGACCGATGGGGAGGGGAGGGAGAGCGAGAGCGACGGGGAGGGGGAGCGAGAGCGATGGGGAGGGGAGGGAGAGCGAGAGCGACGGGGAGGGGAGGGAGAGCGAGAGCGACGGGGAGGGGAGGGAGGGGGTTCACGGTGGGAGGGGGAACAGTGAAGGGGGAGGGGGGTTCACGGTGGGAGGGGAACAGTGAAGGGGGAGGGGGAACAGTGAAGGGGGAGGGGGGTTGACGAGGAAGAAGAAGGGGTGGGGTGGGGTGGGGGGGTGTGCCTACGTGGCAGTCCACGTGGGCTGCCACGTAGGATAAGTCAGTCAACTGAGTCAAAATTGGGGTGGGGGACCTTGATTTTTCAAATTGGGAAAATAGGGGGACCAAAATCGTCAAATTAAAAGTTCAGGGACCAAAATCGAAAATTGGTCATAATAGGGGGACCAAAACTGTAATTAAGCCTTTAAATTAAGATTTAGTTGATGAAGGGTTAAATTTGGTATAGTTTGCTTATAACGCAATGCTAAAAAGCCTGGAAACATATTACGATACGAGATACGATACGACACGGATATGGGGATACAAGAATTTTTAAAAAATCAAGACATGGCCGAGATACGTGTTGTCGAAAGTTGCTGATATGGCTGTAGTCGAAGGATGCTGACTGCAGTCGAAATTCTATAGTCGGATTTCAGAAGTAAAATTTCGACTGATGTTGTTGAGTGTGCAGGAATAGAAACTATCGAAGAGGAAGACCTTCTGTCGAATTGTACTGATGCTGTCGAAATTAAACCTGCAAACACAGAAATGTTATATAAACAACCGGAGGCGTCTTGCGACTGCCCTGAAGAATTTATCCGCCTCTACAGCGCAAATTCCCCGAGGTACAACCGGGTCTTCTCAATCGCAGTAGCGAAAGAGGTATCAGAACTAGCAAGAATAGATTGTGAAACAGGAGAGCAACCCAGAGCTCTTTTACAAGAAGGGAGGAAAATGAGTTTTCTGATGATTTCTTTCAAGTGCAACCCGAACTTGTTTATATAGGCTTTTAGAAAAAATAGCTGTTAGAGACATAGGCTCCAGCAATCAATAGCCAGTCAAAACCGTTTCGAAAATCAATTGTGATCAAAAGGTTTTACTCTGCGGTTACGAAATAAATAGGTTTAAAAGAAAAGAAGCCGTTGGAAGAAACTGACAGTTACAAAATAAAGGAAATTAAGTTTCAGTTTTCGACCAAATCTTTTCACCAGTCAGTTCAACCAACTTTCAGTATTCGACCAGATTGTTTTGCCAATCAGTTCGACCAACTTGCAGTTTTCGACCTGAACTTTCCGTTACAAATTATTTCATAAAACATTTCGACCCATGATTGGGCGTATACGGATAGGCTGATAAAAGTAATATTTTATTTAATAAAATTAGTACAAAGCCAGTCGAGCGCGCAGGGGGGGAATCGAAAGATTCGCACTGAACCAAGCCATGTTGGTCCCTACTTGTGCGCGCGAGGGAGTCCCTTCTAGTTGCTTGTTTACTAGCTCTCATTAAGCTTTAGTATATGAAGACTTTGGTGAATCCAAAGCCAAGCAATGTGGGACTTCTCACTTTTGAAATATCCATTTATTTTCAATAAAATACAACAATCCCCCACATATTTCAAAAGTTGAAAAATTAAGTTTATAAAAGAAGTTTTTTGGGTTGACATCGTGGATGTAAAGTTTCGGAGCTGTATAGCAAGCTATGGAACCAGTCCTAGATAGATAAAACATAACATACTGCGAATTGGTATAGCAAGCTATGGAACCCAAGACACATATTATATGTTAGAGGTTTCATTATCACATTACACCCCCACAATTCTTGCTGTTTTCGCGGTGTTGCGCTACTAGGCCCTGCGCGTGCTCGGTATTCATGAGTGCTCTAGAGACCTCGCCAGGATCTCATGCAAGCGGCCTCACTTGACACTCATATAGGTGATTTCATCAAGTGTATGCTGCAAGTCATACACCACCCATAAGGGCTATGAAAATCATTAAAGGCTTTAAGCTTATCCTTTTAACCCTGCAGTCTAGCACCATCACAATAACACCATAGGAAGGGACAATAATGAAATTAATTTACTTGAATTAATTTCCAGTGCTAGCACTATCAAGAAGCAACTTGTTTTTACCACATTGAACCTTATTCATGGGATCTCCAATCACAAAGGTTGGGTTACCATCACTTCTTAATATCAGTTGGCTTTTAGTCCCATTCCCCTCGATGTTTCACATATCATTTTCTTCCCTAAGGGTTTTGTCAGAGGATCGGCCAAATTCACTTCTGACTTCACATAATCGATCGATATTGCTCCATACTTTTGCAATTGTTTGACAACATTATGTCTTAATTGCACATGTCTATTTTTGCCATTATAGGTCTTATTCTTTGCAACGGCTATTGCCGATTGACTATCACAATGTATTGACACTGATGGTGTCGGTTTTATTCCCAAAGGAATACTAGCTAAAAGGTTCTTCAACCATTCAGCTTCAGTACCAGCCAATTCCAGAGCTACAAATTCCGACTCCATAGTCGATCTAGCAATAATGGATTGTTTGGCTGACCTCCAAGTTACCGCACCACCACCAAGTGTGAAAATGTAACCACTAGTGGATTTTGTCTCATCTGAATCAGATATCCAGTTAGCATCGCAGTATCCCTCTAATACTGCGGGAAATCCACTATAAGTAATACCATAAGTTGTGGTACCTCTCAAATATCTCATAAGGTGAGCAATTGCCTTCCAATGATCCTGACCAGGATTGTGAGTATACCTACTCAGACGACCGACTGCGAATGCAATGTCTGGTCGAGAAAAGTTCATTAAATGCAGTAGGCTCCCAATTACTTGGGCATACTGAGGTTGGTCAACAGGATCACCTCTATTTTTCTTTAAGCGTGAGTTAGCTTCATAGGGGGTACTCAAGGGGGTTGAGTCATAGTGTCCAAACTTCCTAAGAAGTTTTTCCACATAATGATCTTGTGATAGTGTGATACTATCACCTTCCCTGATGATTCTAACTCCTAATATTACATTTGCCTCACCCATATCTTTCATGTCGAAACTAGATGAAAGAAAGGATTTTGTTTTGATAACAATATCCAGACAAGTACCAAATATGAGCATGTCATCTACATATAAACATATGATCACATGTTCTCCACACACAGTTTTAGTGTAAACACATTTATCAACTTCAGTTGTGGTGAAGCCATCTCCGACTAAGGTTCTGTCGAATTTTTCATGCCATTGTTTTGGTGCTTGTTTTAAACCATATAACGACTTAAGGAGTTTACATACTTTGTTTTCTTGACCTGAAACTATACATCCTTCGGGTTGATTCATGTAAATTTCTTCTTCTAAGTCACCGTTCAAAAAGGCAGTTTTAACATCCATTTGATGAATAACCAGTTTGTGGATAGAAGCCAAAGCTATTAAAACTCTAATAGAAGAAATTCTTGTTACTGGAGCAAAAGTATCAAAGTAATCAATGTTTTGTTTTTGAGAAAAACCTTTTGCTACTAATCTAGCTTTGTATTTATCAATAGACCCATCAGGGTTATATTTTCTTTTGAAAATCCACTTGCATCCTATTGATTTTGCCCCAGGTGGTAAATCAACTAAGGTCCAAGTGTTACATTTGGAAATTGAGTCTATTTCAGTTTTAATGGCTTCTTTCCAAAATTTCGACTCAGAAGAAGAAGTTGCTTCAAAAAAGGTTTCTGGATCTTTTTCGACAAGATAAGTATAAAAATAATTTCCGAAGGATGTTTCTTTTCTTGGTCTTTTACTTCTCCTTAGTTCTTGATACGGTTCCTCATGAGTTTCATCATTAGTACTTGCTAAAGGTTGTCTAGATATACTATCATGTTTCAAAGGAAAAACGTTTTCAAAAAACTCAGCATTTTTAGTTTCTACGATAGTATTATTATCTAGAACATCACTTTTCACAACAAGGAATCTATAAGCAGCGTTGTGTTCTGCATATCCTATAAAAACACAATCAGAGGTTTTGCAACCAATTTTTCTTTTCTTAGGATCAGGCAACATAACTTTAGCTAAGCACCCCCACACTTTTAAATATTTTAAGTTAGGTTGATAACCTTTCCACAGTTCATAGGGTGTCTTTCCGGTTTTCCTATGAGGAGTTCTATTTTGTATAAAACATGCAGTTAATATAGCCTCACCCCACAAGTTAGTTGGCGCATTAGAACTTATTAACATAGCGTTCATCATCTCTTTCAATGTCCTATTTTTCCTTTCAGCTATGCCATTAGATTCAGGTGAATAGGGGGGAGTTGTTTCATGTATTATACCTTCCTTTTCACAAAAATCATTAAAAGATATGTATTCTCCTCCACGGTCGGATCTAACTCTTTTAATCTTTCTATCTAATTGATTTTCGACTTCAGCTTTATATGAAAGAAAAGCTTCAAATGCTTCATCTTTTTGTCTTAATAGAAACACCTTAGTGTATCGCGAAAAATCATCTATAAACGTTACATAATAATTTTTTCCGCCCCTAGTTGGAGTTTGTTTTAGATCTCCTAGGTCCGTATGAATTAAACTAAGCAGTTCAGTTTCACGATGTACTGGGGGACACGATTTCTTTGTTAATTTGGATTCAACACATACATTGCATTTACTATGTTGATTATCACTAGTCGAAATCATGCCAAGGCGTTGCAATTTAATAACATACTGAAAGTTAATATGACCTAGTCTAGCATGCCACATATTATAAGAGTCAATCAAGTAAGCAGAAGTCGAAACATTGTTATTGAAATCAAAAGTGTTGAGTACAAAAAGTCCATGATCATAATATCCCTTTCCAACAAAAATGTTGTTCTTGGTAAGAACAATCTTATCAGATTCAAATGTCACTTTGATACCATGCTTCAGCAGAACCCCAACAGAGATCAGGTTTGCCCTTATGTTAGGCACATGAAGCACATTTGTGAGAGCCAGAGTTTTTCCCGATGTGAGCTTGAGAAGAACTTTTCCTTTCCCCACAACTGGGGCTGGATGTGAGTCACCCAGATAGATATTTTCTTCTCCTTCCCCTACAGCAGTGTAGGAGGTAAAAACTTCTCTATTAGCACAAATGTGCTTGGTGGCTCCAGAATCCACCACCCATTTGTTCACATCAGTTGCCATGTTGACCAGAGAAACGACAGCAGCAATGACATCGTCATCCTCATTATCATCTCCACCAGCATCAGCCAAGTTGGCGTTAGCCTTAGGAGGATTGTCATTTCTCGCCCTATGTCTGCATTTAGGTGCATAGTGTCCTGGCTTTCCACAAACAAAGCAGTATCCTCTTTTCTTGAATTCAGTGCTATGAGTACCAGGATAATGATCATTGTTCTTTTTGTGATACTTTTGATTAGATGATTTCTTGGGATCGTACCTTTTGTTTGGAGAGACTGATTTGCCTTTGTCGAACCTTGAAGGGTTGTTCATCACCATGTTTGCCCGTGATGCCATTGATTTCGCCTTTATCTTGTTACTCTCTTTTCGATTGGTATCTTCGATGATGATATGAGTCAGCAGCTCGTTCAGTGACAATTGCTTGTGTTTGTGCTTCAGTTGTTGCTTGTAGTCCTTCCATGATTCTGGCAGCTTCTCAATCAAAATACCTGCAATGAACTCGTCAGGGAGAACTATGTTTTCAGCCTTCATTTCCTCTAGTAATTTGTGATACTGGTTGATTTGAGTTTTGATTTCGCCAGTTTCACTCATGACCCAATTGTAGTAGTTGCTGATGACAAATTTCTGCTTGCTTGCATCTTCAGCGGTGTATTTGAGAATCATTGATTCCCAGATCTGATTAGCTTCCTTGTAAGTATAGTAGATGTCGAACAATTCGTTTGAGAGGGTGCTGAGAATTGTGTGACGACACACTTTGTTGGCATGGGTCCAAACTTCGACCTGTTTGGGAGTAGCAGGTTCGACTGGTTTGGAGTCAGTAAGAGCAGCAGCAACCCCGTGCATGTCAAGAAGGGAACTCACGCGTTCCTGCCACCTGCGAAAATTTTGGCCTGCGAAGACCTCAATTTTAGAGATGTCAGGGAAAGGTTTCGCATAAGTTACTGGGACAGCAGAAGGGATGATAACAGTGCTGTTGTTGTTGATGGGAGCACCGTTATCATCGTTGTTGATTGCGTCAGCCATGATAAATTCTTCAGATTGTTGTCGAAAGTTGCTGATATGGCTGTAGTCGAAGGATGCTGACTGCAGTCGAAATTCTATAGTCGGATTTCAGAAGTAAAATTTCGACTGATGTTGTTGAGTGTGCAGGAATAGAAACTATCGAAGAGGAAGACCTTCTGTCGAATTGTACTGATGCTGTCGAAATTAAACCTGCAAACACAGAAATGTTATATAAACAACCGGAGGCGTCTTGCGACTGCCCTGAAGAATTTATCCGCCTCTACAGCGCAAATTCCCCGAGGTACAACCGGGTCTTCTCAATCGCAGTAGCGAAAGGGGTATCAGAACTAGCAAGAATAGATTGTGAAACAGGAGAGCAACCCAGAGCTCTTTTACAAGAAGGGAGGAAAATGAGTTTTCTGATGATTTCTTTCAAGTGCAACCCGAACTTGTTTATATAGGCTTTTAGAAAAAATAGCTGTTAGAGACATAGGCTCCAGCAATCAATAGCCAGTCAAAACCGTTTCGAAAATCAATTGTGATCAAAAGGTTTTACTCTGCGGTTACGAAATAAATAGGTTTAAAAGAAAAGAAGCCGTTGGAAGAAACTGACAGTTACAAAATAAAGGAAATTAAGTTTCAGTTTTCGACCAAATCTTTTCACCAGTCAGTTCAACCAACTTTCAGTATTCGACCAGATTGTTTTGCCAATCAGTTCGACCAACTTGCAGTTTTCGACCTGAACTTTCCGTAACAAATTATTTCATAAAACATTTCGACCCATGATTGGGCGTATACGGATAGGCTGATAAAAGTAATATTTTATTTAATAAAATTAGTACAAAGCCAGTCGAGCGCGCAGGGGGGGAATCGAAAGATTCGCACTGAACCAAGCCATGTTGGTCCCTACTTGTGCGCGCGAGTGAGTCCCTTCTAGTTGCTTGTTTACTAGCTCTCATTAAGCTTTAGTATATGAAGACTTTGGTGAATCCAAAGCCAAGCAATGTGGGACTTCTCACTTTTGAAATATCCATTTATTTTCAATAAAATACAACAATACGTATATTAGTAGTCGATATATGACTATCGCAATGTAGAAAAAATTTACTCTGCAATCATAACAAGTGGACACTTAAATATATTTTTCCACACTTACTAGAATCAGTGTTGTCAAATAACCGCCATGGCGGCGCCATAGCGCTATGGCGTGGCGGATTTCCAAACGACCGCCTTGAAAAAACGGATTTATGGCAGTGTGTCGCCGGAGGCGCCATGGCGGCCGCCATGAGCGTGGCGCCTGTGACGGAATGACGGGCTATGGCGGACGGTACGAAAAATTTAAGAAAAAACAAGGGTTTGGGACGTAACCCGAGTACCCGACCCGAATCAAAGGGTTAAATAACCAAAACCTTAATTATTTCTCGCATCTCTCGTCTCACTCTCGCTCTCGCTCTCCAATTCTCAGTCTCTCTCTCACACGCTTCTCTCTCCCTCTACCTCTGTTTTCCATTTCCTTCTCAGTTCTCTACTGCTTCTTCTCCCTTCACTGGTTCTTCTCTATCCAGTCTCCACCAGCAGGCGCGAAGGAGGCGACTCGACCAGCTGCGCCTGCGACGGCGACCAGGTTCACAGCCGTCTCTGATTCTCTTCTCGCTTCGTTCGCATCGCAGCTCATCATCATCGCAGGTTCTTTTTTTTCTGTTCGCAAATCGCATGCTTTTTTACCTTCGCCTACACTTTTTTTTTTCTCTCTTTGTTTTATTTTTTTATTTTTGTTTTATTTGTTTTTATGCTTTTTTTTGACACATTGTTTTAATGCATCTGTTATTTTTGTTTTAGTTTTTTTTTTCTGTTTTAATGCATCTGTTCTGTTTTAAATTTTATTCCTGTTCTATTTTAATCTTAGTTTGTAGAATATGTCTCAACCAAATTCCTCCCAAGCTTCGGTGCCATGTGTTGCTGCAACTTCCAGTTCCAACAGAACTGATGTCTTAAACTTAATTTGAAGTGGTTCTTACTTTTTAGTTGCTCATGACAATTTGATGGAGACTAATTTGAAGTGGTTCTTAGTTGCTTATGACAATTTGACATTTATTGATAGTCTTTTGGATTTTTTTTAAATTTTTTTATTGTTTTTTGTATGTGTATTAGTATATATATTTTTTAATTTTTTATAAAAATTGGTCTGCCATGGCGTCCGCCATATGCCGTTACGCCATCCGCCATATGTTTATGGCGGTTTTTTGGGTCTCCGCCATAAACCGCCATCCGCCATCGACAACACTGACTAGAATATATTATTTCTACCATCAATGTGTCAATAAATTTCATCTTTTTAATAAGAAATATCGAAGATATATCCTATCAAAGTGAAAATCATATCTTTAGGTAAGATATGTATTCAAGGTATATTTGAGAAGTATCGGGCGTATCGTATCGGATATGTATCGGACACGGTACATCTCCATTTTTGGAGTATCGGGGTTTCATAGATGCAATGCCATGTTCTATTTACAGACACTAAAAACTCCTAAGCTTTTTCCAGATGACACAAAATCTATTTGGTGTAGAACTTCACAACAGATTTCATTCAAAAATATAAAACAAAGTGTTTTAGGTGTTATTAGTGGACTTTCTGTTTCCCTTGAAGATCCAAGAATTTTAAGCAGATTTCATTCACAGATATTGAGTTGAGTGTGTATGCTTAGATCCTGTTGCTAATGGAATTTCTCTGATGCTGAATTATTGTAATGCAAGTTTTTAACTCTCTCTATAGTCTATATATGTATATGCTTTCTGATGATTTTGAGTCAAATTAGTTGTGTTTTAATTTTTTTATTGACTTGCTGTTAATGATTTTTCAGTTTTCCTTTTTTTTTTACAAAAAAACAATTTGGGCAGTGTAGTGAACACTTCTGGCAGTTCGGTTAACAGTTCGAACAAACAAGTTTGCAGTTTTGATTTACAGTCTGTATTTTTAACTAGTTCAGTTTGAAACTTGAACTCGTGAACCAAACCG
Organism: Astragalus membranaceus; assembly: GCA_039519185.1. Taxonomy (NCBI): domain Eukaryota; kingdom Viridiplantae; phylum Streptophyta; class Magnoliopsida; order Fabales; family Fabaceae; genus Astragalus; species Astragalus membranaceus. The sequence goes on along the minus strand of CM076848.1, from coordinate 53,297,065 downwards.
TGAATACTGTTTGGTTCGTGCGAACCGCGAACACAGTTCGGTTCAGCGATCTGCTTAACCAGTTCGGTTCGGTTTTCCTTGTGAACCAAACCATAAACAGTCCTGCTTTCAGCAGCTATTGAATTTTGATGTTTTTTATCTGAATGAAGGTTGAGAAGATGGAGGCAGAGGTAGTGGAGTCAGAGCTAGTGTTACCAAACTACCTCAGTTTTAAGAGAGTTCAAATGTATGACAAATACCCTAAAGGCCAATCCAGAGGCAGGCACTGGAAACATCTCAAGCAAATTATTCAGGCTGAAAATTACCAAAATTACCCTCCTGATGAACCCAATTGTGAGTTTTTCACACCCATTCTATTGATTGTATTGTAATTTTAACAAAATTCAATATATTGTTCTAGGGCAATGTATTACTGCACTCTTAGGCTTCTTTACTTTCTCTGTTTTTTTATTTGTATTTTCTATTTTCAAAGATATGTTTTCCTTTCCCTCTAATTGTACTTTGTTTTTCCTCTCTAATAATATATATTCTTTTATTTGGATTGAAAAATAATTAAAATTTTAAATTGTTGAATTCCAATGCTAAAGATCCTATCTACTAATTTTTTGTTATGTGTGTGCCATATCCATATGAAAGAATCTTAATTGTTTTTCTTTGTTGTTGAATTTTCTTGCAGATGTTAATATTGAGTCACCGCCTTCTATGCATCCTTGCAAGAAAATTTGCGATATTACAGGTTATGAGGTATGTGGTGATCTTTATATGTTTAGTGGTATTTCCCTGTAAGATAAAGTGGTTTTCATCTGTGGAAAAAGTTTGTAAATTCTTTATTTTTAAATGGCTATTCTCACACATTTTTTACAGAAATTATGAAACTAACTGTTTAATATTGTATCATTTTTCTTGTCATTGGTATTACTTTACCATCTTATTGAATCTGCTGATAGCAATCGAAACTCAGATAATCACATACATTCTGCTTCCTTTCAAATTGTGGTTTATTTTTCACGTAGCACTAGCATTGTTAAATTGGCTGGGTCGGTGTTAGTGTGTTATGTTTGTTTTCCTATGATCTGAGCTTTATCTTTCTTGCATTCGCGCCTGCATAACCATTGTATACCCTCATTCTGTCAGTATTTGGAACTGAAATCTGTTCAGTTTGGCCTTATTTAAAAGTAAAAGTTTAGGTCTTGCATCTTAGTTCTACCTTATTTATCTCCTTATAATTTGTCTTTTCCTCACTCGTCCAAAGACAGAATACTGTGTGTGAATTGAATTGTACAACTAATACTAGATTGTGGTCATGTGAACAACCTGAATAACATCTATTGTTTCTCAAATCTTATTGAATTGCACTGCTTTATCTTGATTTTTTGGTAGTTGTTAAACTTCACATTTGGTTCGTTTAGATGCTATTGCGAGGTTGTTCTTTTAAGCACCTTGTTATGTTATGTAGGCTTGGCTTAAAATGTTGCTTAACATTTTCTATTGAAATGACCACATCCTAAAACAACAGACAACCAAAATTTGTTTGTGGATATTGTATTGCTTGATGAAGTCAATGTATCGATGACTTAATCTAATTAATTAATTAATTAACTAATTAAGAATGATGTTAATGGTGATGATGATTATATTTATACCATGGCATACACATTCATACTGGAGAATTAATTAATTAGTTTGTCTTGCAGGCACCTTACTCTGATCCTAGGACTCATCTCCGATATGCAAATACTGATGTTTTCAAGACTATCAGATCGCTTCCTAATGAGTATGTGCAAAGATATTTAGCTCTAAGGAATGCAGCAGTCATTCTTAAGTAGTTCTGTTACTTACCATGACTTCCATGACACCTTATTCTTATTCCTTGATGTTTTCTTTACAATTTTCGTTTTAAATCTTTTAGGATGTTAAATAGATTTACTTGTACAACATTATTAACTTTTTAAATATGACTTTTTGTTGCCAGCTTGGTCTTGTCTGAGAACTAGTAATTTATAAGATTTCTATTGATAAATAACATTGCCAAATTACTTATAACTGATGTTGCATGTACAAAATCAACAACTCCATTCTGTATAGGGAAAAGTTCAAATAAATAATGTCATGTGACTAGGCGGAATCCTAATTTTCACCTTGTGGGTTTGGTTATCCGCCTTTTTATTTTAATTTTATTAAAACTCAATGGTCACACAATCCTACTCCCAAGGGTAGAGTGGCATACATATTCAAAATGAATCATCACCATATTAAACATGTCACGGACTCATTTAACCATTGATTCAACTGAATGATACTATATGTCATAACAATTAAGGGTAGGAAACTCCTAAGAGCAGCATAAGTTCCCCACAATAAAAATCTGAGCTGCAGTCTTTCCCCTGAAATTTCTAATTTTATCAAGTGAACTACTCAATCTAAAAGAGTTAAATCTATTATTTGTTACTCCATGGTGTAAAATGCCTAGGGATGCATTGCTTAAACTTTCAAAGTGTAAAATTTAAATATTACCGTAATTTTAGGTACTAAAACTATGATTTTTTTTTTCAAACCATAAGAACTGGCTGCTCAAGTCTTAGCTAACAAAAATGAATATTGATTTCCAATATTGGAAGTGGTACAATACAACCCCTCTATACATATATAGAAAATAATAAAATATGGTAAAAAATATGTAAACAAAACTAAAAAATTATTTAACAAAAAGAATGAACTGGAGATGGAATGTAAATCCTTATGAGCACTGAAAGGTGCATATTCAAAAACTCAACGGTTCAAAATAAGCTTAAGCGTGACCAAACCAACGACTCTACCAGGATTTTAAATGAGTAAACTGTAACACTATACAGGTGCTTGTGATATAATTTCCTCAGATATGTAATACTGATCTTATTTCCCTCTTGAGCCCTTTAGCTCGAGGGTTCTTTAACTCCATCCACGTTTAGTACTTCGCGTCTCAATGTAAGTCACCGTGGAAGTTACAAGCACCAGCTTCCAATCGAGCATGCGTTCTTAGGAGTCTACTGTGGTTCCAAACCGAAACATAGGCTTCGTCTGTCAGCTTACTTCTATGGATGAGTAATTGAGGGAATATCTTCTGCAAAAACCACATATAGAGCGAGTTATATCTAAAGGTTAACAAATTAATAGGTCAGGCTGTTGTCACTATTTTACAAATACAGACAAAGCCTTGTCTGATTTTACCTACTTTCGATTTTATGTAGAGGGAGAGCTGGTAAAATGAATTACTCATCCCACATCGAGCCTAAATGCCAATTGCAGACTTTGAATTACTTTATTTAGAGGTGATTTCTCAAATAATCAAGAAATTAAACTTTAAGTTAATGAGTATAATAGATTAAAGTAGTGGAATAATGGTGAGCAGCAGAAAAATATAATCAATTGAAATGGTTAAATATTGTCAACAGACTATTAGATCTGTTAGTTTTCGGGGAGTGAAACTAATCCCTGTTTCAAGTGTATGTTTACCGCTTCCACCAGTCAAGTATGTATTTAGCTTTATAAAGACCATATAATTGAACCACATATTCTATTTAAGATGAAGGGAGGGATTCATAACTTACCAACTGACATAGGATCATTATTATATACAAAAAAACTTGCTGAAACTATCAAATAGCAAAGAATGAGCAACATCCCTTTCAAGTAGTTGGAAGTTCCATTCTACATGTTGAAAATGAGTTCAAGTAAAGATCAAATCCATACATATATAAGTAGTTCACATATGGAATCCATTCAGGTCAGTAATTGACTTACGTGCAACATGAAGGCAACTATGATAACAGACATGAAAAGTGAAACTGTCTCGAAAGGCTGAAAATTCAAGTCCATAGGACACTCAATCATCCATCCAACAACCACACAAAACGGAATATGCAGTAATAATCATGGACAAGGAATCAGATGACTAGTAGAATGATACTGATCACTTTATAATCGATTCTCAATGTTGCTCTAAATATGATATGATTCTTTAAAAATTCATTGAAAAGAATCTTACCACAAACATTGATATTTGTATTGAAGATCCTACAGCCACACCCAGAGATATGTCCTATATGAATGCCAAAGCCAGCTTAGAGGAAAGCATCCTTGCATATATCATTTATTTAGATTATCTTTTTCTTTTCATAAAAATTAAGTTTATCTCATTGTACCCATTTTTAAGGGAAGGTAACTCAAAACACACTCTCAAATCTCAATGGATCATATCACAAACTGTTCATATATGTCAGAATTAAATCATCATTAGTTACGGTTAACACTTACAAGTTTGTCTTTGACAGCAAACATAACAGATCCGACATGCTCTGCAGCATTCCCAACTACTGGAAGAAGAATGACACTAAGAAATGCCACTGGCATTTTAAACTCTTTTGAAGCCCCCTGAAAATGTTGAATATGTTATAGCAATAACTGAGGCCATAAGAATCTGAATACATAATTACATATAATGGGAAGAAAAGGGTAAACTAAGAAAACAAACATGAAAACAACAAAAACCACCCCAAAACGATAGCAAATATATTTCAATTGCTCTGTAGAGGGAGAGAAATAAATAAGGTGAACATGAAAGAGAAAACATATTGTTTGTAAGAATTTAAATTACCCCTATGGTGTTAACCAAGTATTCTGACAGTATAGATATACCTCCTGTTAAAATTGAAAGCCATATCATTGATTCCCACATAGAAATCTCAGGAATTTCTTCATCATCTGATTTATTTTCATTGAGACTCTTACCCTAATAACCATTATTAACAATTACACATTAAGATAAATATCAAGGACGAATCTCAATGTGGATCAGTAATGCATAACTATTAAGGCTTTACCTCATCAATTGGAGTTTGTAAATTCTTCTGACTCTTCACTTGATGCACTATATAAGAAGCATATGCCACAAGCATAATGCAACTAGTAAATCTAGAAAGAGATAACTGAGATTTCCCATATTCTGATTCTGTTTGTGTAGCATGAAGGACTGCTGGAAATAACAGACCCATTACTGCCATCAATAGTAATCCAAAATCCACAGCAACACCTGCCTGATTGTTAGTTAAGGTCAATTTCTGCAATATTGTCACAGAAAAACCCAAAGAGAGGGAGATTGTTTTAATAGAAGGGAAAAGAAACATACATGGTTAAATACTTGTTCTCTCTTATGAAATACTATTCCACCAGCAAAAAGTGCACATCCAAGCACTAACAACAGGTTAGACAAAACTGAACCCAGTAGTGATTGTTGAACAAGACGAATCAAGCCACTTTTGAGGGCATGAATTGATATAATCAACTCTGTTGCATTTCCAAATGTGGCATATAGTAGGCCACTAACTGCAAAGTCATATTGGAGATTAAGTAATTTAAAAGGTTGCTAACAATTCTGTTAAGGAATGTTAGCAAAAACTTAAGAATCATTAGTGCTGCTTTGTAAGAATTTCAAATGATGTAATTTAAGAAGGGAAGGGTGAAAGTACCTGCGGGTCCAGTAAAGAAAGCTAGTTGCCTGCATCAGAGGCAGGTCAAAAGTTGCATTATAATCAAATTCTTCAACTCAGTTTATATCAAACTCCATTTCAACATATTCTACAAAACATCACATAATTCATTTTAAAGCATGCATATACCAAAATAACAAGAATAATGACTTACTCCGTTGTATAGCTCAAACGCTCTGCCAAGGGTATAATGCCTAATAAACTGAAAAGAAAGACCCAACCCTAAAACACATTTGTAGAATTCAGCTTAATCAATTCAAGAGGTACTATTCTATCATCCATGAGTGAAATTGCATGATTTACAATGAAATCAGTATGTAGCAAAAAAATGTATAAGGAAACTTACATGACTATGAAACAATTTGTCAACCAATATTGCCATGGGGCCAAAGGGAATAAGTGCATGTTTGGATGCACGGTGGAGGCACCAAACGCACGGTAAGGGGTTGGTTTGGCCGTGATTTCTTGCGGCAATCCTGAAGCTACAAATTGGAGCTTCTGTGTGGACGTGGCTTGGACGTGCGGCGGCGGCGAGACAATCTTGCAACCAAACATGCACTAAGTAAGTTTATCTTGGTTGAGAGGAGTACAACTTTTATGCTACTAATAACCTTACTCCTTATTACATCTTGCGAGAAATTCCCACATTCATGATCAATTGGTGAATCTTCTCCATAGGATACACTCTTTTTGGGAAAAGGACTAAGTAGGCTTGCATTTTCAAGTTCTATCACACATTTTCCTTCTAAGGATCCCATCTGCACAACCAAAAGTGACATTACTAACCATATAAAGAAACTAGCAAGTGCATTCAGCATTCATAATCATATGGAATGCATATGATATGAGTGAGCAATTAAGGAATTGCTAGGACGTACCGAGATAGGCCTCTTCATTGTTTTCAAGATTTCACTTGTCCTTATGATATGAATGCAGATATTAATTAAGTGTTAGATAGGGGAAGTCCAAAAACCAAATGGGTTACAGAGAAATTTATCCGACAAATCATTATTATCTTGTTCATGCATAATAGAATCTGGCATTGGTTAAGATCCGTGTGCAGAGAAGTAGTATGATAGAAGAATGAATTGAATTCATCAAAATTCATTATCCACGGCACTAACATCGCCTATTTCTTAGGATTGAATAAGTAACCAACCGTGTTGTTAACATTTCTATCCTAATGTTACTTGGATTTTATTGTTATTTAGCTTTCTTTTTTGAGTAATGATATTCGGTTCGAAATTGTTTTAATGAAATGTCATAAACAGTACGAGTTAAGAAGTACATTGATGATATTATATAGGGTTAAATATGTTTTTAGTCCCTACAAAATCGACTCCTTTTAAGTTTAGTCCTTATATTAACGAAATAGGCGTTTTAGTCCTCATCTTATTTTGCCGTTTTCAATTTTAGTCCCTCATGACTTTTAATAGCGCTTCAAAACTTTTAATAGCGCTTATAAAAGGTCAAAAAAGCGCTATTAAAAGTTTTGAAGCGCTATTAAACGTCATGAGGGACTAAAATTGAAAACGGAAAAAAAAGATGAAGACCAAAACGCCTATTTCGTTAATGTAGGGACTAAACTTAAAATGAGCCGATTTTGTAGGGACTAAAAACATATTTTACCCTATTATATAAGTACACATATATAAGTACACATATATAATATTGTCAAAAAAAAAGTACACGTATATAATATTAGTAAACAGTACGAGGTAAGAAGTACATTGTGTTTACCTTAACCAAATGAGTTCACTTGAACATTCAATTTTGAGGAGTTCACTCTTGCATGCGGAAGGAGTAAAATGCAAAGTGGGAAATGGTAAGGAGATAAAATTTGAGAAGATATGTTCGCGGATTTAAGAAGATACAAAGTGAGAAACAGAAATGAGATTGATTTTTAGGAATATAGATGGGGTAGGTCTGTAGGACAATCCCTCTAAAAGAAACATTTGGGAATGCTCCAAATAACATAAAATACAAATTTCAGTATTTCAATGGCGGGAAATTGAAATTAAGAATTAAGAATTAAGAAGTAACATTGAAATTAAGAAATAACAATGGAAGGGGAAACACTGGGTATTTAATGGATGAAGATAAATTTTAAAAATTACGATTTAGTTTGTATATACTTTCAAGGCAAAAACTTTTTACATTGTCAATCACCTGTAAATAAAAGTGGTTAAGACTTCTTTCAATTACATGAAAAGTCATCTATCTATACCATAATTTTTGATTGGTTGCGAGTATAAATAACTTTTAATATGATAGTTGATAATAATTAAATATTTAATTTATATACACAGTCATTACAATGTCAGTCAATCACGAAATGACATATCATAAAAAATTGGCTTTATCTTTTTTAATCGGCTTTATCTTAATTAAACTCTAAAAACTATTCAATAAATTGTTTTTTACTTTACGGACTAAAGAAAAAGGCTTAAATACAGTTTTGGTCCCCCTATTTTGACCAATCCACGATTTTGGTCCCTAAAGTTTTAATTTGACGATTTTGGTCCCCCTATTTTCCCAATTTGAAAAATCATAGTCCCCCACCCCAATTTTGACTCAGTTTGACTGAGTTATCCTACGTGGCAGCCCACGTGGACTGCCACGTAGGCGCACCCCCCACCCCCCACCCCCCACCCCTTCTTCTTCCTCGCTCTCCCTCCCCTCCCCCTTCACTGTTCCCCCTCCCCATCGGTCTCTCTCCCCCTTCACTGTTCCCCCTCCCCATCGGTCTCCCTCCCCCTTCACTGTTCCCCCTCCCCGTCGCTCTCGCTCTCCCTCCCCTCCCCGTCGCTCTCCCTCCCCCTCCCCGTCGCTCTCGCTCTCCCTCCCCTCATCGGTCTCCCTCCCCTCCCCCTCCTTCGCAGATCTCTCTCTCTCCCTCTCTCTGCGCGAAGATCTCCCCTCCTCCTCTCTCTCTCCCCTCCTCCTCTCTCTCTCTCCTCCTCCTCTCTCTCTCGCGTCGCTCTCGGTGAACCCCGTTGGGTTGGGGTGGGGTGGGTGGGGTGGGGTGGGTCGGTGGTGGGGGGTGGGGGTGGGGTCGGTGGTGGTGGGGTGGGGTCGGTGGTGGGGTGGGGGGGGTGTGCCTACGTGGCAGTCCACGTGGGCTGCCATGTAGGATAACTCAGTCAAACTGAGTCAAAATTGGGGTGGGGGACTATAATTTTTCAAATTGGAAAAATAGGGGGACCAAAATCGTCAAATTAAAATTTTAAGGACCAAAATCGTGGATTGGTCAAAATAGGGGGACCAAAACTGTATTTAAGCCAAAGAAAAATAATGTTGAATAAATTGAGGGTTTAGTCCTTCAAAAATAATAGGAAGATTTTAAAGCGGGACACACCTTCTTCCGTGGCTCAAAGAGTAACAGTGATGAGAAGAAAGACCATTGGCAAGCGCAGGCGTAGTACTACTCCTTCTGCAACTCCTTCCATCTCTCCCATTCCTCTCCTCTCTACCGCCCAGGTATCCTTTCATCTCCTCTTCTTTCTTCTCCAACGACATCGTTTTATACCTCTTTAACCCTTTCCCTCAACCCTTAACCAGGACGACGATCACAATGCAACTGCAACCCACTACAACAGCGACAGAAACGACGACCACCAACCCACTCAACTCCCCGATTCCATTCCCGAATTCGAAGCCGTTGACTCATTGGACGACGGCATTTGCATAAGTTGCAACCAATGCGATGGCGAATTGTTGGTTTGCACAGGAACTGATTGTCCCGTTTCCGTCCACGTCAGCTGCATCGGTTCCCAACCTAAATTCGATGATTCTGGAAACTTCTACTGCCCTTACTGCTGGTACAAACGAACTTTAAACATTACTCGACAACTCAAACAAAAAGCCCTAATTGCAAAAGCCGCTCTCGCAAGCTTCTTAGACGAAAACCAAACGGTTCGTAAGGATGCTGTTGAAGACCCTGTTGTCGAACCGGTTCAGGAACCGGTGAACCGGGATGAACTTAGAGTTTCCGATTCTGAGGAAAAGGAAAGAAAAGAACACGAGGATGATGATAAAGGAAATGTTTCTGTAACGAGTAGTTCGGTGAGCGAAACTAAAGATTCCAATTACAAGGCTATCTCGGTGAAGAAAGGCAATGTAAAACGCAGGGTTCGTTCTTGTGTGAAAAAATCCTTGTTGCGGGAACAAAACAGTGGTGGTGGTGGTGATGTGGACGAGGAGGAAGTTACCAGCTCCAGGTCCAGACTATCTAAGCAGAAAGTGTGAGTCATTTATTGGTTTGCTTGTAATTTAATTTCTCGTGATATTTTGATGAAGAAATTCAGAGGAGTTGTTTATTATTGCAGCAAGAAGCAGATTTCACTGACAGGAGGAGGTAAGCGGAAGCCATTGTTTTGGACAGCTGAAGAAGAAAAAGCTCTTGAGGTATATATAATAATAATAAGTTATCTAAAATGTCTTTTCTTTCCACAACTGGTTAGTGGTTGCATTATTCATTACTTTTGAGATATAGGACTTGAAGAGTGGTTTTACTTATCAACTTGTTAGAGAGAGGGATGTTAATGTTATAGGCCAGCCAAAAAGGATTTGGCTTCTGTTAAGGTAAGGGAATGTGGGGCATACTTTATTAGAGTCAAAATTAAGCAGTTATAGTCATTGATTCAAATGTCAGTAGTTGAGATTATAATGCATGCATATTTATGTAAACTGGGAATTGTTTAAATTTCACACATTCTCTGGTCATTGACTAATAGTTCTTACTTTTCCTTTTGAAGTAAACATCTCAAGTAAAATGACGCCGGTAAAGGATTAGAATTTTCTTGGGTGAGTTAATGGTACGAAATGTGTGGATTGAAGGTCCAATGGTGTATAGGAGGTACATATGAAATGCAGGAAATAGAAGGGGATATTAGTTCGTTGCTGGTGCCTGTCAACATCACCTGTTAAGTTAAAATATTTGGTCTGATAGGTTTAGAAAAACCAAGGAGTGTGCAATCTGCTCCTATAATTCATAAATCTGATAATTCATTCTATCATGGACATTAGAAAATTAATGGAACGCTTCTATTACTTATTAACTAAATAAGCAGCTTTTAAATTCCAATAACCTAAATAGTTATGAACTGGTAAGTCATCAGGACATTGCAATCAACCCCGCTATCATAGTTAAACTAAAGAGATTTGCTATTTGCATATCAGATATTCGACACCATATATTTTGGTTTCTATAGTATATCTCTCTCTTATTCCCATATCTTCTGATCTTCTCCGTATCACACAGTTCAAAAATACAATAAAAAGAAAACAAAAAGGGTGCCGTATGGTGTTCCTATTCAAGAATCATTTTCCTAAACTAAAGCTTTGAGGCAACTCTAAACTTATACTTTTGTTTATGCTAGTATGTCCAGCATGAGGGTATAATGTTCATAAATTAAATGCCATGTGGCTACTTTGCAGTTTGCACTCAATCCAATTGAATACCTCTACTTCCTACTTGGTTTAGGTGGTGTACTGGTTTTATTGCTGCCAACAATACAAGATCTATCTCTTTGTCACTCGTCCCTTGTATTTAGAAGTTGTTTGAATAGTTTTCAACTTCCTGCCAAACTGTTTACGTATTTAAGAGATTATTCCGAACTTTAAAGTTGTAAAACACATAATCGATTATGAATGTTTTCAATTGATCAAAGTATAGAATATTCATCTTGGATATTAAAACTGCACCATGTCTTCATTTCTCAATTAACAGTATCAACTTTGGTTTTTACCTTGCAGGAAGGTGTGTTAAAGTTCTCAAAGCAAAATCAAAATATGCCTTGGAGGAAAATTTTAGAATTTGGCTGTCGTGTATTTGATAAGACTCGTACTCCTGTGGATCTTAAGGATAAATGGAAGAAAATGTCCTCCAAGAAAGGTAAACTTACTTAGTTATGATCGATATTTATGATAAATGAAATTTAAGGTAATATTTCATTATTTCTTGTTCTATCTTGTAATGTATAATGTATGCTCTTGAAACTTTGGGTTTTCTGCTGCCAAGTAGCTTTTATGGGAGGTTTCGTGGATAAAATATATGGAAGAAATTTGAAAAAAGGAATTCGGGCAAAATATTTTCTTCTCTTCTTAAAAGGTGTTATTCCAGCATTTTCTGGATACATTGTTTCTAATCTTATCTTTTTCGTATATGTCCACTCATCCACCTCAACATTCTCATCTCTACTACATTTTTACTCTCGTTTGCACATCACTGTCCACCACACACTACCATAGGGCATCTTTGGTCTTGTTAACAAGATCAACGCTAACTTGTTTATGATGATTCTGTATCAAGGTTTTTGCTAAAATGAGAATACAACTTTATGACAGTTGTCATTTATGCAATCGTTTGGTGCATTTTATTTTTATTGGAGGGGAACATGCACATAATCCTAGTATATTTGCCTGTATATATGTCCTATACCCGAAAATGTTTTTTTTTATGTTTTATCTAGTTTTTTCTTGGCTCCAACTATAGTTGTATTTGTCCCCTATTCTCTAGCTTAAATTTTGTTCTCTTTTTTTTTATATAAAAAATTGATACAATGACAAAAGTTTTCCTCTTTACTGCCGGAAAAAGCCACTTAAACTTGGTTATTAATGTTTGAACATACGTTGAATCGGAATCATTGCATGCTATTCTTTCTCTGTTTTCCCCCTACCATGCTCATCGTAGTTCACAAGGCCAGAAATGACAGGAGCTAGAGGCTTTATTCTCAAGCGTGCATTTTCTAACAAAATTAGCAGAAATGTAGCTATAATATTGGGATTTGGATGATCCATAAACTGATTTTAGATTACTTGAAATAATAACTGTTTTGCTACACAGGATGCAAGTAGAACTTGTGGAAATCTAGGTTTTTTTTTACCAGTAACAGGGAATTTGATTACATTATGGCAAAGTGTGGAGCAAGGATAGGAGGTGCTAATGAAATTTGATGACCTGCTCATATTTTGTTGTAGGTCTGTGTATATATAATTTCTGGCGCTCCAATAATTGGGTGCAAGGTCATTTTAACTTTTAACCTAGAGTGCTTAAATATATATTTAGTGTGTGAAGAATTGTAAAATTGGGATATTCAAAAAACAAGTTCTCCTCTTCCAGAAAATTGTTTCCAACTACTTGTCTTGGAAATCAGTTGCCAATGGCAGCGAGCGCAGAAGATGCATATGATATCATGTGGTGAAAATTCTAGCACTCTTTTTTTTTATACAACTGAAAATGCACACTTTAGATACACTTGGTGTAAACCATGTATCAACAATGTGCATAAACCTTATCGTGGTCGGCATTTAAAAAGCTGGGATTAATGATGGCCCGAATAGTTGACACAACAGCTGGTGGTAAAAATATCTAAAATCTTTCGACCACCGATCCACCATAACTAAAAATAAAATTTAATAATTATTCTTTGATAGTGTTAATTTAAAATACGACTAAACGTTTGTATTGAGTTTATATTATCTGTTTGGACTTGTGTATTTGTTTCGAACGTTTGTATCGAGTTTATACATACTGGTAATGTAGAATTATAAGAATTGACCAATTTCCAATAGTTTATTTTTGACACAACAAATTTCCAATAGTTGGTAGCTAGTATAAATTGGTTAGTACTGATAAAAAAAAATATAAATTGGTTAGTAATGTAGGATTAGATATATAAAACTCTTTAACCAGTCATTTAAAATATAAATTGGTTAGATATACAAAACTCTCCAATAGTTAGTAACTCTTTTGACACATAACAAATATAAATTACTTGTCTCGCTACTCCATCCCTTTCAGATTTCTTGAAGATTTCTTGTTTTCCCAGTCATTTCTCACAAGTTTTCTTTAACCGGAAAATAAAATTATATCAACTGGGTTCATAAAATAAAAATATACTCCCCCCTTTAGTTTGTTTTTCGATAAGCAAGGATTTGTTAATTAGAGCACTAGGGGTGTTCAAACTCACATATACATCACAATTCAAAAGTTGTTAATACAAATGAATGGTCACAATCAAAACAATATTGGGATCTTCACTCCTAAACAAAGGACCATTTCGAGCCTTCCAGGTGCACCAATACGTTGCCAACCATAACATTTATTTAACCTTCTTAGCCTTATTTCCCGAAAACACCTCACCAAAATCGATAAAATGTTGAGCAATATTCACCGAGTTTGGTGTCTGCACATCCAACCAAAGACCAACCTTATCCCCAAACACTTCTTGCGAGACTACAAGCCAGAAAAAGATGATGTAGCTCTTCGCGCACACCCTGCAAAAAACGCAAAGAGCCACTTCCTCCGAATTAATAACATGACACTTAAACAATAAATCATTAACAGGAAGTGAGTCTTTGAACAATCTCCAACCAAAGATCAGAATTTTAGATGTTCCATAACGCCTTGAAATCAAATATTTTGTAATGTCACGTAATATCAATTTTAATTTTAATTTTTATTTAATTATAAGTTAAACAAGCATAATTAACATCTAAAGTTTGATTCAAACACAATTATATTTATAAACATTCGTATTTTATTTTATTTAATTATACAAATACATATAATTTTAATTTATACATTATAAATGTAGTTTTTAATTATAATTTGAATAAAATTTATCCATCATATATTTTATATTTATAATAGATATTTATAAAATATTTTCCTATATATAAATTATATTAAAATATATTATATAATTATATTTATAAACTATATTTATCCATCTAAATATAAATTATTTTTTTGACAAACAAATATATTTACTAAACATGTATTTCTATTTTATGCCAAAAAAAATATATTCGTATTTTCTTTTACTTTTAATTTCCCTTTGTTTCATACCAAACAATTTAAAAAATGTTTTCAATTTATTCTTTTTATTTCACTATATATTCTATCATTCTACTTTATTTTTCTGATCAAACAAAGTGTAGATATAAAAAATTAGCACTCTAAACCATGGAGAAGTATGGAAGAAGAATGATTAAGATTTTCAGTTGATAAACTATATTTAAATTATAATTTAAACTACATTATATAATGTATAAATTATACTTATATGTATTCTTATACTTTTATTTTTTGACCAAATATGTATTCTTATACTTAAATAAAATAAAATACTAATATTTATAATTATAATTTATATAATAAAATAGTGATCGAATAACATATACATTTTGTTTTGTAAAAAAAAAACATATACATTTTGTAAAAATTTAGATATTAATTGTCCTTGTTTAAGTTATATGTATATTATAATTTAAATTAAAATCAATATTATGTAATAATGCAAATATATTAGAATTGGTATTAAATCACAAATGAATGAGTGGCTTAGTGGGAATTCTGCTTGTTTGCTACCCACAGTTTACAAGTTTGATTCCCACATCCTACCATTTGCAAATTTTGTTTTAATAGTAACTGTCTGCTATGTGGCATCTCGGTGTAACGCGGCAGTGGTGGCACAACCATCCAATAATAGCATGCCATGTGGTATTTGTCATTTGCCAACATTATCTTCGTTTGCCAATAATAAAAAGACCTAACTGGATGCGTTTTGTTTTGGCAGGGATTAAACTAAAACTTGTTGAATCACATAGACGAAATTGGATTACTGTGTATTTATAGGGACTAAACATATATTTAAGCCAAAAGAAAATAAGTTGGTATTAATTTTTTTTAGATAAGCAATGATTCATTAATGGAGCACTAGGGGTGCTCGAGCCCTCTTACAAAGATAAATTATACATTGTTAATATAAAGAAGGGCATTGTTCCACCATGAAGAAGTGGAATAACTAGACCGACTATCCACCCGATAAATAAACCAACTCCAAGACAAACAGATAACAGCTAAAGTTGAGTCGGTGTTAGCCACTCCCCCCTTAAAAAGAATACTATTTCTAGCTAACTAAATACAACACCAAGTTGCCGGCTAAATAATATACTTCACCTTCTATGAGCTGTGAGGTACCCAGTTTTGGATACCCAGTTTTGTGAACGGGCAAGCACGTACTCTAACTAACCACCACACACGCGCGCGCCGCCGTCCGACCGGCCGGGCCGGGCTTGGGCTGTGAGGTGTAAAGTATTTTTTTGGAACGTGCTTGTCCAGATTCATTGAACCGACCAGATTCGACGAACCGTCGCGAACTTGCGCTCCAAGTCAGACGTGCGCACGAACCTTCGTAACTTGCGCGCCAAGGATCCATGATTCGTAACTTGCGCACGAAGCCGGTTATTGAAGCCTATAAAAGAGGCCTTCCCCCAATTCATTTCACACACCGAAAACTCGAAGCAGTTCCGAGTTCTCTTCTCTTCTCCCTCATAAATTCCTTCTTCTTCTTCTTCTTCTTCTTCTTCTCGAAGAGTGGCCTACGAGCCATATTCTTGAGTGGTTATAAACCATATTGAGAGGTGTATATCTCGAGCGATTACTGACTGTGCAGTCATAATCGTAACTGGGCTGTTTTATCCTGGGGGCGTCGTGGTTGATAGTCTGCTTGCACCATCGAGCAGTGCCACGAAACGTCTTAAAGAGAGCGACCTAGTCCGCGACTCATCCTAGTAATTTCTTCGGTATAATTTCGAAAACACTGAAACAACAGTTACTCCACAGGAGATGCCACGCCCAGTCATTATGAAGCCACTCACCTACACCAGCCACGGAGACATGCGCGCAACCTGCAAATAAGTGAGAAAAAACCAGATGCAAGGGCTGATGTCCCAGCCAATGATGCCCTACCTAGTTGGTATTAATTTTATCTTTTAGCTATGTAATTCGTAGAAAATTTAAGTTTTTTAAGATTTTTCAACAATGAATATATGTAAAAACTTATTTTCTTTGAGAAAATATTATAGAATACAGACTATATTTTTCCCCTACTACTAAAAAATTCTAAATCTGTCACTGTGCACATAAGTAAAAGGTTTTTTTTTCATACCCTCATTTTGACCAAATTGCCAATTCTACCCTTATTCACCACAAAAAACCAAAAGAAACATCTCATTTCACATAATTCCGAAATCAAAAAGTAAGCAAAAATTTTATTTGTTCCGGAAATACTTTCTTTTACGTAAATGCGGAAGCTTATTTTTTAAAAATTTCTGGAAACACCTAAATTTAAGTATTTCCGGAAGCCACTTTTAGGAAAATTTTTGGAAATACCGTTTTGAGGTGTTTCCGGAACACAATTTTTATTATTCCAGAAATACATAAATTTAGGTGTTTCCGAAATTTTTGTTTTTGTTTTTCTATTTGTTTTGTTTATTAAATATACTTATTTTTTTAAAAATTAATTTTTGCAGTGGCGCACAATAGAGTCGGGGGCAGAATTCTGCGAGTTACACGAGGTTGGAGAGAGGGGAGTCTTCACGGTCAGGAGGTGGACATCCCGATCAGAAATATCTCAAAAAATCGTATTTCCGGAATTCCCTAGAATTTAACCTTCCGGAAATACCTCAAAAAATGGAATTTCCGGAATGTTTTTTTTTTTTTGAAATTTCGTTTTAATTAATTTTTTTTGCTTTTATAGTGGCAACCAGAACAGGAAGCATAGAGCGAGGCAAGCATTCAGGAGCGGGAGGAGATGAGCAGAGTCCTTCTGGCAGTAGGAGTAGGTTCCGATTGAGGACTAGATAGGCCGGACACGCGTCTGAGCGTCAGAGACGTGTCCGAGAGCGAGAGCAGCAGCAGGAGATTGAGCCAGACGCCATGCATGTAGACGACCAGGCTGAGGCTGGGGTTGCTCAGCATGATGATGAGGCTGCTGAGCAGGTTTTGTTACACCGGTTGCATGTCTATTGCGTCCAGAGACTACTACCGACGGGACAGGTAATACTTTTAATAATTTGTTTATTTTTTAACAATTAATTACTTTTATTTTTTTACAGGACCGGGGTAAGATTAAAGTTGCTTCTCATGGGGGAAGATACTGAAGATGAGACCTCAGCAACACCACCCACATATAGTAGGATGGTTGCAGCAGGCCCATCTGTTTGAGCTGGACATCACACCTCTCGGCAACATCAACCACGAGCTCATATCAGCTTTTGTGGAGAGGTGGCATTCTGAGACCAGCTCATTCCACATGCCGTGGGGGGAGATGACAGTGACGTTGGATGACGTGTCCGCGTTGCTCCACTTGCCTCTCACCGGCACACCGTTGGCGCATCAGCCACATTTTGACACTGCCTTCGGGCTGGAGTTGACCTGCTGGGCATTGACCACACAGCCTGCTGGGAAGAGTGTCAGTTCAACAAGGGACCGGCATTCTGATTTTCTTTCTTGATGGCCGCATACACACAGAACATGGAGCGCGGCCATCTTGATCAGGCGGCACAGTGCTATCTGCTACACTTGTTGGGCAGCACCATTTTTGCCGACAAGAGTCACACATCTGTCCCTGTCAAGTGGGTGACTCTTATTTCGGACTTTGCCCTGTGTGGCCAGTGGGCTTGGGGTCCAGCTGCTCTAGCTATTCTCTACGAGCAGCTGAATGATGCTTGTTACTAGGAGACGTCACAGATTGGCGGATACGCTTCTCTGCTGCAGGTAACTAATTAATTAATTATTTTTATTTTTTTAATTACTTTTATTTATATAATTACTTAATTTTTTTTAGTGCTGGATATATGAGTATTTCCCCACCATCGTGGTGCGGAAATACTTCGGTGCCAGTGAACTTCCACGTTGCAGCAGGTGGGCGAACAAGAAGTGCGATAGTATCAAGCTTCCGGAGTTTCGGCAGCTGCTGGATGACTTGCAGAGGGAGCAGGTCTTATGGAGCCCCTGGGACGACCACAGACAGTACCTCCGGTTTCACAACATTTCATTATTCAGAGGTTGGCTGCTGTGGGGGATGTGGCGGTGCCTTATATGCCAGACAGGGTCCGTTGGCAGTTTGGATATGTTTAGCTGATTCCTGGTCCACCTATTTCGGGCCCACGCCCATCTCCGGAGGTCATAGTACAGCAGCTGATGTTCTATCAATCCCCAGCGCGGGCTTTCAGGGACAGCGGTCGAAGGACACCCGTCCAGGGTGCTTGTGATGACGAGTACCTACCATGGTACTTCCAGGTGTCCATTCCCTGCTTGACTCCGGCTCCGCCTTCACCTCCAGCTCCGCCTTCGCCTCCAGAGGATGTTGGTCCACTTCCCTATGAGTCCAGGGAGAGAGTAGCTAGGCATGTCCAGGATGCCTATGATAGTCTTTTGGCAGTTGACGACATTCTTGGGGATGTCTATGATAGTCTGTTGACTGCTTTACAGCTTTTGGACATTTAGTTGTATTATTTTTTGTATTTTTACTGTATTAATACTGATTATTATTGTTTATTAGTTTAGCAAGTTTCGTTACATTTAATTATTTCGCATAAATTTTTTTAATTTAAAAAAAATTTCAAAAATTTCCGAAAAATACAAATATTTCTGCGGAAATATGTGTATTTCCGAAAATTTTTAAAAAATATTTTTTTTTACGAAAAACTAGGGGTATTTTGGGGATTTATGATAAAATGGGGATATGAAGTCCAATGAAGGGTAAAAAAAACAGCCCAAGTTTTTAGTCCCATCACCGGTCGATAGGCGGGTCTAACCATGCCCCCAACTTTCAAATGACTTGTATAAGTTGGAATTGTCGTGGTTTGGCGGCGTCCACGACAAATAGAGAGCTCAGGGCTCTCTTAGTAACTTATAAGCCGGTTTTAGTCTTTCTAATGGAGACTAGAGCAAAAAAGGATCGTGTGGAGAAGCTAAGAAGGAGGTTAAGGTTCCATAAGTGTTTTTGTGTTGAAGCTATTGGTCAGTCAGACGGCCTAGCTTTGTTGTGGAATGATTTTTATCATATCCAAATTCTTGATAGTTGTAAGAATTATATTCATACAATCATTCATCAACACAGAACTCAAAAGTTGTTTGAAATGTCTTTTATTTATGGTAATCCCACTTTTGCTTAAAGAAAGCATCTTTGGATTAAAGTTGGAGCTTTACCTACTAGTAAGGAGGTTCCTTGGGTGTGTATTGGTGATTTTAATGATATGAGTGCTCAATCTGAGAAGCAGGGGGCTAGTCTTATTGAAGATAGAAGATTAATGTTATTCAAAAAGTTTACTGCTGATAGTGCTCTAATGGATTTGGAATTGAAAGGTTGCAAGTTTACGTGGGTTAGTAATCCTAGAGATGGTGTTTTTACTAAAGAAAAATTGGATCGTGTCCTTGTGAATTGGAATTGGAGGCAGCTTTTTCCTAATGCTACTGCTGTTGCTTTGCCTATGATCAATTCTGACCATTCTCCTATTGTGTTTTGTCCTGCTCCTATTGATACTAGTGGTAGGAGATTCAAGTTTGAGTCTATGTGGCAGGAACATCCTGAGTTTGGGGAGTTTTTGAGTAATAGTTGGAATTCTGGACCTCAAGAGAATCGTGGTTGGCAAGGGTATATTGATAGAATCAAGAAGAGTTCAAAGGACATGGTTTGGTGGCATAAGAAGACTTTTAAGAATGCCAAGAAAGAGATTGACAGGTTGAGTGCTGAAATTCAAATTCTTCTAAATGGGAATTATCTTGTGGTTCCTTGGGATAGAGTAAATGATCTAAGAAAGCGTATTGATGATTTATGGAAGCAAGAGGAGCTGTTTTGGGGTCAAAGATCTAGGATTAAGTGGTTAAAATTTGGAGATAGAAATTCTAGATTCTTTCATGCAACTACTATTCAGAGAAGAGATTTTAATAGGTTACTAAGAGTTAAAGATGATAATGATGTTTGGCAAGAAGGGCATAATGATGTGATGAATGCAGTGTATAATCATTTTGAAGCTATTTTCAGATCTGAGGGTTCTGAAGGTACTTTCCAGTGTTTGACTAATATTCCTAAGAAAGTTTCTGCTGAGAATAATATTAAGCTTATGGCTTCTGTTGGTGATGAGGAGATTAGGCTTGCTGTGTTTTCTCTAGGTTCTTTAAAGTCTCCAGGACCTGATGGTATGAATGGTTTGTTCTACCAAAACAACTGGGATTTGGTTAAACTACATGTGTGTGAAGCTGTTAAAGATTTCTTTGTTAATGGTTGTATGCCTAGTGAGTTAAATGAAACATTGGTTGCTCTAATCCCAAAAATCCCTAACCCTGAGTCTATTTCAAACTTGAGGCCTATAAGTTGTTGTAATTTTATTTATAAAGTTATATCAAGGATTATAGTGCTGAGGTTAAAGCCTATCATGGGTGGTCTAATCTCTCATCAACAAAGTGCTTTTGTTGGTGGGAGATTGATTCAAGATAACATTATTGTTGCTCATGAGGCTTTTCATAGGGTTAAGAAGATCAATGGTGGTTTAAAGAAGGCTGCAGTGATCAAGTTAGACATGAATAAGGCATATGACAGAGTGGAATGGGTTTTTTTTTGAGACAGACTATGTTGGCTTTTGGTTTTCATGAGGAGTGGGTGAAGAATATCATGAGTTTAGTTACTTCGGTGACCTACAAATTTCAAGTTAATGGTTTTCTTAGCAACAGTCTCTCTCCTGAAAGAGGTCTTAGACAAGGTGATCCTCTTTCACCTTATCTTTTTATTCTCATTTTTGATGTTTTATCTAGAATGATAGACTCGGCTAGAGGAGCTAATCTGTTAAGTGGTATTGAAATTGCTAAAGGAATGCCTTTAACTCACCTATTTTTCGCTGATGATGCTATACTGTTTGCTAAAGCGACAAAAGAGGATTTGTTTGTCTTATTGGGGATCCTTAACAAGTTTTCTAAAGCTTCGGGTCAAAGAATTAATATTCTTAAATCTGGGTTAGTCTTTAGTAAGGATATTCCTTTTAATTCTAGAAATGAGCTTGCTGGTATCTTAAATATTCAAGTGTGGGATAATGCAGGGTCCTATTTGGGTATTCCTGCTGATTGGGGCAGATCAAAAATTAAGGCTTTGAAGTGGATTAAGGAGAGAGTTTTGAACAAGATGGATGGGTGGAAGGAAAAGCTTTTGAACCGGGCTGGTAAAGAGGTGCTTATAAAAGCAGTGATTCAAGCAATCCCATCTTATGTTATGTCAATTGTTTCTATGCCCAAATCTTTTTGTAAAGAGTTATGCTCCTTGGTGTCAAGGTTTTGGTGGAAATATGAAGGAAAGGAAAGAGGTATTCACTGGAAAAATTGGAAGTCTTTAACCTCTGCTAAATCTCAGGGAGGTATGGGTTTTAAAGACTTTGAGGATTTGAATTGTTCTCTTCTTGCTAAACAAGCTTGGAGAATTGTTCAAAATCTTGAAAGTTTTTGGGCTTCTAATCTTCTTAATTTATATTGTAGTTCAGATCCTTTTTGGTCAGTAAAGAAAAAGCCTGCAGATTCATGGATATGGGGTAGTATTCTTAAAGGGAGAGATTTTCTTAAAGATAATGGAAGATGGTTGGTGGGAGATGGGAAGACTATTGATTTGAAGGTTGATAGATGGTTAGTTTCTGGTGATTTGGCTAGAGTTAAAGATACAACTTCTGTACTAAAGGTAGCAGATTGTATTGATGCTTCTAACTCTAGATGGGATCTACACAAGATGGGGCTTATTCTTCACCATGATTCAGCTATGGAGGCTATTAAAACTCCAATGAGCTTGTTAAAAGGTAATGATTCATTTTGGTGGCCGCATTCTTCTAGTGGTTGCTACTCAGTTATATCTGGATATTTTGTGAAGCATCATAATTCAATCCCTACTAATGTGCATGCTTCTACTTCAATGGATACTCCTAAAGAGCTATGGAATGGGATTTGGCGAGCTAAAGTTCCTCAGAAAGTTAAACAATTTATCTGGAAAGTATGCCACAATGCTTTGCCAATCAAGAAGAATCTTTGTCTTAGAAAAATAAATGTTAATCCTTCTTGTCCTATTTGCTTTGCTACTGAAGAAACTGTGGAGCATACTTTTCTTCTGTGTCCTTGGGTTACTCCAATATGGTTTGCTATTAATATTCCTATGGTTCCAACTTCTATGGAGATATCCTCTTGTACTAAGTGGTTGATTAATCTAATTTGTCCAGAGGAGTCTTCTAGGAGTATTGATGAGGATCAAACTATTTGGCTTTTTATGACTTTATGGTGTATTTGGAAGGGTAGGAATGCTTGTGTGTTTGAAAGTGTAACACCATCTCCAATGGGAATAGTTCAAATGATTAAATGCAATATCTCAGAACTAGTTAACACAAACAGCAATCAGATTCCTATTTCAACATCTATTCATCAAGTCACAAAAGGTAAGAGTATCTGGAGACCTCCTTTAAAAGGAGTTCTAAAGATCAACTCTGATGCTAGCTACTTACCTCACAATTGCAAGGTGTTTGGTGCTTATATAATTAGAGATCATGAAGGAGTGATACTAGCAGGAAATACTTACAGTGGTATGGCGAATTCTCCTCTTTTAGCTGAAGCTTTGGTTCTGCGAGATGCTGTTATCTTCGCTAATAACCTCAGTATGGCGCACATAGTGGTTGAGTCTGACAACCAATTGTTGGTTAATGCTTGCCGTGGTGAAATAGAATTAAGAGGTGTTAGTAATGTGACAAAAGACATTCAAATGTTGAAATCTAATTTTGAGTCTTTTGAAGTAACTTGGACAGCTAGAGAAGGGAATAATTGTGCTCACCTAGTTGCAGAGCTTCATCGTCGTCAAATCTTGCCTGTTAATTGGATTTACAGACCTCCTTCTTCTCTCTGAAGTGCTGTGGCTCAAGATTGTCGGCAAAGTGTCATGTCTAATCTCTAATTCTAGTGAGTTGGGGTTTGTTGATGCTGATTAGTTTGTTGAATGTTAGGAGGATCTCTGTTTCTTCTCAATTGATGCAATTCTCATCTTCAGCATCTTAGGGTTTTTTGCGATTTGGGGGTGGTTTGTTTTTCTCAGAGCGTGTTGCTCCTTTGGATAAGCTTTTGAGCTGTTGTTTTTTAGTTTCCTTTTGTTGTTTTGCCTTCTTGTTGTTGGGCCGGGTCTCTGATCCGTTTTTGTTTCTTTGATCTTAGGCTACATTTGTTGTATTTGGTTTGGGTTTTGCCCATTTTATTAATCAAGTATAATTTGGACCTAAAAAAAAAAGTAAATAATGGATAAGAGATTCAAGTATTAATTTTTGAAGTGAGAGACTAATTTAGCCTTTTTATTAGTCAAAAGATAGCTCCCTCACAGAGTGACACGATCGCGTCCACATGCATAATGCGCATTCAACGCACCTGGACCAAAATACTTCTCTACGTATTTCCATCCCCATCATTTCGGCATCCGTTGTGGTGCGGTTGCAAAATTTTGATCTTTTTCATTCCCGTTTAAGAGATGACACGTATGAAAAATCATATTTAGGGTTTGACTACAACACTCAAAAGTAAATATTGGGCCCCACACCTAAATTATACTAGTATATATAGATTGAAAAATTAGTGGTTTTGGGAGAAAAAATAATAGTTGAGTAGAGCAAAGAAATCATGGCTTCTTGGAATTCAACTCCACTCCACGTCTCCTATGAAGTTTTCGGTTGGTTTGCTTTTGTTTGTTGGTCTATCAGTTTCTGGCCACAAGTTATCTTGAACTTTCGAAGGAAAAGGTAATCACCCAGAGAGCAATACTTTATCTCATCGATCATCACTATTATTTATTTTCTGTGCAAAATATTTGAATCAATTAATTTACTTTGTTTTGGTTTTTGATCATTTGTGGTATAGTGTGGTGGGGCTGAATTTTGATTTCGTGGTGCTGAATTTGACGAAGCATACAGCATATCTTATTTACAATGCATCTTTGTATTTTAGCTCTGATGTTCAGAAGCAGTACAGAGAGAAATACGGACAAAAACAGGTGTTTCTTTTAATTACCAAATAATCCACTTTCCTTATGTGATGAATCATATTTTGCTATTCTCAGAAGCCAAACTTATCTGACTTATAATTTAGCCCACATACATCAGTTATGCAAAATTTTCTTAAGATAGGGACAGGAGGGAGTATTTGTCTTCTCCCTTTACAAAATTCACCATCATCGGTATCTTTACAAAAATTCACCAAATACAGAACAGAAGATAACATTATTTGAGTAAAAAAAGAAAATAATATTATTTTTTTATGCAAAATAAAAAATAAGTTTTAATACTCTCTAGCTTTTTTGTACCAAAAAAGAACTCTCTCTATAGCTTTTATTATAAGGAACAGAACCCTAATTTACATTGACTAAAGAATTGCATTGATATATATATATATCCAAAAAGATTCATTAGCTAAGGTCCATTTTGCATTTCAGATCATGTTTGCAGAAATATGATCCTTTGTACTTGAATTTTGATTTTATGCAGATGATACCAGTTGCAGCAAATGATGTAGCTTTCTCAGTTCATGCCGTTCTACTAACAGCAATTTCTTTATTCCAAATTGCAATCTATGATGTTAGTACAATTTTCCTTTTTATTGACCTTATTGTTCTTGTTACGAATTTATGATTATCCTAAAAGTCATATATTTTGATTATTTTCGCGTAGCGTGGAAGTCAAAAAATCTCTAAAGTTGCTTATGGACTTCTAGTTGCTGCATGGTCAGCTGCAGCAGTGTGTTTCTTTGTAGCCTTGCACAATCATCATTGGCTTTGGCTGCTCTCAGTCTTCACGTATGTTATCTGTTTTCATTTGTTCGTGCTCAATTGCAATTTAACTACTTATGCTGCTATGCATCATCGATGATTGAATTGTGTTTTGGAATTTGCTAACTTTTTTTTTGGAATTGATCAACTTGCAGTACTATTCAAATCACTATGACAGTTATTAAATACATTCCCCAGGTTAGGATCATTTCAAATTTTTCTAATTTCCTTTCAAATTTCATCGCCTTAGTGTTCGTTTTTATTGCTTAAATCAAGGTATTGCAAAGAATTACATTCAAATGTGGTTGATGCGATCTTAATTGTTTGCGATTGTGATCATAGAGACATCAAATATCTTGATGTCGCAGTCCATATCGTGGTTGTAGACCTTTTTTTTAAATCTTTGCTGATATAAATTAACGGTATAAATCATTAACCTATACATAGAACTATGCTAGTTTGTCGTTGATGATGCTATTTACCATTTTGGCTTTGATTGATTAGAGGGATGTTTGATGTTTCCTTGGTCATGAAGTTAATTTTTTCTCCTTTGTTGTGAATATAGGCAGTGATGAACTTTATGAGAAAAAGCACTGATGGTTGGAGCATTGAAAACATTCTACTAGACTTTTCAGGAGGGGTAGCTAACTATCTACAAATGGCTATGCAATCCATTGATCAAGGTCTGTCATATCATATCCTTTACCAATGATCTTCTTGTTTGAATTTATAGTTTAAAATGACATGAATTTGAAATTCGATTTTTCATCTTCAGGGTCATGGGTGAACTTCTATGGAAATATAGGAAAACTAATGCTATCCTTGGTATGTTGTACTATTTTTTGTATGAAAT
Organism: Astragalus membranaceus; assembly: GCA_039519185.1. Taxonomy (NCBI): domain Eukaryota; kingdom Viridiplantae; phylum Streptophyta; class Magnoliopsida; order Fabales; family Fabaceae; genus Astragalus; species Astragalus membranaceus. The sequence continues at coordinate 53,271,071 of CM076848.1, read as the reverse complement.
GTTATTGGTTTTTTTTTTCTGAAAAAGATTTTACCCCTTAAATCAATCACAACCATATTCTTGAATTTTGTTATTCTGATCAAATAAGTTTACATTAATCTATTTTTGAAAAATTTAAAATTAATAACATTGTTATTGATGGAATAATCCATTGTAGGTGTCTGTATTCTTTGACATCCTCTTCATGTTTCAACATTATCTGCTATATCCTGAAAGTAAACGCAAAAAGGAGGCATCTATTGAACCTGATAATGCCAAGTCTTCTGATCAGCCTTCGCCTGAGATTGTCTAAGATGTAACTCGTTTCATCATTTTTTTTTTGGAATGAGCTCACACCATTAGTAATTGATCCTTTCCCTTTACAGCCAAGTTGTAAAGGAAACAGTTTTTTGCACATCTTGCCATTAGGTTTACATTGAATTTTTATTTTGAATTTGATTTTCCGGTGAACTCTTTTTTTTTCTGGTGAACTCTTGATTGTAAGAAATCTAGGTTCGGTTCAACACTAATGAAAAATGTTATTTGTAAATGTTGCTACTCAGTTCTTGTTCTTACTGTCCATGTAATTGTCTTGGCTCTTTATTTATCCGCTTGTGAATTTCATTTTTTTATTTATCTGATAACTTTTACAAATAATGTTCGCAAATAATATTCTTTTATCTCTTAAATTTTGTTCAATAATTTTTTAGAGATCTAATTTCGCTGTGATGACATGGATTGGCGAAATCATTCTTTTATCTCTCTTTGTGATTTTCTTAACTAATTATATTCAGTAGTGTGTTATTTTCTAATTACACCACATAAATGATTATATTAGTATTAAGTTCTTATTTCTAAGGTAATAAGATGAGTTGTCAAACTCCAAGTCCATTAATGTCGACGACATTATTAAAAATGAAATTGAGTTGGCCTTCTTTCAAAAAGCAATAAACTTGAAAGAATTAAACATAGAAAGATCAACTCTCAAGTATAAGAAATACAACATAAATACTAGAGAGTAGAGGAAAGAGGAGAGAGGGCGGGAGAGGGGGGAGGCCAGAGAGAGGAGGAAGAGAAAAGAACAGGGAGAGAGAGAGGAGAAATAGAAGAAGAGATAAGTGAGAGAGCTAAAGAGAGCGAAGAGAGAGAAGCAGGAAAAAACTAGGGGAGAGAGAGAGAGAGATATAAGTGAGGGGGTAGAGAGATAGAGAGAGCGTAAATAGGAGGTGGAGGAAAGAAGGGAGAGCGGTGGGGAGAGAGGGCAGATGGATAGAGGAGACAGAGGAGAGAGAAAGGAGTATTTTAGCAAAAAAATAATTTTTACTTTAATGCCATTTTGGTCCTAAATAGGCAAATATTGTCAAAATAGTCTCTAGTGATGTGAACCGCCAAGTGGGTCGGTCTGTCTTAAGCGTGCCACGTAAACATCTAGTTTTGCAAAAAATGTGCCACATAAGCAAAACAAACAAAACAAACGGGGTTAACAACGAGGACCCAAAGTGACTAACGGAATAAACATTAAAAGATTAATTTTGTAGTTTTTTTTGAAGTTGGGGACTAAAATGACAACGGGTTACATTTTCAGGAACCGAAATAGCTGTTAACCCAAATAACTTCAAGTTCAACATCAGCAGAAATTAGTGTCTATGGGTGTAATTGTATTTCTTCCCATTGCTTTTCTGTCCATCATATTCCATCCCTCTAATAAAATTATTACAAAAGAACATACTACAACATAGCCAAAGAGCAGACTAAAGAAGCTTTTATTTGACTGAATAATGAATTTTACATCTCATAACTACACAAAGTGTTCTCGGCTTTACAAGCCAGAGATTAGAATGCCAATCTTTGAAGTGGAAGCAGAGCTCTTGTTACACCTTCCAGAATGAATTCGAGCTGTTGCACCACACAGGCAGCATTAGGAAACAGTAGAGAAGACTTCAGATGACAGTTCCACTTGGAATTAGTGCATCTTTGATTACTGTGACAATCCCACTTTTTATGAAATAACCATCAGTTTCCCTTGCAGCTTCTTGCACATTGTCACTGTTAATGATCTGATAATTGAAACCGGATGTAAGATTTCCAGTAGAAAAACAACCATATCTTACATTGAAGGCAACACAATATATGGTTGTCATCATAACAACCCACTCGCTCGTACTAAATGATTCGATGATAAGATAAAAGACATGCAGGAACTTTTCAAGATGAATATGGGGCCTTTCCTACACTCTTTCTTTGTATCTACTTTATTTTCTTTCATTTTGGGGAAGCATGGAAAGACTTGAATCTAGTATGCACTCTTCTTCTGAGCTCATAACTTCCATTGAATACTTTTTTTACAGAGGGCGAAAAATTCTGCCACTACCCCTCATGTCAAAATAAATTGTCATGCAAACTTGTTTAGACACACACACCCCACGACTAAACCAGCATGCATGCAGAGTAGGATAGGAAAGAATGAGAGAAAAGTGCATTTAGACTAGAGAAACAGAATGCAACTGGAAAAAAAAATCTAATGATATTATATATAACCTTCACATCGTCTCCAATTCTGGCATTCTTGTCAATAATTGCCCTTTTGATATGAGAATTCTTGCCAATGCCAATTGGAACACTGCCTTTAGCAGCCAAAAACCTCTTATCAGCATCCGTCTACAGCACAACAATCAGAAGATAAATGCTACAGTCAGTACTGCTAGTCAAGCTAAATTCAATACCTGTTAACTTAATTTTTATTTATGGCAAAGTTACAATCAAATGAAATCTGCCCCCAGTACCAATTAAAATAATATGCACTAGCTATTTAGTAATATTACCTCATAATAATCTGCCCCCATCAACAATGTGTCCTCAATAATTGCACCTTCTGATATGCAAGATCGTAATCCAACCACAGAATGGTGGATTTTGCAGTTCTATGAAAAAAAATATTGAAAATAAGTTATTTTTCAATAAAATAAGTAATCTCATTCTTCGACATTTTTGCCAAAAAAATTTACGAATTTACCTCATGCCCATAGTGATGGATAAGGGAAAAATATGTGCAAGAAACAGATCTGAGGGATGTGAAAGTTCTGAAAAAGCTTACCTTAATAACACATCCTTCACCAATAACACTATCGGTGATATCAGCATCGAGCATCTTAGATGGAGGCAAGTATCGAGGTTGGGTGTAGATTGGAGATGAACGATCGTAGAAACTGCAATCAATGTTGCCACAAACATGAAACACTCTGAAGAAGCTGCTATCATTAAAATACAGTTGACAGTAGGATGAATAAACAAAAACAGCCTTTACTAATTCACCTAAAATCTGGCACTGGCTTTTTGGTGATTCCCAAATTTGCATTATAGAAAGCCTCAATCGTACCGATGTCTTCCCAGTATCCATCGTATAAGTAAGCTTGCACCTGCACATAATCACAAACAACACATCAGTGATCTGGATGCTTGCGAAACCTGAAAATTTTTGCTGGCAAAACTATAATACACATCAATTTGTTGGGAGCTCCAATAAATGACAAGCAATAACAAGAATGGTTTCTTAATCTTAATATTAAACATATAGAAGGAGTGCATACTCTCAATCCAAGGTTAGTTGCACCCGGAATAACTTCACTCCCGAAGTCATTTGCACCAGGAAACTTGCCGCGGAGCAGATCTAACATCACGTGTTTGCTGACAACATATATACCCATGCTAGCAATATACGGCAATTCCTTTGCTCTCTCATCATCGAGACCCAAAATGGTAGTATCGACCTAATACAGAAAAGTGATAGCAAAACTTCTTAACCAGTTATATACTAAAGAACAAATAACAAAAAAGGGGTTATTATATGGGCTCACTTTCATGGCTTTCAATTGTTCTCCTTGTGGCTTCTCAGCAAATTCAATTATACGCCCCTCTTCATCAATTTTCATTAGACCGAAGGCAGTGGCACGCTTTTCATCCATTGGCAATGCAGCAACAGTGATATCGGCATCAGTTTCTCTGTGTGCTTGTATAAATTTCTCATAATCCATTCGATACAAATGGTCACCAGCCAAAACTAAGTATTCCAAAACGTTGTGCTCCTCGAAAAGCCATAAATATTGCCTCACAGCATCTGCAGTGCCCTGTTACAGTGAAACCAGATTTGTTAAAATATAACTGTAAGGGACCATGATTAAGGTTGCCATCAACAAGTGCCAAAAATTGGAGATGAATTGCAATTTTTCAAAATTACCATCCCTCCAAATCCAGTATACAGTAACAGCGGTATAATACATAGATAGGGTTGTTATGTTACCTGGAACCAATTTGGATTCTCAGGACTCTGCTGTGCAGCAAGAACCTCAACGAAACCCTCATTTTTGTAGCCACCCATGTTGCTTGCATATGCACGGGACAGGTGCCTATTCAATGATGCTGAATTGAATTGTGTGAGGACGTAGATCTTTGATATATTGCTATTTATGCAGTTGCTTACAGGGATATCAATCAGCCTATAGTTTGCTCCAAGAGGAACCGCTGGTTTTGCCCGCTTCTTTGTAAGCGGATAAAGACGAGTCCCAGCGCCACCTCCAAGTATGATGCCAAGTACACTCTGAACATCATCATCATCATCATCATCATCATCATCAAATAAACATCACATTACATTCACAAATGATCATATTCAACTATAGCTCCTAAAAATGCCTAAATAAAAATACAGGACTAACATCTAACGTGTAATTTTCTCTTTGATCTTATCTAGCATGAAATTCCACTGATCTAACAGTAACATGACGATATCAAGTGAATAAAGTATCAACAACTCATATTAAGCACACCTAATTACCAAAACAATGAGAAAAGAAGCAGTGCTTGAATTTTGGTCATTTCACATTGGTGTGCTAGTAAAAAAACAATGCCTAATTGGACATGGCATTATCAATCATATGAGGTAAACAGAACAGTATATTTTTAACAAAAGCATAAAAGTTGAATCAGAACCAATCCATAGCAAACTCAAATATATAAACCCAGGGACCAGACCCAAACACACATATATACACAGACGACAATATCAAGAGAACCCATTGTCAACAAACTCCAACTATGCATACCCAATTGCTAAAACATTGAAAAAACAAACAAAAGATTTAATTTTGCTCATTCACTATGGTCTAAACAACAATGTCTCCCACTATGCTCTAACCAACAATGGGTCAACAGACTCAAAGCGAAGTCAACTCACTCGGCTAGCGTCTGGATCAAGACAAGTCTGTGAATTCTGGGAATCAGAAACTGCCTTTGGAGAAACAATGATGGGGTTGCGGCCACAGCTTCTTCTTCCTATTCTTGGAATTTTGCTAATCTTATCACCAGAAAGCTGTGATGAAGTGAAAGAGAGGCTGCGTGCAATGGCTTTAGATGACGATGAAGAAGAAGAGGGTGATGATGACGATGGTGGCACTTTCATAACACCGATCGCAGCCATTGAAGCCATGGTTTTTTGAAGCTCTCAGTGTCTGCTCTCTTACACAAACAACTAGCTTGCAATGCAAAGCCAAAGAAAGAAATGAACGTGTGGCTGTGTCACACTGTGTGACTTATGTTTACTTATTTTATATATTTATTATTTATTATTTATATTCACATGATACTATACTTTTTTGAGCATATGATGCCAGGTTTTTTAACTTATTTGCTTCAAAAAATAAGTTTAATAATTGTACGAGGTGAGTAGGGTTATCATCCTATTATAATATTATTTTGAAAGAAAATATTATGATTAATAAGAAGATCAAATATGATTGATGTGAAAACTTATGGAAGTTTCATTGGAATTTTACTCCCCAAGGTGGTGTAAACTAAATAAATTGTGAGGGGCTTCAAAACAAATAACTTGACATCATCCATGGTGTACCGCCATTGCCTAAGGGTGTGTTTGGGAGTTTGGAGGGGAGGGGAGGGGTTGGGACTAATAATGTAAATTTTTTAGTGATGAGAAGAAAAATTATCCCCCTAAACCCCCCCAAACCCCTCTCCTAGTTTATTTTTGGAGCCCCTCCAAAACCCTCCATATTTGGGGGCGTTTGGAGGGGCTCCAAAAATAAACTAGGAGAGGAGTTTAGGGGGATAATTTTTCTCTCAATTACTAAAGAATTTACACTATTAGTCTCAACCCCTCCCTTCCCCTCCCCTCCAAACTCTCGAACACACCCTAACATTTTTATTCTCATCACCCCCAAACACATTTTGCCAACATATGCACTCGTCATTGAATTTAATTTCTCTACTGTTACTGCACAATGTAACATGTAGAACAATTAGATCTAGAATGATAAAATTTCTACAAGTCGCTGCATCGTGCGATGGCAGTAGAGAATCCTTACATGTCTTCAACATAGTTAATTTCACAACTGCATCTTCTTCCATTGGTCATTGTAGTCACTTGATAATTGATATCATCTATGACCGCCGACACCACCACAGCTATGAAGGGGTTAGTAACATGGAAAAAATGTTGCACGAGAACAATGAAAATAGAATTCTGATTTTTGAAAGCTAAATGCTATAACTTATTATAAAAAATGAGCTACAATGGCTTGAAGTAGAATTGGAGGATGGACAAGACTTTAAATCACTATACCCCATATATTCAACATTTTCCATATAAAGTGCAATTAAGCCGATGCCCACAGACCCACCAAAAAAACCGGTGCCAACTATTGTGCTTGTGCCAAGGATCCCCCCTTTCAATATTATCAATATCTAGAAGAATATTAACTACTTTTTTCTGATAAGGAGAAGAATATATTAACTCTAATCTATAAGCATCCAGCTATATAATAAAATAAACATTAGTTTTATACAAAGCTACAATTTATGGAAATTAGGCATAAATAAAATCATTTTAAATGGAATAATATCAAGTCTCATTCCACATCCTTTGATGCAAAGAAAATATAAAAAAAAAACTAAACACCCACAAGGACAATGAGTATCACAACAAGATCTGAAAGCATTCATCTAACATTTTTCTATGGTATTGAAACGAGATGTAGACAGACCAAGCAATTACAACTTCCTAAAACAACATAGTTAAACTAGAGTATTTGAAACATAATAAGCTCAAACATTAGTTGAGTACTTGAATGAGTAAACTACTTTGGGAGACATGTAGAGGAGGAACAATCTGCAGATCACATTGAAATACAAAATCGATTGATAACTCTTTAAGGCTGATGAAGCATCTGTTGCCCCACTCTATTCTGCAATGCAATCAAGCTACAAAAAGAACTCGGTAAAAGTTATACCAATTGATCTCTTGCGCGATTAATGAGATGTAACCAAGAGAATCTCAATCTATCTTCACTGATGAAAACAGGTAGTGCACAAAGTAGAATGACATAAGGAAGCCAATGGTGCCGGTAGACAACATGATTGCAACTGCCATGAGTAGTGAATAGCCAAGGTAAAGGGTAGCTGAGACAGGTCCACTCAAACTCTGCAGGTCGAACACCAAGTAGTTAATGGAGTACAGGAAGACATAAAGAGCAACAGAACCTGAAGCAAAGAATGCCTTCCACCACCACCGCCAATCTTCCACGCAGAGATGCATATATGTGAGGACCACCGATACTTCAGCACAAACAATAACCAGCAATAGAAGAACAACCAACAGGAAACCAAACACGTAATAGAACCTCCCAAGCCAGATACTAGAAAGGATAAAGAAAAGCTCGATGAATAGGGTTCCAAATGGAAGAGTTCCAGCACCAAGAACAAGAAGCCATGATGGATATTTACGTGCAGGAATTTCTCTTGGAATCTGATTAGTCCGTACCGGATATTCAATTGGCTGTGCTTTTGTCCCCATAAATCCTCCAATGAGGGTAAGAGGTACTGAAATGCAGAACCAGAGGAAGAACAGCTCAAAATACAAGGAAATGGGTATAGCACCGGTACTGTTGCTGCTCCATAGAATAAAGTTCAATACTGTAAGAATAAGGAAAGCAATTCCAGGGAAAAAACATGCAGCAGACCAGGAAATTGATCTCCACCCTTCTGATGTTCCCTTAATGGTCCTCCAGAAACGTACGCTGACATAGCCAGCAGCAATCCCCAGGATAAGATATAAAATGATCATCCCTGTTAGTAGCATTCCTCGAGATGCTGGTGACATGAAACCAAGTGCAGCAAAAACAATAGTAACAGCAGCCATTCCTAGTATTTGAACCCCATCTCCAACCATTACACAGAGAAGCTTTGAGCAACTGGGCTCCCTAAATACATCACCCACAACAAGTTTCCATCCAGAAAGCTCCTCATTCATCTGAGCTTGTGCCTCTTTGTCCAATTCCTCATATCTTGTCAAGTCCCTTCTTACGGTTCTTAAGAAAATGACAAAAACAATACCAGCTAGGAAAAAGATAACCATAAGGGAATTTAGGATCGAGAACCAATGAACTCGGGAACCCTCCATCTTCAAATAAGCATCCCAACGTGATGGCCATCTTATATCACTTTTAACAAATTCAACCTCATATGTGAATGATATCTTTTCTTGCTCTTTTATTACTTGATACTTGTCAAGCTCATTTGGGCAGCTTACTGGAGAGATACTGTCGTACATTTGGTGCTTTTTCATGGCTTCAGGATCATACTTAATACTACAAGGGACAACATGAAAACCAACTATCTCATACCCAGATGCCTTCTTGTCAGCTTCAGAAATAACACCCAAGCCTTCCTCTCCAGTCCCAATAATTTCAACCCCTCTCCCTTCATATTCATGAACCAACACCGTGAACTTAAGGTGGTTAATGATGTAATCAGCACCACCATCAGATGGAGTGTATCCAACGGGGAACCCTGTCCACTGGATTTTAACCCCGTTTTGAGTAGTATACCTCATAACTGGCAAGTTGTCAAGGATCATATTTACTTGATACAGATCACGAGTTCGTTGTTTGAGCAGCTTTACCTCATTTTCATTTAATTGTGATGTTGTACAGAGGTAGACTGTCTCATTTACATTCATGCGAAATCGGTAGGGTGAGTTATCAATCTGATCTCCCATAAGAAGTTCTCCAAGATTCTCAGCACTTTTCTTTATCCCACCAGGGGGCTGGCAATAAGGGAGGCTGTAGTAGCTGAAGGGAAGCTCGGTTTCAATAGAAGTCAATGAATTGACTTTGGCATTTATAAATTCTCCACTGGAATAAGTGTGCATGTAGCTTCCTGGCAGATAAAAACCATTGCTAACTTGAACAAAGATAACAATTGAAAGGAAAACCCAACTGATAAAGGGTTTTCTCAGAATTGGTAACTCCATTTCCTTGAACGCAATACTACAGCAGATGCTGAAAACTTTTATGAATCTAAGCTAACTCCAAAGGTGATGCAGTCAATATCAAATCTACAAAAAGGTCAAACATTTCAACATCAGATGCCAGAAGAACAAAAAGAAGAGTAAATAAACAAATTACCCGAGATATACACTGGTCCTCATATTAGTAATTAGTCTCATAATATAAATCATGTTTAAAGCCCCTGAATGTATATTGTGTCAGTCAAATTAGTCTTCACAGTTGGTATTATAAGAACTGACTTGATGGACAAAATGTCATTCAGGACCTTTAGCAAATTCTTTATTATCCATGGATTAATCAAATATGAACTAGCATCATGTGAACAATGTTGTAGCTTCTAGGGACTAACTTGACTGTTTAATGGAAAAAAAAAAAACCAAGCATATAACACCAAAAGTAATGCATTCAATGACAAATCTACATAAGAGTAAAAAAATTGACATTAAATACAATGACTAACTTTTACTATAAAAGAGTAAATAGTGAAATTAGTCTCTGAAAAATGAGTAGAGAAATGGAGAATTATTTTACTAAGGTTTCTGGGTGTATAAAGGCTTCATATATGTCACTATTCTAGAAATTCTAGAAATATGTGGATTTTATACATCGAAAACCATGGCAATGGATCACTCCATTTCTAATCTCTTCACTCCTAAAAAATATAGCATCAATCAAATTTGTCCTAAATAACTAATATAAGCTCGAGATCTATAAATCGCCAGTCCTCACGCTAGATATCTTGGGGACTGATTCAACCACGAAAATGAATTCCAAAACTAAATTCACAGACTATTATGATGCTCTTAATTATTCAGAGCCTAATATGAACGACCTTGTATTTTTAGGGGATTAGTTTGTTTTGCAAAACATATAAAAAACAAAACCCTCAAACTATAGCATCAAAGGTTGTCAAATCAGATCCATTCGTGATCAAGCAAAAAGTGAACAAAGAAGAAACCAGATCAGATTGTGAAGATTCCATAAGCAGATCGCTAAACTAAATTACGGGATCCTATTCCTAATGTACTCAAATAAACATAAATGGTAACAACGAATAAAAGCACAACAAAAACTGCGCAATAAAGTAATAACAACACTAAAATAACAGCACAAAAAAAAGCAATTGCATGAAAATGAAAGCACGACACAACATCCACATGGATTTTAAGTTGCTGGAAATTAAAAGGCGGCGAGAACAATAAACACGTGTTCCACCGACACCGAAAATTTCCAGACAAAGATGAGATCCGGGCACGGCGTCGTTTAACTACTAACAGAGCAATATGGGATTTGAGACAGAGAGAGAGAGAGAGAGAGAGAGAGAGGAAACGCACCATGGAGTATTCGCGATGGATGGAGAGGAAGAGCGAGAGAGAGAGATGGATAGATCCGAACTCAAGTGGAGAGAACACGAAAGAAGATTGTAGTATTGGGTTGGAGCGAGCAAGACGGAAAAGAGAGAGAGAGAGGATCTGAAATGCGTTGGTAAGAGAGAACAATAGACAAATGTCAAAGGCCGGGCCGGGTCGGATTGACATGTGCTGTGAACCAAGCCCATGATGCCTTTTATTTTTTGTAAGTGAAAAGAAGTTCTATTTTGTTGTCCGAAAATTTCCAAAATATTGGATTGTCCTTAAAAATTTTTTTTTGATTCAATCAATCTAGAAGTTATTGTTTGTAATGAATAAATTTATGTCAACCATGACACTAAATTAATAAAAGGAGAAATACTTGCCTAGAGACGAATATAACATGTCACTATTGGTCACAATAAATGAAATTGCGACACGTCATTAAAAATATTGAATATAAAGTGGGAAATTTATTTTTCACTCTCCTGACCACTTTTTTCGGCCCAGTAGCAGCACCGCCAAAACGAACCTTCAACATTTTTAGAAATACAACACAAATTAACTCAGTGTTAGTCGTTTATGACAGAAGGCAGAATTGGGAGTCCAAACCTTCCTAACTTGAAAAACCACCCCCTGTTTACCCCCTCCTCCTGTTTTTGTTTCTAACGTCTATCACCTCTGGTTTATTGTCTCAAGCACCTTACCCTGTTTCATCTCTAATCCTCGGCACAAGTATTTCTATTTGAACTAGTACTATACCCGTGCATCCGCACGGACCGATCGCGTTACGTCATACGATTACCTCAAATAGAAACGTTAGTTTGAAATCTCATTAATCTAAAATCAATTGTAAAATATAGATGATGACTTGCATACAGACAGGTGCTGTCGTGTTCTTTTTAGAATGAATTTAGACAGTATTTAAATAGTCTGAACATTACCCCGTGAAAATAAAAAAAAATTAAAGTAGATAAAAAGGAGTTTCAAATAAAAAATTGATAAATATTAAAACTAAAAATGAAAAAGTATCATTTAAAAACAATATATGCATTTATCCCGTGTGTTTTTATATATCAGTGCAGTGTTTTTCTATATATCAGTGTTGTTATCCCATGTTTTTTTATATATCAGTGCAACTATCCCGTGTTTTTATATATATCATTGCAATTATCCCCGTATTTTTTATATATCAGTGCAGTTGTCCAGTGTTTTTTATGTATCAGTGCAGTTATCTCATAGTTTCAATTGATTATTTGAGTTGATTAGTAGATTATTGTAGATAGTGAAAGACAGATAGTAGATTATCAATAACAAATATTTATCCCGTGTTTTTTATATATCAGTAGCAATTATTTGTCATTTTTTAGGTATTAGTGACAAATATTTGTCGCGTGTGTTTTAAATATTAATCAGTTTAAATAGTAATTAAGCATTCTTGTTTTTTTAGATAGTAGTTTTCAAAAACTATAATTATCAATGGCAAATGTTAATCCCGTGTTTTTTTATATATCACTAAAGTTATTCACGTGTTTTTTATATATCCATGCAGTTATCTGGTAGTTTCAATTGATTATAGTAGATAGTAAATTTGTTAGATAGTTGATTATCAATAAGAAATAATTGTTTTAAATATTAATTAGTAATTTAAATAGTCATTAAGCCTGCTTATTTTTTAGATAGTAGGTTTGTAGTAGTAGGTTTCAAAAAATTTACTTATCAATGACAAATATTAATTTCGTGTTTTTTTATATATCAGTGCAGTTATCTCGTAGTTTCAATTAATTATTTTAGCTGATTAATAGATTATAGTAAATAGTAAAAGAGAGATAGTAGATTATCAATAAGAAATATTTATTTTAAATATTAATCAGTAGTTTAAATAGTCATTAAATATTATTGTTTTTTAGATAGTAGGTTTATAGTAGTCTTCCAAAAATTTAATTATCAATGACAAATATTAATCCTTTGTCTTTTTTATATATTTGTGTAGTTATCCCGTGTGTTTTTATATATCATTGCAGTTATCTCATAGTTTCAATTGATTATTTGAGTTGATTAGTAGATTGCAGTTATCTCGTATTTTTATATTAGATTATTTGAGTTGATTAGTAGATTATAGTAGATTATTGCAGTTATCACGTGTTTTTTTAGATAGTAGTTTTATAGTAGTTTTCCAAAATTATAATTATCAATGGTAAATATTAATTATAAATTGTCAAAAAAAATTATAAATATCAATGGTAAATATTAATCCCGTGTTTTTTTATATATCACTGCAGTTATCCCGTGTTTTTTATTTATCAGTGGTAAATTATTTATGTCAACCATGACACTAAATTAATAAAAGGAGAAATACTTGCCTAGAGACGGATATAACATGTCACTATTGGTCACAATAAATGAAATTGTGACACGTCATTAAAAATAATGAATATAAAGTGGGAAATTTATTTTTCACTCTCCTGACCACTTTTTTCGGCACAGTAGCAGCACCGCCAAAACGAACCTTCAACATTTTTAGAAATACAACACAAATTAACTCAGTGTTAGTCGTTTATGGCAGAAGACAGAATTGGGAGTCCAAACCTTCCAAACTTGAAAAACCACCCCCTGTTTACCCCCTCCTCCTATTTTGTTTCTAACGTCTATCACCTCTGGTTTATTGTCTCAAGCACCTTACCCTGTTTCATCTCTAATCCTCAGCACAAGTATTTCTATTTGAAAACCAGTAGCCTACATAAATGGCTTAAGCACGTAGGATCGAGTCTAGAATCTAGATGATTGTGTAGTGTGTACCATGTACATGGAAGACTGGGAGCTAATATATAAGCAGTTTGTAATGAGTTTGCTAACCCTCTATCTAAGGGATGGTATTAATAAATAATGGGCAAAAGCAATGAAGATGACGTTCAATTTTGCAATACCGAAGTTAGTCAGAGTTTGGTGTTCGTGAGCGAGGTTTGACCTAAAAGGGAAAGAAGACGAGATAAGATCTATGTTCCGAGTTTTCTGATTTTTAGGTTTTTTTAATGACGTGTCACAATTTCATTTGTGGTGACTAACAATGACATGTTGTATCCGTCTCTAGGCAAGTATTTCTCTAATAAAAGAGATAGACTAATTTACTTTCTTATTTGGTTTCAAAGGTAACTCGGGAATCGTTTGCAGAAGGATTCAAAGGGTGAGTTAATTTCAGGGTTCACCTCTACAATCTTTGATCCATCCGCTCTTGTTACTGAAGCCTTTGCCCTTTGTGATGCTATCTCATTAGTTGTAAACTTGAACCTCTCTTATGTCATCTTCGAATCTGATTGTATGGATTTGATGGAGATGTGCGGGGGAAACTTGGTTAGAAGAGAGAATAATCACATAGTAAGAGATTTAGCGTTTAAAGAGTAGTTTTACCTCTATTGGGTTCACGTAGGTCAACCTTCGCAAAAACGGAGTTGTTGATCTTGTTGTGAAACATGCTTCTTCTTCGTTGTTGCCTCAGAATTGGGTGTTAGCTCATATATCTTCCCCCGCGGCCTTGCTTGATGCTGGGAATAGTGGTTGAGTCTTGATCCTCTTTCTGGGTGGATCGATGAGGGTAGGGTTTATGTCTGAATTAGGGTTGTTTGGTTGTCTTCGTACGAGTGGTGGTTGTGTTTTTACCTTTTCTATGTAAGGAGTTTAAGTGCATTTACTTGGAGAGTTTATGTTGTTGTTGGGTTGGGCTTAGAGTTGGCCTAGCCCACTTGAATTCTCATTACATGTAATCGGTTTGGGTCTTGCCCAATATATCAATGAAACCGGCACATTTGATAAAAAAAAACCCAAACACACAAGGATTGAGGAAGATAGGCATTTCGAGTTCGTGACCCAACAATTGTTCATGCAATAATTATCCCCTTAATTGTAGGCCTGTTCATGGTTCAGTTCTCAAAGAGAACCGCACCGAACTGAACCGAACTGTTCAAACAGTTCGACCGAACTGAACCGAACTGTCTTAACAGTTCGACTGAACTGAACCGAACTGTCTTAACAGTTCGGTTTGGCAGTTCGAGTTCGAACTGAACTGTTTAAATTTTGAACATTTTTTTTTGAATTGTTGAGCCCGAACTGTTAAGCCCGAACTACCTGAACTGTTATCCAAACTGCCAAAAAAAATTGTTTTTTTTAAAAAAATCTAAACTGCCCCAACTCCCATGTCATCAAGAAATCTAGTATCTGGTATATACACAATAATACCTATTATCCATTATGATATGCATCTGGGGCAGATCAATATTAGGATCCCATTTTAAAAAGTTATACCAATTGCAAATAAATTCTTAATTTATGATAATTTTTTAATCTTGAAAAAGCTGTAATAAACAGGGCCTACACAAATGCTTGACGTTCTTAATGCCCAGTATATTTTTTGAATAGGAAGCCTCGTAGACGTGGGAACCAGGAAAGGAACAAGTTTTATTATTGGAGGTAAATTAGACATGTTGCTTGTATATAAATGTATATTATGCTGATGCTGAAGATAAGATTGAAAAGGTAACAAGTCTGAAGTCCAGCACTTAAGTAATAGTGTAATAAGATACATATAATAGCTAGCAATTAAGGTAATGAATTAAGACCAGTTTACAACTGACTTATGAGAAGCCAATAACTTATGAACAGATCAAGCAGAAACTTTCAACAAATGATAAGTAAGGCTTGGAGGATGGTCATTGGACAGTTCCATTTTTTGGGCAGTTTGGATAACAGTTCGGGCAATTCGGGCTTTACAGTTCGGGTTCAACTGTTCGAAAAAAAAGTTAAAAATTTAAACAGTTCGGTTCGAACTCGAACTGCCAAACTGAACTATTAAGACAGTTCAGTTCGGTTCGGTCGAGCTGTTAAGACAGTTCGGTTCAGTTCGGTCGAACTGTTTGAACAGTTCAGTTCTAAACTATCAGTAAAAGTTCAGTTAATTTTGGTTCAGTTCGGTTCAGTTTGGCAGTTCAGTTCAGTTTTTTAGTTCTGATGAACAGCCCTACTTAATTGATCACTACGGGACAAATTATTTTAATATTATATTATATTATACAAAAAATATTTTAGAAATTTTATTTAACATAGTTTAAGCTCCCCTCCCATTGTCTCCAAAAAAAAACTCCAATATTGGAGGGGAGCAAAATTGAGTTAGGAAGGATTTTTCAACCCCCCCCCCCCCCCCCCCCATTCCTCTCTACCTTTATATATTGCAAGTGTTGTACTGGGGATCTTTTGACACCAAATAAGCTCTGATTCAATTGGAGTATGGCAGGTCATCTAGCATTGGGTGTGTAGATCGTTGGGTTTTGACTCTTTTGTCTTCTAATGTGAACGATTGGGCCTAGGAGACGAGTCATTGTTATGGGATCCACATAGAAGTGTGATCATCTCCAATCTACCGGAGAGCTCTGATTTGTCTCAGCCATCTAATTTGTCTCATTGTGACAAGGTACTTGTTCTATGGTTATTCTTCGTCAATTGAGTTTTAGGGGTGGGGATCCTATTTAGATATTCTCTCTGGTTCTCCCTGGGTGGCATACATAGTGAGATGAGTCTTCAAAGTGACTTCATTACCTTCAGAGGTTCAGCAGAGGTTTTAGAAAGTGATGCTTCTAGCGACTTTCAAACCCTTAAGTTAGCTAATAGGAGCTAGTTCTCCAGTAAGGGATGGGTTATACTCTATTTTGAGTGAACATGTGTTGTGCGGCTTCCCCTATCTACTTCCTCGGGGTGTGCCTTATTCCTTTCACCATCCACCTATGGAGTGTTGATTGTTGGAAAGAAGAGAAATTGTGGTAGAAGATTGAGGTGGCATTGAAAATGGTAAACACATTTTCCAAGTATGTGAGATGCTGGGAACTTTTGATCGAGCAATATTTGGAATGGTCTTATGAAATCTCTAAAAGAGTAGAAAATTACAAATTTGGAAAAACTAGATTGATCGACCATCAGAAGTAGAGCACACGGTGCTACGTATCAGAGCATGACACTTCCTACCAAACGAAGGTATAAAGGTAACCTTCACTCGTTATTACCTGCACGTTGCCGACATAAGAAGCAACATAAAAGCAGTAGGGTGAGTCTCTTTTCATAATTAATAACATATGGAATTAAGCACTGCATAGGAAAAGGAAATCAGGCACACCGATTCACAACAATGGCAACAGTCACATCAACATTACATTTCCAAGCAGCACTACACAATACTTGGTTATGCATGAAATGCAACCCAAACTCCACGGGCACATGCATGTCGGATCCGTCACCAAATACAAATAGGCCGTAGCCTCTGCTCACCAAATAAAATTAGGCCGAAGCCTCTGCTCACCAATAATGCACATGTTTCATGAGATGTTATGGAAATGCACCACCACACACCACACAATTCATCAAACTCACCATTAAATCAACTTACCGATTCAAAATTAGGCCGGAGCCTCTGCTCACCAATTAAAATTAGGCCGAAGCCTCTGCTCACCAATTAAAATTAGGCCGAAGCCTCTGCTCACCAATCACACCATAATACACTCACCAACTCAACCCACCACTCACACCAACACCAAATTCAATTAGGCCAATTTAGGATTTGACGCGACATAGGGAAAGTGAATAAAAATTGAAATTAGACACCTTGAACAACTTCAGTCCAGAACCACCAGTAAAATAACCCATTTTTTACATAAACCAGAATATTTGGATAGACACCGAAATTAGCTTCGAAACGCACTTTGAACCGTTAAATTTGGAAAACCGAGTCAAAAGTTACATTAAAAACAAGTTTGGAAAAATTTAGGCAACATCCTGATTTTGGCGCCCAGCAAAAACTGGCGCAGGGCGCCTAGCGCCCAGGCACTGGCGCAGGGAAAACTGGCACAGAGCGCCTAGCAAAACTGGCGCAGGGCCCCTAGCGCCCAGACACAGGCGCAGGAAAACTGGCGCAGAGCGCCTAGCAAAACTGGCGCAGGGCGCCTAGCGCCCAGACACTGGCGCAGGAAAACTGGCGCAGAGCGCCTAGCAAAACTGGCGCAGGGAACACGGCGCCCATGCACAAGGCGCCTTGCCAAAACACGCAATAAAACTCTTTTAGCTTCGAAATTAATTTTGCACGAGCCAAATGCTCAGAATAAGGAAACCCAACAAAAATTTTGGCAAAATGTGACACGCCTCTTTGGCTCCCATGGACTAGGCGCCTAAGGCCAGAACAAACCACAACTCCTATGACTCCAAAAATTGTTTTGCACGAGCCATTTAATGTGGACATGAAAACCCAGTATCAATTTTCTCAAAATAAGCAACAGAAAATGGGGACCCTTGGCGCCCATGGCACAAGGAACACTGCCAAATTGTTGACCCAGCACCTGAAACTGACTCTATTTGAGCCCAGGAACTCCCATACCGAATTTGAAAGCAAACCGAGCATCCGAACTCCGGGACCCTCGGTTCCCATGGTGCCTAGACATGAGCAACACAATTCTGCAACACAGACACAGCACAAGGAAAACTGGCGCAGGGCACAGTGGCTGGGCGCCTGGTGCCCATGACTCAGACAGAGAAAACAGCAACAAGGCTAATGGCGCCCAAGGCGCCTAGGAACTCCAAAAACCAGAATTTCTCTAATTCAAACACCAAATTAAATTCACCAAACACCCAATCGCATATATATAATCTAATTATCACCATGATCCTCAATTCTCACCAAACACACACCAACAAGGCATATACTCAAATACGTGACATGCAATTCACCTTAGCATCAATCAAGCATCAATTATGCGAATTCAACATAGGCAATTCCTAATCACACATCACAATGCTACGATTAAATCAATGCAAGGCTTTGCTCAATATAGGTTTAGTCTTAATAAAAAAAATGGTTGCTAGGGTTCCTAAGTGGGCATCTTGCACTGTAAGATGACACTTAGACGCCAGATTTTAAAGGATTCCAACCTAATTGGTTTTGGTAGGTGCTTGCAGGATTAGTACGTGTGGTTTCTTTTGGCACAATTGAATGGAAGGACTTATTTCTCTCCATCTGAGAGGGTGATACTCTAGGTTTATTACTCTCTATTTAATATGTGTGAGACCTTGGCTTAAGGGGTGGGCAGTTTGAGCTTGAATTTAAATCACTAATGGACAATCAAATATCACAAGAAAGACAAAACCAAATTTTTGATTTTGGTTTAGTGTTTTGGAAATTTGAGCTTGATTTTAAACTACTAGATTACAACATCGATCATATCAAAAGGAAGTCACACTTGACATTCGTATCATTATCTCCCGATGCAATGCGCTTATATACTTATTTTCGAATTATGGTTTTCAATTTACCTGGAAACAAGCAAATGTAGTTGCTTCGCTCGGGAATCTACATGTCAGTGTCCCTAATTGACGCGAGCCTCCCTATAGTAGCGTAAAATGCGACTTTGATGCAAGGTTTTTTTAATGAGTCTACCCATTTTTTCGAGAAATTGATCCTACACAGTTATCGACTCCAGTGTGTCTCTTTTCAATTTAAACTTTTCTTTATTGTTTATGAATTGAATAAATGGCCAACATGTATCTCTCCATTGATAAATCCAACGATTGAGATGTGGTTGAATACAATGATTACAATCAGTGAATCATGATGGTTTTGGTAGGTCTGTGTAGGGTGAGTGTGAGTGGTTTCTTATACAGCGGGTTGAACGAAAAACCATGTTTCTCACAGTTTGGGAGGGTGGTGCCATGACTTTATTACTCGTTGTTCAATGGATGGATACTTTGGTTTAGAGGTTGTGCATATCAATGTTTTAAAAATCGAATGAACCAAACGATTAAACCTGTTGAACCACATCTCGACATTGCCTCCAGTTCATTTATTTGAGCGGTTTTACTCCAATTTCATCCAGTTTCGAGCGATTTAAAATGGTTGAACCATGAGCCAAAAGTCTCACCGGTTCGATTTTCAAAACATTGGTGTAGTTCTAGCTTGTTTGGAAATCAATAGTAGACAATATCTTTTATCACAAGGAAAACACAATCGAATATGGTATCATCATCTTTCAATGCATTGAGCTTTTGTCTATATTGACTGTTCCAGACTAGGTTGAGGCCCGGTCTAAAGTGGGTCGTACTGAGAAACCCATTAATTACTACACAACCAGAGAAAATCTCACCTCCACGCAAATTTTGCGCTTAGATCAGTCGGCCTTCTATCTCAACACAGTCTCATGTGCTTCCTTATCTGCCTCGAGTCCCCTCCAACTCCACGTGACCTGTCAGACACTCGTGCACACACCTGTTATGTTATGCTTTTAATGGTTTCTTGCCATCTCATAATACCCTCGTATCTTGGCAGGTACCACACCACAAATGTGTGCCATTGTAAACTGTTGTTCTGATTTTCATTTTGCACATCAACCTCTCAACATCAGATCAATGCCAAAATGTAGTGTTCAATTTGCCAAAGACAAACTGCTCATAAATTAGGTTGAATATATAATGCCCTTAGGTTTATCAATATTCCTACAACATATTTTGAATCAAAATGTAATATTTGTGTTTGTGATAAAAAAATATGACGTGTAGTTATACTCCCGCCGTCCTAAAATATAAACACCAAAAGTACATGTAATTAAAAAGGGAGATATGTTTCAGTTCGAAAGGAATGAAAGCAATAATTGTGAACGACAACGAACGCGCACACACACACGTGAGTTATTATTTTGTGCATTTTTTGTTCAGATCAGTGTTTTAAAAATCGGCTCGGCCCGGCCGGTTGGACCGGGAACCGGGGGGGGTAACCGAGCCTGTCAAGGTTTTGGATCGGCCATGCAGCAAACCGGTGGGAACCGGTGTGACTCGGCCGGTTTTTGAAAAAACCGGTGACCCGGCTCGAACCGAACCGGGTTGTGCATTTTTTTTATCAAATCTTTGAACTGTAATTGGGAGGGGCCGCGCGAACGCAGGCCCCCACTATTGATTGCCATCTAGGTAAGTATGTTTCCCATTGACATACGCCTTGCTTTTATATCTCATTCTCCTCCCTGTTCCGTTCATTCTATGCGATGTGAGACTATTTGTAAACTACTTAAAACAAAAGAGACTAAAAAAAACCTCAACAAAATGCCATTAGTGGGGTTTGAACCCTTGACCTAATGAAAGCAAATGCTGAGCACTACCATGAGGCTACCAATCTTATTGAGGATATTATTTATTTCAAATATATATAATTGGTACCCCTTTTCTAAAAAGTCAAGTACGCTCATCCCCATGGCATTAGCTTGTAATATTAATATTATGTTTCAACAAACTTATTTAATATTAAGTATTTTTTTAAAGATTTATTTAATATTAAGTTGTTAAATTATGAAATTTGTTCTAAATATTTATTGAAGCATGATATGAATTTTTAAAATTTATTTAATATATACCAAGCAAATAAAAATAAAATAGGCATGGTGTGTAATTTTAGCAAATTAAGTTTTACAAGTATGAAATATATAGGTCCTGAAAATTTGGGAATTTTTTATATTTTAGTAGATATAAAATAAACATAGTTATTAATTTTACAGGGACGAAATTTATATTATATACTATATAGGTATTGAAAATTCTCGAAATAGAGACCGGGTCCGAGTCATCCGGTCCCGGTTTTGGTCATGCGGTTCAACTGTCGACCCCTCGGTCCGACCATTGACCCAGTGACCCGGTACCTTCACCGAGTCGGTCACCGGTCCGAGTTTTAAAACATTGGTTCAGATACATTTTATATTTCGACATTTTGTACAAAGAGCTTCATACTAATTATGAGCATTGGAATAAAAAAAACATGTACTTTTGAAGCTTATATTTTAGGATGGATACTTTTGTGTTTATATTTTGAGAGACGGCACTAGTATATAAAAAATTTGAAAGAGCGCATTTTTATTTTTAGTCAATGCAATATGTGTGTTTGTGCCAAAAAGAAATCAACCTCAACAAGTATAATACACAAAAACCTAAGAGCACTTGGATGAGATGATAACGGTCTCTTTCAGCTTAACCAAAGTCTTGAATTCGAATCAAGCTTTAGACATGCAGTAGTGCTAAATCTCTTGTGGGAGATGGATTATTCTCCGCAGTTGCACAGAGAGAATACCGGTTTATACCAAAAAAGTATAATAGACAAAAAAGTCATTTCATCCAAAAAAAACACAAAAGGGTAAAAAATATCACTGGTTTCATTAGATCTTTAGAGGTCTCTCTCTACACAAAATACAGCTTACATTATGAATACAAAAAATAGTCATAGTAGTAAAAAAGAAACTAAAGTGTACTCAATCCTCCATATTAATAGTCCAATCCAATTAACCTCCGCGACTTCCATTGTTAAAGACAACACTGCGCCGCTGGCCTCGACAATACTTCGCCAGCGCTTGCCGGACAAGTCATTAGCGTCGCCGGCGGCTCCATGCAGTTGTAAGACAAGCACAATGACACTGTATCAGGCATCACTGTTCCCTCTTCCAACGGTATCCCCGTGAAGTAGTTATGTTGAAGGTACAACGTTCTAGTGTTGCCGCGAGACACGCTCTTAACATACTCCCCAGGTATCGTTCCCATCAAACGATTGCTATTCAAAAACAAGCTTTCCACTCCATCTAACACCGTCGATAGTTCCCCGCTTAGTGAGTTATGGCTCAAATCAACGATCGAACCTGGACCGTACGATGAAGACCCAATCAACGTTCCTCTATCTTTGGCCCTTTTTGGGAGTCCACCAGAGAGATAGTTGCGTTGCAAGAAGAGGGAAGTGAGCGTGGGCCTGAAGAAGAGTTGGGCTGGAATGGGCCCAGCAAGCTGGTTCATACTAAGGTCAAGGAACTCTAACTCTGAAAGCGACTCCAACCCGTTGGTGAGATGACCCCACATTTGATTCTGCGACAACAAAAGATAACGGAGAGATGACGGGATTGACGCTGGCAACGGTCCTGTGAGTTGATTGTTCTTCAAGTCCAAGTGAAGTAACGGCGAGGAAACGTTTACCGATAAATCGCCGGTGAGGGAATTGTAAGCGAGGATGAGGATTTTCAGCTGCGACAACTGAGTTAGACTCGGTGGGATTGAACTGGAGAGTTGGTTGTGACTGAGGTCGAGGGTGTGGAGATTCGTTAGAGAGTAGAATGCGGAAGGTACGGTACCGGTGAAGCGGTTATTGGGCAAGGAGATGACTCAGAGTTTTGTGAGTTGAGCGAGTAGGGGAGGGATGGAACCGGTGACGATTCCGGGGGAGAGAATGAGTTGGGTTAACTCGGTGAGTGAGGAGATAGACCGGGGGAGAGAGCCAGTGAGTGGGAGGGAATCGATGCCGAGTGAGAGAATGGTGACTCAGTCGAGGGAGCAGGTTACACCGGAGAAGGAAGAGCAGGGATTAGGTGCGGTGAGGTTCCAGGTGGAGAAGAAGGGTTTGGTTGGTGAGACATCGGTGAGAGTATTTTTGATGGAAAGAAGTGCTTTGAGATCCAAACGGTTCATTTTGGTTTGTTGAAGTTGAACAGAAGGGGCTGCGAAGAGAATAACAAGTAGAAAAAGAAGAAGAACAAAGGTTGCCATGTTTATTCTAATTCAATGTGAGTGTAAGAAAGAACAGTGAAATTGAGTGTGCGGAAAGTGTATTTGAAAGGAGAAGATGGTGAGAAATTATGTTGATCCGAGTAGGTTCCCAGGAAAGAGATGTGGCAATTCCATCTTTTGTTGCCAACGTTTGAAGTGAGATCCCTCAAACCGAAATGGCTTATTGGGACGAGTCGCGGATTAGGTCGCTCTCTTTAAGACATTTCGCGACACTGCTCGAAGGTGCAAGCAGACTATCAACCACGACGTCTCCAGGATAAAACAACCCAGTACGATTACCACTGCACAGTGAATAACCGCTCGAGATATACACCTCAGTATGGTTATTTAACCACTCAGAAATATGGCGCTTATGCCACTCAAGAAAAATGGCTTGAGGTATGATTTAACGTCAAGCCTAAGATGAAGAAAAGAAATTTTTTTGAGAGAGGAGAGAAGACTGGAGGAAGGATTTATCGTCCAGTTGGTGTGTTTTGCAAATGAGGAGAAGCTCTCCTTTTATAGGTTTTTTCCACTATAGAAGTGATTAGCCTATCCGATGTGGGACTTTTTCCAATTCACACACAAAGAGTCTATCCAATGTGGGATTTTTCCAATTCACACACAAAGAGTTCCGACAATCCCCCACTTGAATTTAAAAAGGAGTTTCAGAAGTAGCGTCAATCCATAAGATT
This sequence comes from Astragalus membranaceus, assembly GCA_039519185.1. Classification (NCBI taxonomy): domain Eukaryota; kingdom Viridiplantae; phylum Streptophyta; class Magnoliopsida; order Fabales; family Fabaceae; genus Astragalus; species Astragalus membranaceus. The sequence goes on along the minus strand of CM076848.1, from coordinate 53,247,110 downwards.
GTGCATAAGCAGAGGTGTCGTACGACTTGAACCTTGCATAGCGGTTAAGATTTAGATTCAACAAGAGTGACTCGTAGTCTTGAACTCTATCTCTAATCGTCAAAACCACACACAACCCTTTCCATAGGTGTATTCTCAAATGCCCGTGCATTTATGGCCCTGCACGTCTATCCCAGTTTAGTGAACGCTCTAGGAATTTCTGCCCAAAATGCCATAGGAAGGGCCCCACTTCCACATTCACAAAGGTGAGTCTATTAAGAGTACTCCTGTAGCTAGGTACTCCACTCCATATGGAGTATAGATCTCATTAAGAGTTTTTATTATCTCAACCTTACATCGCTTCAGGAATCATGCTTCTTTACTTTTAATAGCATGTTCATCTCCTGTCACTTCACAACTTGTTATTACCCTTTGAACCTAATTCTTGGGATCTCCAGTCTTTTAGGTCGGGTTACCATTGTGAGTGACTCATGGTTCTAAAGGCAGTAGTCCCATCTTTTGAGATGTACTTTGGACTTTCTCTCTGGCCAATCCTTTCGTCAAAGGATCGGCTAAGTTCTGATCAGTGCGTACATGATCCACTCTCACAGCTCCTTTTGTTAGTAGCTCTCTAACTGTGCCGTGCTTACGGCGGATTTTTCGTTTCTTACCGTTGTAGTAACGATTCTCTATTTTTGCAATAGCCGCGGTACTATCGCAGTGGATCAACACAGCTGGCATCGGTTTTTCCCATAAGGGAATCTCTGCTAGTAGGCATCTTAACCAGCTAGCTTCTTCACTGGCTGTCGCTAGTGCTATCATTTCGGATTCCATAGTGGACTGAGCCAGAATGGTCTGTTTCTTAGATTTCCAGGATACGGCACCACCGGCTATACTAAATATATAGCCACTAGTTGCTTTGGAATCATCTGACAGAGTGTTCCAATCAGGGTCACTGTACCCTTCAAGTACAGCTGGAAATCTCTGATAGTGTAATCCAAGATTCATGGTTCTTTTAAGATATCTCATGACTCTTTCAATGGCATGCCAATGCTCGATACTAGGTCGACTAGTAAACCTGCATAGCAATCCCACAACATAGGCAATGCCGGGTCTAGTACAATCAGTAGCATACCTTAGGCTGCTAATGATGCTCGCATATTCCGTTTGTCTAACGCTGTCACCAGTGTTCTTAAAAAGTTTGACACTTGGATCATATGGTGAACATGCAGGTTTACAATCAAAATAATTGTATTTCTTTAAGATCTTCTCAATATAATGAGATTGATCCAAAGAAATTCCTTTCTCGGACCTAGTGATCTTGATACCGAGGATTACATTAGCTTCTCCGAGGTATTTCATATCAAAGTTGTTGCACAACAATGATTTCACCTTATTTATGGCATGAATGTTTGTTCCAAATATGAGTAGGTCGTCTACATAGAGACATATGATAGTGCAAACGTCATTCTCAGTTTTGTAATAAATGCACTTGTCACTTTTATTCACTTTGAACTTATTCGATATAATCAAATTATCAAACTTCTCATGCCATTGTTTGGGAGCTTGTTTGAGACCATACAAAGACTTGTCCAACTTAGAGACCTTGTGTTCTTGCCCATGGACTACAAAACCTTCAGGTTGCTCCATATAGATTTCTTCTTCTAATTCGCCATTTAAAAAGGCGGTATTTACATCCATTTGGTGTACTTCTAAGTTATAAATAGAAGCCAGAGCAATTAGTACCCTTATGGATGTAATTCTGGTAACAGGCGAATATGTATCGAAGAAATCTATGTTCTCTCTTTGTCTAAACCTTTGGCTACAAGGCGAGCCTTGTACTTATCAACAGTGCCATCAGGTTTTAGCTTCTTTTTCAGAATCCATTTACAACCAATGGGTTTGATACCAGAAGGCAGGTCCACCAAGTGTCATGTCTTGTTAGACTCAAGAGAATCCATCTCATCATTTATGGTTTCTTGCCACAAGTCGGCATCCAATGAAGACAGCTTCGTGAATGCTAGTAGGATCCTCCTCTAATGTATAGACCGTGTAGTCGGGTCCATAGTCTTTAGCAACACGTGCTCTCTTACTTCTTCTAGGTTCTATTTTCCTTTCTACGTTGTTTTCAACGCTCCTAGGCACAAGAAACTTACTAGTTCCAGAGCCCCCACTATTTCCCGATTTAAAGGGAAATTTACTTTCATAGAAGTCAACATCGTTTGACACAATGGTTACTTTTGCATTCAGGTCATAGAATCTGTATGCTTTGCTGTTTACTGCATAACCAATGAATGCACATTCATAGGCTCTACTGGCCAGTTTGACTCTTTTTGGGTTTGGGATCCTTACATAGGCCAGACAGCCCCAAGTTCGGAAATAAGACACATTTGGTTGTCTTTTCTTTATCATTTCATAAGGAGAAATTTTATTCCTAGATTTAGGAACTCAATTCAGTACATAGCATACCGTTCTTAAAATTTCTCCCCACCAGTGTGTTGCAGCGCCTGAATTAAGCATAATCGCAACTGTCAATTCGGTAAGGGTTCTATTTTTCCTTTCTGCTTTACCATTCATTTCAGGTGAATATGGTGCAGTCGTTTCACGTATGATTCCATTCAACTTATAAAAGTCATTAAACAACTGAGAATCATACTCAGTTCCTCTATCACTTCGAAAACGCTTTATCTTTTTTCCAAATTGATTTTCAATTTCCTTTACAAAATTTTTGAACATGTCAAGCGCTTCACTTTTATTTTTCATAAGGTATACGAAAGTGTAGTCTGAGCAATCGTCAATAAATGTGATAAAATAACGTTTACAATTTCTAGTCAAAGTTCCGTCTAGTTCGCAAATATCAGAGTGTATTAAGTCTAGTGGCTCTGATTCTCTAATGACAGATTTGTGAGATGATTTTGTAATATTGGCTTGAGTACAAAATTCGCATTTATGAAAATCGGTTAACGATAGTTTGGGAATTATCCCTAAATTGCTCATATTCGAAATAATGCGCCCATTGACATGACATAAACGAGAGTGCCAAATATTAAAATCACACAACATATAAGCAGAAGGAAAAACTTTATTGATTTCAACATTCAGTTTGAACATGCCATCAGTGGCGTACCCTTTCCTCACAAAAATACCATTCTTAGTCAAGGTATACAAATCTCCCTCAATGGTCTGAGTAAACCCTGCCTTATTCAGAAGGAAGCCAGAAACTAGATTCTTCCTTATCTCTGGAGTGTGCATCACCTCCTTTAAGATTAGAGTCTTTCCAGAAGTGAACTTCAACTCGACATCTCCAATACCTGCAACAATAGTGGTGTGAGCATCGCCCAACAACACTTTCTTATCATCAACTGCCTTGTATGTTTTAAACATAGCACGATTATTGCATACATGGCGAGAGGAGCCAGTATCATTCTACCAGTCATCAGATCCACCAACCATGTTGATTTCAGTAATCATAGCAGCAAAGTGCTGCTCTTCAGTCAGGTTAGCCTGCGGAGCAGGATTAGGCCTGTTCCTACACTTGCGTGCCATATGACCAGATCTCCCACAACTAAAACAAATGAATGGGGGAGAAGCATACTTTTTTCAGTGTCATACTTTTTTCTCAGAGTCATACTTTTTTCGGTCTCAGTGTCATACTTTTTTCTCAGAGCATCCCATACCTCTTTGGCGGATTTACAGGTGCTGTAATAATCGTAAAGATCATTACTCAGTCCATTAAGTATGAAATTCTTACATAGGTAGTCATTGTCATTCCATAGTATTATCTCTTTGGCTGTTTTAGTCCGAGCTTCCTCTTCGTTTGTTTCGTCAACTACTGGAATCTCATCGGTCAAGGCATTAGCAACCTTTTTCACAGTTAGGAAAAATTCCATCTTTTGTTGCCAACGTTTGAAGTGAGATCCCTCAAACCGAAACGGCTTATTGGGATGAGTCGCGGACTAGGTCGCTCTCTTTAAGACGTTTCGCGGCACTGCTCGAAGGTGCAAGCAGACTATCAACCACGACGTCCCCAGGATAAAACAGCCCAGTACGATTACCACTGCACAATGAATAACCGCTCGAGATATACACCTCAATATGGTTATTTAACCACTCAGAAATATGGCGCTTATGCCACTCAAGAAAAATGGCTTGAGGTATGATTTAACATCAAGCCTAAGATGAAGAAATGAAATTTTTTTGAGAGAGGAGAGAAGACTGGAGGAAGGATTTATCGTCCAGTTGGTGTGTTTTGCAAATGAGGAGAAGCTCCCCTTTTATAGGTTTTTTCCACTATAGAAGTGATTAGCCTATCTGATGTGGGACTTTTTCCAATTCACACATAAAGAGTCTATCCAATGTGAGACTTTTCCAATTCACACACAAAGAGTTCCAACAAATTATAGTGAGGACCGAGAACTAATGTGATAATAATGGTTGAAAAAAGAGGAAATTGATGGTTTCTTAGATTTGAGATTAATGTTTATGTTGGTGTCAGTTACAAGTGGGAATGAGAGGAGAGATTATATTATTTAGTGAGGGAGGAGGGTCATAGAAGAATTGAAATTGAAGGGGGTGTGTGGTTTTGAAGATGATAAACGTAAAACTGAGAGAAACATATGAATGAATGCAAGGGGGGGGGGGGGTCATGCATTTTGAGTGAGTGAGTTGGATAAGTGACCCATTTTCTCACCATCAAGGATAAAACATCTACTAACTGCATAATACCAATCACTAAGATCGGAAGCACAGTACTGAACATTGGCGACCACAGTGGGAGAATCAATACCCTATTTTCTCACCATCTCCTTGATCTTAAAAATGGCACCAACGCGCCGTTCAAGACCGGCTAGTCTCATGGCCGAACCCGGGGTCGACCCTCAACAAACCCCTGAAGGCCACATCCAGGAACTCACAAATTCATCACAAGCTCGAAACCGATATCCCAACACAGGTCCACCCCGAATACATTCGAGCACAGATGAAGCGAGCTTACCACCTCCTCCTCAATTACTTCCAGCTTTGACCGACGCGGTTCAACAACTCGTTCAGCTACTGGCTCGACAGGAAGCCGTAAATGAAGAAAGAAGCAACCGTTTCACTAACCTCGAAGCCGAAGTAGCAAGGCTCCAAGCTCGGAACGTTCCGGACCAACAATCGACCGGGCAGGACTCCCTTGAGGAAAGAAACCCAACTCGAAGGAGACTCTTTCGTCGATCGCACCTTAGGAGAAAGCTTAATCATCGTTCTCCCCCACGCCGTCATCGAGGGAATGGTTCCCGTTCTCCTCCAGCTCGACAATATAACGATCTCGACGATCCTCATTCTTCCCCATGCCGTCACCAAGGGAATGGTTCCCGTTCTCCGTCGGCTCGACAATATGACGATCTTGACGATCCTCATTCTCCCCCACGCCGTCACCGAGGGAATGGTTCCCGTTCTCCTCCAGCTCAACGTTTCGACGATCTTGAAGGCTCGAATAACCCCCCTCAACCTCATCCACACAGGGACTCGACCTCGCCAAGACGATGTTCAAGAAGCCACGACAACATTCAAAACAATCAACCTCGACGATACGGACGTCCCGATTCTCATTACGGACGTCAACCACAATCTCAGGTGAATCAACCTAGGCGAAAAGGTCCGTTCACAAAAGCAATCGATAACTTCCAAGTTCCACGATATCTCGAAAAACCACCTGGAGGACTGAAGACTTACGACGGAACGGGCGACCCCGACAGGCATCTCGATCAGTTTGACACGACCATGCAGTACCGAAATGTACCGATGGAAATGAAATGCCGAATATTCCCATTAACCCTGGACAAAATGGCCTCCGAATGGTTTCGGACATTAAGATCGAACACCATTTCCTCGTGGGACCAATTAGCGAAACACTTCTCGGTACACTTTGCCCATTCCCAAAGCAAACCCAAAAACAAGAATGTTTTAGCATCTATCGTCCAGAGGGGAAACGAGCCCCTGAGAGAATACATAGAGCGATTCAACAACGAAGCTCTTCAGGTTCAACAGCTAGACGACGCCTTTCGAATCTTCTTCATGGCTCAAGGTCTATTTCCTGGAAGCCCGTTCCGAAAGCATATTAACACCTGGGAACCTAACACCCTTCAAGAGTTCCTTGAGCTATCCCAATGTTTCATCAATGAAGAAGAAAATTCCAAATTCGACAAAGCATCATCACATGCAGAACCGTCAAAACACCGCATCAAGGTCGATCCTCGTAAGACTTCGTGGAACGTCGGTAAGAAAAATCGTCACCAGGTATATACTGAACTCAACGTCTCCAACGCCCAATTATTGGGAGAATGTTGGAACGTCGAGTTCAGGGACGTCAAACCTCCCAGATCCCTACCTATCCGACCTAGACCGAAGGCCAACAAATACTGCCGATACCACAGAAGCAATGGCCATGACACAAACCATTGCAATGCCCTGAAAGATGACATTGAAGATTTGATAAAACGAGGAAAACTATCTTCCTATGTCAAAAGGGAGGGAGGACGATCTGACGATATCAGAAGAGAAAGAAATGAAGATCCTAGAGCAAAAGGAAAAGAAGTGATCGACCCAGACCACGATGAATTGAATAAAAGATCAAAATGACACTCGATTATAATGATGATAACAGGAGGATTCGATCATGAAGGATCCGAAAAATCAATGAAAAGAAAATGGAAGGAACTGTTAAGCATAGCTTCAACGTCGACAACCCTGACCAAGACAAATCGACCTCCATTATCTTTCAGCGATACGACCTTATTGACGGAAAAGCTAACAAACACGTACCTCTCTTAATCTCGGCGGTCATAGCCAATAAGGAGGTACTTAGGATCTTGGTCGACCAAGGAAGCTCATTAGACATCCTTTTTATCGATCTTCTAAACAAAATGGGGATCGACAAAGAGGAACTCACCCCTTATAGAGGAACGGCTTTGTCCGGTTTTAACGGATCTCAAACCAAACCCCTTGGGCATCTGGAGCTAATGGTTACTTACGGAACCGAACCAATGGTTCGGGCCGTCAAGACCAAATTCCTCGTCTTACCTTGTGAGTCCATATACAACGGTATTATAGGAAGACCGACCCTCGACAGGCTCGGGGCGGTTACCTCCACCACGCACTTAAAGATGAAGTTCCACTCTCTCTGCAACAGAGTTATCACTTTGAACTCCGACTTAGAGCCTGCTTCCAGGTGTTTCTTCCTATGGACGAAAACCGAACGAAAGGCTTCGGAGCAAGAAGGGGTTCCCCCTTCAGAAGGGTTGTCAACTCCCAAACAAGCTAAAGATAGATCGACTGAAGTTAACACCACCACTAACATAGAAACCGGATGCGATCCGAAAGACAAAAATGAAAACGATATCGACGAGCTAACCAAAGAGCTCAAACGAAAAATTAAAAGACCGGAGCCTGACGGAAAGTTCATCGAAATACAGCTCGGTTCAGACCCCTCCCGAACTGTCAAAATAGGGATCGACCTACCGGAGGAAGTTAAGATCGATTTGACCAGATGTCTTAAAGACTTCGAAGACATCTTCGCTTGGTCGGCAGAAGACATGCCTGGGATCCCACCAGAGGTCGCTTGCCATCGGCTCGCAATTAACCCAGAAGCAAAATGGATCGCCCAAAGAAAGCGGGCTCAAAGCAAGGAGAAAGCCATTGCTGCTGCCAAAGCAGTAGACGATCTCATCAAAGCAAACTCCGTCTCCGAGGTTAAATACACGATATGGTTATCAAACCCAGTCCTGGTAAAGAAAAGTAACGGAAAATGGCGTATGTGCGTCGATTACACCGATCTTAATAAAGCTTGTCCAAAGGATGCTTTTCCGGTTCCCAGCATCGATCGGTTGGTCGACAACGCCTCCGGTTTTCGGTTATTATCCTTTATGGACGAATACTCCGGATACAACCAGATCGCCATGTTTCCGCCAGATCAAGAAAAAACTGCCTTCATCACCGACCGAGGTAACTTCGCGTACCGTGTCATGCCATTTGGGTTGAAAAACGCAGGAGCGACTTATGAAAGAATGATGAACAAAGTGTTCCAAAACCAGATCGGTAAGAGCGTAGAAGTTTACCTCGACGATATGATCGCCAAGAGCCGAATGTCGCACCCCGAAAAATCCTTGGAGGGATTTTTCTTCGCACAACGGGATTTTAGAGTCGCCACCAATATTTTTTAAAGGTAAAACATCGAAAAAACCTTTTTTGGAAAGCAATGGTCTTTGGAACCATTAGATTTGGGTTCGGGGGTCTAATTACGTATGGGGAAGGTATTAGCACCCCATAACGTCCCCTCAAAGAAGGGTTACCTTAATTAAATATGTGATTTGCAAAGTTGATTCGGAAAAATGCTTTGTTTTTACCTTTTTTTGTTGATGAATGACTTAATGAAAAATCTTTAGTTTTCGCGTTTGACGAAGAGTATCCGCTCCTACGTATCTCCCGGTGCGATGGAGAGTTCAAAGCAACGTAGTTCTTGTTTTTGAAAAATGTTTTATTTTGGAAAAGTGTTTGGTTTTTGAAAGGAAAAATGTTTTGGGTTTGTTGTGCTTGACGGAGAGTATCCGCTCCTACGTATCTCCTGGTGCGATGGAGAACTCAAAGCTACGTAGTTCTGGGTTGTCTAGAAAAAGGTTTTTGTTTTTTTACCTTGTTTAATTGTGAAAATTGAGCTTTCATGATGATCAATTGAGCAAAGGCTCCAAGTGACCACCATTAGCACTCCATTGTTAATAATCATGCAAGCAAAGGCTTCGCAAGACTACTAACAAAGTTTTTGATTTTGTGAAAATCTTTAGGAAATTAGGCATTCATGATGATCAATTGAGCAAAGGCTCCAAGTGATTGCCACTAGTACCTCATTGTTAATAATCATGCAAGCAAAGGCTTCGCAAGACTACTAACAAAGTTTGATTTTGAAGAGTTTTCGCAATTGGATTGATTCTTGTTTAGGGAATGATTTTGATGCTTGAAAAAGCTTTTGATTGAAAGTGGACTTAGACTACACACATTATGAAACGATACATAGATAGGCAAGGAATGAACCCAAGTTGAACATTTTGGCAAAAATGCATGAATAGGCAAGAAAATGAACCTAAGTTGCACATCTTATTGAAGATGCTAGGCAATGGGATGAACCTAACTAGGCATTTATGACACAATATGTGAATAGGCAAAGGCATTTCAAAGCACAAGTGATATCAAACTTCTAATGAATCACTTGCAAAACCCTAAGGATTTCACATCAACATTAGACATAAGCACCCATGTGGTATCTTTTTGATGTCATCAATGTCTAATACATTTCTTAAATCAACCACATGGAAGGAATAAATTAAAAAGGGCATTTGCCTCATGCAAGATCATAGGCAAGTCTTCAGACTAAATTGACAAGTTTAGGCAATTAGGGTGTTGAATCCCTTTAGGTAATCTTTGACACTTAGGATATGCACAAGTGCATAGGTGTCAAATCCTCTTACCAAATTGTCAACACAAAACCAAAAATTGTTTCAAAACAATTACTTATTTGCAAGACCAAGAGCATTTCAAAATGATTTATAAGTTGTTTTTGGTAATCAAAGCAATTGGTAAGGAAAGGAAACCTAAATTTGCATTCTTGTTCACTAGGAATCACAAAAGAAATTGAATCCTCTTAGGCAATCCTCAACACTTAAAGTGTGCACCAAAGCACAAGTGAGAGTCCTCTTGCCAATCATCAACATAAGGCATGATTTGCAAGCAAATTCATGAGAACAACAAGTTTTAAGCAAACAAACATCATAATCAAGGTTCAATTCCAAGTAATTGCAAGATTAGACAACCAACTCATCAAAAATCTCATAAACCCTAATTTCTTTGAAACATGCGAAACTAACATAAACCCTAAATCTCATTTTATTCATGGAAACACAAGATAATGCAAGAGAACAACATAGATTAAACTTTTGGCAAGGATTCACATGATCAAGCAAAGAAATGCATAACAATCACACAAACCCTAATTTTCCTCTAATATGCGAAATGAAATAAGCTTCAAATCATCATTTTATTCATGAAAACAACAAGAAATGAGTGAAATAACAACAACACACAATTTATTCTAAAGGAGAGAAGCATTCCAAGCACCCAATGTAACGCCCCAAAAATATTTATCCATTTATTTATTTAATTAATTGTCTAGGGTTTGGGTCTTGAGAAAATAATAGAAATTATTTAGGGATTTTATGTGGTAGAAAAATAATAAAATAAATATATATTATTATGTGTGTTATTTTGTGTGGGGGTTGGTATTGGTAAGGAGTGGGATGTTAAAAGGAAAAGGGCTTGGGTTAAGTCGCATAAGCTAAGTAGAAAAACCCATAAGACTAACTAAGTATAAATAGGTAATTTTTGGGGTTTTGCTCACATATTAGAAAAACAAAGTGAGAGAGTGAGAATAGAGAGAAGAGGACGGCGCTAGAGAGGAGAAGAGAAGAGGGAAGTCGCGAATTGAGAGGGGGCTAAGGCAAGCAAGGATTTCGAGTTCTTCAAAAACAAGGTCAGGGTGGGGTTCTATCTATCTAATGGGTTATATGAATGTCTCTATGTGGGGTGGTTAATGGAACCCTAGGTGATTAAGATTAGAGAACCTTAGTTTTAAGGATTGATTATGTTTGATGATGAATATATGTGCTTAAAAGTGTTTAAACATGAATTGACGATGTCCAAGCATGATTGATGATGATTGTATGTGATTGGTGATGATTAAATGTGTTTTGACGGTGATTAAATGTGATTAATGGTGTTTAGACATGATTGGTGATGATTAACATGTTTGATGATGATTTGGATGTGATTGTTGGTGTTTGGTGTTGTGTGTTGTTGATTTTAAACAAAATTTCTGGTTGTAGGGCGCCAAGGGCGCCTAATTTTGGCTGCCTGTGTTGCGTTCCTAAGTTGTGTTTCCGTATAGTTATGTTGCCTGGATGTCATTGGTGCTGAGTTTTGGTGGCTAAGTTGCGTATTCTGAAATGTCACTGGGATCCCCTCCCCTGGGCGCTAGTTTCTGCCTGCGCCAGTTTTTCTGTGTTGCGTTGCACCCCTGGGCGCCAGGATCCCCTTCCTGCGCCAGTCTCTGTGTTGCTGTGTTGTTGGGCGCCAGGATCCCCTTCCTGCGCCAGTCTCTGTGTTGCTGGGCGCCAGGATCCCCTATGGGCGCCAGTTTCTGGATTTGTGCTGCGTTCCCTGTTTTTATTTCAACGATATCTTTTGATCCAGGAACCCGATCGAAATGTTTTAAAATGTGTTGGAAAGCTTATTTAGAGGCCTAACTGAATATTCTATTTTTAAGGCAAAACGATTCTATTTTTGTGAATGGGTGTTGGCGCCCTTTGCGCCCTCTATCATGTCGTTTCGTTGTGGTCGTTGTATGTTGTTGTTAATGATGTTATTGTTAATGATATTGATGTTAACCATGTTAGTCGATTGTTACATACGTTGGATTTCCCATATATATGAGCGTGGATTATGTCGTTGCCGTTGATGTTGTTAAATGTTGTTGTTGTTGCTGTTGGCGTCCCGTCTTACGTCGTTGTTGTGATTTGGTGTCGTAGGCCTATGGCCAGTGTGGTGATTTACGTTGTTGTTGTGCCGATATGTGATTGTGGTGACATGTTGTGCATACCCGTTGCGTCGCATGCATATCATGTGGATTAGGCTTCGGCCAGCGTTGTGGATTAGGCTTCGGCCAGCGTTGCGATTTAGGCCTATGGCCAGCGTTGTGACTTGGTACCGCATGCATGTGCATTCCATACTGCATGATTGACTGGTGAAATTATGTGACTATTGTGACGAGATGAATGTGATGACCTGACCGAATGCATATTGCTTTTCATACGATTTATTAGATAGTGTGATATTTCACCCCTTCTGTTTGAATGTTACCCCTATGTTGGTAACGTGCATGTAATAGCGAATGAAGGCAGAGTACCTTCATATAGTCGGGTCGGTGTCGTCGCTTTGATACGTAGCACTCGGGGGGATGAACGCTCATTTATATTCCTTATGTCGTTACATTTGTTGAACTTAAGTTTATGGCCGTTATGACTATTCATTTTGTGAACCTTTTGGAGTTTTATCGTTAAGTTGAACCCTTGATTTTTCCGCTGCATGTTAAATGAAAGTCAGTTATTTTTGAAGTATGATTTCGTTGGCAAATTTCAGTTGAAAACTGTAGCGCTCAAAATGATTTCTGAAACTTTGATTTATTTAGTAATTTGCCGGGTAGATTTTGGGTGTTACATTAGTGGTATCAGAGCAATGGTTGGTCCGTCAGGCCAAGTCGTCGAGTCGTTGTTTCAATTAGCGACCAACTATTGGCTTTCATCCTAACTGTTGTTTCTGTTGTAGCTTTGAGTTGAGATGGCGGGGAGAAACGACACTGCGATTGCTGCTGCCTTGGCTGCCATGGCTCAGGCCGTGCAGAATCAGCAGAATGCTGGAGAGAACGCTGGGTTTCGGAGTCTGACTACATTCCAGAGAGAGAATCTGCCCACTTTCAAGGGCAAGTATGATCCAGATGGAGCTTTGGCCTGGTTAAAGGAGGTTGAGAGAATTTTTAGAGTGATGGACTGCACTGGGGAGCAGAAGGTCCGTTTTGGTACGCACACGTTGGCAGAGGAGGCCGACGATTGGTGGTTGGCTACTAGGCAGAGGTTAGAGTCTGCACAGGAGGAGGTTACTTGGGAGGTGTTCAGCAGAGAGTTTCTGAGGAAATATTTTCCGGAAGATGTCCGAGGGAAGAAGGAGATAGAGTTTTTAGAGCTGAAGCAAGGTGGCATGCCTGTGACTGAGTATGCGGCGAAGTTCGTGGAGCTGGCGAAATTCTACCCGCACTATAGTGGGGCTACAGCTGAGTTCTCTAAATGTATTAAGTTCGAGAATGGTTTGAGGCCTGAATGCGCATCGCAAGATTATGGGTGAGAAGAAGGACAAGCGTCAGGATCGGGGGAAGCCGTATGATGTTCCGGCTGGAAGAGGTGGATCGAGAGTCGCTGAGGACCAGAAGGCTAGTGGGGGAGAAGCTCCTACTGGTATTGTGTGTTTCAAATGTGGCAAAGATGGTCACAAGAAAGCTGCATGCAACATTGGGGATACAAGGTGTTATTGTTGTGGCAAGCCTGGTGTTATACCCCAATTTTGCCCGATCTTTTTATTGTATTCGTTTTAGCCCCGTATCATAAGCCCATGGCATTTCGAACGCTGTTTTGTCCAATTGGGCCCATGCCCAACCTTTTGGGCCTAACTTGTTAGCTTGCCTAATTGGGCTTACACTTAGTGTTTCAGACCAGTTTTTTAATAAACGGGTTATGTCTAATGTTTTAGTCATTGGACTAATTGGGCCTATGTGGCCATTGGACCTATGATGGTAATTTGAATAGATTGGACCTGATCTTAAAAAATTGTTCTAATTAGGTTTTATTCTAGTCATTTGCCTAAATTGGGCCCATGTTTAGTTTTGGTTGGGCTTGGCCCAATTTAAATATTCTCTTCCATCTTTGACCAAAAATAATAAATCTGTACAAATAGCAGTTTACAAACATCCCAAAATAAAAATTAATTTACAATAACCCAAAAATCCAAAAAATTTAAATTAAAAAAATACAAAAATAATGCAATCCGAAAATAATAAAAAAAATACAGAAAATAGAAGAAACGAAAATGCATAAAAATAACAGCGGCAACAACAGCTTCCTAGCTTCCTTGGGCCTGTTCTTGCTGAGCAAGTTTTCTCAGCAAGTCCAAATACCTGAAAATGGAAAGAAATGGAGAAGGATCAGCAAAAAACCCTAATTTTTTACCTATATAAACAAGTTGCATTCAGAAAGAAAAGGACAACAATTCACACAGACAGAAATTCAGAACCCAAAAGACTAGGATTTTCACACCGAAACCCTAGTCGTAAAGCAACAGATCCAGAGGTAGGGACGAGTGGCAGCAGAGACAAACAAAGAGAACTAGTAGCAGCAATAGAGCAAGAGAGACAAGGATTGACAACGAATTTGTTTTCATTCAGGAACCCAGGTTGGTTTTGTCTCTTAATTCGAACAGGCGTAGATATGAGATGTTAAATAATTGAAATTTCGAGCATGCTATCCTTAAACATTGTGTAGTGTTACATGTTATAGAAACAGTGAATAAGTAAATTAGTGTTGATAGGATTTCAGAATACCACAAGATTTGAATAAAAATTAGGGATTCAAAAATCATTGTTCAAAATAAAACGAAACTAGAAAAAGTATGACTTAGTTGGTAAGAATCAGAATCGGTTTTGCTGCTTAAAAATGGACTAGAAGATCTGGTTTTGTTAATCTGTTTCAGAAAAAGAAATTAGGCAAAAGCTTTAGCTAAATTAGGGTTTAGATTCTTTTGTTTTCTGGGGAATCAGAAGCCCAAAATAGGTAAAAACAGAAACATCAAAATAAGAAGCATAAAAGGCAAAACAGAAACCGAAGCGTACCTTTTCAGTTCCGGCCACCGTAGGTGGTGGCCGTTGGCTCCAAACAAAACACTAGTGGAACACCCTTTCTCCCCCCATGAGCTCACGGTAACCATCAGAGCCGTCCTTCGGTCACCACCACCGCGCCAATAGCCACCCAAAGAAAACCGCAAGAAACAAAAATCAAAAACTAGAAAGTAGAATAGGAGGAGAAAACAGCGAGCGAAATAGAATAGAAAAGGGTAGAGGTTACCTTCGGCCACCGTGTACGGTGGTTGGCTCTCAAGTCACCGTCACGGTCATCCCCCATTTATGCCATCGCCGTAGCCAAAACCTCCACCGTATTCCCCCTTCGCAAGAAAAATCCAGATTCGGAGTAGAGGAAGCTAAAATAGGGGTCAGAATCGCACTTACACTCCTGGCCACCGTAGACGATGGCCGTTTGTCCCAGACTACGAACATCACCGTCATCTATTCACGCGCCGTCGACCCTGGTCCATTTCACCTTTCGCTCGGCCTCCAATAGAAACTGTACCCACTCCTTTCCCTCCTTTCTCTCCATTCTGCAAAGCAGCGCCGTGAGGAAGGGAAGGCGAAGGTTTGGGTTGCGTCGGTGGTGGAGGAAAAGGAGAGAAGGGGACTTGGGTTGACGGTGAAGGAAAACAGAGGGATGGGTTCGTGGAGCCGTGAAGCGAGGCGGAGAGAGAGGAGAAATGAGAGGAATTAGGGTTGAGAGAATTTCGGCCATAGACAGCGCCGCGAGAGAGGAGAAATGAGAGGAAATAGGGTTTGAGAGAGTGAGATTTGGGGACGGCGCCGCAAGAGAGAGCGTGAGAATTAGGTTTAGGGTTTTTTTAGAATACCTTATATAGTGTGGAGACCCAGGGTTGTTTTCGTCTTTTCCTTTTAACTCAATACTATTTACACCTCTAGTTTTCCATTACGCACCTCCCTACGCAAGCCCATAAATTCGCAGGCCAGCCTACAAACTGGGCTGCTGCTTTTCACACCCCAGTTTAATGATACAGCCATCTGCTCTAACTGCACCCTTGTTTTAGTAATGTAGCCCCTTTTCGTTTTTTACTTCTTTTCAAAACAATTTCTTTTACAAAAAACTACAAAAAAATAATAAATAGGAGAATATTTTATTTTCAAAAAAATATAAATAGGGGACTAAGTCGACTGTACAGTCGGGTTAGTCTGCTTTTTAGGTCACTAATGAACGTTACGGATCATGGCCTAAAATCCCTATTTAAACGAACAATTTCTAAATTGAAACACAAACCCAAACATACTTTTTTTTCCACGAACCAAATTTTCAAAATAGGGGACTAAGCCGACTGTACAGACGGATTAGTCGGCGTTTTAGGATGCACGAGCCATTTAATGTGGACATGAAAACCCAGTATCAATTTTCTCAAAATAAGCAACAGAAATGGGGACCCTTGGCGCCCATGGCACAAGGAACACTGCCAAATTGTTGACCAGCACCTGAAACTGACTCTATTTGAGCCCAGGAACTCCCATACCGAATTTGAAAGCAAACCGAGCATCCGAACTCCGGGACCCTCGGTTCCCATGGTGCCTAGACACGAGCAACACAATTCTGCAACACAGACACGCACAAGGAAAACTGGCGCAGGGCACAGTGGCTGGGCGCCTGGTGCCCATGACTCAGACAGAGAAAACAGCAACAAGGCTAATGGCGCCCAAGGCGCCTAGGAACTCCAAAAACCAGAATTTCTCTAATTCAAACACCAAATTAAATTCACCAAAAACCCAATCGCATATATATAATCTAATTATCACCATGATCCTCAATTCTCACCAAACACACACCAACAAGGCATATACTCAAATACGTGACATGCAATTCACCTTAGCATCAATCAAGCATCAATTATGCGAATTCAACATAGGCAATTCCTAATCACACATCACAATGCTACGATTAAATCAATGCAAGGCTTTGCTCAATATAGGTTTAGTCTTAATAAAAAAAATGGTTGCTAGGGTTCCTAAGTGGGCATCTTGCACTGTAAGATGACACTTAGACGCCAGATTTTAAAGGATTCCAACCTAATTGGTTTTGGTAGGTGCTTGCAGGATTAGTACGTGTGGTTTCTTTTGGCACAATTGAATGGAAGGACTTATTTTCTCTCCATCTGAGAGGGTGATACTCTAGGTTTATTACTCTATTTAATATGTGTGAGACCTTGGCTTAAGGGGTGGGCAGTTTGAGCTTGAATTTAAATCACTAATGGACAATCAAATATCACAAGAAAGACAAAACCAAATTTTTGATTTTGGTTTAGTGTTTTGGAAATTTGAGCTTGATTTTAAACTACTAGATTACAACATCGATCATATCAAAAGGAAGTCACACTTGACATTCGTATCATTATCTCCCGATGCAATGCGCTTATATACTTATTTTCGAATTATGGTTTTCAATTTACTGGAAACAAGCAAATGTAGTTGCTTCGCTCGGGAATCTACATGTCAGTGTCCCTAATTGACGCGAGCCTCCCTATAGTAGCGTAAAATGCGACTTTGATGCAAGGTTTTTTTAATGAGTCTACCCATTTTTTCGAGAAATTGATCCTACACAGTTATCGACTCCAGTGTGTCTCTTTTCAATTTAAACTTTTCTTTATTGTTTATGAATTGAATAAATGGCCAACATGTATCTCTCCATTGATAAATCCAACGATTGAGATGTGGTTGAATACAATGATTACAATCAGTGAATCATGATGGTTTTGGTAGGTCTGTGTAGGGTGAGTGTGAGTGGTTTCTTATACAGCGGGTTGAACGAAAAACCATGTTTCTCACAGTTTGGGAGGGTGGTGCCATGACTTTATTACTCGTTGTTCAATGGATGGATACTTTGGTTTAGAGGTTGTGCATATCAATGTTTTAAAAATCGAATGAACCAAACGATTAAACCTGTTGAACCACATCTCGACATTGCCTCCAGTTCATTTATTTGAGCGGTTTTACTCCAATTTCATCCAGTTTCGAGCGATTTAAAATGGTTGAACCATGAGCCAAAAGTCTCACCGGTTCGATTTTCAAAACATTGGTGTAGTTCTAGCTTGTTTGGAAATCAATAGTAGACAATATCTTTTATCACAAGGAAAACACAATCGAATATGGTATCA
Source organism: Astragalus membranaceus (assembly GCA_039519185.1). NCBI lineage: Eukaryota > Viridiplantae > Streptophyta > Magnoliopsida > Fabales > Fabaceae > Astragalus > Astragalus membranaceus. The sequence continues at coordinate 53,229,470 of CM076848.1, read as the reverse complement.
TCATCTTTCAATGCATTGAGCTTTTGTCTATATTGACTGTTCCAGACTAGGTTGAGGCCCGGTCTAAAGTGGGTCGTACTGAGAAACCCATTAATTACTACACAACTAGAGAAAATCTCACCTCCACGCAAATTTTGCGCTTAGATCAGTCGGCCTTCTATCTCAACACAGTCTCATGTGCTTCCTTATCTGCCTCGAGTCCCCTCCAACTCCACGTGACCTGTCAGACACTCGTGCACACACCTGTTATGGTATGCTTTTAATGGTTTCTTGCCATCTCATAATACCCTCGTATCTTGGCAGGTACCACACCACAAATGTGTGCCATTGTAAACTGTTGTTCTGATTTTCATTTTGCACATCAACCTCTCAACATCAGATCAATGCCAAAATGTAGTGTTCAATTTGCCAAAGACAAACTGCTCATAAATTAGGTTGAATATATAATGCCCTTAGGTTTATCAATATTCCTACAACATATTTTGAATCAAAATGTAATATTTGTGTTTGTGATAAAAAAAATATGACGTGTAGTTATACTCCCGCCGTCCTAAAATATAAACACCAAAAGTACATGTAATTAAAAAGGGAGATATGTTTCAGTTCGAAAGGAATGAAAGCAATAATTGTGAACGACAACGAACGCGCACACACACACGTGAGTTATTATTTTGTGCATTTTTTGTTCAGATCAGTGTTTTAAAAATCGGCTCGGCCCGGCCGGTTGGACCGGGAACCGGGGGGTAACCGAGCCTGTCAAGGTTTTGGATCGGCCATGCAGCAAACCGGTGGGAACCGGTGTGACTCGGCCGGTTTTTGAAAAAACCGGTGACCCGGCTCGAACCGAACCGGGTTGTGCATTTTTTTTATCAAATCTTTGAACTGTAATTGGGAGGGGCCGCGCGAACGCAGGCCCCCACTATTGATTGCCATCTAGGTAAGTATGTTTCCCATTGACATACGCCTTGCTTTTATATCTCATTCTCCTCCCTGTTCCGTTCATTCTATGCGATGTGAGACTATTTGTAAACTACTTAAAACAAAAGAGACTAAAAAAAACCTCAACAAAATGCCATTAGTGGGGTTTGAACCCTTGACCTGTTGAAAGCAAATGCTGAGCACTACCATGAGGCTACCAATCTTATTGAGGATATTATTTATTTCAAATATATATAATTGGTACCCCTTTTCTAAAAAGTCAAGTACGCTCATCCCCATGGCATTAGCTTGTAATATTAATATTATGTTTCAACAAACTTATTTAATATTAAGTATTTTTTTAAAGATTTATTTAATATTAAGTTGTTAAATTATGAAATTTGTTCTAAATATTTATTGAAGCATGATATGAATTTTTAAAATTTATTTAATATATACCAAGCAAATAAAAATAAAATAGGCATGGTGTGTAATTTTAGCAAATTAAGTTTTACAAGTATGAAATATATAGGTCCTGAAAATTTGGGAATTTTTTATATTTTAGTAGATATAAAATAAACATAGTTATTAATTTTACAGGGACGAAATTTATATTTATACTATATAGGTATTGAAAATTCTCGAAATAGAGACCGGGTCCGAGTCATCCGGTCCCGGTTTTGGTCATGCGGTTCAACTGTCGACCCCTCGGTCCGACCATTGACCCAGTGACCCGGTACCTTCACCGAGTCGGTCACCGGTCCGAGTTTTAAAACATTGGTTCAGATACATTTTATATTTCGACATTTTGTACAAAGAGCTTCATACTAATTATGAGCATTGGAATAAAAAAAACATGTACTTTTGAAGCTTATATTTTAGGATGGATACTTTTGTGTTTATATTTTGAGAGACGGCACTAGTATATAAAAAATTTGAAAGAGCGCATTTTTATTTTTAGTCAATGCAATATGTGTGTTTGTGCCAAAAAGAAATCAACCTCAACAAGTATAATACACAAAAACCTAAGAGCACTTGGATGAGATGATAACGGTCTCTTTCAGCTTAACCAAAGTCTTGAATTCGAATCAAGCTTTAGACATGCAGTAGTGCTAAATCTCTTGTGGGAGATGGATTATTCTCCGCAGTTGCACAGAGAGAATACCGGTTTATACCAAAAAAGTATAATAGACAAAAAAGTCATTTCATCCAAAAAAAACACAAAAGGGTAAAAAATATCACTGGTTTCATTAGATCTTTAGAGGTCTCTCTCTACACAAAATACAGCTTACATTATGAATACAAAAAATAGTCATAGTAGTAAAAAAGAAACTAAAGTGTACTCAATCCTCCATATTAATAGTCCAATCCAATTAACCTCCGCGACTTCCATTGTTAAAGACAGAACACTGCGCCGCTGGCCTCGACAATACTTCGCCAGCGCTTGCCGGACAAGTCATTAGCGTCGCCGGCGGCTCCATGCAGTTGTAAGACAAGCACAATGACACTGTATCAGGCATCACTGTTCCCTCTTCCAACGGTATCCCCGTGAAGTAGTTATGTTGAAGGTACAACGTTCTAGTGTTGCCGCGAGACACGCTCTTAACATACTCCCCAGGTATCGTTCCCATCAAACGATTGCTATTCAAAAACAAGCTTTCCACTCCATCTAACACCGTCGATAGTTCCCCGCTTAGTGAGTTATGGCTCAAATCAACGATCGAACCTGGACCGTACGATGAAGACCCAATCAACGTTCCTCTATCTTTGGCCCTTTTTGGGAGTCCACCAGAGAGATAGTTGCGTTGCAAGAAGAGGGAAGTGAGCGTGGGCCTGAAGAAGAGTTGGGCTGGAATGGGCCCAGCAAGCTGGTTCATACTAAGGTCAAGGAACTCTAACTCTGAAAGCGACTCCAACCCGTTGGTGAGATGACCCCACATTTGATTCTGCGACAACAAAAGATAACGGAGAGATGACGGGATTGACGCTGGCAACGGTCCTGTGAGTTGATTGTTCTTCAAGTCCAAGTGAAGTAACGGCGAGGAAACGTTTACCGATAAATCGCCGGTGAGGGAATTGTAAGCGAGGATGAGGATTTTCAGCTGCGGAGATTCGTTAGAGAGTAGAATGCGGAAGGTACGGTACCGGTGAAGCGGTTATTGGGCAAGGAGATGACTCAGAGTTTTGTGAGTTGAGCGAGTAGGGGAGGGATGGAACCGGTGACGATTCCGGGGGAGAGAATGAGTTGGGTTAACTCGGTGAGTGAGGAGATAGACCGGGGGAGAGAGCCAGTGAGTGGGAGGGAATCGATGCCGAGTGAGAGAATGGTGACTCAGTCGAGGGAGCAGGTTACACCGGAGAAGGAAGAGCAGGGATTAGGTGCGATGAGGTTCCAGGTGGAGAAGAAGGGTTTGGTTGGTGAGACATCGGTGAGAGTATTTTTGATGGAAAGAAGTGCTTTGAGATCCAAACGGTTCATTTTGGTTTGTTGAAGTTGAACAGAAGGGGCTGCGAAGAGAATAACAAGTAGAAAAAGAAGAAGAACAAAGGTTGCCATGTTTATTCTAATTCAATGTGAGTGTAAGAAAGAACAGTGAAATTGAGTGTGCGGAAAGTGTATTTGAAAGGAGAAGATGGTGAGAAATTATGTTGATCCGAGTAGGTTCCCAGGAAAGAGATGTGGCAATTCCATCTTTTGTTGCCAACGTTTGAAGTGAGATCCCTCAAACCGAAATGGCTTATTGGGACGAGTCGCGGATTAGGTCGCTCTCTTTAAGACATTTCGCGACACTGCTCGAAGGTGCAAGCAGACTATCAACCACGACGTCTCCAGGATAAAACAACCCAGTACGATTACCACTGCACAGTGAATAACCGCTCGAGATATACACCTCAGTATGGTTATTTAACCACTCAGAAATATGGCGCTTATGCCACTCAAGAAAAATGGCTTGAGGTATGATTTAACGTCAAGCCTAAGATGAAGAAAAGAAATTTTTTTGAGAGAGGAGAGAAGACTGGAGGAAGGATTTATCGTCCAGTTGGTGTGTTTTGCAAATGAGGAGAAGCTCTCCTTTTATAGGTTTTTTCCACTATAGAAGTGATTAGCCTATCCGATGTGGGACTTTTTCCAATTCACACACAAAGAGTCTATCCAATGTGGGATTTTTCCAATTCACACACAAAGAGTTCCGACAATCCCCCACTTGAATTTAAAAAGGAGTTTCAGAAGTAGCGTCAATCCATAAGATTGTGCATAAGCAGAGGTGTCGTACGACTTGAACCTTGCATAGCGGTTAAGATTTAGATTCAACAAGAGTGACTCGTAGTCTTGAACTCTATCTCTAATCGTCAAAACCACACACAACCCTTTCCATAGGTGTATTCTCAAATGCCCGTGCATTTATGGCCCTGCACGTCTATCCCAGTTTAGTGAACGCTCTAGGAATTTCTGCCCAAAATGCCATAGGAAGGGCCCCACTTCCACATTCACAAAGGTGAGTCTATTAAGAGTACTCCTGTAGCTAGGTACTCCACTCCATATGGAGTATAGATCTCATTAAGAGTTTCTATTATCTCAACCTTACATCGCTTCAGGAATCATGCTTCTTTACTTTTAATAGCATGTTCATCTCCTGTCACTTCACAACTTGTTATTACCCTTTGAACCTAATTCTTGGGATCTCCAGTCTTTTAGGTCGGGTTACCATTGTGAGTGACTCATGGTTCTAAAGGCAGTAGTCCCATCTTTTGAGATGTACTTTGGACTTTCTCTCTGGCCAATCCTTTCGTCAAAGGATCGGCTAAGTTCTGATCAGTGCGTACATGATCCACTCTCACAGCTCCTTTTGTTAGTAGCTCTCTAACTGTGCCGTGCTTACGGCGGATTTTTCGTTTCTTACCGTTGTAGTAACGATTCTCTATTTTTGCAATAGCCGCGGTACTATCGCAGTGGATCAACACAGCTGGCATCGGTTTTTCCCATAAGGGAATCTCTGCTAGTAGGCATCTTAACCAGCTAGCTTCTTCACTGGCTGTCGCTAGTGCTATCATTTCGGATTCCATAGTGGACTGAGCCAGAATGGTCTGTTTCTTAGATTTCCAGGATACGGCACCACCGGCTATACTAAATATATAGCCACTAGTTGCTTTGGAATCATCTGACAGAGTGTTCCAATCAGGGTCACTGTACCCTTCAAGTACAGCTGGAAATCTCTGATAGTGTAATCCAAGATTCATGGTTCTTTTAAGATATCTCATGACTCTTTCAATGGCATGCCAATGCTCGATACTAGGTCGACTAGTAAACCTGCATAGCAATCCCACAACATAGGCAATGCCGGGTCTAGTACAATCAGTAGCATACCTTAGGCTGCTAATGATGCTCGCATATTCCGTTTGTCTAACGCTGTCACCAGTGTTCTTAAAAAGTTTGACACTTGGATCATATGGTGAACATGCAGGTTTACAATCAAAATAATTGTATTTCTTTAAGATCTTCTCAATATAATGAGATTGATCCAAAGAAATTCCTTTCTCGGACCTAGTGATCTTGATACCGAGGATTACATTAGCTTCTCCGAGGTATTTCATATCAAAGTTGTTGCACAACAATGATTTCACCTTATTTATGGCATGAATGTTTGTTCCAAATATGAGTAGGTCGTCTACATAGAGACATATGATAGTGCAAACGTCATTCTCAGTTTTGTAATAAATGCACTTGTCACTTTTATTCACTTTGAACTTATTCGATATAATCAAATTATCAAACTTCTCATGCCATTGTTTGGGAGCTTGTTTGAGACCATACAAAGACTTGTCCAACTTAGAGACCTTGTGTTCTTGCCCATGGACTACAAAACCTTCAGGTTGCTCCATATAGATTTCTTCTTCTAATTCGCCATTTAAAAAGGCGGTATTTACATCCATTTGGTGTACTTCTAAGTTATAAATAGAAGCCAGAGCAATTAGTACCCTTATGGATGTAATTCTGGTAACAGGCGAATATGTATCGAAGAAATCTATGTTCTCTCTTGTCTAAACCTTTGGCTACAAGGCGAGCCTTGTACTTATCAACAGTGCCATCAGGTTTTAGCTTCTTTTTCAGAATCCATTTACAACCAATGGGTTTGATACCAGAAGGCAGGTCCACCAAGTGTCATGTCTTGTTAGACTCAAGAGAATCCATCTCATCATTTATGGTTTCTTGCCACAAGTCGGCATCCAATGAAGACAGCTTCGTGAATGCTAGTAGGATCCTCCTCTAATGTATAGACCGTGTAGTCGGGTCCATAGTCTTTAGCAACACGTGCTCTCTTACTTCTTCTAGGTTCTATTTTCCTTTCTACGTTGTTTTCAACGCTCCTAGGCACAAGAAACTTACTAGTTCCAGAGCCCCCACTATTTCCCGATTTAAAGGGAAATTTACTTTCATAGAAGTCAACATCGTTTGACACAATGCTTACTTTTGCATTCAGGTCATAGAATCTGTATGCTTTGCTGTTTACTGCATAACCAATGAATGCACATTCATAGGCTCTACTGGCCAGTTTGACTCTTTTTGGGTTTGGGATCCTTACATAGGCCAGACAGCCCCAAGTTCGGAAATAAGACACATTTGGTTGTCTTTTCTTTATCATTTCATAAGGAGAAATTTTATTCCTAGATTTAGGAACTCTATTCAGTACATAGCATACCGTTCTTAAAATTTCTCCCCACCAGTGTGTTGCAGCGCCTGAATTAAGCATAATCGCAACTGTCAATTCGGTAAGGGTTCTATTTTTCCTTTCTGCTTTACCATTCATTTCAGGTGAATATGGTGCAGTCGTTTCATGTATGATTCCATTCAACTTATAAAAGTCATTAAACAACTGAATCATACTCAGTTCCTCTATCGCTTCGAAAACGCTTTATCTTTTTTCCAAATTGATTTTCAATTTCCTTTACAAAATTTTGAACATGTCAAGCGCTTCACTTTTATTTTTCATAAGGTATACGAAAGTGTAGTCTGAGCAATCGTCAATAAATGTGATAAAATACGTTTACATTTCTAGTCAAAGTTCCGTCTAGTTCGCAAATATCAGAGTGTATTAAGTCTAGTGGCTCTGATTCTCTAATGACGGATTTGTGAGATGATTTTGTAATTTGGCTTGAGTACAAAATTCGCATTTATGAAAATCGGTTAACGATAGTTTGGGAATTATCCCTAAATTGCTCATATTCGAAATAATGCGCATTGACATGACATAAACGAGAGTGCCAAATATTAAAATCACACAACATATAAGCAGAAGGAAAAACTTTATTGATTTCAACATTCAGTTTGAACATGCCATCAGTGGCGTACCCTTTCCTACAAAAATACCATTCTTAGTCAAGGTATACAAATCTCCCTCAATGGTCTGAGTAAACCCTGCCTTATTCAGAAGGAAGCCAGAAACTAGATTCTTCCTTATCTCTGGAGTGTGCATCACTCCTTTAAGATTAGAGTCTTTCCAGAAGTGAACTTCTCGACATCTCCAATACCTGCAACAATAGTGGTGTGAGCATCGCCCAACAACACTTTCTTATCATCAACTGCCTTGTATGTTTTAAACATAGCACGTTATTGCATACATGGCGAGAGGAGCCAGTATCATTCACCAGTCATCAGATCCACCAACCATGTTGATTTCAGTAATCATAGCAGCAAAGTGCTGCTCTTCAGTCAGGTTAGCCTGCGGAGCAGGATTAGGCCTGTTCCTACACTTGCGTGCCATATGACCAGATCTCCCACAACTAAAACAAATGAATGGGGGAGAAGCATACTTTTTTCAGTGTCATACTTTTTTCTCAGAGTCATACTTTTTTCGGTCTCAGTGTCATACTTTTTTCTCAGAGCATCCCATACCTCTTTGGCGGATTTACAGGTGCTGTAATAATCGTAAAGATCATTACTCAGTCCATTAAGTATGAAATTCTTACATAGGTAGTCATTGTCATTCCATAGTATTATCTCTTTGGCTGTTTTAGTCCGAGCTTCCTCTTCGTTTGTTTCGTCAACTACTGGAATCTCATCGGTCAAGGCATTAGCAACCTTTTTCACAGTTAGGAAAAATTCCATCTTTTGTTGCCAACGTTTGAAGTGAGATCCCTCAAACCGAAACGGCTTATTGGGATGAGTCGCGGACTAGGTCGCTCTCTTTAAGACGTTTCGCGGCACTGCTCGAAGGTGCAAGCAGACTATCAACCACGACGTCCCCAGGATAAAACAGCCCAGTACGATTACCACTGCACAATGAATAACCGCTCGAGATATACACCTCAATATGGTTATTTAACCACTCAGAAATATGGCGCTTATGCCACTCAAGAAAAATGGCTTGAGGTATGATTTAACATCAAGCCTAAGATGAAGAAATGAAATTTTTTTGAGAGAGGAGAGAAGACTGGAGGAAGGATTTATCGTCCAGTTGGTGTGTTTTGCAAATGAGGAGAAGCTCCCCTTTTATAGGTTTTTTCCACTATAGAAGTGATTAGCCTATCCGATGTGGGACTTTTTCCAATTCACACATAAAGAGTCTATCCAATGTGAGACTTTTCCAATTCACACACAAAGAGTTCCAACAAATTATAGTGAGGACCGAGAACTAATGTGATAATAATGGTTGAAAAAAGAGGAAATTGATGGTTTCTTAGATTTGAGATTAATGTTTATGTTGGTGTCAGTTACAAGTGGGAATGAGAGGAGAGATTATATTATTTAGTGAGGGAGGAGGGTCATAGAAGAATTGAAATTGAAGGGGGTGTGTGGTTTTGAAGATGATAAACGTAAAACTGAGAGAAACATATGAATGAATGCAAGGGGGGGGGGGGGGGTCATGCATTTTGAGTGAGTGAGTTGGATAAGTGACCCATTTTCTCACCATCAAGGATAAAACATCTACTAACTGCATAATACCAATCACTAAGATCGGAAGCACAGTACTGAACATTGGCGACCACAGTGGGAGAATCAATACCCTATTTTCTCACCATCTCCTTGATCTTAAAAATGGCACCAACGCGCCGTTCAAGACCGGCTAGTCTCATGGCCGAACCCGGGGTCGACCCTCAACAAACCCCTGAAGGCCACATCCAGGAACTCACAAATTCATCACAAGCTCGAAACCGATATCCCAACACAGGTCCACCCCGAATACATTCGAGCACAGATGAAGCGAGCTTACCACCTCCTCCTCAATTACTTCCAGCTTTGACCGACGCGGTTCAACAACTCGTTCAGCTACTGGCTCGACAGGAAGCCGTAAACGAAGAAAGAAGCAACCGTTTCACTAACCTCGAAGCCGAAGTAGCAAGGCTCCAAGCTCGGAACGTTTCGGACCAACAATCGACCGGGCAGGACTCCCTTGAGGAAAGAAACCCAACTCGAAGGAGACTCTTTCGTCGATCGCACCTTAGGAGAAAGCTTAATCATCGTCTCCCCCACGCCGTCATCGAGGGAATGGTTCCCGTTCTCCTCCAGCTCGACAATATAACGATCTCGACGATCCTCATTCTTCCCCATGCCGTCACCAAGGGAATGGTTCCCGTTCTCCGTCGGCTCGACAATATGACGATCTTGACGATCCTCATTCTCCCCCACGCCGTCACCGAGGGAATGGTTCCCGTTCTCCTCCAGCTCAACGTTTCGACGATCTTGAAGGCTCGAATAACCCCCCTCAACCTCATCCACACAGGGACTCGACCTCGCCAAGACGATGTTCAAGAAGCCACGACAACATTCAAAACAATCAACCTCGACGATACGGACGTCCCGATTCTCATTACGGACGTCAACCACAATCTCAGGTGAATCAACCTAGGCGAAAAGGTCCGTTCACAAAAGCAATCGATAACTTCCAAGTTCCACGATATCTCGAAAAACCACCTGGAGGACTGAAGACTTACGACGGAACGGGCGACCCCGACAGGCATCTCGATCAATTTGACACGACCATGCAGTACCGAAATGTACCGATGGAAATGAAATGCCGAATATTCCCATTAACCCTGGACAAAATGGCCTCCGAATGGTTTCGGACATTAAGATCGAACACCATTTCCTCGTGGGACCAATTAGCGAAACACTTCTCGGTACACTTTGCCCATTCCCAAAGCAAACCCAAAAACAAGAATGTTTTAGCATCTATCGTCCAGAGGGGAAACGAGCCCCTGAGAGAATACATAGAGCGATTCAACAACGAAGCTCTTCAGGTTCAACAGCTAGACGACGCCTTTCGAATCTTCTTCATGGCTCAAGGTCTATTTCCTGGAAGCCCGTTCCGAAAGCATATTAACACCTGGGAACCTAACACCCTTCAAGAGTTCCTTGAGCTATCCCAATGTTTCATCAATGAAGAAGAAAATTCCAAATTCGACAAAGCATCATCACATGCAGAACCGTCAAAACACCGCATCAAGGTCGATCCTCGTAAGACTTCGTGGAACGTCGGTAAGAAAAATCGTCACCAGGTATATACTGAACTCAACGTCTCCAACGCCCAATTATTGGGAGAATGTTGGAACGTCGAGTTCAGGGACGTCAAACCTCCCAGATCCCTACCTATCCGACCTAGACCGAAGGCCAACAAATACTGCCGATACCACAGAAGCAATGGCCATGACACAAACCATTGCAATGCCCTGAAAGATGACATTGAAGATTTGATAAAACGAGGAAAACTATCTTCCTATGTCAAAAGGGAGGGAGGACGATCTGACGATATCAGAAGAGAAAGAAATGAAGATCCTAGAGCAAAAGGAAAAGAAGTGATCGACCCAGACCACGATGAATTGAATAAAAGATCAAAATGACACTCGATTATAATGATGATAACAGGAGGATTCGATCATGAAGGATCCGAAAAATCAATGAAAAGAAAATGGAAGGAACTGTTAAGCATAGCTTCAACGTCGACAACCCTGACCAAGACAAATCGACCTCCATTATCTTTCAGCGATACGACCTTATTGACGGAAAAGCTAACAAACACGTACCTCTCTTAATCTCGGCGGTCATAGCCAATAAGGAGGTACTTAGGATCTTGGTCGACCAAGGAAGCTCATTAGACATCCTTTTTATCGATCTTCTAAACAAAATGGGGATCGACAAAGAGGAACTCACCCCTTATAGAGGAACGGCTTTGTCCGGTTTTAACGGATCTCAAACCAAACCCCTTGGGCATCTGGAGCTAATGGTTACTTACGGAACCGAACCAATGGTTCGGGCCGTCAAGACCAAATTCCTCGTCTTACCTTGTGAGTCCATATACAACGGTATTATAGGAAGACCGACCCTCGACAGGCTCGGGGCGGTTACCTCCACCACGCACTTAAAGATGAAGTTCCACTCTCTCTGCAACAGAGTTATCACTTTGAACTCCGACTTAGAGCCTGCTTCCAGGTGTTTCTTCCTATGGACGAAAACCGAACGAAAGGCTTCGGAGCAAGAAGGGGTTCCCCCTTCAGAAGGGTTGTCAACTCCCAAACAAGCTAAAGATAGATCGACTGAAGTTAACACCACCACTAACATAGAAACCGGATGCGATCCGAAAGACAAAAATGAAAACGATATCGACGAGCTAACCAAAGAGCTCAAACGAAAAATTAAAAGACCGGAGCCTGACGGAAAGTTCATCGAAATACAGCTCGGTTCAGACCCCTCCCGAACTGTCAAAATAGGGATCGACCTACCGGAGGAAGTTAAGATCGATTTGACCAGATGTCTTAAAGACTTCGAAGACATCTTCGCTTGGTCGGCAGAAGACATGCCTGGGATCCCACCAGAGGTCGCTTGCCATCGGCTCGCAATTAACCCAGAAGCAAAATGGATCGCCCAAAGAAAGCGGGCTCAAAGCAAGGAGAAAGCCATTGCTGCTGCCAAAGCAGTAGACGATCTCATCAAAGCAAACTCCGTCTCCGAGGTTAAATACACGATATGGTTATCAAACCCAGTCCTGGTAAAGAAAAGTAACGGAAAATGGCGTATGTGCGTCGATTACACCGATCTTAATAAAGCTTGTCCAAAGGATGCTTTTCCGGTTCCCAGCATCGATCGGTTGGTCGACAACGCCTCCGGTTTTCGGTTATTATCCTTTATGGACGAATACTCCGGATACAACCAGATCGCCATGTTTCCGCCAGATCAAGAAAAAACCGCCTTCATCACCGACCGAGGTAACTTCGCGTACCGTGTCATGCCATTTGGGTTGAAAAACGCAGGAGCGACTTATGAAAGAATGATGAACAAAGTGTTCCAAAACCAGATCGGTAAGAGCGTAGAAGTTTACCTCGACGATATGATCGCCAAGAGCCGAATGTCGCACCCCGAAAAATCCTTGGAGGGATTTTTCTTCGCACAACGGGATTTTAGAGTCGCCACCAATATTTTTTAAAGGTAAAACATCGAAAAAACCTTTTTTGGAAAGCAATGGTCTTTGGAACCATTAGATTTGGGTTCGGGGGTCTAATTACGTATGGGGAAGGTATTAGCACCCCATAACGTCCCCTCAAAGAAGGGTTACCTTAATTAAATATGTGATTTGCAAAGTTGATTCGGAAAAATGCTTTGTTTTTACCTTTTTTTGTTGATGAATGACTTAATGAAAAATCTTTAGTTTTCGCGTTTGACGAAGAGTATCCGCTCCTACGTATCTCCCGGTGCGATGGAGAGTTCAAAGCAACGTAGTTCTTGTTTTTGAAAAATGTTTTATTTTGGAAAAGTGTTTGGTTTTTGAAAGGAAAAATGTTTTGGGTTTGTTGTGCTTGACGGAGAGTATCCGCTCCTACGTATCTCCTGGTGCGATGGAGAACTCAAAGCTACGTAGTTCTGGGTTGTCTAGAAAAAGGTTTTTGTTTTTTTACCTTGTTTAATTGTGAAAATTGAGCTTTCATGATGATCAATTGAGCAAAGGCTCCAAGTGACCACCATTAGCACTCCATTGTTAATAATCATGCAAGCAAAGGCTTCGCAAGACTACTAACAAAGTTTTTGATTTTGTGAAAATCTTTAGGAAATTAGGCATTCATGATGATCAATTGAGCAAAGGCTCCAAGTGATTGCCACTAGTACCTCATTGTTAATAATCATGCAAGCAAAGGCTTCGCAAGACTACTAACAAAGTTTGATTTTGAAGAGTTTTCGCAATTGGATTGATTCTTGTTTAGGGAATGATTTTGATGCTTGAAAAAGCTTTTGATTGAAAGTGGACTTAGACTACACACATTATGAAACGATACATAGATAGGCAAGGAATGAACCCAAGTTGAACATTTTGGCAAAAATGCATGAATAGGCAAGAAAATGAACCTAAGTTGCACATCTTATTGAAGATGCTAGGCAATGGGATGAACCTAACTAGGCATTTATGACACAATATGTGAATAGGCAAAGGCATTTCAAAGCACAAGTGATATCAAACTTCTAATGAATCACTTGCAAAACCCTAAGGATTTCACATCAACATTAGACATAAGCACCCATGTGGTATCTTTTTGATGTCATCAATGTCTAATACATTTCTTAAATCAACCACATGGAAGGAATAAATTAAAAAGGGCATTTGCCTCATGCAAGATCATAGGCAAGTCTTCAGACTAAATTGACAAGTTTAGGCAATTAGGGTGTTGAATCCCTTTAGGTAATCTTTGACACTTAGGATATGCACAAGTGCATAGGTGTCAAATCCTCTTACCAAATTGTCAACACAAAACCAAAAATTGTTTCAAAACAATTACTTATTTGCAAGACCAAGAGCATTTCAAAATGATTTATAAGTTGTTTTTGGTAATCAAAGCAATTGGTAAGGAAAGGAAACCTAAATTTGCATTCTTGTTCACTAGGAATCACAAAAGAAATTGAATCCTCTTAGGCAATCCTCAACACTTAAAGTGTGCACCAAAGCACAAGTGAGAGTCCTCTTGCCAATCATCAACATAAGGCATGATTTGCAAGCAAATTCATGAGAACAACAAGTTTTAAGCAAACAAACATCATAATCAAGGTTCAATTCCAAGTAATTGCAAGATTAGACAACCAACTCATCAAAAATCTCATAAACCCTAATTTCTTTGAAACATGCGAAACTAACATAAACCCTAAATCTCATTTTATTCATGGAAACACAAGATAATGCAAGAGAACAACATAGATTAAACTTTTGGCAAGGATTCACATGATCAAGCAAAGAAATGCATAACAATCACACAAACCCTAATTTTCCTCTAATATGCGAAATGAAATAAGCTTCAAATCATCATTTTATTCATGAAAACAACAAGAAATGAGTGAAATAACAACAACACACAATTTATTCTAAAGGAGAGAAGCATTCCAAGCACCCAATGTAACGCCCCAAAAATATTTATCCATTTATTTATTTAATTAATTGTCTAGGGTTTGGGTCTTGAGAAAATAATAGAAATTATTTAGGGATTTTATGTGGTAGAAAAATAATAAAATAAATATATATTATTATGTGTGTTATTTTGTGTGGGGGTTGGTATTGGTAAGGAGTGGGATGTTAAAAGGAAAAGGGCTTGGGTTAAGTCGCATAAGCTAAGTAGAAAAACCCATAAGACTAACTAAGTATAAATAGGTAATTTTTGGGGTTTTGCTCACATATTAGAAAAACAAAGTGAGAGAGTGAGAATAGAGAGAAGAGGACGGCGCTAGAGAGGAGAAGAGAAGAGGGAAGTCGCGAATTGAGAGGGGGCTAAGGCAAGCAAGGATTTCGAGTTCTTCAAAAACAAGGTCAGGGTGGGGTTCTATCTATCTAATGGGTTATATGAATGTCTCTATGTGGGGTGGTTAATGGAACCCTAGGTGATTAAGATTAGAGAACCTTAGTTTTAAGGATTGATTATGTTTGATGATGAATATATGTGCTTAAAAGTGTTTAAACATGAATTGACGATGTCCAAGCATGATTGATGATGATTGTATGTGATTGGTGATGATTAAATGTGTTTTGACGGTGATTAAATGTGATTAATGGTGTTTAGACATGATTGGTGATGATTAACATGTTTGATGATGATTTGGATGTGATTGTTGGTGTTTGGTGTTGTGTGTTGTTGATTTTAAACAAAATTTCTGGTTGTAGGGCGCCAAGGGCGCCTAATTTTGGCTGCCTGTGTTGCGTTCCTAAGTTGTGTTTCCGTATAGTTATGTTGCCTGGATGTCATTGGTGCTGAGTTTTGGTGGCTAAGTTGCGTATTCTGAAATGTCACTGGGATCCCCTCCCCTGGGCGCTAGTTTCTGCCTGCGCCAGTTTTTCTGTGTTGCGTTGCACCCCTGGGCGCCAGGATCCCCTTCCTGCGCCAGTCTCTGTGTTGCTGTGTTGTTGGGCGCCAGGGATCCCCTTCCTGCGCCAGTCTCTGTGTTGCTGGGCGCCAGGATCCCCTATGGGCGCCAGTTTCTGGATTTGTGCTGCGTTCCCTGTTTTTATTTCAACGATATCTTTTGATCCAGGAACCCGATCGAAATGTTTTAAAATGTGTTGGAAAGCTTATTTAGAGGCCTAACTGAATATTCTATTTTTAAGGCAAAACGATTCTATTTTTGTGAATGGGTGTTGGCGCCCTTTGCGCCCTCTATCATGTCGTTTCGTTGTGGTCGTTGTATGTTGTTGTTAATGATGTTATTGTTAATGATATTGATGTTAACCATGTTAGTCGATTGTTACATACGTTGGATTTCCCATATATATGAGCGTGGATTATGTCGTTGCCGTTGATGTTGTTAAATGTTGTTGTTGTTGCTGTTGGCGTCCCGTCTTACGTCGTTGTTGTGATTTGGTGTCGTAGGCCTATGGCCAGTGTGGTGATTTACGTTGTTGTTGTGCCGATATGTGATTGTGGTGACATGTTGTGCATACCCGTTGCGTCGCATGCATATCATGTGGATTAGGCTTCGGCCAGCGTTGTGGATTAGGCTTCGGCCAGCGTTGCGATTTAGGCCTATGGCCAGCGTTGTGACTTGGTACCGCATGCATGTGCATTCCATACTGCATGATTGACTGGTGAAATTATGTGACTATTGTGACGAGATGAATGTGATGACCTGACCGAATGCATATTGCTTTTCATACGATTTATTAGATAGTGTGATATTTCACCCCTTCTGTTTGAATGTTACCCCTATGTTGGTAACGTGCATGTAATAGCGAATGAAGGCAGAGTACCTTCAT
Source organism: Astragalus membranaceus (assembly GCA_039519185.1). Classification (NCBI taxonomy): domain Eukaryota; kingdom Viridiplantae; phylum Streptophyta; class Magnoliopsida; order Fabales; family Fabaceae; genus Astragalus; species Astragalus membranaceus. The sequence goes on along the minus strand of CM076848.1, from coordinate 53,213,340 downwards.
ATAGTCGGGTCGGTGTCGTCGCTCTGATACGTAGCACTCGGGGGGATGAACGCTCATTTATATTCCTTATGTCGTTACATTTGTTGAACTTAAGTTTATGGCCGTTATGACTATTCATTTTGTGAACCTTTTGGAGTTTTATCGTTAAGTTGAACCCTTGATTTTTCCGCTGCATGTTAAATGAAAGTCAGTTATTTTTGAAGTATGATTTCGTTGGCAAATTTCAGTTGAAAACTGTAGCGCTCAAAATGATTTCTGAAACTTTGATTTATTTAGTAATTTGCCGGGTAGATTTTGGGTGTTACATTAGTGGTATCAGAGCAATGGTTGGTCCGTCAGGCCAAGTCGTCGAGTCGTTGTTTCAATTAGCGACCAACTATTGGCTTTCATCCTAACTGTTGTTTCTGTTGTAGCTTTGAGTTGAGATGGCGGGGAGAAACGACACTGCGATTGCTGCTGCCTTGGCTGCCATGGCTCAGGCCGTGCAGAATCAGCAGAATGCTGGAGAGAACGCTGGGTTTCGGAGTCTGACTACATTCCAGAGAGAGAATCTGCCCACTTTCAAGGGCAAGTATGATCCAGATGGAGCTTTGGCCTGGTTAAAGGAGGTTGAGAGAATTTTTAGAGTGATGGACTGCACTGGGGAGCAGAAGGTCCGTTTTGGTACGCACACGTTGGCAGAGGAGGCCGACGATTGGTGGTTGGCTACTAGGCAGAGGTTAGAGTCTGCACAGGAGGAGGTTACTTGGGAAGGTGTTCAGCAGAGAGTTTCTGAGGAAATATTTTCCGGAAGATGTCCGAGGGAAGAAGGAGATAGAGTTTTTAGAGCTGAAGCAAGGTGGCATGCCTGTGACTAAGTATGCGGCGAAGTTCGTGGAGCTGGCGAAATTCTACCCGCACTATAGTGGGGCTACAGCTGAGTTCTCTAAATGTATTAAGTTCGAGAATGGTTTGAGGCCTGAATGCGCATCGCAAGATTATGGGTGAGAAGAAGGACAAGCGTCAGGATCGGGGGAAGCCGTATGATGTTCCGGCTGGAAGAGGTGGATCGAGAGTCGCTGAGGACCAGAAGGCTAGTGGGGGAGAAGCTCCTACTGGTATTGTGTGTTTCAAATGTGGCAAAGATGGTCACAAGAAAGCTGCATGCAACATTGGGGATACAAGGTGTTATTGTTGTGGCAAGCCTGGTGTTATACCCCAATTTTGCCCGATCTTTTTATTGTATTCGTTTTAGCCCCGTATCATAAGCCCATGGCATTTCGAACGCTGTTTTGTCCAATTGGGCCCATGCCCAACCTTTTGGGCCTAACTTGTTAGCTTGCCTAATTGGGCTTACACTTAGTGTTTCAGACCAGTTTTTTAATAAACGGGTTATGTCTAATGTTTTAGTCATTGGACTAATTGGGCCTATGTGGCCATTGGACCTATGATGGTAATTTGAATAGATTGGACCTGATCTTAAAAAATTGTTCTAATTAGGTTTTATTCTAGTCATTTGCCTAAATTGGGCCCATGTTTAGTTTTGGTTGGGCTTGGCCCAATTTAAATATTCTCTTCCATCTTTGACCAAAAATAATAAATCTGTACAAATAGCAGTTTACAAACATCCCAAAATAAAAATTAATTTACAATAACCCAAAAATCCAAAAAATTTAAATTAAAAAAATACAAAAATAATGCAATCCGAAAATAATAAAAAAAATACAGAAAATAGAAGAAACGAAAATGCATAAAAATAACAGCGGCAACAACAGCTTCCTAGCTTCCTTGGGCCTGTTCTTGCTGAGCAAGTTTTCTCAGCAAGTCCAAATACCTGAAAATGGAAAGAAATGGAGAAGGATCAGCAAAAAACCCTAATTTTTTACCTATATAAACAAGTTGCATTCAGAAAGAAAAGGACAACAATTCACACAGACAGAAATTCAGAACCCAAAAGACTAGGATTTTCACACCGAAACCCTAGTCGTAAAGCAACAGATCCAGAGGTAGGGACGAGTGGCAGCAGAGACAAACAAAGAGAACTAGTAGCAGCAATAGAGCAAGAGAGACAAGGATTGACAACGAATTTGTTTTCATTCAGGAACCCAGGTTGGTTTTGTCTCTTAATTCGAACAGGCGTAGATATGAGATGTTAAATAATTGAAATTTCGAGCATGCTATCCTTAAACATTGTGTAGTGTTACATGTTATAGAAACAGTGAATAAGTAAATTAGTGTTGATAGGATTTCAGAATACCACAAGATTTGAATAAAAATTAGGGATTCAAAAATCATTGTTCAAAATAAAACGAAACTAGAAAAAGTATGACTTAGTTGGTAAGAATCAGAATCGGTTTTGCTGCTTAAAAATGGACTAGAAGATCTGGTTTTGTTAATCTGTTTCAGAAAAAGAAATTAGGCAAAAGCTTTAGCTAAATTAGGGTTTAGATTCTTTTGTTTTCTGGGGAATCAGAAGCCCAAAATAGGTAAAAACAGAACATCAAAATAAGAAGCATAAAAGGCAAAACAGAACCGAAGCGTACCTTTTCAGTTCCGGCCACCGTAGGTGGTGGCCGTTGGCTCCAAACAAAACACTAGTGGAACACCCTTTCTCCCCCACCATGAGCTCACGGTAACCATCAGAGCCGTCCTTCGGTCACCACCACCGCGCCAATAGCCACCCAAAGAAAACCGCAAAGAAACAAAAATCAAAAACTAGAAAGTAGAATAGGAGGAGAAAACAGCGAGCGAAATAGAATAGAAAAGGGTAGAGGTTACCTTCGGCCACCGTGTACGGTGGTTGGCTCTCAAGTCACCGTCACGGTCATCTCCCCATTTATGCCATCGCCGTAGCCAAAACCTCCACCGTATTCCCCCCTTCGCAAGAAAAATCCAGATTCGGAGTAGAGGAAGCTAAAATAGGGGTCAGAATCGCACTTACACTCCTGGCCACCGTAGACGATGGCCGTTTGTCCCAGACTACGAACATCACCGTCATCTATTCACGCGCCGTCGACCCTGGTCCATTTCACCTTTCGCTCGGCCTCCAATAGAAACTGTACCCACTCCTTTCCCTCCTTTCTCTCCATTCTGCAAAGCAGCGCCGTGAGGAAGGGAAGGCGAAGGTTTGGGTTGCGTCGGTGGTGGAGGAAAAGGAGAGAAGGGGACTTGGGTTGACGGTGAAGGAAAACAGAGGGATGGGTTCGTGGAGCCGTGAAGCGAGGCGGAGAGAGAGGAGAAATGAGAGGAATTAGGGTTGAGAGAATTTCGGCCATAGACAGCGCCGCGAGAGAGGAGAAATGAGAGGAAATAGGGTTTGAGAGAGTGAGATTTGGGGACGGCGCCGCAAGAGAGAGCGTGAGAATTAGGTTTAGGGTTTTTTTAGAATACCTTATATAGTGTGGAGACCCAGGGTTGTTTTCGTCTTTTCCTTTTAACTCAATACTATTTACACCTCTAGTTTTCCATTACGCACCTCCCTACGCAAGCCCATAAATTCGCAGGCCAGCCTACAAACTGGGCTGCTGCTTTTCACACCCCAGTTTAATGATACAGCCATCTGCTCTAACTGCACCCTTGTTTTAGTAATGTAGCCCCTTTTCGTTTTTTACTTCTTTTCAAAACAATTTCTTTTACAAAAAACTACAAAAAAATAATAAATAGGAGAATATTTTATTTTCAAAAAAATATAAATAGGGGACTAAGTCGACTGTACAGTCGGGTTAGTCTGCTTTTTAGGTCACTAATGAACCGTTACGGATCATGGCCTAAAATCCCTATTTAAACGAACAATTTCTAAATTGAAACACAAACCCAAACATACTTTTTTTTCCACGAACCAAATTTTCAAAATAGGGGACTAAGCCGACTGTACAGACGGATTAGTCGGCGTTTTAGGATGCACGAGCCATTTAATGTGGACATGAAAACCCAGTATCAATTTTCTCAAAATAAGCAACAGAAAATGGGGACCCTTGGCGCCCATGGCACAAGGAACACTGCCAAATTGTTGACCCAGCACCTGAAACTGACTCTATTTGAGCCCAGGAACTCCCATACCGAATTTGAAAGCAAACCGAGCATCCGAACTCCGGGACCCTCGGTTCCCATGGTGCCTAGACACGAGCAACACAATTCTGCAACACAGACACAGCACAAGGAAAACTGGCGCAGGGCACAGTGGCTGGGCGCCTGGTGCCCATGACTCAGACAGAGAAAACAGCAACAAGGCTAATGGCGCCCAAGGCGCCTAGGAACTCCAAAAACCAGAATTTCTCTAATTCAAACACCAAATTAAATTCACCAAAAACCCAATCGCATATATATAATCTAATTATCACCATGATCCTCAATTCTCACCAAACACACACCAACAAGGCATATACTCAAATACGTGACATGCAATTCACCTTAGCATCAATCAAGCATCAATTATGCGAATTCAACATAGGCAATTCCTAATCACACATCACAATGCTACGATTAAATCAATGCAAGGCTTTGCTCAATATAGGTTTAGTCTTAATAAAAAAAATGGTTGCTAGGGTTCCTAAGTGGGCATCTTGCACTGTAAGATGACACTTAGACGCCAGATTTTAAAGGATTCCAACCTAATTGGTTTTGGTAGGTGCTTGCAGGATTAGTACGTGTGGTTTCTTTTGGCACAATTGAATGGAAGGACTTATTTCTCTCCATCTGAGAGGGTGATACTCTAGGTTTATTACTCTCTATTTAATATGTGTGAGACCTTGGCTTAAGGGGTGGGCAGTTTGAGCTTGAATTTAAATCACTAATGGACAATCAAATATCACAAGAAAGACAAAACCAAATTTTTGATTTTGGTTTAGTGTTTTGGAAATTTGAGCTTGATTTTAAACTACTAGATTACAACATCGATCATATCAAAAGGAAGTCACACTTGACATTCGTATCATTATCTCCCGATGCAATGCGCTTATATACTTATTTTCGAATTATGGTTTTCAATTTACCTGGAAACAAGCAAATGTAGTTGCTTCGCTCGGGAATCTACATGTCAGTGTCCCTAATTGACGCGAGCCTCCCTATAGTAGCGTAAAATGCGACTTTGATGCAAGGTTTTTTTAATGAGTCTACCCATTTTTTCGAGAAATTGATCCTACACAGTTATCGACTCCAGTGTGTCTCTTTTCAATTTAAACTTTTCTTTATTGTTTATGAATTGAATAAATGGCCAACATGTATCTCTCCATTGATAAATCCAACGATTGAGATGTGGTTGAATACAATGATTACAATCAGTGAATCATGATGGTTTTGGTAGGTCTGTGTAGGGTGAGTGTGAGTGGTTTCTTATACAGCGGGTTGAACGAAAAACCATGTTTCTCACAGTTTGGGAGGGTGGTGCCATGACTTTATTACTCGTTGTTCAATGGATGGATACTTTGGTTTAGAGGTTGTGCATATCAATGTTTTAAAAATCGAATGAACCAAACGATTAAACCTGTTGAACCACATCTCGACATTGCCTCCAGTTCATTTATTTGAGCGGTTTTACTCCAATTTCATCCAGTTTCGAGCGATTTAAAATGGTTGAACCATGAGCCAAAAGTCTCACCGGTTCGATTTTCAAAACATTGGTGTAGTTCTAGCTTGTTTGGAAATCAATAGTAGACAATATCTTTTATCACAAGGAAAACACAATCGAATATGGTATCATCATCTTTCAATGCATTGAGCTTTTGTCTATATTGACTGTTCCAGACTAGGTTGAGGCCCGGTCTAAAGTGGGTCGTACTGAGAAACCCATTAATTACTACACAACTAGAGAAAATCTCACCTCCACGCAAATTTTGCGCTTAGATCAGTCGGCCTTCTATCTCAACACAGTCTCATGTGCTTCCTTATCTGCCTCGAGTCCCCTCCAACTCCACGTGACCTGTCAGACACTCGTGCACACACCTGTTATGGTATGCTTTTAATGGTTTCTTGCCATCTCATAATACCCTCGTATCTTGGCAGGTACCACACCACAAATGTGTGCCATTGTAAACTGTTGTTCTGATTTTCATTTTGCACATCAACCTCTCAACATCAGATCAATGCCAAAATGTAGTGTTCAATTTGCCAAAGACAAACTGCTCATAAATTAGGTTGAATATATAATGCCCTTAGGTTTATCAATATTCCTACAACATATTTTGAATCAAAATGTAATATTTGTGTTTGTGATAAAAAAAATATGACGTGTAGTTATACTCCCGCCGTCCTAAAATATAAACACCAAAAGTACATGTAATTAAAAAGGGAGATATGTTTCAGTTCGAAAGGAATGAAAGCAATAATTGTGAACGACAACGAACGCGCACACACACACGTGAGTTATTATTTTGTGCATTTTTTGTTCAGATCAGTGTTTTAAAAATCGGCTCGGCCCGGCCGGTTGGACCGGGAACCGGGGGGGTAACCGAGCCTGTCAAGGTTTTGGATCGGCCATGCAGCAAACCGGTGGGAACCGGTGTGACTCGGCCGGTTTTTGAAAAAACCGGTGACCCGGCTCGAACCGAACCGGGTTGTGCATTTTTTTTATCAAATCTTTGAACTGTAATTGGGAGGGGCCGCGCGAACGCAGGCCCCCACTATTGATTGCCATCTAGGTAAGTATGTTTCCCATTGACATACGCCTTGCTTTTATATCTCATTCTCCTCCCTGTTCCGTTCATTCTATGCGATGTGAGACTATTTGTAAACTACTTAAAACAAAAGAGACTAAAAAAAACCTCAACAAAATGCCATTAGTGGGGTTTGAACCCTTGACCTGTTGAAAGCAAATGCTGAGCACTACCATGAGGCTACCAATCTTATTGAGGATATTATTTATTTCAAATATATATAATTGGTACCCCTTTTCTAAAAAGTCAAGTACGCTCATCCCCATGGCATTAGCTTGTAATATTAATATTATGTTTCAACAAACTTATTTAATATTAAGTATTTTTTTAAAGATTTATTTAATATTAAGTTGTTAAATTATGAAATTTGTTCTAAATATTTATTGAAGCATGATATGAATTTTTAAAATTTATTTAATATATACCAAGCAAATAAAAATAAAATAGGCATGGTGTGTAATTTTAGCAAATTAAGTTTTACAAGTATGAAATATATAGGTCCTGAAAATTTGGGAATTTTTTATATTTTAGTAGATATAAAATAAACATAGTTATTAATTTTACAGGGACGAAATTTATATTATATACTATATAGGTATTGAAAATTCTCGAAATAGAGACCGGGTCCGAGTCATCCGGTCCCGGTTTTGGTCATGCGGTTCAACTGTCGACCCCTCGGTCCGACCATTGACCCAGTGACCCGGTACCTTCACCGAGTCGGTCACCGGTCCGAGTTTTAAAACATTGGTTCAGATACATTTTATATTTCGACATTTTGTACAAAGAGCTTCATACTAATTATGAGCATTGGAATAAAAAAAACATGTACTTTTGAAGCTTATATTTTAGGATGGATACTTTTGTGTTTATATTTTGAGAGACGGCACTAGTATATAAAAAATTTGAAAGAGCGCATTTTTATTTTTAGTCAATGCAATATGTGTGTTTGTGCCAAAAAGAAATCAACCTCAACAAGTATAATACACAAAAACCTAAGAGCACTTGGATGAGATGATAACGGTCTCTTTCAGCTTAACCAAAGTCTTGAATTCGAATCAAGCTTTAGACATGCAGTAGTGCTAAATCTCTTGTGGGAGATGGATTATTCTCCGCAGTTGCACAGAGAGAATACCGGTTTATACCAAAAAAGTATAATAGACAAAAAAGTCATTTCATCCAAAAAAAACACAAAAGGGTAAAAAATATCACTGGTTTCATTAGATCTTTAGAGGTCTCTCTCTACACAAAATACAGCTTACATTATGAATACAAAAAATAGTCATAGTAGTAAAAAAGAAACTAAAGTGTACTCAATCCTCCATATTAATAGTCCAATCCAATTAACCTCCGCGACTTCCATTGTTAAAGACAGAACACTGCGCCGCTGGCCTCGACAATACTTCGCCAGCGCTTGCCGGACAAGTCATTAGCGTCGCCGGCGGCTCCATGCAGTTGTAAGACAAGCACAATGACACTGTATCAGGCATCACTGTTCCCTCTTCCAACGGTATCCCCGTGAAGTAGTTATGTTGAAGGTACAACGTTCTAGTGTTGCCGCGAGACACGCTCTTAACATACTCCCCAGGTATCGTTCCCATCAAACGATTGCTATTCAAAAACAAGCTTTCCACTCCATCTAACACCGTCGATAGTTCCCCGCTTAGTGAGTTATGGCTCAAATCAACGATCGAACCTGGACCGTACGATGAAGACCCAATCAACGTTCCTCTATCTTTGGCCCTTTTTGGGAGTCCACCAGAGAGATAGTTGCGTTGCAAGAAGAGGGAAGTGAGCGTGGGCCTGAAGAAGAGTTGGGCTGGAATGGGCCCAGCAAGCTGGTTCATACTAAGGTCAAGGAACTCTAACTCTGAAAGCGACTCCAACCCGTTGGTGAGATGACCCCACATTTGATTCTGCGACAACAAAAGATAACGGAGAGATGACGGGATTGACGCTGGCAACGGTCCTGTGAGTTGATTGTTCTTCAAGTCCAAGTGAAGTAACGGCGAGGAAACGTTTACCGATAAATCGCCGGTGAGGGAATTGTAAGCGAGGATGAGGATTTTCAGCTGCGGAGATTCGTTAGAGAGTAGAATGCGGAAGGTACGGTACCGGTGAAGCGGTTATTGGGCAAGGAGATGACTCAGAGTTTTGTGAGTTGAGCGAGTAGGGGAGGGATGGAACCGGTGACGATTCCGGGGGAGAGAATGAGTTGGGTTAACTCGGTGAGTGAGGAGATAGACCGGGGGAGAGAGCCAGTGAGTGGGAGGGAATCGATGCCGAGTGAGAGAATGGTGACTCAGTCGAGGGAGCAGGTTACACCGGAGAAGGAAGAGCAGGGATTAGGTGCGATGAGGTTCCAGGTGGAGAAGAAGGGTTTGGTTGGTGAGACATCGGTGAGAGTATTTTTGATGGAAAGAAGTGCTTTGAGATCCAAACGGTTCATTTTGGTTTGTTGAAGTTGAACAGAAGGGGCTGCGAAGAGAATAACAAGTAGAAAAAGAAGAAGAACAAAGGTTGCCATGTTTATTCTAATTCAATGTGAGTGTAAGAAAGAACAGTGAAATTGAGTGTGCGGAAAGTGTATTTGAAAGGAGAAGATGGTGAGAAATTATGTTGATCCGAGTAGGTTCCCAGGAAAGAGATGTGGCAATTCCATCTTTTGTTGCCAACGTTTGAAGTGAGATCCCTCAAACCGAAATGGCTTATTGGGACGAGTCGCGGATTAGGTCGCTCTCTTTAAGACATTTCGCGACACTGCTCGAAGGTGCAAGCAGACTATCAACCACGACGTCTCCAGGATAAAACAACCCAGTACGATTACCACTGCACAGTGAATAACCGCTCGAGATATACACCTCAGTATGGTTATTTAACCACTCAGAAATATGGCGCTTATGCCACTCAAGAAAAATGGCTTGAGGTATGATTTAACGTCAAGCCTAAGATGAAGAAAAGAAATTTTTTTGAGAGAGGAGAGAAGACTGGAGGAAGGATTTATCGTCCAGTTGGTGTGTTTTGCAAATGAGGAGAAGCTCTCCTTTTATAGGTTTTTTCCACTATAGAAGTGATTAGCCTATCCGATGTGGGACTTTTTCCAATTCACACACAAAGAGTCTATCCAATGTGGGATTTTTCCAATTCACACACAAAGAGTTCCGACAATCCCCCACTTGAATTTAAAAAGGAGTTTCAGAAGTAGCGTCAATCCATAAGATTGTGCATAAGCAGAGGTGTCGTACGACTTGAACCTTGCATAGCGGTTAAGATTTAGATTCAACAAGAGTGACTCGTAGTCTTGAACTCTATCTCTAATCGTCAAAACCACACACAACCCTTTCCATAGGTGTATTCTCAAATGCCCGTGCATTTATGGCCCTGCACGTCTATCCCAGTTTAGTGAACGCTCTAGGAATTTCTGCCCAAAATGCCATAGGAAGGGCCCCACTTCCACATTCACAAAGGTGAGTCTATTAAGAGTACTCCTGTAGCTAGGTACTCCACTCCATATGGAGTATAGATCTCATTAAGAGTTTCTATTATCTCAACCTTACATCGCTTCAGGAATCATGCTTCTTTACTTTTAATAGCATGTTCATCTCCTGTCACTTCACAACTTGTTATTACCCTTTGAACCTAATTCTTGGGATCTCCAGTCTTTTAGGTCGGGTTACCATTGTGAGTGACTCATGGTTCTAAAGGCAGTAGTCCCATCTTTTGAGATGTACTTTGGACTTTCTCTCTGGCCAATCCTTTCGTCAAAGGATCGGCTAAGTTCTGATCAGTGCGTACATGATCCACTCTCACAGCTCCTTTTGTTAGTAGCTCTCTAACTGTGCCGTGCTTACGGCGGATTTTTCGTTTCTTACCGTTGTAGTAACGATTCTCTATTTTTGCAATAGCCGCGGTACTATCGCAGTGGATCAACACAGCTGGCATCGGTTTTTCCCATAAGGGAATCTCTGCTAGTAGGCATCTTAACCAGCTAGCTTCTTCACTGGCTGTCGCTAGTGCTATCATTTCGGATTCCATAGTGGACTGAGCCAGAATGGTCTGTTTCTTAGATTTCCAGGATACGGCACCACCGGCTATACTAAATATATAGCCACTAGTTGCTTTGGAATCATCTGACAGAGTGTTCCAATCAGGGTCACTGTACCCTTCAAGTACAGCTGGAAATCTCTGATAGTGTAATCCAAGATTCATGGTTCTTTTAAGATATCTCATGACTCTTTCAATGGCATGCCAATGCTCGATACTAGGTCGACTAGTAAACCTGCATAGCAATCCCACAACATAGGCAATGCCGGGTCTAGTACAATCAGTAGCATACCTTAGGCTGCTAATGATGCTCGCATATTCCGTTTGTCTAACGCTGTCACCAGTGTTCTTAAAAAGTTTGACACTTGGATCATATGGTGAACATGCAGGTTTACAATCAAAATAATTGTATTTCTTTAAGATCTTCTCAATATAATGAGATTGATCCAAAGAAATTCCTTTCTCGGACCTAGTGATCTTGATACCGAGGATTACATTAGCTTCTCCGAGGTATTTCATATCAAAGTTGTTGCACAACAATGATTTCACCTTATTTATGGCATGAATGTTTGTTCCAAATATGAGTAGGTCGTCTACATAGAGACATATGATAGTGCAAACGTCATTCTCAGTTTTGTAATAAATGCACTTGTCACTTTTATTCACTTTGAACTTATTCGATATAATCAAATTATCAAACTTCTCATGCCATTGTTTGGGAGCTTGTTTGAGACCATACAAAGACTTGTCCAACTTAGAGACCTTGTGTTCTTGCCCATGGACTACAAAACCTTCAGGTTGCTCCATATAGATTTCTTCTTCTAATTCGCCATTTAAAAAGGCGGTATTTACATCCATTTGGTGTACTTCTAAGTTATAAATAGAAGCCAGAGCAATTAGTACCCTTATGGATGTAATTCTGGTAACAGGCGAATATGTATCGAAGAAATCTATGTTCTCTCTTTGTCTAAACCTTTGGCTACAAGGCGAGCCTTGTACTTATCAACAGTGCCATCAGGTTTTAGCTTCTTTTTCAGAATCCATTTACAACCAATGGGTTTGATACCAGAAGGCAGGTCCACCAAGTGTCATGTCTTGTTAGACTCAAGAGAATCCATCTCATCATTTATGGTTTCTTGCCACAAGTCGGCATCCAATGAAGACAGCTTCGTGAATGCTAGTAGGATCCTCCTCTAATGTATAGACCGTGTAGTCGGGTCCATAGTCTTTAGCAACACGTGCTCTCTTACTTCTTCTAGGTTCTATTTTCCTTTCTACGTTGTTTTCAACGCTCCTAGGCACAAGAAACTTACTAGTTCCAGAGCCCCCACTATTTCCCGATTTAAAGGGAAATTTACTTTCATAGAAGTCAACATCGTTTGACACAATGCTTACTTTTGCATTCAGGTCATAGAATCTGTATGCTTTGCTGTTTACTGCATAACCAATGAATGCACATTCATAGGCTCTACTGGCCAGTTTGACTCTTTTTGGGTTTGGGATCCTTACATAGGCCAGACAGCCCCAAGTTCGGAAATAAGACACATTTGGTTGTCTTTTCTTTATCATTTCATAAGGAGAAATTTTATTCCTAGATTTAGGAACTCAATTCAGTACATAGCATACCGTTCTTAAAATTTCTCCCCACCAGTGTGTTGCAGCGCCTGAATTAAGCATAATCGCAACTGTCAATTCGGTAAGGGTTCTATTTTTCCTTTCTGCTTTACCATTCATTTCAGGTGAATATGGTGCAGTCGTTTCACGTATGATTCCATTCAACTTATAAAAGTCATTAAACAACTGAGAATCATACTCAGTTCCTCTATCACTTCGAAAACGCTTTATCTTTTTTCCAAATTGATTTTCAATTTCCTTTACAAAATTTTTGAACATGTCAAGCGCTTCACTTTTATTTTTCATAAGGTATACGAAAGTGTAGTCTGAGCAATCGTCAATAAATGTGATAAAATAACGTTTACAATTTCTAGTCAAAGTTCCGTCTAGTTCGCAAATATCAGAGTGTATTAAGTCTAGTGGCTCTGATTCTCTAATGACAGATTTGTGAGATGATTTTGTAATATTGGCTTGAGTACAAAATTCGCATTTATGAAAATCGGTTAACGATAGTTTGGGAATTATCCCTAAATTGCTCATATTCGAAATAATGCGCCCATTGACATGACATAAACGAGAGTGCCAAATATTAAAATCACACAACATATAAGCAGAAGGAAAAACTTTATTGATTTCAACATTCAGTTTGAACATGCCATCAGTGGCGTACCCTTTCCTCACAAAAATACCATTCTTAGTCAAGGTATACAAATCTCCCTCAATGGTCTGAGTAAACCCTGCCTTATTCAGAAGGAAGCCAGAAACTAGATTCTTCCTTATCTCTGGAGTGTGCATCACCTCCTTTAAGATTAGAGTCTTTCCAGAAGTGAACTTCAACTCGACATCTCCAATACCTGCAACAATAGTGGTGTGAGCATCGCCCAACAACACTTTCTTATCATCAACTGCCTTGTATGTTTTAAACATAGCACGATTATTGCATACATGGCGAGAGGAGCCAGTATCATTCTACCAGTCATCAGATCCACCAACCATGTTGATTTCAGTAATCATAGCAGCAAAGTGCTGCTCTTCAGTCAGGTTAGCCTGCGGAGCAGGATTAGGCCTGTTCCTACACTTGCGTGCCATATGACCAGATCTCCCACAACTAAAACAAATGAATGGGGGAGAAGCATACTTTTTTCAGTGTCATACTTTTTTCTCAGAGTCATACTTTTTTCGGTCTCAGTGTCATACTTTTTTCTCAGAGCATCCCATACCTCTTTGGCGGATTTACAGGTGCTGTAATAATCGTAAAGATCATTACTCAGTCCATTAAGTATGAAATTCTTACATAGGTAGTCATTGTCATTCCATAGTATTATCTCTTTGGCTGTTTTAGTCCGAGCTTCCTCTTCGTTTGTTTCGTCAACTACTGGAATCTCATCGGTCAAGGCATTAGCAACCTTTTTCACAGTTAGGAAAAATTCCATCTTTTGTTGCCAACGTTTGAAGTGAGATCCCTCAAACCGAAACGGCTTATTGGGATGAGTCGCGGACTAGGTCGCTCTCTTTAAGACGTTTCGCGGCACTGCTCGAAGGTGCAAGCAGACTATCAACCACGACGTCCCCAGGATAAAACAGCCCAGTACGATTACCACTGCACAATGAATAACCGCTCGAGATATACACCTCAATATGGTTATTTAACCACTCAGAAATATGGCGCTTATGCCACTCAAGAAAAATGGCTTGAGGTATGATTTAACATCAAGCCTAAGATGAAGAAATGAAATTTTTTTGAGAGAGGAGAGAAGACTGGAGGAAGGATTTATCGTCCAGTTGGTGTGTTTTGCAAATGAGGAGAAGCTCCCCTTTTATAGGTTTTTTCCACTATAGAAGTGATTAGCCTATCCGATGTGGGACTTTTTCCAATTCACACATAAAGAGTCTATCCAATGTGAGACTTTTCCAATTCACACACAAAGAGTTCCAACAAATTATAGTGAGGACCGAGAACTAATGTGATAATAATGGTTGAAAAAAGAGGAAATTGATGGTTTCTTAGATTTGAGATTAATGTTTATGTTGGTGTCAGTTACAAGTGGGAATGAGAGGAGAGATTATATTATTTAGTGAGGGAGGAGGGTCATAGAAGAATTGAAATTGAAGGGGGTGTGTGGTTTTGAAGATGATAAACGTAAAACTGAGAGAAACATATGAATGAATGCAAGGGGGGGGGGGGGGGGGGTCATGCATTTTGAGTGAGTGAGTTGGATAAGTGACCCATTTTCTCACCATCAAGGATAAAACATCTACTAACTGCATAATACCAATCACTAAGATCGGAAGCACAGTACTGAACATTGGCGACCACAGTGGGAGAATCAATACCCTATTTTCTCACCATCTCCTTGATCTTAAAAATGGCACCAACGCGCCGTTCAAGACCGGCTAGTCTCATGGCCGAACCCGGGGTCGACCCTCAACAAACCCCTGAAGGCCACATCCAGGAACTCACAAATTCATCACAAGCTCGAAACCGATATCCCAACACAGGTCCACCCCGAATACATTCGAGCACAGATGAAGCGAGCTTACCACCTCCTCCTCAATTACTTCCAGCTTTGACCGACGCGGTTCAACAACTCGTTCAGCTACTGGCTCGACAGGAAGCCGTAAACGAAGAAAGAAGCAACCGTTTCACTAACCTCGAAGCCGAAGTAGCAAGGCTCCAAGCTCGGAACGTTTCGGACCAACAATCGACCGGGCAGGACTCCCTTGAGGAAAGAAACCCAACTCGAAGGAGACTCTTTCGTCGATCGCACCTTAGGAGAAAGCTTAATCATCGTTCTCCCCCACGCCGTCATCGAGGGAATGGTTCCCGTTCTCCTCCAGCTCGACAATATAACGATCTCGACGATCCTCATTCTTCCCCATGCCGTCACCAAGGGAATGGTTCCCGTTCTCCGTCGGCTCGACAATATGACGATCTTGACGATCCTCATTCTCCCCCACGCCGTCACCGAGGGAATGGTTCCCGTTCTCCTCCAGCTCAACGTTTCGACGATCTTGAAGGCTCGAATAACCCCCCTCAACCTCATCCACACAGGGACTCGACCTCGCCAAGACGATGTTCAAGAAGCCACGACAACATTCAAAACAATCAACCTCGACGATACGGACGTCCCGATTCTCATTACGGACGTCAACCACAATCTCAGGTGAATCAACCTAGGCGAAAAGGTCCGTTCACAAAAGCAATCGATAACTTCCAAGTTCCACGATATCTCGAAAAACCACCTGGAGGACTGAAGACTTACGACGGAACGGGCGACCCCGACAGGCATCTCGATCAATTTGACACGACCATGCAGTACCGAAATGTACCGATGGAAATGAAATGCCGAATATTCCCATTAACCCTGGACAAAATGGCCTCCGAATGGTTTCGGACATTAAGATCGAACACCATTTCCTCGTGGGACCAATTAGCGAAACACTTCTCGGTACACTTTGCCCATTCCCAAAGCAAACCCAAAAACAAGAATGTTTTAGCATCTATCGTCCAGAGGGGAAACGAGCCCCTGAGAGAATACATAGAGCGATTCAACAACGAAGCTCTTCAGGTTCAACAGCTAGACGACGCCTTTCGAATCTTCTTCATGGCTCAAGGTCTATTTCCTGGAAGCCCGTTCCGAAAGCATATTAACACCTGGGAACCTAACACCCTTCAAGAGTTCCTTGAGCTATCCCAATGTTTCATCAATGAAGAAGAAAATTCCAAATTCGACAAAGCATCATCACATGCAGAACCGTCAAAACACCGCATCAAGGTCGATCCTCGTAAGACTTCGTGGAACGTCGGTAAGAAAAATCGTCACCAGGTATATACTGAACTCAACGTCTCCAACGCCCAATTATTGGGAGAATGTTGGAACGTCGAGTTCAGGGACGTCAAACCTCCCAGATCCCTACCTATCCGACCTAGACCGAAGGCCAACAAATACTGCCGATACCACAGAAGCAATGGCCATGACACAAACCATTGCAATGCCCTGAAAGATGACATTGAAGATTTGATAAAACGAGGAAAACTATCTTCCTATGTCAAAAGGGAGGGAGGACGATCTGACGATATCAGAAGAGAAAGAAATGAAGATCCTAGAGCAAAAGGAAAAGAAGTGATCGACCCAGACCACGATGAATTGAATAAAAGATCAAAATGACACTCGATTATAATGATGATAACAGGAGGATTCGATCATGAAGGATCCGAAAAATCAATGAAAAGAAAATGGAAGGAACTGTTAAGCATAGCTTCAACGTCGACAACCCTGACCAAGACAAATCGACCTCCATTATCTTTCAGCGATACGACCTTATTGACGGAAAAGCTAACAAACACGTACCTCTCTTAATCTCGGCGGTCATAGCCAATAAGGAGGTACTTAGGATCTTGGTCGACCAAGGAAGCTCATTAGACATCCTTTTTATCGATCTTCTAAACAAAATGGGGATCGACAAAGAGGAACTCACCCCTTATAGAGGAACGGCTTTGTCCGGTTTTAACGGATCTCAAACCAAACCCCTTGGGCATCTGGAGCTAATGGTTACTTACGGAACCGAACCAATGGTTCGGGCCGTCAAGACCAAATTCCTCGTCTTACCTTGTGAGTCCATATACAACGGTATTATAGGAAGACCGACCCTCGACAGGCTCGGGGCGGTTACCTCCACCACGCACTTAAAGATGAAGTTCCACTCTCTCTGCAACAGAGTTATCACTTTGAACTCCGACTTAGAGCCTGCTTCCAGGTGTTTCTTCCTATGGACGAAAACCGAACGAAAGGCTTCGGAGCAAGAAGGGGTTCCCCCTTCAGAAGGGTTGTCAACTCCCAAACAAGCTAAAGATAGATCGACTGAAGTTAACACCACCACTAACATAGAAACCGGATGCGATCCGAAAGACAAAAATGAAAACGATATCGACGAGCTAACCAAAGAGCTCAAACGAAAAATTAAAAGACCGGAGCCTGACGGAAAGTTCATCGAAATACAGCTCGGTTCAGACCCCTCCCGAACTGTCAAAATAGGGATCGACCTACCGGAGGAAGTTAAGATCGATTTGACCAGATGTCTTAAAGACTTCGAAGACATCTTCGCTTGGTCGGCAGAAGACATGCCTGGGATCCCACCAGAGGTCGCTTGCCATCGGCTCGCAATTAACCCAGAAGCAAAATGGATCGCCCAAAGAAAGCGGGCTCAAAGCAAGGAGAAAGCCATTGCTGCTGCCAAAGCAGTAGACGATCTCATCAAAGCAAACTCCGTCTCCGAGGTTAAATACACGATATGGTTATCAAACCCAGTCCTGGTAAAGAAAAGTAACGGAAAATGGCGTATGTGCGTCGATTACACCGATCTTAATAAAGCTTGTCCAAAGGATGCTTTTCCGGTTCCCAGCATCGATCGGTTGGTCGACAACGCCTCCGGTTTTCGGTTATTATCCTTTATGGACGAATACTCCGGATACAACCAGATCGCCATGTTTCCGCCAGATCAAGAAAAAACCGCCTTCATCACCGACCGAGGTAACTTCGCGTACCGTGTCATGCCATTTGGGTTGAAAAACGCAGGAGCGACTTATGAAAGAATGATGAACAAAGTGTTCCAAAACCAGATCGGTAAGAGCGTAGAAGTTTACCTCGACGATATGATCGCCAAGAGCCGAATGTCGCACCCCGAAAAATCCTTGGAGGGATTTTTCTTCGCACAACGGGATTTTAGAGTCGCCACCAATATTTTTTAAAGGTAAAACATCGAAAAAACCTTTTTTGGAAAGCAATGGTCTTTGGAACCATTAGATTTGGGTTCGGGGGTCTAATTACGTATGGGGAAGGTATTAGCACCCCATAACGTCCCCTCAAAGAAGGGTTACCTTAATTAAATATGTGATTTGCAAAGTTGATTCGGAAAAATGCTTTGTTTTTACCTTTTTTTGTTGATGAATGACTTAATGAAAAATCTTTAGTTTTCGCGTTTGACGAAGAGTATCCGCTCCTACGTATCTCCCGGTGCGATGGAGAGTTCAAAGCAACGTAGTTCTTGTTTTTGAAAAATGTTTTATTTTGGAAAAGTGTTTGGTTTTTGAAAGGAAAAATGTTTTGGGTTTGTTGTGCTTGACGGAGAGTATCCGCTCCTACGTATCTCCTGGTGCGATGGAGAACTCAAAGCTACGTAGTTCTGGGTTGTCTAGAAAAAGGTTTTTGTTTTTTTACCTTGTTTAATTGTGAAAATTGAGCTTTCATGATGATCAATTGAGCAAAGGCTCCAAGTGACCACCATTAGCACTCCATTGTTAATAATCATGCAAGCAAAGGCTTCGCAAGACTACTAACAAAGTTTTTGATTTAGTGAAAATCTTTAGGAAATTAGGCATTCATGATGATCAATTGAGCAAAGGCTCCAAGTGATTGCCACTAGTACCTCATTGTTAATAATCATGCAAGCAAAGGCTTCGCAAGACTACTAACAAAGTTTGATTTTGAAGAGTTTTCGCAATTGGATTGATTCTTGTTTAGGGAATGATTTTGATGCTTGAAAAAGCTTTTGATTGAAAGTGGACTTAGACTACACACATTATGAAACGATACATAGATAGGCAAGGAATGAACCCAAGTTGAACATTTTGGCAAAAATGCATGAATAGGCAAGAAAATGAACCTAAGTTGCACATCTTATTGAAGATGCTAGGCAATGGGATGAACCTAACTAGGCATTTATGACACAATATGTGAATAGGCAAAGGCATTTCAAAGCACAAGTGATATCAAACTTCTAATGAATCACTTGCAAAACCCTAAGGATTTCACATCAACATTAGACATAAGCACCCATGTGGTATCTTTTTGATGTCATCAATGTCTAATACATTTCTTAAATCAACCACATGGAAGGAATAAATTAAAAAGGGCATTTGCCTCATGCAAGATCATAGGCAAGTCTTCAGACTAAATTGACAAGTTTAGGCAATTAGGGTGTTGAATCCCTTTAGGTAATCTTTGACACTTAGGATATGCACAAGTGCATAGGTGTCAAATCCTCTTACCAAATTGTCAACACAAAACCAAAAATTGTTTCAAAACAATTACTTATTTGCAAGACCAAGAGCATTTCAAAATGATTTATAAGTTGTTTTTGGTAATCAAAGCAATTGGTAAGGAAAGGAAACCTAAATTTGCATTCTTGTTCACTAGGAATCACAAAAGAAATTGAATCCTCTTAGGCAATCCTCAACACTTAAAGTGTGCACCAAAGCACAAGTGAGAGTCCTCTTGCCAATCATCAACATAAGGCATGATTTGCAAGCAAATTCATGAGAACAACAAGTTTTAAGCAAACAAACATCATAATCAAGGTTCAATTCCAAGTAATTGCAAGATTAGACAACCAACTCATCAAAAATCTCATAAACCCTAATTTCTTTGAAACATGCGAAACTAACATAAACCCTAAATCTCATTTTATTCATGGAAACACAAGATAATGCAAGAGAACAACATAGATTAAACTTTTGGCAAGGATTCACATGATCAAGCAAAGAAATGCATAACAATCACACAAACCCTAATTTTCCTCTAATATGCGAAATGAAATAAGCTTCAAATCATCATTTTATTCATGAAAACAACAAGAAATGAGTGAAATAACAACAACACACAATTTATTCTAAAGGAGAGAAGCATTCCAAGCACCCAATGTAACGCCCCAAAAATATTTATCCATTTATTTATTTAATTAATTGTCTAGGGTTTGGGTCTTGAGAAAATAATAGAAATTATTTAGGGATTTTATGTGGTAGAAAAATAATAAAATAAATATATATTATTATGTGTGTTATTTTGTGTGGGGGTTGGTATTGGTAAGGAGTGGGATGTTAAAAGGAAAAGGGCTTGGGTTAAGTCGCATAAGCTAAGTAGAAAAACCCATAAGACTAACTAAGTATAAATAGGTAATTTTTGGGGTTTTGCTCACATATTAGAAAAACAAAGTGAGAGAGTGAGAATAGAGAGAAGAGGACGGCGCTAGAGAGGAGAAGAGAAGAGGGAAGTCGCGAATTGAGAGGGGGCTAAGGCAAGCAAGGATTTCGAGTTCTTCAAAAACAAGGTCAGGGTGGGGTTCTATCTATCTAATGGGTTATATGAATGTCTCTATGTGGGGTGGTTAATGGAACCCTAGGTGATTAAGATTAGAGAACCTTAGTTTTAAGGATTGATTATGTTTGATGATGAATATATGTGCTTAAAAGTGTTTAAACATGAATTGACGATGTCCAAGCATGATTGATGATGATTGTATGTGATTGGTGATGATTAAATGTGTTTTGACGGTGATTAAATGTGATTAATGGTGTTTAGACATGATTGGTGATGATTAACATGTTTGATGATGATTTGGATGTGATTGTTGGTGTTTGGTGTTGTGTGTTGTTGATTTTAAACAAAATTTCTGGTTGTAGGGCGCCAAGGGCGCCTAATTTTGGCTGCCTGTGTTGCGTTCCTAAGTTGTGTTTCCGTATAGTTATGTTGCCTGGATGTCATTGGTGCTGAGTTTTGGTGGCTAAGTTGCGTATTCTGAAATGTCACTGGGATCCCCTCCCCTGGGCGCTAGTTTCTGCCTGCGCCAGTTTTTCTGTGTTGCGTTGCACCCCTGGGCGCCAGGATCCCCTTCCTGCGCCAGTCTCTGTGTTGCTGTGTTGTTGGGCGCCGGGATCCCCTTCCTGCGCCAGTCTCTGTGTTGCTGGGCGCCAGGATCCCCTATGGGCGCCAGTTTCTGGATTTGTGCTGCGTTCCCTGTTTTTATTTCAACGATATCTTTTGATCCAGGAACCCGATCGAAATGTTTTAAAATGTGTTGGAAAGCTTATTTAGAGGCCTAACTGAATATTCTATTTTTAAGGCAAAACGATTCTATTTTTGTGAATGGGTGTTGGCGCCCTTTGCGCCCTCTATCATGTCGTTTCGTTGTGGTCGTTGTATGTTGTTGTTAATGATGTTATTGTTAATGATATTGATGTTAACCATGTTAGTCGATTGTTACATACGTTGGATTTCCCATATATATGAGCGTGGATTATGTCGTTGCCGTTGATGTTGTTAAATGTTGTTGTTGTTGCTGTTGGCGTCCTGTCTTACGTCGTTGTTGTGATTTGGTGTCGTAGGCCTATGGCCAGTGTGGTGATTTACGTTGTTGTTGTGCCGATATGTGATTGTGGTGACATGTTGTGCATACCCGTTGCGTCGCATGCATATCATGTGGATTAGGCTTCGGCCAGCGTTGTGGATTAGGCTTCGGCCAGCGTTGCGATTTAGGCCTATGGCCAGCGTTGTGACTTGGTACCGCATGCATGTGCATTCCATACTGCATGATTGACTGGTGAAATTATGTGACTATTGTGACGAGATGAATGTGATGACCTGACCGAATGCATATTGCTTTTCATACGATTTATTAGATAGTGTGATATTTCACCCCTTCTGTTTGAATGTTACCCCTATGTTGGTAACGTGCATGTAATAGCGAATGAAGGCAGAGTACCTTCATATAGTCGGGTCGGTGTCGTCGCTCTGATACGTAGCACTCGGGGGGATGAACGCTCATTTATATTCCTTATGTCGTTACATTTGTTGAACTTAAGTTTATGGCCGTTATGACTATTCATTTTGTGAACCTTTTGGAGTTTTATCGTTAAGTTGAACCCTTGATTTTTCCGCTGCATGTTAAATGAAAGTCAGTTATTTTTGAAGTATGATTTCGTTGGCAAATTTCAGTTGAAAACTGTAGCGCTCAAAATGATTTCTGAAACTTTGATTTATTTAGTAATTTGCCGGGTAGATTTTGGGTGTTACATTAGTGGTATCAGAGCAATGGTTGGTCCGTCAGGCCAAGTCGTCGAGTCGTTGTTTCAATTAGCGACCAACTATTGGCTTTCATCCTAACTGTTGTTTCTGTTGTAGCTTTGAGTTGAGATGGCGGGGAGAAACGACACTGCGATTGCTGCTGCCTTGGCTGCCATGGCTCAGGCCGTGCAGAATCAGTAGAATGCTGGAGAGAACGCTGGGTTTCGGAGTCTGACTACATTCCAGAGAGAGAATCTGCCCACTTTCAAGGGCAAGTATGATCCAGATGGAGCTTTGGCCTGGTTAAAGGAGGTTGAGAGAATTTTTAGAGTGATGGACTGCACTGGGGAGCAGAAGGTCCGTTTTGGTACGCACACGTTGGCAGAGGAGGCCGACGATTGGTGGTTGGCTACTAGGCAGAGGTTAGAGTCTGCACAGGAGGAGGTTACTTGGGAAGTGTTCAGCAGAGAGTTTCTGAGGAAATATTTTCCGGAAGATGTCCGAGGGAAGAAAGAGATAGAGTTTTTAGAGCTGAAGCAAGGTGGCATGCCTGTGACTAAGTATGCGGCGAAGTTCGTGGAGCTGGCGAAATTCTACCCGCACTATAGTGGGGCTACAGCTGAGTTCTCTAAATGTATTAAGTTCGAGAATGGTTTGAGGCCTGAATGCGCATCGCAAGATTATGGGTGAGAAGAAGGACAAGCGTCAGGATCGGGGGAAGCCGTATGATGTTCCGGCTGGAAGAGGTGGATCGAGAGTCGCTGAGGACCAGAAGGCTAGTGGGGGAGAAGCTCCTACTGGTATTGTGTGTTTCAAATGTGGCAAAGATGGTCACAAGAAAGCTGCATGCAACATTGGGGATACAAGGTGTTATTGTTGTGGCAAGCCTGGTGTTATACCCCAATTTTGCCCGATCTTTTTATTGTATTCGTTTTAGCCCCGTATCATAAGCCCATGGCATTTCGAACGCTGTTTTGTCCAATTGGGCCCATGCCCAACCTTTTGGGCCTAACTTGTTAGCTTGCCTAATTGGGCTTACACTTAGTGTTTCAGACCAGTTTTTTAATAAACGGGTTATGTCTAATGTTTTAGTCATTGGACTAATTGGGCCTATGTGGCCATTGGACCTATGATGGTAATTTGAATAGATTGGACCTGATCTTAAAAAATTGTTCTAATTAGGTTTTATTCTAGTCATTTGCCTAAATTGGGCCCATGTTTAGTTTTGGTTGGGCTTGGCCCAATTTAAATATTCTCTTCCATCTTTGACCAAAAATAATAAATCTGTACAAATAGCAGTTTACAAACATCCCAAAATAAAAATTAATTTACAATAACCCAAAAATCCAAAAAATTTAAATTAAAAAAATACAAAAATAATGCAATCCGAAAATAATAAAAAAAATACAGAAAATAGAAGAAACGAAAATGCATAAAAATAACAGCGGCAACAACAGCTTCCTAGCTTCCTTGGGCCTGTTCTTGCTGAGCAAGTTTTCTCAGCAAGTCCAAATACCTGAAAATGGAAAGAAATGGAGAAGGATCAGCAAAAAACCCTAATTTTTTACCTATATAAACAAGTTGCATTCAGAAAGAAAAGGACAACAATTCACACAGACAGAAATTCAGAACCCAAAAGACTAGGATTTTCACACCGAAACCCTAGTCGTAAAGCAACAGATCCAGAGGTAGGGACGAGTGGCAGCAGAGACAAACAAAGAGAACTAGTAGCAGCAATAGAGCAAGAGAGACAAGGATTGACAACGAATTTGTTTTCATTCAGGAACCCAGGTTGGTTTTGTCTCTTAATTCGAACAGGCGTAGATATGAGATGTTAAATAATTGAAATTTCGAGCATGCTATCCTTAAACATTGTGTAGTGTTACATGTTATAGAAACAGTGAATAAGTAAATTAGTGTTGATAGGATTTCAGAATACCACAAGATTTGAATAAAAATTAGGGATTCAAAAATCATTGTTCAAAATAAAACGAAACTAGAAAAAGTATGACTTAGTTGGTAAGAATCAGAATCGGTTTTGCTGCTTAAAAATGGACTAGAAGATCTGGTTTTGTTAATCTGTTTCAGAAAAAGAAATTAGGCAAAAGCTTTAGCTAAATTAGGGTTTAGATTCTTTTGTTTTCTGGGGAATCAGAAGCCCAAAATAGGTAAAAACAGAACATCAAAATAAGAAGCATAAAAGGCAAAACAGAACCGAAGCGTACCTTTTCAGTTCCGGCCACCGTAGGTGGTGGCCGTTGGCTCCAAACAAAACACTAGTGGAACACCCTTTCTCCCCCACCGTGAGCTCACGGTAACCATCAGAGCCGTCCTTCGGTCACCACCACCGCGCCAATAGCCACCCAAAGAAAACCGCAAAGAAACAAAAATCAAAAACTAGAAAGTAGAATAGGAGGAGAAAACAGCGAGCGAAATAGAATAGAAAAGGGTAGAGGTTACCTTCGGCCACCGTGTACGGTGGTTGGCTCTCAAGTCACCGTCACGGTCATCTCCCCATTTATGCCATCGCCGTAGCCAAAACCTCCACCGTATTCCCCCCTTCGCAAGAAAAATCCAGATTCGGAGTAGAGGAAGCTAAAATAGGGGTCAGAATCGCACTTACACTCCTGGCCACCGTAGACGATGGCCGTTTGTCCCAGACTACGAACATCACCGTCATCTATTCACGCGCCGTCGACCCTGGTCCATTTCACCTTTCGCTCGGCCTCCAATAGAAACTGTACCCACTCCTTTCCCTCCTTTCTCTCCATTCTGCAAAGCAGCGCCGTGAGGAAGGGAAGGCGAAGGTTTGGGTTGCGTCGGTGGTGGAGGAAAAGGAGAGAAGGGGACTTGGGTTGACGGTGAAGGAAAACAGAGGGATGGGTTCGTGGAGCCGTGAAGCGAGGCGGAGAGAGAGGAGAAATGAGAGGAATTAGGGTTGAGAGAATTTCGGCCATAGACAGCGCCGCGAGAGAGGAGAAATGAGAGGAAATAGGGTTTGAGAGAGTGAGATTTGGGGACGGCGCCGCAAGAGAGAGCGTGAGAATTAGGTTTAGGGTTTTTTTAGAATACCTTATATAGTGTGGAGACCCAGGGTTGTTTTCGTCTTTTCCTTTTAACTCAATACTATTTACACCTCTAGTTTTCCATTACGCACCTCCCTACGCAAGCCCATAAATTCGCAGGCCAGCCTACAAACTGGGCTGCTGCTTTTCACACCCCAGTTTAATGATACAGCCATCTGCTCTAACTGCACCCTTGTTTTAGTAATGTAGCCCCTTTTCGTTTTTTACTTCTTTTCAAAACAATTTCTTTTACAAAAAACTACAAAAAAATAATAAATAGGAGAATATTTTATTTTCAAAAAAATATAAATAGGGGACTAAGTCGACTGTACAGTCGGGTTAGTCTGCTTTTTAGGTCACTAATGAACCGTTACGGATCATGGCCTAAAATCCCTATTTAAACGAACAATTTCTAAATTGAAACACAAACCCAAACATACTTTTTTTTCCACGAACCAAATTTTCAAAATAGGGGACTAAGCCGACTGTACAGACGGGTTAGTCGGCGTTTTAGGATGAATGAGCCGTACGGCTCAGGAATCCTAAAATCCCTATTCCAATAAAATCAAACCAACACACTTCAAATCATTTTCCAAACTCCAAAAACCCCATTTTCACAAAGTAGGGGACTAAACCAACTGTACTGTCGGATTAGTCTTCATTTTAGGACAAATGAACTGATCACTCAGGAGTCCTAAAATCCCTAAATAAAATACACCAACAAACAAACTTTTTCTACCCAAGAACTACGTGTGATTTGATTCTCTACCAAGAGATACGTAGGAGCAGATGGGGGCCCACATCTGTCAATTGCATTAATAAAAAACCTTTTTCAGTCTTCTCCTAAATAATTGCTTTCTTAAATTCAAATAAAAAATCAATTTTCTCCTTTCTTTTTAATTCACAATAAAAGGGTAAAAATAAATGTTTCCAAAATTAACTTTCTTTCCTACAACTACTTAGCAGGTAACCTTCCTTAGGAAGGATGTCGTGGGATGCTAATACCTTCCCCACGCATAACCGACTCCCGAACCCAAATCTGGTCTCAAGGACCCTTATCCAATCCAAAATGGATTTTCCAATATTTGCCCTTAAACTAAACTTTGGTGGCGGCTTCATTTTTGAATCTTCGAGGAATCCTCACCCGGATTTTTCGGTCGCTACACCTGGGTATGAAGCGCCCGCATGTATGCATAAGTGAATGATTTGTTTCAACTGCAACGAAGAAGGGCACATCAGTAATCAGTGTCCGAAGCCGAAGAAGGAGCGAGCTAGTGGAAGGGTGTTCGCGTTGGCAGGTAAAAATTTCGAGGACGAAATTCTTTTAAGTGGGGGAGAGTTGTAACGCCCCAAAAATATTTATCCATTTATTTATTTAATTAATTGTCTAGGGTTTGGGTCTTGAGAAAATAATAGAAATTATTTAGGGATTTTATGTGGTAGAAAAATAATAAAATAAATATATATTATTATGTGTGTTATTTTGTGTGGGGGTTGGTATTGGTAAGGAGTGCGATGTTAAAAGGAAAAGGGCTTGGGTTAAGTCGCATAAGCTAAGTAGAAAAACCCATAAGACTAACTAAGTATAAATAGGTAATTTTTAGGGTTTTGCTCACATAATTAGAAAAACAAAGTGAGAGAGTGAGAATAGAGAGAAGAGGACGGCGCTAGAGAGGAAAAGAGAAGAGGGAAGTCGCGAATTGAGAGGGGGCTAAGGCAAGCAAGGATTTCAAGTTCTTCAAAAACAAGGTAAGGGTGGGGTTCTATCTATCTAATGGGTTATATGAACGTCTCTATGTGGGGTGGTTAATGGAACCCTAGGTGATTAAGATTAGAGAACCTTAGTTTTAAGGATTGATTATGTTTGATGATGAATATATGTGCTTTAAAGTGTTTAAACATGAATTGACGATGTCCAAGCATGATTGATGATGATTGTATGTGATTGGTGATGATTAAATGTGTTTTGACGGTGATTAAATGTGATTAATGGTGTTTAGACATGATTGGTGATGATTAACATGTTTGATGATGATTTGGATGTGATTGTTGGTGTTTGGTGTTGTGTGTTGTTGATTTTAAACAAAATTTCTGGTTGTAGGGCGCCAAGGGCGCCTAATTTTGGCTGCCCGTGTTGCGTTCCTAAGTTGTGTTTCCGTATAGTTATGTTGCCTGGATGTCATTGGTGCTGAGTTTTGGTGGCTAAGTTGCGTATTCTGAAATGTCACTGGGATCCCCTCCCCTGGGCGCTAGTTTCTGCCTGCGCCAGTTTTTCTGTGTTGCGTTGCTCCCCTGGGCACCAGGATCCCCTTCCTGCGCCAGTCTCTGTGTTGCTGTGTTGTTAGGCGCCAGGATCCCCTTCTTGCGCCAGTCTCTGTGTTGCTGTGTTGCTGGGCGCCAGGATCCCCTTCCCGCGCCAGTCTCTGTGTTGCTGTGTTGTTGGGCGCCAGGATCCCCTTCCTGCGCCAGTTTCTGTGTTGCTGTGTTGCTGGGCGCCAGGATCCCCTATGGGCGCCAGTTTCTGGATTTGTGCTGCATTCCCTGTTTTTATTTCAGCGATATCTTTTGATCCAGGAACCCGATCGAAATGTTTTAAAATGCGTTGGAAAGCTTATTCAGAGGCCTAACTGAATATTCTATTTTTAAGGCAAAAAGATTCTATTTTTGTGAATGGGTGTTGGCGCCCTTTGCGCCCTCTATCATGTCGTTTCGTTGTGGTCGTTGTATGTTGTTGTTAATGATGTTATTGTTAATGATATTGATGTTAACCATGTTAGTCGATTGTTACATACGTTGGATTTCCCATATATATGAGCGTGGATTATGTCGTTGCCGTTGATGTTGTTAAATGTTGTTGTTGTTGCTGTTGGCGTCCCGTCTTACGTCGTTGTTGTGATTTGGTGTCGTAGGCCTATGGCCAGTGTGGTGATTTACGTTGTTGTTGTGCCGATATGTGATTGTGGTGACATGTTGTGCATACCCGTTGCGTCGCATGCATATCATGTGGATTAGGCTTCGGCCAGCGTTGTGGATTAGGCTTCGGCCAGTGTTGCGATTTAGGCCTATGGCCAGCGTTGTGACTTGGTACCGCATGCATGTGCATTCCATACTGCATGATTGACTGGTGAAATTATGTGACTATTGTGCCGATGATGAATGTGATGACCTGACCGAATGCATATTGCTTTTCATACGATTTATTAGATAGTGTGATATCTCACCCCTTCTGTTTGAATGTTACCCCTATGTTGGTAACGTGCAGGTAATAGCGAATGAAGGCAGAGTACCTTCATATAGTCGGGTCGGTGTCGTCGCTCTGATACGTAGCACTCGGGGGGATGAACGCTCATTTATATTCCTTATGTCGTTACATTTGTTGAACTTAAGTTTATGGCCGTTATGACTATTCATTTTGTGAACCTTTTGGAGTTTTATCGTTAAGTTGAACCCTTGATTTTTCCGCTGCATGTTAAATGAAAGTCAGTTATTTTTGAAGTATGATTTCGTTGGCAAATTTCAGTTGAAAACTGTAGCGCTCAAAATGATTTCTGAAACTCTGATTTATTTAGTAATTTTCCGGGTAGATTTTGGGTGTTACATTAGTGGTATCAGAGCAATGGTTGGTCCGTCAGGCCAAGTCGTCGAGTCGTTGTGTCAATCAGGAGATTGAGTTGGTTTGAAATCCTGGGAAGTTTTCTTGGGTCTCTCAATCAGGAGATTGAGTTGGTTTGAAATCCTGGGAAGTTTTCTTGGGTCTCTCAATCAGGAGATTGAGTTGGTTTGAAATCCTGGGAGGTAATCTTGGGTCCTTCAATCAGGGAAGATTGAAGCGGTAGTAAAATCCTGGGAGGTGCTCTTGGGTCGTTCAATCAGGAGATTGAAGCGGTGTTGAAATCCTTAGCTGTGTGCTCGGGTTCTCAGTTCAGGGGAATTGGGATTTGCTATTTGAAGTTGCCTGTTTGTAAAACATTCTTCATATAGTGGTTATCAGCAAAGTCCAAAGGTTGAAAAGCCGGAGGCCGAGGACGTAGGGCTTTTATCCCGAACCTCGTAAAATTCCTGGTGTATCTCTATCCCTCTCTCTTTACTTTATTTACTGTTTATATATGTTTATAATATCACTCAGTGGATTTATTGTATAACTATATCCCTACTCTGATCTGAATCTGTTAATCTGGTTATAGTTATACTCACTGTACTACAGATCTGTTTATCTATCATCTTCTCTATCACTACTGTAGATCTGCTATATTCAATATCATTGCATTACTTATAAAACAACCTTATTGTGAATATTGAATATAGAGTAATATCTTACTGTGCCTGATCTGCCTGCTTACATACATCATATAAGTTTAAATCTCAGATTCCGCATTTGATTTAAACTAGCATTATCCTAAAATTAAAAAGAATTCAAGTCTTGCACATAACCTTATTCACCCCCCTCTAAGGTTATCAGATAGTCTAACAGCCTCTTCTTCTGCCACACACCTCAGGAGGACCATATCATAATTCCTCTTGTATAGAACTTCACCGTTCAAAAAGAAATTCCTTGACAATCTTCTGAGGGTTCTCTTGTCATTCTCTGACGCTCCAGGAGGGTACTCTCTGTTCAAGATGTACTGCTTGATGTCATGATACCAGGGCTTGTTATCAGACTCTTCCTCAATTGCCGCGCAGTAATGATGTGCTGGCAAATCTCGATACTGAATCTTGATGTGAGTCAAGCTTTTGTCGTAGTTGATATTGAACATTGAAGACAAAGTGGCTAGCGCATCAGCCAACTGGTTCTCATTGCGAGGAAGATACTGAAATGTGATTTTCTCAAAAGGCTCAACCAACTCTAGAATGTAATCTCGGTAAGGGATCAACTTGGAGTCCCTGGTCTCCCAATCACCATTCACTTGGTGAATGACTAGAGCTGAATCTCCATACACATCAAGTCTCTTAACTTTCCAATCAATGGTTGCCTGGATACCAAGAATACATGCCTCATATTCTGCAATATTATTGGTGACGTAGAAGCTTAGTCTGGCAGTGAACGGAATGAAGCGATTATCAGGGGAAATCAGCACTGCCCCGGCTCCGTGCCCATATATGTTAGAGGCACCATCAAACACCACTCTCCATCTTTCATCTTCTGGGGATTTCCCTTCTTCAAACAAGGCCATGATATCTTCATCTGGAAAGTCATACTGCATAGGCTGATAATCTTCAACGGGCTGGTGTGCCAGGTACTCGGCCAGCGCACTACCTTTAATTGCTTTCTAAGTGACATATAGAAGATCATATTCTGATAACTGCATTTGCCAACGGGCAAGTCTCCCTATAAGTGCGGGCTTCTCGAAGATGTACTTGATAGGATCCATTTTAGATACCAACCAAGTAGTGTGACTTAGCATGTACTGCCTCAAATGATGAGCAGCCCAAGCTAAAGCACAACAAGTCTTTTCTAGCAGCGAGTACCTTGTTTCACAGTTAGTGAATTTCTTGCTCAAATAGTAAATGGCATGCTCTTTCTTCCCAGATTCATCATGTTGCCCTAACACACAACCCATTGAGCTGTCTAGCACGGTTAGGTACAGGATCAGAGGTCTGCCGGGTACAGGAGGCATCAAGATAGGTGGATTCTGAAGATATTTCTTGATCTTTTCAAATGCTTCTTGACAATCATCATTCCATTTGGTCTCTTGATTCTTGCACAATAGTTTGAAGATTGGTTCACAAGTGGCAGTCAATTGGAATATGAACCTAGAGATGTAGTTCAGTCTTCCAAGGAAACCCCGAATCTCTTTTTCTGTTTTAGGAACTGGCATCTCAAGAATCGCACGCACCTTGTCTGGATCGATTTCTATCCCCTTTTGGCTGACAATGAATCCTAACAACTTTCCTGATCGCACGCCAAAGGTACACTTGGCAGGATTTAATCTGAGCTTGAATTTTCTCAACCGCTCGAAGAGCTTTTGCAAATTGACAATGTGTTCCTCATCAGTTTTAGACTTTGCGATCATATCGTCCACGTAGACCTCTATTTCTTTGTGCATCATGTCGTGAAATAATGTGACCATAGCCCTTTGATAGGTAGCACCGGTGTTCTTCAACCCGAATGGCATGACTCTGTAACAGAATGTTCCCCAAAGAGTTGTGAAAGTTGTCTTCTCCATATCCCCAGGAGCCATCTTGATCTGGTTATACCCTGAATACCCATCCATGAAGGAGAACAGTGAATGCTGCGCCGTACTATCCACTAAGACATCAATATGGGGCAGGGGAAAATCATCTTTGGGACTAGCACGATTCAGATCTCTGTAATCAACGCACATTCTAACTTTCCCGTCCTTTTTCGGAACCGGCACGATGTTAGCAACCCATTGCGGATACTTGGCTACCGCTAGGAACCCGGCGTCAAACTGCTTTTTCACCTCATCTCTGATCTTTAAGGACATTTCTGGCTTCATTCTTCTCAGTTTCTGCTTTACCGGAGGACATTCTGGCTTGACCGGCAACTTATGCACCACTATGTCAGTATCTAACCCCGACATATCCTGATAAGTCCATGCGAAGACATCAACATAGTCATGCAGGAGTTCGATTAGCTTCTTGCGCTCACTTTCCTTTATTGAAGTACCCACCTTTACTTCCTTCTTACTGTCCTCTGTGCCTAGGTTAATTATCTCAACAGATTCCCCATGCGCCTGAATAACCTTTTCCTCTTGTTCAACCATTCTCATCAATTCTGGAGGATTTTCCCAGTCATCCTCAACATCCTCCTCAGCTTGATTAACGGGGTGATCAAAATTAACATATGAACCGTTGGCATCATTATTTTCAAAGATATTCATTTTAGATCTGCATTTGCGGGAATAGAAAGAAATGAACAAGCAAAATAGAAACACAAGATGAAGACACATGATAATGAAAAGCAATTTTATTCATTTGAGAGTCTGAAGCAACATTTTATTGATAGATGATATTCGAAGGAAAAAACATGCATGCCCTTATGAAATATTCTAAGGCCTTGGGCAGAGCCAAAGAATTTGCATTGCAAAATCATTACTTTGGAATGAATAACAGGGAAATCAATGATCTTCCAATTATCAAGCTCTTCATCTGCAGCACTGCGACGCACCAGGTCCACACCTTTGTCTTCCATAACTGATTCTTCCTCAATGACGGCCACCTGATTGGGGTCCAGCATACCCGCGCTCCTGAAGCTCTGGGAGAGATCATAGATAGGAACCTTCTTCAAGCTTGGTTCCCGCCCCTGAAGCTTAGCTAACCTCCTTTCTCGCTTTTCCTCAGCCATTCTCTTCTTATCAGCTTGAGTGGGCCAATATCCTAACCCACGCCTATCCTTGTACTCTCGCAGCTGAACCGGCGCCAGAATTCCCTGCTCAGACTTTTCCAACCCTTTTCCAATCTGGTAACCATTTTTCAACATGACCTTGGCTACCATGATAGCAGCGTTAGATATCTTTGGTGCAGGCAATGGGGCTTCTTCCCTCACGAAAGCAGCATTTGCAATTTTCAGTGACTGAAAGGTGGATTCAAGTGACTCCTCTGCAGCCTCATTGTATTGAGAAGGATGGGGCTTGCTAATTATGAACCCTTCTTCTCCAAAAACGACTATCATCTTGTCGTCGACTACAAACTTAAGCCTTTGGTGGAGGGATGAAGGAACAGCGCCGGCAACATGAATCCAGGGTCTCCCCAGAAGACAGCTGTAGGATGATGCAATGTCCATGATCTGAAGATTCACATA
Source organism: Astragalus membranaceus (assembly GCA_039519185.1). Lineage (NCBI taxonomy): Eukaryota > Viridiplantae > Streptophyta > Magnoliopsida > Fabales > Fabaceae > Astragalus > Astragalus membranaceus. The sequence goes on along the minus strand of CM076848.1, from coordinate 53,180,390 downwards.
AAATACTTCTGGCCCTATCTGCATCTGGAACTCCATTTCTCCCATAACCTCCTTCTTGGATCCGTCAAATGCCCTAACTAGTGTTGAGCTAGGCTTCATATACGAACAGTCTACATCTAGTCTGCTCATAGTAGATTTGGGCATGACATTCAAAGAGGATCCATTGTCGATGAGGACCCGAGAGAGTGTATATTCACCACATCTAACTGAAATGTGAAGTGCCTGATTATGCCCCTTCCCCTCAGGGGTGAGCTCATCATCAGTAAAGGTAATATAATTGGATGCAACAATATTCCCTACGATGCCATCGAGCTGGTCAACAGTGATGTTCTGGGCTACATGGGCTTCATTTAATACTTTCATTAGAGCTGCACGGTGGGCCTCAGAATTGAGCAGCAGGGACATGATAGAGATCTTTGCAGGAGTGTGGTGCAGCTGGTCCACCACTTTGTAATCACTCTGCCGCATGATCTTCAAAAATTCTGTGGCTTCTTGCTCTGACACCTTCCTACTTTCCTTGGGCTCTTGTGTTATACCCTTACCTTTGCGAATCCTTTCCTCATCTTCCTTTGAGGGACCTTCTTTCAGGACTTCGGGGACATAAACACGTCCGCTTCTAGTGACTCCACTGCTTCCCGCAATGTTTGTGACATCGGGAACAACTTGAGGCTTCTGAATTGGAACTGACACCCCATAGCTCCATGGAACAGCACTGTTCTTTTGATAAGGAGCTGGGACAGGAATCACAATGGTCTTAGGTCTCTCCACGATCAGCTTTCGGCTATACGGGACCTCAATAGGTTTCTGAACATTTCTATTCTTATCTGATTGGAAAGTCAGCACATCCTCCTCTTTCTCTTGCACACCCATTTGGATTATATGACGATCCAATAGGTCCTGAAAAACTGTCTTGAAGGTCTCACATGCCCCAGCACAATTAACATCAACACAGACTTCTTTCTGAGTAGAACCTCTCTTGATGACCCCGAACTTGCACAGCTCTGCATGAATAACCTCTAAAGGTGTCTGGATACACTCCACAGTTCTGATTAAGGATTGGCCCCCCATATCATGGATGGCATTGGTTGCAGGTTTCTCATGACCAGGCAGCGGATTAGTTGTGATGCTTGGGCTTTCTTGTTTGAAGGTTTTCCCTTTGGTATCAATCAGATCTTGCACTACAATTTTAAAGGCCTTGCAAGCCTCAACAGCGTGTCCAACTGCCCCTTCATGAAATGCACAGGTAACATTGGGATTGTAGCCTCGGAAGTAGGGTGGCTGGACTGGTTTCATGGGTCTGGTATTGATGAGCTTGTTTGTGGCAAGATAGCTGAAAAGGTCAGTATAGAACATGGGGATGGGATCAAAGGTGGTCTGTTTTTTGTCTTGGTAGTTTTTGTGGTAGTTACTTTGAGGTGGACGGGTTGGTTGTGTTTGAGTGGGGACAGGGATATTTTGTGGTTGATAAGGTGGGCTTATGGTGATGGTGTTGGTCTCTCCTTCTTTCTTCTTCGAAAATCCGGAGAATGGCTTCTTGTGGGTGGTTGTACCTGCGGAACCATGGGCAATCTTGCCACTTCTCAGTCCATTTTCTAGTCTCTCACCGATGATTACCATGTCTGAGAAGTTGGAAGATACGCTGCCGATCAACCGATCATAGTATAACGGTGGCAGGGTTTCCATGAACATGAAGACCAGTTCTTTCTCCAACAAAGGGGGTGTCACCTGTGCAGCCAAAGCCCTCCACCGCTGGGCATACTCCTTAAATGACTCATTATCTCTTTTTGCCATGCTCTGTAACTGTGTTCTGTCAGGCGCCATATCCGTATTGTACTGGTACTGTCTGAGGAAGGCATCAGCCAAGTCCTTCCAACAATGGATATGGGACGGTTCTAGCTGCATGTACCAGTTGCGAGATGCCCCAGCAAGGCTCTCTTGGAAATAATGGATCAACAACTTGTCATCATGAGAATGTGTAGCCATTTTTCTACAGTACATGGTCAGATGGCTTTTAGGGCAAGTCACGCCTCGGTACTTGTCAAAGTCAGGCACTTTGAATTTAGGAGGTAAAACCACATCAGGGATGAGACACAGATCACGAGCTTCTATTGCTCTAGAGCTCGACCCTTCAATCATTCTTAAGCGCTCTTCTAACATATGATACCTGTCTCTAGCTTGAGGAGTTTCAGCAGGATAGTTCTGAGGAAAACCATTCACACCGTAGTGAGGATTACTCATCGACACTACGGCTGGGTTCACGTGTGGGTCACGTGAGTGAGTGGTATTCCCAGGAATTGGTCCCTGAACTTGGGGATGGACTGTTGCTGGTGAATGAAAGCCAAACGGAGTTCCCGGCGGAATAGGAATCTGAATTTGGACCTGAGGCGTTCCCGTTCCTCCACTGTTTGCGGCTGATATGGGTTGGACATGCTCTGCAACCCTAGGGGGATTACTTCCTGCATTAGCCTCGGCTCCTGGAGGTGTGTATCCGGGTGGGAGTCCCCAAGGCATCATATGCATGGCTGGTTGGCTCTGGTTGTTGGTCCCTGAAGTATGAGCAAAGGTGACAGTCTCAAGACTCGGAGGAGGGAGAGCGACAGCAACTTCGGTAGTGACGGCGGGATTTTCAGCGGCAGTTCCGTTCCTCAAAGCTTGTAGTATCCCCATCATTTCAGTCATCTGTGTTTCCATTGCCCCAATTTTCGTTCTTAATTCCCGATTCTCCTGAGACAATTGCTCTGGATTGGGAACCTCAGTAGTTGGGTTACCATGGTTCGATTCACCACTTCCTAAGTCTTCAATAACAAGACAGTCCGGGTCATTCTGGTTAGTTGTCATGAGCCTTGCTTGCAGACGAGTCAGGTATCGATGTTGGCGAACCAGCTTGCCTTTTTCTATTGATGGAACACAATTCATGAGCGCGAGAATCACATAAATGAATGCAAATGCAATGCAATATGTATGATTTTATGTTTCTTTTGGTGCCGGGAATCGCGGTGCAACTCGTCTTGTCATAGGCGTGTAAGTTTAAAGCTCTAACACTTCTCTTTTTTAATTTTTGGTTGCAACGAGGTTGGAAGCAATAGACAAAACAAACACACTTTATTCAAAAGGAAGGAGTACTACAACTTCAAACTCGAAAGAAAAGCAAAGTACAATATTCTGAAAACAACACTTTCAACAGAAAAGTACAATATCCCAAAGAAAATTACAACTTTTTAGAGAAAATTTACAATTTCCAAAGGATTATTACAATGCTCTAAAGTGAACTTTGTAACATCCCTAATTTTTAAAGACTCGTACTATGATGCCTAAGACCGAGTAATTATTTGTGGGAATAATTGGTCGTGTCTCGGGGATTAATAGTCGAGGAAAAGTCCAAAGAAATCCTACTCTACATTTAATTGTGGCTTAGTCATAATTTAAATGAACAATTCAGCTGAAGGGTAAAATCGTCATTTCGCCTCACATCGAAGACGTATCAATTGAGTGAGCAGTTAGTCTCGACTCGAATGAGGATTAGTCGAGAAACCTATGCCGAGCGGAAAGCCATAAGATTATTGGGGTTTTAGCCTCAAAACCAAGACTTAATGGGCCAAGGGCATTTTGGTCATTTCCCTAGATTTCGATTTGTCAAAGTTAGTAAAAGGCTATAACAAAAATGGTTATTCAGACCAAGTAAGTTAGCTAATTTAAATGACCAATGATAGGAGATTGTGCATTGAGGATTGGTTGTTTGAGTAGAATTGAATTAAGGGCATTGTGGTAAATTGGCCTCATTAGTTTCTATCTGAACCTTATAACCAGCCACATCCTCCCTTGTTTTATTTTAAGAAAAACAACACCTTCAGCTACTGAAAGTTGAAAGAAAGAAGCTTTGGAGAGGGTGAGGGGTGAAGGTGAGAAGTGGTGAGGGAGAGAAGAACCTTCAATGCATGTAAATCCTTCTTCCACCATTACAATCCTCTTTCAATTTCCTTTCCATTGATACTGATTTCCAATGAACTCCATGTCAGCCACTGATTTGTTCTCCATCTCTCAATCTCATTTTCGGATTTAGAGCTTCAATGGTGAAGGATAATGAATTTTGAATTTCAAGGTGCTTGCATGTGCTGTATCAGCTGAAGAAAGGAACATCCTAGTCTCATATTTCGAATTGGAAGGTATATTGAAGGTTGTGTGGCTACTGATACAGAGGATGGAGGCTCAAATTCGTAGTTGCAAATGATTAAGGATGATGATTCAAGACCAACAGAAATTCTGGGTAAAACCCGTATGAACCACCTTCATTGTTTTCATCGTATCTCACTGTACACTACTCCGATGATCGTGATTCTTGTCCCTCTGGAAACTAGACACAAAGATCTTAATTTTGGGCACAAGAACCGTATGATTTCATGGATAAGTGAAGGAGATATCATGTCCCCAAGTTACGGTTTCATAATCAAGCACTATCCTGGACCGGTCACCTTGTCTTGGTGATATCTCCAAAACCACTGGATGCATGCGTGTGAATCTTCCTCCATCAGAAAGTAGACAAAATCCTCTTCAGAATGGGCACTGATTTGAAGGAGTTTGGTTGCGAATTGACATAGATATGGCAGTTGCAAATCTGCAAACTGTTGCTGGAAAAACAGAAATAAAGCTGGGAATGATGGTTCGACGGATTCGGGGTCGAGTCGTCAAAGTGTCGAGAAACACAAATTCTATGCACCGGGAAGGAAGTCAGTATCAAGAGGGGTATTGGTTGCTGAATTCAGTTGCGGAGGCATTCGGAGCGTGTACGTGACTACGAGGATTGTTCGAGTGGTTACGGTCCGGTCGTCCGTGCTCCGACGAGATTTCTCGCGAGATCGCCAACCGGGTGAGTTCTACTCACGGATAGGGATATTTTTCGTGTCTTGAAAATATATCGGTTTGAGTCATAAGGCATTTATCAGTTTTCGAAAGATTTTGGAACCGAAAACCGTTTTTGAGCAATATCGCGTTTTTACGGTTTTTATTGAAATGTTGAGCAATTTACTAAATTTTGATTTAAACACTTTCACTGGAATATAGTCTGGAATGTGGTTTATTAAAACTATTTTCAGGTTGGATTACGATCGGAATTCGATTTGGGCGAGAAACGGAGAAGCGGAATTAGAATCGGATTGGAATCGGGAAACAGAACCGGCGCACGGGTCGTGCGCCCCTGGGCACGAACCGTGCGCCCACTTCGCAGATGGGTATTTTAATTTAGTGAACCACGCACGGGTCGTGCGCCCCTGGGCACGGACCGTGCGCGAGGTTCTGTTACCGGACTCCGATTTCTCATTTCGTCGCTCCTTTCGATCCCAAACCACTTCTAATCTTCTTCCCAACCAATTTTAAGGATATTGCCTTACTGAAAACCTTATTTTGAACTTGTTCAACTCATGGTTTTGAAAAAGAGCTTTGGAAGCCTATTTGATTGAAAAATCGAAACCCTAGTATACGTGTGGGTACACCGAATGATGGATTGACTAAATATATATATAAATATATATGTCATTGTGTATGATTATAACGCCGGATGTCTAACTATTGAATTCATCTAAACGGGTTATAGATCGATATGGATATTGTTTATCCAATTATTATGTGACTGATCCTTTGGTGATCGAAAAGATATAAATTATCTAACTCTCGAGATTTGATATGTATTGTCATATGTATCGCGTTGGGTGACGACCCGACAAGTAGCATACTAGGAAGGGAAGTCACGAGCCCTCACCCTAGGCCCTGTATACGTCTTGGCGTGGTCAATTCGTGGGTTACCGGGATTAGCAGGCGTTGTGCGGCCGGTTTGTGCTAAGTTAAACACATGGTTACCGGGATTAGCAGATTGTTGTGCACCCGGATCATGTTAAGTTCAATTCACGAATTGCCGGGATTAGCAGTCGTTGTGCGGTCGGCATTCGATTAATAAATAAAATTCACGAATTGCCGGGATTAGCAGTCGTTGTGCGGTCGGCATTCGATTAATAAATAAGATTCACGAATTGCCGGGATTAGCAGTCGTTGTGCGGTCGGCAATTCGATTAATAAATAAGACATTGTTATGTCAGCTTTTGTTGTAACAGTTTAATAAATTGAACCGAGTGTTGTGAGGGGGCACGGTAGAGCTCACTGAGATAATGTTATGTCACCCAATCCATATTTGTTGTTTTTACAGAGAACAGGTTATAAGGACGGCAGGCGGCACAGTTAGTCATCGGGCTCGAGGAGAAGTTGGAGATGTAATCTTCCATCTATGATTTGGATTCTTCTGATGAAGTCTCTGTGTTCGGTCTTATGACTCGAAGTTGTAAAATATTATTTTTATAGTTTCCGCCGTTTCTTGTAAAGATGTATATCTGAACAGGAGTTTTTATACTCTGATTTATACCAAATTGTATATTTAGGCATTTCTTTGTTAAAGAAATACCGGGGTGTTACATTTGGTATCAGAGCGGTTCGGCCTTGTCGGACGTAGTGACCTTCGGGTCGAGAACATAGGATCGAGTCAGCCAGGGACTTAGACAATTATATGTCAGACCTTTTTAGTATATTATGTGACGTATTGAGTCAAGATCCACTCAATGTTTCATGTAAAGTGCTGAAAATTATGACAGATAGTTGCCTCAGCCCCGAAAATGTCTGAAACCCTACACCCTAGGATTCTCAGCCTTCTCGTTTCATCAGAGCGCGCAGCTGTAGCAGAGGGCTACAGGTAAAATTTGGGAACAATGATGGGCATCCGCGATGGTTCGAGGAAACTGTGGGCGGTTGTTCAGTAAATAAATCGAATGCGGCTAGTGAATCGCGGCATGAAACGTCGTAGATCTTATTGAGAAGTACAAATCAAGCGAAGCCATTGGGCAATAGCACTGTCAGTGTACTGAAAGCTATCAGATTGGTAAACACCCAAAACCCTGACCTTTATTTAGTCAGCGTATCAGTTTTCGAGATATCGTTTTCATCACAAATCTTACCTTCTGGAGTAAGTCAATCCCAGTTTAGGTATTAGTTGAGGAAGTCCCTCCAGAAAATTTCAAGTACAGATCCCGATTCTTCTTCTTCCGAGTCACAATGTGACAGATGATAAAGCTAACTGAGTAAAGATACTCCGTTGCCAGTATTGACTAGCAGAGTCATAATGTGCCGATCAGGTTAAGTCCCGATCAGGAATTGTGAATCGAATCCTTCAAAGCAAGTTAGTACGTGAAATCGGTAGAAGTGACCTTATTTCAATCCGCTGCTGGAAGCATTCCGATCACGGTCTGTGAGAAATTCTCGTTAGTCTTTCGACTCATTTGTTCGTTACTTCTGCTCCGGAACTCCGATTTTTATGTTTCGAGAGGCGTTGGAAAGCTAACGGAAATATCTACACCGATGAATGGGTTGTGAACCGTATCTTCAATTGTATTTTGAAGTATACTTTTGTTTTAAACCTGAACTGTAAACTCTGAGCATTCGTGGAATGTGAACCTCCCTGTTGTACGGGAAATTGGAAAAAGGAATTCTAATCAGTCAGTTTAAACTCTTAGACACCAGTTCAGAATGGTGTTTACTGTAAGTTTTTCCGAGAAACCTACTTCCAGTAATTGCCATTAGTAGTGATGGCCATTCAACAATTAGAAGTAATTCCGAAATCTTAATCTCTAAGACCCCAACTAACTGGTTGGAAAAGCGAGGAGCTTAAAGTCACCCACGTGGCGAACATGATATTGTCATGGGAGTAGAACCTGTCTTGAAGCTATATTGATTAATGTAATGTAATAATTATGTCTGGATAGTCGCAGAAGTTCGGAAAGAAGCTGGGCCAAGGAAAATTCTAAATGATAAATTCAACGAATCAATACGAAGACACTTATGGTGTGCTCGTGTGATTCCCGAAATAACTTTTGTTTTCAAAAATTCCCTGGTGCCACCGCAATTTCAATTTCGTGACTAATCCGAGAATAATTGCTACGCTGAAGTTAATTAAGAAACCAAGGATTGCCTAGGATGACTCTAAATCTCATCTTCGACAGAAAACCTTATGGCATTCTCGTAGGGTTCCTAATATCGAAATTCGCGCCTCATTGGGATCTGAGTGATCAAGATCTATGAAAGATGGGTATCGAAATGCAAAGCCTAGTTAATCTAGAAAGACAACTGTGGTGGGATAAGTCGTTGACTTAGACAATCCTGAAAGAGCCATATCCTGTATAGGGGCACCAAACTGTAGGTTTGAGTTCTGAAGACAGAGTCATAATGGTCAAAAGACACACCCTTATCATTGGTTTGGGTTAGCTAAAACATCGGTTGTACCGGTGACTACCTGAAATGCTAGAAATGTTTCTAAGATGACCAAAGATGTGAGTTACTCAAACGTTTGTTCGGAAACAATGGAAGGCTAGGTAACACGTGAATATAATTGCTGGTTGGAGAAGTGTCAAGCCATGATAGGGCAATCATCTTCGGCAGTTCTAGTGCTCAAGCTTCCGCTACTGTAGTGGAACTCCAATCGTTAATCTTGAATTTGTTAAGATCAACAGTAAGTTGTCGTGACTTTGATCCATCGGATGGGTCAAGACTAGTTCTCCATTCTATTAACCTATGGTTAGACGTCGATAAATCAAGTATGTGCTGAATTCAAAATTGTCCGATCGTGGTCCAGTACATGATGCCTTTCTACGAAAATCCGACAGTTGAGTACGTATAGTGTTTTTCCCTTCCACCCACTATACCCGTATGATGTAGAAGGTCGGAGGATGAACCGTATGTCGGTCTGAGACTAAATGATTGGACAGTGAATGTATGACACATGAGTCCTTGATAGTGCATCCTATAACCATTGTGTAGTCTCTTGAGACAATTGAGTCGTGTCTATTTTTGTCACAAAATACAAGCCTTTGTTCTAACCTCGAAGTTTTATCTTGGACTGATTCGAGAAAGGAATTGAAGGGAAATGAATTGAATCGAATAGAATAGCGGCTTGGGAAAATTTTAAAACAAATACCCGCTTTCCCTTTCGGCTCAATGTCCTTCCTGATCCCTTCCTCGAACGAACCCAATTGTTTTGTCTTAACGGAGCCGAACTCAAGCACGATAATAGAAGTTTGTGAGATCTTGATCGCACAAATGGCTGGTTCCAATAAGGTAACACTTCTACTCTCACTGTCAAACTCGTAAATTTTAAATATCGGAGAATGAGATTCCGCTTTGTTGAAGCGCCGTGCATTGAGTAAGGTCATCTATAAGTTGGGGTGAATTAACCTTTTTGGATAGTCGTATTTTCAAACTATCGTCATTAGAAACCGCATTGAAAAGAATTTTCATTCAAATGGAACTATTGTACTTTCAAGTTTTGGAACTGATTTAATGAAAGAATATTTTAGAGTTTTTCCTGGATTCGGTTGCAAGGAAAATCGTTTCTAGATTCCTTGGACTGAAAGTCAACCTGTTTTATAAAATAACTCTGTTTGCTTCAGTCGAGATTTTTAGTAAAATGAGTCAAGCGCCTATGTGAGCGTAACTCGGGAAGAGAAGAAAACTTTTCTTCTGGATACCGTATGGTTTGATTCCAAAGAAACTCTCTTAAAGTCATCGTTTCGTTCCAGTTCAAGCTACGGCTAGGCAGAAACCTTCCGAGTTCCTGACTTCGATAGTGCAGGATGTGTGGATATCATAACTATGAGTTCGTATCCTCAACAGATAGTAGGCATTCCATTGTCCATAACAATTAGTGTCAGCTCTCAAGAGGTCGGAATAGTTAATTTTTGAAGAAAGTCTGTATCTTCATGATGTCTTTCACGTGTCTCAGTTGAGAAAATGTATTCCCGATCCACTTCAGCCGTTGAGCGTTGAAACGGTCGATCTTCGACCAGATTTATCATTCCAACCCTATCCTAGTCATATCCTAGGGCGTGGCGTGAAGACATTGGGGTCAAGGACTATTCCGATTGTCAAGGTAGTCTGGGAAGGCTTCTCAGCCGAAGAGGCTACTTGGGAATTGGAAGAGGACATGATGACCCGATATCAATATCTTTTTGCTTAAGGTTCGTCTTGTCAATTTTGAGGACAAAATTTTTAAAAGTTGGGGTGATTGTAACATCCCTAAATTTTAAAGACTCGTACTATGATGCCTAAGACCGAGTAATTATTTGTGGGAATAATTGGTCGTGTCTCGGGGATTAATAGTCGAGGAAAAGTCCAAAGAAATCCTACTCTACATTTAATTGTGGCTTAGTCATAATTTAAATGAACAATTCAGCTGAAGGGTAAAATCGTCATTTCGCCTCACATCGAAGACGTATCAATTGAGTGAGCAGTTAGTCTCAACTCGAATGAGGATTAGTCGAGAAACCTATGCCGAGCGGAAAGCCATAAGATTATTGGGGTTTTAGCCTCAAAACCAAGACTTAATGGGCCAAGGGCATTTTGGTCATTTCCCTAGATTTTGATTTGTCAAAGTTAGTAAAAGGCTATAACAAAAATGGTTATTCAGACCAAGTAAGTTAGCTAATTTAAATGACTAATGATAGGAGATTGTGCATTGAGGATTGATTGTTAGAGTAGAATTGAATTAAGGGCATTGTGGTAAATTGGCCTCATTAGTTTCTATCTGAACCTTATAACCAGCCACATCCTCCCTTGTTTTATTTTAAGAAAAACAACACCTTCAGCTACTGAAAGTTGAAAGAAAGAAGCTTTGGAGAGGGTGAAGGGTGAAGGTGAGAAGTGGTGAGGGAGAGAAGAACCTTCAATGCATGTAAATCCTTCTTCCACCATTACAATCCTCTTTCAATTTCCTTTCCATTGATACTGATTTCCAATGAACTCCATGTCAGCCACTGATTTGTTCTCCATCTCTCAATCTCATTTTCGGATTTAGAGCTTCAATGGTGAAGGATAATGAATTTTGAATTTCAAGGTGCTTGCATGTACTGTATCAGCTGAAGAAAGGAACATCCTAGTCTCATATTTCGAATTGGAAGGTATATTGAAGGTTGTGTGGCTACTGATACAGAGGATGGAGGCTCAAATTCGTAGTTGCAAATGATTAAGGATGATGATTCAAGACCAACAGAAATTCTGGGTAAAACCCGTATGAACCACCTTCATTGTTTTCATCGTATCTCACTGTACACTACTCTGATGATTGTGATTCTTGTCCCTCTGGAAACTAGACACAAAGAGCTTCATTTTGGGCACAAGAACCGTATGATTTCATGGAGAAAAGAAGGAGATATCATGTCCCCAAGTTACGGTTTCAGAATCAAGCACTATCCTGGACCAGTCACCTTGTCTTGGTGATATCTCCCAAACCACAGGATGCATGCGTGTGAATATTCCTCCATCAGAAAGTAGACAAAATCCTCTTTAGAATGGGCACTGATTTGAAGGAGTTTGGTTGCGAATTGACATAGATATGGCAGTTGCAAATCTGCAAACTGTTGCTGGAAAAACAGAAATAAAGCTGGGAATGTTGGTTCGACGGATTCGGGGTCGAGTCGTCAAAGTGTCGAGAAACACAAATTCTTTGCACCGGGAAGGAAGTCAGTATCAAGAGGGGTGTTGGTTGCTGAATTTAGTTGCGGAGGCATTCGGAGCGTGTACGTGACTACGAGGATTGTTCGAGTGGTTATGGTCCGGTCGTCCGTGCTCCGACGAGATTTCTCGCGAGAACGTCAACCGGGTGAGTTCTACTCACGGATAGGGATATTTTTCGTGTCTTGAAAATATATCGGTTTGAGTCATAAGGCATTTATCAGTTTTCGAAAGATTTTGGAACCGAAAATCGTTTTTGAGCAATATCGCGTTTTTACGGTTTTTATTGAAATGTTGAGCAATTTACTAAATTTTGATTTAAACGCTTTCACTGGAATATAGTCTGGAATGTGGTTTATTAAAACTATTTTCAGGTTGGATTACGATCGGAATTCGATTTGGGCGAAAAATGTAACACCCCTTTTCTATAAACCTTACTTATTTAATAAAATCAGAATTTCTCTCTTTTTTTTTTGAAAATAATTTAAGCGAGTGCTACACTTACTCCATAAAAATCAACGACTTCACTTTTCACAGTTCGGTTCAAAACACAAGGTACATAGCACCATAAAAAAACGTTTAGTTCGCATCAACTAAATTCAGTCACCACCAGCAGCGGAATAATAATGAGTTCTAAAATAAAAACCAATACATCACCAATAACAATCTAACGGTTTTAGGAAAATAATACATAAACATAGGACACCCCCCCTGGTGCTACGTATCAGAGCGTGACACTTCCTACCAGACGAAGGCATAAGGGAAACCATCACTCGTTATTACCTGCACGTTGCCGACATAAGAAGCAACATAAAAGCAGTAGGGTGAGTCTCTTTTCATAATTAATAACATATGGGAATTAAGTACTGCATAGGAAAAGGGAAGCAGACACACCAATTCACAACAAGGCAATAACCACATCACAGTTACATTCACCAAACAACAATGCAAAAGGTATGGTTATGCATGAAATGCAACCCAAACTCCACGGGTACATGCATGTCGGATCCGTCACCAAATACAAATAGGCCGTAGCCTCTGCTCACCAAATAAAACTAGGCCGAAGCCTCTGCTCACCAATAATGCACATGTTTCATGAGATGCTATGGAAATGCATCACAACACACCACCATTCAATCAATTCACCATTTTAATTCATAATCTCACCATAGTGCATTAATCAGCTCACCAAATTAAAATTAGGCCGAAGCCTCTGCTCACCAATCTCACCTTATCACACTCACCAATTCAGCCCACCACTCACACCAACACCAATTCAAATAGGCCAATTTAGAATATTGACACGACATAGGGAAAGTGGATAAAAATTGTCATTTGGACACTTGAACACCTCAGCCCAGAAACACCAGTAAAATAATTTATTTTTTTGCATAAAATTGGAACATTTGGATAGACACTGAAATTGGCTTCGAAACGCATTTTGAACCGTTAAATTTGGATAACCGAGTCAAAAGTTACATTAAAAACAAAATAGGAAAAATACTTAGACATCCTGGAAACTGGCGCATGGGCGCTGGGCGCCCAGGAGCAACACGGCGCTTAGCGCATAGGCGCTTGGCGCCCAGGAAAGGCAACACGCATAGGCGCATGGCGCCCAGGAGACAGCAGCGCGCATAGGCGCTTGGCGCCCAGGAAACAGCACGCGCATAGGCGCTCGGCGCCCAGGGAACAACAGCGCGCATAGGCGCATTGCGCCCAGCACAGCAACACAGCGCCCAGGCGCTAGGCGCCTAAGGCCAACTTGCAACAAAACTCATTTTGCTTCGAAATTGATTTTACACGAGCCAAATGCTCAGAACATGAGAACCCAATAAAAATTTTGTCAAAAGGTGAACAGAATTTTTGGCGCCCATGCAATAGGCGCCTAGTGAAAACACGCAACCCAACTATTTTGATGCCCAAAATCATTTTGCACGAGCCATTTTACCTGAATATGAAAACCTGAAACCAAATTTTACAAAACCATCACCAGAACATTGGGGCCCTTGGCGCCCATGACACAAGCACCTAGCGCCAAAACTGGCAGCACAGTGGCACAGAACTCAGCAACACAGTGGCAACGGGCACAGCAACACAATGACACAGAAACAGCAACACAGGGCAACAGAATTGGGAAAACTGGCGCAGGCACACTGCTGGGCGCCTGGCGCCCATGACTAAGGCGCAGAACACAAAATCCAGCAACATGCATATGGCGCCCAAGGCGCCTAGGGGCTTCCAAAACCAGAATTTTTTTAATTTCAATCACCAATTTAAATTCACCAAACACTCAATTATATATATATATGATTCAAGTATCACCATGGTTCCCAATTTTCACCAAATACGCACCAATAAGTCATACATTCAAACATATGGCATCCAATTCGCATTAGCAACAATTCAACATCAATCATGCGATTTCACAATAGGGAATTCAAAATCAAGCATCACAATACTATAATTTAATCATCAACATCACAATCCATTCATAGAAACTATCCTAGAACCCTAACCCTAAGCCTCACCAATTCGCATAAATTATTAAGAACAAAAAGAGGACCCCCTAACCTTATGGAAGTCGAATTTGCTAGCCAAGCTCCAAGGAAAATGCAAGCCTCCAATCAAGTTCTTCCTCCTCCTTGAGTGATTCGCCCCTTTCTCTTCTTCTCCTCTTCACTTCGCACTTCTCCTCTTCTCACTCTCTCCTTTTTACGTTTTCTTTTCTTTCTTTTTGCAATAGAGTAAAAAAATGAAAACTAACTTCTAAGACCCCTTGTGAGTCGAATTCCTTGACTAGGCAATGGGCCACGGGCCTAATTGTGGATCACGGGCCCTTGCTCGCACCACTCAATTCGTGACAACACCCCCTAATAAATAAAATAAAATAATTAAACCTTGAATTATTTAATTAAATTAAATAAATATTGTAAGCCTTAAATAACTTAATTAAATAAATAATTAAATTATTTTGGGGCGTTACAAGAAACGGAGAAGCGGAATTAGAATCGGATTGGAATCGGGAAACAGAACCGGCGCACGGGTCGTGCGCCCACTTCGCAGATGGGTATTTTAATTTAGTGCACCACGCACGGGTCGTGCGCCCCTGGGCACGGACCGTGCGTGAGGTTTTGTTACCGGACTTCGAAGTGGGCAACACTTCCCACCCTCTCCGTAATCTGATACGGACCAATGAAACGGGGAGTTAACTTCTTTGATTTCAAGGCACGCCCAACACCAGTCACCGGAGTGACTCTCAGAAACACATGATCACCTGCCTGAAACTCTAAATCCTTCCTTCTCTTATCATGATAGCTCTTTTGTCGACTCTGCGACGCTTTCATCTTCTCACGGATTAATTTTACCTTCTCAGTTGTTTCTCGTACAATTTCAGGCCCCAACACTGCACTCTCTCCAGATTCATACCAACACAACGGAGTCCTACATCTCCGACCATACAATGCCTCAAACGGTGCCATACCAATACTAGAATGAAAACTGTTGTTGTAAGTGAACTCTATCAACGGAAGATGAGAATCCCATGAACCTCCCTGCTCAAGAACACATGCTCTCAACAAGTCCTCTAATGACTGAATAGTCCTCTCCGTTTGACCATCTGTCTGCGGATGATAAGCGGAGCTCAACCTCAACTTAGAACCCAAAGCTTCCTGCAAACTTTTCCAAAATTCAGATGTGAATCTTGGATCTCTATCAGATACAATACTAAGCGGAACGCCATGCAACTTCACAATTGTCTTGATGTAGATCTCTGCCAATTTTGGAACTGGATATGTCATATTAATTGGTAAGAAATGAGCAGACTTTGACAACCTGTCCACTACCACCCATATAGCATCAAACCCTCTCACTGTATTTGGCAAACCAGTCACAAAATCCATGGAAATGCTATCCCATTTCCATTCCGGAATCTCCAATGGTTGCATCAACCCCGCAGTCTTCTGATGCTCAATCTTAGACTTCTGGCAAGTCAGACAAGAGTACACAAACTGTGCCACATCCTTCTTCATACCAGGCCACCAGAACATTTTCTTCAGATTTTGGTACATTTTCGTAGCCCCTGGATGAATACTCAACTTGCTCCTATGGCTCTCCTCAAGAATCATTCTCTTCATCTCAGCATCATCAGGAATACAAATCCTGTCTCTGAATCTCAATACACCTTGGGAATCTAACTTGAAATCCCCATTCACAGCTTGATCATCCACAACCAACAAGTCCACCAGCTTCACATCTGACTTTTGGGCTTCTCGAATACTAATCAAAAATTCATTGCCGATCTTCAACATTCCCAATCTGACACTCTGCGGTGTCACTTCACAAACCAGACTCATGTCCCGAAACTGCTCGATCAACTCTAATTCTTTCACCATCATAGCCGACATATGCAAACTCTTCCGACTTAAAGCATCAGCCACGACATTAGCTTTGCCGGGGTGATAGTTCAAGCCGAAATCATAATCCTTCAGCAATTCTAACCAACGTCTCTATCTCATATTCAGCTCCTTCTGATCGAATAAGTATTTCAGACTCTTATGGTCACTAAACACTTCAAATCTAGTACCATACAGATAGTGCCTCCAAATTTTCAGCACAAACACAATTGCAGCTAGTTCCAAATCATGAGTAGGGTAGTTCTTCTCATGGGTCCTCAACTGTCTGGATGCATAAGCTACTACCTTACCTTCTTGCATCAACACACCTCCCAAACCCATTTTGGAAGCATCACAATATACTACAAATGGTTGATCCGGAACAGGCAAAGTCAAAACGGGCGATGTGGTCAACCTCTTCTTCAACTCATTGAAGCTCTCCTCACAGCGTGCATCCCATACAAAAGCTTTTCCCTTACATGTCAATTGAGTCAACGGAAGTGCCAACTTCGAGAAACCTTCAATAAACCTCCTGTAGTAACCAGCTAATCCCAAGAAACTCCTAATCTCAGTAACTGACTTCGGGCTCTCCCATTGCGACACATCATCAACCTTGACTGGGTCCACAGCTATACCATTACCAGAGATAATATGACCAAGGAAACCTACTTCATTCAGCCAGAACTCACACTTAGACAATTTTGCATACAATTTCTTTTCTTTCAACACTTCTAGCACTAACCTCAAATGTTCTGCGTGCTCCTCTTCTGTTTTCGAATACACCAGAATGTCGTCAATAAACACAACTACAAACCGATCCAAGTAACTATGGAAAGTACGATTCATGTACTCCATAAACACACCCGGCGCGTTGGTAACACCAAACGGCATCACAGAATATTCATAGTGCCCATATCTCGTTCTGAAAGCGGTTTTCTGAACGTCTTCATCCTTTACCTTGATCTGGTGATAACCCGACCTCAAATCGATTTTACTAAACACCTTAGCACCTACCAACTGGTCCATCAGATCATCAATTCTAGGAAGCGGATACCTGTTCTTTATTGTCACTTTGTTCAATTGCCTATAATCGACACAAAGTCTCATACTCCCGTCCTTCTTTTTCACTAACAATACCGGAGCACCCCACGGTGACACACTTGGCCTTACAAATTTCTTCTCAAGTAGATCTTCTAATTGCTTTTTCAATTCAGACAACTCTGAGGCTGACATCCGATACGGTGCCATAGACACAGGCCTAGTACCAGGTATAAGATCTATAGCAAACTCAACCTCCCTCTCTGGTGGGACACTTGGAATTTCATCCGGAAACACTTCAGGAAACTCACACACTACTTGTACCCTTTCAATGATCGCCTGATTCTCAGCAGACAATGACGCCATCAAAGCAAACAGATGAACTCCCTCTTTCATTACCTTATACAAATGACCAGCAGGCAACAAAACAGATTCTTCTTCCTCGGGAGGAAGGAAACTCACAGATCTTCGGAAACAATTAATATGCACATGGTTATATACTAACCAGTCCATACCAAGAATGACATCCAACCCTCCCAACGGTAAACAGATAAGGTCAACAAGAAAATCTCTGCCGAAGATTGACAGAGGGCACTTAGCACACACAAGAGAGGTAGTTACTGAACCCTTAGCTGGAGTGTCAATAACCATCTCCCTCATCATAGAAGATAAAACAAGGTCCAATTTCTCAGCACATAAAGCAGCAATAAATGAGTGCGTAGCACCAGTATCAATAATAGCAATCAAAGGAATACCATTAATAAAACATGTACCTCTAATCTCATTAGTATCCTCTGATCCTGCGAGAGCAAACACTTTTCCATGGGACTTCTCTTTCTTCGGCTTAGTACACTTAGTACTAATATGTTCTGCTTCCCCACAGTTGTAGCACACCACATCCCTTTTCTCACATTTCGCAGCCACATGACCTTCTTTACCGCACTTGAAACACTTATTATCCGAGCAGTCAAAACTCTTATGGCCCGGCTTGCCACACCTGTAGCACACAACCTTCGCAGGGGCATCTCCCCCACTTGGTTTCTTATTATCAGCATACCTCTGCTTACCCTTACCAGCCTGAACCTCATATGGCTTACCCCGGTTCTGAAATTTACCCCTCAGATCTCTCATGACCTTGGAGTGAGCATTACTATCATCTTCATATATCCTGCAACTGTCGATCAAATCAGCAAATACCCGAATCTTCTGGTACCCTATAGCTTTCTTTATATCAGCCCTCAGTCCATTCTCAAACTTTATACACTTTGAAAATTCAGAATCAGCATCAGCATAGTGGGGATAAAACTTAGCCAATTCAGTGAACTTGGCAGCATACTCTGTCACTGAGATGCTTCCTTGCTTCAGCTCAAGGAATTCTATTTCTTTCTTACCTCTCACATCTTCAGGAAAATACTTCCGCAAGAACTCTCTACGGAAAACAGCCCAAGTTATCTCCTCATTAGCAGTCTCTAACCTCTGCCTAACCTCCATCCACCAATCATCAGCTTCCTCTGCCAGCGTATGGGTACCATACCTGACCTTCTGCGCATCATTACAATCCATGACCCCAAATATCCTTTCGATCTCTTTCAGCCATGCTAGAGCACCATCTGGATTGTACTTGCCCTTAAAAACAGGTGGATTCTCCCTCTGGAACGTGGCTAAACTGCGAGTCCCAGCATTTTCAGCACCATTTTGCTGGTTCCCAACAGCCTGAGCCATAGCCTGCAAAGCAGCAGCAAGAGCAGCGTCGTTCCTCCCAGCCATTTCAAATTGTCACTGCAGCACAAACAGAAATTTAGAACTAATCTAACAATTCCTATTCGTCATAAGACACTATGACAGGACGACTTGGCCGGACAGACCGAACTGCTCTGATACCACTAATGTAACACCCCTTTTCTATAAACCTTACTTATTTAATAAAATCAGAGTTTCTCTCTTTTTTTTTTGAAAATAATTTAAGCGAGTGCTACACTTACTCCATAAAAATCAACCACTTCACTTTTCACAGTTCGGTTCAAAACACAAGGTACATAGCACCATAAAAAAAACGTTTAGTTCGCATCAACTAAATTCAGTCACCACCAGCAGCGGAATAATAATGAGTTCTAAAATAAAAACCAATACATCACCAATAACAATCTAACGGTTTTAGGAAAATAATACATAAACATAGGACACCCCCCCTGGTGCTACGTATCAGAGCGTGACACTTCCTACCAGACGAAGGCATAAGGGAAACCTTCACTCGTTATTACCTGCACGTTGCCGACATAAGAAGCAACATAAAAGCAGTAGGGTGAGTCTCTTTTCATAATTAATAACATATGGGAATTAAGTACTGCATAGGAAAAGGGAAACAGACACACCAATTCACAACAAGGCAATAACCACATCACAGTTACATTCACCAAACAACAATGCAAAAGGTATGGTTATGCATGAAATGCAACCCAAACTCCACGGGTACATGCATGTCGGATCCGTCACCAAATACAAATAGGCCGTAGCCTCTGCTCACCAAATAAAACTAGGCCGAAGCCTCTGCTCACCAATAATGCACATGTTTCATGAGATGCTATGGAAATGCATCACAACACACCACCATTCAATCAATTCACCATTTTAATTCATAATCTCACCATAGTGCATTAATCAGCTCACCAAATTAAAATTAGGCCGAAGCCTCTGCTCACCAATCTCACCTTATCACACTCACCAATTCAGCCCACCACTCACACCAACACCAATTCAAATAGGCCAATTTAGAATATTGACACGACATAGGGAAAGTGGATAAAAATTGTCATTTGGACACTTGAACACCTCAGCCCAGAAACACCAGTAAAATAATTTATTTTTTTGCATAAAATTGGAACATTTGGATAGACGCTGAAATTAGCTTCGAAACGCATTTTGAACCGTTAAATTTGGATAACCGAGTCAAAAGTTACATTAAAAACAAAATAGGAAAAATACTTAGACATCCTGGAAACTGGCGCATGGGCGCTGGGCGCCCAGGAGCAACACGGCGCTTAGCGCATAGGCGCTTGGCGCCCAGGAAAGGCAACACGCATAGGCGCATGGCGCCCAGGAGACAGCAGCGCGCATAGGCGCATGGCGCCCAGGAGACAGCAGCGCGCATAGGCGCTTGGCGCCCAGGAAACAGCACGCGCATAGGCGCTCGGCGCCCAGGGAACAACAGCGCGCATAGGCGCATTGCGCCCAGCACAGCAACACAGCGCCCAGGCGCTAGGCGCCTAAGGCCAACTTGCAACAAAACTCATTTTGCTTCGAAATTGATTTTACACGAGCCAAATGCTCAGAACATGAGAACCCAATAAAAATTTTGTCAAAAGGTGAACAGAATTTTTGGCGCCCATGCACTAGGCGCCTAGTGAAAACACGCAACCCAACTATTTTGATGCCCAAAATCATTTTGCACGAGCCATTTTACCTGAATATGAAAACCTGAAACCAAATTTTACAAAACCATCACCAGAACATTGGGGCCCTTGGCGCCCATGACACAAGCACCTAGCGCCAAAACTGGCAGCACAGTGGCACAGAACTCAGCAACACAGTGGCAACGGGCACAGCAACACAATGACACAGAAACAGCAACACAGGGCAACAGAATTGGGAAAACTGGCGCAGGCATACTGCTGGGCGCCTGGCGCCCATGACTAAGGTGCAGAACACAAAATCCAGCAACATGCATATGGCGCCCAAGGCGCCTAGGGGCTTCCAAAACCAGAATTTTTTTAATTTCAATCACCAATTTAAATTCACCAAACACTCAATTATATATATATGATTCAAGTATCACCATGGTTCCCAATTTTCACCAAATACGCACCAATAAGTCATACATTCAAACATATGGCATCCAATTCGCATTAGCAACAATTCAACATCAATCATGCGATTTCACAATAGGGAATTCAAAATCAAGCATCACAATACTATAATTTAATCATCAACATCACAATCCATTCATAGAAACTATCCTAGAACCCTAACCCTAAGCCTCACCAATTCGCATAAATTATTAAGAACAAAAAGAGGACCCCCTAACCTTATGGAAGTCGAATTTGCTAGCCAAGCTCCAAGGAAAATGCAAGCCTCCAATCAAGTTCTTCCTCCTCCTTGAGTGATTCGCCCCTTTCTCTTCTTCTCCTCTTCACTTCGCACTTCTCCTCTTCTCACTCTCTCCTTTTTACGTTTTCTTTTCTTTCTTTTTGCAATAGAGTAAAAAAATGAAAACTAACTTCTAAGACCCCTTGTGAGTCGAATTCCTTGACTAGGCAATGGGCCACGGGCCTAATTGTGGATCACGGGCCCTTGCTCGCACCACTCAATTCGTGACAACACCCCCTAATAAATAAAATAAAATAATTAAACCTTGAATTATTTAATTAAATTAAATAAATATTGTAAGCCTTAAATAACTTAATTAAATAAATAATTAAATTATTTTGGGGCGTTACAAGAAACGGAGAAGCGGAATTAGAATCGGATTGGAATCGGGAAACAGAACCGGCGCACGGGTCGTGCGCCCACTTCGCAGATGGGTATTTTAATTTAGTGCACCACGCACGGGTCGTGCGCCCCTGGGCACGGACCGTGCGTGAGGTTTTGTTACCGAACTTCGATTTCTCATTTCGTCGCTCCTTTCGATCCCAAACTACTTCTAATCTTCTTCCCAACCAATTTTAAGGATATTGCCTTACTGAAAACCTTATTTTGAACTTGTTCAACTCATGGTTTTGAAAAACAGCTTTGGAAGTCTATTTGATTGAAAAACTGAAACCCTAGTATACGTGTGGGTACACCGAATGATGGATTGACTAAATATATATAACTATATATGTCATTGTGTATGATTATAACGCCGGATGTCTAACTATTGAATTCATCTAAACGAGTTCTAGATCGATATGGATATTGTTTATCCAATTATTATGTGACTGATCCTTTGGTGATCGAAAAGATATAAATTATCTAACTCTCGAGGTTTGATATGTATTGTCATATGTATCGCGTTGGGTGACGACCCGACAAGTAGCATACTAGGAAGGGAAGTCATGAGCCCTCACCCTAGGCCCTGTATACGTCTTGGCGTGGTCAATTCGTGGGTTACCGGGATTAGCAGGCGTTGTGCGGCCGGTTTGTGCTAAGTTAAACACATGGTTACCAGGATTAGCAGATTGTTGTGCAGCCGGATCATGTTAAGTTAAATTCACGAATTGCCGGGATTAGCAGTCGTTGTGCGGTCGGCATTCGATTAATAAATAAAATTCACGAATTGCCGGGATTAGCAGTCGTTGTGCGGCCGACATTCGATTAATAAATAAGATTCACGAATTGTCGGGATTAGCAGTCGTTGTGCGGTCGGCAATTCGATTAATAAATAAGACATTGTTATGTCAGCTTTTGTTGTAACGGTTTAATAAATTGAACCGAGTGTTGTGAGGGGGCACGGTAGAGCTCACTGAGATAATGTTATCTCACCCAATCCATATTTGTTGTTTTTACAGAGAACAGGTTATAAGGACGGCAGGCGGCACAGTTAGTCGTCGGGCTCGAGGAGAAGTTGGAGATGTAATCTTCCATCTATGATTTGGATTCTTCTGATGAAGTCTCTGTGTTCGGTCTTAGGACTCGAAGTTGTAAAATATTATTTTTATAGTTTCCGCTGTTTCTTGTAAAGATGTATATCTGAACAGGAATTTTTATACTCTGATTTATACCAAATTGTATATTTAGGCATTTCTTTGTTAAAGAAATACCGGGGTGTTACAAACTTCAAAGGCATATAGCTTTCAATTTCTCCTTCCTTTTTCTCTTCTTGCTTTCGGCTGCCCCTTTGGCCTTATCCATGAGTTCTTCTGTCAGAATCTTGCAGTACTCGACAAACTCACACACCTTGGCCGGAGTGTTGAAAGGGTTCATCTCTGCTTCAGCTCTTCTTAGCTTCTTGGGAACATCCCTCACAGCTTGGTTAGCTAGTCCTGCTAGCTTTGAAAAATTGCTCCTCCAAAGCTGAATCTCATCCCTTAGCTCCTTGACGATCTCTTGGTCTTCTATTCTGCCAATTAATGCCATGAAACGTTTCTCCCAATACTGGCTTTCTGCTTGCACTTGCCCATAAGATTCCCTTAGGCATCGGAGATTCCTCTTCAATTCTTCCGACCTTCCTTGTTCAAACCCTAAAGCTTGTTGATACTCTTTCAAGATCCCTATGATAGACTCTCTATCTTGCCTGATGCTTTTCACTTGGTTCTCCCATTCAAACTTCATCACTTGGAATTCCTCTTTTGACTTAGCTAGCGCATCTCTAACCATTTTCTCATTCCTCCATGACTTGGCATATAGTTTCTTCCATTCACTTGCTTCTGCCACAGCCTCATTCATCTTTGAGGCGCACCTCTTTACTATCTCTTTAACACCTTTCAAATGTTTCTGAATTTCCCTCTTGCTCTCTGCTTCTATTTCAAGTTTCCTATTGGTTGCTTCAATAGCTGCGGCTTGGAGAGCATTTTCATTTTCTAGCTTCCGCTTGTCTTGCATCACCTTTCCCAATCTGTTTTGCAAAGCCCTTTTCTCTTCTTCCGCTTTAGATAAGGCCAATTTAGCCTCTTCTAGTTCTTCAATGAGGGGAACGTGAGGTTCCGGTATTTTCTCTTCAAGTGATGGCACCTTTTGGTTGGATGATCGAGTTTCCTTAATCCTCTTTTCAAGCCATTGAGTGAAGGAGATAGCAGTGGTCCTTTTAGATAACTCGCCTTTGTCCTTCCGCACCACAGTTTCCCAAGCTTGCAAGACTCGCCGAAGTAAGTCCTCGTCTTTAGGGATCCCCGCATGGAGGTAAAAACGAGACAGCATAGCTTCGGAGGGTGAGTCCCGCATAGGGTACCCGAGTTGTCTCAAGGTCAAAGATGGGTTATAATTGATGCATCCCTGTGTTCCCATGAGAGGAACGTTCTGGAAACTGCCACATTGGAATATCACTGAGGGTTTATCTTCCCAACACTTGTGCGAGAACCATCGAATTTGAAGAGCATCGAGGTTCTTAAAAGTATCCTTCCACTCCTGAGGGCTCATAGTCTTCGGATTACAACCCAAGGCATAGGAAATCAAATCCCCAACATCACTTTTGTTAATGCACACATGACTGATCAACCAAGCATATAGCACGGGGAAGGAACAACACATCTTATCCTTTCGGAACTCATGATGGCGGGTGAAGGCACGATAGGTCTCTGCGAGAATAGCGGGAACCAGATTGATTGGACTTTTTGCACTCTTGAAAGCTAGGAACACACCAATAGCGGTTTCATCTATATGTTTCTCAATCTGAGGGAAAAGAACAATGCCGAAGATGGTCAAGGCTAGTACTTGCTTGAAAGAAACCCAATCATCTGATACTACAAAACTAGTCATCAAACTCTCAAAGTACTCCTGAGGAAACCCAAATATCTTGTTACGCTCAACTTTTACTGATTTGTAACAGGGAAGCAGACTTCTCATCTGAATAATGCTGCCCCTGATACTGGTAAGGTCTAACCTCTGAGCGATCAAAGCCCAGAATCTTCTCATACTCCTCTAGGGTAGCGCCATTTGGAAGTTCTTGAAAAGAAAGCACCTAACCTCTGAATCATAGAACCAACATAGGGCGGCGATGGCACTCTCTTGTACTTCTAACTGTAATAACTTGCGGATGTTCCCATAAGTCTTGTCGAAGGACCGGAGCTCAATAGGACCTAATAGGGAAGCATACTCCTTCAAACTAGTTACATCAATCTTCTTTACAATGGGGAACCTCGAATTGAATGCGGTTTTGCCTTTTGATTCCATATTGCTTCTTACACCCCCGTGACAAGGTTCGGTGTTATGTTGCGATTTCCGGCAAACAAACTTTAATGCATGAAGAATGCAAATGATGAAAGTTTTTTTTTCAAAATTTTGTCAGGTGCAAATGCAATGGTGCAAAATGATGTGAATGCGAAATGATGTGTTATTTACATGGAAAAAGGGTAAGAAAATGAGGTTATTGGTGGTACTTTGAACATTTTCAAAGATACACGCTACATGCCACCTCATGTAGGTGTTTATGAGGGGAAAAGAAAATTACTTTCTACAATTTTGAAATAGAGTTTGAGAAAAAGGAATGCCTAAGATAATGCAACAAACAAAGGCGTGCCCCCGTGTCCTACAAAGGGTGGGAATCCTAGGGTCTAGAGTCGACGAAAAAGGTAATCCTCCCATGTAGGTTCTAATCACTTCCTCACAATGGCAACCAAGAGCTAAAGTCTCTCTCATGATGACACCCACAATCGTAGAAAGCTACCGAGTGTGAGGCATCATGACAAAGCGCACTCTTGGGCGAAACTTTCATGAGAGCCATACAGACAAAGGTCTACGAATGGCAGTCACTAATTGTTCCCACTCTCCTAGGTTTTTGTTCAGACCTTGGGTTTTAGGCCCCACTCAATGCTCACAAGTATAGGGTGTGAAGTGTGTGTTGAGGGCACAACACCTAGAAATAACTACCCTTCCGCACCTGCAAGAAAAACCATGAACAGTCCAGACAAAAAGGTCGTCTACCCTAGGGTTCAACATGCATACATCATTTCAATATACAAACCATCCTAAGAAGTCAACAATAATTACACGCATTGCTTACCTCAAAGAAAAGGAGCCGAGAATAGGGGACATAATAGAATAGGGGAATATGCATGAACTTACCTCAAAGAAAGGGAGAAAAGAAGAGGGAACATGATAAGATTGGGGGAATGCATGAAAGAAAGAAGCATATAAGCAAAGAGGATAAGAGGAGAAATTATCTACCACTTTAAGCAAGAAGCGAACATAGAAGAAGAAGGGATAAATACACATGAATGCAACATGATAATGTGAGAATGCAATGGAATTGCCAAGATGCAATCAAGTAGACATGAGAGAAAGGAGAAGAAGAAGGAATGTTCTAAAATCTAGCAAACAAATGGCATGGAAAATAGAACAAAAGTAGGAAGAAGGGAGGTAAAACAAAGCATGTTAAATCAGCAAAGCAAATCACATATTCAATTAATCGGCATGACCCACTTAAGAAAAAGAATCCCCAGCAGAGTCGCCAGCTGTCGCACCCCGAAAAATCCTTGGAGGGATTTTCTTCGCACAACGGGATTTTAGAGTCGCCACCAATATTTTTTAAATATAAAACATCGAAAAAATCTTTTTTGGAAATCAATGGTCTTTGGAACCATTAGATTTGGGTTCGGGGGTCTAATTACGTATGGGGAAGGTATTAGCACCCCATAACGTCCCCTCAAAGAAGGGTTAACTTAATTAAATATGTGATTTGCAAAGTTGATTCGGAAAAATGCTTTGTTTTTACCTCTTTTGTTGATGAATGACTTAATGAAAAATCTTTAGTTTTCACGCTTGACGGAGAGTATCCGCTCCTACGTATCTCCCGGTGCGATGGAGAGTTCAAAGCAACGTAGTTCTTGTTTTTGAAAAATGTTTTATTTTGGAAAAGTGTTTGGTTTTTGAAAGGAAAAATGTTTTGGGTTTGTTGTGCTTGACGGAGAGTATCCGCTCCTACGTATCTCCCGGTGCGATGGAGAATTCAAAGCTACGTAGTTCTGGGTTGTCCAGAAAAAGGTTTTTGTTTTTTTACCTTGTTTAATTGTGAAAATTGAGCTTTCATGATGATCAATTGAGCAAAGGCTCCAAGTGACCACCATTAGCACTCCATTGTTAATAATCATGCAAGCAAAGGCTTCGCAAGACTACTAACAAAGTTTTTGATTTAGTGAAAATCTTTAGGAAAATTAGGCATTCATGATGATCAATTGAGCAAAGGCTCCAAGTGATCGCCACTAGTACCTCATTGTTAATAATCATGCAAGCAAAGGCTTCGCAAGACTACTAACAAAGTTTGATTTTGAAGAGTTTTCGCAATTGGATTGATTCTTGTTTAGGGAATGATTTTGATGCTTGAAAAAGCTTTTGATTGAAAGTGGACTTAGACTACACACATTATGACACGATACATAGATAGGCAAGGAATGAACCCAAGTTGAACATTTTGGCAAAAATGCATGATTAGGCAAGAAAATGAACCTAAGTTGCACATCTTATTGAAGATGCTAGGCAATGGGATGAACCTAACTAGGCATTTATGACACAATATGTGAATAGGCAAAGGCATTTCAAAGCACAAGTGATATCAAACTTCTAATGAATCACTTGCAAAACCCTAAGGATTTCACATCAACATTAGACATAAGCACCCATGTGGTATCTTTTTGATGTCATCAATGTCTAATACATTTCTTCAATCAACCACATGGAAGGAATAAATTAAAAGGGGCATTTGCCTCATGCAAGATCATAGGCAAGTCTTAAGACTAAATTGACAAGTTTAGGCAATTAGGGTGTTGAATCCCTTTAGGTAATCTTTGACACTTAGGATATGCACAAGTGCATAGGTGTCAAATCCTCTTACCAAATCGTCAACACAAAACCAAAAATTGTTTCAAAACAATTACTTATTTGTAAGACCAAGAGCATTTCAAAATGATTTATAAGTTGTTTATGGTAATCAAAGCAATTGGTAAGGAAAGGAAACCTAAATTTGCATTCTTGTTCACTAGGAATCACAAAAGAAATTGAATCCTCTTAGGCAATCCTCAACACTTAAAGTGTGCATCAAAGCACAAGTGAGAGTCCTCTTGCCAATCATCAACATAGGGCATGATTTGCAAGCAAATTCATGAGAACAACAAGTTTTAAGCAAACAAACATCATAATCAAGGTTCAATTCCAAGTAATTGCAAGATTAGACAACCAACTCATCAAAAATCTCATAAACCCTAATTTCTTTGAAACGTGCGAAACTAATTGTACAATAGAAGAGTGTGTGGGAGGATGGTGTCATTTACAAAAAGGGGTATGAATCTAAATGAGAGTGTGTGGGAATTAGGGATGTGTATGAAATGGGTAGGAATAGTACAAGAATATTCTTAAGGAATAATTGTACAATAGAAGAGTGTGGAAGAAATTGTGGAGAGAGAGAGAGAGAGAGAATTCGGCTATGACAACAAAAATGGGGAGGGAAAATTGCTTCTCCTTTTTGGTCTTTTGTCTTATTGAGGACACTTTGTACTTTCTATTTGAATTTTGAATTTTTGGGCATGCAAATGATAGTGCACCTATTGAAAATGTGTCACATATTTTTGGGCACCATAAAAATATCCCTCTAATTATTCATGACAATAAAAGTTGTCATTTAATAATCGGGGAATATTTAATGGTCCTTTTTCAGCTTTTTTGTGCAATAAAAATGGGAAAAATGTCTTTTAATTATTTTGAACTAGGATTTTCTTCCAAAAAATTATACGAAAATTATCCTTGATAGAATAAATTGTATTTTTCATCCTTGACTTGGTTTAGTTCAAAAATAATTAACTTGCTCTCATTTGAATGCCCACAGATATTGAAACATGCACTATTTTATTCCTTAAAATTCTCAAAAATTAATAAAAATGTTTTTTTTGGGTGCCAAAAATTAATAACGATCAATAAATGGCCTTTTTGAAGATTAAAATACATGCCAAATGGCAAGGGCAAAAGGGAAGCTCACGCAGTTACGACTGGCGCGTGCGCGTAATTCAAATAAAAATGCGAGATAAGGGACAAATACACATAAATGCGAAAGTCCATTAACCTACACAAATTATGAATTACCCTTATTGTTTCCATTTTTGTTTGAAAAAAAGGTTTTGACTTGGGCGGACAAAATTAGGGTATGACACCGAAGTGATGAGGAGCATATAAACGATCTAAGAACATTTTTTCATGAGGTGCGAAAAAATAGAATGAGGTTGAACCCTGAGAAATGTACATTCGGAGTTCGAGCAGGGAAATTCTTGGGTTTTTTCTTAACAGAAAGAGGAATCGAGGCGAACCCTGATAAATGTCGATCCGTCACAGAAATGCGAACTCCGACATCCAAGAAAGAAGTACAAAAACTTAATGGCATGATAGCTGCTCTATCTCGTTTCATATCCAATGCAGCATTCAAATCTCTTCCACTTTTCAAAATCCTCAAAAAAGAAGAAAGAGATTTCGAATGGACACCTGAACAAGATGAAGCTTTAAAACAATTCAAGAAATCTCTCTCCGAGCCTCCAATATTAACTCGACCAAACGAGGGGGAAACCCTGTATCTATATCTGGCAGTCTCGGAGGAAGCTTTAGCTGCCGTTCTGGTGCGCGAGCTAGAAACCGGACAAAGCCCGGTCTACTTCGCAAGCATGGCTCTACACGGAGCTGAGAGTCGTTATCAGAAGGTCGAAAAGATCGCCATGGCTCTCGTCATCGCAGCTCGACGCTTTCGAGCCTATTTTGTCGCTCACTAGGTGGTCGTCCGAACTAACTACCCCTTCAGCCAAATACTCCATAGACCCGATCTTGCTGGAAGAATGATTAAATGGGCTGTGGAACTCTCAGAGTTTGGAATTAAATATGAAGCTCGAACAGCACTAAAGGCACAAGTTTTGGTGGACTTCATGGCCGAGATGACCCCTGCTAACATCGAACCCAATTAATGGATCCTATATGTCGATGGATCCTCTAACCCAAAGGGAAGTGGCGCTGGAATCATGCTAGAAAGCCCAACAGGGATCATCATCGAAGTTTCCCTAACTTTCGGTTTCCCAACCTCGAACAACCAAGCAGAATATGAGGCTTGCATCGCCGGACTGCGCCTGGCAATTGACCTCCAAATTCGGCAAATAAAATTACATACCGACTCTCTCTTGGTGGTCTCCCAGATCGGGAACCAATACGAGACGAAAGAATCGATCTTGCAAAAATACCTACTTCGGGTACGGTCGCTATTGGCTAAATTTGAAGCGAGCGAGGTAATTCATGTGCCAAGAACGGAAAATCAACGAGCTGACATCCTCGCCAAACTCTCAAGCACGAAAACCCCAGGGAACCAGAGGACGACCATCCAAGAAACACTCCACAAACCCAGTGTGTCTCTCGAGCCTCTGTTTAATTCGACCATCTGCATGCTCGAAGAAACTGACAGCTGGATCACTCCAATTGTAGAATACATCGTCACGGGAGCTGAACCCCTAGACAAAAAAGATACTAAATACATCAGGAGAAGGGCTTCGGCTTTCTCAGTCGTCAATGGAACGCTTTACAGAAGAAGCCTCTCTTCCCCATTGATAAAATGAGTCGAGGGAGAGGAAGCAGCCTATGTCTTAACAGAAATTCACGAAGGAATCTGCGGCCAGCACATGGGAGCTCGGTCTTTAGCTCGAAAAACTCTTCGAGACGGATATTACTGGCCGACCATGGCAGGCGATGCTAGTGATCATGTGAAGAAATGCAAAAAATGCTAAATCCACGCCAACGTTCACATAGCTCCCCCCACAGATCTCACGAGCTTATCCTCTACATGGCCCTTCGCATGGTGGGGAATGGACCTGCTCGGACCGTTCTCAAAAGCACCAGGACAAGTCAAATTCTTGATCGTCGCCGTAGACTACTTCAGCAAATGGATAGAAGCGGAACTCTTGGCTACCATCACTGCAAAAAACTGCATAAAATTCTTCAAGAAAAACATTATGAGCAGGTTCGGGATTCCCGAGGTAGTAGTAACTGTAACGGAACTCAATTCACAGATACAGGGTTTCGAAAGCTAATGCTCGAGCTAAAAATCAAGCACCATTTCACTTTAGTAGAACACCCTCAAACCAACGGACAAGCAGAGGCGGCGAACAAAGTAATACTGAACGGGCTAAAGCGACGTCTGGACGATGCTAAAGGAAACTGGGTGGAAGAATTGCCATACGTCCTCTGGGGATATAGGACCACCCCCCAAAGCTCCACTGGAGAAACGCCTTTTAGGCTCTCCTACGGCAGCGAGGCGGTCATTCCTGTCGAGATTGGCGAACTTAGCTGGAGAACGGCAAATCCTAAAACCCAAAGCAATAACGACCAAGCCTTAAGAGAAGAACTCGACCTCATCGATGAAATCCGAGGTCGGGCTTCACTCAGAGAAGCAATCATCAAACAAAGAGTAGCGACTAGGTACAACGCCAAGGTCGTTCACAAAGATTTCAATCCAGGGGATCTAGTGCTCAGAAGAGCTGACGTCGGTCAGAAAAACGCTTCCCAAGGAAAGCTCGCCCCGAACTAGGAAGGCCCCTACCGAATTTTGTTTAAAATCGGTACGGGAGCTTTTAAATTGGAGACCCTCCAAAGAAAAAAGATTGAGAGAACTTGGAACGCAACAAAGCTGAAAAGTTATTATCTTTTGAAAGAAATCATGTACTCCGACCTTATGTAAACACGAAACGAGTTATTTATAAAGAAGGTAACCTTTCAAGTGTTTTAAAAACTCATCGAGCTTGTCGAGGTTCTCACCTAGTTCCCACACATTCTTGATTTCATCAAACAGAATGTACGGACCAAAACTCCCTCTACGAGGAAACAGCTGGGACCGATCTTAGATGATCTCCCCGAGCGACCACCCAAGGTCGCAAACTCTTTGAGAAACAGTTAAATCCGAGCCGAGTCTCAGTAAACTATCTCAAAGAGACCAGGTCTTCAAGGATCGAAACGTCCTAAAGAACGACCATCGGCCACAGCTGCCGATACCCCTATAGGGCGAGTTAAATCTGGGCCGAGTCCTAGTAAACTGTCCTATAGGCTCGAACCCGGTAAATCGAGTTCCTCATTTACCGACGTTCTTACATCATACATGACATGCAGAATTAAAAAAGCATTCATAAAACTCATAAACGAGTTCCAAAAATAAACTCTACGGAAACGACATACATGACATGCAGAATTTAAAAAGCATTTCATTAAGCTCGTAACGGGGTTTGAAAGATAAAGATCTGATGAAACGTGTTCCAAAATTACAAACATCTCGGATATGGCCGAGCCCTCAAAAAGATCCGGAATTACATATCAAAGTTCTGGATCTATGCAAAACCTACACGGATAAAAGCATATACCCAGAACTTCTGCAAAAAAAGAACACACTTAAAACATCAAGCAGTAGAGGTCGGAAAGATGACAGTCTTCTCTTCTGTTTGAGCATCGATCTTAACAATCTTACCCCCTTCGACCTCATGATCAGCATCAATAATCGCCCGATCCAAATGGGTAGAAGGATTGACCAAAGCAACTTGCTCAAGGGCACACTCAAAACCTTCCCTGTACAGCTCGATTGCAGAGTTTGCGGCTTCACGAGCTTCCTTCCTAGCTTCATTAGCAATTTTCGCAGCCTCCTTGGCATTTTTTCTACTCTGTTCAAGGGCTGCTTGGAGCTCTGCAAATCGAGCTTCAGGATCGCTGCTGGTGCCGACCCCTGCCTCAGAGGCCTTTCTCAGATCGTCTTCTAGAACGACGATTCGATGCTCCAGGTTTCTAATTTTTTGATTAGCCTCGGCCACCTGCTCCTCCAGACCTCTCTCCTTTTCTTCAAGATCCCTCACCCGAGCCTCCTTCTCTTTAAGCTCCTTCACACGAGCCTCTACAAACTCGGCCCGACGTATACTTTCCTCCTGCCCTTCTTTCAAAGTTTGAAGCTCTTGCTTGGTTCGAGCCAACTCTTTTGATTTCAAGGACATGTCTTCCACAAGCTTCGCCCTTTTTGATTTCTCGAGCTCCAACAAATCTACAAGCGCGGAATAAAGAAAAAATCAAGCTGAGGGAAAAGTCATAAAAACAAAATCAGCAAAAAACAAACAACATGAAAACACATACCTTTAGCCCGTTTCTCATATTTTTCCCTCTCGATCTTGTGAACCTCGCCCAGGTTTACCAAAATCTGAACTGACGCTCCAACAGGATCCTCCCGCCACTGAGCATAGTTTTGCTCCAGGAAACCCTCCTCCAAAGGAACGGCCTTGTTTTTGTGTTTTGGCCTCCTCGAGGTTTTACTCCTTTTCTCCGGTCTTGACTCACCAACAGCATCGCTACGCACCCTCTTCGCTGAAGGCCCTGCACCAGTGTCATGAGCAGCTGGGGGAGGAGAACCGGAGACAAGATCGATCCGACCATGGGGAAGATCCTCCTGCGTAATGATGTTGATCGGAGAAGCAGGAATAGCCGTCTCAGCGGCGATCTCAGTTTGAGGAGACGTTGGAACCGGAGTAGCCTCTTCTTTAACATCGACAGGTATGTCGACACTCTTCATCGCCAATGCCTTCATCGCTGCGAGCTTCCTTGGGGCCATGGTATCTGAAAAATAAAGAAAACTGGGTTCTACAACTTATAATCAAAATACACAAAATTCGACCCCAGAAAGACAAACTACCTAAAACAGACTGCACTCGTCTCCGTTTTCCAGCCTGAACTATCTTGGCCGCAGGGATACCCCGATACTTATGTTTTGAAAACGAAATGCTCTCAAATAAATATCAGGATCCTCTTGGTAAAAAGATCGTCAGCACTTAGTCGATCCTCACCCACAGAAAAAGAATGGGTAGATCGTTCAAAATGGCCTTGACTCCAACCAATAGGAAATTTGGTGGACAACAAAGTCTGACCATCCTCGCTAAGCTTTCCTACTTTCTCAATCGCTTCATCGGTCACCGGCTCGACCCAATAATACAACTCCTTCCAGTTTCCCCTCAGCGAGTCCGCATAGGCCTTAAAAACCTTGGCCCCTCGCCTCGAACGAAGACTGACGTGCTCACGACCGGACTTGTTTTCGCTACTATTCCGGTTAATCTCAAACAAATGAAAGAAGAGCAACGGTGAGACCGGTCTCTCCAGATGAATGCACATTAATTCATAGGCTCGAACGAAATCCCATGCTTTTGGATGTAGTTGGGAAGGCGCTACATCTAAAGTCGTCAAAACCGTCTGCTCAAACCAGGTAAAAGGAGGCTTCGTCGATCAACATATGGTACAAGGTAAACTTGAGCTCTCTGGGCCACAAAGCCACATGCTCTCCCTTCTTCATACCCTCAACCCTCCAAACTCGCTTCGACCGCCGAGAAGCTTTCCTGCCGACCATCTCCAAATTAAAGCCATACTGGTACAACGATTCGATCTCCAAAATGTTTTTAGAAACCCAATCGTATTGAGAGACCTCTCGTACCGGTACGTCGAGGTCCCCACAGCCAGTACTCGAGTAACCATCAATAGAAGCAGCAGAAGCTCGACTAGAGCCTGGTTGACTCGAAGGGCGAGATTCAGCTTGCTTTTCAGCATTGCCTCGATCGTACCCATCAGCAGGGTCGGAACTTGTCCCGAGGTCGACCTCAGAACCCTCTGTTTCCTCCAATTGGATTTCCTCATCAGACTCAGAGGTAATGGTCATCACATCTACCAAACGATCCTCCTCCATATCTTCAGGAGCACCCTTATCTGGCTCATTAGCATCGCTCACAGGAGAAGAGCTTTCACCTTCAAAATTGTCTTCCGCCTTATCACTCATAGGGGCAGAAGCAGAATGCTCTTGCACGTCAGGAGCGGCAACTTCAAGATGATCGGTACGAACTTCAGGAATTTCGCCACCAGAGGCCATCACGTTCGTAAAGTCCTTACAATACTGAGTAACGTCTCTCCGGGTTTGTTTTGTCCTCGCCAGGACGAATCTGCAGAAATGGGGGACGAAATGTCAGGGTTAGGATCGAAAACGGGGTTCGCGAGCGAATCGGAACCCGACCTGACGACCCCCATTATGAGATCGTAAAGGACTGGGGGAGGTCCAGGCACAACAAAAAGAATAGGAAAGACAATCAAAAAAGAAACTAACCTCGGAACGGAGCTGCGAAGTTGATCTTGTCAGGAAAGAATGCAGTTGCTGATCTACAGAAACCGACCTTAAAGTACTTCAAAAAACTCTCTAAACTCGTTTTGCTCGAAAAAGAAGCTCGGGAGCTCTCAAAGATCGACAATCTAAAACAAATAAACGCCAAGCAACAAATGAAAGGGTGAGACCCTTTATTTATAGTGAGGCAGAATTA
Organism: Astragalus membranaceus; assembly: GCA_039519185.1. Classification (NCBI taxonomy): domain Eukaryota; kingdom Viridiplantae; phylum Streptophyta; class Magnoliopsida; order Fabales; family Fabaceae; genus Astragalus; species Astragalus membranaceus. Next base: position 53,145,406 of record CM076848.1, on the reverse strand, counting down.
GTGGGCTTGGGCCGAGAAGTCGAAACGTCACATCCAATCAAGGTCCATTAGGTTCGCACGCTAAAAATAAAGTGTCACCATCATGCGCCGCCACTGCAAAATCACGCCTTGTCAGAAACAGTAAATATGACACTGATTCCAAGATTGCACTGATTCCAAAGCAGCACTGATTCCAAGAAACTGTCTGCCTCACTCAGAAGCTCGGTTGATCCCAAAATACTGTCTACCTCGCTCAGAGGCTCGACGGTTATTTAACATCGACCAAAATTTCAAGCTCGACATCAGCTCAAGAGCAAAGAAATTTCTACTCAAAAGAGCCAAAAACGCAAGGCTGCATCATCTTATCAAGTCAAGATCGCTCCTCAAGCGACCACACTTGGGGGGCCACTGTTATGGTAATTAGAATTTCTGCTATTTACACCTCCTGCAAGGCCCAATTACTTAGAGGCCCATTACATAAAAACAGGGTCCATTCATCAATGGCCAAGATCACTCTGCAAGATCGGACGGCCCAAATCGACCAAAGCAAACACCACTCAAAATCTATAAATACAGCATTCAATGCTCATTAAATGGTAAACACTTTTTCCAACAAAATACTCATTCACTCAAATACTGACTTGAGCGTCGGAGTGTTATTGCAGGAACAACATCGGACATCTCAAGATCGAACAACATCGTACATCTCAAGATCGAACAACATCGAACATCCCAAGATCGAACAACATCGAACATCTCAAGATCGAACAACATCGAACATCCCAAGACCTGAAGGTAGAAACAGAATCAAGGATAAAACATCTACTAACTGCATAATACCAATCACTAAGATCGGAAGCACAGTACTGAACAGTATCAAACTTACAAAGAAAATTCTTGCTTTTAGGCCAATCCATCTTTGAGGCTATTAATCTTTTTGTTAAATCGTTTATTCAAGCCAACAACAATATGGAAATTGTAATGGTCCCCCCATCAGTCTTCGTGATTCAAACCCGACCAGAATCATTATCCCGTTTTTATAGGAGACAACTAGTATTTTACCAGTGCGTAACTAGTATTTTACCCGTGCGTATGAAATTATAAAAACGTTGAAAGTTGCAAAATGAAACAAAAGAAAAAGGAAAAACTCAATAAAATGCGATATTTCAAATTTATTAAAATAGTTTTGTGGCAAAAAGTTAAAAAAAAGTCGGTATCTTCTTATAATATTAATACTAGAGTAAAAATGAGGAAAAAGGAAATGAGATTTAATATAAAATATGCATCCCCGTTAGCGCTCCCATTGCCGCTCTGGTTGGCGGTCTTGTTGCCGCTCTGTGCGTCTCACGAAAAAAAAAAAACAAATGAGATTTAACTATTGATTTTTTTAGAAAAATAATTTTGGAATTTTTGCTAGCGATATCGCTTTTTTTGAAAATTGGTAGTGGTTAAATTGATTGGTTTTATTAGTTTGAGTAGATTATAGTAAATAGTAAATTCTACATAATTTAATCTTAATTTTATGTAACTAGTGATTTTTTACAAAAACTAATTATCAATAAGATAGATAGTAGTTTATCAATAAGAAATATTTATCACGTGTTTTTTTATATATCAGTGATAATTATTTGTCCTTTTTTAGGTATTAGTGACAAATATTTGTCACAGTGTTTTAAATATTAATCAGTTTAAATAGTCATTAATCATTCTTGCTTTTTTAGATAGAAGGTTTATAGTAGTCTTCAAAAATTATAATTATCAATGGCAAAAATTAATCCCGTGTTTTTTTATACATCACTACAGTTATCCCGTGTTTTTTTTATATATCAATGTTGTTATCCCGCAGTTTCAATTGATTATTTTAGTAGATCATAATAGATGGTAAAAGTTAGATAGTAGATTATCAATAAGAAATATATTTTTTAAAATATTAATTAGTAGTTTAAATATATAGTCATTAAGTCTTCTTGTTTTTTAGATAGTAGGTTTGTAGTAGTAGTCTTAAAAAAAATTAATTATCAATGACAAATACTAATCTCATGTTTTCTTATATATTAGTGTTGTTATCCCGTGTTTTTTTTATATATCAGTGCAGCTATCCCGTGTTTTTATATATATCATTGCATTTATCCCCGTAGTTTTTTATATATCAGTGCAGTTATCCCGTATTTTTTTATGTATCAGTGCAGTTATCTCATAGTTTCAATTGATTATTTGAGTTGATTAGTAGATTATAGTAGATAGTAAAATATAGATAGTAGTTTATCAATGAGAAATATTTATCTTGTGTTTTTTTATATATCAATGACAATTATTTGTCCTTTTATAGCTATTAGTGACAAATATTTGTCACATGCGTTTTAAATATTAATCAGTTTAAATAGTCATTAATCCTTCTTGTTTTTTTAGATAGTAGGTTTATAGTAGTCTTCAAAAATTATAATTATCAATGGCAAATATTAATCTCGTGTTTTTTTATATATCACTGCGGTTATCCCGTGTTTTTTTTATATATCGATGTAGTTATCATGTAGTTTCAATTGATTATTTTTGTTGATTAGTTGACTATAGTAGATAGTAAAAGTTAGATAGTAGATTATCAATAAGAAATATTTGTTTTAAATATTAATTAGTAGTTGAAATAGTCATTAAGTCTCCATGTTTTTTAGATTGTAGGTTTGTAGTAGTAGTCTTAAAAAAAATTTAATTATCAATGACAAATATTAATCTCGTGTTTTTTTATATATCAGTGTTGTTATCTCGTGTTTTTTTATATATCAGTACAGCTATACCATGTTTTTATTTATATATATATATATATAGATATAGATATAGATATAGATATAGATATATATCATTGCAATTATCCCCGTTTCAAATAAAAATAGATAAATATAAAAATCTAAAAAATTTAAAAGTATCATTTAAAAACAATATGTGTGTAACATCCCCAATTTAGCTAATTTAGTTAATAGAAATTAGCAAGAGGTTATGTTTGATTAATTAGCTAATTAGAGTAATTTAGCTTAATTAATTAATGATGAGGTGATTGCCATGAATTGGATAGCTGGATTTAGTGTTTAGTTGCTAAATGATATGAATTGTTGTGTGATTGTTGGGTAGAAATGGGTACTGTATGGGAAAGTTAATGAGCCAAGACTATTTTGGTCTTTCCACCACCTTTTAAAATCCCTCAGCTCCTACACCTTATAACCAGCCACATCCTCCCTCCTTTTTAAACACTTTCATCAACTGAGAAAAAGAAAAGAAAACTGAAATATAGATAGAGAGAGATGGGAGACTTGCGTGAGGGAGTTGGGAAAGAAGAGCAAAGGAATCACTCACTTCTTCATGCATGTAATTAAGACCTCTTCACATAACTCTTTCCCATTTTTCATTCTCTTTACAATGATACTAATTTTACCACCTCATTCATCCTCTTTATCATTCCACCATTTCCAACCTTTCAAGCTCAAATGGGGTCATCAATGAAGTTTTAGCACTTTGTAAGCTTGCATGTTCACTTGGAACAAGAGGGAATGTGATTCCGAAGTTACATTGTTGATTGGAGGCATATTTGGAGTGGCTGTATTGCTGAATTCGAAATTGGAGCTGTGGAGTTTCGGCTTTGAAGTTTTGAACCAGTTCGGTGCAATTTCGTGAAGATTCGGAGTCGGGTGAATTTCGAAGTCTCGAGGTTTTGTGATTTTCATCACAATCAGTGAGTTCTATACTCGCTTAGGGATATGTTTTCGAAAATATGTTTGCATGTTTCATAAATCGAGTTGTCCTGTTTCTGTCTCATCAAATTGCAGAAAAACCGTATTTCGGAATTGTAAAATTGGTGTTTTCGGATGAAAGATTGAATGAGTGATTGATATGAATTGTTTGATGATGTTTATGATGATTGTTGTTGCTGAACGATGTGTTGTTATGTTTGGGTATCGATCGGAATAAGTTTCGGAATTGGTCGGAATGGGAATTTCACACGAAAACAGGATTTTTGGAAATGTTGATAAGTCAGCACGACCCGTGCTGATTTTGGCACGACCCGTGCTGATCTTTCTGTACCAGATTTTAGAAATGCTGATAAGTCAGCACGACCCGTGATGATCTTTCTGTCCCAGATTTTAAAATGTGTCCAAAGCCTTCCTAATTGATTCCAAACCTATTCTAATCCTTTCCCCAACCTTATGTGTTGATGTTGAATGTGATTATGTTATGTTTTATTGATGTGATGTGAAGGTTCTATGTGAATGACCAGGAAGTTGAGGTAATGTCATGTTATGTTTAAAAAGTTGAGGTTATGTTATGTCAAGTATGCGTGACGGCCCAATGCGGGTATAGTATACATAGTGTACATGACGGCCCAATGCGGGCATAGCATACATAGTATAGGTGAAGGCCCAATGCGGGTAATATTGATTGTGATTGAAATAATGATGTTGGACTGGATTGTGATGTTCCCTAAGTCATGTTAATGAACGTTAGTAACCACGAGTGAGGTCACGAAAGTTGTTTAATGAATTAATAATAAATGACGTTGAGGTTATAATAAATGAGGTTGAGGTTATAATAATGAGGTTGAGGTTATGTTCATGACAAGTATACGTGACGGTCCAATGCGGAAATAGTATACGTGACGGCCCAATGCAGGTATAGTATACGTAGTATACTTGACGGCCCAATGCGGGAATAGTATACGTGAGGGCCCAATGCGGGAATAGTATATGTGACGGCCCAATGCGGGTAATATCATATAGGTGAGGTATTATGATTGGGATAAGCTTTATGCACGTAGTTATATATATTGAGCTACGAATAAAAAGGTTTCATAAATGAACCGAGAGAGTTAGTAAGGGGTCTCGATAGGACTCGCTGAGATAATGTTATCTCACCCTTTATTATTGTGGTTTTTACAGAGGAACGGGCAAAGGCGATGAGGCACAGCTACGGTGCAACCTAAAGAAGATGTGAAGTTTTAGTTTAGGGTCTACGTTAATTCCCTTGTTGTCATTATCCTTTCGATGTTATGACTTGTATTGATATTAGAAGTTATAAATCGTTTCCGCTATCTCTGTATTGGATATTGAATACTAGGGTGATGGGAGGTTTATTTATTGCTATGAGGGATTGCTTGATGAGAATTTTTATCAAGTTTTAGTTTGTGTTCAATATCTAATGACAGGAAGTTATCTCTGATGTATGCTATGTTGTGCACTTTGGTATTTCTACAAGCTAGAAATATCGGGGTGTTACAATGTGTATTTATCCTATGTTTTTTTATGTATCAGTGCAGTGTTTTTTTATATATCAGTGTTGTTATCCCGTGTTTTTTATATATCAGTGCAGCTATCCCGTGTTTTTATATAGATCATTGCAGTTATTCCCGTATTTTTTTTATATATCAGTGCAGTTATCCCGTATTTTTTATGTATCAGTGCAGTTATCTCATAGTTTCAATTGATTATTTGAGTTGATTAGTAGATTATAGTAGATGGTAAAAGATAGATAATAGTTTATCAATAAGAAATATTTATCCGGTGTTTTTTTATATATCAGTGACAATTATTTGTCCTTTTTTGGGTATTAGTGACAAATATTTGTCGCATGTGTTTTAAATGTAAATCAGTTTAAATAGTCATTAATACTTCTTGTTTTTTTAGATAGTAGGTTTATAGTAGTCTTCAAAATTATAATTATCAATGACAAATATTAATCCCGTGTTTTTTTTATATATCACTGCAGTTATCCCGTATTTTTTTTTATAAATCAGTGCAGTTGTCCCGTAGTTTCAATTGATTATTTTAGTTCATTAGTAGATTATAGTAGATAGTAAAAAAGAGATAGTAAATTATCAATAAGAAATATTTGTTTTAAATATTAATCAATAGTTTAAATAGTCATTAAATCTTCTTGTTTTTTAGATAGTAGGTTTATAGTAGTCTTCAAAACCAACACAGTTGGCGCAATGGCTTAATCTACCATGGGACACGGGTGGTCGACCCGGTGCTCCCGGGTTCAATTCCCGCAGTGGACAAACTCGGTGTTTGCCAGTGCGAAATTTGATCCTAAGCACGAGCGGAGATTAGTCTTTCGTTGAAAGCGTTTGGACACTCCGTGGGTAGCCAGCAATGGTCCGAATCAAAAAATAGTAGTCTTCAAAAATTTAAATTATCAATGACAAATACTAATCCTGTGTTTTTTAATTTATCAGTGCAGTTATCCTGTGTTTTTTTAAATATCATTGCAGTTATCTCGTAGTTTCAATTGATTATTTTAGTTGATTAGTAGATTATCAATAAGAGGTGATAGTAAATTATCAATAAGAGTAAACAGATTTCAGAGAGAAATTAAAATTTTAAGGTGACAATTTTTTCCAAAAAGGTGATAATTTTTGTTTTTGTTTTTTAGTGTGACTCATTTACATTTTTATAGGTAATTTTAGTAGAGTAGCATTTGAATAAATTTAGAAATTTGGTTAAAAAAACTAAAATGAAGTGATAAGAGAAAGAGAAAAATTGTTTATAGGAAAAGAAAAAGTAAAGTAAAAAGAAAAAGGAAGAAAGAGAGTGTAAGAGAAAAGTGAAAAGGAGGAAAGTGAATGTAAGAAAAAAGAGAAAAAAATGAAGAAATAGAGTGTAAGAAGAAAAAGAAAGAAAGAAAGAGAGGGTACTGACAATTTTACCCTTAAATTAGATGTGTGTCTTATTAATAAGATATCCAAATTAGTAATTTCATAAGAGGTTTGTTTGTATAAATAGATATTATATTAAATTAGATTATAGTAGGAAGTACAATACCTGTGCATACGCACTGCAGATGCTATGTGTTCTTTTTATGAATGAACTTAGACATTATTTAAATAGTCTAAACATTACCCCGTTAAAATAAAGACAAATTTAAAGTAGATAAAAAGGATTTTCAAATAAAAAATAGATAAATATTAAAATCTAAAAATATAAAAGTATCATTAAAAACAATATGTGCATTTATCACGTGTTTTTTTATATATCAGTGCAGTGTTTTTTATATATCAGTGTTGTTATCTGTAACACCCCGGTATTTCTAAGACAAGGAAATACAAGGAATTACCTAATCATACAATTTGGGTTAAATCAGAGTATAAAAATTTCTGCTTAGATAAACATCGTTGCAAGAAACAGTGGAAACTCTTACACATCATTAATCAAATTCGAGTCACAAGACCGAATACAGAGACAACATCGGAGTCAAAAACAAGGATGAAAGACTAAATCTCTAACTTCTCCTCGAGCATGATAACTGACCATGCCGCCTGCTATCCTTATTTCCTGTGCTCTGTAAAGACAACAACATATGATAGGGTGAGATAACATATCTCAGTGAGTTTTACCGTAACCCCTCACATCACTCGGTTCAATCATAAAACCGTTGCAACATAGTTTAATTTATAAACCACTTGCTCATAAAACCGTAGCCCATCGCCGACCGTGCAACAGCCACAATCTCGGCATATGATGTGCTATTTAATTATTTTTAAGCCTTGTAAGTTATTTTACCATTACAAGCTTACCAAATCGAAACACCGATGGTGCAACAGCCACATTCTCGGTGAATCGTATTCTTAACTTAGCAAACCATCGACCGTGCAACAGTCACAATCTCGATGAACCCACATTAGTCCATTCCATAACGTTGTCCGGGCCTAGGGTGAGGGCTCATGACCTTCCCTTCCTAGTATGCTATTCGTTGGGTCGTCACCCAACTTGATATAATCTATATATCACACCCGCATTGGGCCGACTTTCATATTCAATATATATATATATATATATATATATATATATATATATACCTTACATTGTCTATAACCCGTTTTGATGAATAATATACAAGTCATTCGGCGTTATAATCACAGTACAAAATTGGACATATAATCCGGTTTGTTATTCAAAACGTGAACTCACACGCGGTCAATTTTTTGGTTTTTCGAACAATTATAACCTTCAAAACCCTTTTTCTCAAAATCAAGTTGAACACACTCAAAACATTGATTTTATTAGGGCAATATCATCACAATTGGTTGGGAAGAAGATTAGAAGAGGTTTGGAATCGAAAGGAGCGACGAAACGAGAAATTTGCACCCGGAAACAGAACCACACGCACGGTCCGTGCCCTAGGGGCGCATGACCCGTGCGTGATGTTCCAAATTAAATGGCCATCTGCGAAGTGGGCACACGGTTCGTGCCCAGGGGCGCATGACCCGTGCGTCCTATCTGTTTCTGAAATTCAATCTGATTCTCCCGTTCTCCTTCTCCGTTCGCGTTCAATCCGAATTCCGATCAAATTCCAACCTCAAAACAGATAATATATCCAGCAATCCAGTCCAAACATTCAGTCAACAAATCAATAGAACACACATATATTTTTATAAAAACCGTAAAACGTTATTTTCCGAAAAACGGCTTTCGACTCGATAAATTATTTCGCAACTAAATAGCTTTCAAGAACATATTATTCAGACATTTGTAATCTACGAAACAAAATCCCTAACGTGAGTAAAACTCACCGGTCGTGATGAAAATCACGGAATTTGCCGAGACTTCGAAACGCCCCAACACGTAACCACTTGAACAATCCCCGAATTTGATTCCCACGCTCCAACGAATTTGAAACCGCTTCAAAACTAGCCCCACCACAGAACCAGCTACTGGAGCGTATCCAAATGCATCACAATTCAACAATGTAATTCCCTTCTCAGGACGATCTAACCTCAACTCCGGGAATGCGGCCATTAATCTTCAAATTTGGTTATGCAGCATCTGAGGGCTGTTTTGCATCAGGCATAGCTAATTCAATTCTTAACCAAAATCATTCAAACCTGTAACATCCCCTAATTAGCTAATCTGATTTATTTAAATTAGCGAAAAAGGTTAAGGCGAATTGTAGGCTAAATCAAAAATCCAGCACAAGAGGATAACTATGAGATAATTAAATTAACATGAACTACTCAATTAGGTGAGGATTGAAATAAATAATATTAGTGTTTAAACATAATTAGTAGCTTATGCTAAGTGTAGGGATTTGAGTGTAAGCATTGGATTAGAGGTGAGTCAAATGAGATGCTAATGAGGGAGGGTAGAAAAGTCTTTTCTCAACCTTAAGTGGCTACCCCTCAGCTGACCAAGCCAACCCCACACTTCCCATTTCCCCCTCATTTCTGGAAAATCAGTAGAACAAGAGAGAGAGAAGGGATGAGAGGCGCATAGAGGGGAGAGGAGAAGAAAGAAGGAGAATTCAGCTCCAAGGGTTGCATGTAAGCAAAAATCATACCATTCTCTTTCATTTTTCTTACTCTATAATCTGATGCTAATTTCATGTCACCCCACCACTTTTCCTTTTTCCTCCATTGTTGAACCTTGCACCTTCAAAGTGGAGATTGAAGCTTTAGAGGTCTTGCATGTGATAACTGAAGCTTGATACTCCGTAGCTAGACCACCTCAATCGACCACATCGCCATTGGAGAGCAATAGAATCAAGGTCTGATTCCGATCTGAGTAGGGGAACAGCTTTGAGTTCGAGTGGGAGGAAAGTTCGTGTACGGTGACCGTTTGTGAGATTGACACATCCGTGTTGTTCCGTTGAGCTGTTGGTTGCGTGATTATCATCACGTTAGGTGAGTTCTATACTCGCTTAGGGACGTTTTGTTGTCGAGTCAATTTACTTGCTGGATCGTTACTTCTAGAAACCGCTTTGTGAAAACTTGACGAAAAAACCATTTTTATTGAAAGTTACTATGTCTATAAACGATTGCTTGATTTGATGATTGAATGAATGGATTTATTGTTTATCGCTTTCACTGGTCTGGAATAATGATTGTTATGTTAGGATATCGATCGGAACGAAATCGGAATCGAAACGGACTTGGAAAAATGTCACGAAATAGGAAAATTGGCTACTGGCAAGGACGCACGTATCGTGCCTCACAAGGGCACGGGTCGTGCGCCTTGTTCGCAGCAGCCCAGAAAATGAATTTTTTACATAGCACGGATCGTGCGCCCCTGGGCAGGAACCGTGCGTGACCTACGCAATTCAGCATTTTAAAAATTTAAGACACGCACGGGTCGTGCGCCCTTGTGGCACGGACCGTGCGTCCTGTAAGTTTTTCAGAACTGAAATTTAAGTGATACGCACGGGTCGTGTGCCTCTGGAGCACAGACCGTGCGGATCCTTCTGTTACCCTAACTCAAAATCCTTTTAAATCCGTTCCGAACGATTCCGATTCCTTTCCGATTGATTCCCCAATTTTCCCAATGATGGAAACCTACTTATGTCATGAAACAGAAGAAGTTTGAGGTAAATCTTACAAGCTATAAACGTTAAGGAAAATTGTACATTAGTAAGACGCGAGGGTACACCAGTTAATTCACAAATGTCAAGGTAAGAAATGTTAATTCACGGCAAAATACCTTCCCTTGTGGAAGGGTAGACGGTACATGACTGAATTCTAAACGGCCCAATGCGGGTACATGTATATATAATTTATAATGTATAATAAATACAAGAGGATAAGGGTGACGACCCTTAGAGGATTAGCATACTAGGGGAGGGGAAGTCATGAGCCCCAAAACCTAGACTCAAGAGGTTTCGCCCACTAGAAATAGCGGGATGGGTTCACCGAAGCCAAGAAGTGCCTATAAAATAGGTAGGTCGAGGTGTTATGCTAAAATCATGGAACAAAATATGATATGCTTCATGTGTCGCTTAGGAGGGCCATGAGCATAAAGGTTACAAGAACTTAATATACGTCCACGTGGTTGCTTTTTAGGGCCACGAGCTCAAAGTAAAGCATAATGAACCGCTAGAGTTAGTAAGGGGTCTCGATAGGACTCACTGAGATAATGTTTATCTCACCCTTCATATTTGTGATTTTTACAGAGAAACAGGGGAAAGCAAAGGCGACAAAGCACGGTTAGCCGGTGCGACTCATGGAACTATGGGAAATTGGATTTCCTGTTTAGCCCTTTGTATTTTTATTTAGTTATGTCACCGATTGTATGACTTTCATTGTTTAAGTTGTAAAATCGTTTCCGCTACTTTGTGTTTTGAGTGTTGAACACCAGGATTATGTACAAGTCTTGAGTTTTGAAACTTAAGCATTTTCAGGAAGTTTATAAGGTTCTGAGTACCATTTGATATGTATTATCGAAAGTTTAGTTGTGTTCAATATTTCAATAACAGGAAGTTACTCTGATGTATGCCATTTAGTGCATTTCGGTAGTTCTATATGTTAGAATTTATCGGGGTGTTACATTATGGTATCAGAGCAGTTCGACCTAGTCGGGCTTAGAGAGTTAGGGTGGTTTTGTTCCTCGAGTAATTCTGCTATTTTGCTTTTTGTGATGCTAAGAGACATTGAGACTGATCAACTTAATACTTGGTGTATCATTTGCAGAATTATGGCAGGAGGATCGAGGAATAACCCACCAATTGATCCGCATTCTGCATGGATGCAGAATATGATCGAGAGGCAACAGAAGATGATGGAAGATATGTTGCTAATGCAGCAGAATGCTCAAACTCAACCTCAGCAAGTTCCTGAGCCTCAAGTTGACCCAAAGAGGGTTTTCTCTGAATTTCTGAAAATGAAGCCGTCCGAGTTCAGAGGAGGATCGGATGTCATGGAAGCCCAGCATTGGTTGGATGACATAGAGAAGATTGTCTTAGCTATGCAGGTCACTGATGAGGACAAGCTGAGATTGGCGACACATATGCTGAAGGGAGAAGCTAACAACTGGTGGACTAACGCCAAAGCCATGATGGCAACTATGGGTACTCCCCAGACATGGGAACATTTCAAACAGGTATTTTTGGAGCAGTTCTTTCCGACAGCTATGAGGTTTGACAAGGAGAATGAGTTTTTAACTCTCACTCAAGGAAGTTCAACTGTGGGTCAGTACGCGGCTATTTGAAGAGTTATATCAATTCTTCGGCTTGGCCGGGTATGCTCCCAATGACAAGTGGAAAACGGATAGGTTCAAGTATGGGCTAAGGGAAGACATTGCTCAGAGTTTGAGTTCTTTTGCTTATACTAACTATGCCGCCATGGTTCAGCAAGCATACATAGCTGAGAGTGATTTGAAGAGGTTATATGCAAGCAGGAAAGTATTCCATCAGAATAAGAAGAATGTTGGATCATCCAACAATCAGATGGGTCCCAGGCACAACTCCAACAAAGGGAAACAGGTTCAGTCGTCGAACTCCTCAAGGTTCAGTACATGTTCCAACTGTGGAAAGTATCATCAGGGTAAATGCCAGATGGGATCCAACCAGTGTTATTACTGCAAGAAAGAGGGTCATTATGCACGGGACTGGCCAGTGAAGGAGAAGAGTCAAGGAGATAACCCTGCTGCTACTACAACTCATGGGAGGGTTTACACCTTGGACGCACAGAAGGTCACACCGTCAGATAATCTACTAAGGGGTATGGGATCTCTTTTTAATAACTCCGTTAGTATTTTATATGATTCGGGTGCGACCCATTGTTTTATATCTCAAGTTTGTGTTGAACAGTTGGGATTGGCTTTAACTCCTTTGCCTCAACCAAACTCCATTAAGACTGCTGCTGACGGTAGTGTTCAGACCCAAGCGATATGTGAAAACTGTCTTCTATCCATTGGAGACAAGAATTTTGTGGTAGACTTCATTTGTTTACCGATGAAGGGTATGGACGTCGTCCTAGGAATGAGTTGGATGACAGCCAACCATGTGACTATAGATTGTTTTCATCGAACTATCGGTTTCGCTTCCGAGTCAGTGGAGCTACAACCGCCCAATTCTGAAGCTGTTATTTCTTTCACTACAGCCAGTAATTATCTGTTCCAAGGCGCAGAAGCTTATGTCATGATGTTGTCTGCATCCACTAAGACATGTCTAGATCTATCTTCTGTGCAAGTTGTTAATGAATTTCTTGATGTGTTTCCTGATGAAGTTCCTTCATTACCTCCGGATCGTGAGATGGAATTTTCTATAGAGTTGGTTCCTGGCACTGGACCCATTTCTATAGCCCCATATAGAATGTCGCCGCTAGAATTGAGGGAATTGAAAGTCCAGTTGGAAGAGCTAATTTCCAAACGGTTTATCCGGCTGAGTGCCTCACCATGGGGTGCTCCAGTGTTACTTGTCAAGAAGAAGGACGGAAGTATGAGATTGTGTATTGATTATCGTCAGTTGAATAAGGTGACTATCAAGAGCAAGTACCCTCTACCGAGAATTGATGATTTGTTAGACCAATTGAGGGGAGCTTCTGTATTTTCAAAATTTGATTTGAGGTCCGGCTATCACCAAATCAAGGTTCGAGCTTTGGACGTCCCGAAGACCGCTTTCCGTACGAGGTATGGACACTACGAATTTGTAGTGATGCCCTTCGGTTTGACCAATGCTCCAGCCATATTCATGGACTATATGAATCGGATTTTTAATCCCTATCTGGATCAGTTTGTTGTGGTGTTCATTGATGATATCTTGGTGTTCTCTAAGACAATTGAGGAGCATGTGCAACATCTCCGAATTGTTCTGAACGTACTCCGGGAGAAGAAGTCGTATGCTAAGCCATCTAAATGTGATTTTTGGATGCCCGAAGTTAAATTTCTGGGTCATGTAATATCTCAGGCAGGTGTTGCAGTGGATCCCAGTAAGATTGAAGCTGTAGTAGACTGGGAACAGCCGTCTACGGTTGCTGAGGTGAGAAGTTTCTTGGGATTAGCTGGGTATTATCGAAGATTCATTCAAGAATTTTCCCAGCTGGTTCTTCCACTCACTTGGTTAACTCGCAGAGTCAGCCGTTTGCTTGGGACTCAGACTGTGATAATTGTTTTGCGGAATTGAAGAGTCGTTTGATTTCTGCACCAGTCCTGATTCTTCCAGATCCGTCCGTAGGATTCCAAATCTATTGCGACACCTCTGGTAAGGGTTTGGGATGTGTTCTAATGCAGAATCAACAAGTAGTTGCTTATGTCTCCAGACAGTTGAAACCGCATGAAGAGAATTACCCAACTCATGATTTAGAGTTGGCGGCGATTGTGTTTGCCCTAAAGATTTGGAGACATTACCTGTATGGGTCTCGTTTCGAAGTCTTTAGTGACCACGAGAGCCTTAAGTATTTATTTGACCAAAAGGAGTTGAACAACAGGCAGACGAGATGGGTAGAGTTCCTGAAAGATTATGATTTTGAATTGAAGTACCATCCTGGTAAGGCTAATGTTGTGGCCGATGCTTTGAGCAGAAAGTCTATCCACACGGCAGAGTTGATGAGGCACGAGATGTCTTTGTTGGAATCATTTAGAGACCTCAATTTGAGAGTTAAGTCAAGAAGGAACAGGTTGGTGTTGAGTCACATTCGGATTTCGAGTCCTTTGAGAAATCTAATTCGCTCAGCCCAAGAGGTGGATTTAGAGCTGCAAGCGCAGAAGAGGTTGCCAAATTACACCGAAGACGGTGACGGCGTAATTTGCTTTGATGGTAGAATTTGTGTGCCGAATGATGAGAATGTGAAGAGGCAAGTTTTAGAAGGGGCTCATAAGAGTCAGTTCTCAATACATCCTGGGTCTACCAAGATGTATCGAGATTTGAAGCAATTGTATTGGTGGCCAGGTATGAAAGTAGATATTGCAGAGTTTGTGTCTCGATGCTTGACTTGTCAAAGGGTTAAGATAGAGCACTAGAAGCCAAGTGGCCAGTTACAGCCGTTGAATGTACCTGAATGGAAATGGGAGAGCATTTCTATGGATTTTGTCATGGGATTGCCACGGTCCCAAGCCGGAAATGATTCTATTTGGGTAGTGGTGGATCGCCTGACCAAGTCCGCCCATTTTATTCCGGTGCGTTCGAATCACAAGGTTGCTAGGTTAGCAGATGAGTATCTCAAGAATATTGTGAAGTTGCATGGAATCCCTACAAGTATTATCTGTGATCGAGATCCCAAGTTCACATCTCGATTTTGGAGAGCACTGAATATGGCGTTGGGAACAAAGGTGTGTGTTAGCACCGCTTACCATCCACAGACAGATGGGCAGACTGAGAGAATAATCCAGACGTTGGAGGATATGTTGAGGGCTTGTGTACTAGATAGTGGAGGCAGATGGGAGGACCATCTTCCATTGGTGGAATTTTCATACAACAACAGTTACCATTCTAGTATCGGAATGGCTCCATATGAAGCATTGTATGGAAGGAAGTGTAGAACACCATTGTGTTGGTGGGATGTAGGTGAGCAGAGATTGTTGGGGCCGGATTTGGTCCGTGAGACTACGGAGAAGATCTGTCAGATAAGGGAAAGGATGAAGGCCGCTCAGAGTCGACAAAAGAGTTATGCCGATAAGAGAAGAAGACTATTAGAATTCGAAGAAGGAGACCATGTCTTTTTGAGACTTTCTCCAACCATCGGGACCGGTATCGCATTGCGAGCGAAGAAGCTCAGTCCTCGGTACGTCGGACCCTTCCAGATTATCGAGCGAGTTGGGCCAGTAGCATATCGCATTGCATTACCTCCAGAATTGTCCAGATTACATGATGTGTTTCATGTATCGCAATAAAGGAAGTATATTCATGATCCGAATCAACCTTTAAGTCATGAAACGATTGACATCAGACCAGATTTATCTTATCAGCCTACTCCAATCAGGATCATCGAACGTGGCGAGAAAACGCTCCGGACGAGACCAATTCCTATTGTCAAGGTTCTTTGGGACGGTGCATCGCCCGACGAAGCAACATGGGAAGTAGAGGAGAACATGCGGGTGAAATATCCTTATTTGTTCGATTGAGGTACGTTTTGTCAATTTTGAGGACAAAATTTTAAAAGTTGGGGTGATTGTAACATCCCCTAATTAGCTAATCTGATTTATTTAAATTAGCGAAAAAGGTTAAGGCGAATTGTAGGCTAAATCAAAAATCCAGCACAAGAGGTTAACTATGAGATAATTAAATTAACATGAACTACTCAATTAGGTGAGGATTGAAATAAATAATATTATTGTTTAAACATAATTAGTAGCTTATGCTAAGTGTAGAGATTTGAGTGTAAGCATTGGATTAGAGGTGAGTCAAATGAGATGCTAATGAGGGAGGGTAGAAAAGTCTTTTCTCAACCTTAAGTGGCTACCCCTCAGTTGACCAAGCCAACCCCACACTACCCATTTCCCCCTCATTTCTGGAAAATCAGTAGAACAAGAGAGAGAGAAGGGATGAGACGCGCATAGAGGGGAGAGGAGAAGAAAGAAGGTGAATTCAGCTCCAAGGGTTGCATGTAAGCAAAAATCATACCATTCTCTTTCATTTTTCTTACTCTATAATCTGATGCTAATTTCATGTCCACCCCACCACTTTTCCTTTTTCCTCCATTGTTGAACCTTGCACCTTCAAAGTGGAGCTTGAAGCTTTAGAGGTCTTGCATGTGATAACTGAAGCTTGATACTCCGTAGCTAGACCACCTCAATCGACCACATCGCCATTGGAGAGAAATAGAATCAAGGTCTGATTCCGATCTGAGTAGGGGAACAGCTTTGAGTTCGAGTGGGGAGGAAAGTTCGTGTACGGTGACCGTTTGTGAGATTGATACATCCGTGTTGTTCCGTTGAGCTGTTGGTTACGTGATTATCATCACGTTAGGTGAGTTCTATACTCGCTTAGGGACGTTTTGTTGTCGAGTCAATTTACTTGCTGGATCGTTACTTCTAGAAACCGCTTTGTGAAATCTTGACGAAAACCATTTTTATCGAAAGTTACTATGTCTATAAACGATTGCTTGATTTGATGATTGAATGAATGGATTGATTGTTTATCGCTTTCACTAGTCTGGAATAATGATTTTTATGTTAGGATATCGATCGGAACGAAATCGGAATCGAAACGGACTTGGAAAAATGTCACGAAATCAGAAAATTGGCTACTGGCAAGGACGCATTGATCGTGCCTCACAAGGGCACGGGTCGTGCGCCTTGTTCGCAGCAGCCCAGAAAATGAAATTTTTACATAGCACGGATCGTGCGCCCCTGGGCACGAACCGTGCGTGACCTACGCAATTCAGCATTTTAAAAATTTAAGACACGCACGGGTCGTGCGCCCTTGTGACACGGACCGTGCGTCCTGTAAGTTTTTCAGAACTGAAATTTAAGTGATACGCACGGGTCGTGCGCCTCTGGAGCACAGACCGTGCGGATCCTAACTCAAAATCCTTTTAAATCCGTTCCGAACGATTCCGATTCCTTTCCGATTGATTCCCCAATGTTTCCCAAGGATGGAAACCTACTTATGTCATGAAACGGAAAAAGTTTGAGGTAAATCTTACAAGCTATAAACGTTAAGGAAAATTGTACATTAGTAAGACGCGAGGGTACACCAGTTAATTCACAAATGTCAAGGTAAGAAATGTTAATTCACGGCAAAATACCTTCCCTTGTAGAAGGGTAGACGGTACATGACTGAATTCTAAACGGCCCAATGCGGGTACATGTATATATAATTTATAATGTATAATAAATACAAGAGGATAAGGGTGACGACCCTTAGAGGATTAGCATACTAGGGGAGGGGAAGTCATGAGCCCCAAAACCTAGACTCAAGAGGTTTCGCCCACTAGAAATAGCGGGATGGGTTCACCGAAGCCAAGAAGTGCCTATAAAATAGGTAGGCCGAGGTGTTATGCTAAAATCATGGAACAAAATATGATATGCTTCATGTGTCGCTTAGGAGGGCCATGAGCATAAAGGTTACAAGAACTTAATATACGTCCACGTGGTTGCTTTTTAGGGCCACGAGCTCAAAGTAAAGCATAATGAACCGCTAGAGTTAGTAAGAGGTCTCGATAGGACTCACTGAGATAATGTTTATCTCACCCTTCATATTTGTGGTTTTTACAGAGAAACAGGGGAAAGAAAAGGCGACAAAGCACGGTTAGCCGGTGCGACTCATGGAACTATGGGAAATTGGATTTCCTATTTAGCCCTTTGTATTTTTTTTTAGTTATGTCACCGATTGTATGACTTTCATTGTTTAAGTTGTAAAATTGTTTCCGCTACTTTGTGTTTTGAGTGTTGAACACCAGGATTATGTACAAGTCTTGAGTTTTGAAACTTAAGCATTTTCAGGAAGTTTATAAGGTTCAAAGAACCATTTGATATGTATTATCGAAAGTTTAGTTGTGTTCAATATTTCAATAACAGGAAGTTACTCTGATGTATGCCATTTAGTGCATTTCGGTAGTTCTATATGTTAGAATTTATCGGGGTGTTACAAAACCAGTGCCTAATGTGTAGATAATTTTGTCTAGTTTCATATGGTTGAAGTCCCACACTGATATGATGAGTATTCAGGGAGTTATGGCTAAAACACTCTGACTGGTTCGAAACTGACCCTAATTCAAAAGTAAAACTTATAAATTATTTTTCTCCCACAATACTCAGTCAAATTAAGTGGTTCTTGTGCCTAACCTCGAGGATTTCGTGTCTAATTTCCGAATCAACAAAAATGAACTTCAAAGGATGTCTGTGTAAAGTTATGAAGGAAATACCTAGACTGCCCAGAATGGATTTGCTGCAGTATTTTCCAGCAACTATGTTTCCTTCTTCCAACAATCTTGTCTCCACGAATCTGTCCTCTAACTGACTCCAATCAACAATGTGGCTTCAGCTCTAACCTACTCTGGCTTCAGTTTGGACATGCAACTCCATTTTACAATGTAGCCCCAATTCTACCTCAACCTAGACTTCATTTGCACATGCAAGGTAGATAGGGGTTCAAAACTCCATTAATGGTCACAAGGAGCTTTGAGCTTTGACCATGGAAGAACAGAACTGGAGATGAATCAGTAGCTGGAAATGGTACCAATGTGAAGAGAATCGAAAATGGGAGAGATTGGTGCAAAGAAGGCCTACATGCATTGAAGGGATGATGACTTCCTTCACTTCCTCTCCTTCTTCCACTTCGCCTTCTCCCTCTCTTTCACCTTCTTTTACTTCTGATTTCAGAGGATTGGCTAAAATGAGGGGGTGTGGGAGTTCAGTTGGGTTAGGGGATGATGTGTTTTAAAAAGGAAGGGAAATGACCAAAATGCCCTTAGCTTAAAACTCCCACTTGCTCCATTTTTAATCCATCAAGCACTCATCAATTCATGTGACTTAGGAATTTTAATACCATTCTCATGATCCTATTATGACTAGGACCCAATCTATCATTCATTAATTGACACATCGTCGATAAGAGGCGAAATAACGATTTCACCCTTGTGCTCTAGTTCCCACAATAATTCACACACTTCGGATAAATTGCGTGTATTTCATATAATTGAGCAATATATTGCTTTCGCGAGATTATCATATCCATGACTCGATGTATCATATAATCGAAGAATAAATCGCCAATTAATTTCGTAAACCGAAATTTACGAAACATGGATGTTACATTATCCAGTGTTTTTTTATATATCAGTGCAAAGATCCCGTGTTTTTATATATATCATTGCAGTTATCCCCGTATTTTTTTATATATCAGTGCAGTTATCCCGTGTTTTTTTATGTATCAATGCAATTATCTCATAGATTCCATTGATTATTCGAGTTGATTAGTAGATTATAGTAGATAGTAAAAGATAGATGGTAGATTATCAATAAGAAATATTTATCCCGTGTTTTTTTATATATCGGTGACAATTATTTGTCCTTTTTAGGTATTAGTGACAAATATTTGCCACGTATATTTTAAATATTAATCAGTTTAAATAGTCATTAAGTCTTCTTATTTTTTAGATATATAGTAGGTTTATAGTAGTCTTCAAAAATTATAATTATCAATGGCAAATATTAATCCTGTGTTTTTTATATATCACTGCAGTTATCCCGTGTTTTTTTTATATATTAGTGCAGTTATCTCGTAGTTTCAATTGATTATTTTTGTTGATTAGTAAATTATAGTAGATAGTAAAAGTTAGATAGTAGATTATCAATAAGAAATATATGTTTTAATTATTAATTAGTAGTTTAAATAGTCATTAAGTCTTCTTGTTTTTTAGATAGTAGGTTTGTAGTAGTAGTCTTCAAAAGTTTTAATTATCAATGACAAATATTAATCTCGTGTTTTTTATTTATCAGTCCAGTTATCCCGTGTTTTTTATATATCAGTGCAGTTATCTCATAGTTTCAATTGATTATTTTAGTTGATTAGTAGATTATAGTAGATAGTAAAAGAGAGATAGTTGATTATCAATAAGAAATATTTGTTTTAAATATTACTCATTAGGTTGAATATATAATTCCCTTAGGTTTATCAATATTCCTACAACATATTTTGAATCAAATGTAATATTTGTGTTTGTGATAAAAAATATGGCGTGTAGTTATACTCCCGCCGTCCTAAAATATAAACACCAAAAGTACATGTAATTAAAAAGGGAGATATGTTTCAGTTCGAAAGGAATGAAAGCAAGAATTGTGAACGACAACGAACACACACGTGAGTTATTATTTTGTGCGTTTTTGGTTCAGATACATTTTATATTCCGACATTTTGTACAAAGAGCTTCATACTAAATATGAGCATTGAAATAAAAAAAAACATGTACTTTTGAAGCTTATATTTTAGGATGCATATTTTGTGTTTATATTTTGAGAGACGGTAGTAGTATATAAAAAGTTTGAAAGAGCGCATTTTTATTTTTAATCAATGCAATATGTGTGTTTGTGCCAAAAAGAAATCAACATCAACAAGTATAATACACAAAAACCCAAGAGCGCTTGGATGAGATGATAACAGTCTCTTTCAGCTTAACTAAAGTCTTGGATTCGAATCAAGCTTTAGACATGCAGTAGTGCTAAATCTCTTGTGGGAGATGGATTATTCTCCGTAGTTGCGCAGAGAGAATACCGGTTTATACCAAAAAAGTATAATAGACAAAAAAGTCATTTCATCCAAAAAAACACAAAAGGGTAAAAAATATCACTGGTTTCATTAGATCTCTAGAGGTCTCTCTCTCTCTACACAAAATACAGCTTACATTATTAATACAAAAAATAGTAATAGTAGTAAAAAAGAAACTAAAGTGTACTCAATCCTCCATATTAATAGTCCAATCCAATTAACCTCCGCGGCTTCCATTGTTAAAGACAGAACACTGTGCCGCTGGTCTCAACAACACTTTGCCAGTGCTTGCCGGACAAGTCATCAGCGTCGCCAGTGGCTCCATGCAGTTGTAAGACAAGCACAACAACGCTGTATCAGGCATCACCGTTCCCTCTTCCAACGGTATCCCCGTGAAGTAGTTATGTTGAAGGTACAGCGTTCTAGTGCTGCCGCGAGACACACTCTTAACATACTCCTCAGGTACCATTCCCATCAAACGATTGTTATTCAAAAACAAGCTTTCCACTCCATCAAACACCGTCGATAGTTCCCCGCTTAGTGAGTTATGGCTCAAATCAACGATCGAACCTGGACCATACGATGAAGACCCAATCAACGTTGCTCTATCTTTGGCCCTTTTGGGGAGTCCACCAGAGAGATAGTTGCGTTGCAAGAAGAGGGAAGTGAGTGTGGGCCTGAAGAATAGTTGGGCTGGAATGGGCCCAGCAAACTGGTTCATACTAAGGTCAAGGAACTCTAACTCTGTAAGCGACTCCAACCCATTGGTGAGAGGACCCCACATTTGATTCTGCGACAATGAAAGATAACGGAGAGATGACGGGATTGACGCTGGCAACGGTCCTGTGAGTTGATTGTTCTTCAAGTCCAAGTGAAGTAACGGCGAGGAAACGTTTACCGGTAAATCGCCGATGAGGGAATTGTAAGCGAGGATGAGGATTTTCAGCTGCGGCAACTGAGTTAGACTCGTTGGGATTGAACCAGAGAGTTGGTTGTGGCTGAGGTCGAGGGTGTGGAGATTTGTTAGAGAGTAGAATGCGGAAGGTACGGTACCGGTGAAGCGGTTATTGGGCAAGGAGATGACTCGGAGTTTTGTGAGTTGAGCGAGTTGGGGAGGGATGGAACCGGTGACGATTCCGGGGGAGAGAATGAGCTGGGTTAACTCGGTGAGTGAGGAGATAGACCGAGGGAGTGAGCCAGCGAGTGCGAGGGAATCGATGCCGAGTGAGAGAATGGTGACTCGGTCGAGGGAGCAGGTTACGCCGGAGAAGGAGGAGCAGGGATTAGGTGCAGTGAGGTTCCAGGTGGAGAAGAAGGGATTGGTTGGTGAGACATCGGTGAGAGTATTTTTGATGGAAAGAAGTGCTTTGAGATCCAAAGGGTTCATTTTGGTTTGTTGAAGTTGAACAGAAGGGGCTGCAAAGAGAATTACAAGTAGAAAAATAAGAAGAACAAAGGTTGCCATGTTTATACTAATTCAATGTGAGTTTAAGAAAAAACAGAGAAATTGAGGGTGTGGAAAGTGTATTTAAAAGGAGAAGATGGTGAGAAATTATAGTGAGAACTGAGAACTAATATGATAATAATGGTTGAAATGAGGAAATTGACAATTTCTTAGATTTGGGATTAGTTTATATTGGTGTCGATGATAAGTGGGAATGGGAGGAGAGGTTATATTATTTAGTGAGGGAGCAGGGGTCATAGAAGAATTGAAATTGAAGGGGGTGTGTGGTTTTGAAGATGATAAACGTAAAACTGAGAGAAACATATGAATGAATGCAAGGGGGAGGGGGGGTCATGCATTTTGAGTGAGTGAGTTGGATAAGTGACCCATTCCCAAGATATCTACAGAAGAATTAACATGTTGATGTTGCATTGCATCATTAATGAACAAACAGGTGATCTCTATCTAACTAGCTAACGTCTTTAGACTTTATACTAGTTTATAGTCACGGTGACAACATGGTTTCAGAACTTGCCGTGCACCTTCAATTCCAGAAAAGAAAAGAGTAATGATCTTTTTGCGCAAATAATAATCTGACACTGACCTATACTAGTAGCTACCTAACTATCCGTACAATTTGTGCCGTTATAAAATATTTACGAAACTGTACAAAACAAAATGCACCATCAATTTTGGTGAATAGTTTGCATCGCCGTGCCGTACCATCTCAAGTAAGTATCATTATTTTTCTAATTTTAAACTTCAAAGGAAATAAATGATTCAGACGGAAGACGGTGGAGAATCAGAAAGTCGCCATGGTATCAAACTTACAAAGAAAACTCTTGCTTTTAGGCCAATCCATCTTTGAGGCTATTAATCTTTTTGTTAAATCGTTTATTAATTCAACCCAACAACAATATGGAAATTGTAATGGTCCCCCCATCAGCCTTCGTGATTCAAACCCGACCAAGTTGATTAAGGTGAACTTTACAAGATTATAACACCAGTTCGAGTAATCATGGTATGCTCAAATATAAGCTAAGTGTCTGTTTCGATGTGCGGTAGCATCAACAAAAGCGCGTCTATCACCTTTTTGGCCGTGATTTATTGCTGCAAAAATGAAGCTCCAATTCGTAGCTTCTGCGTGGACGTGGTTTTGGGACTGACGCAAAATTCCTACCGTTGAAAACACTAACTCCTACAAAGTCGAGTCTAACTCATCCATGAAGAGAACAAGCTCAGAACTGAACTCATTCGAGAAGAAACCTCAGTTGGCGTATTGTTTTTAGTAGTTTGAGTAGATTATAGTAAATAGTAAATTCTACATAATTTAATCTTAATTTTATGTAACTACTGATTTTTTACAAAAATTAATTAAATTAAAAAAAAATTGAAAAAAAAATCTGACTGCGCGCGTCAGCGAGGCAAATAGCAGGCAGCTTTTGCCGCTTTTTTGTTTGCAGTTGTTGTCAGTTTTTTTTCTCTGCTTTTGTGCAGTTTTTTGGTCAGTTTTTCTGCTAAAAGCTGTTGTTTTTTGTTTTTTAGCTGCAAAATGTCTAAAATGCCAAAAAAATGAGCGCATGGTGCCCAGAGGGAATGTTAAAAATGTCAATTTGTGTATCACCTCGGTATTTCTAACGAGTAGAAATGCCCAAATGTACCATCCCTAACACATCAGAGATATATTTCCTCTTTAAATATTGAACACCACTATAAGATTTTCACTGAATAACAACAACACCGTCTTAAACATAAGTAAGACCATGTCGGTTCTCTGACCATAAATCATCAGTGAACTACAGTGTTCAATATCATACAAGAAAGCGGAAACAAAATACATAACTCATCCATCCGATAACGACATAAAGCTGTGATACAAAGATAACAAGGGAAAACATAAACTTAAGCATAAAAGCTAAGTCATCAGCAACCATCCGAGCACCACCTACTTGTTCCTCTTGGATCTCCCCTTTCCTGTTTCTCTGTAAAACAACAACATATAAACAATGAGATACAATCTCAGTGAGTTCTACCGAGACCCTAACAACACTCTCGGTTCAATTATGGAACCTTTTTAACACTACACTGACTGCGCGAACGCTGAAGGCCGATGAACCGCATTATTTAACTTTTAACATAGCACCGACTGCGCGAACGCTGAAGCCCGGCGAACCAGTTATAACTCAGTACGACACCGACTGCGCGAACGCTGAAGCCCGGTGAATCGCACAACAAACTTTTTAACATAACACCGACTGCGCGAACGCTGAACCCCGACAAACTCCCTTACCAATAGTACTTTCCCTAATGCTACACGGGCCTAGGGTAAGGGATCATGACTGCCCCGCCTAGTATGTTAACATCCTGGGTCGTCACCCACTCTTAATATATATATATATTATATTTCGGTTAATTATTTTGGGGGTGTTACATTACTCCCCAACTTGAAAGAATTTTGTCCTCAAAATTGAACAAGACATACCTCAAGAGAATAGATACGGATATCGAGTCCGCATATCGTCCTCCAATTCCCACGTAGCTTCCTCAACGAAAAAACCATCCCAAACTACCTTGACAATGGGGATTGTCTTCGTCCGAAGCATTTTCTCGCCATGCTCCATGATGTAACCAGGATGAGGTTGGAAAGACAGGTCCGGCCGAAGATCAATCGTCTCAAAATTCAACGGTTGACTTGGGTCGGGGATGTACTTTCGCAATTGAGATACATGGAATACATCATGAAGATTGGACAATAGTGGAGGCAAAGCAATACGGTATGCTAGTGGCCCAACTCGTTCGATAATTTGGAAAGGTCCAATTGTTTGCTGGTGTTTTTAGCAAACAATCACTGGTTTTATTAGAAATGTTTGTGAGATTAAACCAGAAATCTCTAAAGCAATTGCCTTTAAACACCACAGTTTGTCAACAAATATATTTTAAAAAGGGAGACAATTCACCATGAAAATGCAAATCAAAGAAAAAGAAGTAGTAAAATGGAACGCAGAAATATAAAATGACTTGTATTGAAAGCAATAAATTGCATTAAATGTAAAGAGAAAGGTGCACAAATTCACATACGTTGTACAATAATTCTTTTACTCTGTTTTCGCTGTGACTTGGAAGTTAGAGTTTCAGAACTGTGTGTTTGGTATAATAATTTGGCACCTTTGATTTCTACGTAGAAACCCCTATTTATACAGAAAATAATGACTGAAATGTAAACTGCTATGGACACGTGGCCACGTCTCATTAACCAGTGATGAACTTCGTGCCACGTTCGATGCCACAACTGCCTACGTTGTATTAACCGTAGTCTTGAAATTCGACATAACTGTTTGCCAATAACTGCT
This sequence comes from Astragalus membranaceus, assembly GCA_039519185.1. NCBI lineage: Eukaryota > Viridiplantae > Streptophyta > Magnoliopsida > Fabales > Fabaceae > Astragalus > Astragalus membranaceus. The sequence goes on along the minus strand of CM076848.1, from coordinate 53,119,741 downwards.
TGACGAAGTCCTGAATATACTGTCCTGTCGAAAACTCTTCCTTGTCGAATTGGTGAAGACTTCTTCTGTCGAAAACATGCTGAGATGACTTAAATGTCACTTTTCTTTCCCAAAGGCATTATGAATGATCTTTAATGAAAAGTCAAACCCTATTAACTAACCACTCAAAAGCCTTGTCGAAATTCTAGGCTAACAAATTGCCCCCCAAAAATATCTTTTTCGACAACACAAGTGTTAAGGAAGAAAAAGAATATTTTTGAAGATTTCGAAACGTCACCTCCAACAAATTTGCATTAAATGGTGATAGGCAACAATAATCATGACCCTACGCAGATAAAGCGAACCGTTTTATTGGGCCACGTCATTTGGTTGGTGGACCACGTCCTTTCAGAATCTCAAACGTGCGAAACGTCGTAACTGTGTAACCATTACACTTCTAACGTATAAATACGTTTCACTTCATCTTCTTCAATCTCACGCTCCCTTTGAACCTTAAACTCTGAAAATTTCTCAGTTAACCTTGCCTTTTCATGAAAGCTTCAAACTTTTTCATCGTTTCGACATCTCTATTAAGAACCCAACCCTCTTTGTTCGTTATTTACAACAGATGGCTTCTTCCAGCGCTCAACCTCAAAAACAAACAGTTGCTGTGCATGGCTTTGAAGGCTTCGTTGCAGAACCTTCACCAACTTGGTTTAATCAGATACTTATTCCATCTGGTAAACCTTTTACCCATGCTTATTTAGGTCCTCTTCCTGACCCCATAGAAAGCGAAGAAGTTAAGGCGATTTTTCCTAGTCACCGAAAACTTCAACCCAGAATTTTTGAGGAAACTCCTTTTCATTTGGAATTTCTGAAAAACCCCAACAGAGTATTTAGATCTGCTCCTAAGGTAGAACAAAGTGATTACATCGCATGGCTTGACAAAGTTCAAAAACAAAAGGAAACCATTTGGCAAGAACAGGGGATTTTCGACATTATCCAACTGTCGAAATATGGACCCAAATACGACAGCACTATGATTCTAGCAGCATTACAGTTCTGGGATATATCCACTCATAGTCTCCATCTGAAGTGTGGCATGTTATCTCCCACTCTGTTGGATGTGGCTGCCATTACTGGCCTGAAACCACTGGGCGAAACTTTTGACCCTAAACTGTCCACCAACGACTATGGCTTCTCATTTAACAACCCTACCTTTAGTGCTTATATTGCTGATCATCATGATACTGAGAATGCTGAAGTATCTGATTTAGAACATATAGCTTTTCTTACCTTATGGTTGTCATGTTTTGTCTTTTGCTCCCGTTCTCTCCAAGTAGCAAAAGTTTTCGTTCCTTTGGCCATTCAACTCCATAAGGCCAAGAAAATCAATTTAGCGAAATTGGTTTTAGGGAATCTCTATCAGCATCTTGATGGTGCTGCCCTCGAATTGAAAGAAGGCGAACCAACTGACAAATTGCTCGTTGCTGGTCCTATGTGGCTTATGCAACATTGGCTCTTAGCCACTTTTGAATCAAGGCTGAACTTGTTTATTCCTAAGGAAATTCGACCAACCTTACCAACTAGAAGAACAGAAGGAGTTCGACTAGCACAATTGAAGAATAGGGAGAAAAACTTGTCTTATGAAGAAGCGTTTTCCATGTACTTCGACATCTTCAACAAGTGCACTACTTTCGTTGATGCTATGGCGCCTTTTGTCAAATGCACTTTTGGACCATCTTGGTTCATCAACGAATTTCCCTCTAACTCAACAGAAAATGCTGAAGAAATAAACCAAATCTGGCAAGCCTATCTTTCGCCCTCTCTTCTTTCGATCAGGCTCTCTCCAAGCAACAATAAAAACAATCTTGGCATTAGCAAATATTTTCCCAGCTATTTTTCAAGGCAATTTGGGCTATGCCAACTTCGACCGGCTCCGGTCTGCTTGCACAGGAGAGAGTTCAACACTCCAGAAACAGAGCAAGCTTATCAACACGTCTTCAAGAATTTTCGTTTCAAAGATTTGCTCTTTGAACCTGCTAAATTTCAACCAAGCTTTTCTTGCACGAAGACATTCCAAGATTGGTGGGGAGGATACTATACTAAAGCTTCTAAAGGAAAAACTGATGCAGAAATTTCAAAAATTTTGTATTCAGCTTTTCCTTCTCAAATTGCTGAGAAGAACAAATCCCCAGGTATCCCCAGATAATTGGAAACATATTTCTTCATTAGTTAAAATTTTAAAACCATTTACCTGATAAAATCTTTGCATTATGAACAGCTGCTGTTTCACAGAAAAAACCCACTAAAGCAGCACCAAAGCAAAACAAGCCAACAGCAAGAACACCACCCAAGACAAAGAAGAAACTTGTGATTAAATCCACTTCCAACTTACTCCAAATAGAGGTACATCTTTGTTAATTAGCTAGACTTTTTAAGTAGAAAGTTCGACCATGTTTCATCACCTTTATTTCTTTTTTCTCTTTCAGAAGAAACCTGGAGTAACAAGTCCTCTTGCAATAGGGAAAAGCCTACTTGTTTCCAGTTCTGAGGTAACAAATATATCTTCATTTCTGTTTCAAGTTTCTTCGACTCTTTTAACACTTAATTGTGTTTTAAACTCGTGTTTCTCTTTCGCAGGATACTGATAGTGATGGTGATAACATGCCTCTTATTCACCGGTCAAGGAAACGAATGTTGAAATGGAACTTGAGCGAACTAACGAGCAAACACCAGACGTAATCAAAGAACCACAAGAGCAATCTCATGGACCTCCCCCTAAGAGACTTCACACATCAGTCGAAGTTCCTATTGTCGAATCTGTAGCTGCTCCAAATGTTCTTTCGACTGAACACATTTTGCCTGCACCATCAACGCCTGAGGAAATCTCCACAGTAACTCCAACTACCCAAAATTCTCCTATGGTTCTTGACGTCGAAGGAACAAACAACGCTACTAACGCGAATGTTGAAATGGAACTTGAGCGAACTAACGAGCAAACACCAGACGTGGCAGGCGCTAAGGATTCAATCAAAGAGACGATTGAAATTGAGGCTCAAGAAAAAGCTTCTACCAAAGAATCAACTAGTAGCGCTATGAGTGACCAGGAGTTTTCGCTGATGAAGACGACAAATCCTTTGGCTGCTCTTAAACATTTGCTAAGCCTTTCTTCCTCTTCTCCTGCCATGGTCTCCAGTGCTTCGACTACTTCCTTGACATCTGTTACTCAAGAATCTACTGAAGAATTGCTTCAACAATTAAAAGCTAAGGTCTTGGAAGGCAATCTCTTTACTAGGATTGAAGAGAACCCAACAGAAAGCTTTGCAATTAAGGACATCGTTCAAAAATTGCTACAATCAGAGCCTAATGCAAAACTTTTCGCTTTCCTGATCGAATTTTTGCCAGTCTTTGAAACTTTTGCACTTCACATGAGCAAACGCTCTGAAATTTCCAGGTTGAAAAACCAAGAGGCTGTACTTCATCAAGAAAAAATTAATGCCTTCAAGGTTTCTCAAACCCCTATTGATGAATTGGAAATTCAAATAACAAAGGATGAGCAAGAACTTGCTAACTGGGATTCAAAAATTCAGCACTATGATGAAGAGATAAGAATTCTCCAAACAAAACTGGCAAATGCTAAACTCCAAAAAAGTTTAGTGCAACAAAGGATGGAGACCCCTAAGTCGAAGATTGAAAAGGCAGCTACTAAGGCTCTTCAACATTTTGATGATGCTCAAAAACACCAAGCCACTATTGCTCAACTGGACAAAGAGTTAAGCTTTCTGGAGTCTTCAATTGCTGTGGGCACCAAAATCCTCTACAGGCTCAAGCATTCTCTTCAAAGCCTTTAGTAACTTGTAATAGTGTAGAATTTCTTTTAATGGCTATGTAATTATTTTGATTGAATACATTACCATTTTGAACCAACTTACGGTTTCATCCTTGTTCGATTCTAACTTCGTTTAATGTTGGCTTATACTGTTTTAAAAACTTGCCATTTATTTTGAAGATTTGATAACTCATATTTATATGAGTTATTTATACTTATTCAAAGTTAAATCATGCAAGTTCTCTGGCAATAGTAGGTTGTTTCTAGTAAAGTTTATGTTAGTTTATTGCTTTTAGTTAGAAAGGGGCTAAATTACAAGTTCTAGGCATTTTGGTGCCAATTGGCGCCTTTGTGAGCGTTTTGATGCTTCTTGTGTTTGTGCAGTAATCCCAACGTGGCAGCGTCTCTCATCACGTCTGAAGAAGGATAGCAGAGCAAGAAAATAATATATCATTTTGGCGCGCATGTAATGATGGCCAGAGATCTGGAAATGAAGAAGATCTTCTCTCTCCTCAGCACTGACGCGGCTGACGCACTGTAGCAGTGCGGTGTCACTTCAGGGCAGAGTCAACTCGCAAGCAAACTTGGAAGGTGGGGAATGACATCAGCAACATGTGACCCTCTTTTGACCATGGCTATTCTCTCTCTACAAAAAGGCAAGGGTGCACCATGCGAACAGGGACGACTCCATTCATCATCCACCTTCCTCCATTTTTCAGAGATAGTTTTCTAAAAGAAGTTCTGGACACAGACTTCTTCATTTTAAATTCTCTCAAGGCCCCAATTTCCATCTTCATTCGCAACCATTACTGTAAAGCTCAGACGTTGTAACGTCTTTACAGCGTGCATGAAGGAAGGCCCCTTAGGCGTATCTTTTGCGTTTAGTCTCCTTTTCTCTATGTACGGTATTTGGATTTTTACTCCTCTTATTTCTGTAAGGATGCTCAGCATGAGCTAAACATTGGTAGTTGGGTTGTTGTTTTGCATGTAATGAATCTCTAGTTTAATGTTATGATGTTTATGCGTTCTAAATCTTTGCATGTTAATATTTCCAAACTTGTTTTGAACTTGGCCACTTAAAACAAGTAGATTCATAGGTACAGACATGGTCTATGAAAAGAACTCAAAGATTTATGTGAATGAAAAGGTGCACTAAAGACATTTAGGCATTTTTATCTAAGTCTAGACATAGAATGGATAATAGTTCATAGGACATTGCTGTGGGTACTTAAAATACAGGAGTAGGCCTACTTAGAACCTAGACATAGGAATTCTAGTACTTGAAGCTCTGACGTTTTGTGACTGAAAAGCACAGCTCTTTTGCAACAGCGTTCAAACGTTATAACGTCTATACAACATAGCATTTGTACGTGTTAACGTGTAAACGTTATAACGTCTGACTAGAGGAGATTTACTTGCATGCAGCAATCCAACTCATACTTTTCCATTTTCACAACCACTTCCTCTTTACTTGTTTTATTTACGTTCTTAGTCTTAACACCTACTTTTAGTGCCGATTTATTACCTGTTTCACTTGTGTTTTAAAGACTTGAACTTTGAAAGTTAATCAATCCTCGTGGGAACGATCTCTTACTTTTATCCACTTTATTACTTGTACGACGTGTATACTTGCACTGATATTGCGATTATAAAACACACGGACGCAACAAGTTTTTGGCGCCGTTGCCGGGGATTGTATTTAACTTTTATTGTTCAACAAGAATTAAAACACTAGGTGAAAGAATTCTGCTGTGTTGTTTGTTGTTTTTGTGAGTGAACAGGTAAACGTTACAGCGTATGCTGAGTTCCAGTTCAAGCTCTAGTTCAACAGAACCAGGGAGTGGATCTGAGCCTGAATTCTATCCAGAACCTGAAAGAACCTTCAGGCGACTAAGGAGACAACAAAGGTTAAGAAGGCAGCAACAACAACAGCAATTTCAGCCACCAATCATGTCTGAACATGGTACTGGTGGTAGAAGCTCTAGAGGTGGACGCACTCCAAGAGGAGGAAGGCACTCAGATGCTGGAGGACGTGGTCGTGGACCACAAACTCATACAGAAACCTATGTTGATGATGAACACTGGCAGAGACAGCAACTCATCAATGCAGGGCCACAAGACATGGTCAATGACAGGGACAGGCCTATGCGTGATTATGCCGTGCTCAATCCTGCACATTTACAAATAGGCATTGCAAGACCACCTATTCATACTGGTCACTTTGAATTCAAGCCAATGATGTTCCAAATGCTGCAGACTGCAGGGCAATTTGGGGGTTTTCCTCAAGAAGATCCTTATGCACATCTAAGGCAATTTTTGGATGTGTGTAGCAACTTTGTCATCCCTGGAGTCTCAGAAGATGCCTTCCGACTGAAGCTATTTCCATATTCTCTTAAGGATAAGGCCAAGAATTGGTTGAACTCCTTAGAGCCAAATTCAATTCATACTTGGGATGAGCTAGCTGAGAAATTTCTTGGAAAATACTTCCCTCCCAACAAAAATGCCAAGTTAAGAAATGACATCACTTCCTTCAAACAAAGAGAAGGGGAATCATTATTTGAGGCTTGGGAAAGATGGAAGGAATTACTAAGAATGTACCCACACCATGGCATTCCCGTAGTTATTCAAATGGAGACTTTTTATAATGGTCTAGATCAACCTACCAGGCTTATACTTGATGCTTCATCAGGCGGTGTCATATTAAACATGTCTTTCTCTGAGGCATGCAGACTTATTGAAGACATAGCCACTCACAATGCCCATTGGCCTTCTGATAGATTCACTCCTGGAAAGAAGGCTGGTGTCCATGAGATAAGTGAAGTAACTGCCCTTTCTGCTCAGGTTGCTTCTCTGACCAACATGATTAAGAACTTGAGCACTCCAAACGTGGCAACGTCTGAAACACAGACTGCTGCAGCTATTGAGCCAACACCATCTGGGGGAGTAGTGTGTGTATATTGTGAAGGAGGGCATGTCTACGAAGAGTGTCCCCATAACCCCCAGTCTGTAAACTTTGTATCACATAACAAAGGTAACAGTCCCTTCTCCAACTTGTACAATTCAAATTGGAGAAATCACCCAAATTTTAGTTGGAAGAACAACAATTCTTTGAATGCTAGCAATGCTGCTCCTGCAATACCCCCAGGATTTCCCCCTCAACAACAAAAGCAGTATACGCAGAATAACAACAACAGCAATTTGGAAGCCTTGATGAAAACTTTCATAAGTGATTGTAGGGCAACCTTACAGACCCATGAGTCTTCAATCAAAACTTTGGAGAACCAAATTGGACAGATAGCCTCAGCTCTTACTCAAAGACAGAATGGGTCTCTTCCATCCACAACTGAAACACCATCTTCATCAAAGTCAAATGGTAAAGATGTGGTGAATGCACAGGTAAATGCTATCTCATTAAGAAGTGGCACTGAGTATCCAGAACCATCTATGCCTAAGGAATCTGAGGTGCCAGACAAGGAAAAAGAGAAAAACAAAGGTGGAGAAAAAGAGAAGAATATTCCAGATATTGTGATGTCTAAGCCAGACGTTACAACGTCTAGTTCTGAACCAGGAATCAAGACTGTTCCAAAGCTTGTACCTGAATATCCTCCTCCACCCTACCCTCAAAGACTAAAGAAAGCTCATGAAGACAAGCAATTCAGCAAGTTCATGGAGATGCTAAAACAGCTACACATAAACCTTCCCTTAGTTGAAGCTCTACAGCAGATGCCAAACTATGCCAAGTTCCTAAAGGATATCATCACCAAAAGAAGAAGGCTAGGGGAGTTTGAAACTATTGCGTTAACTGAAGAATGTAGCTTAATCATGCAGAATAAACTCCCTAGAAAACTGAAAGATCCTGGCAGTTTTACTATACCATGCTCCATTGGAGATTTTTACCTTGGCAAAGCTTTATGCGACTTGGGGGCAAGTATTAACTTGATGCCCAAGTCCATTTATGAAAAACTTGGTATAGGAACTGCCAGACCTACTTCTTTAAGTCTTACATTAGCTGATAAAAGTAGAGTTTATCCTGAGGGCATATTAGAAGATGTTTTGATTAAAGTTGACAAATTCGTTTTTCCAGTGGACTTTGTTATTTTGGATTTTGATGCAGATAAGGAAGTTCCTATCATCTTGGGGCGACCATTTCTAGCCACTGGAAGGACACTCATTGATGTGCAGAAGGGAGAATTAATCATGAGGGTCAATGACCAAGAAGTCAAGTTCAACGTCCTCAACGCACTCAAGTATCCAGAACCTAACATAGAGGAATGTTCCTTTGTGGTTGCCCTTGACCATGTGGTTCAAAAGCAATTCAATAAAGATAATGACCACTTGGAGAAGATTCTGGGCAATGATGAGATTCAAGAGTTGTTATCAGAAGAAGCTGATCCGTTAAACGTTACAACGTCAACCACAGACGTTGTCACGTCTGACTCCCATGTACCCAGGGCGTGGACAAAGAAGTATGAATCTTTGGGGCAAGAAGACTCCAATCTCAAGAAGATAGTACCATCCATTGAAGAACCACCCACTCTGGAATTGAAAGTGTTGCCTGATCACCTGAAGTATGCCTTTTTAGGGGAAAATGATTCTTTACCAGTGATCATTTCTTCTAACCTCTCACAAGAGCAGGAAAGTGATCTCATTAGCACCTTGAAAAGGCACAAGAAAGCCATTGGTTGGCAAATGGCAGATATCAAGGGTATCAGTCCCACAATCTGTATGCACAGAATTGTCTTAGAAGAGAATGCTAAGAACAGCATTGAAGGACAAAGGCGATTGAACCCGATAATGAAAGAGGTGGTCAAGAAGGAAATCATCAAATGGTTAGATGCAGGAATCATTTATCCAATTAGTGATAGCTCATGGGTGAGCCCAGTTCAATGTGTACCAAAAAAGGGTGGAGTTACTGTGGTGACCAATGACAAAAATGAGTTGATTCCAACAAGAACAGTGACTGGATGGAGGATATGTATGGACTACAGGAAGCTGAACAAAGCAACCAAGAAGGACCATTTTCCTCTGCCATTTATTGACCAGATGTTGGATAGACTTGCAGGCAAAGAATTCTATTGTTTCCTTGATGGTTACTCAGGATATAACCAGATAGCTATTGTGCCTGAGGACCAAGAGAAGACCACATTCACTTGTCCTTATGGTACCTTTGCCTTCAGAAGGATGCCATTCGGATTGTGTAATGCACCTGCAACATTTCAGAGGTGTATGATGGCTTTATTCTCAGATTTTATTGAAAAATCCATGGAAGTTTTCATGGATGACTTTTCAGTCTATGGAGACTCATACAAGGCATGCTTGGATAACTTAGAAGGAGTCTTAATAAGGTGTGAAGAAACCAACTTAGTACTCAACTGGGAGAAATGTCACTTTATGGTTCAAGAGGGAATTGTTTTAGGGCACAAGATTTCAAAGAAAGGGTTGGAGGTTGATAAAGCAAAAATTGATGTTATTGACAAATTACCTCCACCCACCACTGTCAAAGGTATTAGAAGTTTCTTAGGACATGCTGGTTTTTACAGAAGGTTTATCAAGGATTTCTCAAAAATTTCCAAACCTTTGTGTCTGCTGCTGCAACGTGATAACGTCTTCAACTTTGATGAGCATTGTCATGAAGCCTTCCAGAAATTGAAGACTGCCCTTGTAACAGCTCCTGTGATAGTCACTCCTGACTGGTCCAAACCATTTGAATTAATGTGTGATGCGAGTGACTACGCTGTGGGGGCCGTATTGGGTCAAAGGTATGGCAAAATTTTTCACTCTATCTATTATGCTAGTAAAACTTTAGATGATGCCCAATTAAATTATACTGTAACTGAGAAAGAGTTACTGGCTGTTGTATTTGCTTTTGACAAATTTCGATCATACTTGGTGGGTGCAAAAGTTATTGTTTTTACTGATCACTCAGCCATCAAGTATTTGATTTCTAAAAAAGATGCAAAGCCACGACTCATTAAATGGGTTCTCCTCCTCCAAGAATTTGACTTGGAAATTCATGATAAAAAGGGGGTGGAGAACCAAGTTGCTGATCATCTTTCTAGGCTTGAGAATGTTGATGCAGGTACAGGTGCAGAAGAGATAAAAGAAAATTTCCCTGATGAAAAACTGCTGACAGTAGCCACAGTAGCTGAAGACGTTACCACGTCTATGACAATTTCTTCAAACGTTATAACGTCTGACGCTACTGCTCCCTGGTATGCTGATATAGTTAACTTCCTAGTCAGCAAGATTGTGCCTGTGGATTTCAACCATCAGCAAAGAAAAAAATTCTTCCACACCGTGAAGCACTATTTTTGGGATGAACCCTATTTGTATAAGATGTGTCAAGATCAGTTGCTTAGGAGATGCCTGGCTGAAGAGGAACAACTCCATGTATTACAACAATGTCATGCATCACCTTATGGAGGACATTTTGGAGGAACCAGAACTGCAGCAAAGGTGTTACAGTCAGGATACTATTGGCCAACACTCTTCAAAGATGCTCATGAATTAGTGAAAAGCTGTGATAAATGCCAAAGAACTGGAAACATCTCCAACAAGCAAGAAATGCCATTGACAAATATCCTTGAAGTGGAACTGTTTGATGTTTGGGGAATGGACTTCATGGGGCCATTTCCTATGTCTCATGGAAATTTATACATTTTGGTAGCTGTGGATTATGTGTCAAAATGGGTGGAAACCATTGCATTGCCCAATAATGAGGCCAAATCAGTCAGCAAATTCCTGAAGCAAAACATCTTCACAAGATTTGGTACTCCAAGAGCTATAATCAGTGATGAAGGCTCTCACTTCTGTAACAAGCTGATTGAAAACCTATTGGCTAAGTACGGAGTGAAGCACAAAATTGCTACAGCTTATCACCCACAGACAAGTTGTCAAGTAGAAATTTCCAACAGAGAGATTAAAAGGATACTTGAGAAGATGGTTGGTCCAAACAGGAAGGATTGGTCCCTGCACCTTGATGATGCATTGTGGGCGTACAGGACAGCATTTAAGACACCACTGGGCATGTCACCATACAAGTTAGTCTTCGGAAAAGCTTGCCACCTGCCCATTGAACTCCAACACAAAGCTCACTGGGCACTGAAGCAACTGAACTTAGATCATTCAAAGGCTGGAGAAGCAAGGCTCCTTCAACTAAATGAGCTAGATGAATTCAGGCACACTGCCTATGAGAATTCAAAAATGTATAAAGAGAAAACCAAGAAGTGGCACGATCAGAAAATTCAAAGAAGAGAGCTAGTAGAAGGACAATCAGTTTTGTTGTTTAATTCAAGGTTAAAGTTGTTCCCTGGGAAGTTAAAATCAAGATGGTCAGGACCTTTCAAGCTGGTAAAAGTCTATCCTCATGGTGCTGTGGACCTGTTTGATGAGAAAACTAATTCCATTTTCAAAGTCAATGGCCAAAGAGTGAAGCATTACTATGGAGAACATGTGGTTAGGGACAAGACCACAGTGGCTCTCAACAACCCCTGAATTCAAAAAAAAAAAAAGGGGATAGTCTGGCTGAAGACTCTTAAAGCAAGCGCTCTTGGGAGGCAACCCAATGGTTTTAACTAACCAGCAATTTTGTGTCTTTAAATTTTTGTTTTGTGCAGGAATGGGAGCTGAAGTAGTATAAACGTTATAACGTCTCTGCGTGTCTAGGATGTTGTCACGTTCGCTGCCTGGGTAAAGTTTTAAATGAAAAAGAAAAGAAAATGAGTCAAGTAGTTTTCAAATGAAACAATTTTTAATGATTTTTTTTAGACGTGACTGCCAAAGTGACCATGACGTCACTTCCAACGGTTACCCCTTTTTCCCAAACCCACGCCACCACCTACTTCTCAACTTCCCATAAAACCTCCCCAATAAACACACACCAGTTACAATCATCAAAACCACCTTCATACACTTTCAGAAACCGCAATCTTATCCCTTCTCCCAAATCCCAAATCCCAAATCCCAAATCTCAAATCTCAAATCCCCCACTCTCCAGAAAACTCATACAATCACCATGACTAAAACCAAGCAAGCTGCAGTAAAATCATCTGGTAAAGGAAAGAATGTCAACCCAAGTTCTTCCTCTGTTCCAAATCCAGAAATCCCCATTCCTTCAAAGAAGAAAGCCCTGCTGCCAGAAAGGGGCTTCAACTTGGAAAACCCAAATCCTGACTTTCTCGCAACAGTGACAGCATTGGGATGGCAGAAATTTGTAGTTCACAGAAAGGAATACATTGCAACTCTGGTGCATGACTTTTACAAAGGAATCGTTGAAAGAACCGATGGAGAACTTTCAAGCACCTCCATCGTTCGAGGAGAAGAAGTCAAATTTGGTGTAAGAGTCATAAATGACTACTTTGGGCTAGGTTACTATGGCAAGGCAGTTGAGGTGAAGCAAAAGACTTACGGAGTGGCAGAGATGACTGAAATCAAAGAAAGGATATGTGTTGAAGGAGCTGTTTGGGAGCGAAGAGGCGACCATGGGAATGAATTCAAAATTTTGAAGAGATACCTTTGTGATGAGGCCAGTGCTTGGTTTCATTTCATTAGGCATTGCTTGATACCCACTTCTCACACCCTCTGGGTTGATAAAGAGAGGCTGATTGCTATTGATGCCATTATGTCAAGAGATAAGATTGAGGTGGGTAAGCTCATCAACAGGGAGATAAACAAATGGCAGAACAGGAAGGATGGATACCTATACTTCCCTTGTTTAATCACTGATCTCTGCATGGAAGCTGGAGTGGAGATTGAAGCATCTGAGCTAAGAGAGGAACCCCAAGGGGCATTCTCTACAAAGTTCAAAGCTAGGCAGAGAGCTGCAGATGCTACCACGTCAGTTGATGCGCAGACGTTACAACGTCTGGTAGACCAGCAAAACAGCCTAGCCAAGTTTGTCAAGGAGCAATTTGAGTGGCAAAAGAAGGTGAATGCACAAACAACAAAAGGCAAGATGGTGATTGAAGAACCAGCACTTCCAGATTGGATGCAAGAGGAAGATGAAGACAACATACTCCTATCAACAATGAACCCCAAGAAAGTGAAGAAGGAAAAAGTCAAGAAAACAAGAAAACCAGCCACAAAAAGAAAGAGCCCAGCAAAGAAAGAGCAAAAGAAGGTAAGTAGTGAGGAAGAAGAACTTAAATCAGCTGATATGGATAGCATCAGTGAGAGTGATGCAGAGGAATCAAAGAAGGTGAGTAGGGAAATCCTAAGTGATGATGAAACACATTCAGAAGAGAAAGGAAGTTCCAGTGATAAGACTGATATTGAGGCTGACTCTCCACCAACCCAAACACTCAAAGAACCAGCCCAACCCACACCTCCATCACCAAAAGACAAACAATCCCAACCCTCAGCTAAAACCCAACCCACCCATGACCAAAACATCCCCAAAACACCACAATCTGAACTTCAAGATCAACCCATTTCAAAACCAACCCCCACTCAACCTGAACCAACTAAAGAGTCATCACAACCATCCATTCCAGAAGTAACAAGTGCAGACGTGACTACGTCTAACCCATCTGCTGTTGAAACCAACCCAGACCCACAACTCATTCCCCCACCCAAAAGGCAAAGATTCAAGACTGTACCCACCCAGAGTCCATTTGGCAAGAAGAAAAGGCGTGAAGTAGCCGCCGCAAGTGAAGAAGCAAGACATGGTGAAGAAGAAGAACAACTAGTTGATGCTCCTGCAACCAAAAGGCAAAAGTTGCAGGTAAAAAAGAAATCTGAAGCTGCTAAAAACAAGCCAGCAACAACCACCAGTGCAGCATTTGTCGCTGCTAGTGGTTCAGAGAATGCTCCTGCTGTTGTTGCTGAAGAAAAAGCTGCAGACGTTACAACGTCTCAAGAGCCAGAGGTTGAAAAAGCCCAGGGGGAACCCAAAGAGCAGCAGCAGATTCATCCTGCAGAGCTGGAAAAGCAGAAAGCATGGGAGGAAGCAAAGAAAAGAGTTGCTGAGAGCAGTGTAAAGAGGCCCCAAGAAACTGAAGTCTCAGTTGATGCTGGTGACGGTGAAGGAGAAAAGAAGAAGAAGGAAAAGAAAAAGAAGACTGTGCAAGCAAGCATCCCAGCCAGACAAAGTGGAAGGCTCAGGTCCGGTGCTCTGAACAAGTAAGTTAGCCCTCTTTTTAGCAGTAGTATAGTTATAGTTTGCAATTTCAGTTCAAATAAATAGCTGTCCAGACGTTACAACGTCTAGAGAGTTAGTAGTCAGTAGTTGTTTTGTTTCTGTTTTGTGCGAATGTTCCTCTCTCATTTTTCAAATTCAGTGAGCAGTGGGGACACTGCTCATCTTTCTGTTTGGGGGGGGAGGATCATTTTTATGTTTTGTGTATGCATAAAATCAAATGCAAAATCAGTTTACCTTCCCTACTCAAGTAATTATCAAAAATGTTTCTCTTTGGGCTAAATCTAAGAATAGCTATGTGTGACTTTGTGTGAGTAGCTGATGCATGCTTAGATGAATAGAATTGATTACTGCTTCCACACAAACTCTGTTTTAAGGAAAACCTAGTTAGCTAAGGACTATTTGATGCAAAGCTAGTTTTGGTTGACTTTGGTGAGTGTAAAACTTGATTAAAAACTTAGAGTAGCAGTAGAAACTAAGTTTGGGGGTATATCAGGTTGTACTAAGGCTGGGTGCAAAGACTGTAGGGTGATTAGTGCATGTGTAGTGTGAGTGCAGCGTTGTAACGTCTACCCGTAACGTTATAACGTATGCCGTGTGTGTTTGTGTGTTGTGTTCTGTGTTATCAAACGTTGTAGCGTCTCTCATATACACGTTATAACGTCTACTCCAAAAAGACCAAAAAGTGTGTGTTGTTTCAAATAAGTGGAAAAATTCACATGCCCTCTGTGTTTGCTGCAATTTCCCGAAACAAATACTGGGTACCCCAAATATCTCAATCCAAAATTGTCAAATCCAAAGGATCAAAAAGGAGAAAATCATAAAAACTCCAAACCAAAAGTGAAGAAAATCAAAAGAAAAGTTGCTCAGTAATGAGGGGTTGCAGCTGTGTGTGTTTTGCGTTGTGTGAGTCAGAAAAGTAGTTTGCACTAATCTAGTCCTAGCGCCCAAGATAATACCTTTGTTGTGCTTCAAATAACCCTCATGTCTTATGTGAAAATGTTAGCCTACTCTTTGTTTTGAAAGATGTTATACTCTCACCATTTGGAAACCACTCTTTCATAGGCTAGGGTAGCTTCTGAACCTAGCTAGGAAAAGAATTGATACAGAGATCACACACTCACTTTGGGTAGTAATGAATCTAGAATGTAATTGTGCATTGGTGCGTGAGTGTGTAGTGTAAGTCTGAAGAAATTAGCCCCTTGAGGATAAATTTTGATCAAAAATAGATGAGCAGGGTGTAAACTGTTGGTGCATTTAGTTTCTTGCATCTTTTCATATGTTGTATTTCAATTGCTTGAGGACAAACAATGGTTTAAGTTTGGGGGTGTGATAACTCATATTTATATGAGTTATTTATACTTATTCAAAGTTAAATCATGCAAGTTCTCTGGCAATAGTAGGTTGTTTCTAGTAAAGTTTATGTTAGTTTATTGCTTTTAGTTAGAAAGGGGCTAAATTACAAGTTCTAGGCATTTTGGTGCCAATTGGCGCCTTTGTGAGCGTTTTGATGCTTCTTGTGTTTGTGCAGTAATCCCAACGTGGCAGCGTCTCTCATCACGTCTGAAGAAGGATAGCAGAGCAAGAAAATAATATATCATTTTGGCGCGCATGTAATGATGGCCAGAGATCTGGAAATGAAGAAGATCTTCTCTCTCCTCAGCACTGACGCGGCTGACGCACTGTAGCAGTGCGGTGTCACTTCAGGGCAGAGTCAACTCGCAAGCAAACTTGGAAGGTGGGGAATGACATCAGCAACATGTGACCCTCTTTTGACCATGGCTATTCTCTCTCTACAAAAAGGCAAGGGTGCACCATGCGAACAGGGACGACTCCATTCATCATCCACCTTCCTCCATTTTTCAGAGATAGTTTTCTAAAAGAAGTTCTGGACACAGACTTCTTCATTTTAAATTCTCTCAAGGCCCCAATTTCCATCTTCATTCGCAACCATTACTGTAAAGCTCAGACGTTGTAACGTCTTTACAGCGTGCATGAAGGAAGGCCCCTTAGGCGTATCTTTTGCGTTTAGTCTCCTTTTCTCTATGTACGGTATTTGGATTTTTACTCCTCTTATTTCTGTAAGGATGCTCAGCATGAGCTAAACATTGGTAGTTGGGTTGTTGTTTTGCATGTAATGAATCTCTAGTTTAATGTTATGATGTTTATGCGTTCTAAATCTTTGCATGTTAATATTTCCAAACTTGTTTTGAACTTGGCCACTTAAAACAAGTAGATTCATAGGTACAGACATGGTCTATGAAAAGAACTCAAAGATTTATGTGAATGAAAAGGTGCACTAAAGACATTTAGGCATTTTTATCTAAGTCTAGACATAGAATGGATAATAGTTCATAGGACATTGCTGTGGGTACTTAAAATACAGGAGTAGGTCTACTTAGAACCTAGACATAGGAATTCTAGTACTTGAAGCTCTGACGTTTTGTGACTGAAAAGCACAGCTCTTTTGCAACAGCGTTCAAACGTTATAACGTCTATACAACATAGCATTTGTACGTGTTAACGTGTAAACGTTATAACGTCTGACTAGAGGAGATTTACTTGCATGCAGCAATCCAACTCATACTTTTCCATTTTCACAACCACTTCCTCTTTACTTGTTTTATTTACGTTCTTAGTCTTAACACCTACTTTTAGTGCCGATTTATTACCTGTTTCACTTGTGTTTTAAAGACTTGAACTTTGAAAGTTAATCAATCCTCGTGGGAACGATCTCTTACTTTTATCCACTTTATTACTTGTACGACGTGTATACTTGCACTGATATTGCGATTATAAAACACACGGACGCAACAAGATTCTATTTTCGTCACCCAATTCTTCGACTTCGTATGCCCCATTAGAAACACATTGCAATATGCGAAGTGGACCTTCCCAACTAGGTGACCATTTACCCAAGACTCTATCTTTTTTATCCATAGGCAACAACACTTTCCAAACTAAATCACCTGAATTAAAGGTTTTTAACTTAACCTTTTTGTTATAAGCTTTAGCTACTCTTTCCTTCTGTCGAATAAGCATTTCCAAAGCTAACAACCTTTCTTCGTCTAAATCAACTAACTCATCAAGAATCATATTCCAATAATGATCAAAAGGAATTTCATACTGTCTTTGAATTCTTGTTGATTGTAAACAGATTTCAACAGGCAATACTGCATCGTGTCCAAAGGTTAACCTGTATGGAGTAGTATTGATAGATTCTTTGGGTGAATTTCTACAAGCCCATAAAACTTGATCTAAAGTGTTATGCCAATTTCTGGGTTTTTGCCCAACATGCTTTTTAATCAAGTTAATAATGATCTTATTGGCAGCTTCCACTTGACCATTGGCTTGTGCATAATATGGTGTCGAAGTTAATAACTTAAAACCAATTTCAGAAGCAAATTCCACCATTTTTCGACCAGTGAAAACAGAACCCTGATCTGTAGTTATGGTTTCTGGAATTCCATACCTATAAATAATATGATTTCGTATAAACCGTATTACTACTTCTTGGTCAACATTGGTTAAAGGTACTGCCTCAACCCATTTGGTAAAATAATCAATTCCTACTAATATATACCTATGACCTTTTGATGATGTTGGTTTTATTTCTCCAATTATATCCAGAGCCCAACCTCTGAATGGCCAAGGTTTCACTATGGCATGCAATTCATTTGCAGGCACATGTTGTATTCCAGCATGTTTTTGACACTCTTGGCATCCTTTGGCAAACTCTATACAATCTTTCAACATTGATGGCCAATATATTCCTTGTCGAAATAACAGCCATTTCATTTTATGGCCTACTTGGTGCGAACCACAAGCTCCACTGTGTGTCTCAGAAACTGCTAAATATGCTTTATTTTCACTAAGACATTTCAATAATACTCCTTCAGGAGTTTTCTTAAACAATTCGTTTCCAATTATCACATAGCTTAAAGCTCTGTACTTTACCTTTTTATTGGTATTTCCTGTGGGATTTTGCAAGTATTCTACAATAGGCTTTCGCCAATCATCATTGGCCATATTGTCAATAGCAAAAACTTCTGCTAAAACAACTTCATCAACAATGTGGTGTTGTTCGATACATTCCTCATCTGTATATGTTGCCCCCCCAGTTTTTGGTGTTGACAATAATGATGAAGAAATATCATCAGACACGAGTTTCTCTTTTATTTCGACTAATTCTTCAAGGCTTTGTTTTGAAACTCTATAACCTGATGCAATTTGGGCCAAATCATTCGCCACTTGATTATCAACTCGTGGTAAATGTTCTAAATGAACAGAGTCAAATCTCTTTAATAAGGAATTGGCCATAATAAAGTATTTAATAAGGTGTTCTTTAATACATTTACATTCTTTGGTCATTTGTTTGATAACCAATTCTGAATCACCTTTTATTTCAATACATCTTGCCCCCAGCTCAAGTAAAATTTCAAGGCCTATAATTAGAGCCTCATACTCAGCTTCATTATTTGAGCAATGATTTCGAATCTTACACTTGTACTTCGTTGGAATGTCATTTGGTGAAATAATTAAAACTCCAATCCCAACTCCTTTTTTATGACTCGAACCATCAAAGTATAACCTCCAAGGGTATGTGTCTACGAAATGTAATGTTTCTTCGACAACAGAGTGGTCTACTAAAAAATCAGCAACCACTTGTCCTTTAATTGATTTTAAAGGTTGATAAGTTAAGTCATATTCAGACAAAGCTAAAGCCCACTTACCAATTCTACTATGCATTATTGGTTTCGACAGCATATGTTTAATAATATCAGAATGCGAATAAACACAAACATTAGCTGGCTTTATATATTGTTTTAACTTTGTGCAAGAAAAATACAAGCAAATGCACAACTTTTCTATAGAACTGTACCTAGTTTCAGCATCTATTAAAACTCTACTAAGGTAATATATGGCTCTTTCGACACCATTATCATCCTCTTGTGCTAACATGCTACCTATTGTTTTTTCAGATGCTGCTATATACAATTTGAGCACTTTGTTTCTAATAATAGGCATGAGAATTGGTGGTTTCATCAAATAAGACTTAATTTCTTCAAAGGCTGCTTGATGAACTGATTCCCATTTGAAAACTTCTTCTTTCTTCAGTCTCAATAATGGCGAAAATACTTGAGTTTTGCCACTTAGATTTGATATGAATCTTCGTAGGAAATTGATTTTTCCCAACAATGACTGAAGTTCTTTTTTGGTTGAAGGAGCTTTCGTTTCAATTATAGCTTTAGTCTTATTCTGACTGATTTCAATGCCTTTTTTGTGCACCACAAAACCCAAGAAATCTCCTGCACGCACACAGAAGGCACATTTTAATGGATTCATTTTCAATCCATATTTCCTCATTCTTTCAAAAGATTGTCGAAGATGGTCTAAATGACCATTTTCTGAGGAAGATTTAACCACCACATCATCTATGTATACTTGCATAAAGTTTTCAATGAAATCATGAAACATACAATTCATTGCCCTCTGATATGTAGCACCAGCATTTTTTAAACCAAATGGCATTACTACCCATTCATAAATACCTAATGCCCCTGGGCAACGAAATGCAGTTTTCGATACATCTTCTTCAGCAATAAAGATTTGATTATACCCAGAATAACCATCAAGCATGCTGAGGTATTCAAATCCTGCTGCTGAATCTATCAACATTTCTGCCACAGGCATTGCATATTCATCTTTGGGAGTTGCATTATTCAAGTCTCTAAAATCTATGCAAACTCTAAGAGTGCCATTTTTCTTAATTACAGGAACTATATTAGCTAACCATTCGACATACCTGGCAGTTCTGATGAATTTGTTCTTGAACAACCTTTCGATCTCCTCTTTAATTTTAGTTAATATTTGAGGAGCAAACCTTCTTGGTATCTGCTTCACTGGCTTCTTCTCTGGTCGAATTGGTAATTGCAATTCCACAACGTCTCGACTCAATCCAGGCATTTCGTCATAGTCCCAAGTAAAGCAATCTTTGAACTCCCTTAGCAATGTTATAACTTGGGTTTTCAATGCAACATCCAGATATGCACTAACAAAAGTTGGCCTCTTCTTTGAGCCATCTCCCAAATCTACTTCCTCCAATGGATCTTGAGCTTGCATTCGCTTTGTTGAATCTCTAGGATCCTTTTCAAAACCTAATGGCTCATTATCATAAATGCAATCAAGCTTTTCATTCATAATAATGCCATTTTCGTCTACAGAACCTTTGGCTTCGATAGCCATTGTTTGATGATTTAATTCGGCTTCCATAGCCGCTTTTAACTTATTTTCGGCCATATAAGCCGTAATCTTGTTCCATGCATTAGGAACTGACATAGGAAACATTTTAAGAATCAGAATACCACCCCTCAGGTTGGGCAGTAGCATCTCCTATTATTTGCCTTTCCCAAACAAAACCATAGTTTGGATGCAAATTAACTGAAGCAAATACATTATCAGCAGGAATGTATGCCTCATTAGAAGATGGACATGGCGCAATGTTCGCCAATCTTTTCTCAAAATTTTCCTTGGTGATGTGATTCACGTCAGCACGAAAATAACTTTGGTCTGCTTCAATATATTCGACAAGACCATCTTCCTTCCACATCACTAGTCTTTGATGTAATGTTGAAGGCACAGCACCGACTCCATGTATCCACTCCCTTCCAAGTAACATATTGAAGTTTGCTTTGGAAGCAATTACTAGGAACAGAGTGGTCCTCTTGATAGTTCCAACAATCAATTCCACTTAATGGCTCCAAGAGAGTAACCAGTTTTGCCTTCGTAATTACTTAAGACAATATTGTGTGGCTTAAGGTCAGTGATGGATTGCCTATCTTCTTCATAAGCACTTCAGGCATAAGATTCAAGCAGCACCTCCATCAACTAACACTTTGTTGATGCCAATACCATTAACCTTAGCCTGAATATATAAAGGCTTCAGGTGATTCTGCATACTCGTATCTGGCTCTCGAAAGTAGCCATCTGCTCTTCGACACAGCCATCATTCATCACA